>OY856413.1:1052125946-1053534071 GCA_963693085.1 Alisma plantago-aquatica | reverse complement strand
TTGTTGAGGCAAAACAAGGTATAAACATAGCCTTATAGAATTACATCATTATTACCATCATCATATTGTCTTGGGACCTCAATCCCTCAAGATATCAACCATTGCCACTCAAGGCATCACAATCATGCATCAGCATCCTGGGAATGCATCCCTTATCACATCATCAGAGGATAACACCTCAACTAGGCACTCAGCCTTATATTAGGTCCTCAGACCTATCAACTTGTTATTTTATTTTATTAACAAGAATTATTATCACACTGTGCTAGTCAGAGGACATATATCTAATAGCTCTTACCAGGCTATGAATCCACATGAAATACATGCATGGTTAGTATATACATAACTGAAGCCATCATGGATTAACAGAATGATCATGCTATCAAGTATAAAGAAGCATCCATGGGTATATTACACCAGCTTTATCATTCATAGTATTATAATCAATCAGGGGCATATGTTATGCCTTATACTAGTGACCATATGCATGTGTTATATTAACATGTGAATCAACATCATAAGCTTCCAAGCTTCCTGGTTCACAACCTATCATTATATCTCATCATCATATTTGCAGGATGCAAGGTGATTTCATCATGTCACTTGTGTTATCATTATTAAAAGAGAACCATCAATTATATACATTCTGGGTTATTAGAACCCTCACCAAAACTCCTACAACCCTCACTATTGGTATGGCGAGCTGTACCAACCCTTACCAAAGGGTGTACCGAATAGGGTTCCAAACCCTAAAGCAACTCACCACCATACCAACCAAACACTGCACATCCTCTAAGATGCACCAAGGTTCCACTAACACTCATGGTGTCGGGCAGCCATCCATGAGGTCATAATGGGTAGCACTACCATGGCTATCGGCCAAGGTTCTAACGTGCACCAAGCTAGGGTTAGGGTTAGGTTACACTATCAGGCTAACCTTCAAAATGATCCATATCAGCCAAAGGGGTGTCGACCAAGGCGCCCCTATCGTGCAACCTTCTAGCATCATCCGAGGGTTAACCCTATCGGCCAGGGTAACCATGACTCCCAAGAATGGTGTCGTGCATGGCCAACATCATACCGGTCAGCATCCTAGGGTTGGCATGTCGGGCATGAAACCATATCGTCCAAGCTTATCAAGGATAATGACCAAGGCCACCTAAAGACAAGGGAGTGCATCGAGCACCCTCTCTACATGGTGTGTCGTCTAAGACTTAACCCTAAGGAGGATATCGAGCAACATCTCATCAAGGGTGTATCACCCACCCAACAACTCCACTAATGGTATCATCCAAGGGACCATGACGGGCACCAACTAAGCTTCAACTAGGCATATCAGTCAGGGATACAAGGACCACCCAAGCAAGCTTATCTAACAAGGATTACACCTCAAGGACATATCATGCATTAAGGGTAGACAACTCATGTCGCTTAGAGCAACACTAATGCCCAAGCTGGGGTTGAGACTTCATATCGACCAAGATGGCCATCCAGGGGTTTAGCAACCAGGTCGCCCAAACCCTAACTCTAGGGTGGATAAGGGATATCAGGAAACAAGTTAAAACTATCTCAACAAGGTGTACCATGCAGAGCACTCAACAAAACATAATGCCCAAGCATACATGGGTATCGGCCAACGGTACAACCCAAGACAAGAAGGTTATCAGGCAACACTATCCCCAAAGTCATATCATGCAAGATACAACCCAACAAGGTCATCTTCAACCCCAAGCGCAAGGGCACCAAACCCTAGTTGATCAAGAATTTCGGCTCACCTCTCAACAACCAAGAGAGAGGGGTGTTGCAGAACCTCTTTCACAAATCGGGAAACCACAAGGATCCAACCTCAACATAGGTCATTAAAAGCTCACCTCTCAAATCCATGGTGAGAGGAGGGTATTGCCCAAGCAACTAGAATATAAGCTCACCTCTCAACTTAAACGAGAGAGGGGTATTGCCCACATTACTAGAGCTCAAACTCACTTTTCTAGACCAAAGAGAGAAAGGAGTGTTGCTACCAAAGAAAACCTCAACTATGGTTCGGCCAACTAGGTGTAAAGGCATATAACCCATAAACAACAACAACAACAACATGCTCATAGAATCCATAAGATCAACAACATGTTTTAGAATAAGAAACATACATGCATGGTCGATTGTCAACATATATGAAACATGCAACATAGGGAAAGTAGCATAGCTAGGGTTAGAAGTTATGTAACCTGCCTTAATCAAACTCCTTAAGCTCCAAAGCTCCAAGCTTCAAGCTCCTAGCTCCTAGCTCCAAGCACACTACTTCGAGCACCTCAAGAAAAGGAACAAGAAGCATAACCACCATGGATGAAGAGTAGGAAAGATGGGGAAGAAGATTCTAAGGAGAGAGGGAAGATACTTACCAAAGAACAAGACCCACCTAGGGTTAGGCCACCAAGCTAAAGGAAGAAGAAGAAGAACTCCTTCAAGGGGATCAGACACCAAGGTTGCAAGGGAGAGGTGTATCATGCACCAAGGAATAGAGGACCAACAAAGAGATAAAGGGTTCCTAAGGAAGAGAAATACAAGGCATATATAGATGGGGGTCAAGGATAAACCAAGGCAAGGTGTCACCTTACCAAGGGACACTTGTCTACACGTTCCACCACCTTGTAAAACACATTCACATGCCATGCCACAACTCAACCAAGGA
The DNA here is from genome assembly GCA_963693085.1 of Alisma plantago-aquatica. Lineage (NCBI taxonomy): Eukaryota > Viridiplantae > Streptophyta > Magnoliopsida > Alismatales > Alismataceae > Alisma > Alisma plantago-aquatica. The sequence continues at coordinate 1,053,531,385 of OY856413.1, read as the reverse complement.
TCGGCCACATGTCCAAGATAGGGTGACACAACCAAGGCAAGAAGGTCAACAATGGTCAAAGGTCGACACACTACACCTCCAAGGCTGACACACCCCCATGGGTGATACCCCATGGCCGATACAAAGCATCCTTGCCTGATACAGGGCTCAACCAAGCAAGGCAAGGCCCAAATAAGGGAAAACAAGGCCCAAAAGAGCTCAACCAAGCCCAAGACAACCCAAGGCAAGAACCCAAACCTTCCTCTCAACCCTAGAGGAAGCAAAGAGAGAGAAGGACATCTCTCAAGGTGACAAACTTACTCTTCAACCCTATCTCAAGTTATTTTGCAAGTAGCACCTCCGGCTCTCAACAAAGCACAAGCAAACCCTAATTACCACTAAAGGTGATTAGCAAGTAACCAAGCACCAGGTTTAGGCAAAACAAACAGGGTAAGCCCCAAACGAAGGTCGGGGTCCTTACAGAAGTGGTGACCGACTCAACCTCCTTTACTGAGTTTCTTTACATCATGATACTGGCTATAGTGGTTATCATCACATCTTTCATAGGACAAGAACTGTCTTTATGCATCACCCTGAAATGAGCACACATGCTCTCATCAGACCCTCTAGTCTGGATCATACTAACCATTAGTTAGGGGTGATAAACTGTACTAAAATTTAACTTTGCATACCTTTTTCAAAAACTTGGATATCTACTTCTATCCACATGGAGTCTATTCTAACTAATCCTCCTTTGAACTTCAATTCATATTTAATTCCACATATGCCATTTTATTGTTTGTTCTTTTCACTTGTACCTAAAATGCCGACAAACAAAACGTCGGTCAACAAAAAGCTGGTATGTGGGGGAAACAATAATCGTGCAACTATGATAATAACAAATTGCAACCAATTATGATTTTAAACAAACAGCTTTAGATATTTCACATAATTTCTCAATCCTTACATACCCTAGCCTCTACGTTATCCCTGCAGTGGTCCTAGATGCTACCTTCCTTATGGTAGATCTCCATTTAACCCCTCATTATCCCACCTAACAAGTGAATCCGTTTCTAGGGTTGAGTTACATGGCACTACCCATAGGTAGCCCACTCCTTAACTCATGGTGTGCTAAAGAGTCTCATGGCACTACACGTGGGTAGCCCAATTTCTAACTCATGATAGCCTAGACCTTGCTCTAGGTTACCCTTTTTAGCCTTTTCAAAGCCACAGAGGAGGACCAAGATCTGAGTCAGTAGGCACATATCTTATGTGATAGTCATATTCACACTATAGTTTGCATGAACTAAATTCATCCAACAGTTATTTTCAAGCAACCGATAAAAACATTCGGAAATCGCCGTGAAGCTAAAGTGATTATTCATAAGCATAACCACATACCTGTCAGACTGATTTGAGACAGAATAATCCATGCAAGGAATCCAAGCAAGCAAGCACACATAACAAGATCCTGAAATAACCATACAATTCCCTTTTATTACTCATGTCATCAAGATCTATTAAACCTAGCTCGCTTCCTAGGGTTTCTAGCCCACTTTTAGGGTTTTCATTGCAATTAGGGTTTTCCTTCATCTTTTACTATGTTAAACCCTAATTATTCATCTATTCATCATGAAAGATACTAAGGTTACCTTTTAACAACATTTAACCTTATTTTGGATTAAAGGCATCATTATCCCTCAATTAAGTTCATTAAGCCGCTTTTACAATAAAGCTACCATTTTTATCCTTTTAATCCATGACAAGATTATTATGCTCATTTATCATCAATTCAAAGTTCATTATGGCCTAAATCACATATGAACTTGTTTTGTCATTAATTCATTAGAAAAGCCATAATTACTATATTAAGGGTATTTATCCACAATTAGGAATCTTTATATTCGAAATTGCTTAGAAGTATCATATTTCAACTTTAATCATAAATTTAAACAATTAAAGCTATTAAAAGTCACCATTATCATCATTAGGGTTTCAAGGCCCATTAAAGCATATTTATGCACATGAAACTCTAAATTAACCAATTACATGCAAAGTTCATCCTTTTTGTTCTCAATATACCTTTTTAGAATTAATAGGTTAATATCAACTTTAATCATCCAATAAACCCTACTAAAAGCATTAATCATCTCTAAATAGGGTTTCTTAATCTTTAATTCATTACAGTTGATAAATTACACTACTTTTAGAATTGCAAAAGGAATTAGGCTATAAAACTATTTTTATTGCATTCCTCGTGTTCTGCTGAGCAAAATTCATATATAATGCATATCCATCCGAGCTATGATTAATTAGCTATGAATTTTGCAAAATTATTTAGTTTGGGCCAATGAGGGGCTGCCACGTAGGCATCTTCCATGTAACGTTGCTCCTTGCTTTGAAAACATAATGAAAAGCTGACTCTGCCCCTGCTTAAGTTTCCCGGTCTTCATACCCCTGGAGGGTATATCCGTCCAACGCAACCTGCGTTGTCCTCAACATCTTGATGGTGCGACGCAGCCGTCCTAGGCACCATGGGTGCGGCTCCTACTCCTGCCCTGGGCCTCGAAGGCCATTGGGGATAGGTCCCTTGCCCCCGAAGCTCCTCTGTGCTCCAAGAGAAGCTACAATCTTGAGGAAAAAGCTTCCCACTTGTGTTGGATGGGTCTGCTCATGCAAACGACGCTACAACCGTGCTGCAGGTGCTGTGCGACGGTTGTTGGTAGGGAAAGGTGGCCAACCACCCTAGGTCCTCGGAGATGCTTCGTGCCTTCCCCCAGATCCCTTCACAACTGCTAGTTTCCTCCGAGATAGCCCTAAGCATTCTTGGTTAGGGTTTCAAATGCAAACAAGCAAGAAGAAGATGAGGAAGAGAGAGAAAGGACTTGGGATCCTCTTAAACTCGAGCCATAGGCTCTACTGCTTATATAGGAGAGGGTTTTCACACCCCAAGATGTTCATTCAAGGGAAAACAAATCCTTTTCCCACTTGGAATGTGATTCCGTCATTAGGAAGCAAGTTTTCTCTCTCATTTGATATTTCTTATTTATTGGATAATTAGGAATTCGAAATTCCTCTCACTTATTCTCTTTATTCTTGCTTTTTAATCCATTAGCACGAATTTCTATTTTCATTTAGTAGAAAATACTTCCTTTTTAGCAATGCCGCCAAAACATTAATAATGTATCACACTATCCTCTTATTTTGCATTATTGGTATTTTCTCTTTCTTTCTTCTTCATTGGGGCTCCTTGGACCCCAAGAAACTCCAAGGTTTCGAAATTCATTCATAAGGATACTTATTATCCTTCTAGATGCATCAAAAATCATTATTTCACATTATCTTGTTTATTTCTTATTAAAATATCTCTTTTTGAGGATTTCTCTTTATCTTTCTTTTTATTTTCCTTATTGGTATTCCATTTAACATTAGGAACCCTTTGGATACGATAATCCATCAAGGATAACTCAATTATACCTCTTTTCACTTATTTTCCATATTTTATCATTATTTTCAATTTCTTTCTTAATAAAGAAATATTTAATTAATCTTTTATTTTCTTATTACTTTCTTTTTGCAACTTTGGACTCCTTGGAACCTAAGGAACCCAAGAGGCACGAAATCCACCTTTGGATTATATATTTCTGCCTTCTAGAGCTTTCTACATTTTTATTTTCTCCATTTCTTATTAATAATGGAGTTCCTTTTGTCTCTTTCTTGTTATTGGGCCCAATAGCCAATAAAGCCCACAAAACAATCATCAAGGCTATTGTAAACGAAATCCATTTATTCAAAACAAATCATATCTTTATTTGTATAAATATCTTTAATATGAGTAATCACATTTCCCACCAAATGAAACCAAAACTGGGGTTGTAACAAAAGTAAACCACCATAGGCTCTACCGCTTATATATTTAGGAATTAACAATACATGTTTCAGAATATGGAACCAAGTAGATCATACATAAATTATATCATACTAATGGAACAATGTTCACAGTTATATATGTAAGTGGATTAAAAAGAACAAAGAAAGGGTGTCTGACATGTATTTTAGAGATATTTGATAGTATTAGGAAATAGTTAAATAAAGATAGAACAAATTGGTTAAAATGATAAATGGTGAATTTTCACAGAAATGGTGAATGGAATTAAACAATCATAGGAAAAGATTGAATTTCCCAAAATAGGATCATGTGTCTATGCAATATACCTTAATTGATGCTAACTTAATTTCCACTTACAAAAATAAGGGTAACCTCAAACCTACAACTACCTCAAGTGTTAATATAACCACATGCAACATCCAAATTGTATAAAATCACCTTGTGATTCTAGTAGAATTAAGTTACAATAGCATAGATATATATGGGATACTATTTTATACCAACTAATCATTGGATACTTTATAATAAACAAATATATAGTATTAAAAACTTGAATTATAATATAGAATTTTTAAAGCCAATATTGGGGAAAAAGACTATATAGCCTCCACATAACACATCATTCCATTAGTGTGTCACTAGGAACGATATTCATTCACCCATACTAAAACACTAATCAGACATCAAATAGACGACCATAAAAAATTCTAATGACAACATGAAGCATTATAAAATCAAAAGTATTTCTAGGGAAAAGATAGAGAAATAGTGTTTCTTTGTTGTTTCAAAATATACAACAAATTAGAGCACCTTGATCTCGAAACTTAGGTAATATACAACAAATTAGAGCACCTTGATCTCGAAACTTAGGTTCAAACTTAGGTACACCACAAACCATCTATACATACAATTCATTTGAACTCCTCGAAACTCATAATCTTGGAGAACCCTAAAATGAAAGCAAGACATAGCTAAACTTTCTAGGGAAGATTCCTTTGATGAATATTGTATGGAGAAGATTAGAAACCTCACTGAAGACAAACATAAGTGAAACCATGTCCTCCATGAGGTTTTTGGAATTCAAGCAACAAAGGTGAAAAATTGTACCCAAGACATGCTACTCATTACAGCTACATCAAAAACATGAACTAGAAGAAAGAAGAAGAATAAAAATATAGATACATAGGTTTTTATTTTATTATGTCAATCAACGTTGTTTGGAACTTTGGATGAAAACACTTCGATGATCTGGATTCCCATATTTATATTTGAAGGTGGGAAATTCTTTATCTAATTGTGGGGGTGATGGTAGCTAGATGAGTGTTGGGGATATGGGTTCTAGTACAACAGATAAAAAAGTGATTTATATTCATTTATGTGAGTGGCATGGTGGAATTGGATGGTTATTAATAGTGGAGATTTTATGTATATGTTAGGAATGTTTATGGAGAAGTAAATAGATATGTAAAGGTGTCTCGAGTAGAGGATAACACCCTAGGTCTTGAAACTACTTTGAATTTGGTTTCATCATATGCGTATGTATTCTAGGAAACCAAACGACTAAAATTCATGGAATGGTATGTAAGGGAGTGGAGGCCCATAGGAAAGGATAGATCTAGAGGATAGTAGAGTCATATAGAGAAGGGGAAAGTCATAACCATGATCGGACTCTCAAATCTGCTCAAATCTTTGAGTTTGACTCAAACTTGAGGACAAAGCAGAGAAAGATGCACATGAGAAAGACCAACATTCGTGACCAGTTTCATGAAAGATTTTACCATTCAAAACCACAAATAATGGAGAAAACTATGAAATATGTGTTTAGTAGTATTCAAAAACTTTTTATTAGCATTTTTTTCTAGTTAGTTTATCTACCATTATCCATATATGTTGAACATGTTAGCTAATGAATTCAACTATGAGGCTTTAGACCATCACTTTGAATTTATTGTTAAAATATCATTTGGGTTAGTGAATTCAATTTTCTAAGTCATATCCATATACATTTAATTTCATTTTTTACTTATTCTCAACAATTTGGGGATAGTCAGGACTAGGGTTATCTTATCATGAATAGAGTTGTAGAATATTTTCCTGAATGAATTCTAAAATTTCATCAAGTGTAGTATTTTTCTATTTTAGGTTAGCGAAATGAAAATAAATCTAAGTTATTATCCAAACCATATATTAGTTTTATAATAATGCATGTGATATTAATAAATTTACAATTGTCATTTGATTATAATTAGTAATTCGCTAGCATTTTTTGACCAATTAAGCATCCATATTAATAAAGTGTGAAGCAATAAATGTATATGTACATTGTTCACTATATAATAACCAAGGCTACATAATATGTTAGAGTATATGATATAAATTACCAATTTCACTTATCTCGTTCCTCCATGTAAGTTAAGCGATGAATTAAATGTGTTAGATTGTGAGATATAACATATATGTGTAGGGTTACTCTCTTAGGCTTCTGGTTTATTTATTAATTAGCATTATTAATGCTATTATACACTCATACGAATTTTAATGAATTGTATGGTACTTTGTCTGTCATTATTCACATATGGCATGGGCAGGGGCATAACCAGAAAATCTAAGTAGGGGGGCTAAGCTTGGAAGTCTAAGTATCAACTATAGTTGGGGGGAGGGGCGTTGAGTAAAATGAATTGGACAAAAATATGCTATAGGTGGGATTGCAAGTTGGCTCAATTGCCTAGAAATAGCGTCCAATAACAAACTCAACTACCAATTTACTTATGTTTATACCAGAAAATGACATATATATACAATCTATGTATATACTATAGATGTATACATATATATATATATATATATATATATATATATATATATATATATATATATATATATATATATATATATATATATATATATATATATATATATATATATATATATATATATATATATATATATATATATATATATAGCTTCAGCTCCAGTTGCCCCCCCTCTAAATCCACCCCTGGGCATGGGTGTGTATATTATTCATGATATGGTTACCGTTTGGACCTAGTTGGCACATTATATGTACTTTTGATTAGATGGTGAGTGCACTAGTATCTCATGAGTATTATTTGAATGATTTAGCTACCGCAACCAATCTAGATTTATGGATTTAGGGTTCTATTATGTTATATGTTTATTTTGTTTTAAGTTTCCAGTCCATATACTGAATACAAACAATGTGGGGGAGGCTTTGGCGTCGGTACACTAGCAATTTGAACGGGAATATATAATGATACAAGAAACAGTTTGGGCTGATCGTTCCAAGAAAAATCCATGGGGATAGTAAGAAATGGTGTGCAAAGAAGCACAAGGAAAGACGCAATTTAGTATTTACTGTGATGCAACAAACTTACATCACATTCTTTCGTATCGAGGTCTTATAGTAAGGCATAAACGATCAAGAAAATCAAATGGCTTCGTCAACTCGATACTTCGTCCTCCATTCCCACTAGCTTTTCAAGTCAACTAAAGTGGATGCGTAAGAATTACATTTCACGTTTGTATTGATTCCATCCTCTCCCCCAGACTAGACAAACCTTGATTAATCTGTTGGCATGTCACTATATGTTAGCATTACATTATGGCGCGTGGTTTTGTACAAACTGAAAGATGCGCACATAACTAAGGTTAAACAACTAACCAGCCACTTGGCTATTTCGTCTCATATTTTATCCGTCCCTTATCCTCCTCGTCCGACACCTTGGAATTGGATTGGCCCTTGAGCTCCTAACCTCGCACGTACAGTCGGCAGTGGCCAAACCCCCTTTTACTGTTAAAATAGTACAGTGTTGTGTTGGTGACGTGTTCCAGACAAACGTATGCAGTGTTCTTATCTTGACGGTTGAATCTCGTGCAGTGTGGGAGCTGAGTGCCAATGCGCCCACTGAAATCTATAATTAAGTTGTTCTTTTTGTCTTATATTACAATGAATCTTTGTTTTTCTATTAAAGTTCCAAATTTCTTGAAGATAAGACCAGATTTTGATATGCCGGAATTCGTAATAAGATACCAAAACAGGTGAATGCAACTAGGAAATACATGCAAATTTCTCTTTCAAAAACGTACCCACGAGGAAACGTAACTACTTTTGTCCTTTAATTAACTATATACCAACATCAACGATATTTTTTTTTGAGGTAAATAGATATCAACTTTTATTCATTCCGCTCTCTAGTGTGGACAGTAAGGTGTTTACATCTACCGTCTTGAAGGCCGTAAGCCAATCATGCATAACAGAATGAAAATTACTGGAAACTTCAGAAGCGAGAACTCTTTTCGCAATCAGGTCTGCAGAGGCATTCTAAGTGTGTGGCACATGATGTATTATTAACGAATTAACGGCCTCCTGTATGACATGTGGTATGACTTTAGTCGGGGCTTTCTGGCCGTTGTTGAGGAGTGATAGAGTCTGCTTTGAGTCGGAGAGGATGTACACCGAGGTCCACTCCATCTCCTTACATGTTTGCATACCAAGGAGGCAAGCCTGCACCTCCGCTTCCAGAGCGGATGAGGCTGTAGTACAACGGCCTTTACCTAACAGAGACTCACAATTAGCTTCGAAAGCGTGAATGCCCACCACTGAACGAGCAGTGTGTTGGTTGAAAGCAACATCCACAAAGATGTAGTAGTCTTGTTTTGAGAACCCTCGTTCTGTAGGACTGAACTGCACCTTGCTGCCTAGGGGTTCTTATGGGAATCTAAGAATGGTTTCAGTGTGGTTCTTGATGAAAGAGTATTGGTTGATTGCCCGCATGGGCTTACGTTTATGGATGAATTCGCATCTGGAAGTCCAAATGTGCCAGCAAGTAACATCCGTGGTGGTGTTTGTCTATAGGAACAAGGTCCCATACTACTCTGCTGGCGGGGCAATCACGGAGTGCATGTAAGAGAGAGTCATTGGCATTGTTGCAGATGCTGCAAATATCATCGACGTCAATGTGGCGGCGTCATCTTTCAGTGTTTGTGAGAAGAGCTCTGTGTTGGAAGAGCCAAAGGAATATGTGCACACGCTCTGGTAGTTTGGAGGACCAAATAGCTTTCCAGTCCCCCAGCATCGCCTCCTCCTTATTTTGTTTGATCCATCTGTACGCAGATCTAGAAGGGAATTGTCCCGTGATTTCCATAGGCCATGCCCATGAATCTGCGCCGGCGGAGTCGACTTGGGCGGGGGTAGCAGTGATGCCTATCCAGCAATCCTCTGGAATGTATGTGTGGATGAAGTCCCAGTCCCAGGCTCCGTTGCCAATGGCCATGGAGCTAACGGTTAGGTCCTGGCGGTCGGGTGGAATGGCCCAATCAGGAAATAATTCCCTAATCGATTTGTTCCCACACCAGCGGTCACTCCAAACATTAGTGTTGTGGCCATCGTTGATAACTCTAGAACTAATCTACTTGATGTCGCCAAAATGTTTCCATATGAAGCTCCATGCTGACGACGAAGGGCGATTGACAAAGGAGTTCCCATAGACATACTTATCAGTCATCACCTTAACCCAGAGCTTTGTAGGTTCATTCATGAAGGCCCAAACGTTCTTCAACATAAGGGCATGATTTTGGTCCCGAGCATCTTTAATACCTAGGCCTCTGAGGTCCTTGTGAGTTGACACCTTCCTCCAGGCCACCAGAGAAAGCTTCCTCTTGTCTCCATAGCCAGACCAAATAAAGTTTCGGACATGCCTGTTAATATCATCACATAATTGGGGAAATAGCTTGACCGTCTACATTGTATAGGTGGGAATAGCTTGAATCGTGGACTTAGCAAGCGTAATGCGACCTGCTAAGGATAGATATTTCATGTTCCAGATAATGAGGTGCTTTTGGATTGATGCGAGAAGGTGGCCATGGGTAGCCTTATTCACTTGATGGTGTAGGATTGGGATGCTGAGGTAATTACCGAGATCCCTAGTCCATCTGAAGCCAAGCTTCCTGCTAATAGCACGGATATCCGAGCGAGAGGTATTTTTTGAGAAAAAACACCGTGACTTCTCGTTAGAGACTAGTTGGCCCGAAGCTTTGGAGAAACTACCTAGAAGTGTAGAAATTACTCTTGCTTGTTTGACTGATGCTTCACCCATAAGCAAGATGTTGTCTGCAAAGAACACATGAGACAGTTTGGTTCCTCCCCTAGAAACAGTAAGAGGTTTCCAGTCACCTGCATCAACAGCAACATTGATAGCTTGGCTAAGCCTTTCCATGCACATGACAAAGATGTAAGGGTTGAGCGGATCGCCTTGACGCACTCCTTGGGTTGTCTGGAAGGTCAGGAGCAGACTGCCTTCCCAAAGTATGGTCGTTGAACCTTGACTGATGATTTGCATAATAAGAGTGCAGAGACTATCAGGCTTGCCAGTCCGTTTGATGGTGTCATTGATAAAATCCATGTTCATCCTATGAAAAGCTTTGACAAGGTTGAGCTTAATGCACATAGTAATCTTCCTTGATGCTTTGCATTTCATTGAGTGGATGACTTCTTGAACAAGTAAATTATTGTCACATATACGACGTCCTGGGTTGAAGCTCAACTGGGTAGGAGAAATCCAATTATCAAGATAGGGCATAATTCATTCAACAATGATCTTAGAAACCAGTATGAAACAGTTGTTATTAAGCGAGATGGGTCGGAAATCTCCGCAAGTTTGAGGAGTATCCACCTTGGGTATAAGGACCATGTTAGAATCAGCAATAGCAGATGGGTCACGCTTGTTTTGAAAATCGCCTGGATCATCTGTACTAGAGAGGGTCCCACCTTACTCCAATTCTTCTGAATGAAATCTGTGTAAATACCTTCAGGCCTCGGAGCCTTCAAGGGCGCCATCTTGAAAGCAGTACGACGGATCTCTTCTGCAGTTGGAGTTGCTGACAACACCTGTTGAGTTGCGGTGCTAATTCCCGGGAACGAGCCAGTGTAGCCACGAATAAGGTCATGGTTTGTTGCTTCGTTGGGTGACATGAGTTTATCGAAGTAGTCGCGGATGAGATGTTGGATATCCTCCGTTCAGGTGATCCAAAGTCCCGCCTCATTCTTCAGTGTGGTAATTTTATTGAAGTGATGCCTTGCTTTCACATAAGATTGGTAAAACTTGGTATTAGCATCGCCAAGTCTTAGCCAGTCTATATGGCAATGTTGCTGCCAGTCCGCCTCCTCTTTCAAAAGGATTTGGTGAAGCTTTTCCTAAAGCGGGATAGAAGGGTCAGTTGAAAAACTTGAGTTTAGAATTTGGGAAGTTACCTGGCATCTACCAATCCGTTCAAGAAGTTTATTTCTCTCCTTGTGAAGGTTAAATAGCCGTTTCGCTTCCCACTTCACGGCAATTTTTGACAGGATTGCAGATGCATCATGGAAGCTCATCTTTCCAGGCCACTGGGGTAGGAGCTATGCATGGAACTCAGGCATGGTATGCCAACTTGCCTTAGTCCTGAAGCGGGATTTGCACATAACACGACTGCCGCATGATAGAAGGAGCGAGTTGTAATCAGAGTAAATTCTCAGATGGGCAGTCAGTGAGGAAGTGTCAAAATTGCTAATCCAGTCAGCATTGGCAATAGCTCGATCAAGCTTTTCTAGCATATTATGTCGCTTGAAAGTGAATGGTAGCCCATTCATCTTCATATCTGCCAGACCAGTATTTAGCAAGGTTTCATTGAATTTGCTACATGTTTGCTTGTTGAAGTATATGCTCCCTTTCTTCTCGTTAACGTTCAACATTGTATTGAAATCTCCCATGACCACCCAAGCTTCCGTCATGTCAATTGAGATTTTTTCAAGCCACTCCTAGAGAAATCTGCGTTTAGTTGGGTTCGGGCTGGCATAGACAAAAGTGAGATAGCAGACATTGTTAATTCTGCAGTGAATGAATTGTCGATGGCTGAGGATAATTTCTACAGTACAAAAGTGATTATCCCAGGCGACCCAGATTCCGCCTGAGAATCTGATGGCTTCAACATGATGATATGAGGTGAAACCCATTTTTTTAATAATACCAACCATAGTGTTCCCGCTACAGCGAGGTTCCATGATTGTCATAATATTTAGCTTATAAAGAGCCTTGAAATCCTTAATCAAGTTTATCTTCTTCCTAGGACACACACCCTGGATGTTCCAACAGCAGATGTTCATTAGAAAAAAGGAAGGTTAGCACTTATTGTAGTGCCGCGCACAGTCCCAAGGACTGATCTTTGGAGTTGGTGTTCATGCTTTCTCCCTCGGTACTTGGCATCTCGGGGGGGGGGGGTCACTGAAATTGAGTGCCTTCCTTGTAGCTGCATTGATTTCGTCATTACCTTCATGGTCTTCCTCATGACTCTCCTTCCTGCCCTTCTTCTGAATCCTGTCCGGGCTCTGGACGGTTTGGAGGACAATTTTCCGATTACATAGCATGACGTAGCTGTTGTCACTCTTAATCAGACACGACGCAGTATATCTGCCATGGCTAGGAGGAGCCATCTCCCTGCTAGCCTAGAACTGGTAGTTGTTGCCGACAGTGTTCTTGCTAACGCCAACAGCTACGTTGTTCTCAGTAAGAGTAACCGCCATGTTGGACGCCTACACCACAACAGTGGCCATCCCTCCATGCGATGACTTGCTACTGTTAGATGCTGCCATATCATCTTTAGCCTTCTGTTTCCTCTATAATTTTTTGGTTTTTTTGCTTACAACTGTTTCCCAGCCATCCCCCTCGGTTGCCGAGTTTTCCTCCTCTAGGATTTCCACCACTGGTGCTTCCTTACCTGAGGAGGTTTTTGATGTTGCACCCTTGCGTACTGAGTTCCCAGAATCAGGCGCCTTTGTTTGGGCGTGCCTCCTTTCTGGTTTCTTTGCGTGTATAGCTGATGTCTATGTGACTCGCGGCATGGGTATCAGAACAGAGGTGGATGCCAGTTCCTTGTCTGGTGGCGTAGCATGCTTACATTCAGACTCAGTGTGTCCTAATCGTCCACACTGTAGGCAGATTTGTGGCAGGTTCTCATACTCTAGGCAAAAGTGTTCACCATTAATAAAAATCACCGGCAACATGGGCTTTCCCGTGTCGACTTCTGCAGCGATCCGAGTGAATTTTCCCAATTACCAAGGAGGGTGTTTTCATCAATCTTGATCATTTTTCCAATAACATTTCTGATATGATTCAGTAACTGGTTTTGGTACAGAAATACTGGCAAGTCGACGACACGGCACCACACCACTAGTTTCCTTGGAATCGCCTCGGATTGGCGGAAGTTTGGGGTCCATGATTGAACGGACATGTAGTTGTCAAACACTGTCCATGGGCCGCCAGTCATGGCTTTCTCGTAATCAACTTTGTTCCCTAGATGGATGATATAATAACCATTGTCTAAGTCAATAACCATGATTTGTGTCGTTGGTTGCCAGAGGATGCAAATTTTATTGTCTAAGGACTGGAAACCGATATTGATTCCAAGGGCCTTCATGATAACGGCATGTTGCCATGGTTCCAGTATAGGCTTGAGCATTTCGTGTTTGACGGAGAAGTAGGGTAGTACTCCGCTCAGATCTACTGACACGTCCGTCTCTGTAAGGATGTCTGGAGAGAGCGGGTTGATGTAGGATAGCAATCCAGGGTTGTTCGCCACCGTAGCCTATTTATAACTCCGTTTTGGTTCCGCAGTGCCGCTGGCGTCGCCATCCATGTCGACATCACCCTGCGGCGGGGTTACATATTGCTCTCTGACCGTTCCTGGTGTTGGTTCACCATCATGGCAGTGGTTGTCTACTTGCTGTGACTCCGGTGGACAGGCAGATTGGCCTACGCCCCGTCCACTCCGGCCGTCATGGCCTCCTCAATCTCCGTTCCATGAATCGCTTCCGCGGCCTCCCCGGCTGTCGAACCCTAACATCGTGCATTCCCAACATCAATGATATATTCATTTATATATATATATATATATATATATATATATATATATACATACAGACATATATGTGTGTGTATGCCATTTCTTAAGTCCATGTTGCATATGTATCCCAGTAACATACACCAAAGGTTTTTAAGATGTTGCGGCCAAGAGGGAAAGAGGGGCCAACAATTTCCATCAACCCAAGGTCCCAAGCCATTCACATAATATCTACACCAAGGGATGACATTTTCTACACAGGTGTCAGATATTTTAAGGTACTAGCAACACACACGTGTATATACACATGCCCATTGAACATGTTTATTTTAAATATTTAAAAGTTAAAACTTCCCAAAAGGATAATGGTAATTGTGCCCCATTGAACATATTTATCTTACATCAAATATTTGAAAAATAAAACTTCCCAAAAAGATAACAATAATCCTACGTAACTTCTCAAAAGGATAATGATAATCATCGTAAGTGCTTTGTAGAAAATTTAAAAATGTGTTGTTTACTAACTCCTCAACGCACGTTCGAAGGGACATGACGTCTAATTTTATCATTAAAGAAAAAAATAAAAATTTAAACTAATATAAAAAAGTTGAAAATTTTGTGAGAAGAGAGATAATCAAAGAGAGTGCAGCGTCAACTCGTTCTTTTTATAGTAGTATAGATTATCAATATTCAAAGCTTGTGATCGCGTGGTTCTCCCTTACCTTTTCTTGTCTCTTTTCTGCATTTCTCCCTCAAGTTATAAGCTTTGTAGATATACTTTTTCTTATTGTCTCTTTCAAAATGGGAGTCTAGACGTATTAGAGACAAACAAAGTGGTTGTTGTTTTCTCACCTTCCTTAACATGACCATGTTGGTTTGAACATGCAACCTATAACTAACAAACCAATAGCCTTATCAGTTGGACTGATGAACGTGATACAAAAGGAATACATGAGCGATGGTTTGACATAAATTCCAAAGCACAACATGATATATTATTAATTGGTAATTAAAACTACAAAGTATTCAGAACTTAGAGGAAAATCACAGACTATCAGGGAAAAAGCCATGTGCATGGGAAGTCATGGGCACTAACTACTAGGTCATGTTGTGGCAATAGACTTTGTAGGATTGATCAAGTGAGATTTAGGACTTTCTAGTCCAGTGTCAGCTCAGGCATCCTGACCAACTCAACTCCCCTTTGAGAAGGACTTTCTAATCTAATCTGGAATAATTTCTCCATTTACATATCAACGTGGCATAATATCCAAACCAAAATCACAGGGAGTTCTCAAACACCATTCTATCCAGACTAGACTAATTATGTCCCATCATTGGGACCAACTCAATCTTGATTTTACAAAATTTTAACATCCATATTCCTTGGAAAATAGGACTAGAATTGACCCGAGGCTCAACCTAATAGATTGAAAGTTGGGAGACAAAATCTCATGGATGAACAAAACTAAAGATGAAGGGCCTAATCTATAATAAACACCCCACATAAAAATAATTAGGACCAGGATTGGGGTCCCATAAAACAACCGACCAATATGTCCTACAAGAATTTTTATTAAAGTCATCGCCTACATTATTGTGGTTGTAGTGTCCCAAGTTCTAGTTGAGACAAGTCACGCCTCATCAATAGTGAATCTAGGGTAGGTGACAAGAGGTAAACTCATCTCCACCCAACTAGGCATCGATGGTAAGAAGTAACAACAAATCACCTCATATCATAGTTGAGAAAAAAATATTAACTCCGGATGGAGCAAGGGAAGCAATAATGGCTTGCGTAGGATAAGAAGCGCCACTCTAACATCCTTGACAACAAGGAAAATTTTCTCTAGAAGAGGAAGGAGGTCTCAGAAGAGTTAATTATATTAGTCATCACGTTCATGTGATGGGTGGATCATCACTAGGAAGCCAAAAGAAGCTCTAAAACATAATAGATGACTTGGACGTTATCCTTTTTATCTGCCCAAAGATAAGAATAAAGAGGAACACTTCCTCCAGAGTAAATGTCATGTTTCCAATAGGCTGCAATTACATCTTTGAACTAGAGGAGGTTGATAATGTACATGTTTGAATGGGTGACACAATTTTACCGTGCGTATAACGCAAGTGCACACGTCAGAGTAATATAGGCCTTTGTGAGGCCCATGTCGAATACAGGGACACTGAACTATCGGTCGACTACTTCCTAACTACTCACGATCAGCTAGGCCAATTAAAAGGTTTTGAGAGTTAATTGAAAAATAAAAGAAAAATAAAGAAAACAAAGCAATCGATTAAATGTTGAGTTTAATCAATTTAGATGGGAATCTTTAGGATTGCAGTTTCACCGTAGGTTCTCGTTGTATTTATTTCTATATAGTTAATCATATTCATCTCTCATTCTGGGTAGTGGCCTGTAGTCAGAATTGTTCACTGTCGTGATACAATTCACTACCTAAATCTAGGACGGTTCCACGATCGTAGTAACCTATACCCTAAACTAGTGCATGAAGACCAAACTCTAGCTTTCCACCATTAACCGTACATCACCTTGTTCAAGAGATTTATTAATTAATGTGAATTTCGTCTCTTTTCAACCATTAATTCTTCTTTTAAAGCAATTAAAGGCATTAGATTATCGTTAAGGTGATCAATCATAATGATATAATGGAGAAAATGAAATCATACCACAGATTTAAGAGACAAAATATAAATTACTATGATAAAAACATCATACAACGATTACCCGGGCTACTCCCGGTCCTAAAGACAAAGGGGATTAGCCCTGCATATTCATCTCAACGAAAGACATGATGAGATAAAGGGAAAACATGGAGAAATGTGAATAAAAGTGATGCAAACCCCTGAACGGAGGAGATTCGGGCATGCCTTGACGTAGAGTGCACGATCTACAGCCTTCTGGCAGTGGAAAACATCTTCTGCGGCTCCCAGAACGATCAGGGCATGATTCTGGGCTATGTTCTTCTCTCTACCACCCCTCGGGATGTGTGTTGCGGAAAATTATGTGATAATATTCTTCGGGCCGCCATCATTAGGTATATGGACCACTTTTGGTCGCCAAAAGATCACCACCGTCCGATCAAGATCGATCTGAAACAAAACATATCCTGACGGTGTTGATACCATCGACGTGGGTCGATGGTATCGACCCGTCATAGTATCAGCAAGTTCTCTTCTCTTCTCTAACATTCTGCCTGATTCAGACTCAATACCATCGACGCGGGTCGATGGTATCGACACCTTTAGGCGTCGGTTTTGTCACCATTCTGACGTTGAAGTTGTGCAATGTCGATAGTATCGACCAGTTGATTGCTGGCTCACTATAGGTATCTCACTACCATTGACCTCCCAGTCGATGGTATCAAATCTACTTGGCTCCTTGCGACTGTCTCCCTGTGACTGTGTCGATACTATCGATGGATGTCGATGGTGTCAACAACTGTGTATATTCATTTTTCTTGAAATTGCAAGAGAAAGCTGAATCAGCTATGCTAAAACCCATTATTATGATCGTTTATAATAAAAAAGATAAAATATGAGAGTTTTATACGAAATGAGATTATAGACTATAGCGAATGAATCATGCGATACTAACCACAAAATTGACCAATAAACACATAAAACGCATGTAAAACAAGTCTATAAACGCGACTCAAAATCATCGCATCAAACTCCCCTAAGCTTAAACATTGCTCATCCTCGAGTAGAAAAACTATAGAATAAAATTGCGAGGGTCAACTAAAGAACATATTATCACAACAGACCTTGCCATATAATCCCCACCAGACATTCACATACCGGCCCTCACTAACCACAGATTGGTAATTACCCTCTATGTCACACCCCGATCTCACACTAACCACTAATCACGAGATTAGGGCGCGACGGAGGGATTATCACCTAAACAAATCACTGAGAACTTTTTTTTTTAAACCTCGTAATGATATCCGGATTATTGCTGTAAACTAAAACATAATAAACTATTGCGGAAGCATTTCAACTAAACTGGCTAGAGTACGTAAACAGAGTTTACAACATGTAACATTGTTTAACAGAAAGTAAACATAACAATTAATTTACATCTTTATACACATTCCACATACACACTCTCTCTCACCCACGCCATGTCCCAAGGACCAAGGGGAAAGGACTAAGAGACCACTATCTAACTAAACTAACTACATATACCTTCTACAGATAAAGTGTTAGGATGAAAGGATCCTTCAGATTTCCTGCTGCTGATGATGACCTGAAAATGTTTTGAGTAGAGGTATGAGCCTACTCGCTCAGTGAATAGCATTTCATTTAGCTATCACTAAACAACTCCGTATTTTACCTTTAACAGGAATATGTGAATAAAATAACAAACTGAGCAGTTCTAATTAAACAGTGCAATTATCGCATAAAAGTATAATGAACATTTAAAGAACAAGTATTATAAATTCTAAATCTGAACATACACAAGTTTCATATTAATCTACCTTAATTCTAAGTAATCATCTTTTAACTTATGCCCTGATCATATGCAGTGTACTCTGCATATAAAGTCTCGTAGCGGACTACGAACCCACCGTACAAGACTTAGCGACACACCTGGGAAATGCTAAGTCTGACTGCCGTCCTGGTCTGCGTCAGGACTCTCAGGCTCACACGGCCTCACTGCACTCTCAAAGAGTGTACTCTAGACTCCTCCTCTAACCTGAGCACACAGGCGGAGAGTCTGGGTTACCACTGTGACACACGCACAGATTATTGTTGAATAACCCCTATTTACTCCAGTGCCACCGTGACACACGCACGGATTATTGTTGAACACTGCCTCTCTGTCCTCGTGCCACCGTGACACACACATGGATTATTGTTAAACACGAGCCACCGACCATCTAGACTCACGCTAGGTAGGTCGTTTCACCCCTAAGGCACAGACCTCCAAAAGGGGTTCTACGGTGTCAGGGCATCTAAGTCTATTAACTGGTTAACATATAAACACTTAAACAGGAATATCACATTTACTGATTTCATATCAGATCACAATACACTGTCATTCTAAACTGACAGAGCAATATATTTCAAATCATTGTAATTTCTGAGAAATTATCATACCATGCATTCAGACAAATTAGAAATGCATAAATAACCCAACTTATTTCAATTTAGCACATACATAGCAAATTTACGCAATTGAACATCTTATTGCACAAATTAAAGAAATTTACTTCACATACGAGAATCATACTCAACATTTGTCAATTATCTAAAATTCTCGAAAAACGTGCACATTAACCCAAATCTTGGTTTGTGCATCACTTAACTCAATTAAAAGTTAATTACCTATCACAACACAATTTAATAACAATACTTGAGAATTTCTGGAATAATTCAGAGAAATGTGCCATTTCATGTAAATATCAATTTACACATATTAACGTCAAAAGATATATGCAATTAGGGTTTTATTGCATATTTTTATTTATTCATATCAACTTTGAAATCGTACATCTGATAATTTATTAGAAAATCCCTATTGTCTGGGTTCATACCCAAACCATACCATTTTCAGATATGAATTTCTAATTTCAACATTCAAATAAGCAATTTAGGTTCCAATGAACCATATAAATCAACCGATTCAATCCACACTGATCAAATGCTAAATGTAATCATATAACAGCGTCTAGAAGCAGTTTATGAAATAAAAAGTCGGGCGACGCCAAACGCTGCCCTACGTCTGATAACGCCTGTTATCAGCGTAATTTGCGCACATAACTGGAAATATTCAAACGCCTGAGTTTATTAATGATAGATGAATGAAATTCTACTCACAGCGATTTGGACTGTCCGGATTCGTCCGGAGATGCGTCCAAGGCCTGATTCCGGGAGAATTTCTATTGTCTTCTTCCTTTGGTATTTCTATTTCACGGTACTATTGCTAGCAGCTTCACGCACAGTTGACAGAGAGGTCCAATCGATAGCTGAATCTGAATAGAAGCTATATCTTCTTGCTTGTATCTCCAAAACGGAGCTCAAAATAGCCTCCTTTATAGCCTTGGCACCCGTGAAGATCTCTGGCTGCTGCTTCCGTAGCAGCTTGCTACACCTGTTGGCCGCCCAAGCAACAAGGATTGGCAGCAAGCTAGGCGGGAAAGGGTGGAGTGGTGGAGGAAGAAGAGTGGAAGGGGAAAGAAGTAAAGAAGAAAAGGAGAAAGGAAACAGAAACCTATTCAGGAAATCGGCCGATGGATCGCTCCTGCGATCGCCCACGGGCCTGCACCTCCTGTGCGCCGCCTCCAGCCGATGGAAATGAAATCGGATAACTAACAAGGAAATAAAGGAAGGTTTATAAAGAAAAGTTTTGGAAATTTTGCAATTTCAACCCTGGAATCGGAAAAGTTCATAACTTTTGACTCGAAAGTCCAAACAGTGTGATTTCTTTTCCATATTTTCAAGAATGAGGCCCTCTACAAACCCAAGGCATGAAATCAAGCTAATTATACTGTTTTACTGATTCAACATTCCAATTGCATCCAATTATTACTTTACTCAAATTAATCATCTTAATTATGCACCAATTGATCTTATGTGCTTGATTCAACTAAATCAAGTTAATGATTCACTAACTACCTCATGAGCACATAAATTAACTCAAATAACTTTAATTAGGCTCAATTCATACTGCTTACCAATAGGCTTTAAAATGGGTCATAACAATCTCCCTCCCTTATAATAATTTCGTCCCGAAATTCCTAAAAGAGAAAAGGAAACTTGCTACGCATCTCAGATTCAAGCTCCCACGTAGCTTCTTCAAGGTTATGATTCCTCCACAGAACCTTCACCAATGGTATCTCATGGTTCTTAAGCTTCTTGATCCTCTGATCAACTATCTGGATTGGTCCCTCAACATAGGACACATCCGATCTAAGCTGTGCAGGTTCTGGGTCAACTATCTTTTCTGTACCAGGGTAACATTTCTTAAGCATAGACACATGAAACACATCATGAAGATTAGCTAACTCAGATGGCAAATCCAACTTATAGGCTACAGGTCCAATCCTCTCAATGATAGGATATGGGCCCATAAACCTAGGAGTCAATTTGCCTCTCTTACCAAACCTCAACACTCCCTTCCACGGTGAAACTTTCAGATAAACCTCGTCACCAACCTCAAACTCAAGAGGTCGACGTCGTCTCTCTGCATAACTTTTCTGTCTGTCCTGAGCAGCTTTCAACTGCTCCCTGATCACAGATATCTTCTCTGTAGTCATATCGACTATCTCAGGTCCAAGAATTTCTTTCTCGCCAACCTCGTACCAACAAACTGGTGATCTACACTTTCTGCCATATAGAGCTTCATATGGGGCCATTCCAAGACTAGAATGGTAGATGTTGTTATATGCAAACTCCATCAGACTTAAGTGTTCTTCCCAGTTACCTCTAAACTGCAGAACGCATGCTCTCAGCATGTCTTCAAGAGTCTGAATGGTCCTCTCCGACTGACCATCCGTCTGTGGGTGAAAAGCTATATTGCATCTCAACTTTATGCCCAAAGCATGATGCAACTGATTCCAAAACCTATATGTGAACTTAGAATCTCTATCTGAAATAATAGAAACTGTGATACCATCCAATCTGACTATCTCATCCATATATATCTTAGTCAACTTCGGGACAGGTTGACTTAATATGAAGAAAATGAACAGACTAAATTAGTCTATCCATAATCATTCATATCGAGTCATAACCTCTAGGTGTCTTGGGCAACCCTATCACAAAATCCATTGTGATATGTTCCCATTTCCACTCTGCTATAGGAAGAGATTACAAGGTACCTACATGTTTCTGGTGTTCAGCCTTAACCTACTGACACACGCTGCACCTAGCCACATACTCAACTACATCCTACACCAGGCCACCAATACCACTCCTTGAGATTCATGTACATATCAGTGTTACCTGGATGCATAGCATACATTAATGCATGTGCTTCCTCAAGAATCTTTTCTTTTAAATCATTATCTTGAGGTACATGCAACCTGTCATGCCGATACAATACATCATCATCTGAACACCTAAACTCTGGTCTCTTCTCCTTGACATATCATGCATGATCTGCCGTAATTCACTGTCATTTTGCTGAAGTTCCTTGATCTGATCATAAAAAGTAGGCTTGACTTGCATCTATGCAAATCAACCACTCTGCTATGTCACCCCTAAGTCTAAGTTCAACTTCTGCATCTCTATTAGCAGGTCTCTCTTGAAACATGCCATAGAGAATGCATCAGCTATTGAACTTGACTTCCTGCTCAAGGCATCAGCTACCACATTCGGTTAATCAGGGTGATAGTCTATCATCACATCATAAATAAAGTGTCACCATGTCTTAAGAACATGAACTACATCATCTAACTTCAGATCATGTATCGGGTAATACTCCTCATTCTAAGGTACTTACTTCTTGTTATTACTGCAAGAATTTATTTCATAACACACTTCACTTATTTTGTATTTCTTTTTTTTTTTTTCAAAACACACTTGTTACATTTCAAATTTATAACTTACTCTTTTCTCTGAATCATTTTATATTGTTTATCTACCTTTAAACCCTAGATTGTTTTTAGTACTAGCATACCTTTCATAGTGCAATTTTTATGATTTGGTTTTATAGAAATGCTAGTATTCAAGGTCAAATCTCTAGTGATATCCCTTGAATTACTACACCTCTAAACATTCTAGGGTTTGGTCCTTATCAATAACATAGTGTTATTGTAATGTGACTTTGCTTCCTTAGTTTGAAATTCAAACTTGAATCTCATAAATTTTACTAAAGCCTTCCTTATCTTATCATTGGAATTTCCTTTCTCTTACTTGGGCATTCAGATACATTACATTATCAATTTACCTTGCTATGGTTTGATCATCATATTGTGTGTCATTATTTCATTCACTTAGACGTCTCTACCTTGGTAGTTATGCAACATATATGATGCATTCATTTTCTAAATTACACGCTTGTTCTTTATTTTAAAAGCTAGTTTGTTAGTCTATAGAGACTTAGAATCCAAAGGTAGTATGTATGAATGCACTAAACTTTATAATAAAGATATACATGCCATACTCTCAATTATGTCGTGTAATCCTCATTCCTTCATCAAGGTCATCCTTTCTAACATTTCTCTTAATTCAACTAAATTTCTTGGCTTGGTCCTATGATTTACATAAGGCTCTTTATTTCTATGTACTTATTGTATACTTAACTCTTTTCTTCTATTTTGTCTTTACTTTGAGTACATAAAAAATATTTTACTCTATTCCATGATCCAACCCAAAGTTGATTCTTACTATCTTAGTCATTACACACTTTTCTCATATCCTTTTCTATATTCTCATATTTAAAGTTCATATAATACAAATCAGTAAATTTAATCTGAGCCTTATATCGTGTTCCTATATTTCCTATTAAGGATTACTCAAATGAAACTCCAACGTTGGGCCTCCGATATCAGTTCCAGCAAATTCTTAGCTGTTCTAATCTTTCTTTTACATCTCAACGTCTTAGTGTATGTACATTCTCACTATAATGTGTGTCTAAATTATCCAGAGTCTACTTTTTATTATATTTTTAGTAGGAGTCATTAGATCCCAGTAACGCATCCTGCCAGCCGGACCAGGCCGAACCTATAGTCCTGAAGCCAAGAGCTACTCAGGATTAACCAACTCCTATTAATCTCAAACATGTGGAAATAATATCCACTTAGGGAAAACTCATTTAAACAAAACTTCTGGTCTACTTAATACAAAGAATATAAACAAAACTTCTGCACACAAAAATTAATGACCTGTCATGATGCAAAATGCACGTGGAAATGCCCGAATGCTACTTTTTAGGTGGAATGATGCATGCACTATCATTCTATCCCAATGATAGACAAAATATCTACATAACTACACATGTGATTGCTCTTCTTATTCTGCACATGAACAAATTCCTTTCTCCCTATGATCTTCATGCTTTTTTCAAGCCCTTATCTTGCTTAATAGAACAGGATGAAATTTTCAATATCTTTCTCTTGAGCTTATTAACATATATATTATTTTTTTTCTCTTTTTTTATTTTTTTTCTTAACTTTTCAGAGAGTATGAAATAAGTCTTTTAATTGCAGAAGAAGCAAAGCACATCATTGTACAAGATGGTTAAAGTTATGCAAAATGCAACTAAAATGACATTGACATGCACTCTAAATTTTGTGAATGCAGGATTATAATGAAACTTTTTTTTTCTTTCAATGCAACCAATGTAAACACTAATCTACAATGCAATCCAAACTACATGTCATGCAACCAAAAGATGACAAATTGTATAGTGCTCCCAATTCTTATAGTGGAGTGTTAAATAAGATGAAGTGGATGGATCACAAGATTAATTGACAGAACCATTGGAAGATATTATATGTCCATCCTTACTGACATGTGTAAAATCAAGAGGTTTCTCTCTCTTATTTCAGATTAAAATCTCATTACCATTTGATCAGTTCAGGCTCAACATCTAATTATGTCCACTTTTCTTGAATCATAGGCATGCACAACTGTGGTCTTATGTTCTTAAGTTGACAAACCCAATTATTTTCATAAGTCATATGCTCAAATTCAAACAAAGCAAGCTTGGAAATTCATTGAAAAAATTCAAATTGACCCCTGACTCCCATGTGACAAACAAAGATATGACACATTAAATTAGACATCCACGGATATACTAGATAGAATGTGGATCCTAAAAACTAAGAAAATTTCTAGAATAAAAGAAAAGGCAATAAATGATAAAAAACTAGAAATAAAGATAGAAAAAGATAGAAATTGTTCCATCTCCCCCGCTAAGCTTGAATTCGACTATGGACTCATAGTCAAAAACAATTTAAAAGGTGGAACAGTGTTACCCTTCATTGTTCAGGTGGTGGGTACTGTGGGGCGGTAGGATCCCATGATGGATACTGGCCCTGGAAACTTGGATCATACGGAGGCATGGGTGGTAGTTGCAGATGTCCCCCGAAGTAATTCTGGTGCCAGTAATGATCATAGAATGGTTGTTGCAGCATCTCCATCCTATGCAACATGTCATGAATATTTTCTTGGTTGGCGAGGAGGAGGCGCTCATTCTCGTAGATGGCTTGCTGATTTAAAAATAGCTGGTTCATAGTCTCCTGAATACCGGCGAAAGAAGCAGTGTGTTGCTACTGGGTCTGTTGGATCTCCTGTAGCATAGAATACATTCCCTGCATAGAAAATGCATCCTCTCCTTGTTGAGAGGGCTGAGGTGGCAGAGGATGCAAAGATGATGATGCACCCGGGTGGAAGCGGGGACGCTTCTGTGGTGCCACTTGTGCACGAAGGGGAGTGAAAGTCTCCTCTTCTTCTTCTTTCTCATCGTCGTCGTCATTGTCATTGTCATTACCATTGTCTTCTTTGTCGGAGTCATCGATGGCGATGATGGGCCACCAAAAATGCTAAGCTCCATGGATGTTGAAGAGAGGATCTGGAAGCGCATACTCCTGGTACACTTGGTTGACATGGCACTGTGCATAGGCCACACCATCACGAAGTGTAAGAAGATTGGAGCGGTGTAGACGATGCAGGCAGACTTTATTCCTATTGGACAGTGGAGTGAGTTGGGAAAAATCCAACCCAAGGTAGAGAGCAAGCAGTGTGATAAGCCCCCCAAAGTGGATAGGAGCTTTTCTTGTACTCCTCCGCACGTCCAGCACACGCATTAAGAAAAACGCGCCCCAATTGAGCTCTTCTCATTTCAACAGCTGATACATAAAGAATGAGTCCATCTCCTAAAACTTACTGAGAGAAATATCACCTCAAGCAAAAAGAGTAGTGTACAGCATGAGATGCAGAATCCGCACAAGAGGATGCTCGAAATCAGCTACGGCTACATTATGATAGCTGATGGACTTGCCTGGAGGCGCAGTCACCAGCTGGGCAAAGAATCTCATCATAATTCATCCAGTTATCCAGCCTCCTGTGCTAATTCGTAGAATGGTACCAGTTGTAAATTGAATTGAACTACTGGAGGGTGAGATTGTAATTGTTGTTGCAGAGCCAAAAAGAAAAGCGACCCTTGATCCATTCCCGATCGGTGGCGATGAGGTTGTTAGGCACGACGCATATGTCTCGCGATGCCATAAACTCCGCCACCAGCTCTTTGTACTTCGGCCACTAGACGAAAAAGGGTTGGCCCTCATCATGGTACGAGACCTCGTCAAACCTCCTGCCTGTATGCTGTGATTGCCCCTACACGACGTAGGCAAGGTTGGCTTCGAACCCGAGGTTGCAGATCATGGTCTGATCGACATATCGGGTTGGCTCGATTTTCCACTTGAGCAACTCCTCATATATCTTCCGTACTTCCGCCGTAGGATGAACAACCCTCGGACAAGGAATGGAGTCGGGTGGTGGAGGAACAAATGTCGTAATCTCCATCAGGGCTGCCCTTGAAGAAGAAGCTCCTTCCATCCACACCATCATCACAGAGAAAGAGGGGAATAAGAAATAGAGCTCAATGAAGGTCAGAGAAGATGATCTCCACTTGGTGAAGAGCTCGGTGAAGATATCTCGATCCTTGAATGCTCGATGAAGGCCTCCGATTTCTCAACAATGCTGAAAGCACAAGTGGAAGGAAGAAACTCTGAAGTTGTGAAGATAATTGAGAAACAACACTTCCTTTTATAATTGATTTTGTCGCTGCTGCCACTCCGTCGATACCATCGACAGGCTGTCGATGGTATCGAGATCTGGAGGCATGATTCGCTCTTTGCGACTATTGACAGTTGTTGATTGCTAGATTTGGGGGCCCAGATCAGTGATGCGTCGATACTATCGACGTGGGTCGATGGTATGGACCCATCCCACAGATTGACATCTGAAAATGGTGGGCTCCGTTGATTTCTTCTCGCGGATCGGTGATGTGGAACGTCGGTAATATCATATTGAGTGTTGATGATATCGACTCTGTGTGGTTCGAGTACCCTTGCGAGGCCCGGATGTCGCTTTCTTACTATTGCCATGTCGATACCATCGACAGGGCTGTCGATGGTATCGAGATAATTGAGAAGAAATCTTCTATACATCTTCGGGGATCTCACGAGTATTGACTTCGGAGTCGATACCATCGACTTGGAGATATCGTTTTCTTCAATTTCGCTGATGGTATGTCGATACCATCGACGAGGCCGTCAATGATATCGACTAAGAAAAATTTCTGCAGCCGCTTCCCTGTACCCACGTCGCTACCATCGACCCTGTGGTCGATGGTATCAACTCTGTGGTCGATGGTATCGACTCTGTCTCAGTTTTGCACACTTAACAAACAATTAAAGTACCATTTTTACACCAAAAATGAAATTAAACAAAACTAACTTACAAATGTAGAAGAAAATGAAGAAACTAAAATTAAAACTACCGATGGTTGGGTTGCCTCCCAACAAGCACCCTACTTTAACATCTTAGGCTAGATAGAATCAAGCTCATCAGCTTGGAGCATCAGAGAGTGTTCCTAGGAGATCACTCGGTAGTTTAAACTCAACTCTATCCTGGCCAATCCCTAATGTCAAGGTACTTCTCCCGATAGTAGTGATAACATCAGTCGTCACTTGAAATGGCCTACCCAGTAGCACGTCACAACCCTTTAGCTGCGGCATGTCCATGATAATGAAACACACAGGAAAGATAAATTTGTCGACTTTGACAAGTACTGTAAGGACCCTGACCTCTATTTAGGGCTTATCTTGTTTTCTTTTCCTAACCCCAGTGCTTAGTTGCTTGCTAATCACCCTTAGTGGTGATTAGGGTTTGTTTGTGCTTGTTGTGTGTTGGAGTTGCTACTTGCAATTAACCCTAGGTCTAGGGTTGTTGAGCAAGTTTGTCACCTTGAGAGGTGTTCCTCTCTCTCCTTGCTTCCTCTAGTGTTGAGAGGAAGGGTTGGGCTCGTTGCTTGAGTTTCCTTGGGCTTGGATGAGTCTTGTTGGGCCTTGTTGTGCCTTGCTTGACCTTTTTGGACCTTGTATCGGCCTTAGGTGTGTCGCCCAGGGAGGTGTGTCGGGCATGGAGTTGGGGTGTATGGTCCATGGACCCCCTTTGACCCTTTGACCTTGTTTGTGTCACTACTAGTGGACACTTGGCTCTTGATGCTTGCATGTGGCAATGGACTTGGACATGTTCTTAAGGCAAGATAAAGAGGTGGCATTGCCCATGGACAAGTGTCCCTAGGTGGGTGACACCTTACCTTGTCTTACCTTGGTTTCTCCTCCATCCTCTTCTATATATGTGTTCCCTTTCTCTTGCTAAGGATCCCTTTAGTTCCTTAGTTTCCCCTCCCCCTTGGTGCACGACACCTCTTCCTTTGCAAAGCTTGGTGGTCGTTCCTTCTCTTTGGATTCGTCTTCTTCTTCCACTTGAGGTGGTCGAAGGAGTGCTTGGTGCTAGGAGATTGGAGCTTACTTAAGGCGGGTTACATAACTCCTAACCCTAACCATACTACCTTCTTCTACATTATTGTATGTTTTCATATGATCATAATTGGCCATGTATGTTGCTAGATATGATTCTTGCTTAGTTGCACCTTTAATCTTGTTTAGGGTTTCCTTGTTGAACAACACTCCTTTCCCACTTGGATTAGAGAAGTGAGCTTGAGGTCTAGTAATATGAGCAATACCCCTCTATCGTTTAAGTTGAGAGGTGAACTTGTGTTCTAGTTTCTTAAGCAATATCCCCCTCTCACCATGGATTTCAGAGGTGAGCTTTTTGTTAGATGTAGACCTATGTCAAGGTGGATCCTTGTGGTTGCCCGAGTTGTGATAGAGGTTGTGCAAGACCCCTCTCTCGGTTGTTGAGAGGTGAGCCGATCTTCTTGATCAATCTAGGGTTTGGTGCCTTTGCGCTTGAGGTTGATGATGATCTTGTTGGGTTGTATCTTGCACGATATGGCTTTGGGATGGTGTTGCCCGATACCCTCTTTTGGACTAGAAGTTATGGGTTGTTATGATGATGTTGGGTTTGGGCGATACACCATGGTCTTTGCCTTGTATGTTGGCCGATAGGATGAGGCTAGCTTGGTTGGACGATAGGCTTTCCTTTGCTTCCCGTTGGAGTTGTACCCTTGGTCGTTGTGCCTAGATGTGTTTGGTTGATGGGCGATACCCTTGTGTGTTTGACGATATGCCTTATTGAGTGCCCTACCTGATACACCTAGCTAAGGTAGTGGCTTGGTGCCCGATGTACCTTGGACGTTTTATAACTCAAGGAGCTACCTTAGTATTGGGCGATACCATGTTGTGTTGGGGCGTTATGTGCTGGCAGTGAGAGCCTTGGGTGTGTGAGTGGTATGGCTGCCCGATAGGTACCTTCACCTCTAGTGGGCGTTATAGGGTTCGCATGGGTGCCATGACTCTAGTCGATATGGTAGTTGTTGCCCGACATAACCCTAACCCTACAGGGGTAGGCCAATAAGCTTTATCCGGTTCTGTAGAATGTTGTCACCTTGATGCATGGCATGCCCCCTAGACCAAGCTGCATGTTATGCCTTGTGCACGATATGTCTTGACCTCTAGCTGCATGACACCCTTGGGTTATGGTCGTTACCTGCTGTGGTTGGCCGATATGTGTATAGGTCGATATGCTTTTGATAAGGGATGCTACCCTACCTGCCACAAGTTGTGGTGAGGGACACACTACCCGCCACCTCTTTTAGTGAGGGTTGTGAGAGTTTTAGTAAGGGTTTTGATAACCCATGTTGTATATAGATGATGGTTCCATGTTAATAACGATGTTACATGTGTTATGATCACCTCATATGAGTTGCTTCACATGATGATGTGACCCATGTATATGGTCACAGGTTTGAGGCATGAATGATAAAGCATATAATCATCAATGTTGCCCTATGTTTGATATCATGATCCTTCTATTAATCCATGATGGCATCAATTATCTCAATGATCATGTATACTAACCATGCAGGTGTTTCATTAAGATGCATAGCCAGGTAAAGGGATATGAGGTATATATGTCTGAATAACACTGCATTGATGGTCACTCTTGCTGATGAGATAACATCCATCACCTGTATAATGTGTTTAGGTCTGAGGACCTGAGTTTGGCTAAAGTGCCTAGTTGAGGTGTTACCATCTAATGATGAAATCAGGGATTGTTATCCCCAGTGACGAGAATGCCTTATGAGGTAGTGGTTTCTTGTGATGAGGGATTGAGATCCCGGGATATTGTGATGGTGGTAACAATAATGTAGCTTAATGTTATATGTGTGATACAACTTGTTTGCCCCAACAATCTACTTAAAATACATTAACTAGTCACAGATGAATCTCTCATGTAGTTTGCCCTGGCCATAGATCCATCATCATTAGTAGCTGGTGATGGTGAAATAGGTTCTCCTGCAGGTTAACTTGGAAGCGCATATTATTGAATATGTGTGGTTTCTCCTAGCCGAAAATGAGGAGGTTAGAGTGCAACTTTAGTTGTAGACTCAAGATGTGTATAAGAGCATGGTGAACAGGCCCATGGCTCAGTGTGATAGAGCATGAATGCGTTCATGGCTCAGGGAGCACGGTGAACTGGCCTGTGGCTCATATATACTAGCATCGAGACCTGTACCAAGGTGGGCTAGAGAAAGGGTAGCCTGCGGGAGCTGACCCTGTGGATGAGGAAACTTAAGCATGAGAGTGTGGTCCTGCTTTGGTTCTCGTGCGCTGACCATGAGGTGGTGAGGTCGTGGAGTCCGACTCTTCCATTGACCTTGTATGGCACCGGCTTGGGTTTCACAATCGAAGGTTGGATTTGAGCGGTACGGCTCACTTCCTCAGGGCATAATAACACGTAATCCAGCCGAATAGTATTTATTGCTTAAGGTAAAATACGGAACATTGGTTGAGGCCTTTCTTGTGTAGTTGATCTTGTTATACATTGCAGTTACTTATACGTTCCTTATATTATGTGGTAATATCTTATAAATCTTATCTTATCAATCATGTTCCATAAAGAAATACTTGGTTATATGACTTCCGTACAACTTGGTAAGCTTGATGGTAATAACAACCATGTTCTATAGTTTTCTCTTATTATATGTTTTATCAGTTATCTATTATTGTTGCTTTTACCTTTCTAAGGTTTTATTATTTCGGCAGGGAGTTATGTTTCTCGCTAGGACTGTGTGTCTCACCCCGTTGGTTTATACCCCTTTTAGGTGTTCATGCTAGACGTGGTGGTGGTCGCGGGATTGCAGCCGAGCAGCAAGAAGAGGAGCAGTAGAAGGCAAGAGATGGTCATGTTGTATGTTTTGGTTGTTTTGTTGTAGAGTCCTAAAGTCATCCCTGTACTCTCAGGTCCTTGGAGGCGTTTTGACGTTGTTTTACGTTGTATAGCTGATGAAGGTTTGTATATCCTGCTGTTGGCCAGATGTAGCCCGTTATGTTTATATAAATAGGTGATGAACTCATGTGATGACGAGACAACTGATCTGTTAAGTTGTGAACACGTATCTAGACTTGTAGATGTTTATATAACATGTCTTCTTGCAGGATGAGGATCTAAATGTAATAGTTTCTTGTTTTATCTGTTTCTCAAAATCGGTTTTAATTACCCCGTGTTTTTGGTAATTTAGTGGTTTATGGTGCTTTCCGCACATTTTTGTGTGGCACCTCATTGTCTGTGTGATAGCGAGATGTATCTCCACAAGATTGGTATCAAAGCCCCAGGTTCGCTGAGTCTATAGGGATTTAGGACTAGGTTATGTCTGTTCTTATGAGTTTTCCAGATTTTCTTACAATCATCTTATGCCCTCAGCGGAAGAAAAAGACAAGATGTCTAGAAACCATGAAGAACATGCTGCTGAGAGCAGTGAGGCTGCATTAGTTGATGGAGCTGAAGGGCAGGAACATGGAGATCGGATGCCTGAGGTTCCTGAGCTTGACCCAGCCATTCTCGAAAACCCTACCTACCAATAGCTTATGGGGCAGATGATGGCTATGATGAATCTCATGGTAGAGAGATTGTCAGTGCCTCCGCCGAGAGCATAGGCTCCCCATGGTGAAACATCGGGATTGGGAAGACCTTTGAGCGGCTTCGCCGAGTTGGAGATTCAGACTATGTTGGGATGGTTGATCTAGCAAATGTAGATCTGTGGCTGACAGGTCTTGAGAAGGCCTTCTGGATCCTCGACATTCCCAAAGCAGACAAAGTCAAGCATGCTGTCTACCTTCTGAAGGGTAGTGTTGGCCACTGGTGGTCCATCGAGGAGGAGAAGCGACCCAATGAGGTGATCGGCTGGGAGGTTTTCCGGTAAGAGTTCATCCACATATACTTTCCGAAGACATATATGGATGAGAAGATCAACCAGTTTGAGAACCTGTGCTAAGGAGCGATGAACATCACCGAGTATGAAGCCAAGTTCATGGACCTGTTAAGTTTTTGTCCTTACATGGCAGTGACAGATGACGAGCAGATCAGACGTTTTGAGAAAGGCCTGAGTGTGGAACTGACAACACCTATTGCTGCGTGTGACGAGCAGATCAGACGTTTTGAGAAAGGCCTGAGCGCGGAACTAATAACACCTGCTGATGCGTTGGAGAACCGAGAACAGTTTCCCACGTTTGTGGAATCTGTCCAGAGGATTGAACGGTCAGTCAGGGAGAAAAGAGAATCCATGACCAAGAAGAGGCCTGCTCAGTTCTAGAGACAGAGGTTTGATGGCTTCAAGAAGCTGAGGTTTTCAGCACCTTTTGGGTTAAGAGGTTCCAGTGCACCGTCGCAGTGGTCTCTGAGTAAGTGAAGAGGATACGGTTCTTCACCATCAAAGGCACATAGTACAGCTTTTGTAGAAGTGACAGGGCCGTCTAGGTCACAACAGTGAGACCAGTCATGCCATCTTTGTGGTTAGATCGGGCATTGGAAGCCAAATTGCCCAAGGAAAGATGTTGAACTGACACAGCAACTGAGGAAGAATCAACAAGGGTCAGACCGATAGCAACCCAATAGTAGAAGAGGGCGAGAACATGGTCAACTGTCACAAGCGTGATCGTTTACTCAAGGAAGCAGAGGAGTGGACAGAAAGCAATGGCCTGATTCTATTCTATGAGTCAGCCAGAGGCGATAGTCAACCCACGAGTGGTGGCAGGTCAGATGGAGTTATTTCATCGGCCATAGTATGCTTGAAAACTTTCTTTTACCTGATAGTTGTAAGAAAGATAGCTTGTTGTTAGAAACACCTCTTGACAGTTTGTCAATGCTGGGGGAAGTGTGTCCATCCTATGTTCTCTCTTTCTTAGGACACATGATACAAGTGGATCTCATACCACTTGATATGCATGGATTCGATGTGATCCTAGGGATGGATACCTTGGAGAAGTATAAGGTTGTGTTGGACTATGGTGCCAAGCAGATAATGTTTGATGATAATCGAGAAAAGTGCATCTTCCAAGGAGATAGGAAGATTCTTATGACGTGTCTAGTGTCAGTGATGGTGACAGCAAAGTTGTTACGGCAAGGATGTAAGGCGTTCTTAGCTCACATTGTCGATACCAAGGCAAAGGATCCTAGCCTTGAAGAAGTGACAGTCGTCTGAGAGTTTGCATATGTGTTTCTTGATGAGTTCCCTGGTGTTCCTCCACCTTGAGTGATTTATTTTGAGATCAATCTGGTTCCAGGAACACAACCAGTTGCACAGACACCGTATAGGATGGCTCCAGCAGAGATGGTAGAGCTAAAGAAGTAGTTACAAGAGTTGTTGGAGAAAGGTTTCATCTGATCGAGTACGCCGCCTTGGGGTGCTCCAGTGTTGTTCGTTAAGAAGAAGGACGAATCAATGCGGCTATGCATAGACTACCGGTAGTTGAACAAGGTCACGATCAAGAACAAATACCCGTTGCCAAGGATAGATGATATGTTGGATCAATTGTGTGGTGCTATAGTGTTTTCAAAGATCGATCTACGGTCCGGATATCATCAGTTGAGGATTAAGGTGGATGGCATACCAAAGTCAGCTTTTAGGATGAGGTATGGTCACTTCAAGTTTGTGGTTATGCCGTTTGGGCTAACCAGTGCACCTGCTACTTTCATGGATTTAATGAACAGGGTGTTCCATTCGTTTCTAGATCAGTTTGTTGTAGTCTTTATAGATGACATCTTGATCTACAGTCAGGACAGTCAGAAGCATGAACAACAACTTCGACAAGCGTTGACTCTCCTTCGCCAACATCAGTTGTATGCCAAGTTTAGTAAGTGTGAGTTCTGGTTGAAAGAAGTAACTTTCTTGGGTCATGTGATATCTGCAGAAGGAGTTAAAGTGGACCCGAAGAAGGTAGAGTCTGTTGTAGAATGGGAACAACCAAAGACGCTGACTAAAGTTCACAGTTTTCTGGGTTTAGAAGGATACTACCGGAGGTTTATAAAGGACTTCAGTGTGATCGTGTTGCCAATGACAAAGTTGACTAGGAAGGATGTATCTTTTGTCTGGAATGATCGTTGCTAGTAATCTTTCCAAAGTTTGAAGGAAAATCTAACTAGTGCTCCAGTGTTAGTCCTTCCAGAGCCTGGGAAAGGCTATGTTGTTTTCTGTGATGCTTCCAAGAAGGGCTTAGGATGCATGCTGATGCAGGAAGACCATGTGGTTTTTTTTCTTCGTGACATCTTAAGAAACATGAAGAGAACTATTTGACTCATGATTTCGAGTTGGCAGTGGTGGTTGATGCGTTAAAAATTTGGAGACACTATCTTTACGGGGAAGTGTGTTAGATCTTTACAGATCATAAGAATCTGAAGTACATCTTTTTGTAGAATGAGTTAAACATGCAATAGCACCGTTGGATGGAGCTAATCAATGATTATGACTGCACCATCGAGTATCACCCTGGTAAGACAAACGTGGTAGCTGACGTTCTTAGCCGAAAGTCTTCTTCTCTTCCTATAAGGAAGGCATAGTTGAGTTCCTTGGTATGCCATAGAAGGGATATGTTTGTCTCCTTACGGAATATGAATGTGTAGATGGAAGTTTCCTTTTTAGCAGGACTTTTGGCACAAATGCAAGTCAAGCCTACGCTGAGACAACAAATCAAAGATGCATAACAACTAGATGATGCACTTCAGTTGATCAGGTCAGAGCTCGACAACGAAAGGTGTGATGGGTTCCATGAGTCTGAGGATGGATTAGTTTGCTATCGTGGATGGATGGTGGTCCCCGATGCTGATAATCTGAGGAAGCTAGTGCTCGAGGAAGCACACACATCGATGTATTCTATGCATCAAGGAGTCACCAAGATGTATCACAATCTGAAAGACCTGTATTGGTGGCCTGGCTTGAAGAAATACGTAGTTGAGTTTGTGACTAGCTATGCGGTATGCCAGCAAGTCAAGGCTGAGCATCAGAGGCTGGCAGGTATGTTACAACCCCTACCAATACCACAGTGGAAATGGGATCATATAACCATGGATTTCGTGGTTGGTCTGCCAAGAACAGCTAAGAATCATGATTCCATTTGGGTGATAGTGGACAGATTGACGAAGTCTGCCCATTTCATACCTATAAAGACAATGTATACAGTCGAGAAGCTCGCTCAGGTATATGTAGATGAGATAGTACATTTGCATGGTGTACCAGCAATGATAGTTTCCGACAGAGGTCCTCAATTCATGAGTCGTTTCTGGGAACAATTGCACAAAGCGTTGGGAATACAGTTGAGGTTCAACACTGCCTTCCACCCACAAATATATGGGCAGTCTGAAAGGACTATTCAAACCTTGGAGGATCTGCTCCGAGCTTGTGTGTTGCAGTTCCTAGGAAGTTGGGATGTGCATCTCTGTTTGATGGAGTTTGTGTATAACAATAGTTACCAACGTAGCATTGACATGGCTCCTTATGAGGCCTTATATGGAAGGAAGTGCAGATCTCCCCTATGTTGGTTTGAATCTAGTGAGTATCAGCTTTTGGGTCCAGAGTTAGTACAGCAGACAACAGAAAAGATCAAAGTGATACAGCAACAACTGAAAGCGGCACAGGACAGACAATCACTGACGACCTTTAGAGTTCCAAATGGGAGACAAAGTGTACCTCAAGGTCTCGCCTTGGAAAGGCATGCTAAGGTTTAGCTGGAAAGGTAAGCTAGCACCCTGGTATATGGGGCCATATCTAGTAATAGCACGTGTTGGCAAGGTAGCTTACAAGTTAGAGCTGCCGCCAGAGTTGCACAGGTTACATCCAGTGTTCCACGTCAGCATCCTGAAGAAAAGTCACCCATATATAGGGACAGTGATATAGCCAGTCGAGGTTGAGCTTGATGAATATGTGAACTACGAGGAAGGTCATGTGATGATCCTTGTCAGAAGAGTAAAGAAGCTGAAGAGGAAGGACTTGGTTCTGATAAAGGTTCTTTGGCATCATCGTGGCGTTAAGGAAGCCATGTGGGAGCTTGAGGAAGAGATGAGGAGGAAGTATCCCTCACTTTTCTCTTTGGATTTCGAGGACAAAATCCCTTTGTAGAGGGTTATAGCTTGTAAGGACCCTAACCTCTGTTTAGGGCTTATCCTGTTTGCTTTGCCTAACCCTGGTGCTTAGTTGCTTGCTAATCACCCTTAGTGGTGATTAGGGTTTGTTTCTGCTTCTTGTGTGTTGGAGGTGCTACTTGCAATTAACCCCAGGTATAGGTTTGTTGAGCAAGTTTGTCACCTTGAGAGGTGTTCCTTTCTCTCCTTGTTTCCTCTAGTGTTGAGAGGAAGGGTTGGCTCGTTGCTTGAGTTTCCTTGGGCTTGGATGAGCCTTGTTGGGCCTTGTTGTGCCTTGCTTGACCTTGTTGGACCTTGTGTCGGCCTTAGGTGTGTCTCCCACGGAGGTGTATCGGGCATGGAGTTGGGGTGTATTGTCCATGGACCCCCTTTGACCTCGTTTGTGTCACCACTAGTGGACACTTGACATTTGATGCTTGCATGTAAAAATGGCCCTAGACATGTGTTTCAGGCAAGATAGAGAGGTGGCATTTCCCATGGACAAGTGTCCCTAGGTGGGCGACACCTTGCCTTGTCTTACCTTGGTTTCTCCTCCATCCTCTTCTATATATGTGTTCCCTTTCTCTTGCTAAGGATCCCTTTAGTTCCTTAGTTTCCCCTCCCCCTTGGTGGATGACACCTTTTCCTTTGCAAAGCTTGGTGGTCGTTCCTTCTCTTTGGAGTCTTCTTCTTCTTCCTCTTGAGTTGGCCGAAGGTGTGCTTGGTGCTAGGAGCATGGAGCTTTCTTAAGGTGGGTTACATAACAACTAACCCTAACCATACTACCTTCTTCTACATTCTTGTATGTTTTCATATGATCATAATCGGCCATGAATGTTGCTAGATATGATTCTTGCTTAGTTGCACCTTTAATCTTGTTTAGGATTTCCTTGTTGATAAAAACTCCTTTCCCTCCTTGGTCTAGAGAAGTGAGCTTGAGCTCTAGTAATATGAGCATTACCCCTCTCTCATTGAAGTTGAGAGGTGAGCTTGTGTTCTAGTTGCTTGAGCAATATCCTCCTCTCACCATGGATTCGAGAGGTGAGCTTTTTGGTAGATGTAGACCTATGTCAAGGTGGATCCTTGTGGTTGCCCGAGTTGTGATAGAGGTTGTGCAAGACCCCTCTCTCTTGGTTGTTGATAGGTGAGCCGATCTTCTTGATCAATCTAGGGTTTGGTGCCTTTGCGCTTGAGGTTGATGATGATCTTGTTGGGTTATATCTTGCATGATATGGCTTTGGGATGGTGTTGCCCGATACCATCTCTTGGACTAGAAGTTCTGGGTTGTTATGATGATGTTGGGTTTGGGAGATACACCTTGGTCTTTGCCTTGTATGTTGGCCGATAGGATGAGGCTAGCTTGGTTGGACGATAGGCTTTCCTTTGTTGCCCGTTTGAGTTGTACCCTTGGCCGTTGTGCCTAGATGTGTTTGGTTGATGGGTGATACCCTTGTGTGTTGGACGATATGCCTTATTGAGTGCCCTTCCCGATACACCTAGCTAAGGTAGTGGCTTGGTGCCCGATGTACCTTGGACGTTTTAGAACTCAAGGAGCTACCTTAGTGTTGGGTGATACCATGTTGTATTGGGGCGTTATGTGCTGGCAGTGAGAGCCTTGGGCATGTGAGTGGTGTGGTTGCGCGATCAGTACCTTCACCTATAGTGGGCGTTATAGGGTTGGCATGGGCGCCATGACTCTAGTCAATATGGTAGTTGTTGCCCGATATAACCCTAACCCTAAAAGGGTAGGCCGATAAGCTTTGTCCGGTTCTGTAGAATGATGTCACCTTGATGCACGGCATGCCCCCTAGACCCAGCTGCATGTTATGCCTTGTGCACGATATGTCTTGACCTCTAGCTGCACGAAACCCTTGGGTGATGGTTGTTACCTGCTGTAGTTGGTCGATATGTGTATAGGCCGATATGCTTTTGGTAAGGGATGCTACCCTACGCGTCACAAGTTGTGGTGAGGGACACGCTACCTGCCACCTCTATTAGTGAGGTTTGTGATAGTTTTAGTAAGGTTTTTGATAACCCGGGTTGTATATAGATGATGGTTCCATGTTAATAATGATGTTACATGTGTTATGATCACCTTGGATCCCTATATATATATATATGTATATATATATGTATATATATATATATATATGTATATATATATGTATATATATATATATGATGAGTAATGATAAGCTTGGAAGCATATGAGCTTCTTCACATGATGATGTGACCAATGTCTATGGTCACAGGTTTGAGGCATGAATGATAAAGCGTATAATCATCAATGTTGCCCTATGTTTTTTGTCATGATCTTTCTATTAATCCATGATGGCTTCAGTTATCTCTATGATTGTGTATACTAACCATGCAGGTGTTTCATGCAGATGCATAGCCAGGTAAAGGGCTATGAGGTATATATGTCTGAATAACACTGCATTGATGGTCACTCTTGCTGATGAGATAACATGCATCACATGTATAATGTGTTTAGGTCTGAGGACCTGAGTTTGGCTAAAGTGCCTAGTTGAGGTGTTACCCTCTAATGATGAAATCAGGGATTGTTATCCCCAGTGACGAGAATGCCTTATGAGGTGGTGGTTTCTTGTGATGAGGGATTGAGATCCCGGGATATTGTGATGGTGGTAACAATAATGTAGCTTAATGTTATATATGTGATACAACTTGTTTTCCCCAACAATCTACTTAAAATACATTAACTAGTTATAGATGAATCTCTCATGTAGTTTTCCCTGGCCATAGATCCATCACCGTCAGTAGCTGGTGATGGTGAAATAGGTTCTCCTGCGGGTTAACCTGGAAGCGCGTATTATTGAATATGTGTGGTTTCTCCTAGCCGGAAATGAGGAGGTTAGAGTGCAACTTTGGTTGTAGACTCAAGATGTGTATAAGAGCATGGTGAACAGGCCCATGGCTCAGTGTGATAGAGCATGAATGCGTTCATGGCTCAGGGAGCACGGTGAACTGGCCTGTGGCTCAGATATACTAGCGCAGAGACCTATACCATGGCGGGCTAGAGAAAGGGTAGCCTACGGGAGCTGACCCTGTGGCTGAGGCCACTTAAGCATGAGAGTGCAGTCCTGCTTTGGTTCTCGTGCACTGACCATGAGGTGGTGAGGTCGTAGAGTCTGGCTCTTCCATTGACCTTGTATGGCACCAACTTGGGTTTCGCAACCGAAGGTTGGATTTGAGCGGTATGGCTCACTTCCTCAGGGCATAATAACTCATAATCCAGCCGAATGGTATTTATTGCTTAAGGCAAAACACGAAACATTGGTTGAGGCCTTGCTTGTGCAGTTGATGTTGTTATACATTGCAGTTACTTATACGTTCCTTATATTATGTGGTAAGATCTTAAAAATCTTATATTGTCAATCATGTTCCATAAAGAAATACTTGGTTATATTCCTTTCGTACAACTTGGTAAGCTCGATGGTAATATAAATCTTATATTGCTCTTATTGTATGTTTTATCAGTTATCTACTGTTGTTGCTTTTACCTTTCTGAGGTTTTATGGTTTCGGCGGGGAGTTATGTTTCTCACTGGGACTGTGTGTCTCACCCCGTTGGTTTACACCCCTTTTAGGTGTTCGTGCTAGACGTGGTGGTGGTCGCGGAGTTGCGGCCAAGTTGCAAGAAGAGGAGCAGTAGAAGGCAAGAGATGGTCATGTTGCATGTTTTGGTTGTTTTGTTGTAGAGTCCTAGAGTCATCCCTGTACTCTCAGGTCCTTGGAGGCGTTTTGACGTTGTTTTACGATGTATAGCTGATGAAGGTTTGTTTATCCTTCTGTTGGACGGATGTGGCCCGTTATGTATATATAAACTGGTGATGAACTCATGTGATGATGAGACAGCTGATTTGTTAAGATGTGAACACGTATCTAGACTTGTAGATGTTTATATAACATGTCTTCTTGCAGGATGAGGATCTAAATGTAATAGTTTCTTGGTTTATCTGTTTCTCAAAATCGATTTTAATTACCCCGTATTTTTGGTAATTTAGTGGTTTATGGTGTTTTCCACACGGTTTCGTGTGGAACCTCGTTGTCTGTGTGATAGTGGGATGTGTCGCCACAAGTACATCCTCACACACTCTGTATGGATTTAAAATAGACCCATCCTCCAACTCACAATAGTTCGGGTCAGAAGTAGTATAGTGTTAGTTTAGTCCATAGGGAGATGAAGGAACTTAATGATAACTATTTGTAATAAAACAAACAATTAAATTTTAAAAATAATTCTTTCTTGATAAAGTCCTAGATTAAGATAAGATTGTCAAAGGTTATCTTTTAAATGACCAATTTAAGGAATGATGTAGTACCTAAGAAACTATCAACAACACAATGAACAAATATATAAAATAAATTTCATTTTATCTCTTACCCACATCTCTTTCTATAATATGATCACCTAGGTGGCTAGAGTACTCATCTCTCAGATAATAATTCTTGGACTAGAGATCAAGCTCTCTTGGATCGCTCTAAAAATAGTCATTATAAAATTGTGTCTGAACAAACAAGGAGAGTATCGCATGTAGGAATCTCTATTCAGATTTAGGTAATAGAAAATAGTGCTCCACTAAACATGTACCACTATCAAGGTACCAATTTCAGAACATAGGGATTCTAGGCCTTTGATTCTCCTAAACAATTCAGAACAATTAGAGAAATAAGAGAGGAAATCCACAACATTAAAAAAATATTTTTCACATGATTAATATGTGTCATTTAGTTACAAATGTAAGGAAATGCACTCCATAATGGTTGGTGATGTAAAAATAGAATTATACATCACAAATTTCATCAAACAAAAAGAAGGAGTAGATGATGATGAGGAAAGAGATAGAACAATTTTAGAAGGGCTATACTCTACAATGGAGTTGTTCTTGAAGCTTTCAACTAGACAAAGAAACTTTCCTCCAAAGCCTCATTCTTCTTTCTTTCAAACTCTACTTTCTTTGAGCCTGTTATGGAGAAAAACCATCTTTGGAGTAGTCTCTCCTCATTTCTCTCAAGATTGGATAGACAAAATCAATGATATTCCCCAATAACCATTATCACACTCTTTCTATTTTTCACTTAAGAAGTAATTCATATCACGTACAAGATCCTAGACGTTGTGCACCCAGTTAATAGCTAAAGGTTTTTGTTAAAACTATTTGACATGATAAACACAAGGAGGTGCATGCCTTACTTGAGTTCATTGGCAGAAGTTACTCATACTATTACACATCTTGCTATTGATTGGGAACATTGTGCATGGATTTGATCACCAGTGGAGTTTCTACTTATGTGGTGGACAAAGTGCTTGAGTGGTGTAGATCATGAACGTAGGAGTTTTATGTGATAAAATCCTATGGGATCGAACACACCATACATGTGAGGGTGTGCATTGTGCACATGAGAGTGCATGTCATGATAACACTAGGATAATTGTGGGTGGTTTTTGGTTGAGTGCACATCATGCTTTTTCTAATAAGACTTGAAACAAAATTCAAAATCTTCTTTGATGATGATGAGGGTTGGATTGGCATTAGACATACTAAACCTTATGATATGTGCACAGAATTTCCCTTGATTCATCCAAATGATAGAAAAAATTAACTCACATATTTAAGAAATTACAAGCTAATTATGCAGACAAAACATAAAATATGTCATTAAATACATAAAAGTGGGACATTAATGGTAGTGTGAATTGTGTTCATCAAAACACCCCATGCTTAAACCATGGCTAGTCCCCGAGCAATAAAATCCAAAGTATGATCAAAGCATTTAGCATGCATTAACAAGAAGAAAATGAACTAATCTTAACTAAAAATTTTGTTTTGTTTAATGGATTGTTGACTCAAATGATAAATTATATTACTACAGTTGTATTTTTTAAATGAGATAAACATCCTAGGTCTCCCCTTAACCTTGAAAATCCACCATTCTATAAGGTTTATGTGATAACTTGAAATTTTACAATTTTAATGTGACTTTTGATTTTGACCTCGCTCTTGTTTTCACAGTCAATTTTATGTATATATATGTTTTGATACACAATTGATCCATCTAGTATGGTTGTATCACCTTGGTGACACTCAAGTTGACAAAATCAAGTTTAAATTCATATCACATATCATCTCCTTTCCCTTGAATTTTTATCTTATCCTTGTAAAAATTTGTGCTCAATTCTTATGCTCATGTTGTAGATCTCTCTTTCGCATTTCCAATGCATCAAATTGCATCCAATTTAGGGATCAGATGAGGATGACATGCTTAATGATTTATACTCTGAAACCCTAGTTTCTAACCTTTTACTCATATGTTTTATCTTTGGGCATGCTTTGCTGAGCCCAAATGTGGGCATTTGTGTGTGCAAGGCCCATTTCTCTCTTTCTTCTACCACCACTGATCCAACCCCTACTTTGTGATACAATAGTATGCCCTATTTTTCCCCACTGTAGATGTTGATGATTGGTTCATTCTTTCTCGAATTTGAGCACTCATCTGATGGTCTAAAACAAATCTTTACCTCTATATTGTTCAATAGTGCAACCAATGCTGGAACCTCCTACCCCAGTTTTAGAACCACTAATATACCCCATTTCTGCCCCCTTTTCCCCAATTGAAGTTTCTATCCACTTTCTTGCTTTCTCTTCTTTGTTTCCCCTATCTTTGTGCTTCTTTCCATGCCAAAGATACCCCCTTTCTCCCCTTCATCCTCCCCCAACTCCAGCCGCATAGAATAGCATCATCATGGAGCTCAGAT
Organism: Alisma plantago-aquatica; assembly: GCA_963693085.1. Classification (NCBI taxonomy): domain Eukaryota; kingdom Viridiplantae; phylum Streptophyta; class Magnoliopsida; order Alismatales; family Alismataceae; genus Alisma; species Alisma plantago-aquatica. Next base: position 1,053,488,295 of record OY856413.1, on the reverse strand, counting down.
TGGGGGTTCTCTCTTTGACCTCTCTCTCACTGAGAAGTAAGCCCAGACACCGTCGTGAGGCCAAGTTGTGGTCGACCGTCATCTTTTCTAGAGCATCGATGCCCTACTAACCCACCTTGGTTCTAGCATTGGTGAGCTTGTGCAGTCCACACCACCATGTTGGGCGAGTCTTGACTCATAGAGTCAAGGGAAAATACCAAGCAACAAATGTGATGATGTGATGAGTATGGGATGTGACTCGATGTGATGATGAGCGGTCCAAGAGCACCTACTCCCATGGGTGAATCGGTCATCAGTGGTCAGACGACGCCCATAGTGAGGTGTGTCAGCCTCCGTTCGACACAAGCCCCAGGGTCCTGCTCACTGGGAGCATGAGTGAGGGGTACTAGGAAGCCATTGGATCTTTCATCTTGTGGTCTAGAGTTCAATTACATCATGAAAATAATATCATGTAACACACCCCTTCTCTAAAGAATTCAACAAAAATCTTCCAAAATTGATAATGTATGCATCTTTTGGCCAAATGAGGCATATGATATAAGATTTTTTATTCTCTCAACAATATCTATCCAAACAAACTAGTTTAAGAACTTAAATGTTCTTGGTTGTCTCCATATATCCAAAAAAGCATGTATTTTATACACCTTTGAATATTTAATGATGTACCTTTCTCTAGAATTCTATTATTGCTTCAAACATCATTCTTAAACTTTAAACCAATAACTAATATCCACTTCTTGGATTGAATCACTAAATTTACCACCTTAATGTACTTATGTTAACAATTGATCTAAATGGTAATACATGCACATGATGCCACTTGTCTAATGTTGGAACTTTGATTTCTTCTCATCATCAAATGAATATTTGAAATCATTAATATTTCTAATTCTATGTGCTAATTTGATTAAGGTCTTTTACTATGTTTTCCTTCAATAACTCATATGTCTTGAAGACCAACTTGAGTACCTTGATATGTCCCAAAATGTGATGTTTAGGTACCTACAAGATTGAACCTCTAATTCTTATGTAAAAGTAGTTCCTTATCACCATACCTCTATGCTAACCCTCAAATCAAACCCCTAATTACTTGCAACATGAAATGCCTTTTAACCCACTCATATGCACCTTTAACTTCATGTAATACACTTATGGCACCTCACATGTTCTAAATGAAAATGTTAATTGTTACGATCTAACCTTACAAGATCATACTCCAATGTTGGCTATGCTATCCTCATGACTTCAAACTAGTGGAATGGTCATTCTATAGCTCTAAATCCTACTTGATCTACTTATTATTTCAATGACTTCAAAATGTGACCTTGTTGCATGAAATTGATCTAATATGACTTTATCATGATCTTGCATGTTAAACTGTGGTAATAATCAAAATATCATGTTTCCCTTACTCCTAAACCATATTTTATCTTTATCTAGAATTACTCATAATGTGGATTGTTCACCTAAACCTAGAGCTTAATGTTGAACCTTGGACTATGTTGAATAATTGTATGCATGATTGGAACGTTGGAAACTATGTTTTAACTACTTGAAAGCTAGATCTAGGAAAACATCCACATGACTCACATGATTTTTAGTTTATCAAAGCCTACTTGTCTAAGACCTTCTATTACATCTTTTATTTCTTAGGTACCCTTGGCTTGGACCTTGACCAGAATCTTACTCATGGATTATGACATGTTCACTACTCACAAGGTACGGTTAATCTCTTGACCCTACTATGATATTAGCTTGTTTCTAGTATACTCGTATGAATGCTTGGCTAGGTAATTACTTATTTAAGATATTTTTCCTATGATTACTAATTTTATGCTTGTTTATACTATGTTGACAAACCTTAACCATAATTTAGAGATCCATTACATATCCATGTGCATCTTCCTGAAGTTTTGGGGTAAGGACACAAGGTTGGGCATCTTACTTGATATGTCTAGATAAGGAGGAATATTTCGATAAAAGGGTTAGCTAATCTTGAGATCCCTTATGGACTCTTCCAATGGGAAGTTAGTCAAAAGGCCTACAGTTTATATAATGGGTAAAGAAACCTAAAACATGCTTTGTATAAAATAATGTCATTACATATTCTCGACTTGTTTCTAATGCTTGATTAGATGTTTCTAGACAAGCATAGTTTATAATACTCTTAAATTTTGGAAACATGTTTTTCATAGCATACTCAATTTTTTTATTGAATTTCTAGTTTCTAAACAAAGATCTACTGCACTCAAGACTCTAAGCTCTAAAATGAATCACCAATGGGTATAATTGAATATAGTAATGGGTACATATCTCTTATCTCCATGTTTAGTATCTGGTTATCTCTTTAGTTTTGTTATTTCCTTTTATTATATATTGTCTATGTGAAACTATGTGCCATTCTAGGGATGGACTCCCAAGTCCACTCGCCTTTGGCTATATTGCCATTAGGAGCATGAACTTACGGTAATAAACAGTTTCATGACAAATGGTATTAGAGACAAACATATAGGCCTCTATGTATGTATACGTCATAATGTATCTTAAGAACCCATGGAGGACTAAATAATATCCTTAAAGTTTAGAGAGTCTTCTAGCATCTCATATCTTCTTTAACGACCACCTAATATACCCAAGCAGATGATGATTAGTTAGTCTTTTCATTTCCTAATTTGATTCTTCTCTCTTGACTATTAATCATATGACATCTCGATTATACGTATCTTATGCATGGGAGAACTAAAACTCATTTGAAATCATAAAAGTTGATTAAGATGATAATGTCATGATTTGATCTTAAATTGAAAACCATGTTTGATGTAAGAAAGTACTCTTAATAGTGATGTACCCATGCAAATTCAATGTTACCAAATCAAACAAAAGTGCTTTCTATGTTTGAGATAAATCCTTGTTCTAGTGAAATAAGGTGGAACTCATGTTTTATACCTCATGGTTGATGAGGTCCCTATTGATCATACCAATGTTGTCCCTATTTTGATAAAAAATCAAACATAACTAAGATAAACTCATAATATTGATATGTATCATGTCACATACTATGATATGACTATGTCTTTAGAATACTAGATCATGACAAGAAGACTTGTTATAAGAAACAAATCCCCTATTGACTATTACACCTCTTTAAGAGGATCTATTTTAAAAATTATGAATCATACAAAGTCTTGACCGCACACTACTATGTTCAAACTCTTAAGTTCTCAACTTTACTTATCGATTTCCAAAATCTCTCCTTACCTTGACCATGATAGGGAGGGAATATAATTATGACCTTGACCTCAAAAAATCTTAAAGTATAGTTTCCTTATTAATGATCATGATGTTTGACTCATGATCTTGTGAGATTTGATAGTTGATACTCACCCTATTTGGATATGCTTGATGACTCATGATTAATATGTAGTAGATTAGGGTGGTATTTGACTTATGATTCCTATAATCTAGGTCACATCTATATTATGACTACCTCTAAATTTTCATCTCTTTGATTTATTCAGAGTTTGGAAAGGTAACCCCTTTAATACTATTCTGATTTCTTGACCTAAGTCTCTAATAAGTCAAATCCATGACAATATTGATACTCAATCTTAATCACAATTTGATGACGATCTTAGAATATGATAATGTTGACTATAGCTAGTGGTTAAGTTCCTACAAAGACCTTGGTTTATATCATTCATCAATGATGAACACCATGATGATGAAATTGATGTTGATACCACAAAATGTTGCTCGATTGTTACTCGATTGATGTATATGGATGAATCATCACCTCTACGGTCTATATATGAATCTAAACCCTAGCTTGAAAATGTTTGGAACTATGAATTTGATGTCCAAACTTGACTCTCAACATTGATTTATGAAATTATGACTCATGATTACTAATCTTAATATTGACTTGGCTGCTATAATCACTCTAATTGGATTTTGAGATCACACTCGATACATGACTGATGAGATTCATGTTGCATAATCTTGAAAATTTGAAGTGATGGTTTTGATTATTTGCTTGATTTATGACTTAGGGGTGAGCTCCATGTGGACTCCATGGGACATCACATCAATTTTGTGCATGAAATCATGATTTTGAAATATGTGTTTGCCTCAAATTGTTGAATTATGAATCTCGATCATTGATGTATAACCCCACCTAGGCCAATGTAGAATCTAGAACCATGAACGTTATGAATTAAAGTCATGCTTTAATCTCAATTGGAAGAGCTCTAGTGATTTAACCTAAAATGTGATATCTCGTAATTTGTGATATATAGTATTAATTTCCAAAATTGTGACTCATGTGATGATCTTCCTAATCTGATGATATATGTGACTATGTGTGAACTATGATGCTCTACTACTCAGCTTTAAAATAGTTTTAATGATGTAGAATTATCGAGAATATTATAACTTGTATTATGAAATCCCAATCTCTGTTGATGGATTGATTTAATTTTGAGAACAAAATTCCTTCTAAGGTGGGGAGGATGTGATAACATGAAATTTCACACTTTGAATATGATTTATAATTATGACTTCACTATTGTTTACAACATAAATTACATATATATATATATGTAATTTATGTTGAAAAGAATAGTGAAGTCATAATTATAAATCATATTCAAAGTGTAATATGTATATATATATGTGTGTGTGTGTATTGATACATAATTGGTCCATATAGAATGCATATCTCACCTTGGTGATACTGAAGTTGACAAAATCATGTTTAAATTCATATAATACATCACCACCTTTCCATTGAATTTTATTGTATCCTTGTGAATTTTTTTTCTCTATTATGGTTCTTATGTTGTAGATCTCTCTCATGTTTCCAACGCATCAAATTATGTCCAATTTAGAGCTTGGATGAGGAAGATATGATTAATTGATGATTTATACTTTGAAACCCTAGTTTCTAACATTTCACTCATCTGTTTTATCTTTGGACTATATTTGTAGAGCCCAAATGTGGGAGCCTGCATGTGCAAGGCATGTTGCTTTCTTTCTTATACCACCAGTGATTCGTCCCCTACTTTGTGAACCGATAGTATGCCTTGTTTTTCCCAATTGTTGATGATGAAAATTGGATCTTTCTTTCTCAAATTTTACCTCTCATCTGACGCTCTAAAAGCCATATTCACTTCCATACCGTTCACAAGTGCAATTGACACAAGAACTACCTACCTGAGCTTTGACACCACTAATCTACCCAATTCCCATCCTTTTTTCTCCAATTGAAGCCTGAATCCTCTTACTTGCGTTCTTGTCTTTATTTCCCCAATCTTTGCACTTCTTTCTGTGCCCAAGATGCCCCCTTTTCACCCTTCATTCTCCCCCAAATCTGGCCTCATAGATTAGAACTTCTGTGGAGCTCATATTGGGGTTTTTCTCCTTATCCTCGTCTCACCGATAAGTAAGCCCAAACACCCTCGTGAGGCCAATTCATTGTCAGTCGTCATCTTTTCTAGAGCATCAGTGCCCTCCTACCCCACCTTGGGTCTAGCTCTAGAGAGCTAGTGCAGTCCACACCACCGCATTGGGTGAGTCCTGACTCATCGAGTCAAGGGAAAAGACCGAGTGGCTACAGGATGACCACCACTGGCTCATGGTGATGGAAAGTCACTCGACACGATGATGAGCGATCCAAGAGAACCTACTTCAGCAGGTGGATTGGTCAGCAGCAGTCGGGTGACGCCCATAGCGAGGTGCGTCGGCTTATGCACAACACATGCCCCAAGGTCCCTCTCACTGGGAGCATGAGTGAGAGGTACCAAGAGGCCACTAGATCTTCATCTAGCGGTCTGTATTCCCATCCACATCATGAAAATAATATCATGTAAAGCACCACTTCTCTAAAGCATTTTACAAAAATCTTCCAAAATTTATAACTTATGCATCTTTTGACCATATGAGACATATAATATATGATTTTTACCCTCTCGATGAAATCTATCCAACAAAACTAGTTTCATAACTTAAACCTTCTTCATTTTCTCATGATATCCTAAAAATCATGTATTTTATGCACCTTTCAATATTTAATGATGTATGTTTCTCTCGAATGCTATTGTTTCTTCAAACATCATTCTTAAACTTTGGACCAATGGCTTCTATCCACTTCTTGGTTTGGATCATGAATTGTACCACCTTGATGCACTTATGTTTACGCTTGACCATAAAGGGGTCTTTTATGCATGAGCATGATGCCACTTGTCTAACGTTGGAACTTTGATTTATTTTTATCATCAAATGACATTAAATTAGTAGAATTGTCATTCTATAGCTCTAAACCTTACTTGATCTACTTAATGCTTCTATGTCTTTAAAATGTGACCTTGTTTCATGAAATTGATCTAATATGAATTTGTCATGATCTTGCAAGTTAAACCATGATTATAATCGAAATCTCATGCTTCCATTACTCCTAAACCAGACTTTATCTTTATCTAATATTACTTATAATGTGGATGGTTCACCTAAACTTAGAGATTAATGTTGACCCTTGGGCAATGTTGGATAAATGTATGCATGATTTGGCCGTTGGAAACTATATTTGAACTACTTGAAACCTAGATCTAAGGAAACATCAGCATGGAAAATATGATGTTTATATTATCAAAGCCTACTAATCTAAGATCCTCTATAATGTGTTTTACATCTTAATTCCCCTGGGGTTGGACCTTCACTAGAATCTTACTCATGGATTATGACTTGTTCACTACTCACAAGGTACGCTTAATCTCTTGACCCTACTATGATATTAGCTTGTTTGTATGTATACTCATATGAATGCTTGGGTAGGTAATTAGTTGTTTGAGCTATTGTTTCAATTATTACTAATTTCATGCATTTTTATACTATGTTGACATACCTTAAACATAATTTAGAGAAATCATTATATATCCTTATGCACCAGCCTAAAACATGGGGGTAAGAACACAAGGTTCATAATCTTATTTGATATGTCAAGATAAAGAGGTCCATTTTTACATTAGGTTTAGCTAATCTTGATCACCCTTACAGATTCTTACAATGGGAAGTTAGTCAAAAGGCCTACAATTGATATACTGAATAAGGAAACCTAAAACATGTTTTATATAAAACAATGTTGTTGAGTGTTCTCACCTTGTTCTACTTCTCTCTTATTATGATGTTTCTAGCCAAGCAACTTTTATATTACTCTTAAACTATGTTTACATGTTTTTCAAAGTGTACTCAATGCACTCACATTGATATATTTTGTTTATCAAATTTGTAGTTTCCAAATGAAGATCCGCTGCATTCAAGACTATAAGATCTAAAATCAATCACCAGTGGGTATACTTGAATATCAAAATGGATACATACTCTTATGTTCTTATTTAGTATATGGCCATCTCTTCAGTTTTTTTATTTCCTTTTTATATATATTTCCTATGTGAAACTATGTCTCATTATAGGGATAGACCCAAGTCCACTCGTCTTTGTTTATGTAGCCATTAGGAGTGTGGACTTAGGGTAATAAAAGGTTCTGTGACATTTTACCATCAAGTTATAACAAAAAAACTCCCATGTAGGAACTCTTCATCTCATCCCAACTTAGATTTTGTATTTTCATATGAAAGAATTCTACCCTTCCACATCTATGAAAAGTTGGCACCTTTTTTTCTAGTTAAGCTTAAGGTATGCGGCTATCATGATCAAATAAATATATGAAACTTGATTGGCATACCAAATGGGATCTTATTTCCTCTTTTAAAAAAATTCAAGATTTACATTTCAATTTTTTTTGACAATGCTCCTAACCATCATGACCAAATGGGTACATAAGATAAGTTAGCATACTAAGTGGCATGTTTCCCCATCACCAATTTGATGAAAAAAATGAAAAAAATTAGGGTTGAAGCTATAAATGAGTTTCTCCAAGTTCATAGCCCTCGAAATCTTCCATTGACTCTAGATTAGTTGATTTCGGATGATAATTGAGAGGGATAACTCCTTATCTCAAGGAAAAAAGATTGAGACCTATTTAATTTCAAATTGAGTAGTTATTATCAACATTCATAACATTGTATAAATTGCAACACAACAACAATTTCAAGATGACAAGTTCAGTTTATTTGCATTTGTGGGAGAGTATCATGCCTTTCTTATGATAATCTCAACAAAGAATCATATCATAGGGAGGAGGATTTGTTGCATGTGATGTCATCTCCTAGGTGTCCCCTATGGAGAATGAGGTGGAGGCCTCCAGGGAGACTCTAGTTTCGCTTATGATGACAGCGATGGGGATCCTCCAAGATGAGACCACTCGATTCTTTTAGGATCAATGGGACTATACCTTAATTTCTCAAGAACTAGCTTGAGTCAGCAACATCATCAAAACCCTACTCTCAATTCTATAGAAGTCAATCTCTCAGTTGTTTTGACATAGTTCCCTCCTTTCTCAACCCCAAATCAAAGCCAACCCATACATATCGACCAGCCACAACCTTCTTATGCATCTTACATTGACATGGTGGGAAGGAGCGTTCACGAGAACCAAACACATACCTTCATCAATATTGACACAGAAGACATCGATATATCCTGGCAACCAAAAGACATCGTGGTCTCCATAGAATAGGGGTTTCCTGACTTTAATCTCTACAAATTAGTTATGGAAGACCTACTAAAACCATGGAGATATACAATGATCATTAAGTTGTTCTCAAGGAAGATAGTCTACCTCATACTACGAGACATTATTAACATGCTTTGAAAACCTATAGGAGGTTTTAGTCTGATCGATGTGGAAAATGACTTCTTCATCTTGCAATTGTAGAGAAGAAGATTATATCCACACCTTAGCAGGATGCCCCTGGCCAATCTTCAGAACCTACCTAATAGGCCAATGTTGTTTCACAGGGTTCTTATCAGACATATCCACACCTCATAGGGTGGTTGCATGGATGAGGATCTCCATCCTTCCAATTCACCTATACCAAGTGGTATTAATGAAAGGGATCGAGGACTTTCTGGGGAAGACGATCAAGGTTGACATGAACACTAAGTTGTAGCGTTGGAGATGATTTACAAGAATAGTTGTCAAAATCGATATGGAACACCCACTAGTCCTGATGATAACTATCTTAGGAATAAAGTACAAAACTAAATACGAGAATATACCTTTCATTTTTACACATTGTGGTAGAGAGGGAAATCTATAAAAAAATTGTAAGAAGAGGATTACCAAAGCAAATGTGGCCAAATAGGTAAGCATGGAGACATGCATGATTTTTCCTAAAATCCCTTAAGGGTGAGAAGGCTTCTTGAAATCCATTCACACTCAGTCGGGCCAAAGGAAGTAGAGGAAACCAGCAAACTTGGCCACACAAAATAAAATTAACCTTTCATCTAATAAGTTTCATAGTTTGGAATATTTGGATGATGTGGATGAACTCTAAGAAGTATTGACGTTGATAGCATCGTGGCAAGAGTCACATGAAGTATATACTGGACTATGCAAAAAAAGTAAAGCAAAACCACCAACAAAACTAGAGGGGCAAATGAACAACAACAACACAAGCAATCCAATCCCTCACATGTACTTCTGTTGTAACCAATCCATGCTACCCAATCTACCCCAGAGCACACAATAGCAATCTCATCCTGTGATTCAATTCTTGTTGGCAGAGAAGGGCACACACCCCTTCATCATCTTCTCCTTCAATGTGGGTGACCACGAAGCAGGAGGTATGAACTATGTCAAATATAGAAGCCCAACCAAATCATCAGTTGGCATCCATTTTCAGAACATGAAGGTTGTGCAAGAAGGGGATCCCAGTAGATATTCTACTAGGAAAAGGGGAAAAATCTCTCATCTCCCAGACCTAGAAAAGGAAGTGTAGTCTATGGGCTCATCCACAACTAAAGATCCTCCCCAATGAAGCTCATAAGTTGGAATGTCCAGGGCATCTGCGATGAGGATACCCAAATTATTGTTAAAAACCTGGTATATAAATACCAAGTCTTAGTCCCATACTTGTATTAAATTAGATGCAATGATGCACGAATAATTCACATTGTCAAGACTCTTGGCTTTCCCCAATCCCACAGAGTGTAAGTGGTGGGATTCACATGTGGTATCTGTGTATTATGGAAAGCAAATGTCACCCGTAAGACACTCTATTCTCACAAACATTTCATACATTTAGAGTTGACAATAAAATCCTATACACCTTTTCCTTTGCAGGTATGACTACAGGAACCAAGCACTTCCTATGGCACCAACTTAAAACAGTAGAAGCATTTATCACTACACCTTGGGTATTTGTAGGTGACTTCAATGTGGCTATGCATTCTTATAAAATGTTTGGAAGCTCATCCTTCGATAGTGCCAACAATAGAGACTTCATTAGTGTAGTTGATTGTTGCAACTTACACGATCTAGGATCCAATGGTGCACACACTGCGTTTAGAAGAGGGCTTCTCCATGAATGACTAGACATAGTACTAACAACTCCAGTTGGATTGAATCTACTTCATCCAGCCCATTCTAGGTGCTAGAACATTGTCATTCATGCCCCTCTTCTAATTTTGGATTCCACCAATATGAGGAGATCAAACTCAATTCAATGCACCATAGCAGGATGGGAAGTCATGGAGGGTTTTAAACCCTTTCTTCAACATAATTGGAGCACCATCATACCCTTCCACCAAGTGGCCCATGTATTCCTAAAAATAGCATCAAGATGCGAACAAATCATAAATAAAGGAGATAAAAGAGAGAAGGATTGCATCAATAACAAAATTAAGTGGAACCAACTATAACTCTGTCTATGTTTTGACACACTCCTTGCCTACGACAATTTTGAGAAGTAAACTAATTTTGACTCAATCTTGGGAAGAGAAGAGACAGAATGGTAGCACAAAGTTAGGTGTGACTGGGTGACATTGGGCAACAACCACACAAAATATTTACACTCCTTAGTTAAAGAAAGAAGATGAAGAAATAAGATAGTCAAGCTCAAGGAAGACAATGGCAACTGGGTGGAAGACGATTGACAACTAAAGAAACTAGTCATTTCTTTCTATTCAAATGTGTATCAATAATCTACCTTATCTGAACATTTTGATAGCTAGCATATAATTTACATGAACCTTCCCTCTGCTCAACATTGTTGATGTATTGAGGCTTTCTGGCATGCCCATGCACAATGAAATCTAGAAGACACTTCAATCCATGGATCCACTAAAATTTGTAAATCTTGAAGATGGGATTGATCCTTCCTTCATTCAAAAAAATTGGTTCATACACAAAGACTAGATTTACAAATTTTTCACTGATCCTTTCAAAGGTCTTCCTCTAGAACCAAATGATGTTGATTCAACTCTAGTCCTCATTCTCAAGACTTCCTATCCAAATTCCTTCTAGAAACTATGGTCAATCTCCTGGAACAACGTTTACAGAAAGCTTCTCTCTAAGGTAAATGCCGCTAGCATAAAACCATATCTTAACTCTTAGATCTCGCTATTTTAGTCCAGCTTCATGTCAAGTCGCAAGATAGGGGCCAACATTCCTTTGGCCCAAGAAATTATCCACTCAGTTGAGTCTAACGAAAGCAAGAAACACTACCTTACGATCAAGCTTGACTTAATGAAGGCATTCGACAAGATGAGTTTGCCCTTCATTGAGGAAACCCTTCTAAGAACATTGATCCCACAAAACATTATTATTGTCATCATAAAAATCATTAGGTCTTGGAACAACATCATCCTATGGAACAATGAGATCATTAGGTCTTCTAAATCCTCCTTTGGGGTTAAACATGGGGATGCCTTATCACCCTACCTCTTCTTTCTTTGTCTGGAGAGGTTCAATCAACATATCACTAACAAGATTATCCAAGGTGCATGGAAATTAGTTGTGCTCACCAAGAAGAAACTGAAGTTTTCACATGTGAGTGTTGTCAATGGCGTCATTCTATTCGCAGAATCTTCCATTCAACAAGCAAACATGATCAAATGTTGCTTATGATTATTTATCTCGGCTTCAGGACAACTTTTGCATGGAAAATCCTCTACATTTTTCTATGCTAACACGCCAAGGGCCTTAAGATCTCAAAATTAGTAGGAAATTGAATATCTCAGAAACCTACAACCTTGGGTGCCATTTAGGCATACTGATTATCCACAAATGTAAAGGGAAGGACCACTTCCAATACCTTCTTGAGAAAATACAACATCAGATCAAAAAATAGCAGCAGAGGCTCTTATCAATGATCAGGTGAGTTACACTGACCATATTGTTTTTTCTCTCTTAGACCTTCTACACCATGCAAGTTTTCCTTTTACCAGCTTCTATTGGGGATAGAATTGACCAGTTAATTAGGAACTTCATATGGAGCAGGTTTGCAACCACGACATGCTAGAATCTGGCAGTCTGGAAGCATCTCACTAAACCACTTCATCGAGGAGGCCTGGGAGTCAATATGTCACAAGACTTCAACTAAGTGATATTCATGAAAATGGACTGGAACTTCATCCAAAACAGGCCAGTGCCTTTGGTCAATCTCATGAAGGGAAAATATATTAGTTAGGGTGACAGATGTTTCTTTAGTTCACATACTTGGCCTAATATCAAGATTTCCTTACCCTTCTTATTCAACAATTATAGGAAAGTGGTGGTCTCAAGTGGGAGGACTGAGGTATGGTCAAAATCTTGGGTGGGCGAAGGATACACTCCATTACTCAAGTCTCAATAACTATGTTGGATGACAATAAAGACATGAAGGTGGCTAGTTTAGTTTTTGATGAAGGCACATGGGACATAGAGTTACTAGATCATTGGTTCATTAGATCCACAGTCCAAGGTATCCTATGCATGCCCCCTCCTAGGTCATCACATGGGGAGGACGTCTTGGTTTGGCTACATACCAGTGATGGCCACTTCACACCGAATTCAGCCTATAAGGATCTCATGAACTCTCTGAGAACTAACAACCTGGGACACTTTGATACAATATGGTCTTCTGCTATACCATACAGATCAAAGACCCACCTTTGTCTTATACACAGAAATTGTTTGGTCACAAACAATCTAAGGTTCAAGACAAAACTCACCACTAAAGTCTCTTGCTCACTTTCTACATTACAGATGAAACGATCCTTCGTGCTTTATATGACTACCCTAGAGTTGAACAACCTTGGAGAAGACTAATGTCATAGGAAGCCTCTAATTTCTTTGAATTTAACACACCAATAGAATGGATTGGCTACAATTTGAAATCCTTGAAAGGAATGGCAGATTGGGTCATTCTATTTGCCGACACATGTTGGTTGCTATGGAAAAATAGAAATCTTTTCATCTTTGGAAGTAAATGTAAACCACCTTCTGTAATGGAGGTCCTTTGTAGAGCTAAAGAGGTCTCCCTCATGGTTGCATTTCAGGGTGCACAAATGTCTTCGTCTACTAAATCCATCTCCCGTACTAACAAGATTCCTTTACCACTGATTTCGTCATGTATGCATGTGGACACTGCGGTGAACAAAAACATGGGAACCAAATCCTCTAGCCTAATTCTACGAGACATTGAAGGATAGTGGTTATATGGGGAGGCCAAAATCATGGGAGGTTCCAACCCAATGAAAGGGGAATTCCTAGCCATATTGGACGTGTTGTTGTATGCCAAAAACAATACCATACCGCTAAGGGTCATTCTTAGTGATTCGATTAATGCACTTCACTGGATTTACAACCTCAGAGACACTCTCCTCAAGTACAAACTTTCGTACTGGCGATTAGACACCTTGTAAGGTAGACGACCATCAAGGAAAATATTCACCTAAAGCAAAATTTGATAACCTGGTGGATCAATTGCCTAAATATTGCCTTAAATAGCCAGATTCACAACTTTCCTAGAGCTCCTGCCCACCTTTTATGTTGTCTAGTTACTTAGATGACTTAGTTAACTTTCCTCTTATGTTTCATTTTATTTCTAGCAATTCATCGCCCCAGGGAGCAATTCAGTATTGCCCAGTAATTACAAATTCTGATATTGTACAAAAGTAAGATGATCAAAACAAAGAAGTGGACAAATACATGGAATTCGAAATGGAGTAAGATGATGAACTAGTACAACAACTATTACATATACCATTTTTTTTTGGAACATGCCAGTAGAACTGACTACGTGCCACTAGGGCTAGCTACAGGAGCAGAGAATGTTTCTATGTCCTTTAGGTACAAAGATAATAACAAGTTTGGACAATCGACCCAACAACCATCCCGAGCAGGCTGTTTCAGATGGCGCTTGGCAAGTTGGTCGGCAAGTTTGTTCTGGTCTCACTGTTGATAGATGATATCAGAAGAGCGTTGCTCGAGGCCGTCCTTGATAGCCTTTATTTGAAGTCTGTATCTAAGATGGGTATGTTTCTTTCCTTTGATCCACTGAAGGGCGTTACTTGAGTCGGTAGTCACAGTGTATTGAGAGAGATTTCTAAGATTGGCGCAACAGAGACCATCCAAGATGGCTCTTAGCTCCCCATCCATCGGATCAGAGCCTTGATACTTAGTAGCCCACCCCGATATCCAGTGTCCCTAGGTATTCCGCAGAACGACACTCGTAGCCTTGGTGTTGTGCTTTGAGTCTACTACAGTATCCACCTGAATGATAGCAGATCGGTTGCTCACTTCCAAGGAGGAGGATAGTGGCAAGATCAGCAGATGTTTCTCATGAGTCGATCTGCAGAAAGCTGCCTTTGCACTGGCGATGCTCGCCCTGGAGTTTAAAGCCAGGATTGTCGGAGGCGTTCGTTTGCCTTCAAATACTGTTTGATTTCGGGCTCTCCAGAGCAACCAGCACGTCGTAGCAAACAGGACCTTCCAATCTTCCATCGGAAAGGAAGTGGTGAGGTTGTATTCCATCCACTCCGCTGTAGATTGCTGCTGGAAAAAGGATGTGGTTGCGATAGGGAGTACTTGTTGCCAGGTTTTCAGTGCATCTGAGCAGTCCCTTAGAGCATGGAGCACCGTCTCCTCCTGGTGTTGACATCTTGGACAACACGAATCCTCTGTCATCCTCCGTTAAAATCGCATGGAGTTCGTGAGGAGACGGTTATGAAAAATGAGCCACCCGGTTGTTTTCATGCGCTGCTGAATGGGGAGTTTCCACAAAACAGATAGACATTTAGAGTGTTCCGGGATCTGCGCGTCCACCATGCCGCTATATGCCGAGAAGGTCGTGAACTCTCCATCCGAAGAAAGTAACCAAAATCTACCATCTTCGCTAAGATCCAGCCTGGGCGTGGGCATGCTGACGATGTCCCTTACAGAGTCTGTGGTGAACCAGGATTGGAGGAAATCCTTGTCCTAGTTCTCGTCATCTAGAACCAGGCTGGAGACCTGAAGGTCTTTTAGATCCTTGGATATTTGTAACCCTGGCAGTAACTTTGGGGTTAATCCTTCGCCAGCCCAAGCGCCTTCCCACGCATTTGTGTGTAGCCCGGAGAGAGGGGTCATCCTTGAGTGCGCCCAAATAAAAGGGAAAGCCGATGTAATACTCCTCCAAGTATGCGAGTTGGAGGAACAACTGGTGCTATTGTTGGGGTATTTGGCTCGCATTAAGCTCACCCATGGGACCTCCCTTTTCCTGACAAAATCCCAAGCTAGCTTCATAATAAGCGCTGAGTTGAGGAGACTGGCTCTTTTGATACCCAATCCCCCTTGTGAACGCGGTGTGCTGGTTTGTTTCCAAGCGACCAGATTGGTGCCCTTGTTTGTGGAGGAACCAGTCCAGAGGAAATTCCGTGTCAGCTGCTCTATGCGATCGGTGACCGAGAAAGGAAGTTGGACCATCTGCATTGTGTAGCAAGGTAGCGAGAGCAAGACAGAATTAGCCAAGGTAACTCGTCCTGCCGGTGATAAATGTTTGTTCTGCCAATTCGACACCTGATGATGAAGCTTATCAACTAGATGCTGGAAATGAGCTTTACTCTTGTGCTTGTGGATGATTGGAATACCAAGGTGGCGACCCAGGTCCTTAGTTTCTTGGATTCCTAGCCTACGACTCACATGTGCTCGTACAGCCCTGGGGTATTGCGAGAGAAGAAGACTGAGGACTTTTCTTGTGATAAGAGATGCCCTGAAGCTCCGCCGAACTTCCTTAGGAATCTATTGATTGTTCTTGCTTGACGAACCGAAGCTTCTCCGAACAAGATGATATCATCTACGAAGCTAACGTGAGAGAAATGAATTTTCTGTTTAGATAGTATCACTGGGATCCAGGATCCTTTTGAGATTTCAGAATTGATGAGTTGGCTGAATCTGCCTAAGCACAGAACAAAAATATAAGGCAAGAGAGGATCCCCTTGCTTGACTCCGTAGGAGGGTTTGAAGGAGCCGATCACCTCCCCATTCCATAGAACTGAAGTATTGCCTGATCTGATGAGATTCATGATCACATTGATGATGTTTTTAGGAATTGATGTTCTGCATAGAGTGTCTTCAATAAAGGGCCAACTGAGTCTGTCGAAAGCTTTCATCAAGTCTAGCTTAATTGCCATGGTGTGTTTCTTGACCTGAGTCTGTTCCATGGAATGAACGATCTCTTGAACAAGAACAATGTTGTCACCTATCCTCCTACCATGTATGAAACTTGATTGGAAAGGAGAAACCCAATCGTTCATATATAGCTTAATTCTGGAAGCAATCACTTTTGATATAAGCTTAGTGAAGACATTGTTAAGTGAAATTGGCCTTAGATGTGAGCACGTCTCCGGCGCATTCACCTTGGGGATGAGCACCAGGGTGGAGTCTGTGTGTCCCTATACTAGAGAAGGGTTAGTGAAGATTTCGATAATAAAGTTGCAGACCTGAATTTGGAGAAGCGTCCAGTTCCGTTGTAAGAAGAAAGCATCTAATTCATCAGGTCCAGGAGCTTTGAAAGGTGCCATGGCCCAGATCTCATATGGTGCGGGCAACCGTCCGAGATGATATATTTCTTCAGCATTCAGAGCGGGAAAAGCGCCAATGAAGCGTCTGCTCGCATGTAGGTGCGCTGTAGGATTGGGGTCCTGATAGACATGTGAGAAGAAGGAGATGACAAGGTTCTTAAGATGATTCGCATCCTCCACCCATCGACCGTTCTCCTTTAGCTTCACGATTTTGTTAGCATGTCTTCTAGCTTTGACCATTGAATGGAAATATCCAGTATTGGCGTCCCCTGATTTGATTCACTCGTAGTGGGCCTTTTTCTGCCACTCAAGCTCCGCTTGCCTCAGAATAAGATCGAGTTCAACTTGTAACTCAACGGTATCCCTCTCTAGAGCGTTGTCGAAGTTGAGAGCCAACTGCAACTGATTCCATTTGATCTTGTTACTCGGCTGTTCCTTGCTTCTATGGTGATTCCGTCTTTCCTGTTGGTCCCACTTAACTACCTTAGAAAGAAAATCAGAGCTAGTCTGGTTGAAGGGAATGCCAGTGTTCCACTGTGTCGAGAGGAAGTGCTTGAATCTGGCCATTTCCTCCCACCGCACAGAGGTTCGCAGGATGCGGGTGTGTCGCCGTTTAGTAACAGATTCTGAGATGAGGAGAGGAGCGTGGTCTGAATTGGTCCTTTCGAGCACCTAGACCGGGTCAAGATTTGGTCTTTCTAACCATTGTTCATTACCCATAGCACAATCAAGACGCTCATGTAACAGCCCTCGTCTGAATGTAGTGTGTGCCCCATTATAACCAAGATCGTGGAGCTTGCAGTGTGTCATGGCGTCAATAAAGTCTCTACTATTAGCTTTGTCGAATCTATGGCTTCCAAATTTCTCAGATTGGTACATAACCGCGTTAAAATCACCTACTATGATCCACGGGCAGGTGATGGAGGAGGACATACCGTTAAGGTGGTGCCAGAGGAAGCGTCTTCTATTCCTGGTTGTGCCTCCATAAACGAAGGTACAAAGGAACTGTTGATCTAATTGGCAATGAACGAATTGTTTATGGGAGGCCAGGATCTCAAGATTGACTCATGCCTTCCATAAGACCCAAATACCACCTGCAAATCCTACAGCCTCAACTCTGTGAGATTGAGGGAAGCCAAGCTGCTTGATAATGGAGGTCGCTCGGGTACCACTACACCGTGTTTCATATAACCCGATGACCGAGACCTTATATTTCCGAACAATCTCCTTAATCGAGTTCTGGGTGTCTTCGTCACAAACACCTTGAACATTCCAACTGACAATGTTCATTTATTAACTTCTTCTAGGGTTGAGGAACCCATGGCCTGTGCTCCCTTCTCAAGGTCCTGAGTCAGGGACGTCTTGCCCCATTTTCTAGTAGAGGCTCTCCCTGGGTCCCCATCTTGGGGAACTTTGCGATTCCGAAGATGGATTACCTGTGAGCCCTTGGCTGGGCTTCTGTATTTGGTGTAGGTTAGGTTGGGAGGTTCATAGGATCCTACGTTAAACGTAACATTGAGGTTGGGTTGTTGCTGCTCGTCCCTGCCAGCGATAACTTCGTCTTCGGAGGGTGTGGCTATGGTGTGACTGGCCTCTTTCCGTGTAGTCAGGGCGGTTTTTCTGGTTGTGCCTGAGGGCGGTCTCTCGTGTGTTTGCGTTGCTTCCGGTGGTGTGTCCTCAGACGATTTAGCCACCTTGTTTTGCTTCTTCCGCAGGTTCCAGTCAATCTCGGCGACGCGTTCTGCAACTCGATCAGCGTCCAGAAGTTCCATCGTATCTTCGTCTTCCTCTTGATCTTGTAGCCTGCTGAAACGGTTTCCGCCCTGGGTGGGCTTCCGCAGAGTCCCTCCTATCGTCTGCTTCTTCTGCCTTCTTGGGATAGGTTGGGCGTGTATGGCCTCAGAGAACCCCTCGCGGCGTTGAGGGTTGTCTGGGATAATTTGGCCGGCCTCGACACTAGCTCTTCTCAGGGTGTTTTCTTCTTCAATTTTTATCTTACATTCTTTTTTGAGATGTCCCGCTTTCCCGCAGTGCAGATAGATGTACGGAATATTCTCGTACTCGACCTTGTACTTGATGTCATCGATTGTAATGAGAGGTATTAGAGGTGACTGCATATCCAGTTCGACAACGAGCCATGCAAAACGGTCCCGACGTTGCTGGGTGGTGTTCATATCCACCTTGATCGTCTTCCCAAGGCGATCTCCGATCTCCTTTAGAAGGACCTCCTGGTATAGATGGATGGGAAGGTTGGGAATTCTAACCCAGGCTACTAGCCTAGGCGGCGTTGAGATGTCTGGCGAGAAAGTGGGTGTCCAACGCTGGACGGTCAGGTATGACCCAAATATGGACCATGGCCCTCCCACCAGTGCCTTAATGTAGTCTTCTTCCGACTGTAGTTGGACCAAAAAGAAGTCGTTGGCCACATCTATTAGGTTAAAGTCGCTCAGAGGCTTCCAGATCTTGGAGATGCGTTCGCGAAGCGTCATATACCCTATCTCGCAAGAGAGTAATTTGACGACGACCGTAAATTTCCATGGACGAAGAAGATCTTCCATGGCTTCGTTCCTTACCCGGAAGGCAGGGAAACCATGATCTGAGGAACACTCGATGTCCGACGGTAGCAGCTTGACTCCGTTGGTGTCGGCGTCAATCATAATGAAACTGTGTGGGTTGTCCGACGGTCCTCTGCGCACAGAGTCACGATAAGACAGACCTTGAGTACCCTGTGGGACAGATTGTTCCTTTCCTCCGGTTCCGAGCGGCGGAAAACTGCTCGGTTGTGCAGCGTTATCCACGTCCATGGAGTTCTGGGATTGTTCTGTGGCTTGTCCAGTCCGTCGGCTACTCGAAAAGGAGAGGCTTAGCCCCGTGGTGCCAAGAGAAACGGTGTCCCGCCGGGGGCAGGATCCTCATCACCTTCTTCGTCGGGGTTACCCCCTGTCGTCCTTGGAGAAACCCTAGCCGCCTCCGTCATCGCTCAGATCTCCTACATATACCAATTTTTTGATACATGACTAAAATATTTTTAAGTTTTGACATTTTGGATGCAAACAAACTTCCGGATTCCTGGTCACACAATAGAAATAAATATTGTTGAAATATATAAAAAATAAACAAATATGGCAGAGTTCATTGTGATGCAACATGAAACAAGAAGTACAAATACTAAATCAAAATGAAAGACAATCAAAATGGTATAATAGACAACTAAAAAGAACGTATATTTGCCACCCCCACTCCAAGCTTATTCACAACAGTTTCCATGCTGCTAGAATAAAACTGTAAAATGAACAACTTGATGCTCACTGTTCATCATATGGGTCAACAGACCATTGCTATTTCCAGGCTATGAAGCTTAGTATGAGGAACTCTGGGCTGCGAGAATGACGCTCCACAATGACTTTTGGTGAAGTGGGGAGATGCATGTCATGCAGGATAATATGTATGACATGTGCGTCTTTAGAATAAACCTGAAGTTGTCATATTGTGGCCTGGCATGCAACTAGTATAGCCTATTGTGCATGATATCGTGGAATGTGTTGTTAAAGGAGTAATTACTGCACGATGCATACTTGTACGTGCATATTGTGTTTGGTTTAAAGAGTCTTTGGGGATCCTACAAACTTTTGGCATGCCATGCACTTGAGATAGAACTAGGGTGCAGATATGTGAATGAGGTTTTTTTGGAAATCTGCATAATTTGATGCACGTCGGGTTCTATGTTAACATGGTGAGTACCCTTATAAGTTCAAAATCAACCTCTCTCTAGATATTTGCACGAAGTTTTAAATGTCCGCTCAGGATTTGCTGTTCGTGATTAAAGAAGAAAAATTCTACCTATAACCCTTCACGTCCCGGGAGCCTATGGCTCCTGCTGCACCAAATGTGCATTAGCAGTAATTAAAACAATAAAGGATGAGGGAAGTATAAGAGAGAGAAAATGTTTTTATCCATAACTTTCAATCCGGAGCATATTTTAAAATAAAATAAATTGTATTAGAATCCTTATAAAATATACTTTTCAACAAGACTACTGTTGACATATTTTGAAATAATGATAATATACGAGAAACATACTACCATATATTAGGATACCATACACATGTTCTGGATACAGACGTACAGTACTCGTGAGTACTGTACTTTTGATTTATGTTTGATATATAATTTGTTAGGTATTGTACTTATGCGTCCGTAACTGAGTTGAAATTAACATGTGGGTACAATAGTTATGGTTGCATTTTATAGGTGATTTTTGACCTGATGTGCATTGTACTTTTGAGATCATTAACAAATAGGTACTCAACTTATGTGTGCATTATGTAAAAAAATTGTCCAGATGACTAATGTTGCTATGCGATTGCGAAAGTATTGTACTTATACTTCTATATCATTTATACGATTATGCTTGGTGTTATAATTTGGTAAGTACTGTACTTATGCTTGAGTATTAACAAGTGGCTGCAGTACTTATGAATTCATAAGTATAGTACTCACGAGTATTGTTGATCATCCTTCATTCAAAAGTACACTACTCACGAGTACTGTACGTTTGTACCCAGATAATGTATATAGTATCTTAATATATGATACTATATTTTCGCATAATATCATTATTTCAAAATATGTCAACACTAGTCTCGTTGGAAAGTATTTTCTATAAGGATTCTAATGCAATTTATTTCGTCAAAAAATACGTTTCGGATTAAAAGTTATGGACAAAACAATTTTCTTTCTCTTCTCCTTCTCTTCTCTCACCCTTTATTGCTTTAATTGATGTTAAATGTTATTACAGCAGTTAGTTGGCACAGCAACCAGTCCCGAGGACCGGGTATGCCGGCGGGTGGCTGGCCGGTTGTGTGTAACGTAAATGTGTACGCTGCACCTTGTATGTGATTCAGCCACCTGTTAATTATATACAATCCGCACCCTACAAACCGGTGGGTAGTGACGCCTGCTGATTGATAAACGTAAGAGCAGCCTACTCCTGATAAAATTAGGAACAACAAATCTGCACTCTTAAATGTCTACACGTCGTGTAGAGATATGTACCAATCAAATGTTTGCTTATTTAGTTAGCGTGGGTATTCCCATACTACTGTGAAAGTCCACATAAGCAAACCAAAGATAAACATGAAAAAAGCATGGGTTGCCTCTCACGAACACTTGGATTTATTGTCCCCCGTCTGGACTTATTGGCATATTGTCTTATAAAGTATGAGCTAGCAAGCAAAACACATGCACATATTTTGGGAGCTCATCTCCATAGTATACCTTCACTCGTTGTCCACTAACTTTTAATGTTTCATTAACTGTTGTTGAGTGTAATACAATCATAAGAAGAACTCTTTTAACTCAAAACATACCTGGCCATCAACATTTTAATATTCTGGAATATATCATGCAAGGATTTGTAAAGCAACACGAGTTGTCCAAATTCAAGAGTCCTACATAGGATGTTTCTGTCATTCCATTTCTTTGTCCTCTCTTTATATAGTTTAGAACTTGAAAAGGCATCATGTATAATCTCATCTAGTTCCCTCAGAGCAGCCTTACTTCTTTGGAAGCCTTCATATCAAACTCCAATTTCTTGATGGCGCAGTATGCTTTATGTACTAGTTCAATGGATATAATGACATGCAAACTAGCCTATAGATGTACATATGCATTGGAGTTTTAAAGATAGTTTTTTATTCTCAAAGAGTAGCACCAAAGAGTGAGGATTGATCCCTTCCAAAAGTACAGATTGTTTCCTCTCAAATTATCTTAAACTCTCTATTCGAATTCCCCACTTGGTCACATGAATGGGGATGGTAAGGGATGAAGATCTTATGGGTGACATCATATTTTTATAGACCTTTTCAAAATTCGTATTGCAAAAATATGTTCCACCATCACTACTTGTGTGCCAAATCCGTATTATACATTCTTCTTGATAAAAACACACACAACCGACTTGATTTACCACCCTCCCGGGCGTTCGGCCTCCACCACGGGCATGAGAGGGGGGGGAGAAATCTTTCTCTCTTAATCCCAACATTAGAATCATTAATTCTAGTTGGGACAACTTCTACCGATTTGGACACATAATCCACAACCAATGAAATATACATGTACCTATTTTCACTATGTGAAGGGACCCCATTAAATGATACCACCTACATCAATAGCTCTACCTATAGCATGGATAATAGGGGTAATTCATGTATCTTGGATATATAAATTGTACATTTGAAACTATCAAATTGAATCTCATGATGGAGGGAGTCCCTATATATATTGGGTTGATAAAACATGATTGTAAGATTTAAGCAATATTCTTTTTTAGTTGTGATTGCCTCCTATTGGTTATGTGAGCCAATGATGTAAAATATGCTTAGGTTATTATTCTCCCACACCTTATAATGATCCCATCATTACATATCCTATAACAATATGGGTCTTCACAAAATAACTTAGCTTCATATAAGAATATCTTTTTTCTATTGCCAACCTTGTGTTTATGCATGACATGCCCCATTGGGAAGTTTTCTGTGTCTTCAAACAAAAGAGTTAAATCTTTGATGTAAAGAGTTTGTCATGAGGAAAGGTGTCTCCTATATGGATGTGTGGTTGACCCCCCTGAATGTTCACCAACCTATAAATATGGTCATGTTTAGCATTTATGCACGTTCTTTGTCCTTAGTTTCATAATCAAACTCCTATAACAATAAAATGCATCATATTAATCTTTATTTGGAATCCTTCTTTGAAGTAAGTATATTACAGAATCATTGTCTATGTAAATAATGACTTTAAACCCTACAAGATATTTCCTAAGTTTCTCAAACACAAAGATTGCAACTAGAAGTTCCTTCTTAGTGGTGGAATAATTTATTTTAGCATCATTAAGAAACTTATTGGGGTAGTAGATGATATAGAACAATTTTGAATTGAATTTCATACACCCAAGTCACTATTGTCACACGTCATAACAAATGGTAAGGTCCAATCCACTAAAGTGATGCAATTACTGAAATTCAAATATACTTTGAGTTCATTGAAGGCAAATCACTCTCCTCTTGCTTCAAATATATTTATTTGAAGGATAACTTCATGCTCCATATTATCACTTCTAATTTCCATACACATGCATGACATTAGAGAAAATTTTGTAGGTATTAAAGGAGAATTCAGATGACAAATATACAACATTAAGAGTATTTCACCAACCCATTGCATGTGAAAAATCAAGATGATATAGGATGAGAAGTCATGTGCTCAACCACAATGGTGTATCAACTTCAATATGCAATAAGTTGTGAAAGATGAGGTACTGGAATTCTATAATGTCGATATCTAATATGGTATGATAGTAAGTGGGTTAACATTATTCATTGGTACCCAAAAAGGAAAATGCTACTATTATAAGTAATCATGAAAATGAATTCATTCAAAGTAGGATGGTCACTAGTTGGAGATCGTGTATAGACTATCATCTTCTGAATAATGTCGTTAGGAAGTACCATTCCCCTACCTTTCATTAATAAAATGCTTAATTCTTCTTGTAAACCATCCTTTCTATTACTTCATAGATAAATACTCATGATAGTACCAATTTTATATTGACCACAAATACCAAGATACATCTTCTTTCTATTGCACTTCTAGAATCTATGCATTTAGAAGAATTCCCTCTGGTTATGTACATCCCATACCACTTTACAAAGATGAATGATTAAAACTTCTCAGAAATGGATGTAATGTTTCTTGATATATTTATGGATGATTTTTAAATCTTTTGTTATTCCTTTGAGAATCATTTAACAAGCTTGGGATATATGCTAGCTAGATGTGACAAGTTCATATTTGTCTAAATTTTTGGTACATGGCATTTTATGTATACAGAGGGGATAGTACTAAGTCACAAGTTAGGAGCCTTTTCAATGGAAGTTTTAAATAGTAGGGTAAATGGTCCTCAATATTCATTGATGGAATTTTCTCATAGTGTCATTGTGATCTAACTATTCAACTAATACAAGTTCTCTTCATTGTTCTCTTCCACTATATGCAATATGACACAATCATCCATTTTATCAAGTACATGGCATGACTCAACATCATCTTGTTTCTTTTTTGCTTTGTTCACATTGAATGTAATTTTCTCATTCAAAGTGCAAAAGGTTTGTTGACTAGAGTGCAAATCAATAAGTGCATGTTCTGTGTATAGGAATGGATGACTAGATATCGTATTTCCCTACTCCCCCACTTTAGTGCAACAACCAATTTCTCAGCATTATGTGCTTCTTCACCTTTACAAACACGTCCTCAACAATTCATTTATAGTACCTAAAAGATAAATATACCATTTGTAAGGGCATGCAAACATCAAGTGGCACTAATTTTATGTTAGCCTCATTCTTACAAAATGCATTCTGCAAACTTAGGTTTTCTATTTTACATGGGATATTAAACAAATCAGGATCTTTTTCATGAGGAAGGTTAGTTTGAATTATGAGACTTATATTGGGGTTTAATGAAATTACTTTATTGAATGTAGCCTCCCCTTCTTGGGGAGGATATGTTTAAGGAATTTTCCATAGAACAAACTTGATTTGAGAGATACAAATAATGGAATGTTTAAGGAATTTTTCATATCTAACAATGAACAACTAGAGGCTTCTTCCATCATCTTCTTCTCATCGTTCATGGCAAAGCAAGCAACCTGATTTGAGTTTCTTGATTCCACAAAAGGTTAGAGTCACATCCATGAGCTTGGCCAATATGCCTTCAGGATTGGAGAGCATGTCGTGTTGTGGTGGTTGCTTGTCCGCATAGAGAGCATTCCCACAAGCTATCAAGCTTGTTATTTCCTCCTCTTGTCAAAATTTAAATTATTTCCCACACTCTTGATAATGTTTCTTCTTCTTGATTCTCAAAGTCAGAGATATTGTTTAAGAGCTCACTCATCTTTCTAGTTGGGAAGAATTTTTATCAAGCATTTTCTTAAGAGGGCATTCCATGTTTGAATGGAACGCTTCTTCATTCCTTGTACACATAGATTTGCTTTCTCTCTCAAGCTAAAGCGGAAAAGTCAATGTTGTATTCCATCTAATTCATCTCGCTGATTTTGACTGTCACTTAGTCCACAAAATTCTCAACATAACGATTCAGATCCTCAAGTATCAACCCAGTTATTGATTTTGTTGCATTAAGATAATTAGACTTTGTTCATGTGGAGAATTTTCATTAGATCAAATAAGCAAATTATTGGATATAAAGAGTCTATTATGAGGAAAGGTGTCTCCCATATGGATATGTATTTGATCCCCCTTAATGTTCTCCAACCTATAAATATAGCCAAGTTTAGCATTTGTGCACCTTCTTCATCCTTAATTTCACAATCAAACTCCTACAACAAATAAATCCATCAAATTTAATCTTGTTTTGGAATCCATTCTTTGAAGTAAGTATTGTACAAAAGCATGGTGTATTTAACAATGACTTTAAACCCTACAAGATATTGCCTAAATTTCTCAAGTGCAAAAACTATAACTAGAATTTCTTTCCTAGTGGTTGAATGATTGATTTCAGCATCATCAAGAAATTTTCTAGTGTAGTAGATGATATGAAACAATTTTCAATTATTTTTTCCTAAAAATTCCATATAGACGAGTCACTAGTGTCACACATGATAACAAAGGGTAAGGTCCAATTCACTAAAGTGATGGAAATTGTTGAAATTTAATTCAATTTTTGAATTTATTGAAGGAAAATCACTCCCATTTCACTTAAAATATAGTTATTTGGAGGGGAACATCACACTCCATATTATTACTTTTACTTTCCTTACACATGAATTTTAAGGGAAACTTATGTAGGTACTGAAGGAGCATTTGGATAGAAAATAGACAATATTAAGGGTACTTCATTGACCCTTTTCAAGCACAAAATAAAGATGATGTAGGATGAGAAGTCATGTGCTCAACCACAATGGTGTGTCAACCTCAAAATGCAATAAGTTGTGAAGGATGAGGTAGTGGAATTCTATAATGTCGATATCGTATACGTTGTGATAGCCACTGGGTTAGCATTGTTGAATTGGTACCCAAAAAGGAAAATACTACTCTTTTAAATAATCATGAAAATGAATTAATTCAAAGTAGGGTGGTCACTAGTTGGAGATTTTGTAAAAACTATCATCTTCTAAATAATGTTACTAGGGAAGACCATTTCCCCTACATTTTTTGATAAAATGCTTGATATTCTTATTAGCTATCCTTTCTATTACTTCAGAGATGAATACTCATACAAATATCAATTACATATTGACCCTAAAGGCCAGGATAAAACTTCTTTCTCTTGCACTATTGAGACCTATGCCTTTAGAAGAATTCCCTCTGGATTATGTACTTCCCCAACCATTTTCCAAATATCAATGATGGAAATATACTAAAAAATGGATGTAATGTTTCTTGGTATGAGTATGGATGATTTTTTAGTCTTTGGTGATTACTTTGACAAATATGTTTCAAGCTTGGGATCTATCCTAGATAGATGTTATAAGTCCAACTTTGTATAAATTTTGGTAAATGGAATTCTATGTATATGGAGGGAATAGTCATAGTTCATAAGATTGGATCCTTGTCAATGGAAGTTTTAATCAGTGGGCTAAATGGTCCAAAATTTTCTTGATGGAAATTTTAGTAGTTTCACCCTAATCTAAATATTCAACTAATACAAGTTTTGTTCATTGTACTTTTCCTCTATATGGGATATGACACAATCATCCATTTTGTCAAGTGTGTGACATGAATCAACATCATATTGTTTCTTTTTAGATATGTTCACATTAAATGTGATTTTTTTATTCAAAATGAAAAAGGTCAGATTACTAGAGTGCACATAAATAAGTGCATGTTTCATGTTTAAGAACGGACGACAATGTATTATATTGTCCTACTCCCTCGCTTTACTACAAGAACCACAAATTTCTCAGTGTTAGGTGCTTCTCTACCTTCACTAGCACGTCCTCACCAATGACTTTTGGGTACCTAAAATATAAATACACAATTTATAAAGACATAAAAACAAATTTGGGTTATCTAAAAGCCATTCTCATGCAAACATCAAGTAGTACTAGTTTTATGTTAGCCCCATGCTCACAAAATGCATTGTTAGAACTTAGATTTTCTATTTCACAAGGGATATTAAAAGAATCAAGATCCCTTTTTAAGGGAAGGTTAGTTTGAATTATGGAACTTGCATTAGGGTTTAATGTAATGACTTTGTTGAAGTGTAGCCTCCTCTTCTTGGAGAGGATATCTTTAAGGAATTTTGCAAAGACCAAAACCTATTTAATAGCTTCAACACGTGGAATATGTATGCATAGTTGCTTCGATGCCTGGACAAAACCTTCAAATTTCCTATCAACATTTTCTTGACACAAGCTATCTAGATAGGGAACTTTTGCTTTTTTTTCCCTCAAGTGTGGTGGAATGTACACACTACTTTTTTTTGTTGCTATTCTACAACCAACAATTTTACTCCCTTTTGATAACTTCAACTAGCAGTTCTGACACAATGGTCATGTTGTCTTCATTTTGGAGATGTAAGAATATGGGTTACCTCCCATTTCTCATCCATTTATAATCCATATGTCTTTCACATGCTCACTTTGATCGAAATTGGCACTACTAGTGGGTTCTTCCTTCATCTTTTGGCATTACTATATAGTTCTTCCTTCATCTCTAGCATTGGAACTACTAGAGGTTTCTTCCATCATCTTCTTCTCATCATTCACGACACTAAAAAGAAGCCATATTTGACTTCTAGTCCCTTGATATATTGATCTTGATTCTACAAAAGGTTACAGTCGCATCCATGAGCCTACCCAATATGCCTTCGAGATCGAAGAGCTTGTCATGTTGTGATGGTTTCTTATCCGCATAGATGCTGACATAGGTGTGTTGGTCCTTGACTCTATAGCCATATTTAGGTTGGATCCTCCACCTTAGATTGTAAAAGATTAAATCTTCATTTTTCCCTTTTTTACCTATGTAAATTACTTGCTCTGTACCACCTTTAGGTTGCATGGATATACTATATTCCATAGCATGGTATGGACCATGATAAAGGTCACACCTCATGATTTTCTTCACTTGACTGACACTTATTGCCATTGAGATACTTGGTGATTTGTCAATCTTAACATTCAGACCTACAATGGTATCAACACTATGCATGATTGGTTCATGGACTTTGTTTCTAGAAATTTTCTTTTCCCACTTGCCTTCTTCATCAAGAATTTTTTTCTAGAAGCTGAATCAACTGTACAAGCAGTGTCATGGGAAAACCTAGTATAGAAAGTACTTATTTATGTATAGTCAAGAATCTTGTAGTATAGACATATCCAGGGAACCGCCTTGTATATTTCCCATGCTTTTGATGAAATTTCTCCTTCTTGATTCTCATAATCGGAGATATTGTTGAAGAGACCACTCATCTTTATAGATGAGAAGAAATTCTACCAAGAATGTTCTCAAGAGGGAATTCCATATTGATTGGAAAACTTATTCATCCCTTGTACCCATGGGTTTGCTTTACCTCTCTAGGTTAAGGGTAAAAGTCGATGTTGTAGTCCAACTAAGTCACCTCATTGATTTTTACTGTGTCAGTGAGTCCACAAAATTCTCCACATGAAGATTCAAATCCTCAACAATCAACACATATATTGATTTTGGTGCATTAGGATAATAAGATTGTGTCATTGTGTAGAATCTAATGTTGGTCTCACACATGTTATACTAAACACCTCACTAGAATGAGTGAATGTGTAGTGACTATTCTTAAATGTGGGTCAAAAGTGTAAACACAATTGCCTAGCAAAATATATCACACTTTAAATTTATACCTGACTTCCAAGAGACTTCTACAACTTGATATAGAGACTATTGCATTAATACAGGATCAATCGTAGGGAGGAAAAACAACAACATAAGAACAAAAGGGCTTGGCTTAGTTCTGTCAAATTAAAAGTAGTAAATTTGGCATTCTAGTTAAGGAATACATTAGTCTAATTTAAAGTAGTAAATCTAAATTATGAAAGATCAAATGAAAAAAAGATAATTGTGAATATGATAAAATAGAACTTGAATTAGGTTTCACCAACCAGCCTTAACCATGCTAAACCTCAACTTCTATTTTATTTGTATTCTTGAAAAATCTTGCAAGTAATCATAAAATATATCTACACCTTCATTCTCTCGTGATCAGGATAGTTTTCTATCTAAATGTACCTCTCTTTAGATGATAACCTATAAATATCGGGATAATTGTACGAATATTTCTATAATAACTCCCCCCTCTCATGGCTTATTATTAATATATACTATAGATCTTCTTTAAATCATTCTCCAAAATTTATCTTGATCAAATAATGCAACAAGGTAGCCAATCAAACAAGTGAAGCATTAAAATAGGAGTATAGAAACAAAATTCCAAGAACATATGTATCAAATAGAAGTGAAAGATCTAGAGGGGGTGAATAAAGCTTTTTAGAACTTTAAATTATTTAAATAATCAAACTAATAAGGAGGAGGAAACAAGGAAGACACTTGGATGTAGAGTGGTTCCAACATTTGAAATCAAAGGTAGTCAGTCCATAACCCAATTGTTTCCAATTGGGATTTTGAAAGTGATTTATTTTATTACCTCACAAAGATGTTACACAAAATACAATCACCTTCTACACCCTTGAATTAGACATCTTCTTAAAGTAGACTCAACCTCCTTGAAATTGCCTTCGTGAAGTAACTTCAAGTCCTTGGAGCAGCCTTCACCTCCTTGAAGTAGCTCCACCACCTTGAGATAGCCTTCCTTTAGAAGAAGATCCAACCTCCCTTGAAGCAGCCTTCCTTGAAGTAATCTCAAGCACACCGCAAAGCAACCTTCTCCACCAAGAAATATCTCCGAGCAACCTCCTTTCAACAACCTCCAAACCTAGGAGTAGTCAAGGAGAATAATATACAATATAGAAGAAAAAAATTGGGAGAAAGAAAATACTTATCCAATTGAGCATAGCGCTTTGATCCTATATCAAGCATGTAGATCTCCTATCCATTGGTGGCTAGGATATTGTATCTATAAGACACGAAATTGAAGCAAGTAAAATAAGATGGCAAGTATAGCTCTTCTTTGTTGCTCACTAGAATGTATTCTTAAGTGTAGTTGTGTTGTTTTATGTGTCCTATGGCCTCTCCTATTTATACGAATGGTTTGCAAGTACTTCGGGACGTTCTAGAGAGTTTCTAGAGTGTTCTTAGTACTTAACTAGTTGTTAGGTATTTATTAATTGACTTGCAATGGCTAATTGTTTGGAGTTGAAAAGAATAATCTAGACTCTATCTCAGTTGAGGAACTTGTGGACCGAGATGTGTCTCAGTCGAACTTTTCTTCGACCGAAGGGGGTTTTGGATAAAGAGTGGTGCAATGTCTATTTAAAACTCCCAACTACCAACCACTCAGTCTAACGGTCGCAAGCTTTAGACCATTTCTTACTCAGTCGAGGTTATTTTTGACTAAAGACTATTTTATAGAACAATTATCTAAGTTATTGAACAGTACAAACAATTTTGAATGAGGTGGTTTTTGGTCAACAATAACTTTGACCGTGAGTGTCTCGGTCGACAATTTCTTCGACCAAGGGTGTCCCTATTCTAGACTTTTTAATCACCTACTAAGTGTGTGTTTCAATATTTGGGTGACACTAACTTTGGGGGAAAACTATCTAAGGGTTATAGGTGGGTAGGGAAGATCTAATGCTTGATTTTCATGATGTCTAAGTACTTGTACATTATATTTTTATACAAGTGTTTAATTTTGAGTACAATCATGAACATTTATACAATTAAAAATATTTGATCTTCAATTTGCATTGACCTTCATCTTCCCACTTGGTAGGATTTCCTTATTCCTTTGAACCCTGAAATACTCAAGTAGCACATTATATACACAAGAATAAAATGTTTTTCATCATTAAAACAAAGAGTATATTAATGTCCAATTTATCCACCAATCTTCCCCTTTTTGAAGATGATAAACATTTCTACAAAATGATATAAATGAGATGAGTTTTATACCTGAGATTTACCTTTGATGAAGAACATATTCTTGTTTTCATAAAATGTGTGGTAATTGTTTACAAAGAGATATGGAACATAGTATCCATCTCTTAAGTAATATAGCATCAATTAATGTTAAGCCAAGAGAGCATGAAACTCATTTATTTTGATTTATATTATTTTCTCCCCCTTTGTCATTTCAAAAAGATAGCCATATAATCATATGTTTAAGACAATAAGACTCCCCCTTAATTGATTACTCCCCCTTAATTGTTTGCCTAAAAAAGAATGTCATATTTAGACACAATTTAAAAACCCATGATTAATTTCTTAATCATTTGCAAGGGATGTTAAGCCCTAAAATAATATGAGATTCCTTTAGGCCCATGGTGGGGTCAATGAATGTTATTAATTTCTCAACCATTTGAAGGGGGTGTTAATCCCTAAAATGATATGAGATTCCTTTAGGCTCATAATGGAATCAATAAATGCATCTCTAACTAAATACAAGGGATGTTAAGCCCTAATTGGTGTAGAGAATTCAACTTAGAGCAAGATATATGTTATATTCAATACTTTTGTAAGCTCCCCCTTAATCGCATAATAAAAGTGAGCTTAAAAATACTATGGTATTTCAAATCATAACCTTTTAAAATCGATTAATTAAGTAATATTTTGAGTCAATATTTATAAGAAATCTTGTTTCTTGCACTTTCATATTAATATACCAATGTAAGTGGATGATTGGATATACAAGTAAGCATTTTTGTCAGGCTTATTTTTTATTGACCATGACTTTGACCGGGGCACCCCTCAATCGAGCTCCTTTTCAACTGAGAGGCATTTCTATAGATACCCCATTAGTGCAGCTTTATTCCAAGATGTAACATCTTATTTTATATTAGCACAAAAGACCAATCAGCCTTATGCATATTTGATGATGCCAAGTCTTAGCCAATGATTCATACATCATATCTA
Source organism: Alisma plantago-aquatica (assembly GCA_963693085.1). Lineage (NCBI taxonomy): Eukaryota > Viridiplantae > Streptophyta > Magnoliopsida > Alismatales > Alismataceae > Alisma > Alisma plantago-aquatica. The sequence goes on along the minus strand of OY856413.1, from coordinate 1,053,455,272 downwards.
AATCTATTTCTTCTCATTAAATCCTAATGTTATTCCATCATGCCCATATACTTGCAATGTTTTGCTTTTAGGTCTATGAGCTAAATTTTATTCATTGTTTTTAGTAGGCTTATTTGTACAATAATTAAATCTTTTAGGATATGACTAAGTCATGTTGTGTATGATCATCGTTTATGTATAATTATAAACCTTAGATTCTTCATTTGATTATTTCAAAATAAAGTCTTTTTGTGATGAGGTCACATTTTTCTTCATCATCTTTTGTTATAGATCAGATTTATGTAAATGATTTTTCAGTTTCGACAAGAAATCTTACCTTTGATCTCCTAGAATACACAAATTTGATATTTTCATATCCATTCATAAAGAAATGTATGAGCATCACATTTTCTTCAAATGTATCCAATAAGTTTACCTTTTCTCCATGTGTGTGGAGATCTGCTTATTTCTAGTTTTATGCTTATTAGGTCAATCTCAATAGGCCATCCAAACCTGCAAAGTGTTAAGTTTTGGCCCCCATATAGTGGTCCTTCTGGTTAGGATTTAGAACAATTTATAATGAAGAGTATATTACAAATTTGGGTCTTCAAATACAATTTCAAGTTGATAATTATATTCTTAATAAATAGTCCTGACAGAACTATTTTAGGTTGAATATATCTTTGACCGAAGAAGTTCTCGGTCGAACTATTTGTTGACCGAAAATATTTGCCAGTAAAACCATTTTCGATAGAACTACCTTCGGTTGAACTTGTCTTTGGCCGGAAGATGTCTCAGTCAAGAATTTTTTCGACCGAGATAAGTTTTCTATATTTTCAGCAATTTCAACTTTTCTAATGTAAACATATCATATAATAATTCACAATCAAGTAACCAAGGACATACAAGTTCAAGCTTAATTTAGTTGAGATAAGACATTATGAATTTTAAGGTGAAGTTTAGGTCAAATCTCAACTAATATGTCAATCATTTCTATGTTGGGGTTTTTGGAACCCAAACCAAGTCAACATCCTTTTTCTTGTATGGACAAGAGAATGAATAATGTCCAAGATGTAAACAGTAATGACAACAAACAGAATCAATTTCATTTCTCTTCTTTGCTAGATTTTCTTTAGGAACATATATGACCTTTGTTTTGTGTTTTTGTGTTTTTCTAGTTCTAGAATTTTGGTAGGATTTCTCTTTAGGTACATACCCTAGTCCTCTTCTTCCAATCTGGCCAGATGAGTCCTTCAAGATTTTATCAAGAATGTCTTTTTTTTCAAGCTACTAATGCCCTTTTGCAACTTAGCAATTTCATCCATTCTCTTATTAATGTCTAACTTTACTTGATCTAGATTAGATAACAAACTATCTCTTTCTTTGATATTAGCATCATAATCTGAATGAGTACAAAGAATAAGTTGAGTTTGAAAATCATTTATCTTGGCAAGAAATTCAAACTTTTCTTGACAAAGAAAATTATTGTTAGTTTCTAGAGAAAGCAACTTAATATTGCAATCATTGATAGATAATTTCAATGTACTTTTTTCAGACATAAGATTTTCCTTTTCCAAAGTAAGATCATTCAATTCAACATACAAATCTTCATTAGTTATTGTAAGCCTTTTTAATTTCTTTTTACAATCAACATATTGATCATGTAATTCTTCAATACTGGTGACTAACTCTTCTTTATAAATCAAGAAGACTTACCTCATTTTTTTTCTTCATTTGTTGTTGCAATGAAACATCTTACCGTGTCTTCTTTGGTCATGAGACATTCTACTTTTTCTTCACTTTTGCTATCATCGCTTGAGTCATCCCAAACTACTTTGTAGGCTTTCTCTTTCTTCGTGAGAGAAGATTTCTTTCCCTTCTTGACTTTGGGACACAAATTTTTAAAATATCCCTTCATACCACATCTAAAGAATCTAAGGGAAGAAGAAGAAAAAATAGAAGTTTTTTTTAGTTTTAAATCTTCTATATTGCTTACCATTTACAATGAGTGCCTCCTCTTCACTATCTTCTTCACTTGTTTCATTACTTTCTTTGGTTTCTACCTTAAAAGAAATGTCCTTCCTTTTCTCCTTCTTGCGTTCGGCTGCAAATCTTTCTTCTTCTTCAAGAGTGACATCATGAGTTTCTATATTACCAATGAGTTGCTCCATCCTCAATGTGGTGAGATCATTAGCTTCTTCAATGGCTGTCACCTTTGTCTTGTGTTTTGGAGGCAAAGATCTAAGGATTTTAGACACCTGATCTTCTTCACCTATATATTTTCCTAATGCACTTAAGCTATTAACAATGGAAGAAAATCTTGCATACATCTCACCAATAGATTCATTAGAATGCATATGAAATTGTTCAAATTTTTGTTTAAATATTTTAATCTTAATATTTTTAACTTGGGTAGTACCTTCATCTGTTATATATAGTTTATTCCATATATCATAAGTTGTATCACATGAACATATTCTAATAAACTCACTTACTAAAATAGAACAATATAAAATGATTACCGCCTTTGCATTTAATTGAATTTGTTTTACTGTATTTGGATCCCATGTTGCATATTCCGTCGTGGGAAGTACATAGGGTATACATACCATCCTCCAAAGATCCAATCTAATACCTTGAAAATAAAATCACGTCCTTCCCTTCCAATAAGTGTAGTTGCTTCCATCAAAAGTTGGTGGCCGGCTCACGTAGGTTCCTTCAAGGTTGAGGTTGTGAAGTACACCGTTCCCCATTCTTAAATACATGTTTAGGCTCCTTCAAGACCTGCTCCGATAGCAATTGAAAGATCTAAAGGCGGAGTGAATATAGATTTTTGGAACTTTAAAATTAATTAAACAATCAAACCATAGAGGGAGGAGGAAACAAGGAAGATACTTGGATGTAGAGTGGTCCCTACCTTTGAAATCAAAGTTAATCAGTCCACTACCCAATTATTTACAATTGGGATTGTGAAAGTAGTTTCGTTTATTACCTCTCAAGGATGTTACACAAAATACAATCACCTTCTATACCCTTAAAGTCATGTTCTCCTTGAAGTAGCCTCAACCTCCTTGAAGCAGCCTTTTGAAGTAACTTCAAGTCCTTGGAACAGCCTTCACCTCCTTGAACTAGCTCCACCACCTTGAGATAGCCTTCCATTAGAAGTAGCTCCAAACTCCCTTGAAGAATCCACCCTTGAAGTAATCTCAAGAACACCTCGAAGAAACCTTCTCCACCAAGAAGTGGCTGCAAGCAACCTCCTTTCAATAGCCTCCAAAACTAGGAGTAGACAAGGAGAACAATATACAATATAGAAGAAAATGATTGGAAGAAAGAAAATACTTATCCAATTGAGTAAAGTGATTTGATCCTATATCAAGTGTATAGATCTCCTATCCACTTAAGATGTAAAAAACTATATGTGGTGGATAGGAGATTTTAGCTATAGGACACGAAATCGAAGCAAGTAAAATAAGATGGCAAGTGCAACTCTTGCTTAGTTGCTCACTAGAATGTATTATCAAGTGTAGTTGTGTTGTTTTAGGTGTCCTAAAGCCTCTCCTATTTACAGGAATGGTTTTCAAGTACTTAGGGACGTTTTATAGGGTTTCTATAGTGTTCTTAATGCTTAACTAGCCATTAGGTATCCATTAATTGACTTGCAACGACTAATTGTTTTGAGCTGAAAAGAACAATCCAGAAACTATCTCGGTCGAGGAATTTTTCGATCGAGATTTGTCTCGGTCAAACTTTTCTTCGACTGAAGAGGGGTTTGGAGAAAAAGTGTTGCAACGTCTGTTTCCAACTCCCAACTACCAACCACTCGGTCTAACGGTCACAAGATTTAGACTGTTGCTTACTCTGTTGAGGTTATTTTTGAACGAAGACTATTTTAGAGCACAATTATGTAAGTTGTTGAACAATGCACAAAGTTTTGACCGAGGTGGTTCTCAGTCGATAAGAACATCGACGTAGAGCATCTTGATTGACATTTCTTTGATCGAGGGTGTCCCTTTTCTAGAATTTTAAATCACCTACTAAGTGTGTCCTTTAATATGTGACTGCCTCTATCTTTGGAGGAAAACTATCTAAGGGTTATAGGTAGGTAGGGAAGATTTAACGCTTTATTTACATGATGTCTAAGTACTTATGCATTATATTTTTGTACAAGTATTTACATTTGAGTACAATCGTGAACATGTATATAATTAAGCGTATTTGATCTTCAATTTGCATTGATCTTCATCTTCCCACTTGGTAGGATATCCTTATTCCTTTGAACCCTAAAATACTCAAGTAGCTCGTTAGATACACAAGAATGAAATGTTTGTCATCATCAAAACCAAGGGTATATAAATGTACAATTTAGCCAACCATAAGAAGAAAACATTACATGGTTGGGAGTGCGTAATGTCTACTCCCAACTTAGGTTGGTGAGTTTAACCACTCATGGAGCGAGAAAAAAATAAATAACAGCCTGAACAAGTCATGATTTTCATAAGAAAACAACGAAACAACAAGAGAAAAGGGAAGAAGTGGGACTTGGACCTGAAGGGGTCAGGCCCTTGGTCGGGTTTCTACTACTTGGTATTTATTGGAATATTATGTGAAGCACTAGGGTTCGCTTGTAATTTTTGAATTCATGAAAGAAATGCACTAGAAAGTTGTAAAGAACGAAATTAATGCATATGGGACCCGATACATATCTAGGATGATTGAGTAGTGAGGTTAGTCACTTGTTGGATCTAGAGGATGGTAAGTTGAGATCATGAGGTAGGTGATCAATTGATCGAGTGGATGGAGAGCAATTGATCTTTATCATGTTGGATATCGATCATTTGGACGAATCTTGGTTGATAGACTTTGGAGGTCCATAAGCCTTTAGAGCTTGATACCTTCATATATTGATAACTCAGTTGTGTTGATAGCTCATTGGGTCAATAGCTTGATAGGTCGATAGCTTAAAGGTCATTACTTGTCAATGTATGGAGGTCGATCACTCGTTGCTCATAGAATTGGATATTTTCGAGTATTGACACTTTTCTATCAAGTATTTCCATTGTTGGTCGATCAGGGTGAGGTTCCAAATAGTGTATTTTGGGTCTTCTTTTGATTACATATTTCAATGCTAATCTTTTTCTTTTCCTTGGTCAAAGAAGCTCAGCAAAATTTGTCAACTTTCCATTTCTATTGAGGACAAGGTTTTAATTCTTTCCCTTATTGAATTAAATAAAAGAATTCAATTATGGAAAAAACAACTTTGCATTCTATAAAATGTCTCTATTAAATATTTGTTAAAGTCTTGATTGAGTCTAGAATCAATGCCTCTTAATCCTAGTTTCACGACTATAGTTATTTCCATCGTGTGGTCAACTGTTAAAAATATGAGTTTGAATGCTTTCTGATCAAATAATGAATTTCCATGCTTCAATAGGAAATAGAAGTTGATGTCCATTGTCTAGTCTTCAATAGCCAAATATAATAACTGGAGATAAGTTTTTAAATACCACATATAGCTACACTTTGTTGTATTAATTCCTATTTTATGGATTTTAGTATTCTTTGGTCAAAGTAGTTTTTATAGGGATTTGATGTGTTGCCAGAGTTTATTAGTAATAAATCCATGATTTCCAAGTTTAAAGCATTGTCACTCTTAATCATTTTTTCATTATTCCACTCATCTTTTGCTCTTTTTTATTTTTGTTAAGGTTAAATATTGACAATTAGAATATCTTAATGACTTGATGTTCTTTCCAAATAATGCAAAAGTGTTGGCTTGTTTCCTTTAAGCATGAAAATCACCATGATAGGAATATAATTGAATGGACAATTATTAATATGTGTTGTGGTGCCTACAAGACAAAAACTAGAGTTACTAAGCATGTATATTTACAAAAACACTAAGAATTAAACAATTAAAGGCATATCATGGCTAATAAAGGTACACAAATTGAGATTTAACACATAACAATATTGCATGAATTTAGGTGTTATCAATCAACTCAAGCTTATGACTTGATTTTCCTAAAAAAGACTTAAATTCAAAGATCCTAACATAACGTCAAAATTTAGTAGTAGCAATAAATGCTATGGTTAGGAAAGTTTGTTTCAAATCACAAGTAGTCCATGGCATGTTATTTCAGTATGTACTTCCAACATACAAACAAATATGCTAATGTAAGATTAGAGAACTACTAGACTTGTTTAAGAGAATTTGTTGCAACCCAAAAAAAATCATAGGTATATAAACCTTTTATATATATATATATATATATATATATATATATATATATATATATATATATATATATACACACATACACACGCACACACATATATATAAGCATTAAATGTAGTTACTTATGAATCAGGTAAGCAAAGAAGGCGAGTACTAAGATATCGCTAAGAATACTTGTCAATCAATCACTCAGGACACACCTCCCACTTATTCATGTCCTTATGCAAAAGTAAGTAAAAAAACTATAATAAATTATGAGGATCCTGATCTATGTCATGTTGGTCCTTGTAATGAACAATAATCCCTACAGTCTAAGCCAATTGGCTCAAACTAGTGAGACAAACTCCTCATACCTTGATCAAACCATACATGCTACTGGGAAGGTCCAATAAGTCTTTTAAGGGTTCCTAAAAGTCTCTGTAATAGATTTTATATGGAACTACCTGTAAAGACTTACTCACATTAGTGAGCACAATCATGCACTTATTGAGTATCATCCTCAACTCCCATAAAAAATGAAAATAAAACACTCATGAATTTGTTGACTCTAAATATTTTAATATTGAGTCTAATTAATTGAGCAAGGGTACTTACTATATTTAGGGTTTCCTCCTCTTGCCAAAATTTAAATTATTTTTTGGATTTTTGTGCAGCCAAAGCTCTTTTTCTTATTTTTTATATTTTGACTCAATCTAATGTGGGAAAGCAAGAAGACCGTCAAAATAAAAAAATCATATTGATTTAACTCAAAACTCATCATAACTCGCACAAAACCTTTGTGACAATTTTTACACAGTTCAAGGTTACTTTGAATATTCTTAGGTTCCTAAACACACTGCTCAGAGTTTTTATCATACACTAGCTCCAAAAATTGGGCACAAAACTTAGGTTATCATTCTTGATTGAAATAGGCAAACAAGTAATTTTAAATTGTGGTTAGCAACATGAAATCTTGGAATCTATTTCCAAATTGTGGGTAGCAACATATAATTTTAACACAACATGAGCATTAAAACTACCATTCATACCAACATAGCCACAATTGTAAAAACTAAAAATTATACAAATAAGTCCTAAAAATGAGAGAAATTTAACATGGGATGCATGCATGAAAAGAAAGATAAAGAAGAAGAGATAAAAGTGTGTACTGTCCTACCACCCCAACCTTAAAATATTGCTTATCGTTGTCCTAAAACTAGGATAACAAGGATGTTGTGTGTTGCAGTCATCCAATCATTTGTATCTCCTCACCATAAGAAAAAGGAAAGGGGTCTTCGAATGAGACTGATAGTTGGATCCCAAATCATATGTTTTAGGACCAAGGTCCACTGCGTCTTGCATATTGCACTTGTCATATATGAGTAGGAGTGTTGGACCTTGTCAACTATAAACTAGGAAAATAATATCAATGGACTTTGTGACTTCATCTTAGTAGTAATCTAGAAATGAATGTCAGAGCATAACATCATCAAGATATCCTTCAGTGTACGTAACTCTATAGTTGGTACTAGGATGTTAACAGAAGAAATGTTGGAGGAAAGAGGCTTCAAATTTGACAAATAATTATGTTGTTCACCACCCATCTCAAAATCTAACATCGGATGGATTTCCATATACCCAAGTTGGTTATGGTCCATACAATCATCTTCTATACATGGGGAAATATTAGGTGAATCAAGTTGTGAATCATTCACCTCAAGCTTATCAATAAACCAGGGGGTAGATGCTCTCATGAGTTGCAACCATGTTACAAAAGTTTGGCAAAACTACATACCCAATATTATAATCACCCATCAATGGGGAAAAAGTGAATATAGGAATATGTGAATTCAGTTGATGGTCATCATCAATAAGACCAAATTCCCCAAATGTGTAGCAATTGTCATCTTCATAGTCATATAAACTTCTCCAAACCAAAGTAGATGATATGTCTGTAACAAAATGACAACCCTCAACATGTGCAATGTCCCTCTAGGTTGGGACAAAAAACAAAGTGGAATCATCAAGCGAGTCATCACACTGATCTGTAGGTTGATACATGGCTTCTTGGTTGTCTGAGTGTATGTGAATATTGCCATAACTGACTTCTAGGTAAGGGTATTATAAATCTTCCTCTGGAAATTGCTTTGTATCAATCAAGTGGAATGAAGGACCCTCTTGTATATGGGAATCTACACTAAAAATCTGAGTGAGTCCAATGGAGGGTCTGAATAGGAAAGCACAATGAAACCCTTATGAAGTGTGGTGTATTAAGCATGATGGATGAAGTCCCCATACATGTAAATTGAGTGTGGATCCACTATATAGACTGTGTGTGTGCCACTAAAGCTATGTTCACTGACGTATATGATGCTTCTATTGCAAGCCTGAACCGCTATCAATTATTGCATCATGCATTCATGGCTCTTGATTATAGCTAAATATGGATCAATAGGATCTTGGAAGTAGGATGACATGGATAACTTGAGTGCATTGAAATTTTGCCTTGCATCGGCACTTGCTCTTATAAGATCTTGGGTCAAAAACTGAATGTGAGATGTAGTAGCAATGCCTGAAATAGACGAAGCTAGTGGGGGTAGATGAAAGGATACCAAATGAAGTGCATGATTCTCTATGATTTGCCAATAGTCTATACTATGTAAAAAGTCAAGCAAGCAAGTGGACAAGATGTCTTCCTTGTTGTGACTAGATCCATGGTTACAAACAAAATAAATAAAAAAAAAGGATGTGTAATAAATTTTATTGCTTAACCTAATAACACAAATTAAGTGTAAGTGAACTTTGAGTTCTTAGTGGATGCTTGTTGACTTATCCCTGGAAATGGAACCAAAAGTTAGTCACTCTTAAAAATGGGTCAAAAGTGTAAACACAAATTCCTACTCAAAGATGTCAGACTTTAAATTTAGACCCAAAGTCAAGATACGTCGATAACTCAATACGAAGCCTATTGCAGTAATATGGTGAACACAGGTTTATGGAAAAAGAATGACATATGAGAAAAAGGGTTGGCTAATTTTAGTCAAATCAAAATGAGTGCATTTGGTATTCTAGTTAAGGAATCAGTTGGCCTACTTGCAAGCAGTGAATCTAAAATATGAAGGATCAAATGAAATGAGTATAATTGTGAATATGATAAAATAAATATTGGATTGGGTTTCACCTGTTATACCAGCCTCAACAATGCATAATATTATCTTCTAATTTATATATATTCTTAACAAATCTTGCAATAAGTCATAAAAGATATCTACACCATCCTTCTCTCAGGATAAAGGTAGATTTTTATCTCAAGTCACCTCTCTCTTGAGACGATAACCTAAAAATCAGGCGATAATCATATGATACTTTCTATAATAACTCGTCACTCTCATGACTCGTTATTAATCCATGATCTTATTAAACTAATTTTCTTAAATTTATCCATATCAAACCTCACAAGAAGGTAGCTAATCAAACAAGCGACGCGTGAAAATTTCAGTATAGAAACAAAATCGCCAGAACATATATAGTAAATAGGAGAAGGAAATATTACATGGTTGGGAAGGCCTAACAAATACTCCCAACCCAAGTTAATGAGTTTAGCCACTCATGATTTAAGAAAAAAAAATATTACAACTTGAACAACTCATGATTCCTAAAATAAAACAATGAAACAATAAGAGAAAAGGGAAGAAGTGGGACTTGGATCCAAAAGGGGTCGGGCCCTTGGTCTGGTGCTAGATTCTTGGTATTTATAGGATTAGATGAAAATCATTAGGGTTTGATAAAGATTCAAAAATTGATGAAATTTATGTTGTGGAAGTAGTGAAATTACTATAGAATGGGACCCCATCCGTATTTGGACGGATCGAACAACAAGGTCAATTTCTGGCTAGGACTGAAGCTCGATAAGTGTAGCTTGAGTGGCAGGAGGTCAATTTGTGAAGTGGATTGGAGATTGATTGATCCTTATCTTTTGAAGATCAATTGTTTTGGTGAATCTTGGTAAATATCCTTAGGAGGTTGATGAACATTGGGATCTTGATACCTTTGAAGTTTGATATTTTAGCTGGGTCGAGCTTGTTAGGTCAATAGATTGGTAGGTGAATAACTTCTTTCTCGATTACTTTTCAATGGTAGTGTTGGTATGTATGCCAATAGAGCAAGTCATATGATCATTGTAATGGGATACTTTGTAAATGATTTGAATATTAATAAAGGCAATTTCCGATGTATATGTTTAAACTGTTTCTGAGATGATGGTGTAACATGATAGATGTCTAAAGAATTGTTTTACTCAATGACGTATTCTTTTGGGTTGAGGACATGAACGATGAGATCATACGGATGTCAAGAGTATTCATTCTTGTTTAGTCCCTATTCGGTTGTTATTGTGGAAATAACCATAGACATCAATAACACTAAAGACTAGCTTGTGTGTTGGTTGATGACAAAATCTCATTAGTCAAGATATAGTGATACCAAACCAAGCACATAGGTACTTGTTAGAGAATAAGGTACCAGACAGACCCACTGTGAGAGAGACACATGGAACCATGACTTGGTAGTCACAGTCAGCTCTCACAATGATGGTGGTGAGTGTGATTCTTAGACCTGAAATTACTACACTCAACACATGTCATTGATACACTTTGACATCATAAAACGCAGTCCTGAAACATGGGTTGTTATAAAGGTGATGATTGGGTGGCTTTGACACATGGGGCTTTTGAGGGGTGAGTGATAGATATGGGATTTGTCCCTCCTGAGGTAGTTTGATGTCCTTGGCCACTTGATGAGTAGGATTGAGAAAGGCATGCGCATGCACGTGTGAATCAATATTTGATATTGATGTCACACACATCTCACCCAGTCTGCTCTGAGATCACGGAAATGAATGAATGTTGACAGGATGACTGTTCCATGCCTCGAATTCATTCAGGATATCAGTGACAAAGGAATTATACATTCATTGTAACACCATTCACGGATTGTAGGATTGAAAGTTGTTCTCCAACTTTCTATTTCACTTGGGTAGCATTGATGTGTGACTAGGCACCTCTCTTTGCTTGTGAAGTCATAAGTGTTATGGACTTTCACTACCAACGTGAAATGGACCTGCAGGGTCACACACATAGGATTTAACCTAGAATAGGAGTTTGTCCACAAACAATGTTTAGATTGATTACTAAAGGAGTTTAGTAGTTCAATTAAACACTCAATTAATCAATAGCTCAATATCATAGTGTTCAAGGTGTTGGACTGATTGATTAGACTATCGGATTGATTGAAACCGCAATTGATTAATACTGCACAATCTGTACTCCCAACCGATCGGCTCATGTGATGAATCGATCGGCTAAGCTTGGTGAACCGATCGGCTCAACTGGTGAGTCGATCGGCTCATTGACAGGGTGAACGATTGCTTCAAGTGTTGAAAGGAGCGATTCAACTGTTGCAACTGGGCAAGTTGGGAAAGTAAGATTGGTGAGAAATTTCTTTTCATTTCACTTGCCCAATTTGATTGGAACAAGGATTGGTATTCGATACCAATTGGAAACAAAAGAAGGAAAGTCAATCGGGAACTGATCAGGACCACGAACCGACCGGTTCAAAAGTGAATCGATCGGTTCATGGGTACCAACCGATCGGTTGAGGTGTCAACTGACTGGCTCATATCCCCAACCGACCGTTTCAGTTGTAAAATGATCGGTTCAGGATGCAAGTTGGTTATTTTTGTGGAAAATCTCGAACCCTTCTACTCCTACTTTAGTCCCGCATTGCCTAGGATAGAGAACACTATCCCATGACCCTCCTATATATAGGGGTATTGGGGGCTTCTCAAAGTACAACCCACTGCAACCAGTTGCTTTGTGAAGTTGTCGTTCTCTCTGGTTTTGGTAACTGAGAGAGAGCCCGAGCAAGTGCTACCTGGTAAGGGAGGCACAGCAAGGGAAAGACAACTACAAAAAGCGAATGGTGGCAGGAGAGTGTGTTCGTGACTAGTATGCCAACAAGAGGGTGCGACTCCTTCCGATTCCTTATGGGACAAAGAGATCGGAGTTCTAGGCAGTCTGTGTGGACGACTGCAGAGGTGGGAGACCTCTATCGCTCGGAGGACAACTGTCAATCCCGACAGTCCTGGTGAGAGCAGGAGTCTTCAGTCCCGGTGCGACCAGGAGCTGCACAGACACCGTCCAAGACCGGAGGTGAAGATCGCGCAAGGCGCGAGTCACTGTCACCGAGCAAGACTCGGGACAAGGTATGCATCCACAAACCATCTTTCCTATTATATAGACGTTGACGTGATTCCTTTTGTACTGGGTTTTGGGGAGAAAATTTTTGTTTCCGCTACTTTTCTGCCTCCTCTAAAACCCAACAGTGGTGTCAGAGCCACGTCAACTGCTCTATATTTTAAGATTATCGGTATGATCGATTTTGGATTGTCGCCTTTATTTATTGCATACGATGCAAATAAAATTGGCTTTATGCATGTCGAATCCACAAATCCCTAATATACATATATGATATATAATATTATTGCACTCGATACGTGTCGCCCTTAAATGAGTTTTGTGGTGGATGTGTAGCATGGTTATGTCCTATAAACCCTATATATGTGTGTGGTTGTATGTGGTTGCTTGCATCTCAGTCTGTGCACCGATTCCCTTTCTCCTATTCATGATGTAACTCGAAATAATTCGAGATTTCTTTTCCTACCTTTGCTCCCCCCGAATGTAACTCGGGGTTTCACAATTCAATTGTAAATGGATAGATTTTATTTCTTATTATGTCAAAGAATGGTGGACGACCTGAGACGATCGGTTCAAGGTGTGAACCGATCAGTTGGTGTTCCAGACGACCGGTTCGAGGAGCGAGATGAGCGGGTGGCGACCTGAGGAGATGCACGACGACCAGTGAACCGAAAGGCTAGAGGCACCAGTCGATCGGCTGGTGGTACCCGAACAACCAACTAGATGGTGAGCCGATTAGACATGGAGATGAGCTGATCAAACCCAGAAAGGCAGGCACAGATTTCATCTTGTACAAGTTGCATGTAATGTAGACCTAGATGACTGTGATTCCTCTTGGCTCAAGGAATCACAATAGGATGGCCATAATCATTGCTTTTATCATTTTGCAAGTTTTCTGTGGGATATAGCATGTATATGATACGTACTATATATTGTGGTGATTGGATATGTATATGTATATAAAAACCAAATCCCTCATTAAATATTAAGTTTTAGATGCCTTCCAAATGCGACACACATGAAAAGCTTGATCGACCAAGTGTGGGCACGCCCTAGCGTGGTGTACCATCTATCTTGTGGAAGTGTGAAGGATGAATGTGTGAGTTTACCCTAGCAGGGTGCATATTCATCGTGTTGGCTTTGGGTCGGACTTAACAAGGTGATCTAGATGGGATATAGTACCTTGAGGCATGGAGATGATCATGGAAAAGAGTTGCATATGACATCTTTCAAGAGTTGCATATGATGCAATTGGCAAGAGTTGCCTACCTGGGAGATCTGAGTTGTGGGTGACAGCCCTAGCTGGTCCATGGCTCAGAGGATTTCAGGATCTTGACCCACTAGAAGATTGTACGCTGCAATCTTCCGAATTGATGGTGAGGGCTATCAATTTGAGTCAAAATAGTGGGAGCGGTAATTAATTAAAGGCCTAATTAACTATCGTCAAATTTTATTCAGATCAAATCAAAAGGAGTTTTGACAAATGCATTTTTTTCTCTTGTAGAATGGCAAAAGAATCATCTTTTAAAATTGGCAAATTAATTGAGAATAAATTTTATAACTAGTTGAGGACTGTGAGAACTGTTCTACACAATCCAGATATACCGGGATCCTTTGAATCCACTCTATGTACGCTTAATGTGTTGGTGAAGAAGAAAGAAAGTTCATTGATAGAGATCAATGGAACGAAAGGTAAGGGAGAGAAGGGTTCTCTCGCCAAACCAAATTCTTCTACATGGAGAGGATGGAAGGAACGATGGAAGAAGAAGTCAGAGATAGAGATCTCTACTTCTGGTGTATACATGATAGAGATTAACTTTACTACCTCTTCATCATGGGTACTTGATACTGGATGTGGATCTCACATTTGTTCAAATGTGAAGGATCTTAAGAGAAGTAGGCCTTTAGGGAAAGGCAAGGTTGAACTACATGTTCCCAATGGGGCAAGAGTTTCCGACACTGTCGTAGGAACCTATGAGTTAACTTTACCAAGTGAGCTAATAACAGAGTTGAAGAACTGCTATTATGTACCTGCCATAAATAGGAATATCATTTCTGTCTCTTGTTTGGACAAAGATGGATTTGAATTTCTTATTAAGAATGGAAAGTGTTCCATTTCTAAAGATGGGATCTTTCATGGAAGTGCCCCAATGTCTTATGGTCTATACTTGATAGATTTGGAGACAAGTGTATACAATGCAAACACCAAAAAGCAAAAACTCAACGAATCAAACAAAACATATCTTTGGCATTGTCGTCTAGGGCACATAAATGAGAAGCGCATTTCTAGACTCCATAAAGATGGTTATCTAGACTCTTTTGATTACGAATCAATAGAGACATGTGAATCTTGTTTGATGGGCAAGATGACCAAGACTCCCTTTTCAGGTAAAGGTGAGAGAGCTAGTGATCTATTAGGACTCATACATACTGATGTATGTGGGCCTTTTAGAACTAATGCCAAAGGTGGGTATCAGTACTTCATTACCTTTACTGATGACTTCAGTAGGTATGGCTATGTGTACCTGATGTAACATAAGTCAGAAACCCTTGAAAGTTTCAAGGATATCATGAATGAAGTACAGAATCAACTTGGTAAAAGTATTAAGGCACTTCAATTCGATCGAGGTGGAGAATACTTAAGCTAGGAGTTTGAGGACCTTCTGCGAGCCCGTGGTATTGTATCACAATGGACTCCGCCTGGAACACCACAGCATAATGGTGTGTCTGAAAGAAAGAATCGCACATTGTCGGATATGGTGCGATCAATGATGATTTTTGCTGATCTTCCAATTTCTTTCTGGGGTTATGCTCTTAAAACCACCGCGTTTACACTTAACCGAGTACCATCTAAATCGGTTCAAAAGACACCATATGAGATATGGTATGGGAAGCGTCCCAGTTTGTCTTTTATGAAGATTTGGGGTTGTGAGGCTTACGTCAAGAAAATGTTTCCGGATAAGCTTGGACCCAAATCCGATAAATGTTATCTTGTTGGATACCTTAAGGAAATGAGGGGATATTACTTATACCACCCTATTGACAACAAAGTGTTTGTTGCTAGGGATGCTGTATTCCTCGAGAAGGAGTTTATTTCCAAAGGAAGCAGTGGGAGGAATATAGAGCTTGAAGAGGTTCAAGCCCAACAAGAAAACATTGAACAGGTAGATGTACAAGAGGAAAATGGAGATTCACAAGGTGTTGTGGAATCTCAATCTCCTCAGGTAACACAAGGACCTCATAGATCTAGTAGGACCCGCCTTGAACCTGAGAGGTTTGGATACCTTGTGACTGAGGAAGGTGGTGAGTTGATCATAGATGATGATCCAACTACCTACGTAGAGGCTATGGAGGGACCGGATTCTGAGAAATAGCTTGAAGCCTTGAGATCCGAGATGGAATCCATGTACTCCAACAACGTATGGACTTTGGTGGAACCACCCAAAGGGATAAAACCCATAGGGTGCAAGTGGGTCTTCAAGAAGAAGACCGACATGGATGGCAATGTGCAAACTTATAAAGGCAGATTGGTTGCGAAGGGATTTCGACAAGTTCAAGGTGTTGACTATGACAAAACCTTTTCTCCAGTTGCCATGATTAAGTCTATCAGGATCATGCTTGCTATTGCATCTTATTATGACTATGAGATTTGACAGATGGATGTTAAAACTGCATTCCTTAACGGGAATATAAATGAGGATGTGTACATGACACATCCTGAAGGTTTTGTAGATCCAATGAATGCCAATAAAGTCTGTAAGCTACAAAGGTCAATCTATGGATTGAAGCAAGCATCTCAAAGTTGGAATCTTCGATTTGATGAGGAAGTCAAAGTGTTTGGTTTTATTCAAAATGGAGATGAACCTTGTGTGTACAAGAAGGTTAGTGGGAGCTCGACCACATTCCTCATATTGTATGTGGATGACATACTTTTGATGGGGAATGATGTCTTAGCCTTAGAGAAGGTTAGGACTTGGCTTGGGAATACTTTCTCAATGAAGGACTTAGGAGAAGCATCCTACATTCAAGGAATTAAGATCTATAGAGATAGATCTAGAAGGCTTCTCGGACTAAGTCAGATCACGTACATTGACAAAGTGCTAAAGCGGTTCAGCATGGAGAACTCAAAGAGAGGCAACATCCCCATGCTACATGAATTCACCGTCTCTAGAGCTCAATGACCCCAATCTTGTGAAGAGAGGGAGCGTATGAATGGGATCCCATATGCATCAGCCATCGGGTCCATCATGTACGCTATGTTGTGCACATGCCTAGATGTCTCGTATGCTCTAAGCATGACGAGTAGGTACCAGTCAAATCCTGGGGATGCTCACTGGACATACGTAAAGAACATACTCAAGTACTTGAGAAGGACTAAGGATCAGATTCTTGTTTACGGCGGCGAGGAAGAGCTGGTTGTAAAGGGTTACACCGATGCAAGCTTCCAAATCGATAAAGATGATTACAGATCGCAGTTAGGATTTGTGTTTTGCCTTAATAATGGAGTTGTGAGATGGAAGAGTTCCAAGCAAGAAACAGTTGTCGATTCTACTATAGAGGTAGAGTATATTGCTGCTTCACATGTAGCAAAGGAGGCTGTGTGGATCAAGAAGTTCATCTCTAAACTTGGTGTAGTTCCCAGTAGTTGTGATGCAATTGAGCTTTATTGTGACAATAATGGAGCTATTGCACAAGATAAGGAACCCAAATCACATCAGCGGTCCAAGAACATACTGCGGCGCTTCCATCTCATACGAGAGATCGTACAGCGAGGAGATGTAAAGATTTGCAAAGTACCAACTGAAGACAACATAGCTGATCTACTGACTAAGGCCCTTTCTTCGTAGAAGCATGATGGTCATGCTAGGTCACAAGGATTGAGGTTCCTTGGTGACTGGCTCTAAGTGCAAGTGGGAGTCTGTTGGTATGTATGCCCATAGAGCAAGTCATATGATGATTGTAATGGGATACTTTGTAAATGATTTGAATAATAATAAAGGCAATTTCCGATCTATATGTTTAAACTGTTTCTGAGATGATGGTGTAACATGATAGATGTCTAAAGAATTGTTTTACTCAATGACGTATGCTTTTGGGTTGAGGACCTGAACGATGAGATCATACGGATGTTAAGAGTATTCATTCTTGTTTAGTCCCTAGTCGGTTGTTATTGTGGAAATAACCACAGACATCAATAACACTGAAGACTAGCTTGTGTGTTGGTTGATGATAGAATCTCATTAGTCATGATATAGTGATAACAAACCAAGCACATAGGTACTTGTTAGAGAACAAGGTACCAGACAGACCCACTGTGAGAGTGACACATGGAACCATGACTTGGTACTCACAGTCAACTCTCACAGTGATGGTGGTGAGTGTGATTATTAGACCTGAAATCACTACACTCAACACATGTCGTTGGGTACACTTTGACATCATCAAACGTAGTCCTGAAACATGGGTTGTTATACAGGTGATGATTGGGTGGCTTTGACACATGGGGCTTTTGAGGGGTGAGTGATAGATATGGGATTTGTCCCTCCTAAGGGAGTTTAATGTCCTTGGCCACTTGATGAGTAGGATTGAGAAAGGCATGCGCATGCACGTGTGAATCAATATGTGATATTGATGTCACACACATCTCACCCAGTCTGCTCTGAGATCAAGGAAATGAATGAATGTTGACAGGATGACTGTTCCATGCCTCGAGTTCATTCAGGATATCAGTCATAAAGGAATTATACATTCACTGTAACACCATTCACGGATTGTAGGATTGAAAGTTGTTCTCCGACTTTCTATTTCACTTGGGTAGCAATGATGTGTCACTAGGACTGCTCTTTGCTTGTGAAGTCATAAGTGTTATGGACTTTCATTGCCAACGTGAAATGGACCTGCAGGGTCACACACATAGGATTTAACCTAGAATAGGAGTTTGTCCACAGACCATGTTTAGATTGATTACTAAAGGTGTTTAGTAGTTCCATTAAACACTCAATTAATCAATAGCTCAATATCATAGTGTTTAAGGTGTTGGACTGATTGATTAGAGTATCAGATTGATTGAAACCACAATTGATTAATACTGCACAATTTGTACTCCCAACTGATCGGCTCATATGATGAACCGATCGGATGAGCTTGGTGAACCGATCGGCTCAACTGGTGAGTCGATCAGCTCATGGACAGGGTGAATGATTGCTTCAAGTTTTGAAACGTTTGGTTCAACTGTTGCAACCGGGCAAGTTGGGAAAGTAAGATTGGTGAGAAATTTCTTTTCATTTCACTTGCCCAATTTGATTGGAACAAGGATTGGTATTCGATACCAATTGGAAACAAAAGAAGGAAAGTCAATTGGGAACTGATCAGGACCACAAACCGACCGGTTCAAAAGTGAACCGACCAGTTCATGGGTCCCAACTGATCGGTTGAGGTGTCAACCGACCGGCTCAGATCCCCAACCAACCGTTTCAGTTGTGAAACGATCGGTTCAGGTTGCGAGTTGGTTATTTTTGTGGAAAATCTCAAACCCTTCTACTCCTGCTTTAGTCCCGCATTGCTCGGGATAGAGAACCATGTCCCATGACCCTCCTATATATATAGGGGTATTGGGGGCTTCTCAAAGTACAACCCAGTGCAACCAGTTGCTCTGTGAAGTTGTCGTTCTCTCTGGTTTTGGTAATTGAGAGAGAGCCCGAGCAAGTGCTACCTGATAAGGGAGGCACAGCAAGGGAAAGACAACTGCAGAAAGTGACTGGTGGCAAGAGAGTCTGTTGGCGACTAGTACACCAACAGGCGGGTGCGACTCCTTCCGATTCCTTGGGGGACAAGGAGATCATAGTTCTAGGTAGTCTGTGTGGACGACTGCAGAGGCAGGAGACCTCTGTCGCTCAGAGGACAACTGTCAATCCCGACAGTCCCAAGGAGATTAGGAGTCTTCAGTCCAAGTGCGACCAGGAGCTTCATAGACACCGTCCAAGACCGGAGGTGAAGACCACGCAAGGCACGAGACACTGTCTTTGGGCAAGCCCCGGGAAAAGGTATGCATCCACAAACCATCTTTCCTATTATATAGATGTTGATGCGATTCCTTTTGTTCTGGGTTTTGGGGAGAAAATTTTTGTTTCTGTTGCTTCTCTGCCTCCTCTAAAACCCAACAGTGGTGTTAGAGCCACGTCAACTGCTCTATATTTTAGGATTATCGATATGATCGATTTTGGTTTGTCGCCTTTATTTATTGCATACGATGCGAATAAAATTGGCTTTATGCATGTCCAATCCACAAATCCCTAATATACATATATGATATGTAATATTAATGCACTCGATACGCATCGCCCTTAAACAAGTTTTGTGTTGGATGTGTAGCATGGTTATGGCCTATAAACCCTATATCTGTGTGTGGTTGTATGTGGTTTCTTGCATCTTGGTCTGCGCATCGATTCCCTTTCTCCTATTCCTGATGTAACTCGAAATATTTTGAGTTTTCTTTTCCTACCTTTTCTCCCCCGAATGTAACTCGGGGTTTCACAATTCAATTATAAATAGGATAGATTTTATTTCTTGTTATGTCAAAGAACGGCGGATGACCTGAGATGATCGGTTCAAGGCGTGAACCGATCGGTTGGTGTTCCAGACGACCGGTTCGAGGAGCGAGATGAGCAGGTGGCGACCTGAGGAGATGCACGACGACCGGTGAATCGATCGGCTGGAGGCGCCAGTCGATCGGCTGGTGGCACCCGAACAACCAACTAGATGGGGAGCCGATCAGTCATGGAGATGAGGTGATCAAACCCAGAAAGACAGGCAAAGATTTCATCTTGTACAGGTTGCATGTGATGTAGACCTAGATGACCGTGATTTCTCTTGGCTCGAGAAATCACAATAGGATGGCCATAATCATTGCTTTTATCATTTTGCATGTTTTTTGTGGGATATAGCATGTATATGATACATACTATATATTGTGGTGATTGCATATGTATATGTATATAAAAACCAAATCCCTCATTAAATATTAAGTTTTAGATGCCTTCCAAATGCGACACACGTGAAAAGCTTGATCGACCAAGTGTGGGCACGCCCTAGCGTGGTGCACCGTCTATCTCGTGGAAGCGTGAAGGATGAATGTGTGGATCTGCCCTAGTAGGGTGCATATTCATCGTGTTGGTTTTGGGTCGGACTTAACAAGGTGATCCAGATGGGATCTAGTACCTTGAGGCATGGAGATGATCATGGCAAAGAGTTGCATATGACATCTTTCAAGAGTTGCATATGATGCAATTGGCAAGAGTTTCCTACCTGGGAGATCAGAGTTGTGGGTGACAACCCTAGCTGGTCCATGGCTCAGAGGATTTTAGGATCTTGACCTACTAGAAGATTGTACGCTGCAATCTTCTGAATTTATGGTGAGGGCTATCAATTTGAGTCAAAATAGTGGGAGCGGTAATTAATTAAAGGCCTAATTAACTATCATCAAATTTTATTCAAATCAAATCAAAAGGAGTTTTGACAAATGCAATTTTTTCTCTTGTAGAATGGCAAAAGAATCATCTTTTAAAATTGGCAAATTAATTGAGAATAAATTCCATAACTGGTTGAGGACTGTGAGAAGTGTTCTACACAATCCAGATATATCAGGAGCCTTTGAATCCAATCTATGTACGCTTAATGTGTTGGTGAAGAAGAAAGAAAGTTCATTGATAGAGATCAATGGAACGAAAGGTAAGGGAGAGAAGGGTTCTCTCACCAAACCAATTTCTTCTACATGGAGAGGATGGAAGGAACGATGGAAGAAGAAGTCGGAGATAGAGATCTCTACTTCTAGTGTATACGTGATAGTGATTAACTTTACTACTTCTTCGTCATGGGTACTTGATACCGGATGCGGATCTCACATTTGTTCAAATGTGAAGGATCTTAAGAGAAGTAGCCCTTTAGGGAAAGGCGAGGTTGAACTACGTGTTGCCAATGGGGCAAGAGTTTCCGCTAGTGTCGTAGGAACCTATGAGTTAACTCTACCAAGTGGGCTAATAATAGAGTTGAAGAACTACTATTATGTACCTGCCATAAATAGGAATATCATTTTCGTCTCTTGTTTGGACAAAGATGGATTTGAATTTCTTATTAAGAATGGAAAGTGTTCCATTTGTAAAGATGGGATCTTTTATGGCAGTGCCCCAATGTATTATGGTCTATACTTGATAGATTTGGAGACAAGTGTATACAACGTAAACACCAAAAAGTAAAAACTCAATGACTCAAACAAAACATATCTTTGGCATTGTCGTCTAGGGCACATAAATGAGAAGCACATTTCTAGACTCCATAAAGATGGTTATCTAGACTCTTTTGATTATGAATCAATAGAGACATGTGAATCTTGTTTGATGGGCAAGATGACCAAGACTCCCTTTTTAGGTAAAGGTGAGAGAGCTAGTGATCTATTAGGACTCATACATACTGATGTATGTGGGCCTTTTAGAACTAAAGCCAGAGGTGGGTATCAGTACTTCATTACCTTTACTGATGACTTCAGTAGGTATGGCTATGTGTACCTGATCAAAAATAAGTCAGAAACCCTTGAAAGGTTCAAGGATTTCATGAATGAAGTACAGAACCAACTTGGTAAAAGTATTAAGGCACTTCGATCCGATCGAGGTGGAGAATACTTAAGCCAGGAGTTTGAGGACCTTCTGCGAGCCCTTGGTATTGTATCACAATGGACTCCACCTACAACACCACAGCATAATGGTGTTTCTGAAAGAAGGAATCACACATTGTTGGATATGGTGTGATCAATGATGAGTTTTGTTGATCTTCCAATTTCTTTCTGGGGTTATGCTCTTGAAATCTCTGCTTTTACACTTAACCAAGTACCATTTAAATCGGTTCAAAAGACACCATATGAGATATGGTATGGAAAGCGTCCCAGTTTGTCTTTTATGAAGATTTGGGGTTGTGAGGCTTACGTCAAGAAAATGTTTCCTAATAAGTTTGGACCCAAATCTGATAAATATTATCTTGTTGGATACCCCTAGGAAATGAGGGGATATTACTTATATCACCCTACTGACAACAAAGTGTTTGTTGCCAGGGATGATGTATTCTTAGAGAAGGAATTTATTTCCAAAGGAAGCAGTGGGAGGAATATAGAGCTTGAAGAGGTTCAAGCCCAACAAGAAAACATTGAACCGGTAGATGTACAAGAGGAAAATGGAGATTCACAAGGTGTTGTGGAATCTCAATCTCCTCAGTTAACACAAGGACCTCGTAGATCTAGTAGGACCTGCCTTGAACCTGAGAGGTTTGGATACCTTGTGACTCAGGAAGGTGGTGAGTTGATCATAGATGATGATCCAAATACCTACGTAGAGGCTATGGAGGGACCAGATTCTGAGAAATGGCTTGAAGCCATGAGATCTGAGATGGAATCCATGTACTCCAACAAAGTATGGACTTTGGTGGAACCACCCGAAGGGGTAAAACCCATAGGGTGCAAGTGGGTCTTCAAGAAGAAGACCGACATGTATGGAAATGTGCAAACTTATAAAGGCAGATTGGTTGCGAAGGGATTTCGACAAGTTCAAGGTGTTGACTATGACGAAACCTTTTCTCCAGTTGCCATGATTAAGTCTATCAGGATCATGCTGCTATTGCAGCTTATTATGACTATGAGATTTGGTAGATGGATGTTAAAACTGCATTCCTTAATGGGAATATAAATGAGGATGTGTACATGACACAGCCTGAAGGTTTTGTAGATCCAAAGAATGCCAATAAAGTCTGTAAGCTGCAAAGGTCAATCTATGGATTGAAGCAAGCATCTCGGAGTTGGAATCTTCGATTTGATGAGGAAGTCAAAGTGTTTGGCTTTATTCAAAATGAAGATGAACCTTGTGTGTACAAGAAGGTTAGTGGGAGCTCGACCACATTCCTCATATTGTATGTGGATGACATACTTTTGATGAGGAATGATGTTTTAGCCTTAGAGAAGGTAAATACTTGGCTTGGGAATACTTTCTCAATGAAGGACTTAGGAGAGGCATCCTACATTCTAGGAATCAAGATCTATAGAGATAGATCTAGAAGGATACTCGGACTAAGTCAGAGCACGTACATTGACAAAGTGTTGAAGCGGTTCAGCATGGAGAACTCAAAGAGAGGCAATATCGCCATGCTACATGGAGTCACCATCTCTAGAGCTCAATGTCCCCAATCTTGTGAAGAGAGGGAGTACATGAATGGGATCCCATATGCATCAGCCATCAGGTCCATCATGTACGCTATGTTGTGCACATGCGCAAATGTCTCATATGCTCTAAGCATGACGAGCATGTATCAGTCAGATCCCATGGATGCTCACTGGACAGCCGTAAAGAACATCCTCAAGTACTTGCGAAGGACTAAGGATCAGTTTGTTATTTACGGTGGCAAGGAAGAGCTAGTTGTAAAGGGTTACACCGATGCAAGCTTCCAAACCGATAAAGATGATTATAGATCGCAGTCAGGATTTGTGTTTTGCCTTAATAATGGAGTTGTGAGCTGGAAGAGTTCCAAGCAAGAAATAGTTGCCGATTCTACTACAGAGGCCGAGTATATTGCTGCTTTACATGCAGCAAAGGAGGCTGTGTGGATCAGGAAGTTCATCTCTGAACTTGGTGTAGTTCCCAATAGCTATGATGCAATTGAGCTTTATTGTGACAATAATGGAGCTATTGCACAAGATAAGGAACCCATATCACATCAGCGGTCCAAGCACATACTGCGACACTTCCATCTCATACGAGAGATCGTACTGTGAGGAGATAAGAAGATTTACAAAGTACCAACTGAAGACAACATAGCTGATCCAATGACTAAGACCCTTTCTCAGTAGAAGCATGATGGTCATGCTAGGTCACAAGGACTGAGGTTCCTTGGTGACTGGCTCTAAGTGCAAGTGGTAGTCTGTTGGTATGTATGCCCATAGAGCAAGTCATATGATGATTGTAATGGGATACTTTGTAAATGATTTGAATAATAATAAAGGCAATTTCCGATCTATATGTTTAAACTGTTTTTCAGATGATGGTGTAACATGATAGATGTCTAAAGAATTGTTTTACTCAATGATGTATGCTTTTGGGTTGAGGACCTGAACGATGAGATCATACAGATGTTAAGAGTATTCATTCTTGTTTAGTCCCTAGTCGGTTGTTATTGTGGAAATAACCATAGACATCAATAACACTGAAGACTAGCTTGTGTGTCGGTTGATGACTGAATCTCATTAGTCATGATATAGTGATATCAAACCAATCACAAAGGTACTTGTTAGAGAACAAGGTACCAGACAGACCCACTGTGAG
This sequence comes from Alisma plantago-aquatica, assembly GCA_963693085.1. NCBI lineage: Eukaryota > Viridiplantae > Streptophyta > Magnoliopsida > Alismatales > Alismataceae > Alisma > Alisma plantago-aquatica. The sequence continues at coordinate 1,053,430,469 of OY856413.1, read as the reverse complement.
AGTGACACATGCAACCATGACTTTGTAGTCATAGTCAGCTCTCACAGTGATGGTGGTGAGTGTGATTCTTAGACCTGAAATCACTACACTCAACACATGTCGTTGGGTACACTTCGACATCATCAAACGCAGTCCTGAAACATGGGTTGTTATCAAGGTGATGATTGGGTGGCTTTGACACATGGGGCTTTTGAGGGGTGAGTGATAGATATGGGATTTGTCCCTCCTGAGGGAGTTTGATGTCCTTGGTCACTTGATGAGTAGGACTGAGAAAGGCATGTGCATGCACTTGTGAATCAATGTGTGATATTGATGTCACACACATCTCACCCAGTCTGCTCTGAGATCAAGGAAATGAATGAATGTTGACAGGATGACTGTTCCATGCCTCCAGTTCATTCAGGATATCAGTATTAAAGGAATTATACATTCACTGTAACACCATTCTCGGATTGTAGGATCGAAAGTTGTTCTCCAACTTTCTATTTCACTTGGGTAGCACTGATGTGTGACTAGGCACCACTCTTTGCTTGTGAAGTCATAAGTGTTATGGACTTTCACTGCCAACGAGAAATGGACCTGCAGGGTCACACACATAGGATTTAACCTGGAATAGGAGTTTGTCCACAAACAATGTTTAGATTGATTACTAAAGGAGTTTAGTAGTTCAATTAAACACTCAATTAATCGATAGCTCCATATAATAGTGTTCAAGGTATTGGACTGATTGATTAGAGTATCGGATTGATTGAAACTGTAATTGACTAATTCTGCACAATCTGTACTCCCAACCGATCGGTTCATGTGATGAACCGATCGGCTGAGCTTGGTGAACCGATCGGCTCAACTGGTGAGTCGATCAGCTCATGGATAGGGTGAACGATTGCTTCAAGTATTGAAACGATCGGTTCAAATGTTGCAACCAGGCCAGTTGGGAAAGTAAGATTGGTGAGAAATTTCTTTTCATTTCACTAGCCCAATTTGATTGGAACAAGGATTGGTATTCGATACCAATTGGAAACAAAAGAAGGAAAGTCAATCGGGAACTGATCAGGACCACGAACTGACCGGTTCATGGGTCCCAACCGATCGGTTGAGGTGTCAACCGACCGACTCATATCCCCAACCGACCGTTTCAGTTGTGAAAATATTGATTCAGGTTCCGAGTTGGTTGTTTTTGTGGAAAATCTCGAACCCTTCTACTCCTGCTTTAGTCCCGCATTGCCCGAGATAGAGAACCCTGTCCCATGACCCTCCTATATATAGGGGTGTTGGGGGCTTCTCAAAGAACAACCCAGTGCAACCAGTTGCTCTGTGAAGTTGTCGTTCTCTCTAGTTTTGGTAACTGAGAGAGAGCCCGAGAAAGTGCTACCCGATAAGGGAGGCACATCAAGGGAAAGATAACTACAGAAAGCGACTGGTGGAAGGAGACTGTGTTGGCGACTAGTACGCCAACAGGAGGGTGCGACTCCTTCCGATTCCTTATGGGACAAGGAGATTGGAGTTCCAGGCAGTCCATGTGGATGAATGTAGAGGCGGGAGACCTCTGTCGCTCGGAGGACAACTGTCAATCCCGATAGTCCCAGTGAGACCAGGAGTCTTCAGTCCTGGTGCGACCAGGAGTTGCACAGACACCGTACAAGACTGGAGGTGAAGATCGCACAAGGCGCGAGGCACTGTCACCGAGCAAGCCTCGGGACAAGGTATGCATCCACAAACCATTTTTCCTATTATATAGACGTTGACGCGATTCCTTTTGTTATGGGTTTTAGGGAGAAATTTTTTTTTTCTGCTGCTTCTCTGCCTTCTCTAAAACCCAACAGGTAGAAGGTTGATTACTTGGTTCATGTCAGAATTAGAATTTGTTGAGCATCGACACCTTTTTATTGAGTATAGTCGTTGTTGGTTGATCAAGGTGAGGGATGATATCTTTGCATATTGCTGTTTCCTTGGTCAAAATAGTGTGTTGTGGGACTTACTTTGATCATGTATTGCTAGTTAATCATTTGTGTTTCATTGGTCAAAGAGGCTTTATCAAAGATATCAACTTTCCATTTTTTTAGGAGAAGGCATCAATTGTTTCTCTGGGTGGACTAAGCAAAAAAAATCCAACTAAGGAAAAGACTACTTTTCAACTCATAGCATGTCTCAATTAAATATTCATTAACGTCTTCATTGAATTTGGAAACAATGGCCCCCTAATCCTAATTTCATGGCTATAGATATTTCTATCATAGTGGTAAATTATTGGCAATATGAGTTTATTCTTTCCTATCAAATGATGAATTTCCTTGTTCCAATAGGAAATAAAAATTGAGCTCCATTGTCTAATCGTTAATAACCCAATATAATAAATTGTGATGAGTTTCCAAATACCAATGTGGATACACTTTGTTAAATCGATGCCCTTTTTGTTGGCTTTTGGTATTCTATGATCAAAGTAGTTTATTGGCATTGAATGCATTGTTGAAGTTTGTTGGAAATAAATCCATGATTTCCAAGTTTAAAGAATTGTCATTGTTAAGCATTTTTCCATTGGTCCACTCACATTGCACTCTTTGCACTTTCCACTATGGTCAAGTATTTCCAATTAATAATATCTTAATGACTTTTTGTTCTTTCCAAACAATGTAAAATTGTTTGCTTGTTTCCTATAAGCACCACAACCACCTTGATAGGAATTATATTTAATGGACACAGATAAGTATGTGTTGTGGGGCCTATAAGAAAAAATTTAGATTTATTGATTAAACAATTAAAGTCATATCATGTCTTATAAAGGTGCAACAATTAAGATAAAACACATAGAGACATTGTGTGAAATTTCATTCATACAATGTCTTCTGATCTTCCATGGCTTTTTTGGAAATGGACGCTACTTCTAAGTTGTTTTATTCTCACTTCTTAATGGCCTACCAGTTAACATACTTCGGGGTTTTCAAAGATCTCTTTCAAGGAGTTCTCACTAGACCAAGTATGAACCATGCATAATTATTTCTAAACAAACTATAAGAAGGAGTTTAGTTATACAAGGATTGATATTTAACACAAGAACTAAACAATGTAGGATATTGATCCTAAAAAAATACTCTATCAAATGGAACTGAATTAAGTTGAATAAGAAAAAAAAACTTGGCCCATGACAATGGTGCTAAGAATTGATATGTGCATGAAGTGTGGTATTAATAATAAATTAAACAAACTACTTGCCACTATCATTTTAGATCATTAGTAGTAAAGCATTGGGTTGAATCCACATAGAGACAATGTAATTCAATGAGAAATAGTTCTAATAAAACATGCAATTCTATTATGAAATGATCGATCAATTTGTTATGTCCTCTATGAAGTTCATATTGTCACATTTATCTTTCAAATAAACAATTCATGGAATGCTTTTGGTGCCTAAGAACCTATCAACCATGTGAGTATAAATTAAATCAAATATTGTTTTCTCTCTTTGTCACATTCTTCGTTATCGTACCATTAATGATTTTCACCAATTAATCACCAAGGTATCTAAATTACTCATCTCAATTAATAATTTCAACACCAGAGATTAAGCTCTCTTGAATCAATCCAAAGAGAATCATAACTCCACCTTTGTTGAACAAACAAGGATCTATAGCATGCAAGAATATCTATGAACTTTAATGTAATAGAATAAAGAGGTCTAGTTAGTCCTCCACTAAACATGTACTTCTGTCAAGGTATAAAGTTGGGGACATAGATAACATAGACCTTTGATTCTCATGATAATTCACAAGAACTAGAGAAATAAGTTAAAAATTAATAACATTTAGAATGGTTGACATAACATGATTAATCAGTTCCATAGAGACATAAATTATAAGGAAACCTACTTCCATAATGGTTGGGGTGTACAAACATAGTTGGATGCCATATATATGACCAGTTTTGTGGAGTAAACTAAAGAATATAGGCAGAACAGGGTAAGGGAAAGATAAAACAAATACACAGGGGTTATTCTTTACATTGGAGTTGCACTGCAAGATTTCTCATCTTGGAGAAAGATAACTCTTCCTCCAAATCATCATCCATATTTCTTTTACCCTCTTCTAGAGTAGAGCCTCCTCTAGAATCTCATATCCTCATTTCTTGTATTGTGGAATGACCAAATGAAAGATATCACTCAACGACCATCCTATTTCTCCTTATATTTTTCCACTTGTGAAGTGGTGCATGACATGCACAAGATCCTACATGTTGTGCACCACAACATTTTTTGAAGACTGGCTTGAAACTGTCCTTCATGTCATGCACAAGGAAGTGCATGCCATGTTTAGGTCAAGGGGAGAAGATATAGTTAGAATTGCAAGTCATTTCTTTGACCGGGCACTCTGTGTGTGAATTGATTACTAATGAAATTTCTACTGATGTGGCACATGACATGCTTAAGTGATTTACATCATACGTGTTAAAGTTGTGTGTGTTGGCAACTTTATGATTGTGCATGTTGTGCACATGAGAGTGAAGTTGCATAGAAAATCGGGAGATCTTGAACCAGCATCAGGATGAGTGCACATTGTGCACTTGAGGGTGCACATCATGCTTCTAGATATCAAGTCTTAAACCAATTATGTGCTTCCTTTGTATATGAAGAGGGTTGTATTGGTTCCAAATGAAGCAAACTTCATGATATCTTCATGCATTTACCATTGATTAGTCCACATGACAACAAAAAGGCTCGTTAACATATGAAATAATTTAGAAGCATTTTTTTTCCATAGAATGAAACTTAAGTCATTAGATAGATAAAATGGGGGCATAAATAGTATATCAACTATGTTCATCAACTAACATCCCATCAAGAAGAATTGGAACCACACTCATCAATGTGCTAGTAGCACCTGCTCCTCTCCTCCTATTGTAGGATTTCATCATTATGGTTTGTTTCTTTCTCCCAAAGGGTCAAGTTTTTCCACATGTGTGTTAGATCCAATGGATGTCGACTCCTATATATAGGGGAGTAATGGAATAGTATTTCATGGTAATTGAATACTTTTCCTATTAGGAATATCTAATTAAACATAAAATAAGAAAAACTATTAGTATTTTACAATCTATCGACTGATATTTCGGTCAATGGCTCAGCTTCCCTGCCTCATGGAAAATAATCATGATTTTCTTGGTTGATAACCCATCAAGTTGTTTGATGCCTCCAATTGATGGATTTATTATTTTATCTACTGATTTACATGCCCGCGCTCTTTATTAATCCATTTTCCACTCGACCCATTGACCTGCAAGTGATCAAATTTTTACTTCTCCAATTTGACAATCAAAGGATGAATTGACTCTAAATTGACCTGTTGGTTTTCTAGACCATGAGTTGATCAACTAATTTATCATTTAATCAGTTGGATCAGAGTATGTCTTAATATTATTCAGATTCGTTCTAATTATGTTAGTAATTGAAAACCCTGTATTCTTGAGCATCCTTATGATGGTGACCCTGTACGTTCCACATTATATAAGTAGTGATGTAAAAGACCTCACAAGCAATGAGTAATGTCTAGAAACATGCCATTGCTTCCCAAGTTATTATAATGAATTGGTAAACAACTTCAACATATAAGTGACCGATGTTATCATCACTCTATAATCACTTTGTCACAGATATCTAGATTAAAATTGGGGTATGTAGTATTCATTCTGTTGATATTCAATCCATATTTCCCAAACTAGAGGATATTATTGAGATTAGGTGACCTTAATATTATATATAGGTTGCATGAGCATGTACATGCATTTCATAGTCTTACTTATTAAGTGTATGTTATATCACTCCAATACGAGGAACAATTTCCATCTACATGAATAACAATAATCCACAATTTTCATAATGCACACAATCACTACCAGTATGACAACCATTACCCAAATTTAATTCAGGTAGTGCTAGAAGTACACACAACGTCATATGTTCGTTGTAGTATTTCACGTTTAAGGATCACAGTTACCACTATGACATTGAGATATGACTATAAATTCGATGATATGGTTTCCATATATCATTTTTAAGGTGAGTCTATCCACTACAATTTGTTTTCTAGAAAGTAGCTATATGTCTAACTTGATATCTAACATAATCACTAAAGAGCCATAGTCATTAGTCACAACACATACTATTCTTATTTATTATTCTTGTCATATATAATTTACAACATATATGACTAGGGACATACCAAGAATGATTTCTATACATACGATCTCATGTTTAGTCCTCTCTCTAATCCAGATGTCATTAAGTCAATTTTTTCTTAGAAAATTATCCTATTTACTTTTTTCTCAATAGTGAAATTAGCATAACAAGCATAATTGCCTTTTAATAACAAACCAATCATATATAAAGTGTCCCATTTAAATCATCATAAGATGGTTGTCACGACATTAAACAACTAGTTATTCAACTCCACTAGAGAAAATCACTCATGAACATAATGCCAAGAGATTTTACAAGACCACCATTCTTTTGCTATGATAGTAATATAGTCAAGGAATTAGAAATATTACTTTTAGTTGGTAATCTACAAAGCATTGTACATCCCCTTTTTAAAATATCTCATATGAGATGATACCACAGTCATGAGGATTTAGATGTCCCTTGCTTTTTTCGAAGTTGTAATTGAAAAAAAAATTTATGTAATATAATATTGAAATTCATAGAGTTTGTTGTATCCTATCTATTAGTCCTTTAATGTAAATAATCAAAGAAGTTAAAGTGTAATAGTATAAAAAACTTTTCATGAATCAAGTGACCCTTTAAGATAAATGTTGGTCAATAATAGTTCTATTACTCAAGTAAGTTCCGAATTAAGCTACACAAGTATTTTGAACACTTTATAGGGTCATATGTATTTTGGAGGCTCGTGATAGAATTTAGTATAACGCTGACTGGATGATCAAGGAAAATATATTCAAGTCACTAATTTTTTGCCATGTTTTATTCTAACAATATAAATATAATAGACATATTTATGTATTTGACCATGTAGGTTCCACATTATGTTGGTAGTAGTGTCAAAGAACTCACAAGCAATGAGGAGTATCTAGCAACACATCATTGCTATTCCAAATTTGTAACATAAATTGAAGATCAAGTTCAACGTATAACTGACCAATGTTTCCATAATCGCATAATCACTTTGACCAATATTTAGATTTAACATGTGGCATGGAGTAGTCATACTCTTAATAATCAGTCTATATTTCTAAAACCCGAGAAGACTATACAGAGAGTGCCATATATTAACTCACATGACCATGGTCATGTATTTTATAGTCTCACTTATCAAGTGGTGAGGATGTCACTCCAATAGGAGAATCAAATTCCATAGACACCGGTCATAATAATTAACAAGAGTGTCAAAGCGTGCATGATCACTATATGTATCGCAGTCCTTATTCAGAATCACAATGGGTAGCATTACAATACGCGTAACATGTGAAATTGTAATGACATCGAGTCTAATAATAATTACAATCACTACTTTAACATTAAGATATGACTCTAATGGTCATGATGTCTTCCATGTATCATTCACAAGGTGGATCTATACTGTAAAACTTATTCTTTAACAAGTACTTATGTGTCTGACTTGATATTCAATATCATGACCAAATAGAAGTAGTTATTGGTCACCCCACAATTAGTCTTATATATTAATGTTTTCCTATAAAATCCACGATAATATCAAATTAGGGACATATCTAGAAATAATTATTATACATATGATATCATTTCCCAGTCCTCAACCCAATTGATATTTCATCAAGTCAAAACATTCTTGAGACATTATTATATGTAATCATTATCTCAATTTCTGCAACAAACATAGTAAGTAGAATTGCTTTATCTATTAATCAAATTATGTAGAAAGTATACCAATAAAATCATCATATGAATGCTCTCAAGACATACAACCAATAAAAATCGCTAAGGAGATCCCTTGGATGGTCAAAGCAAAGTATAGCGGCCAAATTCAATTTATATAGATTAAAAACTAGGATTTTTAGAGTAGTCCCATATATAGGGCCCATAGAGTTTCTCGGGCACCTTTTGTATACGAAAAGGGCAATATTTTTTTTTGCGCGCGCATCTGTTGGTTGGAGAAACATAATATATTTTCCAAAAATAAAACCATCGTCCGAGTTGGTGGTCATTGCGGAGAAGTTGATGGCACTGGATGTCGGAAATTCGCACCTACCTCACCGTCAAACGCATTATCTTCGTGTGTCAATTCACAAAAATAGCAAGAAGCATTAAGTAAGGAAAATGATACCTATCGCTCCATTGTACTTAATTACATATTCTATTCTCATTCTTAAATAATTAGACCCAATGAGAATGCACCGTTCTTAGTAGACTACAACAAACAATAAAGAGAGGAGAAAGAAAAGAGGAAGGAAAGTACTAAAAATAGAAAAAGAAGAGATAAAAAATTATTTAGCTGAAAACTTTCAAACCGTAATGAAATTTGTAAGGAAATAAAAGTTATTGGATTCCTTTCTATTAATTTCTTACTATTGAAATATACATATGGGAAAAATAAGTATTATCCACAAAAACATATATACAATACATATTTTGAAATAAACAATATTGAAAAATGTGTACAATCTCATTAAAAATATTGTTTTTCTAAATTCAATACTGCATTTGTAAATATTACTCATGTTAAAGTAACATGATAACTAAAAAGTAAGTATTGTGCCAATTTTTAGTATAGTACTCATTTTTTATGTCATTATCTTTTAAAATATGTATTGTGTTTTATTTTTGGAGGAAATACTTATTTTCAAAATATAATAAGTTCAAAATTAAATATAATCTCCAAAATATAATATAGTACCCACTCTAATACTTATTTTAATCATAAATGCATCAAAAATGAATATTACACCAAAAGAACAAATATAGTACTACCCCTAATATGCAATACTTATTTTTATGTTTCATTTGAATTTTTCAAAAACATGTGGACGTTAATCTTATTGGATTCAAATTTTTATAATGATTGTAATAATTTTTATTTTAACACAATATTTTTTACTGATTAAAAGTTATAAAAAAACAAATTTTTGTTTCCTGTTTTTTCTTTTTTGGGACTCTTTTCTCCCTCATATATTCTTTTTGTCTTTCCAATCGCATGTCGCTTCATCCTATTTGCTGGAGATTGTGGATTACAGATTTAGTTAGGGTTTCGAAAACATGTGTGTATATCACTACTCTTAAATAATGTGTAACCATCGTCAATCAAGAGGAGGATCGATCTTGAAGTGATTTGCGGAAGCTTCAAGCCCAGGAAAAATGTCACACGAGATACAGCCCAAGCATGCACAATACAAGTCATGACCGCCCACGTCGAAAAAGCCAGTAACCACAAAATAAATAACCAAGTAGCGAACATGATTGGCGAAGAAGACCGCAGAATTCTGTTAAGAAACTATAAGAATATTACAAGGATTGTCGCTCTCTCACAATCTTGTGCCCAGAATAGAATCTCGTAACCCCTCTAGTTCTCTGCCCTTTTTAGCTATCCTTTGTGGCTTCCCATTTTGACACACGATGTTGTCCTACGTTAGCACACCTGAAGTTACCACATGATGGTACCCCACACATTGGTGCTCCTTAACACACAATATACATCGGTGTCTATCCCTATTTATAGATAGAGACTCCCAGTTAGATAATACGAGAGGATACGATAATTCTATAGGGATTAGGAAATGACAATACAAAAGGATAAGGAAATAATGTCTTTGACTCCAAGTCTAACATTAATTGTACTTTCCTAATATTGTTAGATATTATTTCTTATCCAATTAGGATAAGAGATAAAATCCTAACAATCTCCACCTTGATTCTTATCTGCTGAAGTTGCTCTTCCAAGAAGTCTGTTCCCGTTCTCCTTCTTTGATTCCGCCCTCAAAAGTTGTTTTTGTTTCCAGAAGCGTGTCAAAATGCACGCCTGCATGGAGTGTGTCCAGACATGACTGGCTAGACCCTTCATGTGAGAGCTTCTCGTATTGTACAGTTCCAGAAACTGCACCGCCTCCACTTGCAATTGAAAGAACCGCATCCTTCGCACCTTAGGCCCCCATGCCATAGGGTTGTGTCTTCTTTTAGTCACACCCACTTGAAGAAACTGTGTGGTCTGTCCAACCATGACTTCCTCTTTCCAACAGTTGACTGCTTTGCCTCAGCATCTGTTGAAATTTACAACTGAATTTGTAGTCTCGCACCAGACTGTCCGTGAGAGTTGAATACATGTAGCAATCTTCGGATTCATGACACCCGCCATCCATGCTACTGCTTCATCTACACCTTCCGAGTCGGTAGCTCTCATCAGCAGCTCTTGTTTTGGTTAGAAAAAATCCAACCAGTTCATAGAACCAGGTAGCCTCCATTGTTGTTTGCCCCTTGGAAGTGAATTGCACGACTCCACTTCGCGTTGATATTTCACAACTCGTAGATTTACTCCCGCCTAGTTGCATAACGATGTTGCCATCAAAATTTACTACCAGATGACCTCCAACGGTAGTTGTTGACGTCGTCATATTTTTCTGTGCTTCCGATGCTTTCTGATCGTCTCGCATGAATCCTGCTTGATACCACTTGAAGAGATTTGCGGAAGCTTCAAGCCCAGGAAAAACGTCACACGAGATACAACTCAAACATGCACAACAAAAGTCACGACCGCTCACGTCGACAAATCCAGTAACCACCAAATAAATAACTAAGTAGAGAACATGATTGACGAAGAAGACCGTAGAATAAGCAACTCCAAGAATATTACAAGGATTGTCGCTCTCTCACAATCTCGTGCCCAAAATAGAATCTCGTGACCCCCTCTCGTTCTCTCCCCTTTTTAGCTATCTTTTGTGGCTTCTCATTTTGACACACGATGTTGTCCTACGTTGGCACACCCGAAGTTACCACACGTTGGAACCCCACATATTGGTGCTCATTGGCACACAATATACATCGGTGTCTATCCCTATCTATAGATAGGGACTCCCGGTTAGACAATACGAGAGGATACGCCAATTTTATAGGGCTTAAGAAACGACAATACAAAAGGATAAGGAAATAATGTCTTTGACTCCAAGTCTAACATTAATTGTACTTTCCTAATATTGTTAGATATTATTTTTTATCCAATTAGGATAAGAGACAAAATCCTAACACTATGGATCTTTTTGAAATTTCTATTATTTCATAGACTAATACACGAAGGCATTTGTATCGTACAGCTAGCTATAAGGAGTCACATCACCAACATATACAAAAAAATGTCATCACATAGTTTCCCCTTATGGTTTGACTTCTACACGATCATTGGGAACCAACTCACTGTATCCAAGGTCAAGTTAATCATGCCATCGCCATTTATTGTGCGATATAGTAGTCATACGTCACGTTCTGTATTAATATCAAGCTCTTATAATAAGCCATAAATAATTGACGAAGCAAGCGCCTTTGTCAACGTCGTGCTTTTGCTCCCACTTCCATGAGCTGCAAGTGAACTAAAATAGATGCGTAAAAGATTCATATCACTTTAAAATTGATTCCATCTCCTCTTGCCCTCCCCACCAAAACAAACCCATCTATTGTCATGTCAATGTTTGGTAGCATTACATTTCCGCACCTCATATGCGCAACCTAATGACGCACACCCCGAAGTAAAATCATTAAATAACTGCAAATAAGCAAAATAACTAGGGTGTTTAAATAAAAAAAAGCAAAACAACTAGGCCAGAAGAGGCTGTTATCCCCTTATCCTTTCAATCAAGACTAAGATCCCCCCTCCCAGTCGTCAACTCAACTTTGTATCTATCCTTGTATATAATATAAACATTGAGGGTTCTATTTATCTCAACTCTACACGGGACAAATTTAAGGAAAAGGAGGTCTATAAGGAATTACATCAAGTATCAATGGAAAGGTTTCGCTCTATGTAGGGACTAACCTTCTCTATTAGAAATATTGACAACCATTGGACATTTTCCTTAAGCTTGACTTTGGCGAGACAATCATACAATAGATATTTGACAAACATGGTTAAAACAAAAACAAAAAAACATGGATGTTTTTCTTTTTCTTAAAACATCATAGTCAAGCAGTAGAAATGATTGAGCATATGGTTGTGCATCGACAATCATCGGGATTTTACTCGCATAATTCATTCTCACTTACTTTTGATAATAGTTCATCATTCTTATTCATATCTTACAGTTTCATTTACATCTTATTAAAGTATAGAAACGAAAAATAACTGATTATACAAACCCACCCTAGGAGGTGATAGTATAGGTACATATCGTATCTATGTTGATATGTTTTACATGTTCTGGATCATGACCACCTTTTAGGGTGATAACATACCTAACAATATTAAACAACTCATTTGAGACTAGTAGAAACATGATGAGTGGACGAAATCCCACTTTACATAGATAATATGTAAGACCATGACGGTAGTTTGGCCTAATATAGTCTGAATTATTGTAATTCTATGATTTATTTGATGATATGATATATAATAACTTTTACATGGTATTTTTACATAAGAACAAGATATTTAATAAGTATGGAAAATTCTCAACTGAACTGGATTATAATCAGATCAGGAATACACAATAGGTTTGGGTTGTTAAACCCTAAGTCGAACTAAGGTTTGAGCGATGATGGTGAAACCCTGACGGATGGAATGTTTTCTAAGATATATATACATATATATGTATGTATATATCAGAATCTGATAAATATATTTCGACTTCCCTCTTAAAAATATAAGAGGTCAAGAGTTACATATAGCCCAACTCTATATCACAAACAGGACTACCACTCACTCTTCCATCTAATGTGAAGTTTGCGCTTAACACATTTATAAATTTTTACACTAATACTCCTCTCATTAATGGTTGTCCCTTTGTTCCTCCTTACGTTCCGTTCTCTCCAATGTGGTAGCATAGAGCAGTAAATAAGATCTTCTTTGTGTCATCTCTTTAACATCTTGTCAATATTATTCTCGGGTCTTCTTCTAGATGTTGTTGCAACTGGAATTCCTCACATATAAACTGGAATTCCTCACATATAAACTTCCATACCTTCTTACTAAAACTGCACCACCCATTAGATGATTGAGGGACTCTTCAATGTCCTTGCAGAGCAAGCACAATGTGGAGACACTATAGTGCCACCCCCTTACTTTGTCAAGTGCGGTTAGTAGATTATGTAGAATTTTATAGACGCATATGCTCCATTTTGAAACATGAAAACCAGTCTAGATTTTCTCCACATGTGTGTCTTCTGCTACCTTTGAACATGTCACTTCCCATAGATTTGTCCTTGTGTCTTTAAGTCTCCAATCCCCCATAGCATGAGGCTCAAACAAATATCTAACCTGCTAATATATATATGTCATGACGTTAGTGGTTCGTGAATATCCCTCCCTTATACTTGGCTTAAATTCATTGTCTCTTAGATATCTTTCTCTCATATGACTTCCCCACATTGAAGAGCCTTCTTGGTAGATAATAATGAAAACTACTAGAGGGGGGGTGAATAGAGTTTTATAGATAATTTAACAATTAATTAACTCAAGCAACCACAAAGACAATATTGGACAAGGAGACACAAGGGTTTAGAGTGGTTCCTAGCCTTAGCAAATACTAAGGTAGTCAGTCCACTACCCGGTTGCTTACCCAACCGGGATTTGAAAAGAAATCTATTTTATTACCTCGCAAGGACTTTACATAAAATACAATTTCTTTTCCCAAACCCTTCAAGCAGCCTTCACCTAGAAGTAATCGCCCAACCTTGAAGCAGCCTTCCCTTGAAGTAGATGCACCAACACCCGTTGCACCAGCCTTCTGAAGTAGCTTCCCGTGCGATAGCCTTCTTGAAGTAGCTTGAAGTCCCCTTCTCCACCTGAGAAGTCAACCCTCTCCAATCCACAGCCTCCAACCCTAGGAGTAGCAAGGAGAGTACAAAAGATAACAAGGAACAAGAAGGAAAATAGAAATTACAACTTATCCTTTTAAGCACAAGGCTTGATTTGCCTATATCAAGCGTATAAATCTCCTAACCAATGTGTATGACAATGTGATTGTAGTGGATAGGAGATACTAGCCTATAGGGCACGAAATGGGAGCAATAGGAATGAATGGCAAGTGTAGGAATTGCTCTATTGCTCTAAAACAGATTGCAAGTGTGTATTCAAGCTCAAGTATAGCACAAGTATAGCTTAGATGTGCTTTGGTGTCCTAAGGCATGTCCTATTTATAGGAATGACCTATGTATGCTTAAGGACGTTCTAGACAACTTCTAGGGGGTTCCTAGTGCTTAACTAGCCGTTAGGAATAAGTTAGGCGCATTAGCAACGGCTAGTTAATTAATTCTGCAGTTGCTGTCAGAGACCATCTCGGTCGAGGACTTGTCGACCGAGATGCCCAGTCGGTCGAGGATTTGTCGACCGACAGGCTCTCTGGATTAACGTTTATTTGCAACTGTCAACTGCTGTGTCTAACGGCTACTTTTGGTCAATCTCGGTCGAGAAGTTTGTCGACCGAGAGTGTCTCGGTCGAGGAGTGTGGTCGACCGAGATTGACTCTGTGTTCAATCTTTCAATTAAGATACTAAGTGTGTGCATGAGTGTGCATTATGTGATCCTATTAGAAGGAGATGACCTAACTAAGTGTGGTGTTTAGCTAGGGAGATCTAACGCTTGATTTACATGAAGTCTAAGTACTTGTACATTATATATTTGTACAAGTTTACAAATGATTACATTGCATGACATTTACAAACATTCAAGCGTATAGATTCCCTAGAACTTTGTCATCACCTTGTTCCTGCACACTTAAGTAGCTCGTTAGATTAATAAGAATGAAATGTTTGTCATCATCGAAACAAAAGGGATTTATCATAATATCCAATTTATCCAACAAATAATTCTCTAGAGTGTCCCCCATCTATCTATGTCTCTAGGTATTTTAAATTCAGACCTCCTTTATCTTTTGGAAGAACCATTCTTGCATATCTCATCAGATGATGTTCGCTTGCCCATAGAAAATTTTCCATCTTCATCTACATTTTGTCTAGGATTAAACCAAAAATCTCTCTTTGTTGTGCCTAGAATATAATAAGCCCTTCTATAGAAAACCTTATCAGTGTTTCTATCCCCACCATGGATGTCTTCTATGATAGCTATCTATTAATCATTTCCTCTAACTTATCAATGCAATCAGTAAAGTGCTTCACTTGTAGATTACCCTCAACCACTGGGAAGCCAAGATAATTTATTGAGAATTTCTCTTTCTCCACTCCCATTACCTCCATTAATCTATCTTCCACCTGTTAGAAATTTTTGGACAAAAATAAATGTGTTTTTTTGCATTTACGTATAGCTCAGTTTGTTCCCCAAATACTTTAAGAAGGTTTTGCAATCTCCCTAAAGTGTGTTGCTTGGATTCAACAAAGACTAACACGTCATCTATCAAAATCATGTGGTTCATCACCTTTGTGCCATGGACTGTGTAGGTCTTGATCTCTTTTCTTTTTTCCATAGCCTGCATCTTCTTTGTAAAATACTCCACAATAATGACATATAGAAGAGGAGATAGGGGGTCTCCCTGGTGTAGATTGTTACCCCCCTGAACATTCCTATCGATGTGCCATTGACTAGAATTGAAAAGCTTGTAGTTCCAACACACTGTTACATCTAGTTGATCCACTTCTCATTAAAGCCCATTTGCCGCATAATCCACCACAGCTTCTCCCACCTGACACTATAATAAGCTTTAGAAACATCTAGCTTTAGACAAGCTTTTCTGTTTCCTCTCATGATATTGTAGTCTAACAAGAACTCTCCTACCAAGAGAGCACGGTCATTGATGCTCCTCCCTATCACAAAGGGATTTACAAAAATAAGATAAGGAAGTACCAACTTCAACCTAGCAGCCAAAACCATTGCTATGATTTTATATTGTACCGAGCAGCGTGTAATAGGTCTAAAATCACCAAGAGAAGATGTCAACTTTTAACCTATCACACTATGTTACCTCCCTCTAGGAACCAACTAACGTATGCCACCAGATCCTCCTTGATGACATCACATGTCTTCTTGCATAAATAAGCATTGAAACTGCCTAACCCTGGAGATTGATTGCTACCAATACTTCATACTTCCTCCATAACCTCTTGTTCATTAGTTCTCCTATGAAGAATAGTATTATGAGTGTGTGTAATCTTGAACTTCCACTCTAACTCCTCCTCTTCTATATCATTATCAAAGTTTTTATTATATAATGAAGTATAGAAGTTGATGTCCTACTCTTCTAGATCCTCCTATTTTTTGACCACTCTCCCCTCTGTATCAATCAACTCAGAAATGGTATTGTTTGCCTCTCTTTGTTTGATTGGCATGTGATATAGTTTGGTATTCATGTCTCCATCCTCTATCCACTTCTCTCTACTCCTCTACCATTAGAATTTTTCCTCCTCTTTGTTTGGATCTTCTAATCTCCCCTTTATCTTTCCATCTTTCTTTATGAATTCAGCATTGAGTGGATCAATTAGTAGTTTCTCTCTGACCTCTTTAAATTCTCTTTTTGTTTCCACAATCAGATTCAGAATATTCATTTCATATTTAACTCATCTTTTAAGTGCATATTTGGTGTTTGCCAACTTCTTTGCAAAGACAAACATTGGGTTCCCTATCACCTGTATACCCTAGTCATCTTTTATAACATCATTGAAGCCTTTCCATTCATTCTAGTAGTTTAAGAATCTGAAAGGTTTCCTTTTTTATTTCTTTTTTGTAATAAAAAATGAGATAGGAGCATGGTCACTCAATTCAGATCCTTCTACCTTGACCTTTACATTAGGAAAAAATTGCATCCATTCATCGTCCACTAGTACTCTGTCTAGCTTGCTAGCTATCCTATCCTCTGGTTCCCGTTCATTATTCCAAGATGACCGGCCTAAATCGTGCGTCCAAAGAGTGGAGGCGGATTTGAGGTAGTCGAGCTTTTACATTTATAACCCGAAACTTTCTAGGCCCCCACAACTTAGTTACGGGGTCGAAGTAGATATACGGGGTCGAACACAGGGATAAGGGTGGTAGTGTTGAGTACGCTGAATTGACATGCTACACTCCGACAAGGATAAAGAGATGACGAGGTTCTTCAAGGAACAGCAGGATAAGACCGATAAAACAAAAGAAACCTATCTCCAAATGGAGTTACGAGGAAAAATTAAGGTTTTAAGCATTTATCAATTTTTAGGGGTTTTCATGCAACAGAGACAGAGAGATAATACTAAGCTAAAGCAAGGTACGAAGGAGAAAAACTTCAGTAAAACAAGTGGCAGTAGGAACATCTTGTACTCCTCCTCTCAGAGTGGGTACCTCTAACTAAGCATCAACACCACTCTCGAGGTTGCTGGACTTAAGTTAGAGTGGAAAGGTTGCTAAAGCAACTCCGATTCCGGGCACTCTCGTACTCCAAAATCGGACCAAACACTAGATCCACAACACCTCTCTTGAGGCTGTTGCGACAGGAAAAAACGATTGGGTAGCTAATCGAAATGTGATCCAAACATACAAGCTAGAGTTCAGATGTTAAACATAGCAATCATCCAACAAAGGTGCCAAACATAAAGCTGCAGATAATTAAGCTCTTCTATTTCCATAAACATATAAGGTTCTGATTACATTGCATAAGTAAAAGAAATAAATGACTGAAATAATAAAGATAGATGTCGCCTTCTTGATATAGAAGGATGACAGACCACAACGGACCCTCCAGCCCGATACCGGGCAGGAGCCTAGCCCTATACAACCATGTCGGGCGGCACACCCTCTCAGGCGACACGCCGTGATGAGAGGGTTGCATCGTGCGAGGACCCTTGCCCGATACGCTCATGTCGGGCGACACCCTCTCAGGCGGCACGCCATGATGGGCGATGCATATCGGGTTCGGTATCGTTCCTGGCTAGAACGATGCTCCTAGTGTTGATCTCCTATGTCGGGGATCCTTGTCGGCCGATATCGGCCTGCAATGTTTCCTGAGACAACCCTAAGTGAACCATTCCCTCCCTCTCGGGATGGGGAAATGCTCACCTAGAATCTCCCTGCACAAGCATTGAGGCATGATACACTAGCTCTTCGTAGCTTTCCTGAGGTGACTTGCACAGGGTTCCGACCTGTCTTTTCGACTTCATGTAGCTGCTATTTATAGGCAGTGGTTGGGGAAGTTATGGTGCTCAGGGCACCACGTGTCCTTCTTAAGCTCTTATTATCACGGAGTCGGTGGACGACCGATATGAGTATCGCCTGGCACAAGGATGTCGGCTGTCGGTGGGCGTGACGAGCGGCGCCTGCCGGTGGGTGGCCCGTGTCGCGCGACAAGCTTCGGTTGTCGTGGCGAGCCTGGCTCCCTGTCGGGTAGATAGGTGTATCGTCCGCTAGTCCCTTCTTGAGTGGAATCCTCATGTCGTGCGTTTGTGTATTGCGCTACCCTGCCGAGCCGTGTACATATCGTTCGGCTGGAAGGCCGATGCAGGTGGAATCATGTTTGTGGGCCGGAACGGCCATATTGATGATAAATGGGTCAAAAGAGGAGGAAAACTCTGCAAAAGATGGAAATATTGAATTAACAGCATAGTTTGGCATGTTATTGCAAAAGTACATATAAAAGGAGAGGAAAATAGTTTAAAAGAGCAGTTTTGATAACGAAATAATAGTCTAAAACATCACAAAATTTGGTGTTATCAACTCCCCCAAACTTAGCGTCTTGATTGTCCTCAATCAATATTTAAACTTTATTTTGGGATGCTTCTTCTTGCGTGGTGTAGCTTTCAGGCCAAGAGGTAAGACAAGTATCCTGATGTCTTTAGAGATAATGCTGCCCCACTACGAACAAAAGACCTTGCATTTCCTGCCTTATTATTTTAGTAAAAATTTTCTCTACAGCTTCAGCGAGACTTTGGTGCATGATTTTGAAGTTAGCTTTAACACCAAACAGCTTTAGGGCAGAAAGTTGTGTGTTGGGTAGGCTAAGGCTTTTGAGTTTTTCTTGTTTCCCATCAGTCCATCCAGGTACAGGTCCATTAGTGGACAAGTGGTCCCTGCAATCCAAGCCAGTTGGCTTTAGAGCAGTGATTTCACATCCTACATACCACTGCCCCAGATCTACCATGCCTAAAGATGGGTACTTTTAGAAAACAAGTGTGTATATATTTTTTCTCTTTTCTTTTATTGGGAACAACTCTCATGCTTTTATTCACTCTCATAAGGCTACTTTTTTCTTTTTGGGGTTTTTGTTGTGTAAGGGAAAACAAGAGGGACTTTTGCTGTTTGGGTAGCTTTTTTTTTGAAATTTTTTTGGCGTACAGATTCATAGTCTTTTGTCATTTGAGGTTGCATTATCAGAAAGATATAACAAAACTTGCATTACGTTGGGCACATAGAAAACAAACTGGCAAGAAGTCGCATCAGGTTTTTACTATATAGCGACTTTGTACATATGCAAAGGAGTAACAATTTTTCAAAATATTTTTTTTTTTTCAAAAATATTTTTGTATGAGAAAGAATATGTACACATGATATAGAGGAAAAACAAAAGAAGGTGAAGGAAGAAGAATTTTTATACCTCTCTCACTGGTACATGGTACCCCCCCCCCCAAACTTACTCCACACTCTGTCCCAGAGTTGTGGATTAGATAAGGTGGGTTAATGTTTAACTCAGTGAGGGATTAACTGCTGAGCGCGCCTACACCGCATAGAAGCTCCCATACATATTCTCCCCATTTGCTGTGATAGTCGATGTGGTGGAGCTGGTCAGGCGTCTCGTCATTTGCTATCCATTCCAGGATGAAGATGCCGCAATCGTTGGATAGAGGAATCTGTTGCGGACTACGGTGGCAGAACTGAAGCTCGTGCTACCTGCTTGGTGTCGTGTCCAAGAATGGTTGCATCAGTGATGACACCTCGTCGTAGTATTTTTGTATTAACTGCTCGAGGGAGGTCAACGCTGCCGATGTACATGGCACTGGATGATTTTTGTTTCTGTCTGAGCTATTGTAGAAAATTCATGTTCGTTGGCGCGTGTACATCGTCAGGAGCGTCCTATGGTTGTAATGCAGGACGGGCAGGAGTATTTTGGGTGGAACCCTGTGTTCCAATTCTACCAGAAAGGCTTGCTTTGCTCCTGTTTCGTCGGCGAGGCAAACATCGTTGAACAATATAGGATGAGCTATGTATGCGTGTTCGAACCTTGGCTGTAGTGTTTGGATGTAAGTGGCTGCAACAGATAAAGCCAAGCATCCTCCTTCTTTTACCATGTCCCTTAAATCATCAACCGGGACTACGACATTGTCTGCCTCATAGATGACATCCGCTGGGGTAGAATCAGCCAACTTCAGAAGGATTTCATTGACTTGCTCCTACATGAGTGTAGCGCACGAGAAGCGGTTGAAATTTTTTATCATCCCTTCTACAGTTTCAGGCGAAGCATTGTCTTCAAATCCATGCACTATCAGTAGGATTTCCAATTGCTTGCCTGCCCCATACGTGTCAGTTGCCATCTCGGCTTCTTTCTCTGGGGAGCTGCTAGTTTGTGAAGAGTCATCTTCTCGATCACTGTCCAACAGCCCCTCTGGTACCCCCAAGTCTCAAAAATAGCACTCGTCTTTAATCAGCAGTAGAGCGTATACGCTCCTGAGGTGGTAGAAGTTTTGGCGCAGGAGATGCCTCCTATATCCAAATATGTTTAGTAGCTCCATTGCCCTTAAGACGACGAAGGCGCAATTTCCGCTTCCCTCTTCTGCTTGGACGGGGAAGTCTCGGATAGAAAAGAAGTTCTAGACGCCTTTGTGATGTTGGGTTCCTTGCTTGATAGCTCGGAGAAGACGTAGTGGTAGAAGCCTCAAATTTTTGTCCTCCGAGCGACTAGAAACATTCCCGGAGCGCGGCGCCTCGCTGTTGCTGCATCTCAACAGCTGGATGTCATGGCTCCTGAGATCTGCTATGCAGAGGAACCAAATGTTGTGGTGCTTGTACGGTGCCAACACGAGGTTTGGGTTATGCGTATCTATGTGTTGCAATTTGTTGGCTACCGCAGTGGAGTCTGATTCTCCCCACATCAGTCTTCTTGCCAAGGTCAGGGTAGCATTGTAAACTGTCTTCCGACCTATCCCGGTGTTGATATTCTCTATGATTGCACTTTCAAGGACCATGAACACCCTTTTGCCGACGACGAATGGTGAGAAGAACATGCTGCGGAGCGCTCCTCGTCGTATGGAGAAGTACCCGTCGCTCCAGATGACGTCTTCTTCGTCTGCCTGCGACCTTAGGACCTTGTTCAGCAGTTTCTGGTCTCTGATCGTCAGGTAGCCGATGACCCTTCTATCGAAGTCATCCATCTCAAAGGAAGGTAACTCCGATGGCTCAGCGATCTTGTCTGCCATTGAGCATTTTCCTCAGGGGGGGGGTGTCTTTCATTGGCGGCATAAACGTCCCCCACTCCCCCCTTTGATTCATCAGAAGAGTCCACCCCAATGCTGATGTCTTCATTATCATCTTCAATTTCATCCAGGGGGACCAAGGGATCTTCTTCTTCCAGGCCTAGGGAGCACTCCTATCCTGCTGGAGATCTGTCGGTTAACCTCAGTGGCATCCCCTCCTTGGGCGTTGCCGATTGCCCATTGGAGGAGGAGGAGGATGCTGATCTCGACAAGGTAGCTGGCGAGGAAGGGGGAGAGCCTGAACCAGGTGGTGACGGAGACCTTCTCGGCTTCCTTGGGCGCGGATGGTCGTCTCTCCTATTTAGCCTCTCCTCGATCTCATCTAGGCGTTGGAGGGCTTGCTGAATTGTGGCGTTGAGATTCTCTAGGCTAACTAGAGTCAGTAGCTCTCGTTCCTGGCTATTCAACTTTTTCTGGAAAGATGAAAACTTGCAAGTTAAGGAAATACATGTAGCTGAGTTGTTCTCTGTTACCTCCCGCAAGTAGTCGAGCTCGTGCCCTAGCATCTTTCCAAGTGACAGAGGGGTTCCTGTGGGTCTCCCTCCCGTCCTCACGACACCTTGCTCACGTGATGGTCTACCAGATGAGGTAGAGTCTATCTCAATTGTTCGCGATGCAGATGCTGCCGGGCGAGGTGTCGGTGCTTCTACAGCCGTCACCGCCTTGCCTTCTCATCGTGGTGGAGATAGTCATGGTGTGGGCAGATGCTACTCCACTTCTACACTGTCTGTGATCTCCTCAGTAGCTACAATAGGGGACACTAGTGGCGGTTTCGGCGTCAGCTGTGCACCTTCGAGCTCCATTCTTAGGATCTCGTCGAACACCCCATTACTGGCGTCCGGCTGAGGTGCTTCCTCTACCTCAACAGGCGTTATAGGGATGTTGGGGGATGCAACCGTCTCTTCTGCTACAGCTCCCGTAGTTATTGTCTCGGTGACCTCAACGATCACCGGTTCTTCTTTAGCCACCACAGTCGTTGTTGTCGTTGTGGCGGGTATAGTAGGAGCGACGACAGCTCTATTAACAGTTGTCATTGGTAGCTCTGGAATCGAGGCCATCTGGACGCAAGTCGTTGAAGCTTTTTCCCGCTTTGGGTCGAGAAGAATTGGTTCTCCTCTCGCGGCCGCCCTTTCCTGAATTCTGGTGGTGGCGGCGTAAGCTGTGGCGGTAAGCTGTGTCTACCGCCACAGCTTCAATCTCCTCGGCAGTGAAAACCAGCTTTTTTGCATCGTAGGTGGCTCAGCGAGGGAACAAGAGGAGGATGTTTGTCCTTGTGAACTTGTAAAAGTAATCCCTTCCCTCCTTCTTTATGATGCTGGCCCTCATTATGTATTTGATTCCGATCAGCTCATCGCCCTTCATCCTAGAAAGGCTACGCGACTCCTTCGGGTACCTAAGCCCTGCTACAATCAAGTTGACGATGCCACCCATACAGTAATCTTTGGTGGCATCCTTTATTGGGTGCAGTCTGTTCAGCAAGAACCGCCCGAGGTTGATTACTCTCCCCTCCAGCATGTGCCACATGACATGGAGTTCTTCTGTGTAGATATTGTTGGACTCGTTCTTGTTGAACAGCAAGCACGCCACCATCTTGTGCACTATTCTTCAAAAGCAGGAGTGCACTGCCGCCACCTTGCTTCCCGACCTAAACATTGACTCGCCGGTCAGCCTATTCCAGAGCTCAACGGGATTGAACCCATCTCCTTCGGTGATTCTTTCACCGTTATCCATCAGATTCTTCTCCCCCTCGCTGGAAGAGAAGATCTTGTTCAACAACTTCTCAGAGATGGCGTGCTCTAAGTTGTACAGTCGCGCCTGTAGTCTATCTACTCCGCCGTATTATTCATTTTCAGTAGTAGAATTCTTCACTCGGTAAAGAGATTACATGAACTCCCTCATGAGTTTGGTGTAGGAGGAAGATCGGCTGAGGCAGATCTTCCTCAGTTGTGCTGCGGTGAGGACGTTCTCCAATCTTCCAAAGATGCCCAGCTGATCGAACGAAGGCTGGTGGATGAACCTGCTCGGCCTGTAGAGCTTGGTCGCCAGCTCTGCATAGCCGCGTCCATGCTCATCATCTCTCAGCATGAACCATCCTGGTGTGTGATCCAGGGGTTCTTCCGTTGCTGCTGGTGTTAAGGTTGGAGCCGCCACCTCCCCTATCCTTGTTCTCTTTTCCACTTTTGGCGGCCCAACCGCTTCTGGATTCGGGCAATTCTTCCCGACAGTGGTCGCTTCAGCTGCGGCTTCGTCGCTGATTCGTTGGTCGTGCTCGTCAACTCAGACAATAGTCTGCTTTGTACGGGCCATTTCTGTTAATCATAGAACAAATTCCTTGATCAAATAGATGTGCCGATGTAAAAAAAAGGGAACTAAATGCACGATAAGACATGACCCGGTACAAAAGTGATTCCACACCACTATATCACGCGATATGAGGTTTTTAGAGATTAGGGCTCGTGCCCGATACGAGATATGGGTATCACCCATCACGTCGAAAGGACATATAAAACAAGACAAACGTCTAAAACTGTGTGTCAGGGTAGTCGCCCGACATGGGTGAGTTGGGCGATACGGTTGCGAGAGATAAGACGCCTGAAGGGGCACTTTGAAATAAAAGCACCGTGTCGCCCGACAACCAAACAGGCGAGGTGGTGTAAAGATGGACGACACGGCTATCACCCATCATGGTGTATCGGGCAAACGTGAATAAAAGGTACGTTGCACGACGCACGTATCGGGTGATACAAGGTTGCTCAGCTTAAGAAGCTGCAAGCCTGATAAGCTATTCACGATGGGAAGGTCGTGTCGGGCGATACGGTCTGTCGGGCTTTACCTTAGCTATTTCTTAAACCTCCGCGCGACACTAGAGCGGGGAAACGTTGCACGAAATGGGAGGTAACTAAGAAAATCTTAGCTCGACATGGGTAGGTGAAAACAGTAAAGGTAGTATCCCGCCACGGTAAAACCTAAGCTCTATATATAGTGGTCCCAACCGGGGTAAAATTGGTAATTCTGGGGCGCGCGACGGACGTTGGGGTAAGACATTCCCAAGACGGGCAGTCCATCCGTCACGACCCTTGCGCTGCCTGAAGTACCATGGCCCAAAATGGGCGCGTTCAACGTGTCGGATCGGCTGCTGCCTTATACGAGCCCTTCAAAGCAAAAATTAGAAGAAAATGACGAGTAAAACATCATTGGCCTAAGGCTAAAACTCCGCCCTCATATGGTATTACCCATCTCGGTCTATAAAACTGAGTGGTGGCCCATAAAATAGAAGAGTCAGCGTGCGTGGCGCATGCACTGACTCGGGCCTCATTACAGTCCATAATGTTTGTAACGTTTGTTTTGCAGGAAAGAAAATAACATCCTATTCTAGGAAAGAAAAGAAAACTCAGGCTGCCTCCGAGAAGCACTATAATCTTCGTCTCCTGCTTGAAGTCTTTTAGCTTCGTCACTCCTTAGTCTCTGGCATCATCCTCTCGTGCAACTCGATCTTCGTTCCTCCTGATCACTGCCTTGCCTTCTTTGCCGTTTTAGTATTCGACGGAATTTTTCCTGACGGATTCTTTATTAACTCTGCCATTTCAGCTAGTTGCTAATCAATCTGACGCTGATGTGTCTGCATGTCTGCCATTTGTACCTGCAACGAGTTCAAAACTCCTGAATTCGATAGCGCGCTCTGTGCTAACTGGTTGTTAATAGTGTCTTGCCTTTTCATGAAATCAACAGTTGGCCGACCACATGCGACTGGCTAGAAACCTTATCATGTTCCTTGGTTGATCCTTGGTACTTGACTTGACCTTAGAAGTTACCTTTGTTCACCTGGAAGGGGGTGTTTTTAGTGTACTGACTGGGTCCTCCCCTTTTCTCGAATGCTTGGGGTGGCTTAGACGAGCCATGCAGCTGATGTGAATTCTCGGTTGCGTCCTTGTTGCCGTAGCTGAAACCAGGGTGGTCCGGCCTCTTAAAATTCACAAAAGAGACATTTTCAGTTTCTTCGGCCTCAGATTCCGAATCGCTTGACGCTTCCGGTCGGGTGTAGATGCATTTATCGACTCCATGGACTCCTTCTCCACATGTCACGCACCATCACTTTTTCCACTTGCTTCTTCCCTTTTCCACTAGATTCGCTCAGCTGCTTGACATCTGTCGCTATCCTCTGTATCTGAGAAGTCATATACTCTAGAGCCTTGGATTCAAGAGAGGGTCCTCCACTTTCCTTCTTAGCCTGCCCTCTGTCAGATCTATCATACTCAGCGCCAGCTTGCAACTCAGCCATGTTTTTGATGATCCTCTCAAACTTGCTCGGCTTTTTCCCTAGGAAGTCACTTCCTGCTGCCGCATTCAGTGACACCCTTTCATCGGGGGTCAGACTGTTGTAAAAGGTGGTGACTAGGAAACCTTTCTTATAATTATGGTGAGGGCAGTCCCTCTGATATTCCTGGTACCTTTCCCAGGCATCATGGAGATTCTCGTTGGTCCTTTGCATAAAGGAGGTTATCCTTTGCCTGTTCCTTACTGTCTTCTTAGTCAGATAGAATTTATTTACGAAAGTGTCTTCTAGTGCTCCCCATCTGTTTAGAGACTGGTGAGGAGTCTTCTAGTGCTCCCCATCTGTTTAGAGACTGGTGAAGAAGTCTGAGATACCACGATAGATCCTTGTCTTCCAGAGAGAAGATGAAGCCCTTGCAGTAGATGACTTCCTGGGGTACACCTCACATCTTAATCGTGTCATAGATATTCTTGAAGGAATCCAGGTGATGGCAAGGATTATCATTCTTAGAGCTCCCTCTAAAGCTCTTATTTTAGATCATGGAGATTACAGACGGCTTGAGCTCAAAGTTGGTGGCGTTGAAACGTGGAACGATGACCGGGCACCTAGAATTGTTAGCCTTCGTGGAGGCTAACTCCCTCAGAGTTTTCTCTTCTTCGTCTGAATCTTCGATATCGCTGGCTTCTTGGCGTCGTTCCCGATTATTGTTATTCCTCCTATTCCTATGGTGGTGACGCCTATCACGACGATGGTTTTCCTCGAACTGGTCCATCTCTGGATCCTCAAGTTGATCATTTCCATCGTATCAGTCGTTGACCTCAGGGGGAGGCGAATCAGGCCTATCTCTCCCTTAGCGTTCTCCTTCAGAATGGGGCGGCTCAACGCGGGGCGGCATGATGGCTGGCGCTGGTGCTTAGTGGAACAGATCACCATTCTTCAGAGTACCTGTAATAGTATGAAAAATCAAGTTAGAAAAATCTACTATTAGTGATTTGAGATATTCATTTTAAGCAAAGAGTAATGATAATGATAATAAAAGGTAGAAAAGAGTTCTATCAAGCTCATTTCTAAGCTTGAGGCACGGGAGTGTAGTTAGTGGATTCGGATTCTTCAACAGTACCGTTTTGCCTTGTCCCCGACAACGGCACCAATAAGTTGACCGGCCTAAAGAGTGGAGGCGGATTTGAGGTAGTTGAGCTTTTACATTTATAACATGAAACCTTCTAGGCCCCCGCAACTTTGTTTACGGGGTCGAAG
This sequence comes from Alisma plantago-aquatica, assembly GCA_963693085.1. Taxonomy (NCBI): domain Eukaryota; kingdom Viridiplantae; phylum Streptophyta; class Magnoliopsida; order Alismatales; family Alismataceae; genus Alisma; species Alisma plantago-aquatica. The sequence goes on along the minus strand of OY856413.1, from coordinate 1,053,403,383 downwards.
TAGATATACGGGGTCAAACACAGTGACAAGGGTGGTAGTGTTGAGTACGCTGAATCGACACGCTACACTCTGGCAAGGATAAAGCGATGACGAGGTTCCTCAAGGAATAGCAGGATAAGACCGATAAAACAAAAGAAATCTATCTCCAAATGGAGTTATGAGGAAAAATTAAGGTTTTAAGCATTTATCAATTTTTAGGGGTTTTCATGCAATAGAGACAGAGAGATAATACTAAGCTAAAGCAAGGTACGAAGGAGAAAACTTTGGTAAAACAAGCGGCATTAGGAACATCCTGTACTCCTCCTCTCAGAGTGGGTACCTCTAACTAAGCATCGACACCACTCTCGAGGTTGCTGGACTTAAGTTAGAGTGGAAAGGTTGCTAAAGAAACTCCGATTCTGGGCACTCTCGTACTCCAAAATCGGACCAAACACTAGAGCCACAACACCTCTCTCGAGGTTGTTGCGACGGGAAAACACGATTCGGTAGCTAATCAAAATGCGATCCAAACATACAACCTAGAGTTCATATGTTAAACATAGCAATCATCCAACAAAGGTGCCAAACATAAAGATGCAGATAATGAAGCTCTTCTATTTCCATAAACATATAAGGTTCTGATTACATTGCATAAGTAAAAGAAATAAATGACTGAAATAATAAAGATAGATGTCGCCTTCTTGATATAGAAGGATGACAGACCACAGTGGACCCTCCAGCCCGATACCGGGCAGGAGCCTAGCCCGATACAACAGTGTCAGGTGGCACACCCTCTCAGGTGACACGCCATGACAGGCGGGTTGCATCGTGCGAGGACCCTTTCCCGATACGCTCATGTCAGGTGGCACACTCTCAGGAGGCACGCCGTGACAGGCGATGCGTATCGGGTTCGGTATCGTGTCTGGCTAGAACAATGCTCCTAGTGTCGATCTCCTATGTCGGGGATCCTTGTTGGTCAATATCATCCTGCAATGTTGCCTGGGATGACCCTAAGTGAACCATTCCCTCCCTCTCAGGATGGGGAAATGCTCACCTAGAATCGCCCGGCACAAGCATTGAGGCACGATACACTAGCTCTTCGCAGCTTTCCTGAGGTGACTTGCGCAGGGTTCTGACCTGTCTTTTTGTCTTCATATTCCTGCTATTTATAGGCAGCAGTTGGGGAAGTTATGGTGCTTAGGGCACCACGTGTCCTTCTTAAGCACTTATTATCAAGTCAGTGGACGGCCGATATCAGTATCACCCAGTACAAGGATGTCGGATGTCAGTGGGCATGACGAGCGGCGCCTGCCGGTGGGTGGACCGTGTCGCGCAACAAGCTTTGGTTGTCGTGGCGAGCCTAGCTCCCTGTCGGGTAGATAGGCATATCGTCTGCTAGTCCCTTCTTGCACGACATCCTCATGTCGTGCGTCCGTGTATTGTGCTACCCTGCCGGGCTGTGTGCATATCGGCCGGATGGAAGGCCGATGCAGGTGGAATCATGTTTGTGGGCCGGAACGGCCTTATTGATGATAAATGGGTCAAAAGAGGAGGAAAACTCTACAAAAGATGGAAATATTGAATGAAGAGCGTAGTTTGGCCTGTTATTGCAAAGGTACATTTAAAAGGAGAGGAAAACAGTTTAAAAGGGTAGTTTTGATAACAAAATAACAGTCTAAAACATTACAAAATTTGGTGTTATCACATGAGAAGATGTCACCTCTAGTAATTGCTAATTCAAAAAGTCCAGCTCTATTAAATGTATGATTGACGGTGTCTATCTTCGCATCTAAAGCTGGCATTCTTCCTTTTTTCTCTACCTACATATCAACATTGTTGAAATCCCCAATCACCATCCATAGAATATTTACCTGCTTGGAAATAAAAACCAAATCTTTCCATAAGTCCTGCCTAGATTTTGCATCATTGTGGCCATATACAACTATCACCACATGTTCAAACCCCCATTATTTCTACAATCAACTATAACCTATTGGTCGAACATCTACATGATTGACATTTACCATGCATTTAGTTTCCATGCCACACTTACTCTAGCCACCTCAGTGCACTCCACATTGAATACATGCTCCCATCCTTACAGAACAAGATATCTAATGTTATTCTTATTCTACTCTTTAATTTTTGTTTCCACTAAAGCAACAAATGAATGTCCACTAGCAGTGATCCATTCTTAGATCTCCTTCTTCTTGTTCCTGTTACACCCCCCTTAATATTCCATAATAGCAAGGGCATATTAACGGGTTTTTTGGGATCTAGTTCACCTTCCCGGCTCCATCTTATTATCCTTCCTTCTATCCTCCTTCTTTTCTTACTTTGATGTTCCTACCTCTTCATCATCTGAGACAGATAGGGCTTCAAAGTTGTTCATTGTGTATAGGATGCTACCCACTCCATGGTTTTTGGGAATGTCTATCTTCTTTACACTCTTTCTTTTTGTAGAAGGAACAAACTCCCCATCTTCCTTTGTTGAGTCCCCATCCTTTGGTGTGTTCTTCTCATTTCCAACCAACCCCATTGTGGTTCTTAAGCACTTGAACCTCCTCGGTGGCCCCAATAGCTATCTTATCTTTAATGTGTTTGTTGTTGCAAGCTTCATGGTCCTCCTCTACTTTTCTAGAGGTTGCTTCCTCTGTAGGTATGACCTTCTCCCTCCATGCTTTCCTCTTGTGCACATTATTTTTCTCTTACTCAATGGTTGTTCCATGTTGATTGCAGTCCCCGTCCTTGTGGACAAATGCCTAGCATCGACTACACTTTGGAGGTCAGTAGTCATAGCTGAATACCACTGGTATAGGCTCCCATCCTTAAACATTAAGCCAGATAGTATCTGGCATGTCATCATCAACATTCAATTCTACAGGGACCCTGGCCTCATCTATCTATGGTGATCGATCATTGACATGGAGCTCCTTGCCCACTTTAGAGGCAATGATGTCAACTGCTCGCCTCATCCATAAACGTCCAAATGATTTCAACGTGATCCATGCTGGGATGGTTGACAATATATCACACTTAATCTGGTCATCGTGGCAGTAGTGCTTAGCAACCACCAATCGCAAATCAAACTATTGTGGTCCAGAGTCCAGGATCGTCTTCGTATATTTAGTGTTGGAGATCCAGACCAGGAAGATCTCATTGTCCCTCATCAACAGTTCATATGCTCCTTTCGGTCTCCACGTACATTGTATCCAGGCTTGAAGATGCAGATAAAAGGGCCTTTTCCCTAGAACGTAGATCATCACTATGAATTCCACTTTGTCTAATTCGATGTGGATCTGGCTGTCAGCCCTTCTCGGTTCAGGGAAGACTTCCTCCTTTTCTCCTCATGTTGCTGACTTTTTTGGGATTTGATTCCATCTTCTTGTCACTAATACCCGATGCATGTATGTATGTATGTATGTATGTATGTATCGAGATCAGGTAAATATATTCTGACTTCCTCCTGCCAAATATTAGAAGGTCAAGAGTTACATGTACGCCTAACACCATACACTCAAAAATAAAAAGGAGCAACAACTCACATGCTATCTAATGTGTAACTTATGTTTAACACATTTACAAATTTTTACAACAATACTCCTTTCATTTGTAGTTGTGTTGTTGTCTCTTTTGGCATTTCATTCCTCCCAAATAGGATAGCAGAGAGCAGCAAATAAATACTTTATTGTGTCCTCTCTTCCACAGCTTGTTACCATTTTCCTCAGGTATATTTCCAACATGAATTGCAATTGAAACTCTCCACATATAATCCTCCAAACCTCCTTTGTGAAATTGCAACCTCCCATAAAATTATCACGAGACTCATCCTCCTTCTTGCATATCAAACACTACACTGAGACATCATAGCTTGTCCAGGGTGGCTAATGCACTATGCAGGACTTTGTAGATGTACATGCTCCATTTCATAACAAAACTACTTGTCCCAATCTGTTCTACACATGTGTCTTTTGCTACCCTTGTTCATGCTATTTCCCATAGATTCATCTTTTTGTCTTTAAGCCTCCATGTTCCTTGAGTGTGAGTCTCAAATAAATGTCTAATATGCTACCATAATTCCATCAAGATGTTGATGGTACATGAGTAACCCTCCCTTGTCTTTGGTTTAAAATCTAGCCCTCTAGAATATCTCTATCTCATCCATCTCCCCCATGTTGAGGAGCCTTCTTGGAAGATTATGATTCTCTGTACTATCCCCCACTTCACTATATCTCTGGGTGTTTTTAGATTCAAGCCACCTTCCTCCTTAGGTAGGGCCAATCTTGCATATCTCATTAGGTGGTAGTCACTTGCCCATAAAAAAATTGACATCTTCCTCTCCATTCTGTCCAGGACCAAACTAGGAACCTCTCCTTGTTGCACCCATAAAATAATAAGTTCCTCTATAGTTGCTCGTATCAGAGTTGCTCTCCCCACCATGGATGTCTTTTGTGATGGCCATCTGTGGATCATTTTCTCTAGTCTATCCATGCAATCAGCAAAGTCCTTTACCTGCAGACTGTCCTCCGCAAGTGGAAAGCCAAGATATTTTGTAGGAAACTTTCCGTTCTCTACACCCATTGCCTCCAATAACCTAACTTTCTCTTGGCTCCAATTTTTGGTGAATAAGATATGTGTTTTACTTGCATTCATGCACATCCATTTCTGTTTCCCAAAATCTTTTAGCAAATTTTGCTAGCACCCTAGAGTGTTTTGTTTTGCTTCTACAGATACCAACACATCATCTACAAATATTAGGTGAGTGAACACCTTTGTGCCATGTACAATGTAAGACTTTATCTCCTTTCTTTTTTCTACCATTTGCATTTTCTATGTGAATTATTCCATAATAATCACAAAGAGGAGAGGAGACAAAGGGTCCCCTTGGCATAGCCCATTGCCACCTCTGAACATTCCTACAGATGTGCCATTGACTAGAATAGAGAAACTATGAGTTCCAACACACTGCCTCATCCAATTGATCCACTATTCACTAAAATCCATTTGCCGAATGATCCACCACATCTTTTCCCATCTGACGCTATCATATTCTTTGGACACATCCAGTTTGAGACATGCCCTCCTGCTTCCTCTCGAGACATTATAATCTAGTAGGAATTCTCCTACCAAGAGAGCTGTGATGACCCCAATTTCTATATACACTCCATAGTGACATTCACATATATGTGTGCACTCATATCTATAGATGTCAAAAGGAAAAATATAAGAGATTAAGGTAGTCAACTAGAAACAAAGATTTAGCCAAGATCAAGTCCACATCATCATATAATGCCACACAAAAATTCATTCATATGGATAAAATAAAGTCATTACATAAGGAGAGAAAATATTGTTCTAGGAAAAGATAACATTATTACATAGGATATCAATCATCCTCAACATAAACTAGAAAAGAAATAAACTAGCATCTAGAAAGAATAATATAAGAGGAATAGATCTATCTAATAAATCCTCCATGCTTATTAATTTATGCCTTCAAGTACTTTGAGCATGCATTTCACTTTGTTGTCAATTGTTCCTTGCACCTAGAAAATACGAGAAACAAAAACATCAACAAAGTTGGTACGTGGTAAAAGTTACACTAATAAGGTTGCATAAAAGAAAATATTCGAACAAGAAGAAAAGAGAGATAAAACCATTTCTTAAGATGAAAATCAGGTAAACATCCCTTTTAATTACAATCATTTTGATGTGGTTGTACTGCACATATTGCACTTGACTTACATCTAGTGTGGGAAACATAATATCATCATACATCTAACATGGTCCAAGGAATCATACATCCATGTTAGGCAACATACATCCACACCAGGCTATGTGCCCTAGTAGCTACAACCCATCATAATCATTTATGTTCTATTAGGTTTGGCGAAGTATAACTCATACTAGTCAACCAAGAAATCATATTCAGATATGAGAATTTAAGGTATTACATATCATAGACAACCAGAAATGTAGTCTTATACTTATAAGACCACGTTCCTGCTTGATTAGATCAGATATCCAAAGATTTAGAATCAATCAAGAATTAAGTCACCCTGCAAAGAAAGCAAGGGTACAACATTACTATTGGTCCATGTGACCAAGACTAAGATATGCTCTTAGTTATCATTACTTTTATGTTATCTAATTCAGATCAGGGATTTTCTATATTTTACTTGGGTTTAGAGATATTATCAGGTATGATCCATCATAAAAAAGTTTGATTAAAAGATAATATTTAATTAATCAATTAGAAGATTTTCATAAATTAGGGTTTCTAGGATGGTCATATACAAAGGAAGAAACCCTTAAGATATTAATGGTTCCATAAGATTAGGTTTTGAATTAGAGTTCAGGACCATTCATGATCACTAAACATCATCTAATAATACTAGATTTGATAAAAAGATGTATATCCAATTACATGTAGAGAGAGAAAATTAGATTTAGGGTTTCTTCTAATCATTTCATAATTTATCTACTTAGATTAGTGTTTTGAGTTATATTGGAAACAGGGTTACATCTAAGGTTAAAAACATTTTCGAAGGTCAAATATCATCAAGGAAAACTATTATCAATAAGTAATTATAAATAAAAAGGTCATTTAGGTTTAGGAAACCATTTTTGAAAAAGGAAACGGATATAGGTCCTGATAATATTTTATTTGGATAGAGAATATTTTTCTAATCAAAATAGTATATAGGTTCAATATATTCTGATATTCATAGCATTTTCTAGGATTTTTTCTAAAAAAATCAATTTTCTATAGATTAAGATAAATAAGGAAAGGAATTTACCTTGATCAATGGCCAGATCCGATTGGATCTACGGCTCAGATTGATCCAAAGATTTGCAGATGATTTGTGGATTGATGAGATAGTGATCAAAGCCTGGTCCGAGTAACTTGAGGTTGCTCTTGGCTTCAATTGTTTGCTCCGAACATGGGATCTGGTCCTTGTTTACCCAATGGTCTCATGGGCAAGGGAGGTTGTACAGGAAGAAGGAGAGGGTATGTGCAAGCTGCGAGTGAGGATATACTGCCTGGTAGAAGATTGTGACTCTATAAAGCATAGGTTCAAAACGATGGAGGTACAGAGCATGAGCTACAATAGTGGAAAGAAGGAATCAGTTCAGGCTGTACCTGGAGTGCTAATCAGCTAAGGGTCGAGAGAAGATCTGCGGTCCTTCCTAGAGTCCTGCGCAGTTTCCCGAGCTCAAAGCTACAACAAAAGGTGATCTGTGGAGGTGGTCGGAGTCTAGTCAGGTGATGCTGCAGGCTTCTCCAGTCGATATCAGCCTCTGGACCAACACCCCCTTCCGCGAGTGTTGAGATGCCTCCTCCACAGTGCAAGGATCGTACGGACAGAACTAATTGGAGGGAGGAGCTTTAAGGTGCGAGCAGGTTGCAGTGGTTCATGCCGAGGAAGATGGAGTTGGGTGGAGAATAGGGGGAGTGATGACGAGAAATTGAGGGGTCTTTGCAGCTAAAGGAAGGGTTGCAGAGCTACTAAGTTCCTAAAATAGGCACCGCGAGTCCTAGGGTTGCCTCCCCTAAAGCGGCCAACGGCTCCATGGCGCCGCCATTTCGGAATTTTCGAATCCCTGATCGTTAGGGATATTTCTTGGGCTCGTTGGAAAGTCGAGGAGGACCCGGATCTGAGGAGCTAACTTTGACGAGATATGATTGAGTGGTGAGAGAGAGACGAGGGTCTGAAAAATGGCGCTACGAAGTAGGTTGAGCTATGTAAGAAATGGGGGAGGAGGATGACTCAGCCGTCTCTTCCACCGGATCTGGATCCAGATCCGGGCCAGGGTCCATCAAGTTCTAAAAGCTATTATATACATTAATTTCAATTGCTTATATCTCCTAAATAGTTAATCCAACTAAATTGAAATTTTAAGGAGAGCTTTATGACCTTATTGAGTAACTATGGTATAATTTTGGGGTCCAAATTCGAAAGTTTGATTTGTTCATTTACTAAATAAAGTATCACATGTATTTCATCATCATAACATACTAGGGTTTGCATTTATTTGCAATTTGTGACACAACTTTGTTCAATTGAGTGAGATAAATATATGAGGGTATTTTGGTCAAAAAATTGATAAGAAAACTTTTAAGAGAGAGAAAATATTATAAAAACACACTTTGTCACATTCTCCCCTCCTTTTAAGAATTTTTCCCTCAAAATTCAAGCAGCGTGAAAGAGATGTGGATATTTCCGCTCGACTTCAGACTTGAGCTCCCATGTAGCATTAGTTTGATCATTGTGGCTCTAGAGAACTTTCACCATATCTATACATTGATTATTGCCAAGCTTCTTTGTCTTTAAATCGAGGATTTTGACTGGTGACTCAGCATAAGACAGATCGTCTTTCAGCTCGAGAGGTTGATGATTCAGAATGTGACTGGGGTCCTTTACATAAGGCTTTAAATTAGATACATGAAAGACATTTTGCATTGCACTATACTAAGGTGGCAAAGAAAGACGATATGCACCTTCTACAACCCTTTCAAGGATCTCAAAGGGTCCCCCATAGCGAGGACTGAGCTTCCCTTTATTCTTGGCTAAAGCTCAAATAGATCGGATCTTCAGAAAGACATGATCACCTTCCTTGAACTGACATTCCTGTCAGTAAGCATCTGCATATGATTTCTGCCTATCCTGTGCTCACTTCATTCTCTGCCTAATCAGTGCAACTTTATCTGCATACAGCTGCATCTCCTCAGATTTCATCAAGGTGTGTTATCTGACATCGTCCCAATGTAATGGAGATATGTACGGTCGGCCTTAGAGAGCTTCGTATGGTGGCATACCAATACTCGCCTAATAGCTATTATTATAGGCGAACTCACCTAAAGGCAGGTAATGGTCCCACGAGCCTTCCCAGTCAAGCACACAAGCTCATAGAAGATCCTCCAGAATCTGTACTGTTCATTCTGACTGTCTATCTGTCTGCGGATAATAAGTTGTACTGAAGTTCAACTTGGTGCCCAATTCTTCTTAAACCTGTTTCCATATCTTTGAAGTGAACTTTGGGTCCCGGTCCGAGACAATGGACGCTGGAACTCCATGCAGACATACAATCTCCCGTATATAAAGGTCGGCCAACTCAGAAACTTTCGTAGTGGTCTTCACAGGGAGGAAATGAGCTGACTTGGTGAGACGATCCACGACGACCCATGCAACATTGTATCCCTTCCTGGTTCTGGGTAGCCCTACCAAGAAATCCATGGTGATGTGCTCCCATTTCCATTCTGGAATTTCAAGGGGTATTAGTAGACCGCCTGGTCTCTAGTGCTCGGCCTTGAGCATCTGGCATGTCAGGCATATGGACACGAATTCAGCAATAACACGCTTCATGCCTCTCCACCAAAATTGACGTTGCAGGTCTTTGTACATCTTGATCGTGCTAGGATGGACAGTGTACTTTGACCCATGTGCCTCACTGAGAATCTTTGTCTTTTCGACTGACTGCTTTGGAACCCACATACGGTTCTTGTATCAAAGACCACCATCAAGACCCACCGACAGATGTGATTGAGGCTTAGCCAGGAGAGAGGAGAGCTCTGCAAGCTCAGGACTAGCTTTCAGTGCTTCCAGAAGTTTAGAATGCAGGTTGGATGTGATTGAAATGTTATTGACATGCATACGATCATCCAGGAATTGTGGTCTCCAGCTTTCTAGGTCCTCCATGTTCCTCCATTCGGGTACGAACAGAGTTGCACATATAGCACTTTTCCTACTAAGAGCATCTACAACTACATTGGCTTTACCTGGATGGTAGCCAATGGTGAAGTTGTAGTCCTTCAAGTACTCGATCCATCGTCATTGCCACAGGTGCAGGTCCTTTTGTGTCAGAATGTACTTGAGGCTTTTATGGTCGGTGAAGATATCAAACGTTGCCCCGTACAAGTAGTGCCTCCAGATTTTGAGAGCATGGATAATAGCAGCTAACTCCAAATCATGCTTAGGACAATTCAGCTCATTGGGTTTCAGCTGTTTGGAAGCGAAGGCTACTACTTTCCCATTTTGTTGTAGGACACACCTTAGTCCATGTCGGAAAGCATCGGTGAATATCACAAATCCTTTATTTCCAGATGGTAGGACAAGGACAGGTGCTGACGTCAACTTCTGCTTGATCTCTTAGAAGCTAGACTCACAAGCAGCTGACCAGATGAAATGATCATCCTTCTATGTAAGCTTAGTGAGAGGAAGTTCCACTTTGGAGAAATTCGGAATAAAACGACGATAATATCCGCCCAAACCTAAGAAACTCCAGATTTCAGAAGGATTGCGAGGAGGTTTCCAATCAAGTACAATAGAAACATTGGCAGGATCAATAGATATATTTCCCCCAGAGATAACATGACCAAGAAACATAACTTTTTCAATCTAGAATTCACATTTAGAAAGCTTGCCATAGAATTTATGGGTTCGAAGAATCTCAAGAACTGACTTCAGATGCTCTCAGTGTTTCTCCATAGAGTCAGAATAGATCAGAATATCATCAATGAAGACGACCACAAACTCATCAAGATAAGGTTGGAAGACTTTGTTCATCAAGTTCATGAATACACCAGGTGCATTGGTCAACCCGAACGGCATCACCAGAAATTTGTAGTGCCCGTAATGAGTTTGAAAAGCAGTCTTAGATACATATGAGTCCTGGACCTTAAGTTGATGGTATCCAGAATGAAGATCAATTTTGGAGAAGACTTTAGCAGTAGGAAGTTGATCAAAGAGGTCATCAATACGAGGGAGGGCATACTTGTTTTTAATGGTAGCTTGGTTCAACATGCGATAGTCAATACACATTCACATTGAACCATCTTTCTTTTTAACAAAAAGGACAGGTGCACCCCAAGGGGAAACACTAGGGTGGATAAAACCCTTATCAATAAGTTCTTGTAAATATTTCTTCAACTCCATAAGCTCAGCATGTGCTATCCTATACGGTGTCCTATAAATCGGAGTGGTTATAGGAAGAAGGTCTGTTGAGAACTCAATGTCTCTGTTTGGAGGCAGCCCAGGAAGCTCCTCCAGAAATATGTCTAGGAAATCACGTACCACGTCCAATCTTTCTACAGGCCCGTTGTCAGGACTGGTCTCTGAGGCAAATGCGAGGAAGACTTTACATCCTTTAGATATGAGCTTTTTAGCTTTAAGAGAGGAAATTATTATATTATTATAGAATTTGCTTCCCCCAGGGATCACCACAGGAAATAAATGAGGTTGAGAGAGAACTACCATCTTATTTCTACAGTCAATGTGACCATTATATGTGTATAGCCAATCCATACCAAGAATAATATCAAAATCTTCCATGGTTAAGAGAATGAATTCAAAGGCCATGTCATGATTTTCAAATTTTAGTGGGAGGACATCAGTTTTCTGCAATGCAGTGAATATTTTTCCACTAGGAGTTGACACATCCAGAATATATCCCAAGTCCCTTATATGTAAGGGCAACATTGAGGCCAAATTTCGAGAGATAAAAGTATTTGTGGATCCAGAGTCAAATAATGCTTTAAAAGGATGTCCATTCAAGAAAACAACGCCTACAGAGGATAATTACATTTTAAATAATTGAAGGCATTGAACAAGATATTAGATATATGAAAGAGATTTAAGGTTACCTTCGATAAGCTGGTTTGGATTTTCCCTAGCCTCTTCTGCTGTTACTGTGAACACCCTAGCATTGTGGTGTTCCTGTGGGGGTGGAGCACCCACTAGAGGTTTGCCAAGGATAGACACATTGGTACACTTGGAAAAGAAATGTCCCTCCTTTTTGCAGTTGTAGCAGACCGGCTTAGTGTAGCGACAAGGTCCATCATGTCCTCATCCACAAGTCTTGTATTTATTTCGGTAATCCATCAGTTTGTTGTTCTTCTATCCTTTCTTCCCCGGACCTCCTCCTTTTCCTGATCCTTTATTATGGCCGGGGTGGAACTTCTCTTCCTCAGTGGTGGTCAACCCTAGATATCCCATGCTAGAAGGCTTCTGCAATCCCTGCTCCCTTTCCTACTTAAGGGTGATGTCTAGGGCTTCATCAATACTTTGGGGACGGGAGGATATAACTAGGGTTTTCAGCTGTGCAAAGAGGCAATCTACATAATGCTCAGTGAGGCGGTCCTCAGTCCGGATAGGGGCATAGTGTTCCAGAAGCCTAAACTTCCGGGTATAATCGACCACTGAGAGACAGCCTTGCCTAATCTCCATGTACATCTTCTCTTTCGTCTTCCTCTCAGTTATGGGCATGACACGGTCAGTGAAGAGGGTCTTGAAGGCTTCCCACCCCAAGTTGTCAACTTCTTCTACCCGGTTCCCACCATAGTTCTCCCACCAGATCTTTGCCCCTCCCTTAAGCAAATGGGTGGCAAATTTGACCTTATTTTCATTAGGTACTTCTAGGGTACGAAAGGCATTCTCTATGGAAAGGATCTAGGCCTCAGCCTTATCCATGTCCTCAGGTTGATCTTCCCCCCAAAAGGAGTTAGGGTTTAGCTTAATAAAGTCTATCACTTTCACTTCTCTCTTCCTAGAGGAGCTAGGTTCAGGGGTTCCTTTTGTGGAGAGGGTTTCCATAAAATCTAGAAGTATTTTCTTCTGTTCCTCCCATCTTTCTTTGGCCATAGTTTCGAGATCAGGTACTTCAGAGGTTTCAGGCTCTTTTCTCTTCTTAGAGGATGATTCCTCTGAGGCCTTAGAGTTGCGAGTCTTAGGAGGCATCCTAAAATTAATTTCAACATATTAGATTTATTACTTCAACAATTATTCTTATCATCATCATTATTTTATCGCATAATACATCATATTCTCTTTTATTAATTATTAATGACCTTAATGTCATGTTTAGTGGAGTATACCCTAAATCCCTATCAGTTGATCCTTAGGACTTTCTAAATAGAGAGACTCCTTCCTAACCTTATTACAGAGGTAAGAGGGAAATTTTATTTTAAAACATAGATGAGAGGTAAATTTTTCCTATAGAAGGGATGAGAGGGCAAATCTATAGATGAGAAGGTTCCTAAATTAAGGTAAGCCCAAGAATAGGGGACACTTAGGGTATTGCCCAGGTAGACTTATACTACCATAAAGGTAGCCTCGTGATTTCCAAGCTAAGTGGCTCGGAGACTTTAGTCAGACCCATGGCAGATGCTATCCTAGACACCTCCACCCATCACATCCCTAACTCAAAGACTACCCTATACTCAAAATAGGGTGATTGAAGTTCATGTGACTTGATGTGTGAACCTGGCTCTGATACCAACTGTGATGACCCCAATTTATATATACTCTCCATAGTGACATTCAGAGATATGTGTGCACTCATATCTATAGATGTCAATAGGGAAAATATAAGAGATTAAGGTAGTCAACTAAAAATAGAGATTTAGCCAACATCAAGTCCACATCATCATATAATGCCACACAAACATTCATTTATATGGATAAAATAAAGTCATTACATAAGGAGAGAAAATATTGTTCTAGGAAAAGATAACATTATTACATAGGATATTAGTTATCCTCAACATCAACTAGAAAAGAAATAAACTAGCATCTAGAAAGAATAAGATAAGAGGAATAGATCTATCTAATAAATCCTCCATGCTTATTAATTTATGCCTTCAGGTACTTTGAGCATGCATTTCACTTTGTTGTCAATTGTTCCTTGCACCTAGAAAATACAAGAAACAAAAACATCAACAAAGTTGGTATGTGGTAAAAGTTACACTAATAAGGTTGCATAAAGGAAAATATTCGAACAAGAAGAAAAGAGAGATAAAACCATTTCTTAAGATGAAAATAAGGTAAACATCCCTTTTAATTACAATCATTTTGATGTGGTTGTACTACACATATTGCACTTGACTTACATCTAGTGTGGGCAATAATATCATCATACATATAACATGGGCCAAGGAATCATACATCCATGTTAGGCAACATACATCCACACCAGGCTATGTGCTCTAGTAGCTACAACCATCATAATCATTTATGTTCTATTAGGTTTGGCGAAGTATAACTCATACTAGTCAACCAAGCAATCATATTCAAATATGAGCATTCAAGGTATTACATATCATAGGCAACCAAAAATCTAGTCTTATACTTATAAGACCACGTACTTGCATGATTAGATCAGATATCCAAAGATTTAGAATCAATCAAGAATTAAGTCACCATGTAAAGAAAGCAAGGGTACAACATTACTATTGGTCCATGTGACCAAGACTAAGATATGCTCTTAGTTATTATTCCTTTTATGTTATCTAATTTAGATCAGGGATTTTCCATATTTTAATTGGGTTTATAAATATTATCAGGTTCGATCCATCATAAAAAAGTTTGATTAAAAGATAATATTTAATTAATCAATTAAAAGATTTTCATAAATTAGGGTTTTTAGGATGGTCAGATAAAAAGGAAGCAACCCTTAAGATATTAATGGTTCCATAACATCAAGGTTTGAATTAGAGTTCAGGACCATTCATGATCACTAAACATCATCTAATAATACTAGATTTGATAAAAAGATGTATATCCAATTACATGTAGAGAGAGAGAAAATTAGATTTAGGGTTTCTTCTAATCATTTCATCATTTATCTACTTAGATTAGTGTTTTGAGTTATATTGGAAACATGGTTACATCTAAGGTTAAAAACATTTTGGAAGGTCAAATATCATCAAGGAAAACTATTATCAATAATTAATTATAAATAAAAAGGTCATTTAGGCTTTAGGCAACTATTTTAAAAAAGGAAACTGATATAGGTCTTGGTCATATTTTATTTGGATAGAGAATATTTTTTTGATCAAAATAGTATATAGGTTCGATATATTATAATTTTCATAGCATTTTCTAGGATTTTTTCTCAGATAATCAAATTTCTTTAGATTAAGATAAATAAGGAAAGGAAATTACCTTGATCAATGGCCGGATCCGACTGGATCTACGACTCATATTGATCCAAGGATTTGCAGATGATTTGTGGATTGCCGAGATGGTGATCAAAGCCTGGTCTGAGCAACTTGAGGTTGCTCTTGGCTTCAGTTGTTTGCTCTGAATAGGGGATGTGGTCCTTGTTTGTCCAATGGTCCTGTGAGCAAGGGAGGTTGTACGGGAAGAAGGAGAGGGTATGTGCAAGCTGTGAGTGAGGATATACTACCTGGTAGAAGATTGTGACTCTGTGAAGCACAGGTTCAAACCATTGGAGGTACAGAGCATGAGCTACAATAGTGCAAAAAAGGAATCAGTTCAGGCTGTACCTCGAGTGCTGATCAACTGAGGGTCGATAGAAGATATGCAGTCCGTCCTGGAGTCCCGCGTAGGTGCCCGATCTCAAAGCATCAGAAAAAGGTGATCCGTGGAGGTGGTCAGAGTCTGGTCGGGTGATGTCACAGGCTTCTCTAGTCGGTATCAGCCTCTGGACCAACACCCCCTTCCCCGAGTGTTGGGATGCCTCCACCACAGTGCACGAATGGTACAGACAGAACTGATTGGAAGGAGGAGCTTTGAGGTGCGAGCAGGTTGCAGTGGTTCAGGCCGAGGAAGATGAAGTTGGGTGGAGAATAGGGGGAGTGATGACGAGAAATTGAGGGGTCTTTGCAGCTAAAGGAAGGGTTGCAGAGCTACTGAGTTCCTTAAATAAGTACCATGAGGCCTAGGGTTGCCTCCCCTAAAGCAGCCAAGGGCTCCATTGCGCCGCCATTTGGGCATTTTCGAATCCCTGATCGTTAGGGATATTTCTTGGGCTCGTTGGAAAGATGAGAAGGACCCGGATATGAGGAGCTAACTTTGGTGAGATATGATTGAGAGGTGAGAGAGAGATGAGGGTTTGAAAAATGGCACTACTGAGTAGGCTGAGCTCCGCAAGAAATGGGTGAGGAGGATGACTCAGTCGTCTCTTCCACCGGATCTGGATCCAGATCTGGGCCAGGGTCCATCAAGTTCTAAAAGCTATTATATACATTAATTTCAATTGCTTATATCTCCTAAATGGTTAATCAAACGAAATTGAAATTTTGAGGAGAGCTTCATGACCTTATTGAGTAACTATGGTATAATTTTGGGGTCCAAATTCGAAAGTTTGATATGTTCATTTACTAAATACAATATCACATGTATTTCATCACCATAACATACTAGGGCTTATATTTATTTGCAATTTGTGACATAGCTTTGTTCAATTGAGTGAGGAAAATATATGAGGGTATTTTGGTCAACAAATTGATAAGAAAACTTTTAAGAGAGAGAAAATATTATAAAAACTCACTTTGTTACAAGAGAACAGTCATTAATGCTCCTTCCTATCACAAAGGCTCCTTGGTTTACAGATATGAGATAAGGGAGTACCAGCTTTAGTCTAGCAGCCATAATTTTAGCAATAATTTTATATTGTACCGAGCATCATGCAATGGGTCTAAAATCAGCAAGGGAGGAAGTCACCTTTTTCTTGAGAATGAGTACCAGAAAAGAATGATTGGCCTGTCTCACCATGTTTCCACCCTCCAGAAACCAATTGATGTATGCAATCAAATCCTCCTTGGTGATGTCCCACGTCTACATATAAAAGTAGGAATTGAAACCATCTGAGCCCAAAGACTTATTACTACCAATACTCCAAAGTACTTCCTTGATTTCCTACTCATTGGTCTTTCTTGTGAGAATATTGTTGTGTGTGCCAGTGAGCTTGAATTTCAACTCCAGATCCTCCTCTTCTATTTCCTCCACAAAATTTTATTATATAGTGAGGAATATAAATTTACAACTTTCACTTCTAGATCCTCTTATTTGTTGACTACTCTTCCCTCCATATCAATCAGCTCAAAAATAATATCGTCTGCCTCCCTTCTCCGGACAGCAATATGGTATAGTTTGGTATTTTTGTCCCCATCTGCCATCCACTTCTCTCTACTTCTCTATTAATAGAACTTTTCCTCTACTTTCTTCAAGTCTTGTAGCATCATTTTCAGCTCGTAATCCTTCTTTATTAGATCAACATTGAGTGGGTCACATAATAATTTTCCTCTGACCTCTCTACATACTCTTTTTGTTTCTCCTAGTAGATTTGGGATATTCACTTCATTCTTGGCCCATCTTTTAAGTGCTTCTTTTTTGTTTTCCAGCTTCTTTGCAAAAATAAACATAGGGTTCCCTATCACCTGCACATTCCATGACTCTTTGAAAATATCCTTGAAGCCCTTCCAATCAACCCAGTAGTTTAGGAACCAAAATGGTCTTCTTTTTTTCTTCTTTTCTATAATTTTGACTGAGATAGGAGCATGGTCACTTAGTTCAGACCCACCTTCCTTCACATGTACATTAGGAAAAATGTGTATCCATTCATCATTTACTAGTTCTCTATCTAGCTTGCTTACAATTCTATCTCATGGGCTCCTTCCATTATTCCAAGTGAAGATATCATCACCGTTCATTGGTATCTAGTCTTCTGCCTCTTTTCTCTCATACATCTGGAGGCTATTGAAGTATCCAATCATCAACCATGGTAATGTTACCTATCTAGAAATAGAAACCATCTTCTTTCATAGGTCCAATGTAGCCTTTTCATCATTATGACCATACACCGCTGTCACCCACATTTTCAGCCCCCCGTTATTTCTACAGTCTACTATAACATGCTGATCTGACATTTGTATCACTATCACCTACCAACAATTCGATTTCCAGGCCACATAGAGTCTAGCCATCTCAGCATATGCTACATTAGATACATGCTTCCATCCTTGTGGAAACAAGTATTTAATGTTGTTTTTGTTCTTTTCTTTTATTTTTGTTTCCACCAATGCAGTCAAAGAGTGACCACTAGTACCAATCCATTCATGGATTTCCTTCTTCTTGCTCCTATCACACCCTCCTCTAATATTACATAGCAGCATGGATATATTAATGGGTTTTTTGGGATATGGTTTGCCTACTCAGTGCCTTCTTGTTATCCTTCCTATTGTCTTCTTTCTTATCAAGCTTTGGTATAGCAACATCTTCACTATCTGAGTCAGTTAACACCTCCAAGCTATATCCTATGTCCAAGATGTTGTCCACTCCTTAGCTTCTGGGAATGTCATTCTTCTTGAAGATTTTCCTCTTTGTAGAAGCAACGAACTCTCCTTCTTCCTTCTCAGCTCCTGGGTTACTTCTTTCATCTTTCTCTTGTACTTTGTCTGACTCCTTGTGAGGCGTTGCTAGCTCTTCTTCAATTTACACTGCTTTTCCTGGGCCATCTCCTTCATTGCTAGCCTGACCATGTTCCATGCTAGTGTTCTCCTCCATACTGGACTCAAGTCTAGTCTTAGTTTTTTCCCTCCATTCTTTCCTAGGACCTTTAGCACATTTGTCTTCCCCCTTCTAATCACAGTTGTTATTAGTCTTCCTAAAAGCTTTACATCCACTGCATTTTGGAGCAATATAATTCGGCTGAACATGTACTATGATGGGCTCGTGTCCATGTACATTTATCCATACACTGTATATCATCTCATCATCAGCATTCACTTCAACCTGTACTCTTGCTTCTTCATGCTCGAGTGATCTTTAGTCAATGTGGAGTACCTTTCCAACACCTACCGCAATTGTTCCAGCAACCTTCCTCATCCACGCTCTACCAAAGGACTTGAGCTGTAACCATAGTGGAATTGTAGTGAATGTATCCTGCTTCAGCTCGTCTCCGTGATGATAGTTTTTAGCTACTACAAGTTGGGAGTTGAACCATCTCGGCCCCATGTTGAGAACTACATGTTTGTCCGCTGCATTGGAGAAACAAACAAGAAAGATGTCTTTCTCTCTTGATAGTAGTTTGAAGGTTCCCTTTGGCTACCATGTATGATGTATCCACACATTGAGATGAGGGTAGAAGGGGTGCTTACCCCGCACATACGCCATCACTGTGAACTCCCAAAAATCCTTCATGTGTTCGAATTCCTCCACCTCTAGATCTACGTGGACCTGGCCCTCTAGACGCCTTGGCTATGGGAACCATCCTTGTTGCTCCCCGACGGTTGTTTCAGAACTTGTGTCCATGCTTTTCTACCTCAGCTGGTGTGAGAACCCATTACACTAAATGAGATTACTCAAAACATAAAGCACAATCGATCACTAATTAATCAGACACCCAAAAATATAAGTAAATTAAAATTGATTTCAACGTCATCACCTACTCAGAAACATTTGCATAAGAGCCCAACCTCTTTCTTTTATCCATACTATGCCAAGAATTTGATACAAATTGTTCTATCGCCTTAGCCACAACATATATACATAGGAGAACAATATTCATATATGCCACACAAACAAGCATTAATATGCTAACAAAAGTCAGATTCGTTTGAAACACCATATACAAACTTTTCCTACCCAAACCTGAGACTACAGGGATGATTCTGGGACACACTAGATGTCTAGTAAAATTTCTCAAAGATTCATTACTATAGCTCCTCTTTACTGTCACATGTTTCTTTTCGTCACTTCCGATTACCTAAAAAGATGTGGCGAACTACAAGGGTGAGACCATGTCCCAGCAAGAGATATAACCTCCAACAATGCTTATTGATTATAACATTTTAAATAATAGATAACTAAGCAGTTGGAGTATTTAATAATCAATTGAACATATTTAATAGTTCAAGTATATTAAATAGATTAAGCAAATCATCTTAGCAACAAGTTTGATCATCAATGCATATGTAGATAACAAATAAATCCATTTCTTTGGATAGATATCTACTCAAATATCATAAAATTACATCTAATAACAATCATTATCATTAATCTAACTACCATCATATTCCTTTCTAATCGTACAAGGAATCTAATAGCATAAGCATCCCTGGCATCATGACTTTGTCTAGTAACATAACATGGCTATCAATTTTGGCATCTCAAATAAAGGGAACATATCTATATCATAAGTAGAACTAACATCATAACATAATGAACTACATAGGAATCGTTAGTAATTTAAGCATTTCTAATTACATAGGCATGCCTAGGAATATTAAATATAGCTAGTGGTAGCATCTTAACCATCAGTGTCAGTATATTTGACAACATAAGCATGCTTACAACATGAGCATAACTACAACATAAGTATATCAATTATCTCTTATTATACTATACATGATCTTAGTGAAAAGAAAGCAAACAAGGGTTATCATTCAATATGAAGTGTTGTGTATAACCCTAAATAGATATGCTACACAGCTATCTTACATCTTTTATTATGCCCTGAGGAATTTGAGGATACCACTCAAAATCCAACTGACCACTGCTAAGTCGAAATCAGTGTCATACAACATCTAGGAAGAGTCAAACTCCTAATATCTTCTCTGCCCCTAGTCAGTACGAGTCCGCCACAACAACACATAAGGTCAAGCTGCTAATAGCCTAGTCTGTCCTTGGTATAGGTCATGACACTAGTGAAAGGAGGTGGATACGCATACCCTACCATCCAAGGTACAACTACAGTTGTCCTCCAATCTTGTCACATATATAATCACCAAGATATGACCACAGTCATCCTCCCTAAACACTTAAATTCAATATGACAAGCACCCCGCATACTCATCAGTATGCGCTCTGAATTTCCCTTAGGAATACTCATTTCTCCATCTAGCAAGTTCTGACACTCATATGGATCTACGACACAGGGCACTACATGATTAGCATTTCACTTTATTAGTTATGCCAATTGGGTGACTTACGGATGCATCAAACAAGTGGACATACAAACCCTAATTCACTTCTAACAAGCATATAAATATCACAACTTCAAAAGATATAAAACATGTGAAACATAATTTCTCTTCTCATCCTCACATGGTAATATTCACTTGACATTCCTGAGGCTACACTAGTCATCATACTATCATAAGATATAAATCCTTTTCACAATATCATAGGGATCAACCCTTATCAACACTAGAGGATTACACCTCATTCAGGGCTCAACCATGCCCAAAGGGCATTAAGACCATCATATTATCACAGGATATAAATCCTTTTTCCCAATATCACAGGGTATCAACCCTAATCAACACAAGAGGATTACACCTCATTCAGGGCTCAACCATGCCCAAAGGTCATTAAGACCATCATATTATTCCCTGCAAGATCATCATTATCTTTGCATGCCTTATAACAAGGCTCAACAACATCACTTACATATAATACACCTAATCAACACAATATTGCATTAATGAGCTAGGATATATTCATAAACAATCATATCAGGGTTATATTAACAATAAGAACATTCCTTTATTACATCAACATTCAAGAAATCTAGATATGATTAACCCTCATCATATTCATAATGCACATGTTTAGCATAAGAAAGTATCAACCATGTGGCTATGATAACCACCAATTAACACATTAAGGTTATGATCATATTAAGGAGGTTATTTCACCATCATTCCATCATATAAGAATGTTAAACATGAATAATCATCTTTATCTATTTGCATTAGAGTTAGGTTCAATAAGATAAATTATATTAATGTTACTAATTAGTAATTATACCCAAATCCTAACTCACGACATCCCCATTGGATCATGGATACATAAGGTGAAGCATAACCATCACATTCCATACTATTCTTGTAAGGACCCTGACCTGCGTTTAGGGTTTACCCTGTTTGTTTTGCTTGATCTTGGTTCTTTGGTGCTTGCTAATCACCTTTGAGTGGTGATTAGGTTTTTGTTGTGCTTTGTTGAGAGTTCGAGGGGCTACTTGCAAATAACCCAAGTTTAGGGTTTTGTGGGCAAGTTTGCCATCTTGTGAGATGTTTTCCTCTTTGCTTCCTCTAGGGTTGAGAGGAAGGCTTGGGCTTGTTGTTTGAGTCCTTTGGGCCTAAGTTGAGCTTGTTTGGGCCTTGGAGTTCCTTGTTTGGGCTTGCTTGAGACTTGTGTCGCCCAGGGCAGGTGGTGTGTCGCCCAGTTGCTTGGTGTGTCGCCCAGTAGCTCTTGTTGTGTCGCCCATATGGCTTGGCTTTGTTGGTGGACACATGGTGCACATCTTGGACAAGTGCCTTATGGCTTGCATGAGAGGTGGCTTGAGTTGGTGGACATGTGTCCCTTGGGTGGACGACACATAGCATGGTTGTACCTTGGTTTCTCCTCCCCTTCTTCCTATATAGGTAGCTCTTCTCCTTGCCTTAGTCTCCTTTTCTCTTTTGGTCTCCCCTCCACCCTTGGTGCACGATATCCCTCTCCATCTTTCTTGTGTTGGCCAATACACTTCCTTGGAGCTAAAGTGGTGGCCGATACACTTCCTTGGAGCTGAAGTGGTGGCTGATACACTTCCTTGGAGCTGAAGTGGTGGCCGATACACTTCCTTGGAGCTGAAGTGGTGGCCGATACACCTTCCTGGAGCAGCCTGGTGGACGATAGCTTTGGACCTTGGAGTGCTTTGGAGCTTTGGTGGCCGACAACCTCGGAGCTCAAAGTGCATCTTCTTCCTTGGAGCTTAAGGCGGGTTGCATAGTTTCTAATCCTAACTCTCTTACCTCTAGCTTTAAACCTTGATTCATGTTAGTAGACTAGCTTAGTTCCTTTCTTGTGCACCTTCCTTATATACCTTAGTGGCTGATATCCCTCTCTTGGGTTTTAGGGTTCCTCGTATACCTTACTTTTTAGGGTTTGTGCCCCCTTGTGTTGGAGGTTGAAGGTGACCTAGGGTTGGGCGATATCCCTTCCTTGTGGGTGTGTTGGGCGACACCCTTGTCCTTGAGTTGAATGATATCAGTGTTCTTGGTGTTGGGCAACACCCTTCCTCTTGGGTTGGACGATAGGTTGACCTAGTATGGATGTTGGCCGACATGGTCCCCTTTGTTCTTGTGTTGGTCGACATGGTGACCATGTTGGGCGACATGGCACCTTGGGTGGATGATAGGATGAGTCCTTTAGGTTGGCCGATACCCTTGCCCTTGAGTTGGGCGATAGGGTGAGCTAGAGTTTGTTGGCCGATATGGTGAGTACCCTTGGAGATGGGCGATACTCTATCTCTCTCTCTCTCTCTCTCTCTCTCTCTCTTGTTGGGTTATATGGTCTAATGGTGTTGGGCGACATGGATGTCCTTGAGTTGGACGATAGAATGGGTGCTCTTGTATTGAGTTATCTCCTTGTCCATGTGGTGGACGATAGGGCCAAGAAGTGCCATGTTGGACGATAGGCTATGTGCCCTGATGGCCGATACCCTGTTGGGCGACATGCCTTGGGCCATGATGGCCGATAGGGTTAGTGTGGTGGCCGATACCCATGTTGGGTGATAGGCTTTAGATGAGGGTTGTGAGGCTATAGTGAGGGTATGAGTTTCTTTGGTGACGGTCCCTTATGTTGATGGAAGTGGTTAGCTATGCACTAATGAGCGATGGTGGTGTTTGTGATATCAACAATGTATATGTTGCCTTGCAAATAATAAGGATGCTAATGGTAGTAACAATGATGTTAGCCCTCATGTAATAGATGGATGATGTGACCCTTATGCTTAATTATTAACGATAATGAGAATGATGATAGTTGCACTAGTAGGTTGTTTTATGATAATAATGTTGGTAATAATGATGCTAAGTGACAGTTACATTAAAGGTTGCTTCATGATAAAGATGACAATAGTTGATGACATAGTAATGACCTTGTTAATAATAGTGTTGGTTCTGTAAACACAACATGATTCTATATACCCTGATTGTTTGTACAATCTCGATATAAGGGTAAGTATCAGTATGGTTGTTTAATGATGTACTTAACATACTTGATTACCAAATAACTGTCATATTGATAAGTAGATTATCTTGAATGATATTTCGTGATAGTGAGCATCTTTCTTATGTTGAATCTTCAATTATAGTACGACCTAACCTTGTCGGTGATGTTTTAGCCATAAGAAGGCTATGAAATTTATGAGTATCATTACTTGATAATTATCCTATGAGGCTGTATGTAGGATATGTTGGTCCCATGATGATGATGTGAGCCTTGAGAGGCAGTAACAATACACGATGAGGGGTTGAGACCCTGCGGTATGTGGTGATCCTTGAGATGGATCTGGATGGTTGGCAAGAGGCCAAGTGGTAACATGTGATGTTGGATCCTTAAGATGGATCAGGTTGATATGAATAGATCATAATATAATGTTCTTTACTTTCTGTTATACCTTGCATGTCATACAACTTGGTTGAATCTTGCAATCCATCTAAAAGATACTAATTAAGCACAGTGAAATACATCATGTAGTTTGCCCTGGCCATAGATCCATCATCGTCAGGACTTGGTGATGGTGAAACAGGTTTTCCTACGGGTTAACCTGGAAGCGCATATTGTTGAATATGTGTAGGTTGCTCCTAGCCTAAAAATGAGGAGGTAAGAGTGTAACTTCGGTTGCAGACTCAGATATGTGTGTAGAGCACGGTGAACAGGCCCATGGCTCAAGATATGTGATGTATGGAGCATGAATGCGTTCATGGCTCAGAGCACGGTGATCAGGCCCGTGGCTCACTTTTACTAGCATTGTGACCTGTACCAAGGCGGGCTAAAGAATGGGTAGCCTATGGAGCTAACCCTGTGGCTTAGACCACTTCAGCATGTGACTGCGGTCCTTCTTGTGTTGCACTCATGTACTGACCATGAGGTGGGAGGTCGTGGAGTCCGGCTCTTCCATTGACCTTGTATGGCACCGTCTTGGGTTTCGTAACCGAAGGTTAGATTTGAACGGTACGGTTCAAATCCTCGGGGCATAATAAAATGTAATACAGCCGTTTAGTATTTACTAGTCATATTAAATACGAAACATTGGTTGAGGCCTTGTTTGTGTAATATTCCGTTATACCTTGCAGGTCATTTGGTAATCTACCTTATCTTGATAATCAGGTTATATGGCATTATATCCTGTTCTAATAATCTTGTTACATGTTGATATATCTCATCTTGATAGTCATGTTCCTTTGAAAGACATCTGGTTATAAGTTTTAGTACAGCTGGTATGCTTGCCGGTAAGAATGATCTTGCTATATATATATATATAACTGCTTCTGATATATCTGCTCATGTTATAATTGTTGTTATAGTTTCTCTTGTTGAGATTCTATGGTTGCGGTGGGGAGCTATGTTTCCCGCTGGGACAATTGTTCAATTGTCTCACTCCGCTGGTTTACACCCTTTTTAGGTGGTCGAGGTAGATGTGGTCGTGGTTGTGGTGTTGCGGATGAGCAGCTTGAGGAGCAGTAGAAGGCAAGCGTTGGACATGCTGCTGTTTTGGATGTTTTGTAGTAGAGTCTAGATCCATCCCTGTACTCTCAGGTCCTTGGCAGTGTTTTGACGATGTTTCACGAAGATCGTTCGATGATATCTGTATATCCTGCTGTTGGCCGGATGTGGGCCTTTATGTATATATGAACAGGTGGTGAACTCATGTGATGGATGGACAGCTGTTCCTGAGCTGTGGACACATGTCAGATCTTGTGTACATATTTATATGACATGTTTCTGTGCAGGATGACGACTGGAAAGTAATTTTTTCACAGTTTATCAGTTTTCCGCAATCGGTTTTAATTAACCCGTGTTTTTGATAATTTGTGGTTATGGTGTTTTCCGCACGTTTTCGCGTAACACCTCATTATCTGTGTGATAATGGGATGTGTTGCCACAAAGCTTGGTATTAGAGCTTTAGGTTCACTGAGTCTAAAGGGATCTAGGACTAGGTTGAGTCTGTTCTTATGAGTTTTCCAGGTTATCTTACAAAAATCTTCTGCCCTAAGCAGAAGAAAAGCCAAGATGTCTGGAAACCATGAAGAACATGCTCCTGAGCATAGTGATGCTGCATCGGTTGATGGAGCAGATGGACGGGCACATGAAGATCGGGTGCCTGAGGTCCCCCAACCAGACCCAGCCATACTTGAACACCCTGCCTACCAACAGCTTATGCGGCAGTTAATGGCTACGATGAATCTCATGGTTGAGCGATTACCAGTGCCTCCTCCGCGAGCACAGGTTCCCCATGGAGAAGCATCGGGTATTGGGAAGACCTTTGAGCAGCTTCGCCGAGTCGGAGCTTCGGATTATGCTGGAACGGCTGATCCAGCGGATGCAGATCTATGGCTGACGAGTCTTGAAAAGGCTTTCCAGATCCTCGACATCCCCAAAGCAGACAAAGTAAAGCATGTTGTCTACCTTTTGAAGGGTAGTGCTGGTCACTGGTGGACCATCGAGGAAGAGAAGCGGCCTGGTGAGGTGATCTGTTGGGAAGTGTTTCGGTGCGAGTTCGTCACCAGATACTTTCCGAAGACGTACTGGATGAGAAGATCAGTTAGTTTGAGAAGTTGCGGCAAGGAACGATGAACATCACCGAGTATGAAGCTAAGTTTATGGATCTGTTGAGGTTCTGTCCTCACATGGCGGCGACAGATGATGAACGGATTAGATGTTTCGAGAAGGGTTTGAGTGCTGAGTTGACAACCCCTGTGTCTGCGCTGGAAAACCGAGAGTGGTTTGCTACGTTTGTGGAATCAGTTCGACGGATTGAGAGGACAGTAAGGGAGAAAAGAGAGTCGGTGTCTCTTAAAAGACCTGCTCAGTTTCAAGGACGAAGGTTTGGTGGCTTCAAGAAACCCAGGTTTTCAGCACCGTCAGTGATGAGAAGTGCTGGTGTACCATCTCAGTGGTCTCCGAGTAAGGGAAAAGGTTATGTTTCTTCACCATCTAAGGTGCACAACTCAGCTTCGGTGGCAGTGACAGGGCCATCTAGGCCACGAGTTGACAATAGAGCATGTCATCTCTGTGGACAAGTCGGGCATTGGAAGTTCAATTGCCCGAATAGAGATGTTGACGTGACGCAGCAACCGAGGCAGAGTTTCCAAAAGTCTGAGAGACCACAGCCCAGTGGTAGCAGAGGACGAGGACGCGGTCAAGCGTCTCAAGTTGGATCGTCTTCTCAAGGGAGCAGAGGTCGTGGACAGCAAGCTACGGCTCGATTCTATGCCATGAATCAGCCGAAGGCGATAGTCAACCCACGAGTGGTGACAGGTCAGATGGAGTTATTTCATTCTGATAAGTCTTCTTCTTGCTTTATATCTGTTCTGGTTGACCCGGGTGCTACACACTCTTTTATCGCCTATAGTATGCTTGAAAACTGTCATCTACCTATTAGTTGTAAGAAGGATAGCTTGTTGTTAGAAACCCCTCTTGATGGTTCCTCTTTGCTTCGAGAAGAGTGTCCATCTTGTGTTTTGTCTTTTTCGGGACACACCATTCAGGTGGATCTCATACCACTTGATATGCATGGTTTCGATGTTATCCTTGGGATGGATACCTTAGAGAAGTATAAGGTTGTCTTGGACTGTGGTTCCAAGCAGGCGGTGTTTGATGTTGCTGGAGAGAAGTGGATCTTCCAGGGAGATAGGAAGATTCTTCCGACGTGTCTGGTGTCAGCTATGGTGGCAGATAGGTTGTTGCGACAAGGATGCGAGGCGTTCTTAGCTCACGTTGTGGATACCGTTGTGGATACCAAGGCGAAAGGCCTTAACCTTGAAGAAGTGTCAGTGGTCCGAGAGTTTGCAGATGTGTTTCCCGAGGAGTTCCCTGGTGTTCCTCCACCCCGAGAGATCGATTTTGAGATCAATCTGGTTCCGGGAACGCAGCCGATTGCACAGACACCTTATAGGATGGCTCCAGCAGAGATGGTAGATTTGAAGAAGCAGTTACAAGAGTTGTTGGAGAAAGGTTTCATCAGACCGAGCACGTCACCTTGGGGTGCTCCCGTGTTGTTCGTTAAGAAGAAGGATGGTTCGATGCGGTTGTGTATAGACTACCGACAGTTGAACAAGGTCACGATCAAGAATAAGTACCCATTGCCGAGGATAGATGACCTGTTCGATCAGTTGCGTTGTGCTACAGTGTTTTCGAAGATCGATCTACGGTCTGGATATCATCAGTTGAGGATAAAGGCGGATGACATACCAAAGTCAGCTTTTAGGACGAGGTGTGGTCATTTTGAGTTTGTGGTTATGCTGTTTGGATTAACCAATGCACCTGCTACTTTCATGGACCTGATGAACAGAGTGTTTCGTCCGTTCTTAGATCAGTTTGTTGTAGTTTTTATAGACGACATCTTGATCTATAGTCGGAACCGGCTAGAGCATGAGCAACATCTTCGTAAAGCGTTGACTCTCCTTCGTCAACATCAGTTGTATGCTAAGTTTAGTAAGTGTGAGTTCTGGTTGGATGAAGTGACTTTCTTAGGTCATGTGATATCTGCTGAAGGAGTCAAAGTAGATCCGAAGAAAGTGGAATCCGTTGCGGATTGGGAACAGCCGAAGACGCCGATGGAAGTTCGTAGTTTCCTTGGTCTAGCAGGATACTACCGGAGGTTTATCAAGGACTTCAGTTCGATAGCTCTACCGATGACGAAGTTGACCAGGAAGGATGTACCTTTTGTTTGGAATGATCGATGTCAGCAAGGTTTCCAAAGTTTGAAGGAAAAGCTAACCAGTGCTCCAGTGTTGATCTTTCCAGAATCTGGAAAAGGCTATGTTGTTTTCTGTGATGCGTCCAAGAAAGGTTTGTGTTGTGTGCTAATGCAGAAAGATCATGTGGTTTCTTTTGCTTCGCGACAGCTTAAGAAACACGAGGAGAACTATCCGACCCATGACTTGGAGCTGGCAGCAGTGGTTCATGCGTTAAATATTTGGAGACACTATCTTTATGGGGAAGTGTGTCAGATCTTTACAGATCACAAGAATCTGAAGTACATCTTCTCACAGCAAGAGTTGAACATGCAACAGCGTCGGTGGATGGAGTTGATCAATGATTATGATTGCACTATCGAGTATCATCCTGGTAAGGCGAATGTGGTAGCAGACGCGCTTAGCAGAAAGTCTTCTACTCCCAAGAAGGCACAGATGAGTTCTTTGGTATGCCATAGGCGGGACATGTTAGTCTCCTTACGGCAGATGAACGTACAGATGGAGGTTTCCTCGTTAGCTAGACTTTTAGCACAGATGCAAATCAAGCCCACGTTGAGACAGCAGATCAAGGATGCACAGCAAACGGATGATGCAGTACAACTAATCAGATCAGAGTTTGGCAGCAAAAAGCGTGATGGGTTCCATGAGTCCGAGGATGGAGTGGTTTGCTATCATAATAGGATGGTGGTTCCAGATGCTGATAATCTGAGGAAGTTTGTGCTCGAGGAAGCACACACGTCAATGTATGCTATGCATCCAGGTGTCACCAAAATGTATCATAGTCTGAAGGACTTGTACTGGTGGCCCAGCTTGAAGAAAGATGTAGCTGAGTTTGTGGCTAGGTGTGCGGTGTGTCAGCAAGTAAAGGCTGAGCATCAAAAGCCGGCAGGTACGTTGCAACCTTTGCCTATACCACAGTGGAAATGGGATCATATAACCATGGATTTCGTAGTTGGTCTACCCAGGACAACTAAGAATCATGATTCCATTTGGGTGATAGTGGACAGATTAACGAAGTCTTCCCATTTCATACCTGTGAAGACCACGTATACAGCTGAAAAGCTCACTCGAGTATATTTGGATGAAATAGTTTGTTTGCATGGTGTGCCAGCAACGATAGTTTCTGATAGAGGTCCTCAGTTTACAAGTCATTTTTGGGAACAGTTGCACAGGGCGATGGGAACGCAGTTGAAGTACAGTACCGCTTTCCACCCGCAGACAGATGGACAGTCTGAGAGGACTATTCAAACTTTGGATGATCTTCTTCGTGCTTGTGTTTTGCAGTTCCTAGGCAGTTGGGATGTACATCTCAGTTTGAAAGAGTTTGCCTACAACAATAGCTATCAGCGGAGCATTGACATGGCTCCCTATGAGGCTTTGTATGGGAGGAAGTGCAGATCTCCTTTGTGTTGGTATGAATCAGGTGAATATCAGCTTTTGGGCCCTGAGTTAGTACAGCAAACGACAGAAAAGATCAAGGTGATACAACAACAGTTGAAAGCGGCACAAGACAGGCAGAAGTCTTATGCAGACAATCGCCGACGACCCTTGGAGTTCCAGGTGGGAGACAAGGTGTATCTTAAAGTCTCTCCGTGGAAAGGTGTGCTGAGGTTTGGACGGAAAGGTAAGTTAGCTCCCAGATATATGGGGCCTTACTCAGTCATAGCACGTGTTGGCAAGGTGTCTTATGAGTTAGAATTTCCTCCAGAGTTGCACAGGTTACATCCAGTGTTCCATGTCAGTATGCTGAAGAAAAGTCATCCGGATACAGGAACAGTGATACAACCAGTTGAAGTTGAGCTTGACAAAGATGTGACTTATGAAGAGGGTCCTATGATGATCCTTGACAGAAGAGTCAAGAAGTTGAAGAGAAAGGATCTGGTTCTTTTGAAGGTCCTTTGGCATCACCGTGGCATTGAGGAAGCCACGTGGGAGCTTGAGGAAGAGATGAGGAGGAAGTATCCCTCGCTTTTCTCTTCGGATTTCGGGGACGAAATCCTTTTGTAGAGGTTTATGGCTGTAAATACCCTGACCTGCGTTTAGGGTTTACCCTGTTTGTTTTGCTTGATCTTGGTGCTTTGGTGCTTGCTAATCACCTTTGAGTGGTGATTAGGTTTTTGTTGTGCTTTGTTGAGAGTTCGAGGGGCTACTTGCAAATAACCCAAGTTTAGGGTTTTGTGGGCAAGTTTGCCATCTTGTGAGATGTTTTCCTCTTTGCTTCCTCTAGGGTTGAGAGGAAGGCTTGGGCTTGTTGTTTGAGTCCTTTGGGCCTGAGTTGAGCTTGTTTGGGCCTTGGAGTTCCTTGTTTGGGCTTGCTTGAGCCTTGTGTCACCCAGGCAGGTGGTGTGTCGCCCAGTTGCTTGGTGTGTCTCCCAGTAGCTCTTGTTGTGTCGCCCAGATGGCTTGGCTTGGTTGGTGGACACATGGTGCACATCTTGGACAAGTGCCTTATGGCTTGCATGAGAGGTGGCTTGAGTTGGTGGACATGTGTCCCTTGGGTGGACGACACATAGCATGGTTGTACCTTGGTTTCTCCTCCCCTTCTTCCTATATAGGTAGCTCTTCTCCTTGCCTTAGTCTCCTTTGCTCTTTTGGTATCCCCTCCACCCTTGGTGCACGATATCCCTCTCCATCTTGCTTGTGTTGGCCGATACACTTCCTTGGAGCTGAAGTGGTGGCCGATACACTTCCTTGGAGCTGAAGTGGTGGCCGATACACTTCCTTGGAGCTGAAGTGGTGGCCGATACACCTTCCTGAAGCAGCCTGGTGGACGATAGCTTTGAACCTTGGAGTGCTTTGGAGCTTTGGTGGCCGACAACCTCGGAGCTCAAAGTGCATCTTCTTCCTTGGAGCTTAAGGTGGGTTGCATAGTTTCTAACCCTAACTCTCTTACCTCTAGCTTTAAACCTTGTTACATGTTAGTAGACTAGCTTAGTTCCTTTCTTGTGCACCTTGCTTATATACCTTAGTGGTCGATATCCCTCTCTTGGGTTTTAGGGTTCCTTGTATACCTTGTTTTTTAGGGTTTGTGCCCCCTTGTGTTGGAGGTTGAAGGTGACCTAGGGTTGGGCGATATCCCTTCCTTGTGGGTGTGTTGGGCGACACCCTTGTCCTTGAGTTGAACGATATCAGTGTTCTTGGTGTTGGGCAACACCCTTCCTCTTGGGTTGGACGATAGGTTGACCTAGTATGGATGTTGGCCGACATGGTCCCCTTTGTTCTTGTGTTGGTTGACATGGTGACCATGTTGGGCGACATGGCACCTTGGGTGGACGATAGGATGAGTCCTTTAGGTTGGCTGATACCCTTGCCCTTGAGTTGGGCGATAGGGTGAGCTAGAGTTTGTTGGTCGATATGGTGAGTACCCTTGGAGATTGGTGATACTCTCTCTCTCTCTCTCTCTCTCTCTCTCGTTGGGTGATATGGTCTGATGGTGTTGGGCGACATGGATGTCCTTGAGTTGGACGATAGAATGGGTGCTCTTGTGTTGAGTTATCTCCTTGTCCATGTGGTGGACGATAGGGCCAAGAAGTGCCATGTTGGACGATAGGCTATGTGCCCTGATGACCGATACCATGATGGCCGATACCCTGTTGGGCAACATGCCTTGGGCCATGATGGCCGATAGGGTTAGTGTGGTGGCCGATACCCATGTTGGGTGATAGGATTTAGATGTGGGTTGTGAGGCTATAGTGAGGGTATGAGTTTCTTTGGTGACGGTCCCTTATGTGATGGAAGTGGTTAGCTATGCACCAAAGAGCGATGGTGGTGTTTGTGATATCAACAATGTATATGTTGCCTTGCATATAATAAGGATGCTAATGGTAGTAACAATGATGTTAGCCCTCATGTAATAGATGGATGATGTGACCCTTATGCTTAATTATTAACAATAATGAGAATGATGATAGTTGCACTAGTAGGTTGTTTTATGATAATAATGTTGGTAATAATGATGCTAAGTGATAGTTACATTAAAGGTTGCTTCATGATAAAGATGACAATAGTTGATGACATAGTAATGACCTTGTTAATAATAGTGTTGGTTCTGTAAACACAACATGATCTCTATATACCCTAATTGTTTGTACAATCTCGATATAAGGGTAAGTATCAGTATGGTTGTTTAATGATGTACTTAACATACTTGATTACCAAATAACTGTCATATTGATAAGTAGATTATCTTGAATGATATTTCATGATAGTGAGCATCTTCCTTATGTTGAATCTTCAATTATAGTACACCCTAACCTTGCAGGTGATGTTTTAGCCATAAGAAGGCTATGAAATTTATGAGTATCATTACTTGGTAATTATCCTATGAGGCTGTATGTAGGATATGTTGGTCCCATGATGATGATGTGAGCCTTGAGAGGCAGTAACAATACATGATGAGGGGTTGAGACCCTGCGGTATGTGGTGATCCTTGAGATGGATCTGGATGGTTGGAAAGAGGCCAAGTGGTAACATGTGATGTTGGATCCTTAAGATGGATCAGGTTGATATGAATAGATCATAATATAATGTTCTTTACTTTCTGTTATACCTTGCATGTCATACAACTTGGTTGAATCTTGCAATCCATCTAAAAGATACTAATTAAGCACAGTGAAATACATCATGTAGTTTGCCCTGGCCATAGATCCATCATCGTCAGGACTTGGTGATGGTGAAACAGGTTTTCCTACGGGTTAACCTGGAAGCGCATATTGTTGAATATATGTAGGTTGCTCCTAGCCTGAAAATGAGGAGGTAAGAGTGTAACTTCGGTTGCAGACTCAGATATGTGTGTAGAGCATGGTGAACAGGCCCATGGCTAAGGATATGTGATGTATGGAGCATGAATGCGTTCATGGCTCAGAGCACGGTGATCAGGCACGTGGCTCACTTTTACTAGCGCCGTGACCTGTACCAAGGCGGGCTAGAGAATGGGTAGCCTATGGAGCTAACCCTGTGGCTTAGACCACTTCAGCATGTGACTGCGGTCCTGCTTGTGTTGTACTCATGTACTGACCATGAGGTGGGAGGTCGTGGAGTCCGGCTCTTCCATTGACCTTGTATGGCACCGTCTTGGGTTTCATAACCGAAGGTTGGATTTGAACGGTATGGTTCAAATCCTCGGGGCATAATAAAATGTAATACACCTGTTTAGTATTTACTAGTCATATCCAATACGAAACATTGGTTGAGGCCTTGTTTGTGTAATATTCCGTTATACCTTGCAGGTCATGTGGTAATCTACCTTATCTTGATAATCAGGTTATATGGCATTATACCCTGTTCTAATCATCCTGTTACATGTTGATATATCTCATCTTGATAGTCATGTTCCTTTGAAAGACATCTGGTTATAAGTTTTAGTACAGCTGGTATGCTTGCCGGTAAGAATGATCTTGCTATATATATATATATATAACTGCTTCTGATATATCTGCTCATGTTATAATTGTTGTTATAGTTTCTCTTGCTGAGGTTCTATGGTTGCGGTGGGGAGCTATGTTTCCCGCTGGGACAATTGTTCAATTGTCTCACTCCGTTGGTTTACACCCTTTTTAGGTGGTCGAGGTAGACATGGTCATGGTTGTGGTGTTGCGGACGAGCAGCTTGAGGAGCAGCAGAAGGCAAGCGTTGGACATGCTGCTGTTTTGGATGTTTTGTAGTATAGTCTAGAGTCATCCCTGTAATCTCAGGTCCTTGGCAGTGTTTTGACGATGTTTCACGAAGATCGTTCGATGATATCTGTATATCATGTTGTTGGCCGGATGTGGGCCTTTATGTATATATGAACAGGTGGTGAACTCATGTGATGGATGGACAGCTGTTCCTGAGCTGTGGACACATGTCAGATCTTGTGTACATATTTATATGACATGTTTTTGTGCAGGATGAGGACTAGAAAGTAATAGTTTCACAGTTTATCAGTTTTCCACAATCGGTTTTAATTAACCCGTGTTTTTGATAATCTGTGGTTATGGTGTTTTCCGCACATTTTCGCGTAACACCTCGTTATCTGTGTGATAATGGGATGTGCTGCCACAATTCTCAAGTATGAACCCACATATAAATCAAGGTGTAGCCATAGGGTTATAGCATACTAGGGTTTCAACAAGAATAAGAGAGTACTCCATGATTGTATTAATCATTCAAAGACTATTCATACCCAATTACCATCATTTAGTTATATTAAAGCTAGGTATAACAAGCTACACCTCATTAGGGTTACAAATCAATACAATATGGTTATCATTCCTTCTATTCATATGAGTGAATAGGTAAGACTACCTTATTAAGGGTAACCCTCCATTTGTTCCATCATCATTCAACCCATATCACCATACCACAATGTCACCTAGAACCATTAGATGTTTAAAAGGTAAGATCATTGGTTGTTTAAATAAGTAAACACCTAGGATAAACCACCTATGAAGTCCTTGATTTGTGCTCTAGAAAGAGTCATCTTCTAACCCTAGACATCCCTTGATTAACAACATAAAATGTTCCATTAATAGTAGGGTGAAACCCACAATCGAATGTTCATTTAAAACAAGCCATTGATTGCCAACAAGTAAGCTCCATTAGTTGATCATATGAAGGAAACCATATAAATCACATTATTAGGACCAACATATTACATTTTCCATCATTCCACTTTATGAAGGAATAAACATTAGATCTTGACCATTGGGTCAACTTCATATGTTAAAACCATCAATTAAAGTATAGGTCCGACCATTGCATCAAGTGACCCAAGAAACCATTGGTCTAAGGCTTAATTTATGCTACAACTATATGATTAAATCACCATAGGTTTTGGAGACCTGATCCACCATCATTAGTGACCATTAAGTCACCATAGGTTGATAGATCAACACTATAATCATTAATCAACATCAAATATCAAACTAATATCACCATTGATTGATAACATCGTTAGGGTACTTAGTTGTTTGTCACTAGGCTTTTAATTAGGCCAACACCTGACCTAAGGGGTGAACGTTAGTTGACACCCTTGGTCACCACCATCAGTTGTCATGAAGACAACACCATCGGTTGTTGCAGTGGTACCACCATTGAGTCATGTGTTTATATAAGAAATCAACTTTAAACCCTAAAATTGACCATTGCTTGATAGGTATTTAGCACCTTTGGTTGTCAAAACAACCTGATCCAAGTTATATTATACCTTAGGAATAATGTACAAATGATTAAAGGTTCATCTCGAACTGAAATCAGAACATGTAACATTATAAAATTCAAAATCCAAGTCAAGCATAGCTTTTTAGTGCATGAATCATCGTTTAAAAGAAATAACATGAGCTAGCAACTTATGGTAAGCAATAAACGTGGAGAAAGTTATAAAACATTCCTTTAATGAGAATATGAAATCCCAAACAGAAGAAAACTTGAGCATTTAGGATAGAAAATTCAAGTATAAGTTGTGAACTCATCCATCTAGCACCTTTCTTCATCAAATGAGCAAACCCTAAGCATAACGAGAAAGAAGGGTAGGGTAGAGCAATTTATACCATGGAACAAAAAGGTTATGACCTGGATAAAGGTAGGAGGAAGGATAAAAAAGAAATAAATGGAGGAAATAAGGGGATTCTTACTCTTTTAGGTCAAGATCACTAGAAGGAAGCTAATTGCAACCCTAGATTCTTTTTCTAAAAAGATCCCCTCTTTCTTCTTCCTTGGATAGGAAATTCACAAAAGCACATAGGGAGAACGAGGTTCATATAAGGAGGGAAGTGGTGGAGAGAAAATGGCACGTTTGGGTGCTTAGGGGTAAGTATATGAAACTTTAAGATAAAGAAAAAGAAAAAGTTGAAGTTCTAGTATCTTTCCAAGTGTCCATGGCCTTAAACTATTAAAAATATACAAGAACACACACAAGAAGATCCCCCACCATCCATAGATACATGATTATCCCTTGTTTCGTGAATTTTGCAATAAAAACAAATAATTTATGAGTGGATAGCTACCAAAGGTAGCTCATCCATGAAGGGGTAAACCCAAAAATACCCTTGAGGAAAACACCTTCAAACCAAGATTTAAATAGGTGCCCCAAGGCTCAACAAGCTCAAGAATGATGAGATAATATCCAAGGAACATAATTCAAGTGGTAAACTGCAAAGAAAACCCCTCAATTGGGTAAATTGCAGAGAAGTCCAAAATGTGCATAAATTAAACAATGTCCAAATTGGACCAAATTTAAATTTTAAGATTGTCTTATGATTTCAAATCAAATAACAAGGTTAGATTGGGGTTATAAAAATTAAATTATTATAATTAAGCTTGTTCAACACTTTAAGCAAGGTTAGGGGTCTCACAGATGGGATCTCCTCCATACTCTATAATGCCCCTTCAGGCATCGTTCTTTGCATCACATTATCGAGTGTCATCCCTCACGATGATGTGTCGGGCATCATCCCTCATGATGTTGCATTGGGCATCATTCCTTGTAACTCCTTGTCTAGCGTCTTCCCTCACGACACTACGTCGGGCATTATCATTCACAGCACTACAATGTCCATCTCCCATCACAACGCTCC
The DNA here is from genome assembly GCA_963693085.1 of Alisma plantago-aquatica. Taxonomy (NCBI): domain Eukaryota; kingdom Viridiplantae; phylum Streptophyta; class Magnoliopsida; order Alismatales; family Alismataceae; genus Alisma; species Alisma plantago-aquatica. The sequence continues at coordinate 1,053,366,357 of OY856413.1, read as the reverse complement.
GTCAGGCATTATCCTCCTCGCCCTCAATTTCCCCTATGACACCCCCCATGCTAGAGATAGGGTTTCTGCTTGCTTGCTTTCTTCCTTGGGTCCTCTGTCTTTGCACTAGGGTTAGGCTTGGTGGTATTGGTGTGAGTGGTGGGTTGGGTGGTATGGGGGTGGACGCCCCCATCCGGGATGGCCGACGGCGTGGGCGCCATGCCCAGGGTCGTGATCACCTGAGAATCACCCAGACATGCCCTAGGGGATGGATGCTATGTTTTTATGTATGTATCGGAATGTGGTAAATTTTATTCCAAAACCCCAACAAAGTTGGGACAAAATTACATAGCAGCCCCTAACCGCTACTACACCAAATATGAAAAGGGAAAAGCTATTTATACATTGAATCTATAAGATAAAGCTTTACAAATTTTCTTTCCAATGTACTCTATATTGCAGTTCTTTGCCTTGTGTTTTCTTGATTCCTTTCGAGCCAGATATGATAGTAAACAGCTGAAAGGGCTGTGAGGGATTTCTTCTTCAGCAAGCTGAGACTTGGACCGAACTTTGTGATCATCTCCTTCGTAGGGAGCAGATGCGTATGGCTGAGATTAGCAGTGTTGCAAACCTGATTCCAAACTGCTTTGGTGAACGGGCAATTATGAAAAAGATGAGCATGTGATTCTTTGTCCTCATTACATAGAAGGCAAGTTGTAGTTGTAATGTTGTCAGGGTACCATTTCGAGATCCTATCCAGTGTAGGTAGGACCTCGAAAGCAGCTCTATAGAGACATAAACTCCATTTGGGAACCTCATATTCATTCCAGATGAATTTGGTGAAGTGTGGGGAGGTGGAGGAAGGATTGTTATTCAGCATAGCCAAGTCCCACGGATTTATGCAGCTAGGAAGGTGCCAACTGCCCGAGTTGAAGTAGAAAACATGTTTGATCAGTTTCCAAACAGTAGTCATTCTATTAAGGACCCGGGAGTAGCCTTCTCTTGTCGGAGGTTCATAGTCCAGACCATTGGGATAGCGAACCCTCATCCAGCGTGCCCAGGTGGAACTACCTTGATGAAAGTTGATTATACGTCTGATAGTCCCCCAGTTGGCAATGGTCTCAGGGGTTTTCAGACCGATGCCGCCATTATCCTTGTGCTGAGCTAGTCTGGCATATTTCATCGCATGGGAGCCGCCTGCCCATATAAAATTTGACATGTTCATCTCCATTCGATCAAGGACAGCTTAAGGTATTTTGCCTTGCTGAACCCAGTATATGAGCAGACCTTCAAGAACTGGTTTAGTTAAAGTAACTCGACCAGACATAGAGGTTTTATTTAGGGGCCATCTGCCGATCATGTTCTCGAGTTTATCTGTGCATTCAGTGAAATCTTTAACTTAGAGCTTGCCACCAGTTAGCGGAAAACCAAGGTACTTGGTAGGAAGGGGGCTGATGTCCATGCGGAGATGATCTTCGATAACCTATTTTATGCCATCGCAGTTTGATGAAGTATACACTTGGGTCTTAGAATCATTAATATGTAGACCAATTTGAGTACCAAAATTGTGTAGTATGGATTTGAGGTTCGTCAGGTACTTAGGTTTGGCTTCCAAGAAGACCAAAACATCATCCGCGAAGATGAGATGGCTCTTGATCTTTGTCCCTTTGACAGTGTAGGTGGAGATATCATTGTTTGCTTCTGCCTTATTCATGAGTTGTGAGAAATGCTCCATAATAATGGTGAAAAGGAGAGGGGATAAAGGGTCTCCCTGCCGCAAGCCATTGGATGCTTGAAAAATACCATTCGGGGTGCCATTGACAAGAACAGAATAGCTGACGGTAGATACACATTGAGACATTAGAGAAATCCATCTGTCTGAGAAGCCCATATCGATCATAATTTGCCATAATTTGTCCCAACGGACGCTATCGAAGGCCTTTGAGACATCTAACTTCATACAAATCTTCTTGTGTCCATGTTTATGTATGTATGTATGAATGTATGTATGTATGTATGTATGTATCAGAATCAGGTAAATATAACCCGACGTCCCCCCTAAAATTATAGTATGTATGTATGTATGTATGTATGTATGTATGTATGTATGTATGTATGTATGTATGTATGTATGTATGTATGTATGTATGTATGTATGTATGTATGTATGTATGTATCAGAATTAGGTAAATATATTCCGACTTCCCCCCTACAAATGTAGGAGGGTCAAGAGTTACATATAGCCCTATGCTCTCAATACAACATGAAATATGAGAAACTCACACAGCTATCTAAGACGCAATCTCTTTTTTACATTTTTACACATTTTCGCAGCAATAGTACTCACACTACTATCTATACCACCATTCTTATAGGAATTCCTTTCATCCCAAACATGGAAGCATAGGGAAGGAAACAAAAGAAGCTTTTTCTCCTCATTGGCGCATCATTTGACCATCTTTTTTAAGTCTTCGTTTAGCTCTATTCTTAATAAGAACTCCTTGCAAATTTTCTCCCATAAGGTCTTCGTGAAAATGCAGCTACCAAATAAATGGATGTGGGATTCTTCCTTATCTTTGCACAAGTAACATGTGACCGGACTATTTCTATTCCACTCATGTATTTTGTCTAGAGTTGCCAAGGCTCCATGTAGAATTTTGAATACACATGTGGTCCATTTAGGAACTTTCTTACCTTCCCAGATCTGAGCCATTGTCCCATTTTTTCTACTTTTATCCTAGTGAACTCTGACAGATCAGCCTTTGGGTTTAGCATGTGCCATTATCCAACATATCTCGGGCAAAAATGGTGCTTCACTTGCGGCCATAGACTCCTCATCATATGAATAGTGTGTGAGATGCCTTCTCTGGTACGGGGCTGGAAATCCAGTCTTTGTGGCTATCTATCTCTCATCCATCTCCCCCATATAGAGCCACGTGTCTGGTACAAGATAATTCTCTTAAGTGTCCCCCATCTGGCGATATCCCTTGGAGTTTTCAGCGGCAAACCCCCTTCATCTTTAGGCACGACCAGTCTAGCATAGCGCATGGGATGGCACTCACCCGCCCAAATAAAATTTGAGATTTTCATCTCCCACCTGTCAAGATCGGCACCAAGAATTTCACCTTATTGCACCCAGAAGATAATGAGTCCTTCTATGGCTGAACTAATAAGAGTAGCTCGGCCCACCATGGATGTCTTTTGTGTAGGCCATCTTTCTATCATCTCATCCAATCTATCAATACATTCAGCAAAGTCTTTGACTTGTAGATTACCCCTGGTAAGTGGGAAGCCCAAGTATTTAGTCAGGAACTTGCCCAACTCCACACCAATGGGTTCTTGCAGTCTGGCTTCCAAGCGGGGATAGTTTTTTAAGAGATAGAGTTGGGTCTTATTCACATTAATCCACAGCCCCATCCTATCACCAAGCTTTTCTAGAAAAATTTTAAACTCCTTTAACGTTTCAACTTTGGCCTCAAGAAATAATAAGACGTCATCTACAGAGATAAGGTGGCTCATAACCTTCATACCATGGACAATGTATGCTTTGATCAATTTTGAATCTTCCGCTTCTTTCAGCTTCCTTGTAAAGTATTCCATGACAATGGTGAAGAGGAGTGGAGAAAGGGGATCACCCTGCCGAAGTCCATTGTTGCCTTTGAATAAACTTGCAGAAGTGCCATTTACAAGTATTGAGAAACTTGTTGTGCCTACACATTGCTGCATCCAATGAATCCACTAATAAAAAAACCCCATATTTTGCATGATCCACCACAATATGTTCCATCTGACACTATCAAATGCCTTTGAAATATCAGGCTTTAGGCATGCTTTTCTGCTTCCTCTCATCACATTGAAATCAGCTAAGAATTCATCAATGAGAAGAGCACAATCACCAATGCTCCTACCAGTAATAAAGGCTCCTTGGTTTTCATAAATAAGGAAAGGGAGGACCATCTTCAGTATAGTGCCTAAGATTTTTGCTATAATTTTGTATTGAATAGAGCAGTATGCAATAGGTCTGAAATCAGCAAGAGAGGTTGTAAACTTCTTCTTAGGAATGAGGACCAAGAAAGCATGATTGACTTATCTAACCATGTTGCCACCATCAAGAAACCATCTCACGTACCTCAGAAGATCTTCTTTAATAGTGTCCCAAGCCGTCCTATAGAAGTAAGCATTGAAGCCATTTAACCCAGGGGGTTTTTTATAGCCTATGCTCCAAAGTGCATCTTTGACTTCTTGCTCAGTAACCTCCCTAGTGAGAATGTTATTATGGGTTCTAGAAAGTTTGAACTTCCAGTCTATGTCCTCCTCATCAATTGTATCTTCAAGATTTTTAATGTAAAGATCATTATAGGACCGCATGACTTGGTCCTCAATGTCTTCTTGTTTGTTAACTGCCTGTCCATCTTTGTCAATCAGCTCACATATGATATTAGAAGCCTCCCTTCTTCTCACTACCGTTTGGTAGAGTTTGGTATTTCTATCCCTATCTTTTAGCCATTTCTCCCTGCTTCTTTGTCAACAGAATTTCTCCTCGGCCTTTTTCAAATCAGCAAGCATCATTCTTAACTCACGGTCCTTCTCTATTAAGTCCCCATTGAGCAAATCCGCCATCAGTAGTTTTCTAATCTCACTCCACTGCATTTTGTTTGTTACAATCAGATTGGGAATATTCACCTTCTCCTTTGCCCATTTTTTAGCGTTGTTTTCAGCAGTGACAACTTCTTTGCAAATACATACATAAGATTCCTATGGATGTGTGTACCCCATACCTCCTTTATAATATCATCAAAGCCCTTCCACTCTGCCCAGTAATTAAGAAATTTGAAAGGTCTTCTCTTTTGCTTTTTCTCTATGATCTACACTAGGAGAGGAGCATGGTCACTAAGCTCAGATCCACCGGATTTCACATGTACATTAGAAAACATCTTTAGCCATTCTTCATTAACCAGGGCTCTATCTAGCTTTCTAGCAATATTGTCCTCCGAATCTTGATCGTTATTCCATGTGAAAAGGTCAACACCTGTCATGGGAAGCTCCACCAGTTCAGCTTTATCTATAGCCATGTTAAAGGTGTCAATCACAGCCCATAGTGCAAGTCCGCCCCCAATCTTTTCTCCATGTAATCTGACATTGTTCAAGTCACCAATCACCATCCACAGCGTCGTCACCTGTGTAGACAATAAAGCCGGATCATGCCAGACTTCCTTCCTTCTCTTTGCATCATTATGAGCATAGATCGTTGTCAAGCACGTGTGTAAGCTAGGTACATTCCTACATTCCAGAGTGATATGTTGATCAGACATCATCTTCAATGTCATCTTCCATGCATTGGGCCTCCAAGCCACGCACACCCTAGCTAGTTCAGAATGTTGTAAGTTGGATACGTGTTCCTACCCATGTGGAAACAAATAACCAATGCTCAGTTTATTATCCATCTTGATTTTAGTTTCAACCAAAGCTGCAATCAAACAACCACTAGCACCAATCCACTCCCGGATTTCTTTCTTCTTGTTTCTGTCACACCCTCCTTTAATGTTCCACATGATAAAGGACATCTTAAAGGTTTTTGTTTTCCCGAGTTCGCCTGGGATGCTCCTTCTTCTTGTTGCCTTCTTTTTTCTTCTTTGGTTCCACATGTTGGAGTTCTTCTGCATCTGACTCACTGAGAGCATTGAATCTGTTGGTGGCTTCCAGGATGGACCTGACTCCTTGCATCTTTGGGTGTATGTATGTATGTATGTATGTATGTATGTATGTATGTATGTATTTGTATATGTATGTATGTATTTCTGTGTGGGTTTGTGATTATGTGTGTGTGTTTTCACGAGCACACCTATTGACCTTGATGTTTGTGAACATAGATACCTCAAGGTTTTCAAGAGCCTAAAAATACAAATAAGGCCAAGGTAAGTTAGGTATTCCCTTGGATCAAGGTTTAAGGTCCTTGGTGTTGTTTTCGGTTTGGGAACCCTAAACTCATCCATTCACAAAGAATTCAAGCAGAGTTGGTGGGCCTTTGGGGATGAGTTCTATAGGGAAATTAGGTTGAACTTTATGTGGACTTGCCCAAGTTTAGAGTGGTGTTGATTTTGGTTTAAGTATGGTGAACTCTGGCTGGAAAGGGGGAACTGAGACTGAATTTGAGGAATTTAGCCAAGTCATTGAAGGTGATTCCTAAGATGGAGATTTTCATTTTTTAGTGTTTGTGCATCTTATCTATCTAGTGTTTTGTTGGGAACTTGGCTCGAGTTCAAAACCATTTTGAGCAAAATTGGATGTACACAGCAGGTTCATGAGGTATTTTTCTCTTGGATAATGGCCAAATTGGTCAAATTTCCTTGAATGTTGACTCCTTTGTCCAGATCAGGCAGGGTCAACATAGTCTTGTGTGTCATTTCTTCCTCGAGGCAGGTCCCTAATACCTGATGAGGAAATATTGGGATTCATTTTGGTTGGTGTGTGACTCAATGGGTACTATTTATTTGCATTTCCTACCCCCCAACCTATTCATATGTGACCCATCATTCATTTAGCTTACTAGCATCCTTTTTAACTAATGGCATGTTGATGGAGTGAGATGAAAGCATCCTGAAGGGTAGAAAGGTCATGCTTGTGCTTTCTAGTTGGCATTTTAGCTTGATTTTTGAAGATCTAATCCAAGAATAACCTTCTCAAGTTAGATTTTCACATTTTCATAAAAGATCTTCATCTTTTCTCAAGCTTTTATTGTTCTTCCTCTCTCTTCTACCTTTTTTGGTCATGATTCTTGTTTAACCATGGAAGAAATCTCTTCATTCACCTAAGGTTCACTCCTATTCATCTTCTTTATGCTGGTTTGAGATGGATGCTTCTAGGAAGGATTTTTACAAATTTTTGGTGTTGTTTTTTGGAGGCTAAAATGTAGAAGATGAGGTTGTTCAGTCCATATTCTTATTGAAGCTTAAAGAATGAGCTTCATTTTCAATAATGCAGTTGATTTGCTTGCTCTCTCCTTGTTATTTATGCATGCAATGGATTAAATATAATAAAACATAAGGTTAAAAATATTTCTTGTTAAGTGCCTTCATCTTAAGGTTGAAATATATACTTATATTGGATAATATGAACATTCTATTCTATGTTCTTCTCCTTTCCTTTATTTGCTATATAAGGAATCTTAAGTCTCAAATTATAACTTTTTTTTGTACGCGTTCTCCTTTAGAATTTTATCCTCCGTTCTCTAATCCTCTCTGCCCATCCTCCTCATATTCTTCTTCTTCTTACAAGTATTTTTCTGATAACCACTCTGGTCATACATGAAACTGTTGTTCTTCTCTTCAGATATTAGCATCCTTTTTACCAACATGTCTGCAAGAACATTATGCTCTCTAGGCCTATATATGATGTGTGGATGGTCCTTCTTATTGAGCATTTGCCTAACAGCTCCAGTCGTATTTATGAACAGTGGAGGACATTATGTAGTTCCTTGGATAAGTTCTGCCACCTATTTTGAATCTGTCTACACATAGCATTTCAAATGTTGGTTCTGTTGAGCATTTCTACAGCCTTAAAGAATTGCATTTAGATCTCCCATCAATGGATCTGCACCAGTGAATAAGTGTGTGCCTCCTTTTAGCCATGTTCTATATGTATCTCTGACTACATAGCTGGATATTGTGAAGGATTTTCCCGAGTTGACAGCAGCATCTACTGTGATAAGCTCTCCCGCATCACCTAGATCCCCCATGCTCATCTGATATTGCTTCCCCTTCTATTTGTCCCTCTTGTTCACACGCTTGATGTCTTCTTCTAACATTTTGATACTCGTAAGGATGCCTGGTTAATTGGCTTCTTCCTCCTGAATATGTGCTCATTCCTCATCTTCCACAATACCTAGTAACATGGTAAAAAGTAAATTTGCTAGTCTTCATTTGATTTTTGCTCCCTCAAATTATCTTCTAGCCAATGTTTAAGGTTCTTGGTAAAGAACTCATCTCCCCACATACCATTGATTTCCTTTCATATTTCCTTGCTCGTATAGTGTTACAAATCACATGCAGGCTCATCTCACCTGCTTCTCCACACCTTTCATAGAAAGATGTATCTGTCATCTTCCTGATCCATCTCAATTGATTAGTCATTAACTTGTCTTGCTTTAAGAACCAAAGAAAGCTTTTGATACGGTTTGTACATTGGTTGTTCCAAATGCATTTCCAATCACCTTTCAATCTTCTTTCTTTTCCTCTTATTAATAGTTGGTAGGTGCTATTAGTATTGAATATTCATTTTTGGTACAACTTCCATCGGTAGGTGTCTTCTCCATAATTCTCATTTGGTGGCACCATGATCATGATCTATTTGCATGTCATTTCATCACACCAGTGCTCAAAGAAATCCTTGTCCCAATTTCCACCATCCAAGATTGCTAAATTAACCTTCATGTCTCCTAGTTCCTCTATAATCATTCTCACTTGCTTTAGTTGTAGCTTGGTACCTATACCAATCAATTTGTCATACCATAAGCTCATATTATTGCCCCTAATGGTTATTTATATCTGTGTTCTCACATACTAGCTACATCTGCTTCAGAATGGTCCTCCATATTGGTGATCCACATTTTGAATGGGTAGCTCCCCTCATGTACTTGCCTTCCATGAAGTTTTGCCATCCAACTAGCCTATTATTGACAAATTCCCAAGTAACCTTCATCAAAAGTTCTTCATTATGTTCCCTTGTCGATCTCAAACCCAAACCTCCATGTTCCTTAGATGTGATAACTTTGTCCCAGGCCACTAGGTTAGTCTTCTTCTTATCCTCACTTCTGCTCCACAGAAAATTGCAGATGATTTGATCTATTCTCTCACACACTGACATTGGGATCTTTGGGGCTTGCATATAATATGTTGAAGAAGTATTTAGGACTGATCATGCTAATGTTGTTCAGCCTACGATAGAGAGAATTTTGTTAGTCTAGTGATTGACTTTCTTTTTGATGTTGGCGGCCAATCCCTGATAGTAGCTCTTGTTTCTGTCGTGTACTATTTGGATACCCAAATGTCTCCCAATTTTTGTAGCCTCCAATATGTTCATGGTTCTGCAAATCCTTCTTCGAACTTGTGTCAGTGTATGTTTTGAGAAAAAGATGCTAGATTTCTCCTTGGATAAATGATGTCACGAAGGTTCCTCAAAACATTTTAGACATTTCATCAAGCATATGCCTTGTTTGGGCATAGCTGCTCCGAAGAAAATAATGTTGTCGGCAAAACATATGTGTGAGAATGGAATCTTCTTCTTGGTGAACACCGTCGGCTCCCAGTTTTAAGTGTTTTCTTCCTGTTATATAGATTGACTTAATAATTCCACACACATCACAAAGATGTAGGGCAACATCGGATCTCCTTGTTTCACACATCTGGATAGTGTAAAGTTGTCCAGTGTTTCGCCATTCCATAATATGGATGACTTGCCTGAGGTGATGACCTGCATATTAATAGCAACAATGTTAGTAGGTATGGCTATTCTTGTCAGTGTATTGTGGATGAATTCCCAACTCATCCTATCATAGGCCCTTGATAATTGTAGTTTCAAGGCCATTGTCGACTTTTTACTTGCAGATGTTTCCATAGTATGCATAATCTGTTGTACCAGCAGTAAATTATCCACAATTTTCCTTCCCAGGATAAAGCTTGTTTGATTAGGGGATATCCATTCTTTCAGATAATGTTTGATTCTTTCCACTAGCACCTTGGATAGGAGCTTCACATGCACACATTATTCAGCGATATTGGCCGAAGATTACTACACGTTTCTGGATGTTGGGATTTAGGAATTAGCACAATTGTCGAGTCTGTCGAGCCCTCCTCTAGACTTCCTCCTTTAAATAGGTTTTGTACAAATGTTGTAATGGAGTCTTTAATCAATCCCCAGTTCACTTGCATGAATTGTGCATCAATTACATCTAGTTCTGACACTTTTAATGATGCCATTTCCATCAAACATTTCTTGATTTCGTCTTGTCGTAGGATTTGGCTTAAATCTTGTTGTTCCCTGGTCTCCAAGCTTGGGAACCTACCGATGTATTGTCTACTAGGTTGGGATCTTTCTCCTGGTGCGTCTTTAGTGAAAAGGTTCATGTAGTATCCATTGATGTGTTCCTTCAACTCCACTTTGTTTCAAGCCACACTCCTTCCTCATTCCTTAACCTAGATATTTTATTTTGGGTTCTTCTCGATTTCACCTGCACATGGAAGAAGGTTGTGTTCCCATCCCCAAGTTTTAGCCAATCACAATGGGCCTTCTTCTGCCAGTATATCTCCTCCCTATGTAGTTCCTCTTTCAACTCATTCTATAGATCAATAATCCTATTTTCTAGTTGAGTGTCATAATTCTGATCTAGTTGATGTTGTACCAATAATAGCCTGGTTTGAATGGATCATTTTTTCTGATTGGTTTCCTTCCTCTCCTTTTTATCCCAATCCATCGCCTTTTCCAAGAACTTTAACTTAGCCAAGTTACTGAAATTGTTGTTTTTCTTCCATTCTTGCTTGACTAGTTTCTTAAATGATGACCTTTCTTGCCAGTGCATCCATGTTCTTTTCCTATTAATCATCTTAACCTCTCGTGACTCCCTCATGATAAGAATTGATGCATGATCAGATCTATCACTCTCCACTACTTCTACTTTGTAGCTATCCTCCTGATTGAGCCATAGGTAATTACCCAATGCTCTGACCAACTTAATTTGTAGAAGACCTCTTTTGAAGGTGAGTGGTGAACCAGACATGGTTAGCTCTGTAAGTTTACAGTCTGTGATTGCCTCCCAAAAATCATTGCATCTCCCTGTGTTGCTTATTTTCCCACCAATCTTCTCCTCTGGGTGGAGATAAGCATTAAAATCACCCACCAGGATCCAAGGGGTGTAGGCATTTTGAGTTAAGCTGTATAATTGATTCCACAGTAATCTCCTCCCATTCTACATACACTCACATATACTACCGTGAGAAGGATTTGATTGTCTACTCTGTTGTGAATAAATTGCCTATGGCTAAGAAGGATCTCCACATTATGCATCTGCCCTTTCCACAATAGCCAAACTCCTCCTGAGAACCCCAAGGCTTCGACCCGATGTGAATGCAAGTATCCTAGCTTCTTGATGATTCAATCTACATTCACGATGCTCATTCATGTTTCAAACAATGCCATGATCGACACACTGTTCTTCCTTGTTAGGTTTTTCACCATGTTTTGAGTGTCCGAGTGATAGACACCATGTACATTCCATGCAAGCACTATCATTATACACCTTCCTTGTTTGAGTTCCTCTCTGCAACCACTTCCTCCTCAAGTTCTTGTGTGTGAGTCTGTTTACCCCTCTTTCGCGAGTTGAATCTACCCCTTTATGTCCCATTCACTATCTTCTAGTTTGGCAAGTGTATTCCCACACTAGTATTTCTAAAAGAGGTTCCTACCTGAAATACTGATGGAATTTCTTCCCCTTCGTTGTTTCTTATAAATTCAAAGGTTTCTACAAAGTTGTGCAGTGGTCCCCTTGTCTTTGTGCTTTCATCTCTTGTTTGAACTACTATTGTACGGTTAGATTCAACTTCCTTCCTCGTGTTACTGACACATTTAGTTTCCTTTTACTGCCTACAAATATTTCCAACATCGTCAGTCTCCTTTCCAACTTCAGTATTCATGTTATTCCCCTTTTGATTTACCTTGTTGTTCCTCATCCTTCTTTTCCTATCACTCCAATCATTTTTATGCCTATGTTGCCTTCTTCATTGTTCATATCTTCACTGTATGTGATGTCGAAGACTTCATTATCGAAATCCTCCAAGTCTTGAAACATATTTTGTGTGTTGATGTGGTTATTAGTTATGGCTTTGTCATGCTTCCTTGCCTTCCTAGGTAATGGCTGGGTGCGTATTGCCTCGGTGAATCCCACCTTTCTTTGATTACTGTTCTGGCCGTCTGTTTGTCCTAACCTGCTTTACAATGTTGGGCCTCCTTCTATGATAATCTTTGTGCACTCCTTCTCTGTGTGCCCTGCTTGTCCGCATTTCATTCAAATAAATGGTATGTTCTCATACTAGACCACATATCTACTCCCCAATATCGATAACACAAGCACGAGTGGTTTGCCAAGTTCTATTTCTACTACAATCCTTGTGAAGTGACCTCTTCTCTGCATGATAGTGTTTAGGGCCACTTTAATTGTTCTTCCTACTGAGTTGCCCACTACTTGTAGGAACTGATCATGATAAAGATGTAGAGGTAGATTGGGTATTCTAATCAATACTACTATCTTCTCCGGTTGTGCCCTGTCTGGTGAGAATCAAGGATTCCATCTTTGTACAGACAAGCAAGAGTCGAATAGTGGCCAAGGGCAGCCAGTTAAGGCATGAAGGTAGTCCTCCTCCTGTAGTTGAACAAGATAATAGTCATTTTCCAGGTCTATGAGATTAAAAATGCCATTCGGTTTCAAAAGAAATCGAATTTTATCCTGCATAGTCAAGTAGCCAATTTCCTTAGATAATAGTTTCACCACTACAGCAAATCGCCAAGGTTTCAGGAGGTTATCCAATGCACCTTGAAGAATGTCGAATGTCAAAATCCATTCCACTTCTGTTAGCAAGATGTCCTCTGATTTCAATTGAATGCTCGGGTTTTCCACATCAATATGTATATAACCTCTCGATTCTGCTTCTAGTCCTTCAACTACATCCTTGTATGACACTTTTTCACAACCTCTCAATGTTTGATTTTCTGTTGTCTCCTTCCCCTGGTTCGCATTGGCCTCTAGTGATGGGAACTCGACTGTCGTGTTGGTAATACCGTGAGTCTTCATATCGTTAGGGACCCATCTGTCGCTCGCATCGTGATATTCACTACCTTCATCCATTCTAGATTTGAGTGCCCCATAAATCAGTTGGATATCTGATCCTCCTAGTTGAATGGAATTTTATCATGATATCCCTAGATCCTCAACATCCGTCGTCACATATCCAATCCTATCATGCACGCCGCCGGTGTTCGCTTCAGAAGCACTCATTGTATCCAACCCTAGTTCAAGCAAGAAATTATTACATTCAAATTATAACTTTTGATTAATTTTATTGCTTTCATGAACATTATAATGATATTAAAAGCCTTAAACAAAAATGGAAATAGCTTGTTCTTACTCAGGCTTTTTCTAATATGGGACAATTGATGCCTAAACTCCACCCACGTATAAGGAAACAAGTCTAATTTCCTAGGGCTGATTACAAATTTTATTTTTCATGCCTCAACTTGCTTAAAATGGATAAGTAATGGGTGAATGGATTTTTACCTCTTCTAGAACTGCCCATGTATTCTACCATTACCCTCGTAATAGGTAAAGTATTCATCATATCCTTAGAAACAAAATTTACTATGTAGTAATATTTAATAGGGTATGGAAATTGAGGTTTTCACACAAGTTGAGTTTGGTTAAATGATGTATCAAGGATCATATACACATGTACATTTTAGCACATGATATATTCAAGCCACTAGGAGCCATGGACAAGGGTAGGTAATGAGTAATTTATTAAGCAAAGGTGGATTCTATAAAGATAGTTTCCTTCCATAAAATTAGTCACAAGTAGGGATCTTTCCTCCTAGACTAAGATATATGCTTCCATTCCTCTTATCATTTCTTCTCATGTTCTTAATTAGACTTGAATAAAAGTAATGGAAATGTTATGCCAAGGGTTATTTAAATATTGGTAAATTAACACCTTCAGAGTAGCGATATGGGGTTACTATCATTAGTTTATGGTGAGGGACAATAGCTATGAAATGGATAAGGAATCTTGTGTTTGAAAGTATTATGTCCTTACATGTTTTGATACATTTTCTTTAAACATTTTAATACATCATAAGATCATTATGTAGGCCAAGGAATAGAAAGGTAAGCATGATTCTTGAAAGTAATGCAATGTGTAACTTTCTTAATAACCCCTTAAACTTATATTATGATGCTTCATTTACTTACATATTATGTGTTGCTTAATGTGACAATTTATGTACATTCCTAAAAATGAAAAAGTGGCCTATCATATGCATTTCTTACTTGAATGTTGAATGTAATGATGTGCAAAAAATACATTATGAGGATGATGCCTTGTTTATGGCAAAAGTGGAGTGAATATGGAATAATGGGCATGTGGCTCAAATAATAAGCCAATCGGGAATATCCAAATGATCTGAATGATTATCAATGGCATGTGTCCTATTGATAAAGTTTAACAAATGTGGAGAAATACATGTATCGCGTGTTTAAGATATGTAGGCATTTATGTTCCATGTTCATATTATATGCTTCTTAGTTTTGTTTTTCTTATTATAATAATTCCATGTGCAAATGATAAGTTGAAAATATATACTTTTTCTAGACTAAGAGAAGTAATATTTTGTATGAAATGGATCTAAAAAAGGAGTAGTTGGACTGAGTAATAAGTCAAATCCTAATCATATAGTTTATGCCAATGAACCATAGATATTCCTCGGCATTCAGAGGTCAGGGAGGGAAACGAGTATCACTAGTACATATACTACCTTTAACGTCAATGAAAATGGATTTTTTATGTCAGTTTCCAAGTGACATCCAAGTGGGCGACACTAAAGCTAGAATCCTATGGTATTGGTTCCAAAACTGACGACACGGAGCCAGTCCCAATTGCAACCAAAAAACAACTGATACCGATAGGACCCATAGTTGTCAGTTATCTATAGAAAACTGATGACTATCTTCATAATTGAACAAAAAATTGGCCCGGGTTACGACTATAGTCATCAGTTATTACAATAAAAACCAATGACTAACTCCCTTTCCAGAAAAAATGATCTCATGGTTGGTTCATAGTTGTCAATTCAAAGTAAAACCGACAATACAACTATAAATTGCCACCGGTTATGATTTCAAAAATCGACGCCTATCTCCATACTCAAGCAAAAAGAATTTGAGATGGGTCAGGACATAGTCATCAATTTGCTATAAATAAATGATGGTGTAGACTTGCATTGATGGTTCTTTTAAATAACCGACGATTAAGTGTCATTTTTTTAATATTAGCTTGCAGGCCTGCTGTCCGACTGATCAGTTTGATGCAGAACCTACAGTTCACTTCTAAACTATAGGTTTACAACATCCTGTGATTTCAACCTAACAACAGGCCACAAACCTACAATAACAAAGATGATCAAGACAATCAAATATATCAAGACTATGTACAGAGTATGTGATTCTCACACATGTAGAAACACAATTAATTCATTCACATGATTCACACACATGTCAAAACATACAGTTTCATTCATTCATCCATTTTCACATTCAGACACATGTAAAAACTTACAGTTCTATTCATTCATCCATTTCACATTCACACACATGTAGAAACACAATTCATTCATTCATCTTCACATTCACACACATGTATAAAGATCAAATTTCAATAAGACAATTCAAAAAAAGTCAATACACACACATATATATAAGCACCATATATATACAGAAATAATGAAATCAAAGTTTAGAAATGTCATTCTTTATTATCAGTAAAATACCTTCATCATAAGTTTAAAAATATTTCTTGTTAAATTTCTTCATCTTAAGGTTGAAATCTATACTTATATTGCATAATATGAACAATCTATCATGTGTTCTTCTCCTTTCATGTGTTTGTTATGTAAGGAATCTTAAGCCTCAAATTATAACATTAGATTAATATTAATGCTTTCATGAACATTATAATGTTGTTGAAAACTTTAAACAAAATTGGAAATAGCTTGTTCTTACTCAGGCTTGTTCTAATATGGGATGATCGATGCCTGAACATCTAATAGATTTTCCTTTTTATTGAACTCACTAGTTTTAAACACCTACAATGAGAATGATGTATATATATAATTAATAAATTTTATACTTTCATATTATCTAATGAGACTATACTTATGATGATCAAGACTATATATTACATGTTGCATGTTTTTGATGTCTCGTGCAGCATATCCGACAATTATATCCATATACCGCATCACGTAGTATCCACATGCCCATTCGTTTTTTTGTACAGAACACTATAAATTTCAACATACAAAATGTTAATAAATAAAAATATGCATAGTTCACATAAACAAAATATGCATTGGAGTAAGGAAACTACATCCACATTCTTTTAAACTATCACTTTCTTTTTCTCATTCATCTTTCCTCCAGCATTTTTGAAATCATTTATAGCCTTATACATTAATGTAACACATTTAATTACATTAGTAAATAGGCATGTAATAATAGATGTTAACAGATATTAATATAAAAAAAATCTCATGCATATAGTGGCATTTTCAAATTATGTCCTGAACGGTCAAATTTGTTCCCCTTAGGATCTAGATAATAAACAATAAACATCTCAGGGACAACAACTAACAACTCCCAATGCTTAACCCTAATGACTAGAAAGTAAAAAAAACATATAACTCAAAATCTAGAATGAAATATTATTTTCTTAAGTCAAAAATATAAGCAAAGTAAACTTACCCAAAATTATATGGAGCTTGAAGGGTGACCCTACTATTTTGGACAATGTTCTTATCATCTTTATGCTTTGTGTTATATGAGAACCCATTTATGTCAAACCCTTCATAAGTCATAATTTTTTTATTTTTTGTTTAAAGGCAAGGCATTTTATATTTTCAGCAATATTATTTGGTGTTTTAGATAGTTGGTGTAAGACTTTATCTTCAAACCACTGAATAAATGTCTTGTTATGCTCTATAGCAAGCCACATTAATTTTGTCTCAGGAATATTGTTTCTTGATGAAATTGGTATGTTCTGTGATATAAACACTCGTTGATGTTGTACAAAATAAACAATTGAGCTTGTTTCCACAACACACGACTAATTACTTTCATTCATTCTCCTAAAGTCCCTTTGTCAAAATGGTCATCAATATTCTTGTGATGTACAAGAGCTTCATTACCACTTAGAAAGTCTTTGCAAAAATCCATAACCTCCCTCTCCACAAAACCCTCAATAATACTCCCATCAGGCCGATAACGATTTCAAACATCACCTTTAAAAATGCTCTTGTATCGTTCAAAAGGATACACCCAATGCAAGAAAACTGGTCCCAACATTTTCACTTCCCTAGTCAAATGGACAACAAGATGTACCATAATATCAAAGAATGAATGAGATAAAAACATCTCAAGATGACATAGGTTAACAACATCTTCTCTTTGCAACTCATCAAGATTCTCAAGATCAATAAGTTTGCTGCATAGACTATTGAAAAAGAAACAAAGACTGGTGATTGCAAACCTTACATGGTTTGACAGTATAGATCGAATTCCCACATGCAATATTTTTTGCATTAGAGTGTGAAAATCATGAGATTTAAGACCTATCAACATCAGATCTTTCATTGATACCAATCTACGGATGTTGGAAGAGTAACCCTATGGTACCTTAACATTAACCAAGCACTTACAAAAAGCCTTTTCTCCTTTCTAGACAATGTGTAATAAGCAGGAGGTAAATATGTTCTCCAATCAAACTAACTACTTCTATTAATTCTTTCCTTAGTCCCAGTTCACATAGGTCCATTCTGGATCTGATGCCATCTTTAGCCTTACCTGGTATATTCAACAGAGAACCAATGATGTTATCACAAATATTTTTCACAGCATGCATGACATTGATACAATGTCTAACTTCCAAAGAACTCCAGTAAGAAGCTCCCAAAATATTGACTTCTTCCTGAATTAAGATTTGTCACTTTGTTTGGGAATGGTGCATTGTGATCTCTTACCAAATTCATTGACAAAGTCTTTTACTCTTTCATAAACAACCTACCCTGGTATAGGTTTAGGGGCACTCCATTCCTCATTCGATCCATTGAACGCTTTACGCAACCTTCGAAATGGATGGAATATTGGAATAAACCTTCGACAACTAAGATATACAGTCTTGCCACCATGTTTTAGTCGTATTGAATTAATGTTCTCTTCACATATAGGGCAGGCTTTGGATCCTTTTACATTGTATCTAGACAAATACCCATATGATAAAAGGTCATTAATAGTGCAAAACAACATAGCATGCAAACAAAATGTCTCTCTACATGAAGCATCATAGGTCATCACACCTTTGCCCTAGAGTTTCTTTTAGTCATCAATCAGAGTTCAATATAAACATTGATATAATTTTTAGGTTATTTAGGGACCAATATCAACAACGACAACATAACATACTTATTTTTCATACACAACCATGGAGGAAGATTGTATATAACAAGCATAACAGACCAAGTGCTATGTTGGCTACTCAATGTGCCATATAGATCTATCCCATCTTTAGATTCTTGACTTCTTCACCAAATTTAGGTTACAATAAATCAATGTTCTTCCACTGTGGGGAATTAGACGCATGCCGTAGGGTCCCATCATTATTTTTCTTAACCTGTGCATGCCACCTTAAATTATTTGCATCTATGGGATTGGCTAACAAGCGTTGAAACCATGCCATTATAGGTAGATAACACATCACCTTGGTAGGAGAGCTAGTTTTGGACTTCCCCAAAGTTTTCATTTTATACCTTGACACCCCATATTTTGGACAATCTTTCAAATCAACATAGTCCTTTTGAAATAATATACAATCATTCAAGCATGCATGTATCTTCTTAGCCTTCATTCCCATTGGGCATAATATTTTCTTTAACTCGTATGTTGAGATTGGAAGCTCATTTCCTTCAGGAAGAATTTCTTTCAACAAAGACAACGATGACGTGAAGCTTTTATCTCTCCATCTATTGGTAGACTTCACATTATACAATCTCAAAACAACTATCAACTTCAGAAACTTAGTACAACCTATGTATAATAGTCTCTCATCATCATGCACAATGTTCCTAAACCAGGAAGGTGGATCTATTCTCTACTCCACATCTATACAACATCACATCAATGATTTCTATTGGAATCGATTCATTCACATCTATGTCATCGGAGAAAATTTCTTCTTCAACACAAGCACTACTATCAACATCTACTGATCCTGAGTTTGAAATCTCTCCATGCCAGTATCATTCTATATATCATTGTACAATACCATTGCACATGACTGAATTTTGGTTTTGTCACCAGTGTTGACTTTCAATTTGTTATTGTAATGCCTACATGGATAGTAAAACCTATCTCTAGGTAGTTTCCTATGTTCCTCCGCAAATCTAATAAACTGATCAAGACCAGCAATAAACTTTAGGGTGTAGTGGTTTGGAATGAACATCCATGATCTATCCATTCTATGATCAAATAGAAAACAAGTATTAGGGTTTAGGGTTTACAGATTAAGTTAAGACTTTATAGATAGATTAGGGTTTATTGTTTTAGATTTATGGACAGGGGTTTAAAGATTAGGGTTTAGGATTAAAAGACTAGGGTTTAGGGTTAACATACTAGGGTTTAGGGTTCAATAATGAATATGTGCACCACCTATCCCATTCTTGAACACCTAATCTCACTAGTAAGTGTAAAATGTATGTATTTGGATTTTAAGAAAATTTTAGTAGAATTTCCTCACAATTCTTCAAGTACACCGATGTAGATGGGAAAATGTCCACCAACATATGTATTTAGAGAACAAATGGGGAAGTGCTGGTGAAACGTCTTGATAACCTAATATACATTATACACTTACATCCTAAGTAAGATTAAGTATTCAAGAACAGTCCCAAACTAGGGACTATCCAAGA
Organism: Alisma plantago-aquatica; assembly: GCA_963693085.1. Classification (NCBI taxonomy): domain Eukaryota; kingdom Viridiplantae; phylum Streptophyta; class Magnoliopsida; order Alismatales; family Alismataceae; genus Alisma; species Alisma plantago-aquatica. The sequence continues at coordinate 1,053,346,605 of OY856413.1, read as the reverse complement.
TTTACTCCTAATAAGTAAATCTCGGATGGGTTTCTAGGCCAACAAAATACATGTATGTTGTCATTCCTATACCTATGATACTATTTTCATCATTCATATCCTAAGTTTTATGCCCAAGTATATTAGCACTTATATCCAAATTGAACCCCAAATCTACAAGCATGTATACCCAAATGGAATAATGTGTACCATAATAGTTTTTCCAATTCCAAATTAAAACCTAAGTTAAATTTCATCATTCAATTTGATAAGTCTTTTGACATCATATAATTTAAGAAATATTTAGAATCAATGTATCAACAAGAACTAATGGATTTATCATTAGGAATTTTTATCATCAACCAAATGTGGAATACCATTAATCATTCATTTTTTCTAAACATAATTGTAAATTCTAATTAGATATACAACTCAAATTTAGTGACCTAACATAATACATAATATATGCACTCATACCCAAATTGAATAATGCACCCAAATAGTTTCTCCAATTCGAAATTAAAACCCTAGTTACATATCATAATTCATAATTATTCATAATTATTCATAATTAGATATACAACTAGAATTTAGTGACCATACATTTTCATAGAAAATCATAACACAATGCAGAATTTAATAACAAATAATATGTGCATAATAAAAATTAACAATTACATGTAAAAAATAAAAAAAATACATGGAAGGTAAGACACTTGTCAGGTGGTTGTCGTAGGTGGTTGTCGGATGTGGTTTCTTTGGTAAAGGATAAAGTCACCATGTTGTGAAGGAGAAGCGTTGATAGGTCTCTAAAGGACAAGCAACAAAGGTAGTGGTTCTATGAAGGAGAAGCAACAACGACAACCATGGTGACAGCGATGGTTGAGAAGCAGGAAGAGGCGATGCCTTGAGCAGTAGGCAGTGATAATGGCCTCAATAGTGGCAGCGGAAGGCAACATCACAAGCAGCGACAAAAGGTAGCGGCACGAATGGAGACACAAGGCAGAGCAGGAGTAGTTGTGGAAGGCAGTGATAGAGTCAGTAAAAATGTGCAGGTTCTAGGTATTGTAGGTGATGAAACAAAGAATGGAGGGAAAGAAATGTCACGAATGCTTTAAGTGGATCATAGTCATCAGTTAGAAAGACAAAATTGACTACTAATTCCAAATCTAAACAAAAAAAAGTTACCCTCAGGTTAGGGTCTTAGTCGTCGGTTGCTAGAGAAAAATTGACGACTAAGACACTAATGATGGGCAATAGTCATCAGTTATATCTACCAAAACCGATGAATATGTATAAATTTGAACAAAAAAATTTGCCCTCAGGTTAGGGTTATAGTCCTCGGTTATCTGTGGAAAACCAACGACAACTCCAAAATAAATAAAAAATAGTCTGACATAGTCGTCGGTTACCAATGCAAAAACCGACGTCTATATATGTATCTAAAGAAAAAAATTTTGATCTAGTGTTAGGACCATAGTTGTTAGTTGTCCAATAAAAACTGACAAGTAAATTGAGGGGAAAATATTTTCATGGGGACACGGCATGTAAACACCTATTCGTCAATTTTTGGTACAAAACCGTCGCTATAGACACATCCCCTCAAAATAACAGTTTATCTCACGAAGGGTGATCAGTCGTCAGTTAGTTGTCAGAGCCAAAAACTAATGAGGAGATAATTTTTTTTCATGTGGATATGGTACAAAACATGTGTCGTCAGTTTTAGAAAAAACCAATGCCTGACTAAAAATTTTGCATGCAAAATTTTTCCCCTACAAATTTTGTATTTTGCAGGTAATTTTAGACGTCAGTTTCTTTGAAAAAAAACTGACGTTAAAGTAAAAGTGGTACCTGTGTCTTTTCTAAATCGGCAGGACTTCACATATGGTGACGGATGTCTTAAATAACCAATGTCGTTGTTCTTTGGCATCAAAGGTGATGTTCTATGTCATTTATGTACTAGTATATCCTATTAGAAACCTAAGGGTTGTTAGAGATTACTTGTAATTTTATATTTTTGAGTATACACACCTACGACATCCATATGATGTGTGGTCCCCTTTCTTCCCTAACATCACCCACAATATGACTATGGCCAATGATGTATTTCTAGTGATTATGGTAGTCTTTCAAGTGAGATATGTGATATGTGATTTGTGTTATGATGATGATTAGTGGTTTGCCTTGTGTACCAAAGGCAAATCGGATGTTGCAGATCTAGACTTTAAGCCCCTAGTAGTATAATTCCATAATGATCCCCCAAATACTATACTTGCACAGATGAAGGCATGGTGAGATCCTTGTGAGACCAAGTCCTCCTAGGATCCTTATGTTGAGCATAAGGACTTCAGCCATAAGCTTACCATTTCTATAGTATGATGCAAATTGATTTGGTAAGGGCCTGACATAATATGCATCTGAGTAGGTTGTACATGTTGTTACTGATGATGATATTTGCATTATGTTCCTAAAGGACTTTTAAATATTTGAAAGTGATGTTATCATAAAATTTACATGAGATTCTTTGATATATGAGAATTACTTTTACAAAAGCTTGAAATATTCTATACCATGTGATGAACATACTCCATTTTGAGGTATGATATTAGGCCGATTATCAAAATTCAGTTTTTCTTTGTCCCTTTTAATGTTTCCTTGAATTCATATATATGTTGCTAATATATATATACATATATATACATATATCTATAAAGAGAGAGAGAGAGAGTCAGGCTATAATACACTTGAGTGTACATATCACACTATACACCCCAATGGTGTTTTCCTATCTAGACCATGTTTTTCCAAAATATAATTCATTGATCTTCATGGTTATAATAATAATAGGCAACATACAGAATTTGAGCTGATTTGGATGAGTGTAAGTCACTCATCCAAGGACAACAAAATCAACACACAAAACTAATTTGAAATGCATGATTTTCGCCTCCTTTAGATGCATGACCTATATGTGTCCAAATGAGCTGAAATTTATTATATATTATGTTCTTAAGGTATTTAAGAAGATCAATGGTTTAGATTTTTAAAAAATTTACTATTGTTTTAAAAATGATTGAGGTGTATGGTGCCTCTGGTACACTCGAGTGTACACTAGCCTGACTATATATATATATATATATATATATATATATATATATATATATATATATATATATATATATATATATATATATATATATATATATATATATATATATATATATATATATATATATATATATATATATATATATATATATATATATATATATATGTATGTATATATATGTATATATATACTGGCTGGAGAAATCTACTCGTTGGGACTCTTTATGACTCTGACATGATTATTCCATGATGATTTAGGAATAATAGAGTTGTGAGAAGGATGCAGTGATAACAACTCAGTATGGAATAATGAAATTCATCTGGAGTGTCCATGCACTCTCCGTTTCTTAAGTGTTGGTTGGGTAGTTGATACATGTTGTATACTATTCTTCATTTATTTTCCCTATGATTTACTGGGATCGTCTTCATTTTTTTTACGATCAAGTACACATATCTTATTATTAATCATATGTTGAGATTTATATAGAGGATTTTAATTCTATCTCTTAGTTCCTTCTCATCAAGAACTATGTTTTGTTTTCTCAATAGATCTTTACTTTTATTATGTAGTGATTTATGATGACTTCTCATTTTCATTGATTTTAGAAATTTTATTTATTTGGATAAGAATAATTTTCACTAGGATTTGGATTCGGTTTTGGTTTATGCTAGTTTGAAGTTGAGTAATTTTGAGGAATGAATCTTAATGGTCATTTGGGGTTTGATTAGGGGGATCACTTTCACAATGTGGTATTAAAGCCTGGGTTAGTTGATCTACATGAACAATAGGAACTATGATTAAATGATAACTCATTTGATAAACATGACATGAACGTGATGCAATTGCTTATATGCCTTGGTCAGGTAACCAAGTATTGAATACGATTTAATGTGGAAGTTTTTGGATGTCATCTTTTCGGTAACTATGACCAAGTAGTCAGTTGGAAACTACCCAAGAGATAGATAAGATACAAAAAGTTATAAGAAAACAACATAAAAGATGACGAATTATGTTCAAGAAAACCTAACTCTAGAATGTTGAACTATAACTAAGTATATAAAGAATTAAAATAATAATGGAATACAAAGATAACTTCTTTAGATGGATGAATATTCATCTTTAAACTCATCAATATTTAAAATATGATCATCATGGAAGAATATATAGAATGAAATGGTGCTCCAAAAAAATATAATCCACATAAAAGACGTTCCTAAAACGTAAAAGGTTACCTCATGTGGACAAGAATCATGTATTTTCATTTGAGATTTACGAAATATGACATTTAAAAGAAGTAACTCAGTACATGAAGCCATGATTAAATACTATAGTAAGGAATACCATAACGAAATGCTTTGAAAGTGTTAAAACCCAAACCTTTTTTTTATGGAAATCTTAGTCTTAAGGAAAATCCTAATTTCAATTACAACATCATCAGTGCCTTGCATAGTTTCAAGTTAATTCATGCTTGATTTTAGCTTGAATTTTTCATGGTGACGTCAAAATATTTTTTGTGTATAAATTAAGATTTAGGCCTTAGATGTTGTATTAAGGAAATATAAAAAGTCTACACATGCATGCTAGAAATATTTCCAAACATAAAAAATTATTGAATTAATTAATCAAGAAATTATAAATAAAGAATTTGTTAATCATTGGTGAATGTTGGTAGAAGAATGAATTACGAATACCAATAAAATAATAGGTGAAATTAAATTTCAAGTGAGAAGTACATCTTGTTTATGATAAAACATATGATGATAAGCCGAATGTGGTCGTGACTGATGCAAGAATGCCCAATATGAGTGTGCAGTCCATGCACTTTACAAGCAAGACGTGCATGTAGGTTGATGTGAGCAGTCCAATTTGGTTGTTTCTTAGTGCATAGTTTACACCAACATAGACAATATCTAAATCATTTGTGATTTATTATTTACTTGATAGAATGCACTGAAATATGTTTCTTTACATTTTTAACTCAATTTTTGACCCAACCAAAACCTGAAAAAACAACACAGGTGAATAGGAGGGTGATTTTAGTCACTAAGATAAAGAATTGGAAAGAATAGAATATCTAGCCATTGATTCCTTGAGGTAATCCTCGATTAGTATTTTCTTCTTTGATTCTCTTCCATTTTCTTGGACAATGCTACCAAAAAGGATGATTTTAATTGTTGTCCTTCTCTTTCCCTTTTTCTTCTTCCTCTGGTGAGCTCCCCCATGCGTGTTTAGTAGGAAAAAACATGTAAAATGTATTTTTTAGAGTTCTCGGCCTTGATTTAGGCTTGGTTGGTCATGGTTTGGTAAGATCGCAACTAGAATCTTGATCAATGTCTAGAATTGAAGTCAAAGTGGGTGGATATTGATCATTTATTCATGATTTTCACATGATCTTGCCATAAAATGTGAAGAACATTGTCAACACCACATTCTTACGATCAAATAATTACAAAATTCTATCAGAACATATAAACAAATATTTTTATAAGATCATTCTTTGCATCAGTGTCATGGAAGATTTACACAAAATTTTAAACTTAAGAATATGTATTGACTCCTATCTACTCTTCAACTAGGACAACTCGTGCACATCTCTTCTAGGTCTTGTTTGATAACCTTTCCATGAATTCTAAGAGGAACAAAACCACACATGGACCCCAAGATGGAAAATATGGTCAATCAAATGGCCGACACAAAATTAATAATTGGAAAATAAAAGTATGAACCTATATACAAAGGATAACAAAATGCAAGGGAACAAACAAATAGGCAAGTATCTAAAGGTAGCAATGGGTTTTCAAATTCAATAAGATTAAATATCCAATTTTGACGCTCGTAACTGAATTTTCAAATAAACAACACATGTCAATGTCTAGTTGTTGGAGAAGCCATGTTTTCTCTCCTTTAGAGAACAACAACACACCAATACCAATATATTAAGGGACCCTACATCCTTTAACTCTATATAGCTGCATGGAAGCATAATTCCACCAAAATAGGGGCACTTGCTAGCCCTTTTATGATGTATAAACATTGTGCTACTATTTTCCAAGAATAAATATCGATGACCTTTCAAAGAGGTAGGCTAAGGAACAAAATCAATTTTTGGACCAACTAACATATCTAATCATGCATGCTAACAATGAAGGAAATAATTCCAAATACAATTCTATACCTTTGAATGGAACGTGTCCAAAATGAAAAAGTTCCAAGTATTGACACCAAGAGAACAAACGAGAGAGATATCCACAAATATAAAGGAATATATGTCACGATATGTCTTAGAATCAAGTGTTTTAAAATTTCATTTTGTTGGTAATATAGATGGATAGGGTTTTCCATCTAAAAGAATTATTCATATTTTCCATTGTTCTCATTTCTAGGATCTTAACTAAGTTATATGCATATAATCAAAAACTTATAATTAAGTATCCATCATCATGCCATTATATTAGGTTACTAGTGTCTCAACATATTCTAGATCTAGGGTTCATGGTGTTTGTATTCATATACATAAAATTCCTCAAATATGGATACTTAGATATCAAATATATTTTTTTATCAGTTTTCATTTTGTTCTTAGATATCAAATATGTATATAAGTATATCAATATGTATATATATATGTATGTATATGTATATATATATATATATATATATATATATATATTGTCAGGCTAGAATACACTCGATTGTACAGATCACACAATACACTCAAGTTGTGCTTGCATATCAAGACTACGGTTTTAGAAAATGTAAACCATTGAACTTTGTTGTCATACTGTAATTAGACTACACAAGAATTTTGAGCTCATTTGGATGAGTGTAAGTCACTCATACGAGGGCAACAAAATCGACGAATGAAACTAATTTGAAATGTATAATTTTTGTAGTCTTCATAACATGACCTAAAATGTCCAAATGGGCTCAAATTTTATGTCTGAACTATTCAGAGGATGCTTAAGAAGATCAAAAGACTAGATTTTTGAAAAAGATATGGCATCATGAAAAACTACTTTATTGTATTCTACTCGAAATATACTCGAGTGTATTCTAGCCTGACTCATATATATATATATATATATATATATATATATATATATATATACACATATATATATATATATACACACACACATATATATATGTATGTATATATATGTATATATATACATATACATATATATATTCAAATGATTGAGAGAAATTATCTTCATTTATTGTTCAAGCAGACTTCTCATATTTCTCTTATAAATAATAGTATATATCTTTAGGTATACATGTCTAAGGTTTGTTTTGAAAATATCAATTATCTCAAAATATAGTCACACCAACATATACATATTTTATTATTAGTGGACTGATTTTTTCTATCGACCTACTGATTTCTATGTATGTTGGGATGTTGTGAGTGTCATGTATTTTTCTAAATAATTTTTATATAACCTAAAATGGAGACATAGCCTACTAAATTACATTTAGTAGGATCTTTTGGAATTAATAAATTAATGTATAATATATATATATATATATATATATATATATTATGATTTGTGTTTAGAATATGATTAAGTAATCTATATTAGTGCTACCACATTTTGAGACCATTGTATTTTTGATAGGTCTAGAGTCTCAGCACGTACGCATTACATATTTTGATGATTTTAGCTAATAGTTAGTATAATCCAGACTAATCAGCGTTGAATCTAACTCAATCAGTTCCTTGATGATTTCAATTAGTTTAATCTACAAAACCTTTAAACACATTGAATTATAGGAAAGGAACTACTGACCTATTGAGATTGGCTTCTAGTAATATTCATGGATCAGTACTAGTGGGGGACTAATTATAAGATCTACAATTCATCATCCCATTCTCCTTAGATCTCCATCAATGGTGTCCCTGAATGTGGTGAGGAGGTGGCAAAAAATGTCATCAGTCTGCTTCCTAGGTTGAAGGATGTGGGTTCTTCTTCTTTGTGAGGAATTAGGGTTATGTTTGGCGGTGGTGAGGTTGTTAGACGGTCTTAGTCCTGACCAAATGGAGTTGATGGTAGTTGGTTGATGATGTTACATGTTAGAGGGGATGATTTGCAGGTTCAGATGCAAGTAGCAGACTAGTTTTGCAGGTCTGCGGTGGCATTTTTTTTACATGTTGTTGGTGAGGAGATATGTTGTAGTGGAGTGGAGAAGAAGGTTAGTATAGGAAGCACTAAGAAAGAGAGGGTTACTACAAAGTTGCAGAAGACCATATGCATCAATGTTTACCACATCAGGTGTAGTTTGAAGCATTCAGACTTCATTTTCTAAACGGCAAGCCAGAATGTGGAATCTTAGACAAGGGTGTTGTGGTTGGAGATCTGAGATGACTTTTTGCAGGTCTTTGTTAACTATTTCCTTGCAGATCTATTGAGATGTATCTATGATATGGGGTGAGGGAATTGTTCTAGAGTTCAAGGAGTCTCTAGAAATCTATAGGGAAAAGAGGAGTCAATTGGCAACTTGTGATGAATCAAAGTTTTCAACGACAAAACCATTTCAAATTTGTAGATATTGAATGGATAGATTATAATTTTCTATTTTGTTCATGACAGAGGTGATAGTGGTAACCCTCTAGGGCCTAGAACCACAACAATAGTTGTGTTGAGTCTGATTAATTGATTTTGGATTCGAAGTGTTCTAGGTCAGATGAAATGAAGAAGAAGAGGTGAATTGTGAGCTTATAGGTCGTTTCTTATGTGTTGGATAAAATGTGTTATTATGATGACCTAGCTTTAGAAAATCCCATCTAAAGCTTTTATATAGTTCTTTAGATACAATCCATTTTCTATGGAATATTGACCATAGGTATAACTCTGATTAAATCAAATAAGAAAAGCTTTGACTCCTATATTCTAAAGCCCCATCTCAGGTTGTTAATCCTCTATGCTATAGAGCCAATAGAATTTAATAGCTTGTTTTTTTCTATCATGTATTTTTAAAAAGATAGTATTCCTTAAGAGAATATATACATACCTAAAGTTTAATAAACATAGTTCATTTATTTAAATTGATTCCAAGCTATTCCATAATTATGAGGTCTAACAAGAGGTAGGGGCATCAACAAATCAAATTTAATAATTTCAAATAACTTGCAATACTCAATTGAGAGACTAGTTAGTAAATATTTCTTGGATAAGGGGACCCAATTTTTTTTTACGTGAGAAACCCAAAATAGATATTAATTACTTTTAAAAAACATGATAATTAATCAGACTGACCAAATGACTTGGAATGAAGGGGAACTTTACAATAAGATCAACTCCAGAAAAATCGAGAATTATAGCTCAAATAAAAATTTTGGTAGCCAAATTTTGATATGTTACAACTCTCCACCCCTTGAAGATGATTTCATCCCCAAAATCATCTTAGTCAGGTACTACTCTCCACCCCTTAAAAAGATTCAACTATAAATCTACATAGGTATGTTATCCACAATGTAGTATCCTTCAACAACCATAGGTCTCTCCTCTAGGGTTTTTTGTCATACCTCATTTATTGTGACTTAGCTCAAGAAATTGCCAATAAAATTCCATATATATATATATATATATATATATATATATATATATAGTATTATGAAGAAAATAAACTTTCTCAAATGGGAAAACCTTTCAATGTAAAACCAAAAATGGAAAAAATCAAAGTGAGAACCAAGTCACAATAACCTCATGTCTTCCTTCTAACTACTATTACTTCATCATCCTAACTATTTGGCATATTTTTTGAATCAAATTTCTATGAAACATAAAAAAGTCATGTAAGCACTCGATGATGCCTCATATATATAGTTCCCCTATCAACATGTACTATTTCTAGGTTAAGAATGAATATAAAAATGTTGGGTTACACCAAAAGTTTATTACATAAACTATAGTTATCATAGTCAAGGTTAAGTTTTACTCAATAAGGTTATCACTAATCTTTGAGTGATGATTTATGGGATAAAAAATGTTGTTATTTATGCCCAAAGAGCTAATCATATGATGATTGTAATGGCATAACTTGAAAATGATTTCATTAATGATAAAGGCAATCTTCAAATTTATTCTATTTTATTCAGTTATGAGATAATTAGTATCATAATAAATGTCTAAAAAATGATGGTACTCAATGACGTATGTCTTTGGGTTGACGACCAGGACAATGAGATCATATAAATGTCCAGAGTATATACATTCTTGATATGTCCCTTTTTGGATGTTATTATGAAAGAAAGCTAGAAGGCATTAACACATAAGACTATAGTGTGTGTTGGTAAATGACAAAATCTTGTTGGTCATGATATGCGATATCAAACCAAAAACATAGGTACTTGTTAGAGAATTTTTCATCGAACAGGCCCACCTTAAGAGCAATATATGGAAACCATAGAATGGAAGTCAGAATCATCTATTATAGTGACGATGGTGGTTGTGGTTCTTAGACTCTAAACCACTACACTCATCACAAGTTGTTTGATGTACTTTGTCATCATCACAAATGTGACCTTGAATAAGGGTTGTCATAAAGGTGATGCTCAAATGCATTATACCACATATGGAATGACTATGAATGATGTAGATGGCATTTGTCCCTCATATTGGAGTTTGATATCCTTTCCGGTTGATAAGAGAGACTAAGAAATGCATAGTCATTCTAGTGTGAGTCAATATGTGATATTGAGCTTACACATATCTTAGATAGTCTGCTAAAGTTTAAGGAACAAGGATTGAATGTTGATAAGGATGATGATGATGATTCCATGCCTCAAGTTCAATCTAGATATCAGAGACAAAGGAACTATACAATCACTGTAACACCAATTTTTGATTGTACGTTGAAGTTGTTCTCTAACTAGATATCAATCATTACTTGTGATGTCATAAATTAGTTATGTACATTCATTTCCAACATAATTTGGGACCTATAGGGTCACATGCATAGGAATGCACTTGAAATAGGCGTTTATTCATGAATAATGTTTAACATTGATTACTAAAGTGTTAGGTATTCAATTTAAACAACATTGGCAATCTGCACGCCGAAATGAATGGTTCAGCAAGTGAATTGATCGACTCAGGTACATGAACCGGTCGGCTCAAGTTGTTAACCAGTCATTTGGTAGATTAATGAGATTATATCAAGGATTCATGTTGACGTTATGTTGTGCATTAATCGAATATTAATTATCAAAACAATTGGAAATAGGAAACATAGTGAGATGACTGATTAAAATGTTGAACTGATTGTCTCAAGTGTGAACCAACCAATTCACAGGTGAACTGACTAGTTCAACGTTCATTGGTTTTAGAAAATTCAAGATATCATGTCTCTTTGACTCCCAGACCGACTGGAAATCTTGACCCTAACCATCCTATAAATAGAGAGGTACTGGGAGCTTTCTAGACACAACAATATGCTCTGACAATTGTTGTCTTTACTAGTTGTGGTAACCAAGAGAGCCCAAGCAAGTTCTATCAGTTAAAGGGAGGAACAACAAGTGAGAGAAAATTGTGAGAGAGCAAGTTGACACTAGCACATCAACTAGAAGGGACAAGTCCTTCTTGTCCATTCATCTAAAACGACAGGAGATCCCGATGGTCTGCTTGGACTACTCATGAGATGAGAGGCATTTGCCCCACTAGGAGAGCATAGTCAACCATTGTCTATGGTGTCTGACCAGGAGGCTAACAACGAAAGTCATCCAGGTGTGTGACTTGAAGAAACGTACACACTAATGCAAGATAATTGTCATTGGACTTTCTCCAGGACCAGGTATAACCTTACAACCCTCTTTTCATCTCATTATTATTGACATGATGTACTATTCAATGGGAAATATGGCAAGTAAATATTTGTTTCGCTACCATATCTGATACCATATTACCCGTCAATGGTATCAGAGCCCCATCAATTTACTATTCTTTGGGATTTAATTGATATGATCTAATTTTAGTTGTATCATTTATTTATTACATACAGTGCAATTTTATAAATGCTTAATGTGCACATCTGAGTAAATACCACTAACGATCCATATATATATATATATATATATATATATATATATATATATATATATATATATATAATACGGGTCACCTAAAAATCAATTTAATGGTGATTGGAAGCATGGTTATGGCCTATTCCCCTACACCTTTTATGATTAGTTTGATGGTTGATTGTTCCTATATATATTTTAGTTTGCATACCAAGCCTCTATCTTCTTTTCCATGTGTAAAAGTATTAATTCTTTTCTTCTTATGCTCCCCTCAAATGTAACACGAGGTTTCTCAATTACAATGTAATATGTTAAATAGGATTGGGATAGCTTATATTTCATGTTATGGCAAGGAGGATGTTTTGCACCTGGTAGACCGACGAGTTCAGGAGACAAATCGATCAATTGGAGGAACAAGGAGACCGGTGATAGGAGAAGCCAACCGATCGGTTGGAGGATTCCAGACGTCACAAGGACCGTAGGCCAAACGATTGATACATAAGACCAACTGACCAACCAGGAGGCCATATGATTAGTTTAAGTGTTGAACTGATCGGCCTAGACTGGATTTAGCACAAATCATCATCAACAATAGGTTGCTACATATGATGTGAACTTTAGGTGGTAGTAATTCCTTGTGTCTCAGAGTAATTGTAATAGGATGGCCATAACCATTGGTTATGTTTATTATTGCATGTTTTCATTGTGGTTGTAGCATGTATATGACACACTATAAATATGTGATGATTAGATATTTATATATAGCTATATGCAATCCCTCAATATCATATTAAATCTTAGATGCTTTTTAGAAGAAACACACATGAAATACTTGATCAACTAAGTGTAGGTTATACCAAAGCGTGGTGAGATGTCCAACTCGTGGAAGTGTGTGGTAGAGTACCTAGAAGTAGGATGCATATCCTATTGTGTTGGCCTTTAGGTCAAGCTTAACTAGGTGATCTTAATGACATTAAGTACCTGGAAGCGTAAAGATGCATTGTGACAAAGAGTTGTGCACACAATCTATTCAAGAGTTGCATATAGATGCAATTGGAAAAAGTTACCTACCTAAATATTCAAGTTTTTGGCAATCAGCCGAAGCTGACTAGAAATTGTGGATCTTGGCTCACTAGAAAATATATAATGCCATCTTCAAAATTGATAAGTGAGGGTTATCAATTTGTAAAAAAATAGTGGGAAAGATAGTAAATTAAAGTCCTCATTAAACATTGTTAAATTTTATTTCAATCAAATCAAATTAAAAAAATGGCAAACTATTAATTTCTAATGTAGAATCAAATGATGATAAACAACATGTTTTTCTTTCGATCGGTCCTTGAGAAGGATGAGTTAAATGGTAATAATCTCCATGAATGGTGAAGGATATTGAGAATTGTTCTCACACAACAGCATAAGCTCTATCTCCTAGAAACACCACAGCTAGATGAACCAGCTCCCAATGCACCTAAGGCTGAAAAAAATGCTTACAAGAAGCACTCTGAGGACATTATAGATGCCAAATGCTTGATGACATGATCCATGAACTATAAGTTGTAGAGACAACATGAGAATATGGATTTGATTGAGATGGCAACACTTCTTAAGAACATGTAGCAAGAACAAGAAAGATAAGAGAGATATGATTCCTCCAAGGCATTGTTCAAGTGCAACATAGAAGAAGGAGATGTAGTAGGTCCCCATGTGCTCAAGCTTATTGGGTATGTGGAGAACCTTAATGGATTGGGATTTCCCTTGGGTCAAGAGATGGATACCAATGTGATTATGTAGTCATTGCTAGAGTCATATAGCTAATTTGTCATGAACTACAACATGACTAATTTTGATAAGTAGTTGTCAAAATTGCTTGGCATGTTGAGGACAGTGAAAGTACAAATGAAGAAGGACAAACCCATATATGTGATGATGATCAACAAAGGAAAAGGGAAGTCCAAGGCTAAAGGGAAAGATAACAAGAGTTCTAAAGCTATCTAGAAGTCCAAGTCTTTTGCACTCAAAAGAAATGGAGGGGTGAACAAGGGAGGAAATTGTCACCACTGTCATTAGCCTAGACATTGGAAGAGAAATCTCCCTCTCTATCTAGAGGAACTAAGGAATAAGGACAGGATAGAGATCTCCACTTCAGGTATTTACATTATTGATATAATATTATCTACTTCTTCATCATGGGTACTAGATACCAGATGTGGATCTCAAATATGCTCAAATATGCAGGATCTGAAAAGAAGTGGGCCTTTATGAAAGGGAGAGGTCAAATTGTGTGTTGCAAATAGAGCAAGAGTTGTTTCCTATAACATCCCAATATTTGAGGCCTTGGATAAAATGATCTTAAAAGGACTGATTGGACTACCCATATCACCAAGGTGCACCTCCTTTTCTGAGAGACCATCACTAAAAACTCTATATTTAAGCATGCTCAGCTTGGTGTAGTACTAGGATGGGTGACCAGTAAGAAAGTTGATCATGGCTTGCACTTGAGTGAGGACAAAGCACACATTTAAGGCTAGTGGTGGTCGGTGGGGCTATTCATCATTCCTGAAACTTTGCTAGAGCCTAGGGTAGTGGGTCCATGCATTACAAATGGTATCAAACCCAATTCCCCTCAAGTAGGTGGGCCCACATGGGCCTATGGCATGCCAGTCTTTGAGTTGTGTAGTCTAGACATGTTGGAAAGGGATATCTGATTTGATGGAGTCATCCTTGTGTTGGTATTGTCCAGGCATGTTGGAAAGGGATATCCGAGTTGATGGAGCCACCCTTGCGCTGATAGTCATGATTGGGATTTGGGTGTACATGAACCATTGGGTCTGCACTGAAATGGAGAATGCTTATGAGGCCATATAGTTGAGCCTTGATGAGGACATCAAGAGTCTAAGTGGGGGAGATTGTAACATCCCAGGATTCGAGGCCTTGGATAAAATGATATTAAAAGGAATGATTCGACTACCCATATCAACAAGGTGCACCTCCTTTTCCGGGAGCCCATCATTAAAGAACTTTATAGTTAAGCGTACTCAATTTGGAGTAGTACTAGGATGGGTGACCAGTTGGGAAGTTGATCCCGGCTTGCATGTGAGTGAGGACAAAGCACGTAGTTAAGGCTAGTGGTGGTATGTGGGGCTAGTCGTCATTCCTAAAACTATGATAGAGCCTAAGACAGTGTGTTTGAGCATTACATTGCTACTACAGTTGGAACCTATAGTTTGTCTCTACCTGAAACGACTGTTCTCAAATCGACAAACAAATTGTTATTAATTAAATGGAATATCCATAAACAACAGATTAACAAAAACACTAAAATTTAAAACCATTTTGCACATAGGTCCATCTTCCAGAAAACTCTTACATAAAGAACCAAAGTCTCATATATGGTTCACATTATACATTCAGTTCTCTGTCTTTTCTCGAGGATAACAAGTACTAGTTTCTTTACTTTAATACACACAATAACAACATAAAATCCTCGAGATAAACAAAACTAAAACCTCATATCACTTGTGGAAATCACTAAGACTATCTCCCAAGGACCTGAGAGTACAGAGATGACACATAGGACTTGTATCTACAGGACATTACAGACAGCATACTCAACTTGAGATACAACTATAATCCTTGTTGATACGCTCCTTCTTCTGCAACCCATCTTTTAGTCACTCGTCTGCATCTTACCTAAAATATTTGGATCCCACATGGTGAGACTATTTTCCCAACGAGAGATATAACTCTCTGCCAACAATATTAATATCATAGAAAAAAAATAATAAAAACTGAACTATAGGTATTCTATTTGTTTGACAGATATATCTTCAAGTACCAAACAAGTATATTAATAACAAATCTACAATTCATCTTTTGCTTGAAAAGGAATATGAAGAACATGTATAACATCTATCTAACAAGATGTATAAAAGTAATAAGGAATCAACAAATGTTTCCATATTTGATCCTTAAACGAATATACTATGTGGTTGATTACATGTTCACATTCATACTTATGCCCAGAGGAGATGAGATATACCACTCATACTCCAATTGACCACTAGTAAGTCAAAGTCAGTACCATACAAGGTCAATGGCAGAACCGACTGTCAAAACCTCTTCTTTCTCAGTCAGCTCGAGAACACTTAGGTAACAATTAGGTTTAGCATGACATCTTGTGTCTGCTGGAATTAGCTATGTTGGGTATAGTGGCATCCTCGCTATAGAGTTATTTTCGTGCATGTACTTTCTTCAAGAGAAGACCACTTAGCTTTCCTGGATTATCAAGATGACCATTGAGCGATCTTGTGTTGATTTTATCAGGAAGTACATTGAGCAACCTGGTGTATTTGGGGAATCCACTAAGCACCCTTATTTTAGTTTGGGAGTCCACTGAGCACCCTTATATTATCACATATTCAAGAAAATATGTGTTCCAATTAAAAATCGTTTCACCATTCAACAATTGTTGACACTGGATGTATCTATGGTATGGGCAACTACATGATAATATTTGTCTTGCTTAATTAAGTGTATTATTATATCTTTTTAGCATCAATCAAGTTACAAACAAGATTAACAACAATTATTATAAAGATAAGCATAAAAGCATTCATCAGACACTTTCACATTCACTCAATCACATAGCTCCCTTAGAATCTCAACCTCTTGTCATCATCTCTCTTGGGTATTCAACCCTTCATTCTTCACTGAGCATTGTCACCACTTACCAGATGATCATTAACTCAAGGTCATCAGACCCAGATACTTATTCACATAGTCCACATAGCTCATTGGATTTGTATCAGATAATCACATAGCTATTACTTGACCATGCTTAATGCATTAAGATATTTGCATGATTATTATATCATGTTATCAACAATTTCAACATATGTCTTTAACAATGAATTTCTAAAGAACAAATCCTTCTATTGAATTAGGGCTATATTCAATCGAATAGGGTTTTAAGATCTCATTATCATCGTGATTACTAGGTCTAGGTATTCAGACCCCTAGACCCCCACATAGTTTTAACACCTCTCTAACAAGTAACAAATATTTCTAGGTTCTGTGATCCAAGTATTCTTCTTTGCTTATTGTATGAGCATTTCACACAACTCACATAGTTCATAAAACATCTCGTCACCTCATTTCTAGGCAACAACTTATTTTTTTTAGACATAAGTTTACTTGTTATACAAGTATTTCACATATCTTACGAGACTCATCTAAGTCGATCAATATAGGGTGTCTTAGCTCATATCTTGTGATATTCACCATTTCATGATTCAGAGATAGTGTATGCTTTATGATGAAAGACCTCTGATAATATCATTGTTCAATCTTACCCATGCTTAGGGTTTGGATTATTTACGTCATCTATCTGTGATATTAGAAAGTTCATCCCTCTCATTGTTAGGGTTAGGGTCATCTTAATTTAACCAATTATATGTGTACAAGAATATCACCCTTCATTAGGGTTGGATTTCTCTATTGTTACCAATTAGGGATTCAAGATCATAATATCTAGATCAAATCATAATTCATACTCCACTCATCATAGGAGCATTAACACATACTTCCCCACATATTTACCACCCATGTTAATGTCTTTCTCTCTTATCCTTAATAGGATATATATTGCATCTTATTTAATTCACCTCTTAAGGTTTGTTACCTTAACATCACTAAACTTAATCACTTAGCATACATCACTTAGATATTATTCTTTAATGGATTAAAGCATGTCTACCATATAGGGTATCATGATCAATGATACTTGTTCTGTTATGCTTGAGAATGCATGTATCATCATAACAAATAATTATTTCATTGTGTGGAGAAATCACACCATCATACCGGGCTTAGGGCATATCCCTTATCATCAAATCATGTAGTCATGTTGAGTTAAGGTATTCTAAATGCATACTCATCTTTCAAGTCTTAGATTCTCTCTCATCCTTACTAGGATATAAATTTTTTATTTTATACCTTTAAGGTCTAAACCTTATCAATATCAAATAACTTAAGCTCATTGTATCTCACTATAACATTAATCATACTCATCACTTCGTCAATCTTAATAATTGACGACATGCCTACCATATCAAGTAGTATGATTGATAATGTCATTCATATATCATCTTGTCAAATATTCAATTTGATCATGTGGTATAACCACATCCTCATAACGGGTAATAGACATACCCCCTATTACCATATCATGCACCCACCTAGGGTTACCTTATCGTGCACCCACCTAGGGTTACCATATCGTGTACCCACCTAGGGTTACCATATCGTACACCATCAAAGCTACCATATCGTGCACCATCAAAGGTACCATATCAATCATGCATCTTGGGCAACATATCGACCATCTATCTTGGGAAACATATCAGCCATCCATCTTGGGCAACATATCGGCCATCCATCTTGAGCAACATATTGGCCATCCATCTTGGGAAACATATCCTCATTCTAGGGTTTTACACAAGGTATTGTTTCACCTTTGTACTAAGTACAAGTGTTAAATATGGATCCTTCATATCGTCCATAAGATATACTATGACTTACCTACATATCGAGAAAGTCTCCATATTGGGTCCCATATCATTTTTCCCAAGTCTTCAACCCATCAGGCAAGTCTCCATATTGGGTCCCATATCATTTTTCCCAAGTATTCAACCCATGTCGGGTTACAAGGTCTTCAACCCATATCGGGTTATTCAAGAGTGATCAACTCATATCGGGTATCCAATGATGATGTCATCATCATCAACCCCAAGATCACTAATATTATTCAAAACTATGGATAAAAATCCTAATTACAAATTGGAACTCATGATTATATTAATTGATCATAAGAAACCCTAATTTGCAAATAATCAACAAATAGAATAATTATTGAAGAAGGATAATAATATTGAAGGGTTTGAGTTGTATAACCCGCCTCTTATGAGCTTACAAGCTTTAAGCCTCACTTCCTCACGTTCCAAGGATGGGGATGGACCTTCTCCAAGCTCCAAGACATGGGTTCAATCCCTTTCACGATATCCTTCATCATCTTGGGTGATATCACCTTAGTTGGTTGCTTTAACCTTCCTTGGATGATATTTCTCTTCTTTGTCTGGTACCACTCAACCATCTTCACCATGGGCAGTACAAGAAGTGGTGTTGTATGATACAAGAGAAAGGGCACTTTCTAGGTCCAAAAATCTTGCCAACAAATGAAGGTCAAGGTACTTATACTTGAGGTTTATAAAAAAGAGAGTCATAGGTGTCACTTACATAAGGTGTTTCATGCCACCTAACCATGTAAGGTCAAAACATGCTTTTGCATGCATGTCACTATCATCTTGCCATGCAAAAAGGATAAAGAAAAGATAAGGAGCGGCTTGAGTTGTCTCCTAGGGCAATCTTTCCTCGACTAAGCTTTTATTATATTCCACTCCATCATTTTCAAGACAAAAGAAAATCGATGCATTATATCTTTCTTGAAGGGCCTTGCCCATCATGGGACAAACCAAGGCTCCACAAACCAATAGGATTCCCTCCTTATGTCTCTATGGCCGATAGGGGCTCCTTCCCTTAGTCCTTAATCAATACGGCTCGCGTGCATGACTCCAACTTTATGTATTTTCTTGTTTTCTTTATTATTAAGAGTACTAACACTTCAGGATGCTTCAATCATATTGCCTCCTTTCTCTTTATTCTAGGTAACACTAAGTAAGAGTAAAAATAATGTAGAGGTGGTAAATTACACATTAGCCCTACATTTTGTACATTTTGTAAATTGTACTACAATTGATGCACCAAGCACTTAGCATTTTACACAAGTTCTCACTTAGGGTTTAGGATTTGCACGAGCCACCACTTAGCATCATATTCTCTTTCATGACATATATAACACTTAGAATATATTCAACATGTAACATTTGCAACATAACCCTTATCTTGGGTAAATTACACTTTTCACTTAGATTAGCATATAATGCACAGATAGTGTGCCCAATTTTGAGAATAAACTCCACAAAGGCCTTAATAACTTTTCCCAAAAGATAAGAATAAGTTGTGAGTAGATTACTTAAGAAAAACATCTAGGGTTAGGCCAGAACCCAGGTCAGGTGTGTTACACTACCCATGGGGCTTGTAATAGAGTGAAAGAACTATTCTTCAGTACCTTCCATAAATAGAAACATTAATCATGTATCTTGTATAGACAAGGGTGGTTATGAATTTCATATAAAGAATGGTCAATGTACTATCTCAAATGATGGGATATTTTATGGTAGTTCCTCGATGTCCTTTGGTCTTTATTTATTAGATCTCAATACAAATGTTTATAACATAAATACCAAAAGATTAAAGCTCATTAACTCAAACAAGACTTATATTTGACGTTGTCACCTTAGGAACATCGATGAGAATCGAATTTCTAGACTCCATAAATATGGTTATCTAGACTCTTTTGATTTAAAATCAATGGAGACATGTGAGTCTTGTTTATTGGGTAAGACGACCAAAACTCCTTTCATTGGTAATGGTGAGAGAGCTAGTGATCTATTAGGACTCATACATATTGATGCATGTGGACCTTTTAGAACAAATTCTACAGGTGGTTATCTGTACTTCATAACCTTTACTGATGACTTCAGTAGGTATGGTTATGTTTACTTGATGAAACATAAGTTAGAAACTCCTGAAAAGTTGAAGTATATCATGAATGAAGTAAAAAGCCAACTTGGTAAAAGTATTAAGGTACTTCATCCTGATCGAGGTGGAGAATACTTAATCCAAGAGTTTGAGGACCTTCTATGAGACTGTGGTATTGTATTACAATGGATTCCACCTAGAACACCACAACATAATGGTGTATCATAAAGGAATCTCACATTTATTGTTATGGTGTGATAAAAGATGAGTTTTACCAATCTTTTGACCTTCTTCTAGGGTTATGATCTAGAAACTGCATCGTTTACACTTAACAGTGTACCATCTAGATCGGTTCAAAAGATGCCATATGAGATATGGACTAGGAAAAGTCCCAAGATGTCTGTTATGAGGATTTGGGGGTGTGAAACTTATGTCAAGAAAATGTTTCCTAAAAATCTTGGCCCAAGATCAAATAAGTGTTACTTTTTTTGTTATCCCAAAGAAACCAAGGGATATTACTTGTATAACCAACCTAGAAACAAAGTGTTTGTTGCCATAGATATTGCATTCTTAGAAAAGGAATTCATTTCCAAAGGAATCAGTGGGAGGAATGTAGAACTCGAAGAGTTTTGAGACCAGCAACAAAGCATTGAACCTATAGAGATACAAGAGGAACATAGAGAGTCAAAAACCATTGTGGAATTTCAAATTCCTCAAGTAACATAGGAACCTCACAATTCTTGTAGGGACGCCTTGAGCCAGAAAGATTTGTCTATCTTGTGACTCAAGAAAGCAATGAATTGATCATTGATGGTGAGCCAATTACCTACTTATAACTTGTTAAGGGAGGTGTCTAAAAGCCATGAGATCTAAGATGGAATCCATGTATATGAACAAGGTATGGACCTTGGTGGATCCACCTGAAGGGGTAAAATCCATAGGGTGAAAGTGAGTCTTCAAGAAGAAGACCAACATGGATGGTAATGTACAAACCTATAAGGGAAAATTGGTGGCAAAAGGTTTAAAAATAGTTCAAGGTGTTGACTATGATGAAACTTTTTCTTTAGTTACCATGGTTAAGTTCATCAAGATCATGCTTTCTATTATAGCTTATCATGACTATGAGATTTGGCAGGTGGATGTTAAAACCACATTCCTTAATAGGAATCCTCTTGAGTATGTGTATATGATACGACTTGAGGGTTTTATAAACCCAAAGGATGCAAATAAAGTATGTAAGATACAAACATCAATCTAGGAATTGAAGCAAGCATCTTGGAGATGGAATGTTTTAGTTGACGAAATAGTCAAAGAGTTCATCTTTAGTCAAAATGAAGATAAACCATGTGTTTATAAGTAGGTAAGTGGGAGAATTATTGTATTCCTCATATTATATGTGGATGACATACTATTAATGGGGAATGACATTCCTACTTTACAAATGGCAAACACCTTGCTCGAAACTACATTCTCTATGAAGGACTTAGGTGAAGCATCATATATCTTAGGAATCAAGATCTATAGAGATAGATAAAGAAGACTTCTTAGAATAATTAAGAGAAAATACATTGACAAAATGTTGAAGAGGTTCAGCATAGAGAACTCAAAGAGAGGAAACATGTCCATGTCTCATGGTGTCAGCATCTCTAGAGCTCAATGTCCTAAATCTTGTAAAGAAAGGAAGCACACGAGTCAGACTCAATATGATAAGAAATTGGATCTATCATGTACCCTGTGTTATGTACTTGTCCCAATATCTCATATGCCTTGAGCATGACAAGAAGATATCAGTCAAATCCCATTGATGCCCACTGGACTGCCTTGAAAAACATCCTTAAGTACTTGAGAAAAACTAAGGATTAGTTCCTTCTCTACGGTGGTGAGGAAAAGTTGGTGGTAAAGGGTTACACTGATGAGATCTTCCAAATTGACAAAGATGATTATCAATGATAATCAAGATTTGTGTTTTGCAATGGTGTTGTAAAATGGAAGAGTTCCATATAAGAGACAGTTGTAGAATCTACGTTGGAGGATAAGTGTTTCATCCCATGCAGCAAAGGAAGTTGTATGGATCAGTAAGTTCATTTCTAAACTTGTGGTGGTTCCAAGCATCTGCTATGCAATTGAGGTATATTGTGACAACAATGGATCTATTGCACAAGCTAAGGAACCCAGATCGCATCAATGTTCAAAGAACATACAAAGGCAGTTCCATTTCATACAAGAGATTTCATAGTGAGGAGATGTGAAGATTTGCAAAGTGCCAACCAAAAGAAATATTGTTGACCCCTTGACAAAAGCACTATCACGGTAGAATCATGATGATCATGTTAGATCACTAGGGATTAAGTTCATGGGTGATTGGCTCTAAGTACAAGTGTGATTCTATTGGTATGTATGCCTAGAGAGCCAGTCATATGATAATTGTATTGGGATAATTGGTAAACAATTTGATTACTAATAAAGACAATCTTCCAATTTATTTTGTTTTATTCAGTTTTATTATAATGATGTAACATAAAAAATGTCTAAATAATGGTGTTACTCAATGATGTATGTCTTTGGGTTAAGGACATGGACAATGAGATCCTATAGATATTAAAAATATATACATTCTTGATATGTCCCTAGTTGGATGTTATTGTGGAAGCAGGCTAAATAGCAATAACACATAAGACTAGAGTGTGTGTTGGCTGATGATAGAATCTCATTAGTCATGATATCCGATATCAACCAAAATACATAGATACTTTTTAGAGAACAGTGTATCATATAGACACACCTTATGACTGATACATGGAAACCATATAATGGTAGTCAGAATTAGCTCTTATAGTGATGGTGGTTATTGTGGTTCTTAGACCTAAAATCATTGCACTCATCACATGTTGTTTTTATGTACTTTGTCATTATCAAACATGACCATGAATAAGGGTTTTTATAAAGGTGATGCTCAAATGCATTATGACACATGGAGAATGATTGTGAATGGTGTAGATGGGATTTGTCCCTCCTACAGGAGTTTGATATAAGGGCCACTTGATAAGGAAGACGAAGAAATGAATGGCCATGCTGGTGTGAGGTAATATGTGATATTTAGCTTACACATATCTCAGACAGTCTCCTCAAGTTCAAGGAATATGGACTGAATGTTGAAGAGGATGATGATTCCATGCCTCGAGTTCAATCTATATATTACAGACAAAGGAACTATACAATCACCGTAAGACCAATCACAAATTGTAGCTTTAAGTTGTTCTCCAACGTTCCAAATTACTTGGGTAGCAATGATGTCTTGCTAGATACCAATCATTGCTTGTGATGTCATAAGTTTGTTATGGACATTCACTGCCAATGTAATTTGGTACCTATAGGGTCACACACATAGGAATGCACTTGGAATAGTAGTTTATTAATGAATGATGTTTAACATTGATTACTAAAGTTTTAGGTATTCAATTTAAACAACATTGGCAATCTACACTCTGAAACAACCAATCCATCAAGAAAACTGAACAGTTAAGGTACATGAACCAGTTGACTCAGGTTGTGAACTAACTGTTTGGTAGATTAATGAGATTGGATCAAGGATTGATAATAACATCATGTTGTGCATCAATCAAATATTATTTCCCAAAACAATTGCAAATAGGAAACATAGTGAAATGACCAGTTCGAATGTTGAACCAATTGTCTCATGTGGGAACCAGTTAGTTCGACATTCACAGGTTCCGAAAAATTCATAAAATTCTATCTCTTTGACTCCTAGACTGACTGGAAATTTGACCGTAACCCTCCTATAAAAAGAGGAATATTGGGGGCTGACCAGACAAAACAATAATCTCTAACAATTTTTGCCTTTTGTGGTTGTGGTAACCAAGAGAGTTGGAGTAAGTTATACCCCTCAAAGGGAGGAAGAACAAGGGAGAGACAAATGTGGGAGAGCAAGTTGATGCTAACACATCAACTAGAAGGGACAACTCCTTCCTATCCATTCATCTAGAACATCTCACTGGTCTACGTGGACTACTCTAGAAGCAAGAAGCACTTGCCCCGCTAGGAGAGTGCCATCAACTATTGTCTATGGTATCTGACTAGGAGGTCGACAACGAAAGTCGTCCAGGTGAAACTTGAAGAAAGGGGCACACTTTTGTAAGGGAATTGTTAGTGGACTTGCTCTAGGACCAGGTATAACCTTGAAACCCTCTTTCCCATCTCATAATTATTGATGTGATCTACTGTTCGATGGGGAATATGACAAGTAAAAAATTCATCTGCCATATTTGATGCCATATTTACCAACAAAATTTTTTGTATATACTTTCTTTTTTTCTCCATTTTTAGTGGGTAGGGTTTTACATCAATATAATGCTTACATCAAAAGTAAATTATTTATTGTTTTATATATCTCAGAAAATTAGGGGTTCTGAGATTCTAGAGATCCTAATATTTATCACATCCCTTAATTCCTTTATTATATAATGAAATGCAATTTTAAATCTTATTTTTCATTTAATAAGATATAATATTGGACTTGTAACTTTTTGTCTTGTTGGTCTCATAGATATCATATTACATATATAAAAGTATAACCTATTATTAACTCTCAATCATCATATTTTGTAGTGTTTTTACGTCAAAGTGGTCGTGAGGAAATTCCAAACAAATTTTGGTATTAGTGGGGTTTTTCATCTATGTCCTAACATATAATCATTTATTTCCTCTATACATGTTAACATATTTTGTTTTCTGTATATATGGTTTTTTTCCTTTGAATCGATTAAATTATTTTATATAAATATTAAGGTTTTCTCCCATGTAGATGAAATTTCCTTCACTAGGTCAGTAGTAAAGTGAGGAACCCCCCCCACCACCACTACCCCCGAAGTGTATCATGATTAATCATGCATAACCTTCACTATACATCCTTCCTTAGACTTCTCAACTAATTACACTTACAAGGTGATGAATTATTCTCAATCACAAAATTGGAAGTATATTATTTACATTACATCACTCTCAACCATATTTTAAGGTTCCATGTGGAAGCTATCAATTATATGAAACTTGTCATTTTAGGGTTTATGCTATTTTTGTCATATTTACAATCATTTGTAGTTGTCCCAATTAAAGAGAAACTTTAGGGTACACTACCAAGTTGTATGTGTATAGTAGTGACTTTTATGTTCTAAGTCCCTCAATGTAGATCTATATACATAAATTTTAAACACTTCTTGACCCATAATAGCTCTAAACAATTTACACCTAGGGGATTCCAAGAACAAGTAGATGAACTTGGTATGTTTCATGACTTTCTAAACTGAGTTACATACTTCACACCGTAGTCTCATAGTGTATCCTTGCTTTTAGTCTTGGAATATCCCAATAATTAGGCCAATGATACTAGGATTTCATGTCAACTCTCTTTTTCAGTACTAACTACTCAATTTTTACTCCTAACTGACCCTAGTTTTCCATGAGACATGCATGAGCGTCGGCTATTTTATAGGTGATGATACTGTATTGTAAAGAACAAATTATAACAATTAAATGTTTATAAATTGCATCAAAAAATATAAAAACATATTTTTTACAATCATTATTTACAATAGAGTGGCAGAAGCTTTACACAAAGTTTCAAAATTAAGAATATATATTGATTCATATATACTCTTCAACAGAGGTCAACTCTTGCATGTTGTAACATACCAAATCTTGGATATTTTGTCTTTTGACTCTTTTTCCAATATCTTCCTTTCATTTCTATCCTTCTTGGCCTTTCTTCTTAATTTGTGGAGAATGTGATGGTATTTGTTCACCTTTTATGCCAATAAAGGGTTTTATGCACAAATACCTCAATATATATTTTAATAAGGGTCAAGTATGCAAATTTACCACTCATGTGACATATTAATAAAATATATTCATTCTAGATCATTCGTTAGCCTAATGCAGTAAGAAAGAGAAAAAGGAATGAATAATGTTGCTTTAAACATGTTAATATGATATGGAATTAATTAATATGAGGAATATTGGTAATATTGGATAATGGGATAAAATTCTTATAAGGGAAACTTAAAAGATAGTTCTAAACCTAAATTCATTTTCCTTGAGTTAAAGTTTGCCTGAATGATAAGTTTCATGATTTTAGAAAATGAATAATTATCTTTGCATTAATTAGAATTGGAAAATGTGAGTTTTTCTCCAAATCATTAAATAAATTATTAAACAACTTCAAAAATGGAATCAATCCTCAAATTCGTAATCTACATACCAAAATGAGTCTATGCGTGAATTTTCATCTAATTTGGTCAATATTAAATATTTTATTTTATTTAGGAGAGAGAAAATGATTTAAAGACCAAAAATATTAAATATATGTTGGAAAAAAATAATTAATATCAAAATCGTGTTCCTCACATTTAGTATTTCTTGTATACTAAGTTTATATTTTTATAAAGTTTCTAGATGCCCCTAACAAATTAAAAGGATAAAATAAGTGATAAAATTTAAATGTATTAAATAAAATAATAAAAGTCTTCAAAAAATAAAATAAAACCATATTCGTGTTCTATAATTTAAAATATACCTTTGAATGAATTTTGACTCAATTTAGAAAATATTTTATACGAAGGTAAATTTTGGAGAGATTGTGCAAAATATTCAAACCATTAATTAAAATAACAAAAAATTAAATAAATGGAAATAATGGAAAATTCATATCTAACATACTTGATATGACTTATGTGTGAAGTTCCATTATTTTTGGATAATTTTATAGTCATTAATGAGAGAGGAAAGAGAAAATAGTAATTAGCTTAATTGACTAATCTAATTTTCTCAAAAGGCAACTCCTACTTTCATATTCAGATTCCTCACCCCAAAATAAGTTAGCCTACCAAATTTGAATTTATTTAGATTTTTTTTTCACCGTCAAATAATTATAGAAAATTGTATACATTAAATTCATCAAAAGATCAAAGTTAGAAAGTTGTATTAAATGATCTAGTAATCTTCTACCTCAAACCCGTATGAACAGTAAACATGGACCAAAGTGCTCCGATATTTTGGGCATATCTCCCTCGTTTCTTGATGAAACTTTACGAAATAACTTACATTGGTTTCCAAATCAAAATCTACATCTTTTAAACCATTATTTGTGAGATTTTATCATGATTTGAGGAAATTCCCAATTTCTTGCTCCCCAAGCTTTTCGGCCACCACCCTCCTCGCCACATCTCTTCTCCTCACATATATATGTATCCCTACTATTGGTTTCCTAGGAGTCTTTGCAACTCAACCCTTCATCCAATTGTTCGATTTGCCGTTGTTTTGACCCCCGACAAGGTGGCCGAATGCACACAGTTTACAGCTCTCTTCTCACCCTACTCCCTCCATCTCTGGTGAAATTCTAAGTACCATCTACTTCGGTTCTTCATGCGCTTTCTTCTGCATATCTAAACGTCAAATTTTGTTGCGCATTCTAAATTCTCCCAAAATCACAAGCAAGTTGTTGCTTGCACTCACCGACCATGGTGCGGGTGTGTTGGGAGAGATAACCCCATGCATTTTTATGTTTCTGCCCCTACTCGCTTCTCTCTCTTTGTTCGCGTGAGGGCATCTCTACCTTTTAGTTTTGTTTTGACCACGGTTTGGCCCAACTTTGACCGCGTAACGTGGCCTACCCTTATTAAGCCAAGTCAACAAGCGGGCCTGGCCCCCTCTCTCAGGCCTATTTTGCTGACGTGTCAATCTGTGCTTGGTCAAAGTTCGAAAAATTATATCTTTTTAATCGTTTCTCTAAAAATAAAATATGCTCTAAA
The DNA here is from genome assembly GCA_963693085.1 of Alisma plantago-aquatica. Lineage (NCBI taxonomy): Eukaryota > Viridiplantae > Streptophyta > Magnoliopsida > Alismatales > Alismataceae > Alisma > Alisma plantago-aquatica. The sequence continues at coordinate 1,053,318,014 of OY856413.1, read as the reverse complement.
CTTGGAAAAATGTACTCTTTCTAATAAAATATTTCTAAAGGTTGATTTCCAGTTTTTTGAAGGTGGTTTTCTAGAAAATAAATTAATTAGTTAAAAATCACCAAAATGCATCTAAAAGTCTATATCTTCTAAATATATAAAATTATATGTCATTTTGATCATAAATCCCTAACTAAGACATTAGTGATAGTTTCAGGACTTAAATTGATAGTTTGAAGAAAAAGTTAGTAACTTTAGGGTTTTTAGTCTTTAATGAATTAACATAGTTCTTATACATGAACATGGTTACGATATTAGGACAAGTGGATCCTGATCTCATTTAAAGGATTAGAAAAGTGGTTTCTAGGACTCTAAAGAAGAGGTATACGTATCTAACACCTTAGTTGGGAAATTTTATGCCTTAATCTATTCTTCTCTAATGAGGCTTAATTGAACCTAATTCTCTTTTTTTGAAACCCTAATTTCTTGTGCCTCAAATCAAATTATTGTTTCATATTGTTTGGGTCTTATACCCACTACCTTGCTTATCGAATATTTTGATTATTCTTGCCATGACTACTTTTCTAGCATTTGGATTTATGTTCTATTTAATTTAAAGTAGCGGTACTTATGTACAACCACCCACAGAGGGCATGTATTTAATCACCCTAGGGAATGTTTTTATTATCCCCATATTATTGTGTAGGTGATTTGGAATGTCTTATTCTCCCCTCACCTATAGGTTAGAGGTCCGGTAGGTGTCTCAACCCTACTTAGTTAGGTAGACATAATTATCTTACATGCAAATCCTTTTAATATAATTGTTAATGGCAAGTTTCTTTTGAATATAGCCTCATTCTCTTGTTATCTTCATCTTATGATGAACCCTAGACTATTTTTATATGTTTTACTTATCTTTTCATCCTAGACTACTTTTGTGACACATTCTTTCCTTTCCTTTTCCCTTTTGCTTGGTGTCTTCGCAACCACCCAGGTGTTGAGAAAGGTGATGGATAAGTCAAGAAGATCTTAGCTTTTGGCTTGGACTTAATTGATTAAATGTTGCTTTAGAGACAAGACTATAGTAGTTAGACTTCCCTCTATCTAGATCCTAATTTTTATATCTTGATGTAAATCCTTATGGGTGAATGATGTATTTTTGTGTAACCTTTTATGAAATTGAATATAGTCTGTTATTCTTTATTTTGTTGCTTTCTATTGGCCTTTTGTATACCAATGTTTATAAATTTGGAAAATTTATGCCCATTCCATCATACCTTGGAGTGTGTTTGGAATAGATGTTAATCCTTCAAATTTTAAGTAAAGGGGTGATTTCACTCTTTTACAGCATGGTATCAGAGCCCATGGTAGTTGGAACCTCACTATTTCAATTTTGTTTCCCTAGTTAGAAACCCTGCCTTGCATAGTTCCCTTTAAGTTACATGCTTACCCTTGGTTTGATATTTGTTGATGAAAGGTTGATTTAGGATCTTATTGTTACACATTAGAATCATGTTGAGCAAAACCCTAAAATACTTACAATTGAAAGATGCTTAAGTAATCATAATAATTTAATGTTGTTTAGATTTGCCTTTAGGCAACTATTAGGGCATGAAGTCAAAATAATGGTGTCTAGAAAGGACCAGGTTATGGGGGCTGGCAATATTTTCCTTCATTCCACTAGCGTGATTTCCAAGGACTCCCAGATCTATATGATACCATCCTAGCCTGGCCTGAGCTGATATCGATTGTATGAAATAGTTTACTTTTAGGCAATAGTAACCTTAGACTTCTATGTTGTATATCTTTGGGAACCCTAAGTTTCAGGTGCATGATGACTTGTTGATAGTGGATACCAAGATAGTTTCCTTATGTCCCTTAGGACCACATGTTTGGATAAGTTTATCCCTAGAACCTAGACTTTGAAGTTTGGGGTTAAGTGAGATATCAAAGTGCGCAGTGGAAGTGTGATGGATCTTGTACATGGTGTAGTAGACTCATCCTTTAACTCTAGTGTAGTTTGGCTTGATAGGTCAAACTCTTTAAGGGGTGGAGTATAGTTAGTTTGATGTTGGGTGGTTAGATTTCAATGATGAAATCCTCTTTAGAGGGATGGAACCTTGTGAAATATTGAAATCTATCTACTCTATCTTTAGAAACCCTAACTCCTTGAATAGGAGGTTAGTATGCTTAGATCCTTGGTCTTGACCAAACATGTAATATTGGTAATTCTAGCATGCTTGTTCATGTATTAATGAACATATAATGATCATATGAGGAATAATTTATATGTTCAAACCCTAATGAATATCCAATGCTCATAATATGGGTCACTCACATATTAATACTAATTATGGATACACATGATGCTAATAATGTCATGAACCGATAAACCTTGATGATATGATGAGAAAGAAATGTGTAACCTAATCTTGGCATTAATGCATGCTATAATAAAATATAATGATAAAGTTGATCCTAAACCCTAAGTTGTAATCATATAACCTTAACATATACATCCTTAATGATATTCATGTTAAATTAGTGGCATTAGGTGTCATAATCAGATAACCTACCTTGATGTACGTAAGTAATATATATTCACCTAATCATAGATTAATTAATATGAAATACATATCACCTTGTTACCTAGTACACACCTAGTTAATCACCTAATAATTACTTAGTATGTGAATCTATTCATTAATGTGTAATATGTCCTACCTGGTTCACTAAAATACAGATAATGACTTCAATATGGATAAGAAGTAACTGGATTCACATAAATGTGCATAATCAATATTAAGTAGTAAATATATATAAGAAAATGAATAATGATGACATTAATATGAATGAGAAAGGTAATGTGACAATGTTTAATATGCATACAAATAATCAATGTGACATAATTTGGATTAATTTTAGACTTAATAACAAATTGAATAAAATGTCCTATTACATGCAAGATAATTTGTTATAATTAATATAATGATAATATGAGGATAATTAAATGTAACTCTTTTGGAAACAAATGAATATGACATGACACAATTATAAGGATAATAATGATACTGTGATATCCTCATAAATAGAATACTAATAAACCAAAAATGATAATAATGTTAAATCCTATAAAAGAAATCTTAATAGTGGAACCCTAGGCGATCCTTGAGAACCTGACTTATGTCGAGATGCTTGTGAAGTATATGTTGATGAATTGTTTGGTGGAAGTTATGGTTGGAGAAACAATCTGGAGTTTTGTGATGAGGTGATGCACCTTCACCCTTCCCTCCTTGCTTGTGATTTCAGGGACGAAATCCTCTTTAAGGCGTGGTGTGTTGTAAGATACCAAATCCGAGATATTTTTTCTTTTGACCCTTTTTCCAATACTTTCCTTTCATTTCTATCCTTCTTGGCCTTTCTACTTAATTTGTGGAGAATATGATGGTTTAGTGAACATTTGTACACCTTTTATGCCAATAAAGGGTTTTATGCACAAATACCTCAGTAAATATTTTAATAAGGGTCTAATATGCAAATTTACCACTCATGTGACATACTCATAAAATATATTCGTTCTAGATTATTCCTTAGCCTTATGCAGCAAGAACGAGAAAAAGAAATGAATAATGTTGCTTTAAACATATTAATGTGATATGGAATTAATTATTATGACGCATATTATTAATATTAGATAATGGGATAAAATTATTATAAGGGAAACTTAAAAGATAATTATAAGCCCAAATTCATTTTCCTTGAGTTAAAGTTTGCTTGAATGACAAGTTTCACAATTTTAGAAAATGAATAATTGTCTTTGCATTATTCAAAATTGGAAAATATGAGTTTTTCTCCAAATCATTAAATAAACTATTTACCAACTTCAAAAGTGGAAACGACCCTCAAATTCATAATATACATGTCAAAATAAGTCTATATGTGAATTTGTATCTAATTTGGTCAATGTTAAATATTTTATTTTATTCAGGAGAGAGAAAATGAATTAAAGACCAAAAATATTATATATATGTTGAAAACAATTAATTAATATCCAAATCGTGTTCCTCACATTTATTATTACTTGTAAACCAGTTTTATAATTTTTCAAAAGTTTCTAGATGCCCCTAATAAATTAAAAGAATAAAATAAGTGATAAAATTTAAATGTATTAAATAAAATAATAAAGTCTTCAAAAGAATAATACCAAATTCATATTCTATACGTTAAAATATACCTATGAATGAATTTTGACTCAATTTGGATAATATTTTATAGGAAGGTAAATTTTGGAGAGAGAGTGTGTGCAAAATATTCAAACCATTAATTAAAATAACAAATAATTTCAATAAATAGAAATAATGTAAATTCGTATCTAACATACTTAATATGACTTATGAGTGAAGTTATATTATTTTTGAAGAATTTTATAGTCATTAATGAGAGAGGAAATAGAAAATAGTAAGTAGCTTTATTGATGAATCTAACTTTCTCAGAAGGCAAATCTAATTTTATATTCAGATTTCTCACCCCAAAATAAGTTAAACTACCACATTTGAGTTTATTTGGATTTTGTTTGCACCTTCAAATAATTATAAAAAGTTTTATACATTAAAAGCATCAAAAGATCAAAGTTAGATAGTTGTATTAAATGATATGGTCATCTTCTACCTCAAACCCTTATGAACAATAAACATGGACCAAAGTACTCTAATATTTTGGGCATATCTCCCTCACTTCTCAGCAAAACTTCATGAAATAACTTGCATTGGTTTCCAAATCAAAATCTGTATCTTTTAAACCATTATTTGTGAGATTTCATTATGATTCGAGGAAAGGCCCAATTGCCTGCTCCCCAAGCTTTTCGGCCACCACCCTCCTCGCCACATCTCTTCCCCTCACACATATATATATCCCTATCGTTGGTTAATTGGGAATCTTTGAAACTCAACCCTTCATCCAATTGTTCAATTTACCTCTGTTTTGAACCCCGACAAGGCGACTAAAGGCATAGAGTTTGCGACTCTCTTCTCTCCCTGCTCCCTACATCTCCAGTGAAATTCTAGGTACCATCTACTTCGGTTCGTCATTCTCTTTCTTTTTCATATCAGAACGTTAAATTTCATTGAATATTCCAGATTCTCCCAAAATCCCAAGCAAGTTGATTCTTGCACTCGTCGGTCATAGCGTGGGTTTGTTGGGGGGAGATAATCTCATGCGTGTTTATGCTTCTACCCCTACTCGCTTCTCTCTTCTCTCTCTATGTTTGCGTGAAGGCATCTCTGTCTTTTCATTTTGTTTTCATTGTGGCTTGACCGCATGACTTGGCCGCCCCTTATTGGGCCAAGTCAGCAACTGGGCCCGACCCCCTCTCTCTCTCCTATTTTGTTGACGTGTCAATATGTGATTTGTCAGTATTAAAAAATCATATATTTTTAATCGTTTGTCCAAAAATAAAATAAAATATGTTTTGAACTCGGCAAAATGTGCTCTTTATAATAAAAATATTTCCAAAGGTTGATTTTGAGTTTTGTCGCTAGTGATTTTCTAAAAAATCAATTAATTAGTTTAAAATCCCCCAAATGCATCTAAAAGTCCATATCTTCAAAATACATAAAATTATATGTCATTTTGATTAGAAAAGCCTAACTAAGACATTAGTGATGGTTTTAGGACTTAAATTGATGGTTTGTAGAAAAATTTAGTAACTTTATGGTTTTAAGTATTTAATGAATGAACATAGTTCTTATACATGAACATGGTTATGATATTAGGACAAGTGGATCTTAATCTCATTTAAAGGTTTGAAAAAATTATTTCTAGGACTCTAAGGAAGAGGTATGTGCATCTAACACCTTAGTTGGGAAATTTTATGCCTTAACCTATTCTTCTCTAATGAGGCCTAATTGAATCTAATTCTCTTTTCTTGAAACCCTAATTTCTTATGCCTCAAATCATATTATTGTTTCATATTGTTTGGGTCTTATATCCACTACCTTGCTTATTGAATATTTTGATTATTCTTTCCATGACTACTTTTCTAGCATGTGGATTTATATTCTATTTAACTTAAAGTAGTTGTACTTACGTATAACCACACACAGAGGGCATGTATTTAATTGCCCTAGGGAATGTTTTTATTCTCCCTATATTATTGTGTAGGTGACTGGGAATGTCTTATTCTCCCCTCACCTATAGGTTAGAGGTCCGGTAGGTGCCTCAACCCTACTTAGTTAGGTAGACATAATTATCTTACATGCATTTTAATATAATTGTTAATGGCAAGTTTCTTTTGAATATAGCCTCATTCTCTTGTTATCTTCATCTTATGATGAAACCTAGCCTATTTTTATATGCTTTATTTATCTTGTCATCCTAGACTAGTTTTGTGACACATACTTTCCTTTCCTTTTCCCTTTTGCTGGGTGCCTTCCCAACGACCCAGGTACCGAGCAAGGTGATAGATAAGACAAGAAGAACTTAGCTTTTGGCTTGGACTTAGTTGATGGAGATGTTGCTTTGGAGACAAGCGTGTAGTAGTTAGACTTCCCTCTATTGAGATCCTAATTGTTGTATATTGATGTAAACCCTAATGGGTGAATGATGTATTATCATATAACCTTTTATGAAATTGAATATAGTCAGTTATTCTTTATTCCGCTGCTTTCCAATGGCCTTTTGTATACCAATATTTATAAATTTGGAAAATTTATGCCCATTCCATCATACCTTTGAGTGTGTTTGGAATGGATGCAAATCTTCAAATTTTTAGTAAATGGGTGATTTCACTCTTTTACACACAACTCTTCAAGGTCTTGTTTGATTACATGTCCATGAACTCACAGAGGAACAAAACCACACATGGACCCAAGAAGGGTAATATGGGTCAGATAATGACTGGTACTAAATTGATAATAGGAAAGTAAAAGTATGAACCTATCTATAAAGGATGAGAAAATGAAAGGGAATAAATAATATAGGAAAGTATCTAAAGGTAGCATGGGTTTTCACATTCAATAATATTGATATCAAATTTTTGAAACTAGTAGTTCAATTTTCAAATTGATAGCACATGTCCATCTCTACTTGTTGGGGAAGCCATGTGCTCCCTCCTATGAAGAATGAAAACACACCAACCAAAATCCCTAATATACTAAGGGGCGCTATGTCCTTTAACTTTTTGTAGAGGCATGGAAGTGTAATTCCACTAAACTAGGGGCACCAATTTCTCTTTTTTGACGTTTAAACATTATGGTGCTATTTTTGAGGAATAAGTATTGATGGACTTTCAAAGAGGTAGGCTAAGGTACAAAATTAATTTTTTAGACCAACCAACCTATCTAATCCTGCATGCAACCCATGAAGGAAATAACTTTCCAAATAGAAATACAACTTTCGTACATTTCAATGGAACATGTAAAAAATGCACAAGTTCCAAGTAATTACACCAAGGAAACAATAAAGTGAGAGATCTACAGATATAGAGGAATATTTTCATGATATGGATTAGAATCAAGTGTTGTTCAAATTTAATTTTGTTGGTATAATAGGTGGCTAGGGTTTCCAATCTAGAAGTATTGTTCATATTTCCCATTGTTCTCATTTCTAAGATCTTATCTAAGTTATATGCATATCACAAAATTTTATAAGTAATCATAACAATATCATGTCCAATGATTTAGTTACTAGTGTCTCTACATAAATAGATCTAAGTTAATGGTGTTTATATTTATATACATAAGATTCCCCAAATATGGATACTTAGATATCAAATATGTATATGAGTATATAAACATATATATGTTTAGATGATTGAGAAAAGTTATCTTCATTTATAGTTCAAATATCCTTCTCTTATTTTCTATATCTAGATATATTATATAACTTTAGGTATTTATGTATAGGGTTTGTGTTGACAATATCAAGTATCTCAAAAATCATATGAACATATAAATATTTTATTATTAGTGAACAGATTTTGTCTATTAACCTATTTATTTCTGTGTATGTTGGGTGTCATGATTTCCATCATCCCTCTTTTGTTGACTAATTTGTATAGAAGTAACCTAAAATGGAGACATAGTGAAATGATCGCCACTAAACCGACAGCCAAACCGTTACTAATGATGTGAAATAATCATAAACAGTGGATCAACAAAAATCACTAAAATTTAAAACCATTTTACAAAGAGATCCTCTTCCAGGAAACTCTTACTGAAAGATCCAAAATGTATACATATAATAATTCATATTGTACAAATATTGTTCCATCTCATCTTGAGGACAACATATAATTGTTGTTCTATCAAAACATATACTGAAGCAACATAAAACCTTGAGGCATATAAGCCAAAATATTAAATCGTTCATGAAACCATTACGAACTGACTCCAAGGACCTAAGAGTACAAAGATGACACATAGGACTTCTAACTACAAGACACAACAGACAGTACACTCAACCTGAGTTGTTACTACTGCCCCTGTTGCTGTTGTCCTTCCTCTACAGTATGGTCTCTACCCCCTCGTGCACGTTTACCTAAAAAAATGTGGATCCCACAAGGTGAGATAATTGTTCCATCAAGAGATATAACTCTTTGTCAACAATGTTATTATCACAGTTAAATAGTATTAAATTGAGCAGAGGATAAGTGGTTTAGAAAATTCTCATCTTTTAAAGCATTACAACTATCTATGATGGAGCAGTAAATCGTCTACTCACTTTATAAGGAATATGAAGAACATGTATATCATTTACCCATCATACTATATCAACATTTCAAGCTTATCATGTGATAATATCATGATGTTCCATCTTTATACAAATCTTGCAAGAGTACAACCAGGTATTTGATTGTACCAATCCTATGATATTACAGATAGGTACTAGATTGTACTAATCATGTGATATTACAGCCAGGGGTTGGGTTATTACCAACCATGTGATAATAGCTATGTGTTGGGTTATTACCAACCCTATGATAACAACTAGGTTTTGGGTTATTATCAACCCTGTGATAACAACCAAGTATTGGGTTATTACGAATCCTGTTATTAACAGTCAGGTATTGGGTTATGACCAATCTTGTGATTAACAGCCAGGTGATGGGTTATTACCAACCCTGTGATACCAGTTAGGTATTGGGTTATTATCAATCTTGAAATTAACAACCAGGTATTGGGTTATTACCAATCATGTGATTAACAGCCAGGTGTTGGATTATTATCAACCCTGTGATAACATCCAAGTGTTGGGTTATTACCAACCTTGTGATAATAGTCAGGTATTGGGTTATTACCAATCTTGTGATTAACAACCAAGTATTAGGTTATTACCAATCTTGTGATTAACAGCCAGGTATTGGGTTATTACCAACCCTATGATAACAGCCAGGTGTTGGGTTATTACCAACCCTGTGATAACAGCCAGGTATTGGGTTATTACCAATCCTGTGATTAACAGTCAGGTATTGGGTTATTACCAATCCTATGATTAACTGCCATGTATTGGGTTATTACCAACCATGTGATAACAGCCAGGTATTGGGTTATTACCAATCCTGTGATTAACAGCCAAGTATTGGGCTATGCCAATCCTATGCATATATTCCAAGCATTGGACTATGTCAATCTTGTGCATCTCATCACTGAATACCACATCACCTTTACTATGCATTACCTTGGCCAAGCCATCATACTTATTCACATCATTTATATAATACAAGTATTCCTCTTATCTCCTTTAAGAATATTCAAAAAATTATAGCCCTTATTTGGTTATAAGCATAAAGCATGTATGATCAAGATTTCATTATTATTATTGTAACCATTTATTATTATTATTATACTAAGTTTCCATTTCCTAGTTTATTTTGAACATTATCATTTCTTACATGAGACTTTTATAAACACCGTGTTACCACTCACTAGGCAACAACTATTCCATGGCTCACAAGGCCCATTAAACATCTTGTAACCTCTCACTAGGCAACAACTAATCACATGGCTCACAAGGCCCAATAAACATCTTGTCTCCTCTCACTAGGAAACGACTAACCACATGGCTCTCCAGGCCCATTAAACAACTTGTCACCTCTCACTAGGCAACAACTAATCACATGGCTCACAAGTCCCATTAAACATCTTGTTACCTCTCACTAGGAAACAACTAACCACATGGCTCACAAGGCCCATTAAATTGTATTATATGCAACATCATAGTTCATACTTTGTTATGCTCATTATCTCATGCTACCAACATGGTTTCAATATGGTTAATGTTTCCCCTTTATTAACCAATTATAATTTCAACTCTTATCATTACCCTTCATTAGGGTTAAGGTTTCCCTATTAAATCCATCTAGGGTTTTCCAATACATTCATCAAGAATCAAACCCTAATTTAGTCTCCACGCATATTAGGAGTATCAATGTATACTCATTACATGAGTATTAAACTAGAATAAGTTTCTATCTCATCCTCACTAGGATATTGATTACTTCATACTTTATTATGTTGGCTCAACCTTTCCTTCAAGGTACATTAGCCTACTTAATCAATATTCATTAAACTCCATACCTCATAATGTATGACTTGATGTAAGACACTTCATGTGTTACTCCATCAAGTACATTGCATCTAAGGTGCTTTCCTCCATATGGGTTTTGAGGTGCTTCCCCCATATCGGGTATGAGGTGTGTGCTTGCTACCCATATCACCCTTGAGGTGTATGTGTGTTTACCATATCGGGTATGAGGTGTATGCTTGCTTCCATATCACTTTAGAGGTGTATGTGTACTTACCATATCACCCTTGAGGTGTATGTGTGCTTCACACCATATTAGGCAAAGAGGTGTGTGTATGCTTCACACCATATCGGGGAAAGAGGTGTGTGTGTGATTCACACCATATCGGGCAATGAGGTGTGTGTGTGCTTCACACCATATCGGGCAAAGAGGTGTGTGTGTGCTTCACACCATATCAGGAAAAGAGGTGTGTGTGTGCCTTACACCATATTGGGCAAAGAGGTGTGTGTGTGATTCACAACATATCGGGAAAAGAGGTGTTTGTGTGCTTCACACCATATCGGGCAAAGAGGGGTGTGTGTGCTTCACACCATATCATTTTAGTGGTGTAGGTGCATCCCCATATCGTGTTAGAGGTGCTTGCTTATGTGCTTGAACCCGATATCAATTTATAAGGTGATACCATCATCTTCAAGCTCTAGACCTTCATTCTACTAGTTTTAATTCATGGACAACAGTCCTAGGTTACTGCTAGAGCTCATAGATACATCAATTATGTAAGAGAATTCTATTTGAAAGTAAATCATTTAACTAAGGCAAGATTGATGATAAATAATAACATAATTGAGTTCAAGTTATATAACCCACCTCAAGAGAAATTTCAAATCTCCAAGATCCAAAGCTTCATGTTCCCAAGGTTTGAAGGTGAGCTTCTCAAAGGTCGAAGACTTGAGCTCCTCAGCCCTATGCACAATACCTCACCACTTGTGGCTAATATCCCTCACTTATGGCCGATATCCTCACTTGGTCGATATCACTTTGCTATGGGTGATACCAAAACTTTACGCACGATACTCCTTCACCCTTGCACAATATCTAGACTCTATGCATGGTATCTAAGATAAAGGGGGTTATAGATTTCAAAAAATTCCACTAATGGGTGAAAGGGAGGGTATATATACTTGATGTTCATGAAAGAGTGTATATATGAGGTGTCACCATTTTAAGCTACTAGGTGCCACGTGTCCATGCATGGTTGACACATGTCCTTGCATGCACTCATATTTATCTTGACATGTAAAACACTAGAGGATAATATAGAGATGATATTTTGGCCATTAGTTATCTTTTTTTATGTGATATCTCATCTTTATCTCAAAAATTAAGCAAACTGATACAACTTTTGGCAAGGAGCTTCTAACTCAAAATGTATCACCTTATTGAGGTGCTTTTCTCTTCATGGATAAGTAAAAGACTTCAAAAACATATATGGGATCCCCTCTATGGCTCCTTGGCCAATAGGCATTCCGATATGGACTCTACAACTCGATACAAGCTCAAATTAAGGTTTCATATACAACACTTTCTTGGTCTTTTCATCACTAAGAGTATCATACTCAAATATGATTCAAACACGGTGCCTCCTTCTTTCTCTCTCCTCTAAATGATACTACGAGGGCGTAGGGACACTCTATAGGTGGTAATATGTATATCAACCCTATACTTTGGGTAAATTACAACTTGCACCAAAATTGGTGCACAAGTCACTAGCATTATTCAAACAAGTTCAAACTTGGAATTTAGGCTTTCCACAAGCCATCGCCTTGCATCATTCTCTCTATAATGATTCGAAAACACATGAGTCATGTTCCACATATGACATATTACACTATAACCCTTTATCTTGGGTAAATTGCATTTTTGTCCAAGACATGAGAACATTGCTCAAACATTATTCAAACAGGACCAAATTTGAAACATAAGTTTGTTACCTGATAGAAAAACACTTTAGAGGATTATATTAAAGTTCTAAGCAACTTACTTATCCAAAAAAAATAGGGTTACCTCATAACCCAGGTCAGGGTCATTACACATAGTCTACTATTTTTTTTATAATGGTGTCGTTCATGTTCATTAATCATAAATATGAATTTGTACAAGTTTTTTAAGATGTTGAGGGATATTCCCAGCCTCTTTGGTGCACATAAAATCACCATCCTTATCTTGTTTGGAAATTCCATGTGCCACCTTATTACATGATCGTCAAACATGAGAAAAAACTATAGACTCAAGATAAAGAGAGAGTGCTAAGATGTCTCCTACTAACAAACCAAGATAGTCCATTCTTTTGGATAGGTTGGTGATTGTAACATGCAAAATAAGGGAATCAAACTCAAACTTGACTTGTTTCCATCCTCACTAACAAGCAAGTTGAATACCTTCCAACAGAACAGTCATCTCGCCAACCTCTGCTAACCATGCCTCTGTCCATCATCATCCCAGCACCACAACAGTTTGGCCGATGATATCTCAACCAACAACTCCCAAGCACGTCGTTGTGCTCATTTTGCATCCACGTCACTGTTGATTTTCATTGTACGTTGTGTTGGTGACTGTCAATGCGCAATTGGGAGATTTGTGCCCTCTTTGAGTTGTTTCCTTGAATGCCAGTGTGCTTGTTCAACATCGTTGATATATGCTATTTCTGCCCAGATGAAGAACTGGAGCTTCTTCTCCCCATTGTCAAACACCACATGGTTTCTAAACACCCACAAGCCCCACATAGCTGCAACAACATCAGTAAACTTTTATTCGTTGATTCCATCCTTTAAATCTAGAAGGATCTATCTTGGTGTTTGTATATGTGCCAAGGTGACAATATGTGTTGCCGACGTGAGTTGCCAATACTTCCTAGGCTCCTCACAACTGAACAACATATGTTGCATTATCTCCCTTTCTACATGGCCTAGAGGACAACTACCATCAACGTTACAGTGTAGGTCTAGAAGTATCCTTGTAGTGTCAATGCCCCTTGTACTAACGTGCCACAAGAAGTGTGACACTTTAGGCGGCCAAATTGAGTCCCAGGAAATATTCCAGATCATATCATTTGTGGAAGATTATGTAGCCACAAACTCCGTTTCTCCTAGAAATCCCAACCAGTATGTTGACCTCATGGTGAAAACTCCCTTCCTCTCTGGCGACCAAAAAGGTGTGTCCTCCAATAATTGAGTGCTAATAGGTGTGCTTTTAATGGCTTGACATATCTCAGGAGGAAATCAAGCTTGCAGTATCCCCAAGTCCCAGGATTTTGTTTGGGTATCAATCAACTCATGGACCAAAGAAGGTTTCCCTCCCCAGATGCATCTTGAAATGGACTGAGATCACACTCATAATCACACACCCACGTATCCTCCCATATTTTGATCATGCTACTATTCCCCACCCTCCATTTTAGCCCTTCTAGAATGACCACCTTTGCCAACTATAGACTCCTCCATGTATAACTCAGATTATACCCTCTGTTTGCCTCCAGAATAGATTTATGCAGGAAGTACCTTGCCTTGAGATCTTTATATGCTAGTGAATCTGATTTATTCAAAAGCCTCAACAAATGATGTACTAAATTACATTTATTGGGAGCTTTTGCATTAATTCAATAATGTATATAATGATATATATATATATTCTTATTTGGATTAGTATATGATTAACTAATCCATATCAGTTCTACCATATTCTGAAACCATCAAATGATTAATAGGTCTAGAGTCTTAGTATGTACACATAACATATATTTAAGGATTTTATCTAATAGTTAGTAGTACCCAAACTAATTAATGTTGAACCTAACTCAATCAGTTTGTTGATCATTTCTATTTGTTTAATCTACAAAACCTTTGAACATATTGGATTGTAGGGGAGGAACTACTGACCTATTGAGATTGGCTTCTAGTGATCTTCTTGGATTAGTACTAGTGGGTGCCTGAGTATTAAGATCTACGACTCATCATCCCATTCTCCTCAGATCTCTATCAAAGGTGTCCCTGAATGTGGTTGAGGAGGTGGTAGAAAGTGTCATATATCTGCTACCCAGGTTGAAGGATGTGGGGTCTTCTTCTGTGTGAAGCATTAGGGTTCTATTAGGTGGTGGTGTGGCTGTTAGGCAGTCTTAGTCCTGATCAACTAGAGTTAATGGAAGTTGATTGACAATGTTATAGGTCAAAGGGGATGAGTTGTAGATTCGGTTTTAGGTGGTCGACCAGTTTTATGGGCCTGTTATGGCTCATTTCTAACATGTTGATGGAGAGGAGATCTATTGAGGTAGAGTGGAGAAATTGTAGTACGTACAGGAGGTGCCCAGAAAGATAGGGTGACTGTAGAATCGAGGAAGACCATCCACATTAGTGTTTGATGTGTAAGGTATAGTCTGAATCTTTTAGAATTGATTCTCTCAACAGAGATCCATGATGTGGAAGCTTGGTCGAGGGTGTTATGGTTGGAGATCTACAATGGCTTGATGCATGTCTGTCTTACATGTTTGTCTTGCATATCTATTGAGATGTATCTATGATATAGAATGAGGGGAATAGTTATAGGGTTCAAAGCATCTCTACAAATATGTAGGGAAAGGAGGAGGCATTTTGCAAATAGTGTGGCATTAAAGTTTGAAATAGCACATTTATTTCAACATTTGCAGATAGTCTATGGATGCATTGTTGTTTTATATTTTGCTAATGAGAGGGGTGATAGTGGCCCCCCTCTAGAGTCTTGAACAACAAACAATAGTTGTGTTGGGTCTAATGAGTTGAAGTCCGATTAAAAGTGTCCTAGGCTTGATGAAATAGATAAGAAGAGGTGAATTGTGAGCTTGCGGGCCATTTCTTATGCATTGGATAAAATGTACGATAATGTTGACCTAGTGTAAGAAAATCCCATCTAAAGCTTTTTATTATAGATCTTCAGACAAAATTTGTTTTCTTTGAAAATCGACCATGGGTATATTTCCTATTAAATTAGATAAGAAGAACAGTGACTCTTCTACTATCAAACCCCATCCCATTTATAAATCCTATATACTATAGAGACAATAGAATTTGACAGCTTGTTTAACTTCTATGAACTATTTTTAATAAGTTTGTATTTCTCAAAAGAAAATATATACCTAAATTTCAATATACATAGTTCATTTATCTAAAATTGTTCGAAGACATTCTATAATTATGAGTTCTAACAATATGTTGAGGGATCAATGAATCAAATTGAATAATGTCAAAATAACTTGCAAGACTTAATTAAGGGACTAGTTAGTAAATATTTCTTGAATAAGGGGATTGAATTTTCTTTGACACAAGAAACCCAAGATAGAGACCAATCTAGAAAAAATGTGAATTAGAGATCAAATATAAATTTCATAGACAAATTTTGGTATGTTACACAAATAGTTTTAGGTGTTTACTACATAATTCATGAATGGTAAAGTTGTTACAAAATTGATAGATGGTTAGTGATATCTCTTTTAGAATATTTGTATATGATTTTTATGAGTTTGAATTTCATCAATCTTAGAGGCAGTGGTATACCAAATAGTTGGACAATTCTATAGTAGTTGGTAAACAATAGTGAATTTTATTGACGGGTATCGAGGCTTCTAGTAAGAAACTCAAGACCATGAATGTATACATATTTCTTGTACACTTTGATCATCTTAGCTCAGAAAGATCAATTTGTATGTACATCACATAATAAATATCCAATATAATCTGTTAGTCCAACTTGGGTAAAGTGAAACTTAACAAGTATCATACTATACAAACCATTCCATTACATTCTAGAATACACAGATTATTCAATTTAAATCAAATCTAGTGTTGAAAGTCATGCTTAAGTTATTTCTTTTCATCATATCAAAATGTAAAAATTTGTTTTAGTTTGATCTTTAGTCAAATAGATTTTGGTTAGTGTACAAAAAGAAAATGAAATGATATAATTGCAGGATTAAGATAAGAAACTTATAGTGGTTAACTTTTATAGTGAGACTACAGAATCAATCTTTCATTATATTTTGTAAATACCAAAAAGCCCTTGTGATGAATTACTCCATAATGAAGAAAATGGATTACACTCTAAAAGAGTCTAGGAGAGGTAATTGGGGCATGTTGGTGGAGCACGAGAAGCTAAACCAACCACAGACAACCTCTTGACTAATATTGTTGGTATCCAACAATAATGGAGATTGTGTTGATACCCAATGGTACCTAATGTGTGTCCTTTATACAACAAATTCACTAAAAATAATGACCCTAAACTTTAACCTTAATAACGACAATCAACTCACCCCCAAGTGAACTAGTTAAATGCAGTACAGTAAATGGTCAAATCCATGAGACAACATCACTAAGAATTGTTTCAAACCCATTACTAAAAATAATATATAAAAACTAGTTGTTGAGAGGGATATTATCTAAAATACAAAATAAAGTTTGTAGAAGCAAAACTAATTAAGTTAAGATTTATTTCAATTAATAAAAAGTAGAGGGGGTTTGGATTTGTCCACCATAGCCTATGTAGTAAATCAAGTATAAATAATTCCTTGAATTGAATATGTTAAAGGACCAAGAATATTTGCATCATTACTGAATACAAATCTCACAAGGATCAAACTCCCCACAACTCCATGATCTTCTTGTTTATGTCTCCTAGTCCAATCGTCTATTAGAACTCCATCTGGGATTTATATATAACTCTATGTGTTTCATACATCATTCACATCCTAGGATCTAAGATCTCATAACCTAGGATTCTAATATATAAAAAATGATAAAGCAAACACAGAATTCCATTCAAGATCTCATATAGAGTTTTGTGGGTTCATTCAGCATTATTAGCCTAGGATTTTGTGATCTCTTCAACCAATATTACAACCATAAGAATATAATTGATTGAACTATAGAACAAATGTGTACATCAATAGAAACACAATTAACAAATGAAATTCTTAGACTTTACATGAACTAGACTAAGGTATGGGCTATGGGGCTACACCCCATGCCCTGGTAAAATGGTATGCTCACTCATAATAGAAACATGTACAAATACAGATAGAAAGAGTCATTTGCCATAGTCAAAAAACAATAAGGCAGTCTTCGTGAGGATGCCAACGGCTGATTCTTCCCTTTTCTTGTTATGTTCACCCAAGGGAGGCTTTGACATGATCGAGTATCATCCCCTTAAAAGAGGCAGTTGGCTTGTCTTTATTGTGAAAGAAGGGAAGCCATCAGTTTGTCTGCTACCAATGTGGAGAGATACTAAGAGAGGACAATCACTTAATAATTTCAATCAACAAAAGATGTTGCATTTGTATGGAGAGTGAATCATGGATATAATATCTCAAAGTTTCACTGTAGAAATAATTGTGGAGAGAGAATGACCGTTGTTGTAGATGTTAATTATCACAATTCTTTGATTACAATTAATGTTGTATGCTTGACTTTTGTCAAAGGAATTATAGTGAGACACCTCTCAATTATGCCTGGTCAGTGGCTTCAATTACATGTGTCCTCCATACAAAAGAGTATTGTCATGGCTTTTTGCTTTTATTTCCAACTCGTCTTTTAATTGCATAATCAACTTTTTCAACATAAACAAACTCAATGGTTACTTGTCTTTGTGGCTAGTTAAGTGTGTAATACCTGAATAATATAACTATTTGTCCCAATAAGTAATGGAGAAAAGAATTGCATTACCTTTAATTATTATGACCATTCAAATTCTTTGACTCTCTTTACCGTAGATTTCCATTATAGATGTTTTGAGAAAATTTTGAGGTAGTCACAAGTTCCAAAGTGGATCAAAAATATATACTTCATGTAGCTACTGAATTTTTTTCTAAATTATTAAACATTCAATTTGGAGTTTGTATGCAAAAGATATGGTAGTTTTGTTGTGGGATATATATATCAAGCATTTCTAAAAGTTCTACAAACTAATCAACTGATTCAAAATTGCAATTGACGGTTCAGAAAATGTAGAATATGTTTTTTGTGTAGGTTATTAAATTCTCTTTCCAATTAATATTTAAATGTTAAATTTTGAGTTCTTATGCAAAAGGTATGTTCATTTTTGTTACAATTATATTTATTGTACTTAATAGTATGCACAATGGCGAGAATACGAATGGAGCCCCCGCTAGGGTTCCCGTGAGGGGGTGGCGGCGGCCGAGGATGAGGAGGTCATGTCAGTGGCATAAGAGGCCAAGGCCATGTATCTGCACAAGCTGGCACCCTGTCAGACACTAGCAGCAAATCCCCAGCAACCATCATTGATCCACAAGCACCATCGCAAGTCCCGAACGTCCAACAAAAATCCTACCGCGATGCCATGACGGGCTCCAGAGTCTCGGATCAGGTTAAGGTTGTCTCTCCTGACACTTTAATGACATAAGATATACACATCGACAACACATGCTCAATCCCAACCATCACGGTGAACCCCAATTCCCAGCCACAACTCCTAGAGCCATACAAACACGTTGTCATCGTCAAGTTGCTGGGCAGAAACATAGGGTTTCAGGCTCTGGTGAATAGACTGGAAATCCTCTGGTCGCCTACCAACTCCTTCAAAGCCATAGATCTAGAAAAAGGGTACTATATTGTCCAACTGGGCAACAACGAAGACTTTGTCAAAGCCATGACTGGCAGCCCGTGGGTGATATTTGGTAATTATCTATCAGTACAATCCTGGAATGCCAACTTCTGACCATCTGAACTTATGCCTCGCAAAGTAGTTGTCTGGCTTAGAGTCATAGACCTTCCTATCTTCCTCTACCAAAATCAACTCTTGTCAAGCATAGGGAACCTAGTAGGGAAGACAATCAAGATTGATACCACAACCTCTTCCAGAGATCGAGGGAAATTCGCACGCCTAGTTGTGGAGGTGGATACTGCCCAGATGCTATTGCCTGCGATCCTTCTCAATGGGGAGAAATATCATCTAGAATATGAAAACCTGCCCGTAGTTTGCATGTGATGTGGTAGGATGGGTCTAGAGGACGTTGAATGTGATTTCGTTAAACCTTTCGTCATGTCGGATCCATCTACTTCCCATGCAACAACAGTGTCTCCAGTATCACTCCTCTACTCCCAGTCCATTCATACCCCCCAAATCCATGCGCCGCACAACTCAGAAGGTCGGGCAACTTGGGGGTAAGCAAGTGGCCTCGTATGTTCCATCCAAACACTCAACAGAGAGGGCCAAACCGAGCAATACCACGAGTGAGATAGTAATGGATGAAGAAGATGATTGATAAGTAGTAAAATCTAAAAAAACAAGAAAAAAGTCCCAAAGACCCCGGAACCACAGCCGAGAAGCCCAGCCAACAACTTTGTTGTGGTCCTTGTCGACGATGATGTCTCTAAGGGATGGAATGTCATCCCTAATGATGGAGATGCATTCCAGTTTAAAAGTGCCCCACCCTCCAACACTGATCATCCTCCCAATACCTTTGCTTGGGGAGACAAGGGGAATGGAAATGGAGTCATGCTTAGAAACTGAAAGGTAATTTATCAGAACATTTTAGTTAGCCCAATAAGGGACCACAAGAAGGGAAATATTACCCATGTGGTTAGTGCCATGGGATATAACCAGTTCAATAAAAAGCATCTCAACTTTGATGACGAGAATATCATCATGAAAGACGCTATCAACACAGGTGACTCAGTAGAGGAAGTAATAGCTGGCACAGGCCAAGCAGTGGGCCTATGTGCAGCTATTAACTGAAGTGCACCTCCCTTTTATGTATAATATGCCTAACATCTTGTACTGGAATGTCCAAGGAGCTCGATCCAAGGACAAACTTCGTCTACTAAGGAATATAAACTAGAACACAAACTTAACGTTCTAGTTTTAATTGAAACTTGTTGCAGTGGCATCTCTGCATATACTATCATTAAAAAACTGGGATACTCCTCATCACATATAGTAGAGGCTCTTGGCTTTTCTGGGGGCATCTGGATCCTATGGGATGACACCCAATGCAAAGTGGACATTATCTTCAACCATCAACAGTTTATTCATTGCAGAATCAAGGAGTCCTGGGACATCATATTTGTCTATGGAAGCCCTAACCCCACCAAACATCAGTTGCTATGGTCCAGACTGTCAGAAATTTCCCCCACTGTCAAGGGTGCTTGGGTTGTGGTTGGCGATTTCAACACCATCCTAGACATTTCAGAGAAGAAGAGTGGGATATACTTTGATCATCGCAATAGTTGTTTGTTCAAAGAACTTCTCATCAAGACTGGTCTCTCAAAGATTAAAATGCACAGCCATTTCTATACTTTCAAACGGTGGAGGCTTCTCGAAAAACTAGATAGAATCATAGCTAATGATGAATGGTTACATGTTGATGGTGGCTACAAATCAATGATTCTTCCTCGGCTCTATTCTGATCACAAACCCATTCTTATCTCTAATATCGGGCAACAAAGCCATAAAACGCTGGTCTTCTGTACAAAGGCAAGATGGGCAATTTCCCCGGACTTCCATAGGTCACTGCTACCACAATCGAACAAGCAACTTCCTTATCCAGAAGCACTGAACGTCTTCCAACATGTAGCCATCAAATGGGATGCAGTCCAAAGGTGCAATACAAATAAGGCGAAAAGGAATCTCATGAACAAAATTGATAATTGCTAGGTACAATACAGTACTTCTCCTAATTCTACTAATGACCTTCTATCTATCTCTCTTTAAGAGCAATACAGTAGAATCCTCCTTTAGGAGGAAATGGACTGGCAGCAGAAATCCCATATCACCTGGCTTCAAGCTAGGGATGGGAATACAAAGTTTTTCCATACCTACATCAAGGCAAGGCGACACTTTGCTCAGATCAGTAGGTTACAAAATGACAAAGGCGAGTGGGTGGACAACCCATTAGAATTCAAGCAGCTGATTCGCAACTAATTTCTCAAGCTTATGACAGTAGGCAATTAGCCATCAACCCAGTCTACTGTCATCACTTCCTACCCGGGATGATTCGTTCAACTTTCTCCTCAGAAGAGAAACTTCATTGCACGCATGCTCGGTCCACATGAAATTAGAAGCACCACCTTTCTTATGTCATCCTCCAAAGCATCGGGGCCGGATGGAATCTATACTGAATTCTTACAATCTAACTGGAGTAAGCTTGGCAACTCAGTCATCAAATCCATACAAGCCGCATTCAACACAGGGAATATCAATCATCGGCTCACTGATTCCTATATGGTTCTCCTATCGAATAAAAGGCAACTAGTGAAGGGCTCGGACCTACGTCCTATCTCCTTGAACAATAGCTGCTTTAAACTTATCTCAAAAATTTTGGTGGAACGTCTAAAATTACATCTCAAGCATTGGATTTCGGATACTCATTCTAGCTTCATACCTAGTAGGAAAATCAGTGACAATATTCTTCTTGTACAGGAAGTCATTCACTCTATGAAACAAAAGAAGGACAATATGAAGTGGGAAACCATCAAACTGGACATGTCTAAGGCCTTTAATCGTATGAAATGGCCATTCATATAAGATACCCTAGTCAAGGTGGGGCTGTTGAGCATCACTGTGAAGCTAATTATGAACATCATTACCTCTGGGAATACATCCATCTTATGGGAGGGAGTCCCTCTTGACCCATTTTGCTCCTCGCAAGGTGTATGCCAAGGGGACCCATTGAGTCTATACGTGTTCGTTCTATGTGTGGAATGATTATCACAATCTATTAACCAGGCGGTGACAGACGGTCACTGGAAACCTATTCGTCTCATGCACCAAGACATGCCCCTATCCCACATATTTTTTTCTGACGACATCCTCTTAATGTCAGAGGGAAGCCCAACACAGGCTACTAACATGCTAGACATCCTCAATCTATTTGTCGCAGCGTCAGGTCAAGAAGTATCCAAGCCAAAATCGTGTTGCTTCTTCTCATCAAACACTTCCAGAGGAGAGAAATGTGCTTTCTACAGAAAAATTGGGATCGATCATACTGAGGACCTGGGGCATTATCTCAGAGTTCCTATACTCTGTCATAGAGTTAATCGAGCAACACATTAGCACATCACCGCCACCATCCAGGAATGCATGACAGGGTGGGCGGCAAGGTACCTCTCCATGGAAGGGCGGATAACCCTTGCTAAATCCATGCTACAATCCATTCCATCCTACGCTATGCAAACAGTTCGCCTTTCTCCTCTCCTCTGTGATGACATTAACAAGCAGGTCAAAGACTTCATCTGGTCTGGAGGCAGTAATAAAAAGAAGTTGTCCTTGGTTTCGTGGAATAAAATTACATCCCCTAATGCCATGGGCGGACTGGGTATCAAGGATGCCCGCGACTAAAATACAACCCTAATGCTAAAGAATGTATGGTTCTTCCTCAATAATTACACATCCCCTTGGGTTAAGGTTATGAAGGAGAAGTATATGCATGGCAGCACAATCAGTAAGAAACCCAACTCTTCAGCTTGGGCATTCATTAAGAAACACATTGACTCCCTCTCAAGCATTAGTCACTGGACTATTAATCCAGGCACAAGCACAAATGTGTGGACTGATAAATGGGTTAATGGAGAAGCCATCACCGAGCTATACCCCTCCTGGAGTATACCAACTGACCTAGCTGACCTAAAGGTTAGTTCTATGTGCCTAGAGAATGGAGAATGGGACTACTCCTTTATCCATCAATTTCTTCCTCCACCTTTTAGAGATTGAATCAAGCTCATTCCTACGCCAGTTGATGAGTCGGGTGAGGACACCTGGTCAAGGTCGTTCGAAGCTTCAGGCGTCTTCTCTGTGAAGTCATCTTATTCTTGGATTCGCTCAGATAGGAACATCAACTCTCACGGAAACTAGGACTTTATTTGGCACCTAAAAATCCCAGAGCGATTGCACATCTTCACATGGCTTCTTTAGCACCGTGCTCTCTTAAAAAATGTCGAGAAGCAGCGTCAGCACCTTAATGTAGACACTATCTGCAGATGCAATAATGCCCCTAAAAGTCTATTACACTTCCTGCGCGACTATCATTCCAGTAGGCAAGTCTGGTCTGGACTTTGCAAGGGAACTAATTTCTTTACTAACAACGAGGATATGTGGATCTATAATCTGACCTCTGTCGGTGATAATGGTGCAGCCTGTTTACAAAACATTGTAACAGTTTGGCACTTATGGTAGGCAAGGAATGACAATGTCCATAAGAACCTTCCTTCTAATACTCAACAAAAAATCCTTTTCATTAAGTAAAGAACACAAACCATCATGAACCTTCCTCAGCCTAAATCATACTCCCTGGGAGCTAGTGACTCACACAGGTTCACCAAGCCGAACTTAGTAAATGGTGTAATCTTTGTGGATGCGGCATTCAATAGCTTCTCCAAGAGAGCAGGAGCTGGCATCCATGCCATAGACAATAAAGGAAGATGCATGTGCGTATGAGGAATCCCCTTTTACTCTTCATCAGTGCTTGAATCGGAAATCAATGTTGCAATCATGGCCGGCCAGCTATGTCAGGAGCTAGGAGTGTCGCAAGTGCTCATTCTCTCAGACTCCAAACTGGTAGTGAGCCTACTTAATAATGAGCAGCCTCCCATTAGCAAGCTCCAGCTACACTGGAGAAAATTTCCACTCATCAGAACCTCCATTCAGCTCACGATACTCCATGTCCCTCGTGAACTGGATAAAGTTGTTGATGAAGTAGCCAACCACACCCTACACTCCTTTACTTCTTGTAATTTCAGTTTACTTAAGCCATATTGGCTAGTTTAGGATCTGCATATCAACATAGATCTCTTTTGGTCTACACTAGAGAGCAGAATGAATAAAATTTAATCTCTAGTTACAAAAAAAAATAGTATGCACAATGATATCTTTTCTTTATTGGTGGTATGACCCTATTACATTGGACGTGTATGGAAGAAGTGGTAAATGGGAAAAGGGTGTGCCAACCCGAACTCATAGTTTGACACTATTTTTGGCTTTTTTGTTTGTTTTTTATGAAATGAGGGGGTATGAAGGTGATGGAAGAAATGTAGAAGAGGATAAACCTGTGCATCTCATATTTTGAATTTAGTGCATTGGGAGCATCATTATATCAATTTAATTCTTTATACACCATACACAAATCAAAAAATTTCACAAGTTATTACATAAATCAAGTAAAGACATGTTCCATTTTATTCCAATTAATCCAATATAGTTTGCCATCTTTTCCAAGGAGTGTATTACTTGAGGTCATAGATGACAGGGTGAGTTCTAGCAGTGCCAGTTTATGAATTTTCTATGAGAGAAATCACTTTAGTTCTTGGGATTCTTTTATTAATATGCATAATTTTCCGACTAGATAAAGACCAAAACATATGCCAGAAAGGGAAATTTTGATTTTTTTTTATGAAAGCTAAACTACATACAATTTAAATAATATGTCAAAAATGCTAAATCAAGGAAAGATAGAGTGGGTGGAATACGTACCCCACCTCCAACCTGAACTTTGAATTTTTGCTCGTCTAGACAAATTCCTAAATCTAGGATGGAGGGAAGAAATCAATGATGCTCTTCCAAGAGGTCATGGAATCTCAAAAAGGTCTGGTTGAAATAAATATGAACAAGGGGCAAAACCTTGTAAATGAGAGGTCAATAGTGCAATATATGATGTGGTGGTCGTGGTAGCTTGAATGGGTTGTCCAAATGCTTCAAGTATCCTTATTTTTCACCTCCTAGATCATTCAATAGGATCTACAAAACACTCCTTTGTCAGTAGAGGAAGTGTAGTAACAGTGTGTGTATCAAGAAAAAATGGCACAATTTAGGAGTAGTGTCTATCTGGTAGCCTAAAGATATGTTCATATGTGAATGATGGAGGTGGATTTCCTTCTTCTATTTCTAAGGTAGTAGGTAACAATTCTATAACTTATGTTTCCAACTATGTTAAATCGGGTGGAGGATCTATCTTTGGCTTCTTATTATCATATAGATATGCATGTAGGAGGAGTGGTTTTGATACGAGAATAATAGTATCAGTTAATTCATTTTCATAAACATTTTTTATGACATTGTGTCCTCTTAAAAGATCATACAATCAACATTGAGAACAATGGGGGTAGTGGGGTTGATTGTTGATTCAACATGTTTCTCGAGTTACTCCATAAAAAATGTAGCTAAGTAATGTGTGGGTTCAATAAGGATATAGAATAGGAATATCATTAATAGAGTGGAACAATATAGGCATATGAACTTTTTCTATAGGTGGTGGCTCCTTATCTAGACCAGTCATATGTGGAATAAAAATTGGTTGTGGGTGAGTGTAAATCTCTTGATGAGGAAGCCTTTCTCTGTAAAAATCAATTGATTCATTATGGGAGGGTGGTGGTTCATTATCCAGAATAGGCTCAATCGAAGATGGTTGTTCATTGATAAAGTCTGGATCAATATCCACAATTAGAGTGGTTGGTAGATCTTCAGGTTCTCTAGCAATTTAAGAACAACTCTCTCGTTGTGACTTATCATACTATAGTAATAAAGCCTCTAGAGAAGAGGTCGGAATATAAGTGTACACATCACATGATGGTTGTAGCTCCTTATTTTATGCCATTTCAATTTGATCCAGCATAGATGACATGAGAATGGTATTATTATCATCATCATCGCCAAAAAAAATCATCCTTGGCTGCTCCAGTTTCCTCGTGGAGCTCTCTCATAGACCCTCAAGTGATGTGACTGGCTGGGAGAGTTGTGCCTTCAACTGAGCTACCATCATCTCTAGGGTGTTAAGTTTCTCCTCCATGGTATCTCGAGCCTCTTGTTCAGTGGCCATGGCTGCTCTTGTCTCCTTGACAAGGGTCGCCCTTAGTGCAACAAGGACTAGTTTCACCTAATAGTCGAGTTCTTCCTCATTTGTTCAATTCTAAATAGTACGGTTCATATAGTGGAAAGCCATGTCAATATCTAGATCACATATAGATGGTGTGGAACCAACAACTTGTGACCATCACATACATCATAGTACCAGAAAAGAGATCACACAACATTAAGCTTTGAGTGAAACAAATTTAAGAAAATATGAGTGATTATCAACTGAAAAGAAAAAAGATAAATTATCAAATACTAAAAGAGAATATCAACTTCAAAAAAAATCTAAGGAAGCTAAAAGAAATTATAAAACCAACCTAAAAATTAAGAAAACCAACTAAGTAATTATACAAACCTAAACAATACAAAAATAAGCTAGAAATTATAAATAAAATTAGCAATTATAAAACAAAAATAACAATTATAAAAAAATTAAAAATTACAAAACCAAACTAAGAAATATAATTACTAAAATCAATGGGTTTCAAAAATAACTCTATTGTCCCCAAAAATGGCGCCAAAATTTAATGTTTGTTGTTTGCATGATAATTCACTAGGAAGAAAATTCCCAGAGTTTAACCTTAATATCAACAATCAAATTGCTAACAAATGAATCAATTAATTGTAGTATAGAAAAGGATCGATCACATGAAAAAAAAACATGATTAAGCATTTTTTTCAAACTTATTACTAAGAATAATATTTAAAATCATGTTGTCGAGATATTATAACTAAAATATTATATAAAGATTACATAAGCAAAACTAATTAAGTTTAGATTTAATTCAATTAATAAAAAGTATCAGTACTCCAAGTTTCACCACCATAGCATGTGTAGCTATCCCAATATCATGAACTCCTTGAATTTAATATGTATAATTAGGACTAAGTAGATATTGTTGGATAAATTGGACATTATGATAAATCCCTTTGTTTCGATGATGACAAACATTTCATTCTTAATATTCTAACGAGCTACTTGAGTGTGCAGGAACAAGGTGGATGACAAAGCAACTAGGGAAAATCCACGAGCTTACATATTTTCATGCAATGTAATCACTATTGTAAAAACTTGTACAGATATATAATGTACAAGTACTTAGATTGCATGTAAATCAAGCGTTAGATCTTCCCTAGCTACACACCTCACTTAGACAAGTCATCCCCTTCCAATAGGATCACAATATGCACATTCACACATATAATTAATGCCTAAATTGAAACCTTGAAACAGGGTCTATCTCGGTCGACAAACTCCTCGACCGAGACACTCTCGGTCGACAAACTTCTCGACCGAGATTGACCAAAAGTAGCCGTTAGACACAGCAGTTGACAGTTGCAAATAAACGTTAATCCAGAGAGCCTGTCGGTCGACAAAACTTCGACCGAGTAGGTATCTCGGTCGAAAAATTGTCGACCGAGATGGTCTCTGACAGCAAACTGCAGAATAAAGCAACTAGCCGTTACTAACGCACCTAACTTATACCTAACGGCTAGTTAAGCACTTAGAAGCCCCTAGAAGTTGTCTAGAACGTCCTTAAGTATTCATAGGCCATTCCTATAAATATGAAATGCCTTAGGACACCAAAAGATACCTAAGCTATACTTGTGCTATACTTGAGCTTGAATACACACTTGCAATCTGTTTTAAGAGCAATAGAGCAATTCCTACACTTGCCATTCATTCCTATTGCTCCCATTTCGTGTCCTATAGGCTAGTATCTCCTATCCACTACAATCACATTGTCATACACATTGGTTAGGAGATCTAAATGCTTGATATAGGAAAATCAAGCCTTGTGCTTACAACGGTATTGTAATTTCTGTTTTCCTTCTTGTTCCTTTTTATCTTTTGTACTCTCCTTGCTACTCCTAGGGTTGGAGGCTGCGGATTGGAGAGGGTTGACTTCTCAGGTGGAGAAGGGGACTTCAAGCTACTTCAAGAAGGCTATCGCACGGGAAGCTACTTCAGAAGGCTGGTGCAACGGGAGTTGGTGCATCTACTTCAAGGGAAGGCTGCTTCAAGGTTGGGCGATTACTTCTAGGTGAAGGCTGCTTGAAGGGTTTGGGAAAAGAAATTGTATTTTATGTAAAGTCCTTGCGAGGTAATAAAATAAATTTCTTTTCAAATCCCGGTTGGGTAAGCAACCGGGTAGTGGACTGATGGCTATAGTATTTGCTATAGTTGGAACCACTCTAAACCCTGTGTCTCCTTGTCCAATATTTTCATTGTGGTTGTTTAAGTTAAATTATTATTAAAATCTTTATAAAACTCTATTCACCCCCCCTCTAGTAGTTTTCAATTGGTATCAGAGCAGGCTTCAAGGAACCCTAACCAGGTCTTGAAGAATGAAGGGTGGAGGTGACTACAACCGCAGGCAAAGGAGCAACTTGGACCAACCTTCAACAAGCTGCAATTGGTGTTTAGGAACGAACCATACAACAATTGGCTGTCCATGGAAAGAAAAGAAGAAAGAGGTCCATAAGAATTGTTTCATTGCTACAACCAATGAGGAAGAAGAAGAAGAGGTAAGCCTTCTTGATTTATCAAAAGAAGAGCTAATTTCTAGTATTGAAGAAACTCACAATAAGTATATTGAGTGCAAGAAGAAGTTAAAGAAATCTAGTAAAATAATCGATGAGTTAAATGCTAGACTTCTTGCTCTTACTTCTGAAAATGATGATTTATATGCTAAATTGAATACTCTTGGTTTTGAAAAAGATAGCATTGTTTCAGAAAATCGTACTTTGAAATCATCTCTAAGTAGTAGTGATGTGAAGATTTTTACTCTAGAATCAAATTATGATCTTTTATATCAAGAAAAGGTTGAATTACTTGCAAAGTTAAATGATTTTCAAAAACAACCTGTTTTGTGTATACATCTAGATTATGATAATATAGTGAAAGAAAGAAATTCTTTATCATCCAATCTAGATCAAGCAAAACTAGACATTAAGAAAAGAATGGATGAGATCGTTAAGTTGCAACAAGAAGTTAGTAGGTTAAGCAACAATGGAATCCTTGATAGAATATTGGATAATTCCTATCATCAAATAGGGAGAAGAGGACTAGGTTATAAGCCCAAAGGGAAAACTTATCAACAACCTAGTTGGAGAAAGACACGAGCACATCAAGCCACATTTGTTCCAAAGAACAACCTAGAACAAAACCATAGAAAAAGACTTGAGGTTGATTCTATATGTTGCCATTACAGCTCACGTCTTGGACATTACTCTTTTTCATGCCCATACAAGAAAAAGAATGTTGAGTTAGTATGGGTTCCGAAACCTCCAAATTGAATTGATTAGACTAAGTTGAGATATGACCGAAGACTTTAAATTGCACATCCTTATGTCTATCTCAACTTAACATAAAGGGATAACAAAATGATTCAAGTAACTAAAATTTCTAACTTGAAAACTTATCTTAATTAAGGTCCTCAAAACTTAATTTTTTTATATGATTAGTTGAGATTTGATCTAAATATTACTTTGATATTCATATGTTTATCTCAACTAAAACTGATTCTTAAACTACATAATTGAATTAGACATAGTCTACATTTTACTCGAAATCAATAAATAGTTCTGTAGGTAAAACAGAAACCTTGTCGGTCGAGAAATCGTCGACCGAGCAGTCAGTCGGTCGAGAAATCGTCAACCGAACTGGTCACTGATTTCAGTCTGCAGTGAAATTACTGAACAACTGAGTGATCAATGGCTATCTATCTGTTGTTAATGACTATTTTACAAAACAAGTTGAAGATCTTTTTGAATATAAATGACATCATTCTCTAAGTTGAAAATCAAGCTTAGAAATCCCTATTTTATAATGTTTTACATGATTTTCTTTAAAGCATCTATCTAGATAGAAATCATGTGTTATGACATTCAGTTTAAATGATTACAATCACTGTATTTCATGAAAGTATCATTCTATTGGACATGCTTTCACTATTTCATCATTAAGCATGCTGTTGTGTTAACACAAATAGATAATGATAATTGCATGCGTGAGTCTTGATGATAAGCAAGCAAAATAATTCATTGGTGATATGACTATTAAAAATGCTTGCAAAGAACACAATGTTACAAAATTTCTCAAATTGATATCTTTAAAAAGACTTGAGATATTAATCATGCTTTCATTGTTAAGAAAATATTTTCATATTGAGTATCACTTAACATGCTTCATCATGATCATTATGTTTCATTGGTGTAAAATAAGCTTTGATTCATATATACAAACCATGAATGATCATTGTGATTCAGAAAATTGCAAATGTCATTAGCATAAAAGCATCTTGACATAATAGATAATGCTTGTGTACACAGCTTGAAATGATGATGTTGCTATGACAAGCCAAACTGTGCCTCTTAGAACAAAATATTAATGTTTTTATCTATTTGCTTGTTCTAAGAAATCAAAAGCAAATATCTTGACTTTAAAGACATTAATCTTGCTTTCAAAATATATGTTTCTAAAAGAATCTTATGATAAGGGTATAAGAAGAAATGGGATTTGATATTTCTGTACCCATAAGCATATGAAACATCATTTACAATGAATGTAAAACATGCATTCTAGAAAAATCTAGGACAAAGACTTCACTAATGATGCTCATATTAAAGTTTTTATAATGGGTACATCTTAATGTGCTTCAAATTGATATTTATAGCTATCTGCAGAAATTATACTTCACATATGTTTATCTTGGAAATCTGCAGAATTTTGCCTCTTGGTTAAAATTAAATTGACCAAGGGGCGCTATGGTCGTAGTCAAGGGCGACCTAAAATAAGCTTTGACAAAATGCTTATTTGGACATCAATTTATTGAACTTAATCTTAGTATACTTTTGATAAAGGTCAAAATCAAAAATTTAAAATCATTTGTGACCTTAAAAGCCTTAAATTGCTTAAATTGTAAGATTAAGGGGGAGCTTATAAAAACAAATTTGATTATTTGATTATGAAGCTTACAAAAACATTTGTTCACATCATTTGGAGTTTGTTATGACCTTCGGATTCTTAAAAGTAATTTATAATTTCATCAAAATAATATATCTTGCTCTTAAAGGAACTCTCTAAACAAATCAGGGCTTAACATCCCATGCATTTGGTTGGAGACATTTTTATGTACTCTAAGATTAAAGGATTCTCATTTAATTTAGGGCTTAACATACCTTGATAAAATGAGAAATCAATATACATTCATAAGCGTAAAAGGAATCTCATATCATTTCAAAGCTTAACATCCTTTGCAAATGATTGAGACACAAATTGTGGATAAAATTAGACAAAAATGATATTCAATCCATGTTCCTAATAGGATATCTATTTAAGGGGGAGCTTAATATAAAATGAAATGGGAGAAGAAATAAAATGTTCAAACTGGATATCTTTTTGAAATGACAAAGGGGGAGAAAGAATATGAAATCAAAAACATATCAATAAAAATATATCAATAAGTTTCATAACATCTTGTCAGCACTCATGGCTACAAAAGGTAATCTTCAGGTATGAAACTTACATGCTTTATATTTCCTTATTTCATATTTAGGAAATGTTTGTCATCTTCAAAAAGGGGGAGATTGTTGGATAAATTGGACATTATGATAAATCCCTTTGTTTCGATGATGACAAACATTTCATTCTTAATATTCTAACGAGCTACTTGAGTGTGCAGGAACAAGGTGGATGACAAAGCAACTAGGGAAAATCCACGAGCTTACATATTTTCATGCAATGTAATCACTATTGTAAAAACTTGTACAGATATATAATGTACAAGTACTTAAATTGCATGTAAATCAAGCGTTAGATCTTCCCTAGCTACACACCTCACTTAGACAAGTCATCCCCTTCCAATAGGATCACAATATGCACACTCACACATATAATTAATGCCTAAATTGAAACCTTGAAACAGGGTCTATCTCGGTCGACAAACTCCTCGACCGAGACACTCTCGGTCGACAAACTTCTCGACCGAGATTGACCAAAAGTAGCCGTTAGACACAGCAGTTGACAGTTGCAAATAAACGTTAATCCAGAGAGCCTGTCGGTCGACAAAACTTCGACCGAGTAGGTATCTCGGTCGACAAATTGTCGACCGAGATGGTCTCTGACAGCAAACTACAGAATAAAGCAACTAGCCGTTACTAACGCACCTAACTTATACCTAACGGCTAGTTAAGCACTTAGAAGCCCCTAGAAGTTGTCTAGAACGTCCTTAAGTATTCATAGGCCATTCCTATAAATATGAAATGCCTTAGGACACCAAAAGATACCTAAGCTATACTTGTGCTATACTTGAGCTTGAATACACACTTGCAATCTGTTTTAAGAGCAATAGAGCAATTCCTACACTTGCCATTCATTCCTATTGCTCCCATTTCGTGTCCTATAGGCTAGTATCTCCTATCCACTACAATCACATTGTCATACACATTGGTTAGGAGATCTAAACGCTTGATATAGGAAAATCAAGCCTTGTGCTTACAACGGTATTGTAATTTCTGTTTTCCTTCTTGTTCCTTTTTATCTTTTGTACTCTCCTTGCTACTCCTAGGGTTGGAGGCTGCGGATTGGAGAGGGTTGACTTCTCAGGTGGAGAAGGGGACTTCAAGCTACTTTAAGAAGGCTATCGCACGGGAATCTACTTCAGAAGGCTGGTGCAACGGGAGTTGGTGCATCTACTTCAAGGGAAGGCTGCTTCAAGGTTGGGCGATTACTTCTAGGTGAAGGCTGCTTGAAGGGTTTGGGAAAAGAAATTGTATTTTATGTAAAGTCCTTGCGAGGTAATAAAATAAATTTCTTTTCAAATCCCGGTTGGGTAAGCAACCGGGTAGTGGACTGACGGCTATAGTATTTGCTATAGTTGGAACCACTCTAAACCCTGTGTCTCCTTGTCCAATATTTTCATTGTGGTTGTTTAAGTTAAATTATTATTAAAATCTTTATAAAACTCTATTCACCCCCCCCCTCTAGTAGTTTTCAGATATATTTCCTTACAAAACACAAATCTCATTAGGATCAAGATTCACACAAACTCGAGATATCAATTTTTTTGGTTTTTTTTCAATCATCCAGTAGAACTCCATCCAAGATTTCTTTAGGAGTTCCAAGTGTTTCATATAACACTCTAATTCTAGGATCTGGGATGTCATCACCTAGGATTATAATAAATAAGAAAAAATGATAGATTAATCGCAAAACTCCATCTAGAATCTCATCTGAAGTTTAGTGGGTTCATTCAACATTCTTAGCTTTGGGATCCATGGTCTCTTCACCCAATATTATAACCAGAACAAAATAATTGGTTTAACCATAGAATGAGTATGTAGATTAAAAAAAATGTTTAACAAATGAGATTCTCAAAGTTCACATGAATTTGAATAAGGTACGGGTAATGGGGATACATCCCATGCCTCAATAAATCGGTCTACTCACATAGAAACAATGAGTAGAAAGAGGCATTTTTCTCGAGTCTAGCAACAATAAATCGTATTAACAAGTAGAAAAGAACATATATGGGTCGAAAGAGGCATTTTTCTCGAGTGTAGCAACAATAAGGTAGTCTTTGTGAGGATGACAATGAATCTTTCTCTCCTTTCCTTGTTCTATGCACCCATGGGAGGCTCTAAAAAGATCGAGCATCATCCCCCTTGAAAGTGGCAGTTGGCTTGTCTTTATAGTGAATGATAGAAAGCCTTTAGTTTGATGTTGCCAATAAAGAGATATTAAGAGAAAATATTCACTTAATAATGTGAATCAACAATAGATATTTCATTTTAATGGAGAGTATATAATGGATAGAATATTTGAGATTTTGACTACATCAATAATTGTGGATAGAGAAGGATCATTGTTATTGATCTCGGTTATCACAATGCATGGCTGCAATCAATGTCATATGCTTGATTTTTCTCTCATGAACGCATAAAGAAGTAGCAGCATGACACCCTCTCAATTGTAGTCGGTCAATGGCTTTAATTACATACACCCTCCATACAAAGATCATGTTCATGGCTTGTTGTTGTTATTAGCCAACTTGACTTTTAATT
Organism: Alisma plantago-aquatica; assembly: GCA_963693085.1. Lineage (NCBI taxonomy): Eukaryota > Viridiplantae > Streptophyta > Magnoliopsida > Alismatales > Alismataceae > Alisma > Alisma plantago-aquatica. Next base: position 1,053,283,564 of record OY856413.1, on the reverse strand, counting down.
TCTTGCTCAACTTTTAAACAAAAGGATACTAACTGGTTACTTGTCTTTGTGCCTGGTCAAGGGATTAATATTTGATAATTTTTATGCTAGCCCCAATTGGCAATGGAGAAAATTATTACATTGACTTCTTATATTTATTTTGATGCACATTTATATAATATTAATTTCAAGAAAATTTTGAGCTGGTCACAAGTTCCAAAGTGGTCCAGAAATATGTTTCTCCTATAGTTATTGAAATTCCCACTTTGATGTATAATTAAACATTAAATTTTGAGTTTTTATGCAAAAAGATATGGCCAATGCTAGAATATCTACATGTCAGTTGACCTATTAGAAATTCAGTCGACTGTTTGGAAAATATAGAATATGCTTTTTTTGTTATTACATGGTTTCTTAAATGTAATAGTAAATATATTTGAATGAAAATATTAGATTGTTATGGAAATATTATAAAATTGGTATTTTTATTTGTCTTGTTTTAAGGTATGGATTTATTATGCAATTTTACCTTTGCAAAGAGGTATCCTGTGTTTTATTATTTCCAATAACCCATTGATAGATATTTGATAAAGAAAGAAAAGTCCAATAGTAAAGGAATTACTAAAAGTAATGGACAATTGGTATTTTAAATATAGAATTGTGTGGAAATTTCTAGAAAAGAAATGTTAAAGGCAACTAATGGATTTCAATTCAGTTCAATATCGTACTTAATAAGAAAACATATTAAAATAAGAATTTTTGCCTAGTTTGGGAGTGAAAAGGAGTTAATTAATGCCTTAAAAATCAAATAAAATGAAGAATTAGAGACAAATAAAGTATAAATTTATTTTCATATCATGGTCTCAATCTGGCCCACACTAAGAAATGAGTATTTAAAACTTTCCTTTAAAATTTAGACCAATTGGATTAAAGGGGAGATATATTGAATTATTTAGTTTTCCCTAAAGTGTGAATGATTTGATGAAATGCATTAATGTGACGATTTTAATCTGAATTGGAAACCAGATACCCCACCCTTTAATATTTTCCATGGTCGTTGGATCAGAATTTGATGATGAATGGGTGGTCATCTACTCCGAGTAGGAAAGGAAATCGAGAAATAGAAATTACTCTTTTCCTTTTCATGTTCCTCTTGCCATGAATCACATGAGCACCTAAAAATATTCCGAATGAGTCTAGGAGATAAAGACAAACTTGGAAAGTGTTGGTTTCAATGACTTTGAAAAAAATCAAGGGCTTCCCCAATTTCTGACACAAGTAGTGCCCAACCCCTTGAACCATGACTATAAAAAGAGGGGTAGCAACCCTATACGAGACTACAAAGTTCTCCACAAGGCTCTTCTTGACTCCAGGATCGCTCCTTTACCTCCAATTCCACTGCTAGTCCTATCCTTAACCCCTTTCCTTCTCCCTGAACCTCGTCGGAGATCCCCTTCATCACCCTCTCTGACACGACCATCTTCATAGAAATTGAAACCCTTGACAACTTTGGCAAGTCGAGATAAAGGTGTTGGTACCCTCACTTATTTCATGGAGGCTATGAATCCTAGAGTCAACTCCTATCTTGACTCACATAGAGGAGCAGTTTGTGAGTTAAGGAGGAAAATTCTTCCTTGGCCTCGCATTTTCTTTATCAAGGTAAGGGTTATACTTTCCTTTTTCCCTTCTATTCCTTTCCCAGCCACGCGAGAGTGGGTGTTGACATGGAACGAGCTGATTGGCTCAGTTGTGGCCCCATGACGCACTAGCTTCACACAGTCATCTGCCTATGTGGTGAGTTGTGATTGGCCAAAAACTATATTTTGTAATAATTCTTGAAGATCATAGGAATTTCCAAATATAGAAAATAAGTAGCATATTTTGATCAGAACAATACGAGGAATTCAGTAAAATTGGTTTCAAGACCTAGTTTTGTTTTGAAATCCAAAAATGCATAAAGATGCAACCTTTAATGTAATATTATCTATAAAAACCCTAGTTTCATGAATTTTATGGTCATTATTTGGTTAAATGATCTTAATGATTCAAGTTTATCTTTTTGGATAAAAGGGGATATATTGACCTAATACAAGATAAAGAACTCACATCTTTGCAAAATTAGGGTTAAGTTAAAAGGAATTAAATATGATAATTAAGATTTGGGAAGCTTAACCCTAATTTGACCCCAAAACCCTAACTTGGAACCCAAGTCAGTATTAATGATAGTTTGTGGAAAAATAGTAATACTTGGGTGTTATGCATTAATTTTAGGGTGAATGCTTAGTTGGTTACAATTGCTCTTGTCTAATTGGACATTAAGTCATCTCTTATGTACCTTCAATCCTCCCTACTTGACCTTAGGGATGACATACAGCTCTAACCTACCTAGGGTTTATTGAGACACAATTTTTTTTTGAAGTTAAACAGACAAATTTCATTATGGAGGAGCCATACGGCATCTACATGAGGACAAAAATAAACCAAAAGACCACACAAAGATCAAGAATAGATACAAATCACCGCAAAAATTCATATCGAAATCTGATAAGGACAATGATGTATAGATCCCTCTTTTCCTTCGCTGGATAAGGCATCTTTCTATGAGGAATACCTTCAACCTGAGTATGTATATGCGGTAGAGTACCTGCACCACATCGGTGTTACAAAAGGATATTTTTCCCACAATTGCTTCCATACAAACTCCACAACAAAAATGATCGAGAAAGAAAAATATACCATGAGAAGAGAAAGCAGCGCTGATTAATAGTGAGATAGACAAAACAAGAGTACAATCTAAACAGAAAGTCAGTAAAAGAGAAAGGGGATAAGAAACTCATCACAGTCGGGCTCAACGATAGGGAGGAAGAAGATCGCTGCCTCCAAATACACCACACCCACACACCTCCTGAAGAAGATACCATGCTAATGATGGGCGAGAAGAGGCCGAGGGGGAGCATGGCACCACTTTACGGTGGCCAAACCCCCTCCCCCCAGCCATCCGTCTATGGAGGAAGAAACCCTAGTGGCGCTAGGGTGGGAGTGCCGCACGGATGGGGAGTTTGGAGTTTATTGAGACACAACTTTAAGAATTTCTTAGCACATTATTTTCTTATGCAATTATTTAAGCCGGATTTCCTTCATCTCTTAGGATACACCTTTTTTACCTTACCTCCCTGCATTTGGCTCATGGTGACCTTCCCTTCTGGTCTTGGATTTCATAGTGGCCTACCCTTCCGGGCTTGGCCTTCATAGTGGCCTTCCCTGTTGGGTTGAGCATCTCAGTGACCTTCCCTTTCGGCTGGGTCTTCATGTCAGCCTTCCCTTTAGAGCTTGGTCTTCATGAAGGTCTTCCCTTCTGGGCATGACCTATAAGTTACCTTCCCATCTCGCCTTGGTCCATATGGAGGTCTTCCCTTCTGGGCTAGAGCTACTAGTGACCTTCCCCTCCAATCTTGGTCTCACACTATCAGCCACTTCACAAGTGACTTTTCCTTGTATCGCTCAGAGATGGCATACGTAGGTTCAAATAATTATTCTCAATATATATGCTTTCATGTTTTGTACTTAACCCTTCATTATAGGTGACATTCTCGGTTACCTCAATTCTTAAACTAAATTGTACACTCATCCTTCTATGGAAGGTCCTAATCTAGGGTTCCTTCTTGACTCACAGAATGAGATTAGGCCCTCTAGCCACAACCTGATCCCATGAGTTTAGAGTTTTGCCTCCTCCATAGGTCCTTGTCCCAATCTTGGGTTGACCCACCCCAGGTGGGGACACTAACCCTAAAATTTGAATTGAAGGCTTTATATCATCATTTTTATGTAACCATTGGTTGCTTATATTTCTTAAAATCCATTCACATGAATAATGAGTGACTTGCTCCATATACATGCAGTCATGGAGGACTGGGTCACCTAAACTCATTTGGATTTTTCCTATTCTTTTTTCCATAATCATGATTCATATGGGTAGGGTTACTATATCACCCACACTATTCTCATTTCTCAGGATTAAGGTTTGGGGTTTGGGTTAGGGACTACCCATGCCCCTTAGGGTTTCATGATTCCCTTTGCCCACTAAGGGTTTTTCTAAATCAATTGTAGCATCATCTAAAGTTTAAAACCAATAAACAATTTTCTTTTACTTTATCATTATTACATGTACATTAATTGGAGGATGACTCCTTAATTCTACTTCTTCTCAAAATCCTAACTTGAGATGAGGAGGCAAGTGTTTTTTAGGGTTTAATAACCAAGAGTATGAGAAGTTGGTTAAATTAGAGATGAGAAGATTTAGAGGAAATATTACTTCAGGAAAATCCTATGTTCTGGCCTGGCAGGTATCACTTTGTCTAAGTGAGTCCTTTTATACCAACTTAATGGTGTGGAAGAAAATATTTCCAGCCCCCAAAATTATGATCTTTTCTAGACACCATTATTGTCAGTTTACACCTTACCAAGTCTCCTTATATTTCTAATGATTACTTAAAATTATCAACCATTAAATATTATTTGAAAATTGTGGGGTCTGTTACAAAATGTAACAACCTCACTTTATAGTGTTCCCCAATTAAATAAAGATCTTAAAGTCGAGAGACATTACCTAAATTTTCAAGCATTCAGATTTAGAAAATAACAAATAATTTCCATTATTGAACAAATATTATTTACAAGATGTATAATAATGCTCCTCTAAGGATTTACATGAATTTCCAACAGGGGACTAACACATATGAGAAGGAGTATGTAACTAATCATCCTTCACTTAGCTTTAATGTCTTCAATAGATTTCATCTTGTTCATGATGTCTTTATATCTACATATATTGTAGTTATCTAAATCATGAAAAAATAAAATGTGAATCAATAGGTTGCTATATTGTGTAGATGGTGTGTAGACAAATTCCAAATATAATATAACAATATTTAATCAATCGATTACTTGCAAATTAGGGCTAGAATTTTTATTACATATTCTAACTCATACTTGATATGCTATTTTGGGTGTAATCATTGTCCTCTACAGGGCTCATGTGCTTCACCCCTTGATACATGTCATCCTAAGGTTCGAACTATGATATCTTAGTTTATGTGATACTCATAGTGGTATGATAATTGAACAAAATGTAAATAAACTTCCAACAATTTATTTCATCAATCCTCAAAAAATCCTCGGCAAACACCATAATCGATAATGTGAGTATTCATAATCGTAACCATGAACCTCACTGTGGAATCATGCAGACTATACAATCATACTTCAAGTACTGTAAGCATATTATCCAATCAAGCAAGAAAATATGGACCCAAGCAATCATCATTTAATCTACATGTATATCGTAAAGTGTTACCATCATATTATTGAGATTAAACCCTACTAGGGTCCTAATCTAGGGCTTAGGGTTGTATTGCGTTTTGATAAGGAATAAGGGTACAAACCCTAATTCCATCACATATTAAACATCAGGTGAAACCCTAATTATCATATCTATCATATACTTACATTATGGACTCCTAGGTTCAACTATGTGCATTAATATCATTGCAAGTTATGTTCTTTCATTTCAAAGCCCTAATTATACATCATCATCATCTTATATTCCCATTCATATTCAAAAATATCGGTATATCTCCAAAATAGATGTACTTAATGTATTTGATACATTAGTCATCAATTCTAGGGTTTTATGCATGAATTATTTAATTACATGTATTAGAAATACTTTTGGAATAGAAATCATAAGTAGGCATTGAATTATATTTGGATTATACACATTTTTCTAATTAATTTAATATATAGTTTTCCTATATTTCAATTGTCCTATCATTTAGCATGATATTTGGAATAAAAAGTAATTTACCTTGGTCACGGGTGACGTGGAAGCCTCTTATTGGGCCACACCACAAGGAACTTGTGTTCTGGATGGATTAGTAGGTTGTGACTTAGGCATTAATTTCATTTTAAACTGGTTGGCTTGGGCCGATCCGGCAAGGCTATGTTTTTTGTGCCCTCATCCCCGCATACGGCACCTTTTACCACATAGATGCAACTATAGACGTGTTGCCCCAGCGATGTCATCCATGCCATCTCTGGCACCCAGCCACCAATGACTGAGGGTGTTATCTACTGGAATTCTTCTCCCCATCTCCTCCACAATGCCTCATCCAACAAGCATCAAGGCCCGTCTCTAAATCTTCCACCCTCCATTGTTAATCCTAATGTGATGTTTCCACCAGCCTTTAGGTCTTGTGTGATTGCGTCGCTGCTACCCATCACTCCGGCAAGAGTCCCTTGGCCAATTAAGATGTTTTTCCATCAATATTCTCATCTAGCTTCATGTCTCTTCTCCCATCTTCATGATGGAGCTATGGAGCTTCAAAGCTCCTGGGTCTTCATGATAGTGAGGTTTACCACCATCATTTTTTGTATTATTGAGGAAAGTGAGTAGGTTTCCATGCTTTGGTTGAGTTCTCGAGCACTTGATGGCTCTGGGAACTCATCTGAAGTGTTACCCAGACATGAGAACGTCTGATATCCTAGGCCTAGTCCAACATTTGGTGCCGACCAGGGGAGTTCAGTGGATAAGAATGGCCATGTTCTCTTCCCTCTTTGACTCATACATAATTGTATGTGATTGGCAAGTCAATTAATATATACTATTTCCCCTTTGCTTATAAAGAAAAGTGCACAATTATAATCTGAATAGATCCAAAGGTCACGTAGGAAATCTCTACTTCCTCATTAAAATTGGATTTGGAAAACCCTTGATGTAAATGGGAAATCAATCAATACACTTCCCAACTTATATTATAGATATGGGATTATTGGTATAACTCATGTGAACAAAAACTTTCCTTCTAAGTATTTCACATCATATGAAAAGTCCTTTTTAACTGAAGTTCTAGAATTCTCTTAGTTTCCACATTATCTTTAAGTGTTCCAAAAGTCAGATCGTAATATCAATATTCGATGCCTCAAAACTTGTGTTGCCTATCTCTTTTAGATAATTATTGCATTAATTATCTAGATCACACCATATATTAGAATACTTTGGAAATTTTCTTATTATTACATGTTTCAATTATCTAACAATCCATAAAGTCATTATTATTTATTTATGTACAAATTCTTTTATTTCTAAAACTTGTGCCAAAAGGACCTATTTGCAAAGCAAATAGTCTCATGGGGCACATTTGAGATAAAATTATTATTTTTCTACCAATTATTCGGAAATTTGCTTATAAAATCAAGCTTTATATTTGTAGGATTCAAATTTAGCAAAATTTTAGGATCTTACGCCTTGATTGACTTATAAGGTTCAAAGACGACCCTAACCACCTCAAATCACTATTTTACCATGTGCTATTGGAAATGGAGAGGGGGAGAGGATACTAGACCTATAAATAGATCAAATACGGAACGGATACTACTATATCTGATATCTGAATCCAAAAAAAATCAGATCTAATATCTGATCCGATATCGGACGGATATCATTTAATAACATTCAAATCCGATCTGAAAAATAATATTCAAATTTGGATAAATATCTGATCCAAACCAAAAAGCATAAATGTATTGTTATTAATACATTATATATAGAAAACATTGATATCACTATGAATATATATGATTAAATATCTACATTTTTATGTTTATATATAGATAATATATGTATATATTTGTCGAAATTCAAATTTGTTCAGAGCGGATATAGCCATATCCAAAATACTATCCAAAATTTTGGAATATGAAATTTGATATCCTAAACCCATTTCAGATTATGCGGATGTCGGATTTTTTTCAAAATTTTGGACTCAAATTCAGATCGATTTTTTGTGAATTCCGAGTATTCATTTATAGGTCTAGAGGATACTTAGGGTTTTGGAGGTTGATTTGTGCCTTAAAGTGATGGGACTAGGATTTCAAAATGGGTTTGGGACTAAATCTGAGAAATGCTTTTAAACATCAATTCATGCTCGCGTCAATATATTACATCCTACCAGATGGATCTTACTTAATCTCTTAGGGTAACCCTAATCTTCACCGCCATGGTCACACCCAAGTAAATCTTTCTATCTTAATGACGTCTCGAGGAAAGGTTGTACTCGTAATGTCTAGCATGTCCAAGTTATTAGTGTATTGAATTATGGAGTATAGTTGTTTACTTTGGTAATCTGGATAGAGCTCATTTTGTGATTACATTGATATTGTCAATTTGTCATCAATTTATCATTGTTGACAGTGAGATCAATCTTGAGGGGCAGAACTAGAATGTGGCTTCCTAGGTTGAAACTCATCACTATATATATATATATATATATATATATATATATATATATATATATATATATATATATATATATATATATATATATATGACAACTAAAGAAGATTTTGTTTTGGATGAGGTCCCAGGCCCACTCTGCCTCCCCCACCCCTTGGGGGAAGGGCCTCGTGTCCTTCCCCTTTTCCTCTTATCTAAGATAAGCTAGTACTCCTAAAAACTATTTCAAAAAAAGTACAAAGAGGATGTCTCTGGCATAGGAATATACAATCGTTTCTCATAGCCGAAATTCTTTGATTCAAGTAGTTTCCATATATATATATATATATATATATATATATATATATATATATATATATATGGGTATATCTTCACTACCTGTGCGGGTAACTAAGATTCGCTACCCGTGCATCAATTTTGTAATGGGATGACACATATATGTAATGAGACAACCAAATTTGTAGTGAGACAACCAAAATTGTACTACAAAAACTCGTTTTGTATTACAACGTTGTTACAGTAATAAATATATATTTATTACTGTAACAGCGCTGTAATACAAAACGAGTTTTTGTATTACAATTTCGGTCGTCTCATTACAAATTTGGATTGTCTCATTACAAATTCATACCTTCCTATTACAAAACGGATGCACGGGTAGCGAATCTTAGTTACCCGCATGGGTAGCGAAGATATACCCTATATATATACATATATATATATATATATATATATATATATATATATGTGTGTGTGTGTGTGTGTGTGTGTGTGTGTGTGTGTGTGGTTGTAGTTTGTATTGAATTGAACACATATCAAAAAATGGCGGCGATCTAGGCAGTTAGATTGTGTGTCGGGCCCATCGGGTGTCCATATTTTGGTCGAATTCCCTACCCTGAGCTGAGGGTGGACGGGGAAGAGGTGGTCGACCCCTTTCATCTACTCTGGAAAAAAGCAGAGTGATTAGCTTCTTTTTTTTCTCAAGGACGAGGATGAGAATGCCCATCTCAGAATTCCCCACACCTTGCCTAGTAAAACATCTTTCGCATCGAGAATGAGTCAGAATCAATCATTCGCATGTCATATATATATATATATATATATATATATATATATATATATATATATATAGAGAGAGAGAGAGAGAGAGAGAGAGAGTCAGACTAGAATATACTCGAGTGTACAGATCACACAAATACACTCAAGTCTGTTTCCATATCAAGACTATTTTTTGCAAAATGTAAACCATTGATCTTCATTGTCATACTATAACTAGGCTACATACAAATTTTGAGCCCATTTGGATGAGTGTAAGTCACTCATCCAAGGTCATCAAAATTGACGCGTGAAACTAATTTGAAATGCTTAATTTTTGCGGTCTTTATAACATGACCTACAAATGTCAAATGTGCTCAAATTTTGCGTATGAGATATTCACAAGATGTTTAAGAAGATCAACATATCATTTTTTTTTCAAAAAAAATATTACATCATGAAAAATTACTTGAGTATATTCTGCTCTGAATACACTTGAGTGTATTCTAGCCTGACTATATATATACATACACACACACACATACATACATACATATATATGGCATGTATTAAACCCCACTGAAGGAAAAAGGAAGCCAATCGAAGTCAAAAGGAGGTGAGAAGGGAAAGAAAAGGAGCCCATAAGGCGAACCAGGAACAACAAGAAGACTTAAATGTATGTTCTTACCTGGAACGTCAAAGGCATCAACAAGATCACAAAAAGAAGGGAAGTTAGGAACTGGATTAGCTCCAGTGGAGTTTCTTTAGCAGCAATTATTGAAACAAAAATAAAGAGATGCAACTCAAATTATACTGACACAGTTTTTTCGATGGGTTGGTCCCATGTAAATAACCTGGAGGAAGTTGATTTAGGACGAATATGTCTTGGATGGAATCCAAATATATGGGAGGTCCATATTCACAAAAAGTGGATCAGATGATTACTGCTCAATGTACTAACAAAGGAGGTCTGAAGATGATTTTCTCTGCAATCTACGCTTTCAACCACCACAACCAAAGACAGAGCTTATGGAGGGACATTATCGATCTATCTAAGACCATTAACGATCCTTGGATCCTAATGGGGGATTTTAACAATGTCCGACTTCAAGAGGAAAAGAAAGGAGGTCGTCTCGTTGATGAAGCAACTATTAAATCTTTCAACTATGAGCTGAGTTATGCGAGCTACCTATGACTGGAGAAGAAGTGTTCACGTGGAACAATGAAGGAAAACCTGAGAAATGCATTGTAAGTAGATTAGACAAAGCCCTAGTCAATCCAACATGGCTCAACCAACTACCAACTGTTCAAATCAAAGTAGCCAGTGTCGACATTAGCGACCATGCTCCACTCATAATGCAACTTAAAGAGAAGGAAAGGAAACTTCGTCCCTTCAGATTCGAGAATTTCTGGACTTCCTGGAAGGGGTACAATGAGATTCTTGAAGAATCCTGGCAAATAAAGGTCGAAGGTAACCCGATGTTCATCTTTTCTAAGAAGCTTATGTATCTTAAACAGAAACTGAAAGTCTGGTCCAAGGAATATGTTAATATTCCAAATCTACTGGAAGGTAGAAGAAAGGACTTAATCAGAGTAAGAAGTCTAATTTTGACAGAGCCTCTAAATAATAACCTAATCGAAGAAGAACTAAGTCTTAAAAAGATGTTGGAAGATCTCAATACGGATGAAGAAAAGTTCACCTGGCAGAGAAGTAGACAAATATGGATCTCAGATGGGGATCGTAACACTAGCTTATATCACAGTGCCATGAGGAAAAGGGAAGGTCAAAATACCATCACTGAATTAGTCACACCTAACAGAGATATGGTGAACAGCCACTGGGGCCTTGAAATTCAAGCTACTGATTTCTATACAAACCTCTACAATAAAACCTTGAACGATCAACTAGAGGAAGAAGAAGAGCTCAAATGGAGAGCAAAACTCAATAATATTCACAACACTTTCCTGTGCAGGCCTATTACTGAAGAAGAAGTCAAGGAAGCCCTCTGGAGCATAGGCACAGAGAAATCCCCAGGCCCAGACGGATTTAATTCCCACTTCTATAGAGAAGCTTGGAACACAATCAAGGACGACCTATATAAGAGCATCAAATGGATCATGGATGGAGGAGGAATGCTAAGGCAAGTAAATCATGCTTTCCTAGTTCTTGTACCGAAGAAGAAAACCACCATGTCTCTTACTGATTATAGACCAATTGCTTGCTGCAATGTTCATTATAAAATCTTAACCAAAATCCTTGTTGAACGCCTGAAAGTGATCCCCCCGATCCTCATCTCGAAACAACAGGGTGCATTCATTACAGGCAAAAGTATAGCAGATTGTAGTCTGCTTGCAGAAGAATTCATGACAGACTTTGGGGTCAAGCGAGGGCACAAGAAGATTGGTATGAAACTAGATGTCTCGAAAGCTTTCGACAGCATGCACTGGTGTTGGGTTCTGGAGGGGGCAGAGAAGCAGCGGAAACAAAAAAAATTTCTCCCCAAACCCGGAACAAAAGGAATTGCGTCAACATCTATATAATAGGAAAGATGGTTTGTGAATCATACCTTGTCCCGAGGCTTTCTCGGCGACAATGCCACGCACCTTGTGCGGTCTTCACCTCCGGTCTTGGACGGTGTCTGAGCATCTCCTGGTCGCACCGGAACTGAAGAATCCTCCTCCTACTGGAATGTCGGATGACAGTTGTCCTCCTGAGCGGAAGTGTCCTCCCGCCTCTGAAGTAGTCCACACGGACCACCTGGAACTCCACTCTCCTTGTCCCACAAGGAAGTGGAAGGAGTCACACTCTCCTGTTGACGTACTAGTCGCCAACACACTTTCCTGCTGTCAATTGCAACTGCAATTGTCCTTCCCTTGCTGCACCTCCCTTTGCGGTAAGCACTTGCTCGGGCTCTCTCTCGGTTACCAAAACCAGAGAGAACGACAACTTTGCAGAGCAATCAACTTGCACTGAGTTGTACTTTGAGAAGCCCCCAATACCCCTATATATATAGGCGGGTCATGGGACAGGGTTCTCTGTGCCCGGCAATACGGGACTAAAGCAAGAGTAGAAGGGTTCGAGATTTTCCACAAAAAGCAACCATCTCACAACCTGAACCGATCGGTTCACAAGTGAACCGGTCGGTTGGGGACCTGAACTGATCGGTTCACCACTGAACCGATCGGTTCACTCATGAACCAGTCGGTTGGGGTTCCAGGTTGGTTCCCGATTGACTTTCCTTGTTTCTTTCCCAATTGGTATCGAATACCAATATTATTCCCAATCGAATTGGGCAATTTGAAACGAAAGGAAAATTCTCACCAATCCTTCTTTCCCATGTTGCCCGATTGCACCAGTTGAACCGATCGGTTCAACACTTGAACCGGTCATTTCACTCTGTGCATGAGCCGATCGGTTCAACAATTGAGCCGACCGGTTCAGTAACCTCAGCCGACCGGTTCATCACATGAACCGATCGGTTGGGAATGCAGATTGTGCAGAATCAGTCAAATGCGATTTCAATCAATCTGATACTCCAATCAATGCATCCAACACCTTGAACCATATGATATTGAGCCATCGACTGATTGAGTGTTTAATTGAACTACTAAACTCCTTTAGTAATCAATCTAAACATTGCTTGTGGACAAAACTCCTCTTCCAGGTTAAATCCTATGTGTGTGACCCTACAGGTCCATTTCACGTTGGCAGTGAAAGTCCATAACACTTATGACTTCACAAGCAAAGACCGGTGCCTAGTCACACATCATTGCTACCCAAGTGAAAGTAGAAAGTTGGAGAACAACTTTTGTAACACCCCTCCCTAGGGTTTCTTACGTAACCAGTGGAAGCACAGCCTAATCCCCAACATTATCCATAATGTGGGGTACTTGGCATATTTGGGAGGAAATGTCACATACATGATCTCATATCAAGAAACAAATAACACTTGGCATTATTAAAACATAGATTCATACATAAGTTCTTGGGATAAAAGCTACATCAGGTCTCCAAAGATATACTAAACATAAACTAGATAACGATAGGATCTCCATAGATGGACGTCCCACCAGGCAACAACTCCTTGGATCTCTGGGTCCTTGGTACTCTCAAGATGATTCCTTCTCCTTAGATCCAACTCCTGCGGACATCTCGTCCCCAGCCATGCAAAGGAAAAACAAACATCATAAGTAAGTAAGCGGCATTGGCATATTATAAGACATAAAAATAACATATAAATTGATTTGACATAAACATGAACATGCATTAACATTAATCGTTTCTTGATGTCTTTTACATAAATAAATTGACTAGAAGAATATGCTCCTCTCTTAATGCCCCATAAGGAGCCCATAATGCTCGGAAAGCCCATAACAAGGTGCATATAAATCTAAATCAATTTCTATTATTCATGATCTTGCTTAAACTTAGCTTATCTTCTTAATATCCTAAACTTGATCTTAATTGGGATTTCTCCCTCTTAAACATGATTGGGATTTCTCCCCATGACCATAATGGGATTTCTCCCTCTTAAGCATGAATGGAAACTTATTCCCTCTTAATCTTGATTTCTTGTTCCTTAACCATAATTCATAGTATAAATGTGGTTTCTATACTTAGACTTATATCATAGCAAACAATCATTCAATAATCATGTACTTGAAGGAAAATATGCATTTATCAAGACCTTAACATAAAATGCTTAACAATATTCATAAACATTCAATCAACCAAAGGTTATCTATGCCAAGGGCATGGCCCGCTTACCTTGAACTAAAACACCTAGGTCAAACCTGGTTTGACCGATTGGATCCTTTTAATCACCTGAAATTAGATTAGAACATTATATGTACATGAATTCATAGCCTTGAAACCCTAATTCGTTCATATAAGAATTGAGAGGTGAAAACAGAGAAATCAGGCGATAAAAACTAGAAAATCAGATCCCTCATCAAAAATCCTTTCCAAAATGTATTTTTGCATAAATTTCTGATAAACAGGCGATTTACTATGAATTTCCAAAGAATCATCAAATCATAAATCGAGATAAATCCACGTATATATATAAACTCCAGAAACAGTGGGCCAGCATTTGACTTGGCCCAATCGGGCTTGGCCAGCTAGGGAGGAGGCTCGCCACTGTGGTCTCGCGATCAAAGAAAGGGGGCACAGGCGAAAACCCAAAAATGCCCTTCTCGGTTGAACACATCGAATAAAAAAAAGAGGGGGCCAGGGGTCATTGCAAGACCTGGATTGCTCCTTGCATGCTCCATGGCATCAGGTGCGAGCGAGCAACCTGGAGGTTGATCCTCTGATCAGAGCTCATGAGATGGAGTCAACCATGGGAAAACGAGACCTCAGGGGCCTTCCTTGCATCAAGGCGGATCTAGGGAGCCAACTCCCTCATTGTGGCGAGCATGGAAGCTCCACCTTGCTGCTGCCGCGAGCACTAGAGGGGAGGCAAAATGGCTAAAATCCCAAACACCCAGATACAGTGAGGGAAAACATCACGAATGCATCCGCTAGGCTCCAGGGAATCCAAAACAACACACCCGGCCATGAAGTATTGATCATAGCCCGAAACAGATCGTTGGAGCACTGAAAACAGGGAAGGAGGATACGTCCCTACAGGGTACAGCGTTTGGGGTGATCATAGGGCAAACCCAAAAAGCCAAAACAACGAATAGGCTTCGAGGATGCTCACCACAGTGGGAATTGAACTGGGATGGTTGGTGCTTGAAGATCTAGGTTGCCATCGCCGGTGGGGCAGGAGGAGTAGGTCGGGGTTGCTGAGGCCTCTGGGGAAGAAATTGAGCGAGGAAGAAGAATCCTTGGGGTCCGCTGATGCCTCTGGGCTCTTTAGATGGAGGCGGGGCAAGCGAGAGTGTGTTTGTGCATCAATGGCAGTGAGGAGATGATGCCCTAGATTGGGCGTTTAATCTGTAGGGCACAAGGGGGCGCGATCTAGGGCTCGATGGATTCGGCGGAGTGAGGCGAAGACGTTGGCGAAGAAATGAAGCAAAACCGTCGAGCAACGTGTGAGATTGGAAGCTCACACTCAATGCGCTGGAAACGGTTCTGACCCGCGGGGAAAAACGGAGGAAGAAGAAAAGGCGAGCGTCGTTGGATCCTCATCCAATGGCTGTTGTTACACGCGCCAAATAGAAAAGGAAATGTAACGCGTGACACAATGTAAATGCGGGACATTAGGAAAAATCAAAGCAATCAATTGAAATTGAATTAAATCCTAGGTCAAACAACATTCAAATCTTCCCCAATTTAATTAGGAGGTCAAACATGATCATAATGGGTTCAAATTTGAACCATAGGTACACTAGGGTGTCTAGAATATTCTCATATAATTGGATTTGATGCTTGTACACGTTTTAGGCCTAATGTAGCAAAAGTCATCATGTGCACTTAAATGAATATAAATAGTGCATATAAAGTCATTAATTCTTCAAATAAGAATTGAAAAACATAAAAACGTGCCCTAAATATTATTTCTTTTTAATTAACAATATGTAGGCCATTAAGCAAATAATTACACAAGTAAATCACTAATTATCATAAGAGAGAGAAAATTGGACATAAAACTTTTATTCTAAATTTTCTTCAACAAAAGGGCATATACATGTATGAAAACATTTTCTTTAAATAAAACAAGGATAAGAGAGCAATTGGACATAATAAAATGATTTTGTAAAATTAACATGGACGAATTGCATTTAAGTCCTCAACTATTATCTGATTTAGAAAAAGGCATGTAAGGAACAAAGTATATTGGAAAATTTGCATAACAAGATTGGGATGTTACAACTTTCATCCTACAATCCGTGAATGGTGTTACAGTGAATGTATAATTCCTTTGTCACTGATATCCAGAATGAACTCGAGGCATGGAACAGTCATCCTGTCAATGTTCATTCATTTCCTTGATCTCAGAGTAGACCGAGTGAGATGTGTATGACATCAATATCACATATTGATTCACACATGCATGTGCATGCCTTTCTCAATCCTACTCATCAAGTGGCCAAGGATATCAAACTCCCTCAGGAGGGACAAATCCCATATCTATCACTCACCCCTCAAAAACCCCATGTGTCAAAGCCACCCAATCATCACCTTTATAACAACCCATGTTTCAAGACTGCGTTTGATGATGTCAAAGTGTACCCAACGACATGTGTTGAGTGTAGTGATTTCAGGTCTAAGAATCACACTCACCACCATCACTATGAGAGCTGACTATGACTACCATGTCATGGTTCCATGTGTCACTCTCACGGTGGGTCTGTCTGGTACCTTGTTCTCTAACAAGTACATGTGTGCTTGGTTTGATATCACTATATCATGACTAATGAGATTCTGTCATCAACCAACACACAATCTAGTCTTCTGTGTTATTGATGTCTATGGCTATTTCCACAATAACAACCGACTAGGGACTAAACAAGAATGTATACTCTTAACATCCATATGATCTCATCGTTTAGGTCATGAACCTAAAAGCATATGTCATTGAGTAAAACAATCTATAGACATCTATCATGTTACACCATCATCTCAGAAATAGTTTAAACATATAGATCGGAAATTGCCTTTATTATTATTCAAATCAATTACAAAGTATCTCATTACAATCATCATATGACTTGCTCTATGGGAATACATACCAACAGACTCCCACTTGCACTTAGAGCCAGTCACCAAGGAAACGCAGTCCTTGTGACCTAGCATGACCATCATGCTTCTGCTGAGAAAGGGCCTTAGTTAGTGGATCAGCTATGTTGTCTTCAGTTGGTACTTTGCAAATCTTCACATCTCCTCGCTGTACGATCTCTCGTATGAGATGGAAGCGCCGCAGTATGTTCTTGGACCGCTGATGTGATCTGGGCTCCTTAGCTTGTGCAATAGCTCCATTATTGTCACAATAAAGCTCAATTACATCACAGCTACTGGGAACTACACCAAGTTCAAAAATGAACTTCCTGATCCACACAGCCTCCTTTCCTGCATGCGAAGCAGCAATATACTCGGCCTCTGTAGTAGAATCGGCAACTGTTTCTTGCTTGGAACACTTCCAGCTCACAGCTCCATTATTAAGGCAAAACACAAATCCTGACTGTGATCTGTAATCATCTTTATCGGTTTGGAAGCTTGCATCGGTGTAATCCTTTACAACCAGCTCTTCCTCACCGCCGTACACAAGAAAATTGATCCTTAGTCCTTCGCAAGTACTTGAGGATGTTCTTCACGGCTGTCCAGTGAGCATCCCCGGGATCTGGCTGGTACCTGCTCGTCATGCTGAGAGCATACGAGACATCTGGGCGTGTGCACAACATAGCGTACATGATGGATACAATGGCTGATGCATATGGGATCCCATTCATACGCTCCCTCTCTTCACAAGATTGGGGACATTGAGCTCTAGAGACGGTAACTCCATGTAACATAGGGACGTTGCCTCTCTTTGAGTTCTCCATGCTGAACCGCTTCAGCACCTTGTCAATGTACGTGCTCTGACTTAGTCTGAGAAGCCTTCTAGATCTATCTCTATAGATCTTAATTCCTAGAATGTAGGATGCTTTTCCTAAGTCCTTCATTGAGAAAGTTTTCCCAAGCCAAGTCTTTACCTTCTCTAAGGCTAAGACATCATTCCCCATCAAAAGTATGTCATCCACATACAATATGAGAAATGTGGTCGAGCTCCCACTAACCTTCTTGTACACATAAGGTTCATCTTCATTTTGAATAAAGCCAAACACTTTGACTTCTTCATCAAATCGAAGATTCCAACTCCGAGATGCTTGCTTCAATACATAGATTGACCTTTGCAGTTTACAGACTTCATTGGCATTCTTTGGATCTACAAAACCTTCAGGCTGTGTCATGTACACATCCTCATGAATATTCCCGTTAAGGAATGCGGTTTTAACATCCATCTGCCAAATCTCATAGTCATAATAAGTTGCAATAGCAAGCATGATCCTGATGGACTTAATCATGGCAACTGGAGAAAAGGTTTCGTCATAGTCAACACCTTGAATTTGTCGAAAACCCTTTACAACCAATCTACCTTTATAAGTTTGCACATTGCCATCCATGTCGGTCTTTTTCTTGAAGACCCACTTGCACCCTATGGGTTTTACCCCTTCGGGTGGTTCCACCAAAGTCCATGCTTTGTTGGAGTACATGGATTCCATCTCGGATCTCATGGCTTCTATCCATTTCTCAGAATCTGGTCCCTCCATAGCCTCTACGTAGGTAGTTGGATCATCATCTATGATCAACTCTCCACCTTCCTGAGTTACAAGGTATCCAAACCTCTCAGGTTCAAGGTGAGTCCTACTAGATCTACGAGGTCCTTGTGTTACCTGAGGAGACTGAGATTCCACAACACCTTGTGAATCTACATTTTCCTCGGGTACATCTATCGGTTCAATGTTTTCTTATTGGTCTTGAACCTCTTCAAGCTCTATATTCCTCCCACTGCTTCCTTTGGAAATAAATTCCTTCTCTAGGAACACAGCTGTCCTGGCAACAAACACTTTGTTGTCAGTAGGGTGGTATAAGTAATATCCCCTCGTTTCCTTGGGGTATCCAACAAAATAACATTTATCGGATTTGGGTCCAAGCTTATCAGGAAACGCTTTCTTGACGTAAGCTTCACAGCCCCAAATATTCAGAAAAGACAAATCGGGACGCTTCCCGTACCATATCTCATATGGTGTCTTTTGAACCGATTTAGATGGTACACGGTTAAGCATAAACGCGGCGGTTTCAAGAGCATGACCCCAGAAGGAAATTGGAAGATGAGCAAAACTCATCAATGATCGCACCATATCTAACAATGTGCGATTCCTTCTTTCAGACACACCATTATGCTGTGGTGTTCCAGGCGGAGTCCATTGTGATAAAATACCACGGGCTCGCAGAAGGTCCTCAAACTCCTGGCTCAAGTATTCTCCACCTCGATCGGAATGAAGTGCCTTAATACTCTTACCAAGCTGGTTCTGTACTTCATTCGTGAAATCCTTGAACCTTTCAAGAGTTTTTGACTTATGTTTCATCAGGTACACATAGCCATACCTACTGAAATCATCAGTAAAGGTAATGAAGTACTGACACCCATTTCTGGCATTAGTTCGAAAAGGCCCACATACATCAGTATGTATGAGTCCTAATAGATCACTAGCTCTCTCACCTTTACCTGAAAAGGGAGTCTTGGTCATCTTGCCCAACAAACAAGATTCACATGTCTCTATTGATTCATAATCAAAAGAGTCTAGATAACCATCTCTATGGAGTCTAGAAATGCGCTTCTCATTTATGTGCCCTAGACGACAATGCCAGAGATATGTTTTGTTTGAGTCATTGAGTTTTTGCTTTTTGGTGTTTACGTTGTATACACTTGTCTCCAAGTCTATCAAGTATAGACCATAAGACATAGGGGCACTGCCATAAAAGATCCCATCTTTAGAAATGGAACACTTTCCATTCTTAATAAGAAATTCAAATCCATCTTTGTCCAAACAAGAGACGGAAATGATATTCCTATTTATGGCAGGTACATAATAGCAGTTCTTCAACTCTATTATTAGCCCACTAGGTAGAGTTAACTCATAGGTTCCTACGGCACTGGCGGCAACTCTTGCCCCATTGGCAACACGTAGTTCAACCTCGCCTTTCCCCAAAGGCCTACTTCTCTTAAGATCCTTCACATTTGAACAAATGTGAGATCCGCATCCGATATCAAGTACCCATGACGAAGAAGTAGTAAAGTTAATATCTATCACGTATACACCAGAAGTAGAGATCTCTATCTCCGACTTCTTCTTCCATTGTTCCTTCCATCCTCTCCATGTAGAAGAAATTGGTTTGGCGAGATAACACTTCTCTCCCTTACCTACTTTCTTCTTCACCAACGCATTAAGCGTACATAGAGTGGATTCTAAGGCTCCTGGTATATCTGGATTGTGCATAACACTTCTCACAGTCCTCAACCAGTTATGGAATTTATTCTCAATTAATTTGCCCATTTTAAAAGATGATTCTTTTGCCATTCTACAAGAGAAAATTTGCATTTGTCAAAACCTTTTTGATTTGATTTGAATAAAATTTGACGATAGTTAATTAGGCCTTTAATTAATTACCGCTCCCACTATTTTGACTCAAATTGATATCCCTCACCATCAATTCGGAAGATTGCAGCGTACAATCTTCTAGTGGGTCAAGATCCTGAAATCCTCTGAGCCATTGACCAACTAGGGCTGTCACCCACAACTCAGATCTCTCTGGTAGGCAACTCTTGCCAATTGCATCATATGCAACTCTTGAAAGATGTCATATGAAACTCTTTGCAATGATCATCTCCATGCCTCAAGGCGCTAGATCCTATCTAGGTCACCTTGTTAAGTCCGACCCAAAGCCAACACGATGAACATGCACCCTGCTAGGGCAGACCCACACATTCATCATTCACGCTTCCACGAGATAGACGGTGCACCACGCTAGGGCGTGCCCACACTTGGTCGATCAAGCTTTTCACGTGTGTCGCATTTGGAAGGCATCCAAAACTTAATATTTAATGAGGGATTTGGTTTTTATATACATATACATATCCAATCACCACAATAAATAGTATGTATCATATACATGCTATATCCCACAGAAAACAAGCATAAACGATAAAAAGCAATGATTATGGCCATCCTATTTGTGATTCCTCGAGCCAAGAGGAATCACGGTCATCTAGGTCTACATCACATGCAACCTGTACAAGATGAAATCTGTGCCTGCCTTTCTGGGTTTGATCAGCTCATCTCCATGACTGATCGGCTCACCATCAGGTAGGTTGTTCGGGTGCCACCAGTCGATCGACTGGTGCCTCCAGCCGATCGGTTCACCGGTCATCGTGCATCTCCTCAGGTCGCCATCCGCTCATCTCGTTCCTTGAACCGGCCGTCGGGATCACCAACCGATCGGTTCACTCCTTGAACCGATCGTCTTCAGGTTGTCCGCCGTTCTTTGACATAACAGGAAATAAAATCTATCCTATTTACAATTGAATTAACCCCGAGTTACATTCGGGGGAGCAAAGGTAGGAAAAGAATTCTCGAATTATTTCGAGTTACATCAGGAATATGAGAAAGGGAATCGGTGCGCAGACCGAGATGCAAGCAACCACACAAACAACCATACACAGATATAGGGGTTTATAGGCCATGCTACACATCCACCACAAAACTCGTTTAAGGGCGACGCGTATCGAGTGCATTAATATTACATATCATATATGTATATTATGGATGTGTGGATTGGACATGTATAAAGCCGATATTATTCGCATCGCATGCAATAAATAAAGGCGACAAACCAAAATCGATCATATCGATAATCCTAAAATATAGAGAGGTTGACGTGGCTCTGATACCACTGTTGGGTTCTGGAGGGGGTAGAAAAGTAGTGAAAACAAAAAAAAAAATTTCTCCCCAAACCCGGAACAAAAGGAATCGCGTCAACATCTATATAATAGGAAAGATGGTTTGTGAATCATACCTTGTCCCGAGGCTTGCTCGGCGACAATGCCACGCGCCTTGCGCGGTCTTCACCTCCGGTCTTGGACGGTGTCTGAGCAGCTCCTGGTCGTACCGGGACTGAAGACTCCTCCTCCTACCGGACTGTCGGATGACAGTTGTCCTCCTGAGCGGCAGTGTCCTCCCGCCTCTGAAGTAGTCCACACGGACCACCTGGAACTCCACTCTCCTTGTCCCACAAGGAAGTGGAAGGAGTCGCACCCTCCTGTTGACGTACTAGTCGCCAACACACTCTCCTGCTGTCAATTGCAACTGCAGTTGTCCTTCCCTTACTGCACCTCCCTTTGCGGGAAGCACTTGCTCGGGCTCTCTCTCGGTTACCAAAACTAGAGAGAACGACAACTTTGCCGAGCAATCAACTTGCACTGAGTTGTACTTTGAGAAGCCCCCAATACCCCTATATATATAGGCGGGTCATGGGACAGGGTTCTCTGTGCCCGGCAATACGGGACTAAAGCAGGAGTAGAAGGGTTCGGGATTTTCCACAAAAAGCAACCATCTCGCAACCTGAACCGATCGGTTCACAAGTGAATCGGTCGGTTGGGGACCTGAACCGATCGTTTGGGACCCTTGAACCGATCGGTTCACTCATGAACCGGTCGGTTGGGGTTCCAGGTTGGTTCCCGATTGACTTTCCTTGTTTCTTTCCCAATTGGTATCGAATACCAATATTATTCCCAATCGAATTGGGCAATTTGAAACGAAAGGAAAATTCTCACCAATCCTACTTTCCCATGTTGCTCGATTGCACCAGTTGAACCGATCGGTTCAACACTTGAACCGGTCGTTTCACTCTGTGCATGAGCCGATCGGTTCAACAATTGATCCGACCGGTTCAGCAACCTCAGCCGACCGGTTCATCACATGAACCGATCGGTTGGGAATGCAGATTGTGCATAATTAGTCAAATGCGATTTCAATCAATCTGATACTCCAATCAATGCGTCCAACACCTTGAACCATACGATATTGAGCCATCGACTGATTGAGTGTTTAATTGAACTACTAAACTCCTTTAGTAATCAATCTAAACATTACTTGTGGACAAAACTCCTCTTCCAGGTTAAATCCTATGTGTGTGACCCTGCAGGTCCATTTCACGTTGGCAGTGAAAGTCCATAACACTTATGACTTCACAAGCAAAGAGCGGTGCCTAGTCACACATCATTGCTACCCAAGTGAAAGTAGAAAGTTGGAGAACAACTTTCATCCTACAATCCGTGAATGGTGTTACAGTGAATGTATAATTCCTTTGTCACTGATATCCAGAATGAACTCGAGGCATGGAACAGTCATCCTGTCAATGTTCATTCATTTCCTTGATCTCAGAGTAGACCGAGTGAGATGTGTATGACATCAATATCACATATTGATTCACACGTGCATGTGCATGCCTTTCTCAATCCTACTCATCAAGTGGCCAAGGATATCAAACTCCCTCAGGAGAGACAAATCCCATATCTATCACTCACCCCTCAAAAACCCCATGTGTCAAAGCCACCCAATCATCACCTTTATAACAACCCATGTTTCAGGACTGCGTTTGATGATGTCAAAGTGTACCCAACGACATGTGTTGAGTGTAGTGATTTCAGGTCTAAGAATCACACTCACCACCATCACTGTGAGAGCTGACTATGACTACCATGTCATGGTTCCATGTGTCACTCTCACGGTGGGTCTGTCTGGTACCTTGTTCTCTAACAAGTACCTATGTGCTTGGTTTGATATCACTATATCATGACTAATGAGATTCTGTCATCAACCAACACACAATCTAGTCTTCTGTGTTATTGATGTCTATGGCTATTTCCACAATAACAACCGACTAGGGACTAAACAAGAATGTATACTCTTAACATCCATATGATCTCATCGTTTAGGTCATGAACCTAAAAGCATATGTCATTGAGTAAAACAATCTATAGACATCTATCATGTTACACCATCATCTCAGAAATAGTTTAAACATATAGATCGGAAATTGCCTTTATTATTATTCAAATCAATTACAAAGTATCCCATTACAATCATCATATGACTTGCTCTATGGGCATACATACCAACAGCTGGGACAAGCTCTGGTGGATTATGAATCAGATGGGATTTAGAGACAGTTGGATAAATGTAATCAAGCAATGTGTATGCACTCCTAGCTTCTCAATTCTAGTCAATGGCACCCCGAATGGAATCTTCAAAAGCACCAATGGCCTTCGACAGGGAGATCCACTATCACCGCTCTTATTCACGATCCTTATGGAGTACTTCACCCAACTGATGAAGGAAGCTGAAGCAAAGAAAGAAATCAAAGCCTACACAGTTCATGGTACAAAAGTCTGGAGTCATCTAATATTTGCTGATGACGTTCTTGTCTTCCTTGAAGCCAAACCACACTACTTAACCAACCTCAAAAGGATCCTCCTCAAGTTCAGCAAGAAAACAGGATTGCACATCAACCAACAGAAGTCTCATCTGTTCATGTTGGACAACTCCATGCATTTAAAAGACGCCATTGAAGAAGTTCTAGAGATCGAATGTAGCACCTTGCCCACGAAATACCTGGGATTCCCCCTGGCAGGTGGCAACCTACAGATCAAAGATTTCATAGATTGTACAGACATACTGGAAAACATGATAGCTCGCTGGCCTATAACCAAAACCTCGATGGCTGGAAGAATTGTCCTCACCAAGTCATCCATTGAAGGATTGTTGATCTACTGGGTACAACAAGGGGAAATTCCAAATGCTGTTCTAGATCGTATGAAGATGACAATCTTGAATTGCATCTGGGCCGGAGGTACCCACCCAATGAAATATGCAAGATTGGCACTCCCGAAGGATGAAGGAGGAGTGGGTCTCAGAACTCCACATGAAATAGCCAACTGGGCCACTGTCAAAAGAATCTTTGCTTACAATCATGGAGTTTCTCCCTGGGCGAGGTGGATGAAGGGAAGATATCCCAAAGGGCTTGATTTCATGCCAAACACCAGAGAAGGATACTCAAGGGTGATTAATAGAATGATGACGATCTGGCAGCAAATAAAACATCTCTTCACTATACATAGAGGCATCTGGAAACAACACGACTTGTGCAGAGACACTTGGGATTTGATACACAACAGAGGTGAAGGCAGCTGTACTAAATACATCTGGACCAAGTATGAAGTTCCTAAATGGTCTATGAGCCTGTTTAGGGTGGCGAAGGACTCACTGGCTACAACGAACAAATTAGAGAAATGGTATCCAGGAACCATCAACAAGTGCTACTTCTGCGATGGAACTGAATCACATGAACACCTTTTCAAAACATGCCCTTTTATCAAGGAGCTATGGAGCTCGGTTAGCATCAACACTGAATCAACTCTCATACAGCTTCGGAAACCAAATGAGATGATCATGCTTTTGGGGAAGGATACAGGTCAGAGAAAGAAAAAATTACTTCTTCTATACTCAGCCACTGTCTTCCATACTTGGAAGGAAAGGAACAAAAGAAAGCACAATTCTAAAAGGAAAAGTATAGAATCAATTAGTAAAAAGATTTGTAAAGCTTACAAAAGTAGACTCAACTTATAGGGAGTGAGTCCAGTTCAATTTGTTACAAGTTTGTTTTTCTTGTAAAGAGTATAGTAGCGTAGGTGGGCTACTTTGTACTTGGATTTAACTTTGTTAGGGTCTTCGGAATAAAATTTACCCAATTCCGATATATGGCATGTATTTGTTGCCAGCACAGGCACATTCAATTTAGCTACCCATGTCTATCGTGACTTACAAATTTTGAGATTATTACTATTTTGTGACATCAGCATCATTCCCTCCCGTGTTGCATTGCACCGCTTGTGTATGAAGCTCACTTGCGGTGACCTTCCTCTAATGCTACTTCTCTTTCGGTTTTTGGTGCTCCTCCTCCATTGCTCCTTCTCTCCTCTGGTGCTCCCTCTTTCTTTTTACCTCGTGTGGGATGGGTTGGTGGCATATCCACAACCAGGCACCTGGTGACAACATCCTAGGCTGAGATCATTTTTTATGTCAAGAATCTTCAATACAAGAGGGCAGAGTAGCGACAGCACTAGGCGAACAATGTAATAAAATCCCTTCCTACCTTTACTTCTTGCTTTTCTCTACATTGATTCCCTCTTATTCATTGATGATCTTATGTCTACTAATAAAAGATAAAGATTTCCTTTGATGGCTACTAATGTAATCATCAAATCTTCATATCAGTTCTTAGAAAAGATAAAGATTTTTTATGGCTATTGATGTAATTGTCAAATCTCCTCATTGACAGGCAATGTTACATCATATACTAATATAGTAGATTCAACATATTCCCTACTAACCAATAACTTTTCTTGCACTAACAAGTTATCATGGTATTCAGTTGGATTTGCATTGGCTTCTATCAGGGAAGTATAATTTAATAAGAGCTTGCGATACCTAGCATAGAAGCTTCTTGGTGTACTTGTACAACATAACTTGTCTCTTACTCATTATCAGTAGTTTGTCATCATGTTATCATAGTTTTTGCACCCTCATCAGTAAGAATTTCAAGAACAAGTGAGTGAGGCAGCCTCCTATCTATAATACTAGCAGTTCAGACACCCTAGGCAAGAGACCTCACGCAACAATACATTGTCTCATTACAGTAAATTGTCTTTGTTTACTCTTTGTGTGGTTCTTGTTGTAGTACATTGTCTCTATTTACTTTTGTGTGGTTATCATTGCATTACATTGTATCTTTTTACTTTTGTGTAATTCTTGTTGTAGTACTTTTGTGTGGTTCCGCCACAATAAACTACTTTTAGTTACTATCTATGTGTCCTATTACAATGAACTGCTTGCATTTACTTAATGTTTGTCTCCATTATAGTTTGTTGCCTTTGTCTTACTGTATTGTGTTCTCATTACATTACATGATCTCTATTTTCTCTTTCTGTAGTTCCACCACAATAAACTGCTTTCAGTTACTGTCTATGTGGCCTATTACAATACACTAATTTCATTGACTTAATGTGTGTCTCCATTACATTTTGTTGCCTTTGTTCTACTATATGTGTGTTCTCATTACACTACATCATCTTTGTTTCCTTTTTTTGTGGTTCCACCACAATAAACTACTTTCAGTTATTGTCTATGTGGCCTATTACAATGCACTTCTTTTATTTACTTAATATGTGTCTCCATTACAGTTTATTGTCTTTGATTTATTGTATGTGTGCTCTCATTATAGTACTTTATCTCTGTTTTCTATTTGTTTGGTTCCACCACAATGAACTGCTTTCAGTTACTATCTATGTGGCCTATTATAATATACTAGTTTCATTTACTTAATGTGTGTCTCCATTACAGTTTGCTTCCTTTGTTTTACTCAAGGCTTGTCTGCATTACATTTTTCTGCTTGTATTTACTAAAGGTGTTTCACCCTTACATTTTATGCAAGTTTTTTTTTGTAAGGTTGTAACTATTATGGATCCCAACCTTAATAATGATGATAACAATGCTATGACTACCTGTGATGATAATCTACATTCCTCTTCATATGT
This sequence comes from Alisma plantago-aquatica, assembly GCA_963693085.1. NCBI lineage: Eukaryota > Viridiplantae > Streptophyta > Magnoliopsida > Alismatales > Alismataceae > Alisma > Alisma plantago-aquatica. The sequence goes on along the minus strand of OY856413.1, from coordinate 1,053,256,117 downwards.
TGACTGTGAGATCCTTTCTACAACTGATATCCCTAGGATTAGACTTAGTTTTGGAAGTTTAGATGATGGTGTAGCTTTTTATTATAGATATGCTGGTTTGATTGGTCTTAGTGTCAGGAGAGATGATAATTGTTATCAAGGTTGTACTAAGGTTTTATTAGAAAAAGATTTGGTTTGTAATAAACAAGGTGAAAATAAGCATTCTAAGAGATCTAATGGTCTTTTGAGTCATGTTTGGGAAGATATTGATGATCGAAATGAGAAATTGTCCAAGAAACATAGACGTTCAGTGAAAAGGTGTGGGTGCAAAGCCATGCTCCCATTGACATTAGACAAGTCCTCCTCCAGATGGGTTGTCAGTGCATTTGTTGAGGATCACAACCATGATCTTGTGGATAATGCTCACATGTACTATTTTAAGTGTAATTCATCACTTGACAATAGCCAAAAAGATATGATTTCTTCTATGAGGTAAGTCAATATATCTGTGTCTAAGCAGCTTGCATTAATAGAATCCGAGTCTAGTGGTTTTGACAAGTTGACATTTACAAGTAAACAATCTCATGGACACCTCAGTATGAAGAGAAAAGAGTCTGCTGATCATGATGTAGACATGGTGTTAGATCATTTTGCAAGCTTAATGTCTTGTATTCTAAATTCATTTAAACATATCAAAAAGATTATGATGGTTGATTGACACATTTTTTTGGTCTGATCCCATCTTTGTTGATGATTGTGCTCTTTTTAGTGATGCCATTGTATTTGATACCGCTTATCGTACCAATAAGTATTCAATGGTTTTTGGAATTTTTATGTTGTTGATCACCATCACAAAATAGTGGTATTTTCTTCATCCCTGTTGTTAGATGAGAAGTATAAGTAATTTCTATGGGTTTTCAATTAATAATTATTATGTTTTGGCAAAAAGTCGATCTCCATCATAACTAATCAAGACCCAACAATGAATGTTGTGATTATTACTGCCTTTTTATCATGTAAGTACCATGTTTACAGCTGGCACATTCTATAGAAACTCCCTTCTAAACTTGTTAGAATACCTAACAAGGATCAGATCATTACTGCTTTAGATGATTGTGTCTGGAATGTAGATGATACAGACAATTTTGAAGAGATATGGAGTTTTATAGTTGAAGAGAATGGCTTATTGTCCATTAATTGGTTTTGTGATGTGTATGCTATGCGGTGGCAGTGGGTGCCAAGTTTTATGTAGGATTCTTTCTTTGTTGGCATGAGGACAACCCAAAGAAGTGAGAGCCTTAATGCATTCACTAGAAGCCATGTCAACAGTAGAAAAACTCTCTTTGAAATTTTTTGTAGCTTGGAGACTTCTTATTCTCATATACAGAGATAGATAATTTCAAGGATTTTGGTAACGAGTACAGCATTATTCGTTTGGATTCATTATGGTCTTTGGAGGAGCAAATGAGAGGTATATGCAACAAGTCTATTTTTTAGATCTTTCAATATAAAGTTCATCAAAATATGGTGTATAACCTAAATGAAACTTTTGATGAAGGTGTGTTTGAGATCTATCATGTTGGTGGTTCTACTTGTCCTCATGTTTTGAAGAAAGGTTCATCTACTAATATGTTATCTTGTAATTGTTTCATGTTAGAATTCAAAGGAATTCCTTGTAGGCACATTCTTGCTTCTTGAGAGAGAGAGAGTCAAGCTAGTGTACACTCGAGTGTACTGGAGGCATCATACACCTTAGTCATTTTTAAAGATATAATAATTTTTTGAAAATTCTAAATTGTTGACCTTCCTAAATATCTTAATAACATACTATACAATAAATTTTAGAACATCTTATAGGTCGTGCATCTAAAGGAGGAAAGAATCATGCATTTCAAATTAGTTTTGTGTGTCGATTTTGTTGTCCTTGGATGAGTGACTTACACTCATCCAAATGAGCTCAAATTTTGTATGTGGCCTATTATTATTGTAACCATGAAGATCAATGGATTGGATTTTGGAGAGACAAGGTCTAGATAGGAAAACAAGTTTGAGGTGTATGACATAATATGTACACTCGAGTGTATTCTAGCCTGACTCTCTCTCTCTCTCTCTCTCTCTCTATATATATATATATATATATATATATATATATATATATATATAGAGAGAGAGAGAGAGAGTCAGGCTGGAATACACTCGAGTGTACGGATCGCACGCTAACCTCAAGTTGTGTTTGCATATCAAGACTATTTTTTTGTAAAATGTAAACCATTGGTATTCATTGTCATACTATAATTAGATTACATAAAAATTTTGAGCCCATTTAGATGACTGTAACTCACTCATTCGAGGGAAACAAAATCGACGCACGAAACTATTTTGAAATGCATAATTTTGAAGGTCTTCATAACGTGACCTATAAATTTCCAAATGGGCTCAAATTTTATACATGAGCTATTCAAAAAATGCTTAAGATCAATGAATTAGATTTTAAAAATAATATTGCATCAAGAAAATGTACTTGAGTGTATTCTGCTCTGGATACACTCAAGTGTATTCTAGCCTAACTATATATATATATATATATATATATATATATATATATATATATATATATATATATATATATATATATATATATATATATATATATCTGTGTGTGTGTGTGTGTGTGTGTATGTTTGAGAGAGAGAGAAAGAGAGAGAGAGAGAGAGAGAGGTGGAGCAAGGGATATAGAGATCACCTTTGGTTTTAGGCAAAGTGCCTGTTATGCATTCATCCACTAAGAGTACACTTCAGTTGGTTGCTACTTGTAATGTAGTTGTGAACATAGCATGCAGAAACAATGCTATAGAATTTTTTCATGAAAAGTGCATTGCTTTGCAAAAGGAGATGTTGGAATTAGATATTGTTGATGTTAGTGTAACTGGTTCTAATACAAATTCTTCTTCTGCTATCAAGGTCAATATTCCTAGTATTTGTGAAACTAAAGGCGGGCCTAGAACGACTGATGTGTGGTATAAATTTGGAGTTGAGATTTCCTAGTCTAAACTGAGATAATGTAGAAATGCTTACAATACGGTGTCAATCATGATAGAAGAAACTATCCTTTTAAGAAATAGGTGTGTATGTTACCTATTTTGCAAATATATATTGTATATGCTACCTATTTGGCAAATATATATTGTATATGTTATGTATTTTGCAAATATATATTATATATGTGTATGTTACCTATTTTGTAAATCTACAACATTATCATCTTATCTTTCTTTTTTGTTTGTAAATGTGCAGGAACTGAGTAGGGTTTCTATTTTGGAAGTTGACAAGGTCTTCATGCTAAAGAAGTTGTTGCTATGGTGGATTTTCAATTCTTTTGCTACTTTTGGACTTGACTTATATACTTCTTTGCTAGATTTGTAATGGTGCTTCTAGATTTGTAATGGTGCTTTTGGATTTGTAATGGTGATTTTGGATTATTAATGGTGCTTTTGGATTTTTAATTGTGCTTCTTTATTTTGTAATGGTGCCTCTAGATTTGAAATATAATGTAGCTGTGTTGAGCGAGAAACTCGGCAATCGATTACAAATCAATTTTATAAAAATTATTACTTTTATTTGTGTTTGCATCAAATTTAACTATGTATTGTACGGCCTGCTACCTAGGTTCGTATGGACTTGACTTATGTACTTATTTGTAATAGTGTTGCTGGATTTGTAATGGTGTTGCTGAATTCATAATGATGTTGATGAATTCGCAATGGTGTCGTTGGATTTGTAATGGTGCTACTAGATTTGTAATGGTGCTATTGGATTTGTAATGATGCTTATGGATTTGTAATGGTACTACTAGATTTGTAATGGAACTTATTGATTTGTAATGGTGCTTATGGATTTGTAATGGCACTACTTAATTTGTAGTGGTGATTTTGGATTTGTAATGGTGCTTCTAGATTTTGTAATGGTGTTTCTGAATTTGTAATGGTGATATTGGATTTGTAATGGTGCTTCTAGATTTGTAATCGTGTTGAGTGAGGCATTCATTGTGGTAGTTGTAATTGACAATAGATTACAAAAGATCACCCTCTATTACACTCTTCTCCTTCTCATTATAGAATGGCTATCTCTCCTTATATTCTTCTCCTTCCTATTACATGCGATTCTTTCTAGTTACAACATTTATAATCTACTTGCAGAACATAATCCTTGGTTACTTTTTCTCCTTCCCTTTATTGTTTCTCCATTCTCATTACAGGGTGTTCATTCTTGTTGCAATTCAGGATGCTACCTAGGTTCATTCTCTTGAAAGAGTAGCATTTTACACATCCAATCTGTATTATACAGAAAATCACCCTCTATTGCACTCCTCTCCTTCTCATTACAGAGCAGCTATCTCTCCTTACATTCTTCTCCTTCCTATTACATGTGATCCTTTCTAGTTACAACATTTATAATCTACTTGCAGAAGGGAGTATAAACACAACAACCAAGACAATATACACAAATAGCATCAATACAAAATATAGAGGAGTTATTGTAACAGTAGCAGAAAAAAAAATCTTCACAAGCATCCAATTCAAATTTCCACAAAAAAAAGATGTTTCCTTACTGTCATAATAGGTTTATACATTCCACTTGGATCAGTTCATCAAAGTAACAACTTCAAATATTACAAAAAGTTGAGGCTCTGCTAGAACACAACTACATTCATATCGTGCATGTCTACTAGAACAAATCATAGTAAGTTTCATGTCTACATCAAAGTCACATTTGCAAACATTACAAAAAAGATCATTTCTTCTCTTCCCCCTTTGACTTTTTTTTATTTTTTCAATGATCCTCTTTGACTCTTGCATGTCTTTACTGTTTTCCTTTGACTTTTTTATTTCTTCAACTCTCCCCTTTGACTCATGTATTTCTTCAATGCTCTTTAATTTCCCAAATGTCATCATCTTGTAAAATATATCACCTCATATTGCCACAATCTATTCATTTTTAACGACCATACTATGTCCATTAACCAAGCATTCCAAGTATTTCATAACAAACATGCCACAAACGACCACATTTTCTTCCTATTGTAGGCAGTCAACATATTCAACTTCCCATCTAGACATCTGGCTCCCTCTATTAGACAGTCCTCCTAAGTATTCCAATAGCCATCCAACCAAAAACAAAATAACAAATTTATTTCTAGAAAGAGAGTTAAATGACCTGAATTTCTATTGTAAGCTGAGTTTCTAGAAAGAGAGTTAAATGCTTGATACTTACCCATCTTTTCACCTCTCCCTTGTAAGTTGAGTTTCTAGAAAGAGAATTAATGCCGAAAATTTTTGTTGTATGAAATTAGCTTCTAGCAGATTCCAATGCATGTCATTATTCAGAACAATGAAGAATGAATCCATCTTATCGAAATCACTTTGTCTGATGTTAAACGGATTTGGTACTTCACTTATTATCTCCATTGTAATGCTCTGTACACCCATGTGTATTTTTTGCTGCAAGAAACACAAATTTACATCAGTGCATAATTTACTCAAGCAATGCCATTAGTACAAAAATTTACATTAGTACATAATTTACTCAAGCAATGCCATTAGTACACAAATTTGCATCAGTACATAATTTACATTAGTACATAAACTCTACCGGTAGTTCATTCTTAGTGGGACATGTGTTTTCAAGCAATGCCATTTGGTTTGTTTCTTTCTTTTCTTACTTCAAGTTGCTTTGAACATGTTCACAGAGTAGTCCATCACATGTTCATCACACTAAACATTACTACATAATTTACATGAAAAGTTTATATCTATATTAGATCTTGAGGTGTCAACATTATAGGACATTCAATCATTTGGTTCTTGAAAAGAAGCCTTGATTGTTTTTTTCCTGTGCACCATGTTCCATCTCCAAAATTCCATTCCCTTCTAGAAATGTAGAACAAGTTTTAGCCCAATATGTTAAATAAGATTGATTATATGTATGTATCACATGATTCTTCTCTTATGTTCTCTTACACTTCATCGATATTCACTTTGAAGTTCTTTACTTCTTTTTTCCACCGATCACCTTTGAAGTGTTCATATCCACTAAAGTTTGCATTCCTTTCATGTATATGTGTTAGATTACAAGGATTATTAATACTTGTTGTAATGCACTTCCTGTAATACTCAAGGAAAGAGGAATATAAAAAACAAATGTATGTACTTACCACTGGCTCCCTTCTAATCTTTACATTTTCTTCAATGCTTCCAAGGTTTGAATTTAGCTTCTTTTTCTTCTTGGCAAACATCTGCATTTCCTTATTTTCTGGTGTAGGTGTTTCTTGTTTTTCTACTACCTGAGCTTCTTTTATTACTGGAGGTGTATGTTTTACAGAGCTCAAATGTAGTGGAGTGAACTATGGCTATTCCTCTATAGAGCTAAATTATCTCTTCAAATTTTTGTTCTCTTCCTCCAATTCATGAACTGTGACGTCCCCGGATTTTGGCTTCTCCAAACCCTATTGGGAATGAGATGTCAAAATCCGAAAACATCATCCAATCATATCAGAGAGCGATGCGGAAGCATTATGCACATACATGAACATACAACCGTAACATTCTCAACATTCAACATATTTATATTACAACATAAATTAAAATTGCAACTTACATTTACATAATGAATGAAAATTCTACAAGTCTGGACATGTATGCTAACAGGATCTTAGATAATAGGTACAACCTGAACAACTGCTCACTTCCCGTCTTTTATCCCACGCTACCTCTGAACCTAAAACATACGTGAAACAACGAATCAACACACAAGGTGTTGTGTACGTGGGTAGAAAGATACATACTAATATGTTTGCATAATTGAAAAAAATTGAGAAAGAAAGAGTATAAGAAAACATTGTTTAAAGCGATAATCAGGTAAACATTCCTTTTATTGCTTTCACTTTGATGTGGTTGTACTACTCATGCTTGCACTTGACTTACATCTAGTGTGGGCAATATAGTATCATCATACATCTAACATGGGCCAAGGAATCATACATCCATGTTAGGCAACATACATCCACACCAGGCTATGTGCTCTAGTAGCTACAACCCATCATACTCATTTATGCTCTATTAGATTTGGCAAAGTATAACTCATACTAGTCAACCAAGCAATCATATCCAAATACGAGCATTCAAGATATCACATATCATATGCAACCAAAAAAACTAGTCTTATACTTAATAAATCCCACGTACCTGAGTTCAGAGATTCATAAATATCTTTGATCATCTAGACAAATTGGTCAGCACCTGATTAATAACAAAATCATATACTAGCATCAGATTTTGATCATCTTAACCCTAGTCATGTTCATTAGGGTTTATATTATCTAATTAGGATATTCTGATGTTTACTTGCATTATTGTCTTATATTTATCTTACTGATGTCATTTTCCATATTATGATTCATTATCTGAATATTAGGTTCCAAATCCTTTTTGGCGCACATAATAACCCTAGGTTACATCATTAACCTAGATTAGGGTTTTATAACATGCATTAAGATATTCCATTTTCTTTCCTTAGTATTCTTATTGTTCAAGGCGGAAATGACAATACATATAGATTTACATCCAACAATGTATTTCAAGTACAAACAAGCAAGTACATATATTTAACATCCAGCAAATCTAGTCATATAATTATATCCACGTACCAACTTTTGTTGATATTTTTGTTTCTCGTATTTTCTAGGTCCAGAGCTGGAATGGGATAAAATAATAAGATGTGAGCAAGTTGTATAGGTTGTACCTATTGTCTAAGATCATGTTAGCATACATGTTTAGACTTGTAAAATTCTCCTTCAATATGCAATTGTAATTCATGTTGTAATATAAATATACATGTTATTGTTGAGAAATGTTATGGTTGTATGTTCATGTATGCGTATTATGCTTCCGCATCACTTTCTGATATGATTGGATGATGTTCTCAGATTTTGACCTCTCATTCCCAATAGGGTTTGGAGAAGCCGAAATCCGGGGACGTCACATGAACTTTCACTTTCAACTTCTTGTTTTCCTCCATTACTTATCTAAAACTTGTAAAGGCATTCATTGTGCACATCTTGTTGTGCTTTTCTAGATCATCCTCAATTGACTTGATTCTATCTACCAAGTTATCATATAGTGTGTCAGGTTCTTTATCTAACTGTTATCTTTTCCCTTCAACTTTACTCTCCTCCCCCCTTGTTGAATACACTTGGACTTGCAGTGTGGGAACTTTTTTCCATGTTATGTAAAATGGTATATCTTTGAAATCATTGATCACTTTGCAGTTGTCATTGTTGTCCACCTTCATCTTTTTAAGAACATGTATGGATAGTACAAAGAAGATTTATATGTGCTTACATATATGTATTTTGCAATTAAAACAACATTTCTGTAATAGAAACTTGCATTTTGCAAGACAAACAACATTTTTGTAACATAGGAAATCAATATCTGTATTGGAAATAATAATTTGGTAACACAAACATGAAAATCATAATAGAGATAATGTTTTAGTAAGTCAAGCACATAGTTTGTAATGGAAACAAAGCTTATGTAATACAAAACAAGTATTTTGTAATAAAGAACAATCGAGTACTGTAAAAATAAATTGTAATTGAGACCAGAATTTAGTAAATTGAAATTGTATTTTGTAAGAGAAACACAAATTCAGTAATAGAAACATACATCTTGTAATGGAGACAAGTTTTCAGTAATATAGACTTTTACCTCGTCTTTTCCTATTGATGACAGTTCTTTTGTCATGTACACTGGAGTTTCTCATTTCTTAACCCTCGGCTTTGCATTCTTGTATTTGGGTTCCAAAATGTTTGTCATCTCCAGTGCCCAAATCTACATTCATTCTTTTGTAGTTACTACATTTTTAATTTTTTGTCTTACTTGAGAAGGAAAAAAACAAAAGTAAATCTGGTTTTTGTACTTACATATAAGCACACCATACAGCCAGTGGCATAAAGGGTCTTCTTTGTCATTATTTTACCTAATCTCCTCGCCTTAATTTGTTCTTTTATGAACTTCATCTATTGGAAAATTTGCTTATGTAACAGCTTTGTCCAATTTAGGGATGGAGTTGTTGTCACATCATTGAGATAGTGCAAGATATACGACGGTGCATTGTACCCTGTGTCTGGTACAAGGAATGTGACCATGAGGTACAACATCAAACACCTACACACATTTTGGAAATCAACCTCAGAATCACCAATCATCATTATTTGCCATGTATTGGCAAGGTTTTTCTTATGAAGCAGCTCCAGTTCCTTCATCCTTTTCTCCAGCAATGCATGCTTCCTCTCTACCTATTTGTCATTTTGGAAAACATTTCCTCCCCAATATTCGTAACTACCTCTGAGTTCTTGATTGGCACTACATCAATGCTTGCGCATGTTATACCTAGAATGACACCAATATCTTCTACTGTCATTCTCACTCTTAAACCCTTCGCCATCTCAAACTCATCACCACCAACAAATTTCTCAATAACATTCTCTAAAACTCCAATCTCTACTTTTAGCTGTGGCATATTGATTAGGTTGGCAAATGTCATACTCTTCATCATTTTAAGTTGTTTCTCATTGAAAATCAGTCCATTCCTAATTTGGATATATCCATTGATGTAACATCCAACAATTTAGAAATTGAATTTCTACATTTTTATAGAGCACTTGACATAAGTTCAATATTCTAAGAATATAACCACACAAAATATGATAATTGAAATGGAATTATAAAGAAGATGCATAAAATTGTTGAAATGTATGCCATTTTAAACCATTACATTTTATCATTACATGTTTCTCTAAAAGAATCCAATTTACCACTTTGTATTACAAAAGGTACATATAGGGTACAATTATATACTTCACATTACATTTAATCTATTTACATTACAACATGTCAGTTCTCTTTGCATATGACTTACACACATAAATACACTGTAACAGAGATAAGAATTTTGTAAATTGAAATCACATTTTGTAAGAGAAACACAAATTCAATACAAGCACACATATTGTAATTGAAACAAATTTTCAGTAATATGGACTTTTACCTCGTTTTTCCTACTGATGACAGTCCTTTTCTTTTGTTTACATTTTATCATTACATGTTTCTCTAATAGAATATAACTTACCACTTTGTATTACAAAAGGTTCATTACATGTATTACCACTTTGTATTACAACATGTCATCTCTCTTTGCAAATATGACTTAAATGTATAAACACAATAGACAACATGCAATTTGTTCTCCCAATAATGAAATGCTATTTTAGTGGAACGTGTAAGAAGAGTATCAATATCAGTAGCTATTTCTTAAGGAGAAAATGATGAAGAGTACAAATATCAGATGACTAGAATAATGGATTTTACCTCTGGATTTACTGACCAATTTGTTGCCCTTCAGGTCAACTATCTCTCGATTACCTCCTTTATCTTCTTCCATGTCTTCATCAGCACTCATCTCCTCATTAATTTCTTCGCCATTATCATTTGAATCTTTGTCTGCTCCTCCTGTATCTTTTTCAATTATTCCTTCATTTGTATGAACCCCTTTATCAGAACTGTCAAGAGCTTCTGACGCTTTGTGGGCTTTCTCCACAAAGCTAGTCTCGAAAAAATTGACATCACTGTCATAGAAGTTGCTATTTTCCCTTGTATCGTCGGTTCTACCTTCATCTTGCACATGAGCTATGGCTCCTTTGGTAACGGCCCTCTTTTTTACCCCTTTATGTGCCTTTTTGTCTTCCTGACGATTTCGAGAAGCAATGGAGTCGAGCCTTCGCGCAGATTCTCACTACGGAGTTGAGCCTTGGCTACCTCCTCTTCCTAAAAAACTCCTCCTCGGACGATCATACACCTCCGTAGAATCTTCTATGTACAGATTCGCTCTTCTTCGTTCCTTTGCAGCGTCTTCTCCACGACGGTTCACTGCTCATCAGGGCACGGCACAGTTCACCCCTCTCCACACATGTGCTAGTATAATGTCAATTAGGAAGGACACTGGTATTAGAAAGGCACGGATAACTAAAATGAATCACCCATGTGGGCAGAAAATACATACCTCCCACACACACACACATATATAGAGAGAGAGAGAGTCAGGATAGAATACACTCGAGTGTATTCGGAGCTGAATACACTCAAATAGTTTTTCATGATGCAATATTTTTTTCAAAAATATGATCCGTTGATCTTCTTAAATATCTTGTGAATAGCTCATATGCAAAATTTGAGCACATCTGGACATTTATAGGTCATGTTTTAAAGACCGCAAAAATTATACATTTCAAATTAGTTTCGCGCGTCGATTTTGTTGCCCTTGGATGAGTGACTTACACTCATTTAAATGGGTTCAAAATTTGCATGTAGCCTAGTTATAGTATGACGGTGAAGATCAATGGTTTACATTTTGTAAGAAAATAGTTTTGATATGCAAACACACTTGAGTGTATTTGTACGATGTGTACACTCGAGTGTATTCTAGCCTGACTATATATATATATATATATATATATATATATATATATATATATATATATATATATATATATGAGTATATCTTCGCTACCCGTGCGGGTAACTAAGATTCTCTACCCGTGCATCAATTTTGTAATGGGATGACACATATATGTAATGAGATAACCAAATTTGTAATGAGACAACCGAAATTGTAATACAAAAACTCGTTTTGTATTACATCGTTGTTATAGTTATAAATATATATTTATTACTGTAACAGCGCTGTAATACAAAACGAGTCTTTGTATTACAATTTCGGTCATCTCATTATAAATTTGGATTGTATCATTACAAATGCATACCTTCCCATTACAAAACTAATGCACGGGTAGTGAATCTTAGTTACCCGCACGGGTAGCGAAGATATATATATATATATATATATATATATATATATATATATATATATATATATATATATATATATAGTTGTGATACCACATACCTATATATTATTATTGTTCTATGATGATTTATTACACCACAAAGTTTATGGCATTCTGCTATATTGTTCGTCATCACTCCTATCACCCTGTCATTGTATACATATTGACATTAGATCAGAAATATTGGAGCACAAGATCTCTTATATCTCGTTAGTCACAAAATTATGGATCTCGATATTAGAATTATTGTCATTTTAGCCAACGACGATAGTCACGGTTCTTTCTGCAATCCTTTTTCTACCATGATTAATTTCACATTACAAACATGTAACTCAGCTCCGCCTTCTACAAGGTTCTGAATTGCCATTGTCCATCCCCTTTCAGTATTTCGCCACGTTCAGCATGCTCTCATTTTTCTTCCCTCAAGTTCCATGTGTCCATCCGTACATCGGCACATGGCACGTACACAGTAACTACAGTCCGCAGTTACCAATTCCCTTTTCACTGCAAAAACAGGCATTGTTGTGCCCGTGACGTCTTCAAACAAGACCAAAGCACGCTGTAAATTTCATAAGCTGTTTTGTTTTCCTTTTTTCCTTCAACTGAAAATCAATTTCCTTACACGGTTGTCGATTCCTTTATATTGCACTCCTTTTTCCCAATGTGGTTATGAAGGCGGGTCTGCCGCGTGGGAGCTTGGGTGGAAATACAAGGGATTTTTTTTTTATCCTGGACGTGCATAATTGAGATACCATAATATGTGAAAACAACAAGGAAAAAATTTGCAATTTCCCGTACAGGAAACAGTACCCACAAAAGAAACAAGAATACGGTTTGTTAGGTAACGAATAAAGTTTCAACTTTAATCATATTTGAGTACGTAGGGTTGTCAAATCTTGTTACATAACATTCACATATTCACAATTCCCCTGAGATATTGGGTGTAAGGGGTACAAAATTTCCCATTTTCTCAAACCACGCACATAATATCTACACAAGAAAACGCCATTTAGTCCATAAGAACAGCATGCGATTGGCGGATATTCTAAGAATCTCATCATTATGCACACCTAAATAACCGAGTACTCACATGATTTTCCCTCATCTTTTCCCTTTTTCACGGCTACAAACAACGAAATGGAGTGATCAAATAGTTAAGAAGAGGAAACGCCCTTTCAGGAAGGTGTTAATGGCAACCGGACGGCTGCAGAATATATAATTCCACAGATAAAGGAACAGGATCTTGGTGTCACAGTGGATACTACTAGATAAATGGTCCACACCAGAGCCTCACATGCTGTGAGTCACGCGCCAGTGCTTTTAAGCATAAAAATTTAACAACTTTAAGACTGCTTTTGTTGGTTTATACCCTGGTTAGCCTAGCTAGATCAAGGTCCCCACACCCACCCACCGGCGATTATCCCTTGGGGATTCGGAGGGGTAACTCGAAAATGTATAATTAAAACTAAGCACAGGCGTAAAGTACGCAGCTGTCGGCTTTGTCCCACGTCACCAAACAAAATCCAACGAAGACTATCTCAACGACGAAAGGCCACGGTCAAGCTGGAGGATGGAGCAGGAAGAGGAAGAGGTGGGAATCGGATAATTGAACAAGCTGAAGGCCTTATCTTTATCGAACCCACCACCATTCCATTTGTTTTCTTCCTTTCTTTACTCCTTTCGAGCGTGATTGCCCGCTTGTATTGTATAAACGATTGGCATGAATGGCATGTAAAGCAGCCGGCTGCTGGCGAGCATATAGTGTTATCTTAATAAAAAATAATTACTAAACAAAAGAGGCCAACGGATAATGTTAGTGCTGGTGTTGGTGGTGTTGGTTTAGGAGAGCAATTAATTAGGTTCTAACTATTAGGGATTGGCCACTGCTGGGTTGAGAACGTGATCAATGCCGTCTCCTTCCTGGAAGCCGCTGCAATCAGAGGAGCTACGACCTACGTTGGCTAACAACCACTGGCCAGCTTAACTAGCTCTAGTACTGCCTTGGGAGGTAGGGTTTTGCGAGGTTTGGTGGGGGTGGGAGCCACTCCCATGTGGCCTGGCTCCATGTCAAGTCCTTTCTTTTTGATAATCTCGTCCAGTCCTTTCTAATCCTAGGGAAGTGCCGAGTCAGGACAATCTATTGTTTTCCCCATTCTACTACTACTAGTACTCCCTTTTAGCCACCTTTGTGTCCAAAATCATCCTGGACCCCACTATCACAATATCATGTACTTGTGTGGAGATTGATGTATATCCGGTTGCCAGGATTAAAAATAGGCTGCAACCAAATCTTAATTGCGTTGCCTTCATTGACCCCTCAAAGCCCACATGGGCAATGTACGGCTCTGTTTTTTAAACCCCATATATCACAATTCAAGTTCGAGACGTCGAGGTGGAAGTTCGGGTGCATCTTAAATTTACCTCAATCTTACTAACTTGGACGTGTGCCCAAAAATAGGGATTGATTTGACAATAAGTTAATGACACTGATCTGAACTACATGTCAAAAGAGGACAAAGAGCTACCATGAAAACCTCACAGGATATTGTGCATTCGAAGCATCTTCATTATATTTGTATACAAAGCTAGACTTGTCTTCTCTTCTCCTCAAATTTTATGCGCAATTTACTTAATCAGACTTCGTCTAAGACTTGTAACCTTATCTTTTTCCTTGTTTGACGGGTTGGCCTAGATCACACCGCCTATCAAGTCCAATTTCAACGAGTTCACATTTCCTTCATGTTTTCACTTTTTAAAAACTATTTTTCATGAAACAATATGGGCCATGTATGTCATAAAATCTGCTAAACTGACATATAACTTGGGAAATTATGAAAAATGAAGTGTATGCGATAAAATGGGGATAATTGCGGAGAACTCGGCCAACTTGTTAGAAAAGATTCTTAAGAACCAAAAACAAAGGCCCTAATGCCTGCACATCGTCATAGGGAAATGTGTTGGGGATATTGTATCGATTTGGTCCCGGATGTGACGAAAATTTACTGCAGAAGTATTACCAACAAATGTATAAATTCAAAGGAGAAACACTTGATCTAACGTGAAAAACTCTCCTCAAGACAAGGAGAGAAAAACCACGGGGCAATGTCGGCCAATAAATAATATATAATTAAGATTACAACTCACACTATCCATATTTAATTACCCCTAAATCCAGGTAGCCCTCCCCACATGAGAACAAAGATGAGGAAGAAGAGAATCACACCCAGTGTGTACAAAACCTCCCTCATTACTTGATCTCCTCACAAGGTCGTTGTCGTTGTTGGGGACTGTTCGATGTCATTGTGACCGCTGACTGGGTCAGACCTTGCCCCTATGACAACACTGCGTTTGTAACCACCAACTGCTACTTTGTTTCAAGGTAAATTCATTTTCCCTATCTTATCAACCAAGAGAGTTGCACTGTCAGTGTACCTAATGTGTCACCGACTGTCAGCCGCTACTTCGCTTCAAGACGAAGTCGCTGACCCTCTCTTATTTAATCAAGAGAACTCATCTAGTTGTTCTTGTTCTCCAACTCTTCTACCACAGAA
Organism: Alisma plantago-aquatica; assembly: GCA_963693085.1. Taxonomy (NCBI): domain Eukaryota; kingdom Viridiplantae; phylum Streptophyta; class Magnoliopsida; order Alismatales; family Alismataceae; genus Alisma; species Alisma plantago-aquatica. The sequence continues at coordinate 1,053,240,625 of OY856413.1, read as the reverse complement.
GGCACCAACAAGCAACTGGAGGGATCACACCTCAACCGGTAGGATTATCTCAACGGCCTCCCCCAAGGCCTCTATTTATAGGCCTCCACAACATGTGGTGCAACTTAGAATCCTTGTCCAACTCTGAGTCCAACTCCATGTTGCACATAGGGATTCATCTTCTTTCCCTTTTAGATTGACTCCTATTAAGATAGGTAGCACAAGCCAACTCCTACTCAAGTCCAATTCTAACTAGGATGCATGGGCCAAAATCCTTTTCTTTTCCCAACAATCTCCCCCTCCGGCCCATGAGGGAGATGTTGTCCTCAACAATCATGTGGAGTAGCTTGTGGACCCCATCACCACATGTGATGGATCCATTATCTTCAACCATGCCATCATTCTGTCATTTTCATCCATCTTCTTGAAGTCTCGTCCTCGCTTCACTTTGTTCCCAAGCAACTGAGAAGAAATATCCTACAACACCGCTTCTCTCTCCATGCCCACACCTAAAACTTTGGCGGTTCTCCCTAACCGGTAAGTCGAGCCATCCTGGATGAAAATCTTGCTTTTGAACTTCTATACCAAGGCCCAAAAACCCTCTGATGATTCTCCCCAGATCTTTAACCAGAGCCATTGACAACTAGTCTGGATTTGTATCTGATATCTTTGTTGTTGTCATCTCTCTTCATCCTATAAACCCACTTGTTATCTAGTTCTCTCTAGCCCTTGGGAAGCTCCACAAGCTTATAGGTATCATTCTTCTGCAAAGAAGACATCTCCACATGTATTGCCTGATGCCACTTTGCTTTATCTCTATGAGTTTGTGCCTCATGATAAGTCTTTGGGTCCCCATGATCAGTAAGGAGAATATACTAAGATGCCAGATATCTAGATGAAGGATGACGATCTTGTATGGAAATATGGCATCAGATAGGCAACAAAAATAAAAAATTTACTAACATATTTCCCATTAACTAGCGGATCGCGTCAATAACTATATAATAGAAAGGATGATTTTACAAAGATATACTTGATCCTAGACCAAGTCCAGCGATAATCTTTGTCGATGTAGATGTGTACTCTTTCTTAGAATGTGTCTGTGCAGCTCCTAGTTGCACTGGGACTTGTCTAACAACTCCTCCATGGACAACAAACTCAAACATCATCGTCTACAATAGCTCCTCTCATCACAAACTGCTGGCTGACGTTGTCCTCCTTAGCGATGGGAAAATTCCACCTCACCTTTTGAGAAGTCCACACGAGCCAAACTTGTTGTCCTCCCATAATGGACAGGGAGGAGTTGTCCCTCTCGTTGATGTACTAGTCACCAACTTGATCTTCTACAACAATGATCCTCAGTTGTTTCTCTCCCATAGCTATCCCTCCCTAGTCGGGTAGGACTTGCTTAGGCTCTCTTCATTACCACAACTAGAGAGGACAACAATTGTCAGAGGAATTGATTAGAAATTGTCTGTATTATGCTCTAGGAAGCCCACAATACCCCTCTATTTATAATAGAGTCAAGGGTCAGGATTCTCAGTCTGTGCGGGAGTGGAAGGGATCAAAAGTTCTCAAATTTTTGCAGAAATTCTGGAAACTTCACAGCCTGCAGTAGTCGAAACAGTCGTATGACAATCTAGACGGTCGTCTGGCATGTGAGATAGTCATTTTGTAGTTTTCTAATTTTATACATATGTTGGCAATTTAATTCTAATTAATGCATAACATGACATCAGTACCAATTGTTGATACAATTGAATTGCACCCCCGAAACAAACATTTAGTGTATACAAGATGAGTGCATGGAACCACTCACGATGGACATCTCACACCACCTAATACGGGCATCTAGATGGCCAAATCAAGATGAATTACAACCAATGTACAATACAACCAGCCTGACACTCCAAACGGCTGTCTCTACACTTGAACCAATCATTTGGTAGTCCAGTCACCCAATTTGTTGTGTGAGTTGAGTACCTAAACACTTTATTAATCAATCCAATCATCATTCAAACTCCTCTTCTAGATGAGTTCCTATGTGTGTGACCCTATAGGTCCCATATTACGTTGGCAGTGAATGTCCATTACAACTTATGACATTACAAGTAATGAGTGATGTCTAGTGCATCATTGCTACCCAAGTAAATGGAAGGTTGAAGAACAACTTCAACCTACAATCTGTGTATGGTATTATAGTGTTTGTATAGTTCCTTTGTCATTGATATCCATATTGAACTAGAGGCATGGAGCGGCCATTCTCATTATTATTCAATCTTGTTTCTTGAACCAGAACAGACTATTTGAGATATATGTAAGCTCAATATCTCATATTCACTAACACGTGTGTGGCCATGCATTTCTTAGTCTTGATAATCAATATGCCTTGTATATCATACTCCCTTGGGAGGGACAAATCACATCTCGATCACTCACAGTCAATCCCCATGTATCACAGTCACCCAATCATCACCTTTATACCAAGTCATGTTTCATGATTGTGTTTGATGATGTCAAAGCATACCGAATGAAATGTGATGAGTCTAGTGATTTCAGGTCAAAGAATCACAAACACCACCATCACCATCAGAGCTAACTATGACTACCATAGTAATGGTTTCCATGTGTCACTCTCATGGTGGGTCTGTCTGATACACTATTCTCTAACATGTATATGTGTGCTTGGTTTGATATCACCATATCATGACTAATGAGATTCTGTCATCAACCAACTCACACTCTGATCTTATGTGTCATTTTTGTCTATTTACCTTCCACATTAACAACCTATCTGGAACATAACAAGAATGCATATATTCTTAACATTTGTATGATCTCATTGTTCAGGTCCTCTACCAAAAGGCATACATAATCAAGTAATATCATTATCTAGAAATTTATTATGTTATTTCATTATCTCAAAATTGAATAAATAGAATAAATTGGAAGCTTGCATTTATTAATAATCAAATCATTTACAAGTTATGTCATTACAATCATCATATGATTGGCTCTTAGGGCATACATACCAACAGACTCCACCTTACACTTAGAGCCAATCACCCATAAATCTTATCTTGAGTGACCTAACATGACCATCATGATTTTGCTACAAAAGTGCTTTGGTCAAGGAATTAGCAATGTTGCTCTCAGTTGGTACTCTGTAAATATTTACATCTCCTCTATGTGCAATTTCTCATATGAGATGGAACCGCCTTTCTATATGCTTTGAGCGCTAATGTGATCCAGGTTCCTTATCTTGTGTAATAGCTCCATTGTTGTCACAATATAGCTTGATTGTGTCGTTGATGCTTGGAATGACCCCAAGTTCTGAAATGAACTTCTTGATCCATACAACCTCCTTTAATGCATTCGATGCAACAATATACTCAGCCTCTATTGTAGAATCGGAAACTATCTCTTCATTCGAACTCTTCCAGCTTACAACTTTGTTGTTTAGGCAAAACAAAAATCTTGATAGCAATTTGTAATCATCTTTGTCAGTTTGGAAGCTTGCATCAGTGTAACATATTACCACCAACTCTTCCTCTCCGTTGTAGACCAAGAACTTATCCTTAGTTCTTCTCAAGTACTTGAGGATGTTCTTCACAGTTGTCTAGTAAGAATCACATGGATCTGACTGATATCTACTCATCATGCTTAAAGCATACGAGACATGTGAATGGGTGCACAACATTGCATAGATGATGGATCCAATTGTCTACACATATGGAATGATACGCATGCGCTCCCTTTCTTCACAAGAATGGGGACATTGAACTTTAGAGATGGTAACTCCATGTAGCATTGGAAGGTTTCCTATCTTTGACTTCTCCATCTGAGTTGTTTCAATACTTTGCCAATGTGTGTGCTTTGACTTAGTCCAAGAAGCCTTATTGATCTATCTCTATAGATCTTTATCCCCAAGATGTAGGATTCTTCTCCTAAATCTTTCATAGAGAATGTATTTCCAAGCCATGTCTTTACTTGTTGTAAAGTAGGGATGTCATTCCCCATCAATAGTATGTCATCTATATATAATATGAGGAATACTACTATGCTCCCACTAACTTTATTGTACACACAAGGTTCATCTTCATTTTGAACAAAGCCAAACTCTTTGATTGTCTCATCAAAATGAAGATTCCAGCTCTGAGATACTTGCTTCAATCCAAAGATCAAACTTTGTATCTTACAAACTTTATTTGCATCATTTTGATTGATAAAACCCTTAGATTGTGTCATATACACATCCTAAAGAAGATTCCCATTAAGGAATGCAGTTTTAACATCCATCTACCAAATCTCATAGTCATGGTAAGCTACAATAGCAAGCATGATCCTGATGGACTTAACCATGGCCACTAGAGAAAATGTTTCGTCATAGTCAACACCTTGAACTTATCTGAAATCCTTTACAACCGGTTTTCCCTTATAGGTTTGTACCTTTCCATCCATATATGTCTTCTTATTGAAGACCCACTTGCACCCTATGGGTTTTACCCCTTCAGGTGATTCCACCAAGGTTCATACCTTGTTGGCATACATGGCTTCCATCTCAGATCTCATGGTCTCAAGCCATTTCTCATACTTTGGTCCCTTAATAGCTTCTAGAAAGGTTTTTGACTCATCATCTATGACCAAATCACCACCTTCTTGAGTCACAAGATATCCAAACCTCTCAAGTTCAAGGCGTGTCCTACTAGATCTATGAGGTTCCTATGTTACTTGAGGAATTTGAGATTCCACAACATTTTGTGATTCTCTTTGGTCCTCTTGTTCATCTATCGGTTCAATGATCTCTTGTTGGTCTTGAACCTCTTCGAGTTCTACTTTCCTCCCACTAATTCTTTTGGCAATGAATTGCTTTTCAAGGAATGTAGTCTCTCTAGAAACAAACACTTTGCTGGCACTTGGGTTATACAAGTAGTATCCCTTGGTTCTTTGGGATATATAACAAAGTAACATTTATTAGATCTAGGGCCAAGCTTTTCAGGAAACATTTTCTTGACATAATCTTGACACCCTAAAATGTTCATAAAAAATATTTTGGGACGCTCCCCAGTCCATATCTCATCTAGTGTCTTTTGAACTAATTTTGATGGTACTTGGTTAAGTGTGAATGCGGCAGTTTCAAGATCATACCCCTAGAAGGAAGTCTTGGGATTAGAAAAACTCATCATAGATTGCACCATATCCAGTAATATGTGGTTCCTTCTTTCTAACGCACCATTATGATGTGGTTTTCCAGGTGAAGTCCATTGTGACACAATACTACATGCTCTCACAAGGTCCTAAAACTCTTGGTTCAAGTATTCTCCACCTCGATCAGAACAAAGTGCCTTAATACTTTTATCAAGTTGGTTATGTACTTCATTCATGAACTCTCTAAAATTTTCAAGAGCTTGTGACTTATGTTTCATTAGGTAAACATAGTCACACCTACTCAAATTATTAATAAAGGTAATAAAGTACTAATACCCACATCTAGTAGTTGTTCTAAAAGGGCCACACACATCAGTACGTATGAGTCCTAATAGATCATTAGCCCTCTTACTATTTTCGATGAAGGAAGTCTTGGCTATCTTACCCAACAAACAAGATTCACATGTCTCTATTGATTTAAAAATCAAAAGAGTCCAGATAATCATCTTTAAGGAATCTGGATATGTGTTTCTCATTTATGTGCCCTAGACAACAATGTCAAAGGTATGTTTGGTTTGAGTCATTGAGTTTTCGTCTTTTGGTATTTTTTTTATATACACTTGTCTCTACATCTATCAAGTATATACAATAAGACATTGGGGCACTTCCATAAAAGATCCCATCTTTACTAATAAAACATTTTCCATTCTTTATAAGAGATTTGTAAGGCCCCTAAACTTGCTTAATGAGTTTAATAAGCTTAATTATCATAATTGAATTATTATAACCCTAATATAACCTTGTGATATGCTTTTAAATCATAAGACAGGCATAAGTTTCAAATTTGATCCAATTTGGACACTGTTTGAGCAAGTTATTCAATTTTATGCACATTTTGGACTTTTCTGCAATTTACCCAATTGAGAGGTTTTATTTGCAATTTATCACTTGCATTATGTTCCTTGGATATTATATCATCATTCTTAAGCATTTTGAGACATGGAGCACCTATTAAAACTTGGTTTGAAGGTGTTTTCTCCAAGGGTATTTTGGGGTTTACCCCTTCATGGATGATCTACCTTTAGTAGTTATCAACTAATGAATTATTTGTTTGGCTAGGAAATTCGACAGACGAAAGCTAAGCAGATCTATACAAATGGTGGGGGAGCTTCTTGTGTGGGTTAGTCTCTAGGATTTACAATCTTGGTACTCTTATATTCTACAATAAGATTACAAGATACAACAACCACACATCCAAGGGCTTAGTACCTCAAGAAAAGATCTTCAACCTATAGAAGGAGCTTACCCACTTGAACCATGGAGTCTTCAGCCATCAACATGGACTTACCCACTCCTTTCTTCAAGTCTTCTACCTTCAAGGGATTACCTATCTTCCTTGAGTGTTGCCTTGCTCCTCTCCTTCACTTGGAGATCTAGAGCACCTATCTCCTTCACTTAAAGACCTGGAGAAGGTTGCCTTCTTCAATCTTGAAGAACAACACCTCCTTCTCCTTCACTTGGAGAGGGATCTTCAACTTGACTTCAAAGGTAATTGAGGTTGGAAGATGAAGGAGGAGAGCTTTACAACAATACAGGGAATACCTCTCTTACACAGGAACCTATCTCACTCATACTCACGAATTTGACTTGAAGGTAGAGAGAGAAACGGGCTCAAAGGCTTAGAACACTCTCAGCTTTGGTAGAACTAAGTTTGCAATGAAAGAGCAGCCTTGGAATGAACTCCAAGTTTCCTATATATAGCTGAGGGTGTTGCTTTGAGTTAGGTGAACTCTTGGGCCGAAATATAGCCGTTTTCCTTCAAAAAAACGTCTCTATTTGTGATCAAATAATCCACCAACGGTCACATCACTTTTTTCTACAAATTCCGTACAGTGCAATTGGTTGAGTTTCAATAAAGGTAACTCGACCGATCAAGTAAAAGATGAAACTGATATTCAAACGGTCGGTCGAGTTTGTCTTGGAGAAACTCAACCGATCCCTGAAGATCGTTTTGGTCAGCCACTTGATCGGTCAAGTTCTGTGTAAACACAACTCAACCGATGTTATCTTTAGAAAATTGACCAAGATGGATCGGTCAAGTTTTTCCTGGGGGGAAACTTGACCGATTGACAACCTGATGTCAATTTTTGAATATGCTTCTAAAAGTGATCTAACATTGGTGTTTTGTGACGTCCCCAGATTTTGATTTCTCCAAATCCTATTGGGAATGAGATGTCAGAATCCGAAATCATCATCCAATAATATCATAGAGCAATGCGGAAGCATAATACACATACATGAACATACAACCATAACATACTCAACATTCAACATTTATATTTATACAATATGAATTATTACAAAATGATTTACATTTACATATTGAATGAAAATTCTACAATCTATGAACATGTACGCTAATCAGGATTCTAGACAATAGGTAACCTGAACAACTTGCTCACACCATGTTCTTTTATCCCACGCTAGCTCTGAACCTAAAACATACGTGAAACAATGAATCAACACACAAGGTGTTGTGTACGTGGGTCGAAAGATACATACTAACATGTTTGCATAATTGAAATAACTTAAGAAAGAAAGAGTAAAAGAAAACATTGTTTAAAGTGATAATCAGGTAAACACATATTTTTAGATGCCTTTTGATGTGTTTTATAGCAACAAGATTTTTGACCGACCAAAAAAAAAGTGGTGTCGCACTTCATTTTTCCCCGCCCCTTCGTCTATGGGGACCGAGTGCCGACCTTATATTTAGAGGGGAGAGAGAGAGAGATGTCACACTTCATTTTTCCCCGCCCCTTGGGCTATGGGGACTGAGTGCCGACCTTATATTTAGAGGAAGAGAGAGAGGATTGAGGGAGAGAGAGAGCATATATACACTTAGTAGCTACAAACCATCTATACTCTTTGTTGTTCTTATTGACATGGCGAAGATACTACAATCATAGTACATCCAAGCAATATTCTCAAATAAAGACAAGCAATACATCATAGCTATTGCACACAAGAAAACTATTCATATACTTAGATAAAGCCCACGTACATGAGTTCAGAGATTCTTAACATATCCATGATCATCTAGATCTTTGTCCATGACCTGATTAATAGCAATATTCATCATTAATACAAGATTCATTATATGCTCGATAGTTTAGGTCTAGTTAGGGTTTTAGGCCAAACCTAGGTTCAATTTCATATTATTCTAGTGTTAGGTATTTTATTACTGCTTATAAATCATAATTTAGATCTCTAGTTCGATTTCTGTAATTTTTTGGATGCTCATTTCATTTTCTAGAATTGATGTGATATTAGAGGCACTTATGCATATTTAATGAGAAAAGACCTAGTATTGGGTATGATGACTAGGTCAGAGTTCATATTTAGTATCCACATAAAGTTAAGGTTTAGTAACATTTTTCTTAGATTTTATCTCCATCATTTACTAATTATTCTAGTAAACTAACCCTAAAAAAAGAAGCATCATCTACTAGTTTAAAACCATGAACATTACTTCTTCAAGGTCTGATCTAAGGGTCCTATAATAAAGTAGGAATTATTCTGAGTCCAGGGATATTTTTGGGTAATTATTTGGACACATGAGCTATTTTTAATCATAATTCTAATATATGTACATTAGATGAGATATTTACCTTTCATGATTTATTGTGGCCTTCAGATCTTCAAGTGGATCCACAGAGGCCTCGACCCGCTAACCCCTTTCTCTTATCCTTCATCACAATTCAATGTGACTTATGCAGTGACAGCGCTTGCCCGCTTGCCTCTAGGTTCCCAGCGTCCTTCTTCTCTCTGTGTGAGATTTTTCTTCTCTGTATACGTGAGCGCCGGCGGCGGCATCCTTCTCCTATGTGGATTAGGTTGGCGGTGACAATTCCTCTCCCTCACCCCTGCATCCTCTGATCCCTGCGTGCGTGAGAGCCGTCACCTCTGGGAGGACTATGGTGTGGCCATGGACCAGTCTCGATGCTTCACGACCTTCCAAGTAGGGTGTCGCTTGAACGACCACTCTGACGGAGGTCCATCTTGCTGCCCTGGGTGGGCCGGCAGGTTCCAGGGATTACCTAGCTGTTTAGACATTTAGACCGCACAACGTCCTCCATTGTCTTCTCGGCATAATCCGCTGCCACCGCCAATGAAGACACATGATCCCGACATGAGGTCTTCTTTCTCGTGCTCCTCTGGATGCGCCTATTTCTTGTGTCCATCTCTACCGCGAATAGAGGTCTGGCGAGTCACAGTGACTCCTGCCATAAACACACAGTCACCTTGTCCTTCTTTCCAGTGAATCTGTGGTATGGATCAAGGCGTCAAATCAGGCAAGAAGGTAGCACCCTCCTCGAAGATGGTGCCTTGGCTTCACTGCAGAAGATAGTGGTGATAAGAGGGAGCAGGAGGGAATGGATCTCTTTGGTTCTTGTAGATGGAGATGGTGCTAGGGACATAGCTTGGTCCTCTCCAAATATGCTGCCTCCCTACCTAAATCAGGGGTTGTTGGAGATCACCACGCTTCTCAGATCGAAATAACTTGCTAGGTGAGTGCGAGAGGTATAGTTGAATAGGTGGTCGAGGTTGGGTGGATCGTGTTGTTGTTCATGTTACTCTTCCTGATTTTGTCAGAGGTTGAAGATGAATATCAGCCATCCCATCAAACTGGTGGAGGGCTTAGATCACGCCACCTTGCCAGGCTCTAGGTCGCACCCAAGCAGAAGGGAAGTAATCGAGTATGACACCAATGTCACACGGGCCTTGAATTAATAACCGGGTGACATATATATGAAAGTTTAACATCATTTAAATAATTGATATCATCAACTTCAATCAACTATAACTCTTTCTAGGGACCTCCATCCATCCTAAATTTTTTTTTGGCCGAATTGTTATGTTACATAGTTTCTTATCCAGAAAAGTTTTAGACCAAACTCCATATCCAACCATGAAAATAAATTTCCCAGACAACCCTATAAATAAGTACATAAACCTCAACTGAAATTCAATGGATCATCAAATCTTGTTGATCAAACAAATCCTAGAAAACTTTTTATGATCCTACAACTTAGATGTTCATCAATATACCACTATAATTCATTGAGTCTATTAGATGGGTCTGTTGGCCTCACAAGTACCCAAGTCAATTAATCAAACCTATTCATCATACTTGAACTCAATTAATGTTCTAATCGTCAATTGCATATATAGTTACACTTTTTGGGTGGTAATACACAATAATTGAATAACCAATCACTCCATTTGGGTTCAACCATCTACACAATATTCATAGTCCTTGAACACCTTATTGGGTATCAAGACCCTAAAATTAGGGTCATCACATTCACCCTACCTTATATGGAATTTCGCCCTCGAAATTCAACTAATCTAATATCTAAGGTGAAAACAAGGAGTTCAACCTCATATAAGTCAACACTTCTAGGATTCAAAGACATCATGGTTCTAGATATACCCTAAGTTTTATCTTAGGATATTTAAGCATGCAAGGGTGTACCCACCCCACCTTATATAGGTGAAAGCATTTTTTTTGGAATTGTAGCATGACTTAGTGTCTTAGTCATCGTATTACATTCATATATCTTATGATTTACATCCTCATAGTCCCTTAAGGATAAGGGTTTTGTTTGCTCGTAAGAAGTTAAGGAGGTATTACTAAAGTTTTCATCTTTCATTATACTTGCCTATGTGAGATGATGTCAAGATCTCACATCTTCAGTCACTAGAATTATCATGTTTAGATCATTAATGTAGTTTATGATCAACATCATACTATGATTTCATTATTAGAGAAAGGCTTGCTTATCATACTTAAATATTAGGGTTTCACCCTATTCAATGAGTTATCATCAAGAAGAAGCTTAGATTTAGAAGGATTGATCCTAGGCACTATATTTTGTGATTATTAATCTATGAACCAAATATATCTTTTTTTTTAGCTCATGATTTCAAATTTATATCATTCATGCATGATATAGAGAGAAAGAGAATATACCAATCCAATTTTATCATGCTTACAAACTTGGATATCACATGTATCATATAGGGAGAAAATATAGAATATGTCAAGCTTATATGAGTTACTCCTCATATATAAATCATCTATATAGCTCAAGTGAGGTTTCTATCATTGTATATTAAGAAGGAGAAGAAGAAGGGCAAACATGTATGTTGAGTATCTTTTGCACAGAGCATCTTACTCTCATAACTAGGGTTCATCTATTACCTCACTTGCAACTAATGATGAGATTTACAAAACATGTCACTCCATCTAGGACCTAACTCATCCAAAGGATTGAATTTATCATATGGGTCATCAACCCATCCTTTTATTTTACCCAATTCTCACATATAGATTTGAATCATGCATAAGGACTCAACTCAACACTCAATAGTAATCTAGTGTAGGACATTTTTTTAACACATATCTCATATATTGGAGGCTAGGTCCTATGACCTTCTCCCTGTGGGTCTTACTCTCTCTAGAGTTCACTACATATCTCATCCTACCACTAGATATCCTCCTTGTATAAGAGCTTGAGGCTCATGCACACTCATCTCTAGCTTAACTTAGCTTATCTTAAGTAGGAAAAGGGAATGTACTTTCATCATCAAGATTTTGCTTAATTTCTACAAAATTGGATTTAGGAAGTATACAACTTAAACCTTTATAAGGAAACTTATACCATCAGAGATCAAACTTAGATAAAATTTCACATGCTTATTTCAATTATCGTTCTATCATCTACTCTATGCATCACATATCTTGATAAGGCTCTAGACATCTAATCTAGACTACTCTCTCTTCTAGACTGATGTCACTCCCTTTCACTTAGGTTACATGAACACTAACTACTCTCCAGTGTGAGGGACACATTTTCATATTTACATATAGGTAATAAAATATTATATAGTTTTTCTCCGAGAAGGTAGACGTCAGAGAAAACTATCGAGGCTCGAGCCGATTGGAAAACAAAACCAAATCTACAAAACGAGTGTCCCACACACAGTAGATAGTCTAATTCCATGTCACCTAGTGAAATGGTGAGAACAAGGTGTAGACTAGTGTAGCTACCCAATACATATGAGCTCTATATGGAGAGGGTTTCTCACACTTGTCTAAACCTAGTTCTTGAACATCTAGGTTCTAACTTAGAGGCTAAGTCAAACCTTATTCCTATAGAACAACTTACTAAGTTTCTAGCGTTTAAAGTGAAAGGTGAGATTTTTTTTGTCTCATGGTGAGAAATTGTTAGGTGTAGCTATTGTTCATGCTCTGATACCAACTGTGACGTCCCTAGATTTTGATTTCTCCAAACGCTATTGGGAATGAGATTCCAGAATCCGAAAACATCATCCAATCATATCAGAGAGCAATGCGGAAGCATAATACACATACATGAACATAAAACCATAACATACTCAACATTCAACATGTATATTTATACAATATGAATTATTACAAAATGATTTACATTTACATATTGAATGAAATTTCTACAATCTATGAACATGTATGCTAATCAGGATCCTAGACAATAGGTAACCTGAACAACTTGATCACACCATGTTCTTTTATCCCACGCTAGCTCTGAACCTAAAACATACGTGAAAAAACAAATCAACACACAAGGTGTTGTGTACGTGGGTAGAAAGATACATACTAACATGTTTTCATAATTGAAATAACTTGAGAAAGAAAGAGTAAAAGAAAACATTGTTTAAAGCGATAATCAGGTAAACACATATTTTTAGATGTCTTTTGATGCGTTTGTACTACTAAGTGGTGTCACACTTCATTTTTTCCCGCCCCTTGGGCTATGGGAACCGAGTGCCGACCTTATATTTAGATGGGAGAGAGAGATGTCGCACTTCATTTTTCCCCGCCCCTTGGGCTATGGGGACCGAGTGCCGACCTTATATTTAGAGGAGGAGAGAGAGGATTGAGGGGGAGAGAGAGAGAGCATATATCCACTTAGTAGCTACAAACCATCTATACTCTTTGTTGTTCTTATTGACATGGCGAAGATACTACAATCATAGTACATCCAAGCAATATTCTCAAATAAAGACAAGCAATGCATCATAGCTATTGCACACAAGAAAACTAGTCATATACTTAGATAAAGCCCACGTACCTGAGTTTATAGATTCTTAACATATCCATGATCATCTAGATCTTTGTCCATGACCTGATTAATAGCAATATTCATCATTAATACAAGATTCATTATATGCTCGATAGTTGAGGTCTAGTTAGGGTTTTAGGCCAAACCTAGGTTCAATTTCATATTATTCTAGTGTCAGGTATTTTATTACTGCGTATAAATCATAATTTAGATCTCTAGTTCGATTTCTGTATTTTTTTAGATGCTCATTTCATTTTCTAGAATTGATGTGATATTAGAGGCACTTATGCATATTTAATGAGAAAAGACCTAGTATTGGGTATGATGACTAGGTCAGAGTTCATATTTAGTATCCACATAAAGTTAAGGTTCAGTAACATTTTTCTTAGATTTTATCTCCATCATTTACTAATTATTCTAGAAAACTAACCCTACAAAAACAAGCATCATCTACTAGTTTAAAACCATGAACATTACTGCTTCAATGTCTGATCTAAGGGTCCTATAATAAAGTAGGAATTATTCTGAGTCCAGGGATATTTTTGGGTAATTATTTGGACACATGAGCTATTTTTAATCGTATTTCTAATATATGTACATTAGATGAGATATTTACCTTTCATGATTTATTGTGTCCATCAGATCTTCAAGTGGATCCACAGAGGCCTTGACCCGCTAACTCCTTTCTCTTATCCTTCATCGTGATTCAATGCGACTCATGCAGCGGCAGCGCTTGCCCGCTTGTCTCTAGGTTCCCAGCGTCCTTCTTCTCTCTGTGTGAGATTTTTCTTCTATGTATACGTGAGCGCCGCCGGCGGCATCCTGCTCCTACGTGGATTAGGTTGGCGGAAACAATTCCTCTCCCTCACCCCCGCATCCTCTAATCCCTGCATGCGTGAGAGCCGTCACCTCTGGGAGGACTCCGGTGTGGCCATGGACCAGTCTCGATGCTTCACGACCTTCCAAGTAGGGTGCCGCTTGCACGACCACTCTGACGGAGGTCCATCTTGCTGCCCTGGGTGGGCCGGCAGGTTCCAGGGATCACCTAGCCGTTTAGACATTTAGACCACATGACGCCTGCCATTGTCTTCCCGACATAATCCGCTGCCACCGCCAATGAAGACACATGATCCCGACATGAGGTCTTCTTTCTCGTGCTCCTCAGGACGTGCCTATTTCTTGTGTCCATCTCTTTCGCAAATAGAGGTCTGGCGAGTTAGAGTGACTCCTTCCATAAACACACAGTCACCTTGTCCTTCTTTCCAGTGCTTCTATGGTATGGATCAGGGCATCGAATCAGGCAAGAAGGTAGCACCCTCCTCGAAGATGGTGCCTTGGCTTCACTGTAGAAGATAGTGGTGATAAGAGGGAGCGGGGGGGAATGGATCTCTCTGGTTCTTGCAGATGGAGATGGTGCTAGGGACATAGCTTGGTCCTCTCCAAATATACTACCTCCCTACTTAAATCAGGGGTTGTTGGAGATCACCACGCTTCTCGGATCGAAATAACTTGCTAGGTGAGTGTGAGAGGTATAGTTGAATAGGTGGTCGAGGTTGGGTGGATCGTGTTGTTGTTCCTGTTACTCTTCCTGATTTTGTCAGAGGTTGAATATGAATATCATCCATCCCATCCAACTGGTGGAGGGCTTAGATCACGCCACATTGCCAGGCTCTAGGCCGCACCCAAGCAGAAGGGAAGGGAAATAATCGAGTCTGACACCAATGTCACACGTGCCTTGAATTAATAACCGGGTGACATATATACGAAAGTTTAACATCATTTAAATAAATGATATCATCAACTTCAATCAACTATAACTCTTTCTAGGGACCTCCATCCATCCTAAATTTTTTTGGCCTAATTGTTATGTTACATAGTTTCTTATCCAGAAAAGTTTTAGACCAAACTCAATATCCAACCATGAAAATAAATTTCCCAGACAACCCTCTAAATAAGTACATAAACCTCAACTGAAATACAATGGATCATCAAATCTTGTTGATCAAACAAATCCTAGAAAACTTTTTATGATCCTACAACTTAGATATTCATCAATATACCACTTTAATTCATTGAGTCTATAAGATGGGTCTGTTGGCCTCACAAGTACCCAAGTCAATTAATCAAACCTATTCATCATACTTGAACTCAATTAATGTTCTAATCGTCAATTGCATATATAGTTATACTTTTTGGGTGGTAATACACAATAATTGAATAACCAATCACTCAATTTGGGTTCAACCATCTACACAATATTCATAGTCCTTGAACACCTTATTGGGTATCAAGACCCTAAAATTAGGGTCATCACATGTTTTATGTCCCAATCAATTTTCTCACCTTAGTTACAAGTCAATTCATCCTTACAAGTGATTCCAAATTTGTTCTAAGGTCATTTACATAGAAATCCCAAAATGCACACTTGTAGCTATTTTGACTTGAACTTGAGCCATTTTAGGGCTCTGTATTTTGGATCCTTTTCATGTACCTAATGTCTGCAAACAATCTTAAACACACATATTAGATACATATGAATGGAATGGTTAAGTCATTATAAAAATATAGGCAATATATAACCTCTAGGTCAATAGGAAACCTTGTTGTTCCATGGTAGAAATTTCTCTAAAGCTATAAAACCCTACCTTTCTTGCTCCTTATGCTTAGGGTTTGCACATTTGATGAAGAAAGGTGCTAGATGGACGAGTTTACAACTTATGATTGGATTTCCTACCCTACCTGGTTGAGTTTTCTTCTGTTTGGGATTTCATCTTCTCATTAGAGGCAAGTTTTATAACTTTCTCCACGTTTATTACTTACCATAAGCTTGCTAGCTCATGTTCTTGCTTGAACATGATGATCCCTGCACTAAAAAGTTATGCTTGACTTGGATTTCAATTTTTATAATGTTACCTGTTCTGATTTCAGTTCTAGATGAACCTGTGATCATGTGTATGTTATTCCTAAGGTATAATATGACTTGGATCATGTTGGTTTGACAACCTATGATGCTAAGAACCTATCAACCAATGGTCAATTTTAAGGTTTTAAGCAGATTTCTTTTATAAACCCATGACCCGATGATGGTACCATTGCAACAACCCTATGGTGTTGCCTTTATGACAACTGATGGTCAAGATAAAATGTGTCATATGATGGTGACAACCTCTAGTCACCCCCTTAGGTCATGTTTTGGATCAATTAGAAGTTTAATGATCAACCATTAAGTACCCTACTGATGTTATCAATCAATGATGACATTAGCTTAATATTTGATGTTGGTTAATGAATATATTGTTGATCTAATAACCTATGGTGACTTAATGGTCACTAATAATGGTGTATCAGATCTTCAAAATCTATGGTGAGTTAATCATATAGTTGTAGTATCAATTAAGCCTTAGATCAATGGTTTCTTGGGTCACTTGATGCAATGGTCGAACCTATACGGTAATTGATAGTTTTAACATATGAACTTGACCCAACGGTCAAGATCTAATGTTTATTACTCCAATAAAGTGGAATGAAGGATAATGTAATATGTTGGTCCTAATAATGTGATTTAGATGGTTTCCTTTATATGATCTACTTAAGGAGCTTACTTGTTGACAATGGATGGCTTGTTTTAACTGAACAGTCGGTTGTGGGTTTTACCCTACTCTCAATGGAACTTTTTGTGTTTTAACCAAGGGATGTCTAGGGTTATATGGTGACTCTTTCTAAAGAACAAATCAAGGACTTCATAGGTGGTTTATCCAAGGTGTTTACTTATGTAAACAACCAATGGTCTTACATTTTAAACATTCAATGATTCTGGGTGACATTGTGGTATGGTGATGTTGGTTGACTGATGATGGAACAAATGGAGGGTTACCCTTAATAAGGTAGTCTTACCTATTCACTCATATTAATAGAAGAGATGATAATCATATTGTGTTGACATGTAACCCTAATGAGGTATATCTTGTTATACCTAGCTTTAATATAACTAAATGATGGTAATTGGGTTGAATAGTCCTTGAATGACTAATACAATCATGGAATACTCTGTTACTATTGTTGAAACCCTAGTATGCTATAACTTGAATGTTACACCTTGATTTATGTGTGGGTTCATACTTGAGAATATTATGGAATGTGATGGTGATGCTTCACCTTATGCATCCATGATCCAATGGGGATGCCGTGAGTTAGGGTTTGGGTATGTGTTGATTAGTAACATTGATATAATTTATCATGTTGAACCTAACTCTAATGCAAATAGATAAATATGAGTATTCATGTTTAACATTCTTCTATGATGGAATGATGGTGGAATAATCTCCTTAACATGATCATAACCTTAATGTGTTAATTGGTGGTTATCATAGCCAAATGGTTAATACTTTATTATTCTAAACATGTGCATTATGAATATGATGAGTGTTAATCATATCTAGATTCCTTGCATGTTGATGTAATAAAGGAATGTTCTTAATGTTAATATAACCCTACTATGATTGTTTATGAATATCTCCTTGCTCATTAATGCAATATTATGTTGATGTGGTGTATTATATGTACGTGATGTTGTTGAGCCTTGCTATAAGGCATGCAAAGATAATGATGATCTTGTAGAGAATAATATGATGGTCTTAATGACCTTTGGGCATGGTTGAGCCCTGAGTGAGGTGGAACCTCTTGTGTTGACAAGGGTTGACACCCTGTGATATTGTGAAAAGGATTTATATCATGTGATAGTATGATGGTCTTAATGACCTTTGGGCATGGTTGAGCCCTGAATGAGGTGTAATCCTCTTGTGTTGATAAGGGTTGATACCCTATGATATCCTAAAAAGGATTTATATTTTGTGATAGTATGATGATTAGTGTGGTCTAATGAATGGCAAGTGAATAGTACCATGTGATGATGAGATGAGAAATTATGTTTCACACATTTTACATCTTTTAAAAGTTGTGATATTTATGTGCTTGTTAGAAGTGAATTAGGGTTTGTATGTCCACTTGTTTGATGCAGCTTTAATTCACCCAATTGGCATAATGAATCAAGTGAAACTCTAATCATGTAGTGCCATGTGCCATAGATCCATCTGTGTGTTAAAATTTTCCAGATGGTAAAATGAGTATTCCTAAGGGAAACTCGGAGCACATATGGTTGAGAATGTGGGTGTGGCAAGTTGAGGATATATCCTTGTCATCCACAATGCAGATTGTGGAGGTTGTCTACGGTCATGCCTCATACATCTGATGTGATTGAGAACAGCTACGATCGTGTCTCGATGATTATATATGTGATAAGATTGGAGGACAACTGTGGTTGTACCTCAGATGGTATGGTATGTGTACCCACCTCCTTTCACTAGTGTCGTGACCTATACTAAGGATGAACTAGGATATTAGTAGCTTGACCTTATGTGTCGTTGTGGCAAACCCATACTGACCGGGGGCGGAGAAGATCTTAGGAGTCCAACTCTTCCTAGATCTTGTATGGGACTGGTTTTGACTTAGCAGTGGTTAGTTGGATTTTAGTGGTATCCTCAAATTCCTTAGGGCATAATAAAAGATGTAATACAGCCGTATAGCATATTTGTTTAGGGTTATACACAACTCTTCACATTGGATGATAACCCGTGTTTGTTCTCTTTACATAAATATGATGCTTAGTGCAATTAAGAGATAGTAGATATACATATGTTGTGGATATGCTTAAGATTGTACATATGTACATATAGTAGCCATGATTATGCTGATAACTATACTGCTACTACTGATTATAATCACGAGGCTAGCTATCTCATGTTGTTAGTTATGTTTAGCATGTTAGCCATGCCTTTGTAACTAGAGATGCATATAATGCTAATCATGCTTATCCAGATAATTGTTCTTATGTTGTTAGCTCTTTTTATGATGTTGATATGTTCAACCTATTAGACATCCTAATGTTGTTAGCTATGGTTAAGTGGCTAGACTTATTCATAATGATAGAGATTCTATGTTACTAAAATTGCTCATGATGCTAGATATGCATATGCTACTGAATTGCTTATATTGTCAACAAGATAAAAGATGATAGTTTGGCTAATGATGACAATTATTATCTGCTCATTTATGTATTTTGTTAATCATCAGTGCGGTTGAGCTTATTTTTTATATCTGATTAAACTACTTAACAATTTAATTAATTAAAAATGTTGTAATCAATAATCATTGTTGGAGGTTATATCTCTTGGTGGGACATGGGTCTCACCCTTGTGGTTTTCCACAACTTTTTAGGTAATCTGAAGTGATGAAAACAAACTTGTGGTAGAAAATATGAGTTATAGTAATGAATCTATGAGAAAGTTGATTAGATGTCTAGTGTGTCCTAGAGTCGTCCATGTACTCTCAGGTCAGGGCGAGAAAAAGTTGGTATATGGTGTTTCAATCGAATCAGACTTTTGTTAGCATATTAATGCTTATTTGTATGGCATATATGAATATTGTAATCCTGTGTATATATGTGGTGGCTAAGATGATAGAATAATTTGTATCAAATTCTTGGCATAGTATGGATATAATAATGATTTTGGGCTCTTATGCAAATGTTTATGAGTGGGTGTTGATGTTGAAATCAATTTTAATTTACCCATATTTTTGGGTATGTGATTAATTAGTTATTAATTGTGTTTTATGTTTTGAGTAATCTTGTTTAGTGTAACGGGTTACAAGTTGGTATCAGAGCTTTAGGTTCACTTAGTCTACAGGGACACTATGACTTAAGACTAGGATGATGTCTAAGTTAGGAACGTGACACAAAAACATGGTGCATATTGCCTAATCTCAGCACTTGGATGTCCTGGCCAGATATTCAATTATTGAAGAAAGGTAAGTATGGAACTCTTAGATTGTTATCTTTCTAATTACTCTGATCAAGTAGTCATTTTGAGACAATCTAAAGATCATAATGAATAAGAAATCATGGTGTGAATAACTCAATCCTACCTTAAAGAAGATGAGAATTGCATCATTATCTATCAAAACTTGAATGTTTGGTAAATATAAGAGAGAGATAAAACACCATGAAATCTAAATCTGAATACAAATAAGGAAAAGAGGAGTTCTTGAAGATGTGATTCAAGAAGATAATAAAGTAAAAGATAGATAAGTCTATGCTTATAAAGTGAATCAAGGTATGAAATCCACATAAGATAGAGAGAACTCTTATAACAAGTACAAAATGAGAAGATGAATGGGAACAACGACAAAGAAATAAGGTGGAACCTGAGTTAATCTCAGACCAACCTATGTGTGTAAGAAAGTGTTAATGAAAAATCAGCATGGCATGTGAAAGAAATTAAGGGAGATGATCCCGATTTAATGAAGCAAATGTGGAATATGAGTATTTACTTGTTGGTAAGTGGTTGAAAAATATAATAAAATAAGAGAACATACCCAAGTGTGATAAATAGTCATCAAGGAAGGAGTAATGTGATGTGTTAATCATGATGATTTCTATGGTAATGGCAAGGAACCAAAAATGAAAAAGGTAAAATGATACATAAGAAACTGTAACCGGCATAATGAAAATAGAATTGGTGACCTTTTTGCTAGTAACCCTTGAAAAGTACTACTATGGTATGGGAAGTGTGTTTCACTTTGTGTCTTTCCTTCCTAGGTCACAAATTTCAAGTGGGTCATTGCCACTTGGTATGTGTGGATTCATTGTAAACATGAGGGTGGATAGCTTATTATAGAATAAGGTTGTTTGGACCATGTGTACAAGATCATAAAGTTTGTGATGATTTTGCTTTTGAGCCTTCCAATAATTAGGAAGACTCCTCTTATATGTCTTGATATTTGTTATGTTGGTAAAAGTAGATGATATAAGGATGTGAGTTCATTATAGCACATGAGGTGAATACCAAGGTAATGAATCCTAGTATCCAAGATGTATCAATAATATGAGAAATATGTGAAGGTTGGAGATGTTTATTAAATGAACATTCCAAGTATTCCTCTCCCGTAGAGAGAGAGAGAGTTGATGATGATCCTATAAATGTTGTTTGGAAGGGAAAACAAAAGTGATTCTATAATGTTGTGTATGGTTCAATGATAGCTGGGTAAGACCACTGTCAAGGATAGATGGTTTGTTGGTCAATAGATATGTGATACGTGTTCCTTTAAGATTAACCTATGATCAAATATTGACGCATAAGAGTTAGATTGGATGATATAATTCACATGACCATGACAAGTTTAGAGTTATGTCCTTTAGACTAACCAATGTACAAATAGAATTTATGAATAGGAGGAACAAAGTGTTCCAGTCATGTCATACAAGTTATATCAAGCTTTAAATGATGACATATCAAATTATTTCAAATATGGTCAAAAATATGACCAATATTTCTTCAAAATCCTTAGGGTTGTCGAAGCAGCAATAGCTATGAGACAAGTTGAACAATAGTGAGATGGGGTTGATTAAATTTCTTTATGGGATCATGATATGTCTTCTAAGTAGGTTGTGTAAATCCTAGTAAGGTGAAGATAGTGTTGTTGTTTCACCCCTAACAAGGTTGACTAGGAATGATGTTTCCTTGTATGGAATGACAGGTGCCAACGTCAACATTTCTTTTGATGTTGAAAAAGAACTGACAAGAGTTCTAGTGTCAGTGTATCAAAAAAAAAGGATGGATACATTGCCTTTTTTATGCTTCAAGGAATGGTATGGGACACATGGCATGATTGGAAAAAAGTTAGAAAGTATGACTTTTGAGTAATGTGTTGATACAATAGATACAATTTTAGGATGATAGCTAGAATTTAAAGTTGAACATTACTACTAGAGTTGTACAGATGACACAACAAGTTTCTACATTCCATGTTGAGAATGTCTTCTTAGGTAGGGGTTTTTGTGCTGACCCAAGATGAGATATGTATGAATGATGTGACATCACCATGATATGAAAGTAAACATGTGAAGGTAATGGGATAAGGTGCAAAGGAAGTACCCATCTTTGTTTACCTTGGATTTCGGGGGCAAAATCTCTATTAGGGGGTTTATAGTTGTAAGGCTCCTAAACTTGATTAATGATTTAATAAGCTTAATTATCATAATTGAATTTTATAACCCTAATCTAACGTTGTGATATGCTTTGAAATCATTAGACAAGCTTAAGTTTCAAATTTGGTCCAATTTGGACACTGTTTGAGTAGGGTTGTAAATGGGTACGGGTAGACCCGCGGACCCGCAAATCCGGACCCTTAAAAAACCCGTCACGGGTCTAATGTTTTATACCTACATACCCTTGGACCCGCATACCCTTGGACCCACACATAAGCGGGTCCAATAATGGGTATACTTGGACCCATACCCGCTAGACACGTGTACCCGCTATACATAAGTAACTATTAAAATAATATGTTATATATATCATACTTTACTAGTCTAATTAATATAATTATTTAGATTATATCCTACTCTAAGGTTGAGATTAGTCATATAACTAAGAATTAACTATTCTAGTTACAATAATGAACATCATATGTAAACTTAAAATTAAAATGTCTACTAATCTACATTACTTTCTACATAAATTAAATGTTATGATCATGACTACAAATATGTAAACAATTACTCAATTAATTTTATTGTATAGAATATAGCATTGTCTAATATAAATATTACATGTTAATATACTATATGATAATAATATCTTGTTGTGTTAAATATATATAACATAGTTATTTCTCTTACATAAACAATATGATGTTTTATAGAACCGCTTACCCACATACCTGCTATTATTGCGGGTACGGGTATGGTGCGGGTCCAGGTTTTCTATTATGCGGGTCTAGAACAGGAACCGGACCCGCTAAATTAGATGGGTATGGATATGGATATGGCCATACCCGCACCGTTTACACCCCTATGTTTGAGTAAGTTATACAATTTTATGCACATTTTGGACTTTTCTACTAATTACCCGATTGAGAGGTTTTCTTTGCAATTTATCACTTTCATTATGTTCCTTGGATATTCTATAATAATTCTTGAGCTTTTTGAGACATGGGGAACCTATTTAAACATTGGTTTGAAGGTGTTTTCCCCAAGGGTATTTTAGGGTTTACCCCTTCATGGATGAGCTACCTTTAGTAGCTATAAACTAATGAATTATTTGATTGGCTGGGAAATATAACAAAGGAAAGATCAGAATGTCTATACAGATAGTTGGGGAGCTTTTTGTGTGTATTCTTGTATATTCTTAATAAATTAAGGCCATGGACACTTGGACAGATACTAGAACTTCAACTTTTTCTTTTCTTTTATCTTAAAGTTTCATATACGTATCCCCAAGCACCAAAATGAGCCATTTTCTCTTCACCAGTTCCCTCCTTATCCCAAACTAATTCCCCCTCTGTGATTCTGTGAATTTTCCTGTCAAGGAAGAAGAAAGTTGGGACCTTCTTGGAAAAAGGATCTAGGGTTGCAATTGACTTCCTTTTGGGTTTAAAAAGCTTCCTTCTAGTGATCCTGACCTAAAAGAGTAAGAATCTCCTTCTTTACTCCATTTATTTCTTTTTTAACCTTCCTATTACCTTTCTCCAGGTTGGAACCTTTCTGTTCCATGGTAGAAATTGCTCTAAATCTCTAAAACCCTACCTTTCTTGCTCCTTATGCTTAGGGTTTGCTCATTTGATGAAGAAAGGTGCTAGATGGACGAGTTTACAACTTATGATTGGATTTCCTACCCTACCTGGTCAAGTTTTCTTCTGTTTGGGATTTCATCTTCTCATTAGAGGCAAGTTTTATAACTTGCTCCACGTTTATTGCTTACCATAAGCTTGCTAGCTCATGTTCTTGCTTGAAAATGATGATCCATGCACTAAAAAGCTATGCTTGACTTGGATTTCGTTTTTTATAATGTTCCCTATTCTGATTTAAGTTCTAGATGAACCTATGATCATGTGTACATTATTCCTAAGGTATAATATGACTTGGATCAGGTTGGTTTGACAACCTATGGTGCTAAGCACCTATCAACCAATGGTCAATTTTAAGGTTTTAAGCTGATTTCTTTTATAAACCCATGACCTGATGATGGTACCATTGCAACAACCCTATCGTGTTGTCTTCATGACAATTGATGGTCGATATAAATGGTATCAAATGATGGTGACAACCTATGGTCAACCCCTTAGGTCAGGTTTTGGAACAATTATAAGTTTAATGATCAACCATTAAGTACCCTACTGATGTTATCAATCAATGATGACATTAGCTTAATATTTGATGTTGATTAATGAATATAGTGTTGATCTAACAACCTATGGTGAGTTAATGGTCACTAATGATGGGGTATCAGATCTCCAAAATCTATGGTGAGTTAATCATATAGTTGTAGCATCAATTAAGCCTTAGATCAATAGTTTCTTGGGTCACTTGATGCAATAGTCGAACCTAAAATGTAATTGATGGTTTTAACATATGAACTTGACCCAATGGTCAAGATCTAAAGTTTATTCCTCAAATAAAGTGTAATGATGGATAATGTAATATGTTGGTCCTAATAATGTGATTTATATGGTTTCCTTTATATGATCAACTTAATGATCTTACTTGTTGACAATGGATAGCTTGTTTTAACTGAACAGTCAATTGTGGGTTTTACCCTACTCTTAAGGGAACTTTTTGTGTTGTTAATCAAGGGATGTCTAGGGTTAGATGGTGAATCTGTCTAGAGAACAAATCTAGGACTTCATAGGTGTCTTATACAAGGATTTTACTTATGTAAACAGCCAATGGCCTTACCTATTAAACATCAAATGATTCTGGGTGACATTGTGGTATGGTGATGTCGGTTGAATGATGATGGAATAAATGGAGGGTTACCCTTAATAAGGTAGTCTTACCTATTCACTCATATTAATAGAAGTGATGATAATAATATTGTGTTGATATGTAACCCTAATGAGTTATATCTTGTTATACCTAGCTTTAATATAACTAAATGATGGTAATTGGGTTGAATAGTCCTTGAATGGCTAATACAATCATGGAATACTCTGTTACTGTTGTTCAAACCCTAGTATGCTATAACTTGATGGTTACACCTTGATTTATGTGTGGTATTTGATAATATTATAGAATGTGATAGTGATGCTTCACCTTATGCATCCATGATCCAATGGGGATGTCGTGAGTTAGGGTTTGGGTATAAGTGTTGATTAGTAACATTAATATAATTTATCATGTTGAACCTAGCTCTAATGCAAATAGATAAATATGAGTATTCATGTTTAACATTCTTATATGATGGAATGATGGTGGAATAACCTCCTTAACATGATCATAACCTTAATGTGTTAATTGGTGGTTATCATATCCATATGGTTGATACTTTATTATGCTAAACATGTGCATTATGAATATGATGAGTGTTAATCATATCTAGATTCCTTGCATGTTGATGTAATAAAGGAATGTTCTTAATGTTAATATAACCATGCTATGATTGTTTATGAATATCTCCTTGTTCATTAATGAAATATTGTGCTGATGTGGTGTATTATATGTACGTGATGTTGTTGAGCCTTGCTATAAGGCATGCAAAGATAATGATGATCTTGTAGATAATAATATAATGGTCTTAATGACCTTTGGGCATGGTTGAGCCCTCAGTGAGGTGTAACCTCTTGTGTTGACACGGGTTGATACCCTGTGATATTGTGAAAAGGATTTATATCATGTGATAGTATGATGGTCTTAATGACCTTTGGGCATGGTGGAGCCCTGAATGAGGTGTAATCCTCTTGTGTTGATAAGGGTTGATACCTAGTGATATTGTGAAAAGGATTTATATCTTGTGATAGTATGATGATTAGTGTGGTCTCATGAATGGCAAGTGAATAGTACCATGTGATGATGAGATGAGAAATTATGTTTCACACATTTTATATCTTTTGAAAGTTGTGATATTTATGTTCTTGTTAGAAGTGAATTAGGGTTTGTATGTCCACTTGTTTGATGCAACCTTAATTCACCCAATTGGCATAACTAATCAAGTAAAACTCAAATCATGTAGTGCCCAATGCCATAGATCCATCTGAGTGTCAGAATTTGCCAGATGGTGAAATGAGTATTCCTAAGGGAAACTCAGAGCGCATACTGTTGAGTATTGGGACTGGCAAGTTGAGGATATATCCTTGTCATCCACAATGCAGATTGTGGAGGTTGGCTATGGTCATGCCTCATACATACGATGTGATAGATAACGGTTGCGGTCGTGTCTCGGTGATTATATATGTGACAAGATTGGAGGACAACTGCAGTTGTACCTCGGATGGTAGGGTATGCGTACCCACCTCCTTTCACTAGTGTCATGACCTGTACGAAGGACGGACTAGGCTATTAGCAGCTTGACTTTATGTGTCACTGTGGCAGACCCATACTGACCGGGGGCGGAGAAGATCTTAGGAGTCTGACTCTTCCTAGATCTTGTATGGCACTGATTTTGACTTAGCAGTGGTCAGTTGGATTTTGAGTGGTATCCTCAAATTCCTCAAGGCATAATAAAAGATGTAGTATAGCCGTATAGCATATCTGTTTAGGGTTATACACGATGCTTCAAATTGGATGATAACCCATGTTTGTTCTCTTTACATAAAGATGATGCTTAGTGCAATTAAGAGATAGTAGATATACTTATGTTGTGGATATGCTTAAGATTGTAGATGTATACATACATTAGCCATGATTATGTTGATAACTATACTTCTACTACTAATTATAATCATGATTCTAGCTATCTCATGTTGTTAGTTATGTTTAGTATGTTATCCATGCCTTTGTAACTAGATATGCATATAATGTTAATCATGCTTATCCATATAAGTTTGATTATGTTGTTAGCTCTTTTTATGATGTTGATATGTTCAACCTATTTGACATTCTAATGTTGTTATCTATGTATGTTACTAGACTTGCTCATGATGCTAGATATGCATATGCTACTGAATTGCTTATATTGTGAACAAGATAAAAGATGATAGTCTGGCTAATGATGATAGTTATTATCTGCTCCTTTATGTATTTTGTTAATCATCAGTGTTGTTGAGCTTATTTGTTATATCTGATTAAACTACTTAACTGTTTAATTTCTTAAAAATGTTGTAATCAATAATCGTTGTTGGAGGTTATATCTCTTGCTGGGACATAGGTCTCACCCTTGTGGTTTGCCACATCTTTTTAGGTAATCTGAAGTGACAAAAACAAACATGTGGCAGCAAAGAGGAGATATTGTAATGAATCTATGAGAAAGTTGATTAGATGTCTAGTGTGTCCTAGATTCATCCCTGTACTCTCAGGTCAGGGCGAGAAAAAGTTTGTATATGGTGTTTCAAACGAATGTGACTTTTATTAGCATATTAATGCTTGTTTGTGTGGCATATATGAATATTTTTCTCTTGTGCATATATGTGGTGGCTAAGACGATAGAACAATTTGTATCAAATTATTATCATAGTATGAATATAAGAAAGATTTTGGGCTCTTATGCAAATGTTTATGAGCGGGTGCTGACGTTGAAATCGGTTTTAATTTAACCATATTTCTGGGTATTTGATTAATTAGTGATTGATTGTGTTTTATGTTTTGAGTAATCTCATTTAGAGTAACAAGTTCTCACAAGTTGGTATCTGAGCTTTAGGTTCACTTAGTCTACAGGGACACTAGGACTTAAGACTAGGATGATGTCTAAGTTAGGAATGTGACACAAAAACATGGTGTATACTACCTAATCTCAGCACTTGGATGTCCTGGCTAGGTATTCAATTATTGAAGAAAGGTAAGAATGGAACTCTTAGATTGTTATCTTTCTGATTACTCTGATAAAGTAGTCATTTTGAGACAATCTAAAGAGTATAAAAAATAAGAAATCACGGTGTGAATATCTCAATACTACCTTAAAGAATATGAGAATTGCATCATTATCTATCAAAACTTGAATGTTTGGTAAATATAAGAGAGAGATAAAACACCATGAAATCTAAATCTGAATACAAATAAGGAAAAGAGGAGTTCTTGAAGATGTGATTCAAGAAGATAATAAAGTAAAAGACAGATAAGTCTATTCTTATAAAGTGAATCAAGGTATGAAATCCACATAAGATAGAGAGAACTCCTATAACAAGTACAAAATGAGAAGATGAATGGGAACAACGATAAAGAAATAAGGTGGAACATGAGTTAATCTCAGACCAACCTATGTGTGTAATCATGTGTTAATGAAAAATCAGCATGGCATGTGAAAGGAATTAAGGGAGATGATCCCCATTTAATGAAGCAAATGTGGAATATGAGTATTTACCTGTTGATAAGTGGTTGAAAAATATAATAAAATAAGAGAACATACCCAAGTATGATAAATAGTCATCAAGGAAGGAGTAATGAGATATGTTAATCATGATGATTACTATGGTAATGGCAAGGAACCAAAAATGAAAAAGGTAAAATGATACATAAGAAATTGTAACATGCATAATGAAAATAGAATTGGTTACCTTTTTTCTAGTGACCCTTGAAAAATACTACTATGGTATGGGAAGTGTGTTTCACTTTGTGTCTTTCCTTTCTAGGACACAACTTTCAAGTGGATCATTGCCACTTGGTATGTGTGGATTCATTGTAAACATGAGGGTGGATAGCTTATTATAGCATAAGGTTGTTTGGATTATGGCTCCAAGATAATAAAGTTTGTGATGATTTTGCTTTTAAGCATTCCAATAATTAGGAAGACTCCTCTTATATGTCTTGATATTTGTTATGTTGGTAAAAGTAGATTATATAAGGATGTGAGTTACTTATAGCACATGAGGTGGATACCAAGGTAATGAATCCTAGTATCCAAGATGTATCAATAATATGAGAAATATGTGAAGTTTGGAGATGTTTATTAAATGAAAAATCCAAGTATTCCTCTCCCGTAGAGAGAGAGAGAGTTGATAATGATCATATAAATGTTTTTTGGAAGGAAAAACAAAAGTGATTCTATAATGTTGTGTGTGGTTCAATGATAGTTGGGCAAGACCACTATCAAGGATAGATGGTTTGTTGGTCAATAGATATGTGATACCTATTCCTTTAAGATTAACCTATGATAAAATATCAATGCATAAGAGTTAGATTGGATGACATAATTCACATGACCATGATGAGTTTAGAGTTATGTCCTTTAGTCTAACCAATATACAAATAGAATTTATGAATATGAGGAACAAAGTGTTCTAGTCATGTCATACAAGTTATATCAAGATTTAAATGATGGCATGTCAAATTATTTCAAATATGGTCAAAAATATGATCAATATTTCTTCAAAAACATTAGTGTTGTCAAAGTAGAAATAACTATGAGACAAGTTGAACAAGAATGAGATGGGGTTGATTAAATTCCTTAATGGGATCATGATATGTCTTCTACGTAGGTTGTGTAAATCCTAGTAAGGTGAAGATAGTGTTGTTGTTTTATTCCTAACAAGGTTGACTAGGAATGGTGTTTCCTTATATGTAATGATAAGTGTCAACATCAGCATTTCTTTTGATGTTGGAAAAGAACTGACAAGAGTTCCAGTGTCAGTGTATAAAAAAAAGGATGGATACATTGCCTTTTTTAATGCTTCAAGGAATGATATGGGACACATGGCATGATTGGTAAAAATCTAGCAAGTATGACTTTTGAGTAATGTATTGATACCATATATATAATTTTAGGATTATAGCTAGAATTTAAAGTTGAACATTACTACTAGAGTTGTACAGATGACACAACAAGTTCCAAAATTCCATGCTGAGAATGTCTTCTTAGGTGGGGGGTTTTATGCTGACACAATATGAGATATGTATGAATGATGTGACATCACCATCATATGCAAGTAACGATGTGAAGGTAATAGTATGAGGTGCAAAGGAAGTACCCATCTTTGTTTACCTTGGATTTTGGGGGAGAAATCCCTATTAGAGGTTTACAGTTGTAAGGCCCCTAAACTTGCTTAATGAGTTGAATAAGCTTAATTATCAATATTTAATTCTTATAACCCTAATATAACCTTGTGATATGATTTGAAATCACAAGACAAGCTTAAGTTTCAAATTTTGACCAATTTGGACACTGTTTGAGCAAGTTTTGCAATATTATGCACATTTTGGACTTTTCTACAATTTACCCAATTGAGTAGTTTTATTTGCAATTTATAACTTGCAATATGTTCCTTGGATATTATATCATCATTCTAGATCTTATTGAGACATGGGGCACCTATTTAAACCTTGGTTTGAAGGTGTTTTCTCTAAGGGTATTTTAGGGTTTACCCCTTCATGGATGAGCTACCTTTAGTAGCTATCAACTAATGAATTATTTGATTGTCTGAGAAATTCTACAAAGGAAAGCTAAGCAGGTCTATAAATGTTTTGTGGGAGCTTCTTGTGTGTGTTCTTGTATATTCTTAATAAATTAAGGCCATGGACACTTGGATAGATACTAGAACTTCAACTTTTTCTTTTCCTTTATCTTAAAGTTTCATATACTTATCCCCAAGCACCAAAACGAGCCATTTTCTCTTCACCACTTCCCTCCTTATCCCAAACTCATTCTCCCTCTATGCTGCTGCAAATTTTCCTGTCCAAGGAAGAATAAGGTGGGGACCTTCTTGGAAAAAGGATCTAGGGTTGCAATTGACTTCCTTTTTGGGTTTAAAAAGCTTCCTTCTAGTGATCTTGACCTAAAAGAGTAAGAATCCCCTTATTTCCTCTGTTTATTTCTTTTTATACTTCCTACTACGTTTCTCCAGGTGGGAACCTTGCTGTTCCATGGTAGAAATTGCTCTAAATATCTAAAACCCTACCTTTCTTGCTCCTTATGCTTAGGGTTTGCTCATTTGATGAAGAAAGGTGCTAGATGGACGAGTTTACAACTTATGATTGGATTTCCTACCTTTCATGCTCGATTTTTATTCTGTTTGGATTTTCATATTCTCATTAGAGGCAAGTTTTATAACTTGCTCCACATTTGTTTCTTACCATAAGCTTGCTAGCTCATGTTCTTGCCTGAAAATGATGATCCATGCACTAAAAAGCTATGCTTGACTTGGATTTCGATTTTTATAATGTTCCCTATTCTGATTTCAGTTCTATATGAACCTATGATCATGTGTACATTATTCCTAAGGTATAATATGACTTGTATAGGGTTGGTTTGACAACCTATCGTGCTAAGCACCTATCAACCAATGGTCGATTTCAAGGTTTTAAGCTGATTTCTTTTATAAACCCATGACCCGATGATGGTACCATTACAACTACTCTATGGTGTTGTATTCATGACAACTGATGGTTGATATATAAGGTGACAGATGATGGTGAAAACCTATGGTCACCCCCTTAGGCCAGGTTTTGGATCAATTAGAAGTTTAATGATCAACCATTAAGTACCCTACTGATGTTATCAATCAATAATGACATTAGATTTATATTGGATGTTGATTAATGAATATAGTGTTGATACAACAACCTATGGTGACTTAATGGTCACTAATTATGGTGTATCAGATATGCAAAATCTATGGTGAGTTAATCATATATTTGTAGCATCAATTAAGCCTTAGATCAATGGTTCCTTGGGTCACTTGATGCAATGGTCGAACCTAAACTGTAATTGATGTTTTTAACATTTGAACTTGAGCCAATGGTCAAGATCTAATGATTATTCCTCCAATAAAGTGGAATGATGGATAATGTAATATGTTGGTCCTAATAATGTTATTTATATGGTTTCCTTTATATGATCAACTTAAGGAGCTTACTTGTTGACAGTAGATGGCTTATTTTAACTGAATAGTCGATTGTGGATTTTATCCTACTCTCAATGGAACTTTTTGTGTTGATAATGAAGGGATGTCTAGCGTTAGATGGTGACTCTTTCTAGAGCACAAATCAAGGACTTCATAGGTGGTTCATCCAAGGTGTTTACTTATGTAAACAACCATTGGTCTTACATTTTAAACATCCAATGATTCTGGGTGACAATGTGGTATGATGATGTTGGTTGAATGATGATGGAACAAATGGAGGGTTACCCTTAATAAGGTAGTCTTACCTATTCACTCATATTAATAGAAGGGATGATAATCATATTGTGTTGATAAGTAACCCTAATGAGGTATAGCTTGTTGTACCTAGCTTTAATATAACTAAATGATGGTAATTGGGTCGAATAGTCCTTCAATGACTAATACAATCATGGAATACTCTATTACTATTGTTGAAAACCTAGTATGCTACAAGCCGATGGTTACACATTGATTTATGTGTGGGTTCATACTTGAGAATAGTATGGAATGTGATGGTGATGCTTCACCTTATGCATCCATGATCCAATGGGGATGACATGAGTTAGGGTTTGGGCATAAGTGTTGATTAGTAACATTGATATAATGTATCATGTTGAACCTAACTCTAATGAAAATAGATAAATATGAGTATTCATGTTTAACATTCTTATATGATGGAATGATGGAGGAATAACCTCCTTAACATGATCATAACCTTAATGTGTTAATTGGTGGTTATCATAGCCACATGGTTGATACTTTATTATACCAAACATGTGAATTATGAATATGATGAGTGTTAATCATATCTAGATTCCTTGCATGTTGATGTAATAAAGGAATGCTCTTAATATTAATATAACCCTGCTATGATTGTTTATGAATATCTCCTAGCTCATTAATGCAATATTCTACTGATCTGGTGTATTATATGTAAGTGATGTTGTTGAGCCTTGTTATAAGGCATGCACAGATAATGATGATCTTGCAGGGAATAATATGATGGTCTTAATGACCTATGGGCATGGTTGAGCCCTGAATGAAGTGTAATGCTCTTATGTTGATAAGGGTTGATACCCTGTGATATTGCAAAAAGGATTTATATCCTACGATAGTATGATGGTCTTAATGACCTTTTGGCATGGTTGAGCCCTGAATGAGGTGTAACCCTCTTGTGTTGATAAGAGTTGATACCCTGTGATATTTTGAAAAGGATTTATATCTTGTAATAGTATGATGATTAGTGTGGTCTCATTAATGGCTAGTGAAGAGTACCATGTGATGATGAGATGAGAAATTATGTTTCACACATTTTATATCTTTTTAAGTTGTGATACTTATGTGCTTGTTAGAAGTGAATTAGGGTTTATATGTCCACTTGTTTGATGCAACCTTAATTCACCCAATTACCATAACTAATCAAGTGAAACTCTAATCATGTAGTGCCATGTGCCATAGATCCATCTGAGTGTCAGAATTTGGCAGATGGTGAAATGAGTATTCCTAAGGGAAACTCAGAGCACATATTGTTGAGTTTGTGGGGGTGGCAAGTTGAGGATATATCATTGTCATCCACAATGAAGATTGTGGAGTTTCTCTATGGTCATGCCTCATACATCTGATGTGATTGAGAACGGTTGTAGTCGTGTCTCAGTTGTTATATATGTGACTATATTGGAGGACAACTGTGGTTGTACCTCGGATGGTAGGGTATGCGTACCCACTTCCTTTCACTAGTGTCGTGACTAGTATAAAGGACAGACTAGGATGTTAGCAGCTTAACCTTATGTGTCGTTGTGGTGGACCCTTACTGATTGGGGGAGGAGAAGATCTTAGGAGTCTGGCTCTTCCTAGATCTTGTATGGCATTGATTTCGACTTAGCAATGGTTAGTTGGATTTTGAGCGGTATCCTTAAATTCCTCAGGGAATAATAAAAGATGTAATACAACCATATAACATATTTGTTTAGGGTTATACACGATGCTTCACATTGGATGATAACCCTTATTTGTTCTCTTTATGTAAAGATGATGCTTAATGCAATTAAGAAATAGTAGATATACGTATGTTGTGAATATGCTTAAGATTGTAGATGCATAAATGTAGTAGCCATGAATATGTTGATAACTATACTGCTACTACTGATTATAATCATGATGCCAGCTATCTTATGTTGTTAGTTATGTTTAGCATGCTAGTCATGCCTTTGTAACTAGAGATGCATATAATGCTATAATGCTTATCCAGATAATTGTGCTTAAGTTGTTAGCTGCTTTTATGATGTTGATATGTTCAACCTATTAGACATCCTAATGTTGTTAGGTATGCTTATGTGGCTAGACTTATTCATAATGATAGAGATTCTATGTTACTAGGCTTGCTCATGATGCTAGATATGCATATTCTACTGAATTGCTTATATTGTCAACAAGATAAAGGATGATAGTCTGAGTAATCATGATAGTTATTATCTGCTCCTGTATGTATTTTGTTAATCATTAGTTTTGTTGAGCTTATTTTTATATCCGATTAAACTGCTTAAATATTTAATTACTTAAAATGTTATAATCAATAATCGTTGTTGGAGGTTATATCTCTTGCTGGGACATGGGTCTCACCCTTGTGGTTTGCCACATCTTTTTAGATAATATGAAGTGATGAAAATAAACATGTGGCAGCAAAGAGGAGCTATAGTAATGAATTTATGAGAACGTTGATTAGATGTCTAGTGTGTCCTAGAGTCGTCCATGTACTCTCAGGTTCGAGTGAGAAAAGTCTGTATATGGTGTTTTAAACAAATCAGACTTTATTTAGCATATTAATGATTGTTTGTGTGGCATATATGAATATTATTCTCCTGTGTATATATGTGGTGGCTAAGACAATAGAACAATTTGTATCAAAATCTTGGCATAGTATGGATATACGAAAGATTTTGGGCTCTTATGCAAATGTTTATGAGCGGGTGCTGATGTTGAAATCGGTTTTAATTTACCCATATTTTTTGGTATGTGATTAATTAGTGATTGATTGTGTTTTATGTTTTGAGTAATCTCATTTAGTGTAACGGGTTCTCACAAGATTCGAATCCATTCTTGTCCAAACAAGATACAAATATGATGTTCCTATCAATGGCAGGTACATGATAGCAATTCTCTAAATCTACTACAAGCCCACTTTCCAGAGATAAATCATAGGTTCCAACTACATTGGTCACAACTCATGCGCCATTTGCAACTCACAGTTCTACCTCACCTTTCTGTAAAGATCTACTTCCTTTCAGATCCTTCACACTTGAACAAATGTTTGATCCACATCTGGTATCTAGTACCCATGATGAGAAAGTAGTAAAGTTAACCTCAATAATGTATATACCACAAGTAGAGATCTAAATAACTTGCTTCATGTTCCTAGGTTCCCTTGTCCTTCTCCTAATTTTGAGTGGAGAAGACTTGTACTTTAGCTGAGTTACAAAATGCTTCTTGGCTTTGCTTTTGTCATTGGACTCAACTCCACTGATCATCATCATAGATTTTTCCATCTTCATTTGTGATTTGACACTTATCAAAATGTCAAGCAACTATGATACCAGTCTAGCCATGTTATGCAAGTGATAACACTCGATAAACTGGCTATATGATTTAGGCAACGATTACAAAAACATATATGTGGTCAACTCTTAGCCTAAAGGAAATCCTAGTCCCTCAAGATGCTTCATATGGACAATCATATTGAGCACATGAGGTTCTACTGGTTCTCCTTCTGTCGGTTTGCACTCAAATAATGCCTTAGATACATTATACCTTTCATGCTTATCATGTTGTTTATGCAACTCATAGTTCATACAACCCAGCATAAGGTTCTTGATGTTCACAACATCATTGGCTTGCTTCAAAGAGGCATCCATGTCAGTCTTAGGTGAATTTGGAGTGGATACTAGAACTTGTGTTTCAGGAACATGCAAAAAACTTCTCAAAGTCTTGAACTAGTTATGAAAATAAATCTCATTTAATTCATCCAATTGCGGTCATTGAATGTTTTCCATTTGATTATACACTCTAAAATTTGCATTTGTCAAAAACCAATTTTGATTTGATTTGCTTTGAAAAGTCAATATTAATTAGGTTTTTAATTAACTATCACTCCCACTATTTTATTCAAATTGGTATCCCTTACTATCAATTTGGAAGATTGCAACATACAATCTTCTAGTGAGTCAAGATCCATATTTCATCAAGTCATGACTCAACTTTGGGCGATCACCCACAACTTGATTATTTAGGTTGGCCAAACTTGCCAATTGCATCTGCATGCAACTCTTGGATACATAATATGCACAAATCTTTTCCATAATCACCTTTATGCCTTTGGCTCCTGGTCTCACCAAGTTATCACCACTTAAGTCTGACCCAAAAGCCAACACAATAGGATATGTACCCTGCTTTAGCATATCTACATACCTACCATCACACTTCCACAAGATAGATGGTGCATCATGCTTTGACATAAACTACAGTTGGTCGATC
This sequence comes from Alisma plantago-aquatica, assembly GCA_963693085.1. NCBI lineage: Eukaryota > Viridiplantae > Streptophyta > Magnoliopsida > Alismatales > Alismataceae > Alisma > Alisma plantago-aquatica. The sequence continues at coordinate 1,053,203,942 of OY856413.1, read as the reverse complement.
AAGTTTTTCACATGTTCTACCTATGGAAGGCATCTCAAACTTAATATTATATTAAGGGATTTTTTATAATACATATACATTAATCAATCACAACATACATAGTATGTATCTTATACATGTTATAACCCACAAAGAAAACATGCCATAAATGAAATTAATGGTTATAACCAGCCTAATGTAATTCCTTGGAGCCATAAATATTTACCACAACCTAGGTCCACATCACATGTAGAAACCTATTGTTGATGAAGATTTATGCTTGCCAATATGGGTTTACTGGTTCAACCTTTGAACCGGTCACCTCGCCTCCTAGATAGTTGGTTGGTCACCTCTAGCCGGTCGTCTGGCTCCTCCAAATGACCAATTGTTCATCATGTAGCCAATCATATGGATCCTCCAAACGGTCGTCTCATTTGGTCCTTCAGGGTCCTAATCGGCACACCAACCAGTCATCTCACCCATGCTAGATGATCGTCTCAGCCTCACCAGCTGGTCGGCTCGGCTCCTCTGTGTGTTCGGTTGGCATCTTTCTTCTTAGTCAAAACAAAAAATTAAACTATCCTACTTTTACATAATTATTGAGAAATTTTGAGTTACATTCGAGGGGAGAAAAGGTACAAAAGAATAATACATTTTTATCAGGAAGATAAGAGAGAGGCTCGGTTAGCTGACTGAGATAAATATGATAAACCAACCACACAACCATGCACAGAGAAAAGGGGTTATTGGCCATAACCATGCCACACATCCACCATCAAAATTTTCTTCTAGAGTGACACATGTAATTTTCATATATATATATATATATATATATATATATATTTGTTTCAGTTCTTATGTGGTGATTAGTCAGATGTGCACATCAACCTATTTAAATATTTGCATCACATGTAATAAATAAACTCGACAAAACTAAAAATCTGATCATATTGATTATTCTATAACATAATTAATTGATTTGGCTCTGATACCACTGTAGGGAAATACGACATCAGATAGGTAATGAAAACAAAAATTTATTGACATATTTCCCATTAACCAGCGGATCGCGTCAATAACTAGGCAATGAAAAGGATGGTTTCACAAAGATATACCTAGCCCTGGTGTAAATCCATCAACTATCATCGTCAATGTAGATGCACACTCTATCTTGGACGGGGTCTCTATATCTCCTAGTTGTATTGGGACTCGTCTAACTGTTCTTCCACAGATAGCAAACTCAAACGTCATTGTATACAATAGAACCTCTCATCACAGACCGTTGGCTCACATCATCCTCTTTAGTGACGGGAAAAGGCCTCCTCACCTCTAGAGAAGTCCACATGGACCAACTAGAACTCATGTCATCATTCCGGAATGGACAGAAGGATTTCCCTTCCCGTTATTGTACTAGTTACCAACCTACTCTCCAAAAAAAATGATCCCCAGTTGTTTCTCTCTCATAGATATTCCTCCCTAGTTGAATAGGACTTACTTGAGCTCTCTTAGTTACCACAAGCAGAGAGGACAACAATTGTCAGAGGAATGAACTCTCAATTGTTTGTGTTGTGCTCTGGGAAGCCCTCAATACCCCTCTATTAATAGTAGGGGCAAGGTTAGGGTTCTCACTCTGTGTGGGAGTGGAAGGGACCGGAAGATCTCAAATTTTTGTAACCATTCTAAAAAATCATAGCATGCGACATCCGGAATGGTCATCTACAAATCCAGATAGTCATCTAGAACGCAAGACAGTCATCTCGCACTGTGAGGCATTCATTTTGCATATTCCTAGTTTTGTACATATGTCAGCAATTCATTTCCAATTAATACATAACATGATATCAACACCAATCCTTGATGCAATTGAATTGCATCCCCAAAATGGTTGTTTGGTGCAGACGAGACGGGCCTCTCACACCACTCAATATGGATGTCTCGCACAAGCGAGACAGGCGTATCGCAGGCTAGGTCAAGTTGAATTCCACCCAATGTACAATACAATCTGCTTGACACTTCAAACGATTGTCTCAATACTTCAACCAATCATTTGGCAGTCCAGTCAACTAATTTGTTGTGTGAATTGAGTACCTAAACACTTTAGTAATCAATCCAATCATAATTCAAACTCCTATTCTAAATGAGTTCCTATGTGTGTGACCCTATAGGTCCCATATTGCGTTGGCAGTGAATGTCAATTACAAATTATTACATTACAAGCAATGAGTGGTGTCTAGTCACACATCATTACTACTCAAGTAAATGGAAAGTTGGATAACATCTCCAACCTACAATCTATATATGATATTATAGTGTTTGTATAATTTCTTTGTCACTGATATCTAGATTGAACTAGAGGCATGGAGTAGTCATCTTCATTATTATTCAATCTTGTTTCTTGAACCAGAACAGACTGTCTGAGATATATGTAAGCTCAATATCTCATATTCACTAACATGTGTGTGGATACGCATTTCTTAGTCTTGCTAATCAAGAGGCATTGAATATCATACTCCCTTAGGAGGGACAAGTCCCATCTCTATCACTTATAGTCAGTCCCCATTTGTCACAGTCACCCAATCATCACCTTTATAACAACTCATTTTTCAAGATTGCATTTGATGATGTCAAAGCATGTTGCACGACATGTAATAAGTGCAGTGATTTCAAGTTGAAGAACCACAAACACCACCATCGTCATGAGAGCTGACTATGACTACCATAGTAATGGTTTCCATGTGTCATCTCATGGTGAGTTTGTCTGATACACTATCCTCTAACATGTATATGTGTGCTTGGTTTGATATTGCCATATCATGACTAATGAGATTTTGTCATCAACCAACTCACACTCTGAGCTTATGTGTCATTGTTGTCTATTTACCTTCCACAATAACAATCGATCAGGGACATAACAAGAATTCATATACTCTTTACATTTGTATGATCTCATTGTTCAGGTCCTCAACCTGAAGACATACGTCATCAAGTAATATCATTCTCTAAACATTATGTTATTTCATTATCTCAAAACTGAATAAACAAAATAAATTGGAAGCTTGCCTTTACTTATAATATAATCATTTACAAGTTATGCCATTACAATCATCATATGATTGGCTCTATGGGCATACATACCAACAGACTTCTATCAAACCTCCTCAGTTGCTGCTTTGAGGACTCTGCCTGGTGATGATCTTGCTCCCCTCTTCCCATAAGTCTCTGACTATGAGTCGAAATCACTCATGTGTGCATATGGATTTGTTTCTGAGGGTGATCATGATGCTCTTCTTCATCATATGAAGACTGTACCTATGAAGAAGTTGAAGCATCCTCATTCTCATCATTAGAGGTACTGTCACATGATCCTACATCATAACTCTTAGGCTCTATGACTATCTAAGTTTCACAGAATGTCACATCTTTGTGTCTGCTCATGATTTTTTTCATAGGGTCCCATAACCTGTAGCCAAACTACTGATCTCCAAAGCCAAGTAAGATACAGAACACCGCTTTATCATCCAACTTTTTCCTCTTTTCCTTTAGAACATGTTCATAAGCCTTGGTCCCAAACACTTGCAGATGAGCACAGGATGCATCCTTTCCTGTCCATACCTTCTCAAGTACATCAAAACCTAAAGGAAATGATGGAGATCGATTAATCAGATAACATGCAGTACACATTGCCTCTCCCCAGAATGTCTTTGGAAACTTTACTGTCTTCAACATGCATCTAACTTTCTCCACTATAGTATGGTTCATCCTCTTAGTTGTACCATTGTGTTGTGGTGTTCTAGGATTTGTCCTTTCATTCCATATTCCATGTTGTGTGTAGTAATCTTGGAGCTCTCTAGAGGTGTACTCTCCTGCATTATCCATGCAAAGACACTTCTGCTTTTTCTTTGTCTCCCGCTCCATGGCATGGAATTTCTAAAAACACTGAAAGAATTTATCCTTGGTCTTCAACAAGTAGGCCCACACCTTCCTAGATGCATCATCAATGAATGTGACAAAATACTTATCGTAACCTAGTGAACCCACCTCAAATAGATGGCAAACATCTGAATGAACCAACTGTAGAAGCTATAACTTCACCTTTGATCTTGTCTTGAAAGAAACTTGATGATTCTTTCCTATCTGGCATGCATCACATAAACTAAGACCAGTGTCCTTGCCACAAGGAATCAATCTCTACTTTGATAAAAGCTTGAAGCCTTTCTCACTCATGTTTCCTAGCCGTCTGTGCCATAGATATGTCTTGTGATCCTCAACTACATATATATGGCTTCCTTTGAGCACCTTAAGATGGGCCTTGTACAATGTGATCTTGCCTTTCGCACCACCAAAATCTAGATGCAAGCCTTCTCTATCAAATAATGAACTAAATATCAAACTCGACCGCAAATATGGAACATGACAAACATCCTTCAGTGTGAGCGTGCAACCGACATTTGTTTGAACACAAATGTCTCCAATCCTGATAATTCTAGAGAAGTTGGAATTTCCCATGTTCATCCTCCCAAAGTCTTCCCTCTTGTATGAATTGAAGAATTCCTTACTCCATGAAGCATGATAAGAAGTTGCAGTATCCACCACCTACTCAGAATCATCATCCTCAACATGCAAACACTACTCTTGAACTATTAAGACCACATCATCATCATTGAACCTATCATCTGAGGTTGTCGCTGTAGTATTCTTGTCGTCATCTTGCTTGTCTTTGGCTTCAGACCCATGCTTCTTTTTCCAAACCTTGCAATCCCTTTTGAAATGACCTAACTTTCCACAATAGAAGCACCCTCTACTACTCTTCAACTTGGATCTACCAGGAGACTTCTCACAGTTCTGGGACTCACCATGGATCTTGGATCTATAACGATCTCACACTCTATCAACGCATCTACTCTCTATGAAATGTACCTCTGATCTACTGTCGCTCGAGGCTTGTCTTCGAGCCTCTTCATTCAATAGACTGCTCTTCACTTGGTCAAGTGTCAATTTACGTTCCTATGCATAATTTCTAACTGTCACTATGAGTGTCTCCCAACTATTAGGTAATGATCTCAAAAGAAGTAAAGCCTAGAGTTCATCCTCAAGAACCATCTTCATGGACCTTAGTTGATTCACAAGGCTTTGGAATTCATTCATACTCTTGACGATGTTTGTACCATCCCGACACTTGAGGGTCACTAACTTTCTAATTAAGAAAGCTTTATTTGTGTCAATCTTCCACTCATACAACTTCTTGAGCTTATGACAAGATCGTTGGCATTGGTCTCTTTTGATACGTGATGGAACACATAAATGTCGAGCCACTTTTAAACTATTCCAATGGTCTTCCTATTTAACTTCTTCCAGTCTGCATCAGATGTACTATGTTCCTTTTGTACCTCTTTTAGATTGTATAGATCTTAACAATAGAATATCCTCCATCTTGGGTTTCTAAATCTGCCAATTTGTGCTTGTCAACTTTATCATCGTCGCATCTTCATCCTTCCCCATCAGGACTAGTATCCATATCATGTGTTATGAAACCACTTGTTGGGGGTGTTGTATTGATATGATCTCAGATGTGATGAAAACTTATTGTGAAAGTGTTACCGCCAAGTATATAAACTCAAAGAAGAAAGACCAGATTTAACGTGGAAAATCTCCTCAAGACAAGGGGAGAAAAACCATAGGAAAATACCGACCAACAAGCACTATGTAATTAAGATTATAACTCACACTATATGGATTTAATTACCCCAAAATCTAGGTATCCCTCCCCACCCATGAACAAAGATGAGGAAGAAGAGAATCACACCCAGAGTGTAGAAAACATCCCTCTTTACGTGATCTCCTCACAAGGCTGTTGTCGTTGCTGGGGACTACTTGATGATGACATGATCATTGACGGGGTCGGACCGTTGCTACTATGGCAACACTGCATTTGTAACCTCCAACTGCTACTTTGCTTCAAGGAAAAGTTGATCGCCCTCTCTTATTAACCAAGAGATATGCTTTGTGAGTGCACCCAATGTGTCATCGACTATTAGCCGCTACTTCACTTAAAGGAAAAGATGTTGATCCTCTCTTACTCAACCAAGAGAGATCCTCTAGTTGTTATTATTCTTTGACTCATCTACCACAGAAGGCACCAACAAGCCACTGGATGGATCACACCTCAACCGGTGGGATGATATCAATGGCCTCCCCCAGGCCTCCATTTATAGGCCTCCATAGCATGTGGTTGCAACTAGGAATCCTTGTCCAACTCTAATTCCAAATCCATGTTGCACATAGGGATACATCTTATTTCCCTTTTAGATTTGACTCCTATTAATATTGGTAGCACAAGCCAACTCCTACTCAAGTCCAATTCCAACTAAGATGCATGAGTCAGAATCCTTTTCCTTCCCCAACAAAATGTACCCTATCAACCCCAACTATTATTGTGCTCCCCCACCATATAGATACAAGAGCTCAACCACTATCATTCTACCCACATATCAAATCCACCCCCATTTCCATTCATTTTCCACCTACATTTGGGGTTTTCACTTGCTCTTCACCTTCCATACCATCCCCAATCCATTCACTAAAAATGATTTTAGTAATACCCAAAAGGAGCAATACCTAGGACATGACTGGGTTGTAATAATATATCAATATTCCAACCACCATCCACTAGTGTTCCCTGTATCATATGATTGTTGTTCATGCATAAGATCTTTTAGGAGGACTTTGAAGCTAGATCCCAAACTTGGTGGATTTGGGGTGAGAGCCTCATCACGTTCATTTTTTTATATCTTTCCCATGATGAATTCACATTCATCTTATTTACTAGCATATTTTTTAGTACAATCATTCAGTTTGTTATGCTTATTTCCCCCCAATTAACCCTACATAGATTAGCTTAATTTGGTTTCATTCCTATTTTTTATTTTTATGGTAAATTCTAACTTTTATTGCAAGAACAAATGTCAAAGCCAATTCAATGGTGTTCTTACATCGTGGGTATATATTCCACATCTTCAACCATTAAGAAGCAATCTGGGGCCAAGTTAAAGTAACTACACTGCACTGAACATCTCAATAAGGCGACTAGATTCACTAGTTGAGAGATTGGGATAAGATAGAAGCAAGGCATTTTTGGTGTGAAGTCAGTTAACTAAATGGATCCACCAATCATTATATTTGCTCTTGGTGAAAAATACACTGAGAGTATCAATAACCCTAACCTGTTGTGAATTTCTTGACTCACTCATGAGTCACCCAACTCACTAGTGAGTCGCCTGAATGACAGAAGGAGTTCTTCCCCAAACAAAGACCAGTCACTCATTTTTCCAACCAGGTCGACGAAATGTGTCTTCTAAGATGTGCATAGAAACTATGAGTCACCTGACTCATTCAGGTATTCATTCAATTAGAATCCTCCACTAGTAGATTAGAGATAAGGTGTGCCAAATGAGCTATCCAATCCACACACTAGTCGGTCAATTGGGGATCTGGACCAACTAAGATCTAAGTGACCAGTCACCTTACTAGCATGATTCTAGTAGACATAAAAAGACTACTGTCAAGCTATTAATTAAGGGATTTTGTCAGCCCATCGACATTAAACTAAATATAAATTTGACCTAATGGACAAGGGTTGGACTCCCTATCACCAGATCATGTGTTTGTAAACCCACCATGCTAAACGAGATTACTCAAAATCAAAACAAGAGCAATAACTAGTAAAACATTGATACTAAAAAGGTGCATTATTAAAATCAAATTAAACTTCTCATATAAGTACAAGAACAATTACATATAGGTCCAATAGCTTGCATAAAAGCATATAAAGTACCAGGTACCTTTAAAAATGTTATGTGGTCTCGGCCACAACCTGTATGCAAAAACATTTTCCACATATATACATCATGTACAAACATCATCATATTGCCAAAAACTCGAGTTTATATGTGTCATCTATAAAACTTCTCCTCCCAGACATGAGAGTATAGGGACGACTCTACGAAACACTAAACAACTAGCCAACATTCTTCCTGTAAGGGTCTCCAAGATGCTCATCCTCGTTACCGTGTGTCTGACGACAATGCTGACGATCACATAAAAGGATGTGGTGACCCATGAGATGATACACATATCCCAGCGGGCGATATAACTCTTGGCAATGTTTAATGCTAGCAGTAGATTATGCAATTAAACAGATAAAGTATATAATTTTACAGAATTGAAATATTAACATAAAATTTGAAGTAAAAGACAAAGCTAAAATCATATGTACAATTTATTTCTCTTACATCATAATGTATCATCTCAATATTCAAAGAGACAAGGCAAGGGTTATCAACCAATGTGAGTCATCAAGTAATTAATCTAATAAGATATGCTACATGACTAAGTTACATATTTTATTAAGCTATCTGAAGTATGAGGCATACCACTTAAACTTCCAACTGACTACTGTGAAGTCATAATCAACTCCATACAAGATCTTGGAGAGACGCAATCCTAAGATTTCTTCCCCTCGACAAGTCTAAGTCCACCATAGTGACATATTAGTCAAATTGCAATCACCCTAGTGTTCCCTAGGTATACAAGACACAACACTAGAGACCAGGGTATTCAACCTTCTCATATGAGGTACGACCGCAGCCGTCCTCAATCACATCAAATATACATATTCATATGAGACATGACCTCGACCGTTCTCCAAAACCTTGGGATTAGGATGATAAGGATATACCGTCCCCGCACCCACATATACTCAACAATATATGAATACAAGTTTCCCTTATGGAATACTCATTTTAGTCCAGCAAGTCCTGATATTGGAATAGTTCCACGACACATGACACTAGATGATAAGGGTTTTACTTTATTCATTAAGCCAACTAGGTGATTTCAAAATGCATCAATCAAGTTACATACAAACCGTAAATGTTTCTACAAAAATAATTTTATATAACAACTTCATAATATATAAAACATATGAGATATATTCATTCCAAAACATCATAGTATACTAGTCCGTTATCACCCTTAAAGAGGGTTAATCTTCCATTAGAGCTCAAACATGCCCAAAGGCCATTTAGATCATCCACAATGTTTCCCTACAAGAACATCATTATCATCTGGATATGCAAAGGGTTCAACATGTCACAGGAACTTACTACATTCGAATTTAGTGAAAGGGGTTTATCAATCATAGAATGTAGGACATATCCAAGATAAATATAAAAGAGTTACCTTAGCATTACAATGTAGCTTACTCAATCTTTCAATGTCTATCATAAGGGCTATGCATTCTCAAGTGAAACATAGTAGGGTTACCATTAGCAACATGAATGGAGTCCATACATCATTTCAACATTAGAAGAAGATAATTATATCAAAACATAATGACTTAATCATTATAAGAAAGATTCAACAATGTGGATTGGATGGATTTCACAAATCATCTCACATAGGTAAACCATCAGTTTGTTATCACACTTAGGGAAGTACATAAAAAAATCCATCATTTTATTAGCACACCTACGTAAACCATCAATTCTTTAACACATATAGTAAGACCACTAATTCTTTCTTAGACTTATTCAACAACATAAACTCATATACCTAGAATCCTCATTGGATTTTTGATGTACTTAGTCAAAAACCAAGGCATCAGATTATTAAAGAACTTAACCACAAAAAGAAAGGCATAGGATCATTATGATACTTAGCAAAAGTATCATTTCATTGACTCTATCATAACCAACGTTTCATTTTTTTAACTTAACCAAAAATAAGATCATAAGATCTCTAGAGAATAACAAAACTGTAATATCCTCAATTTCAGTAAAATTGATTTATATAAATTCATTTATTTGTAGATTCTCCAATAGTATTATTGGTGGAATAATAATGTGGCATGGGTGCAACCCATGTCCCATGGAACTATTTGCTTTGAAAATATGTGCTTGTGGCACTAGTTAAATAAATAGAAGGAATTTATACATGAATAAATAATAATGGAATTTTGATATGGTAAATGAAATAATTGTCAAGTTACTAAAGAAAAATAAAATACATGGGTTTTGGATAACTAAAGGAGTAGTTATCTATCCAAGGGTGTCAACACAATGTTTAGGAATCAAATAACATCATCTCGATTTAACTTTTGTATAATTGAAAACAATAAGCAAAAGAAAGAGAATTTAAGAAATGTGAACAAAAAGGATATTCCATGAGAACGGTGACTTTTTAATAAAAGGTTAACGGAAAAAATTTTGTATGCAAAAGACATCCCAATTAATCCCAATTAATAAATATAAATTGAGATAGGAATTGATGAGTCATCATGGAATAAGGATAATTGGTTAAAGGATATACCAAAAAGAGAGATAAAAGACTAGTTTAGAATCTATACACTTCTCCTTAATGGCTTTCATTTTTCCATAATAAGAAGGTACTAGTTTCTTCTTGTGACCTTTTGGATTATTGAATAAAAGCTAGGTGTTTTATACAAAAGGAGGAAGATGGAATATGTTTAATGGACTTACCTTTTAAACATCAAATGATTCTGGTTGAATGATGATGGAATAAATGGAGGGTTACCCTTAATATGGTAGTCTTACCTATTCACTCATATTAATAGAAGGGATGATAATCATATTGTGTTGATATGTAACCCTAATGAGGTATAGCTTGTTATACCTAGCTTTAATATAACTAAATGATGGTAATTGGGTTGAATAGTCCTTGAATGACTAATACAATCACGGAATACTCTATTACTATTGTTGAAACCCTAGTATCCTATAACCTGGTGGTTACACCTTGATTTATGTGTGGTTTCATACTTGATAATAGTATAGAATGTGATAGTGATGCTTCACCTTATGCATCCATGATCCAATGGAGATGTCGTGAGTTAGGGTTTGGGTATAAGTGTTGATTTGTAGCATTGATATAATTTATCATGTTGAACCAAACTCTAATGCAAATAGATAAATATGAGTATTCATGTTTAACATTCTTATATGATGGAATGATGGTGTAATAAACTCCTTAACATGATCATAACTTTAATGTGTTAATTGGTGGTTATCATAGCCACATGGTTGATACTTTATTATGCTAAACATGTGCATTATGAATATGATGAGTGTTAATCATATCTAGATTCCTTGCATGTTGATGTAATAAAGGAATGTTCTTAATGTTAATATAACCCTGCTATGATTGTTTATGAATATCTCCTTGCTCATTAATGCAATATTGTGCTGATCTGGTGTATTATATGTATGTGATGTTGTTGAGCCTTGCTATAAGGCATGCAAAGATAATGATGATCTTGCAGAGAATAATATGATGGTCTTAATGACCTTTGGGCATGGTTGAGCCCTGAGTGAGGTGTAACCTCCTATGTTGACAAGGGTTGATACCCTGTGATATTGTGAAAAGGATTTATATCATGTGATAGTATGATGGTCTTAATGACCTTTGGGCATGGTTGAGCCCTGAATGAGGTGTAATCCTCTTGTGTTGATAAGGGTTGATATACAGTGATATTGTGAAAAGGATTTATATATTGTGATAGTATGATGATTAGTGTGGTCTCATGAATGGCAAGTGAATAGTACCATGTGATGATGACATGAGAAGTTATGTTTCACACATTTTATATCTTTTGAAAGTTTTGATATTTATGTGCTTGTTAGAAATGAATTAGGGTTTGTATGTCCACTTGTTTGATGCAACCTTACTTCACCCAATTGTCATAACTAATCAAGTAAAACTCTAATCATGTAGTGTCCTATGCCATAGATCCATCTGAGTGTCAGAATTTTCCAGATGGTGAAACGAGTATTCCTAAGGGAAACTCAGAGTGCATACTGTTGAGTATGTGGGGCTGGCAAGTTGAGGATATATCCTTGTCATCCACAATGCAGATTGTGGAGGTTGGCTATGGTCATGCCTCATACATACGATGTGATTGAGAACGGTTGTGGTCGTGTCTCAGTGAGTATATATGTGACAAGATTGGAGGACAATTGCATTTGTGCCTCGGACGGTAGGGTATGCGTACCCACCTCCTTTCACTAGTGTCGTGACCTATACCAAGGACAGACTAGGCTATTAGCAGCTTGACTTTATGTGTCACTGTGGCAGACCCATACTGACCGGGGGTGGAGAAGATCTTAGGAGTCCGACTCTTCCTAGATCTTGTATGGCACTGATTTTGACTTAGCAGTGGTCAGTTGGATTTTGAGTGGTATCCTCAAATTCCTCAATGCATAATAAAAGATGTAGTATAGCCGTATAGCATATCTGTTTAGGGTTTTACACGATGCTTCAAATTGGATGATCACCCTTATGTGTTCTCTTTACATAAAGATGATGCTTAGTGCAATTAAGAGATAGTAGATATACTTATGTTGTGGATATGCTTAAGATTGTAAATGTATACATACAGTAGCCATGATTATGTTGATAAATATACTGCTACTACTGATTATAATCATGATTCTAGCTATCTCATTTTGTTAGTTATGTTTAGTATGCTAGCCATGCCTTTGTAACTAGAGATGCATATAATGCTAATCATGCTTATCCATATAATTGTGCTTACATTGTTAGCTCTTTTTCTGATGTTGATATTTTCAACCTATTTGACATCCTAATGTTGTTAGCTATGCTTATTTGGCTAGACTTATTCATAATGATAGAGATTCTATGTTACTAGACTTGTTCATGATGCTAGATATGCATATGTTACTGAATTGTTTATATTGTCAACAAGATAAAAGATGATTGTCTGGCTAATGATGATAGTTATTATTTGCTCCTTTATGTATTTTGTTAATCATCAGTGTTGCTGAGCTTATTTGTTATATCTGATTAAACTACTTAACTGTTTAACTACTTAAAAATGTTGTAATCAATAATCATTGTTGGAGGTTATATCTCTTGCTGGGACATGGGTCTCACCCTTATGGTTTACCACATCTTTTTAGGAAATCTGAAGTGACAAAAATAAACCTGTGGCATCAAAGAGGAGCTATAGTAATGAATCTATGAGAAAGTTGATAAGATGTCTAGTGTGTCCTAGAGTCGTCCCTATACTCTCAAGTCGTGGTGAGAAAAAGGTTGTATATGGTGTTTCAAACGAATCAGACTTTTATTAGCATATTAATGCTTGTTTGTGTGGCATATATGAATATTGTTCTCCTGTGTATATATGTGGTGGCTAAAATGATGGAACAATTTGTATCAAATTATTGGCATAGTATGGAGATAAGAAAGATTTTTGTCTCTTATGTAAATGTTTATGAGCGGTGTTGACGTTGAAATCAGTTTTAATTTAACCATATTATTGGGTATGTGATTAATTAGTGATTGATTGTGTTTTATGTTTTGAGTAATCTCATTTAGTGTAACGGTTTCTCACAAGTTGATATCAGATCTTTAGGTTCACTAAGTCCACAGGGACACTAGGACTTATGACTAGGATGATGTCTAAGTTAGGAACGTGACACAAAAATATGGTGCATACTGCCTAATCTCAACACTTGGATGCCCTGGCTAGGTATTAAATTATTGAAGAGAGGTAAGTATGGAACTCTTATATTGTTATCTTTCTTATTACTCTGATCAAGTAGTCATTTTGATACAATCTAAAGAGTATAACGAATAAGAAATCATGGTGTGAATATCTCAATCCTACCTTAAAGAAGATGAGAATTGCATCATTATCTATCAAAACTTGAATGTTTGGTAAATATAAGAGAGAGATACAACACCATGAAATCTAAATCTGAATACAAATAAGGAAAAGAGGAGTTCTTGAAGATGTGATTCAAGAGGATAATAAAGTAAAAGACAAATAAGTCTATGCTTATAAAGTGAATCAAGGTATGAAATCCACATAAGATAGACAGGACTCTTATAACAAGTACAAAATGAGAAGATGAATGGGAACAACAGTAATGAAATAAGGCGAAACCTGAATTAATCTCAGAACAACCTATGTGTGTAATCAAGTGTTAATGAAAAAACAGCATGGCATGTGAAAGAAATTAAGGGAGATGATCCCAATTTAATGAAGAAAATGTGGAATATGAGTATTTACTTGTTGATAAGTGGTTGAAAAATATAATAAAATAAGAGAACATACCCAAGTGTGATAAATAGTCATTAAGGAAGGAGTAATGTGATATGTTAATCATGATGATTCCTATGGTAATGGCAAGGAACCAAAAATGAAAAAGGTAAAATGATACATAAGAAACTGTAACATGCATAATGAAAATAGAATTGGTTACATTTTTGCTAGTGACTCTTGAAAAATACTACTATGGTATGGCAAGTGTGTTTCACTTTGAGTCTTTCCTTTCTAGGGCACAACTTTCATGTGGATCATTGCCACTTGGTATGTGTGGATTCATTGTAAACATGAGGGTGGATAGCTTATTATAACATAAGGTTGTTTGGACTATGGTTCCAAGATCATAAAGTTTGTGATGATTTTACTTTTAAGCCTTCCAATAATTAGAAGACTCCTCTTATATGTCTTGATATTTTTTATGTTGGTAAAAGTAGATGATATAAGGATGTGAGTTCCTTATAGCACATGAGGTGGATACCAAGGTAATGAATCCTAGTATCCAAGATGTATCAATAATATGAGAAATATGTGAAGTTTGGAGATGTTTATTAAATGAACAATCCAAGTATTCCTCTCCCATAGAGAGAGAGAGAGTTGATGATGATCCTATAAATGTTGTTTGGAAGGAAAAACAAAAGTGATTCTATAATGTTGTGTATGGTTCAATGATAGCTGGGCAAGACCACTATCAAGGATAGATGGTTTGTTGGTCAATAGATATGTGATACGTGTTCCTTTAAGATTAACCTATGATCAAATATTAATGCATAAGAGTTAGATTGGATGAAATAATTCACATGACCATGATGAGTTTAGATTTATGTCCTTTAGTGTAACCAATGTACAAATAGAATGTATGAATATGATGAACAAAGTGTTCCAGTCATGTCATACAAGTTATATCAAGCTTTAAATGATGGCATGTCAAATTATTTCAAATATGGTCAAAAATATGATCAATATTACTTCAAAAACCTTAGTGTTGTCAAAGCACCAATAACTATGAGACAAGTTGAACAAGAATGAGATGGGGTTGATTAAATTTCTTTATGGGATCATGATATGTCTTCTAAGTAGGTTGTGTAAATCCTAGTAAGGTGAAGATAGTGTTGTTATTTCATCCCTAACAAGGTTGACTAGGAATGATGTTTCCTTATATGGAATAATAAGTGTCAGCGTGAGCACTTCTTTTAATGCTGGAAAAGAACTGACAAGTGTTCCAGTGTCAATGTATAAAAAAAAGGATGGATACATTGCCTTTTTTAATGCTTCAGGGAATGATATGGGACACATGGTATGATTGGTAAAAATCTAGCAAGTATTACTTTTGAGTAATTTGTTGATACAATAGATATAATTTTAGGATTATAGCTAGAATTTAAAGTTGAACTTTACTACTAGAGTTGTACAGATGACACAACAAGTTCCTACATTCCATGCTAAGAATGTCTTCTTAGGTGGGGGGTTTTGTGCTGACACAAGATGAGATTTGTATGAATGATGTGACATCACCATGATATGAAAGAAACCATGTGAAGGTAATAGGATGAGGTTCAAAGGAAGTACGCATCTTTGTTTACCTTGGATTTTGGGGGCCAAATCCCTATTAGAGGTTTATAGTTGTAAGGCCCCTAAACTTGCTTAATGAGTTGAATAAGCTTAATTATATTAATTGAATTCTTATAACCCTAATATAACTTTGTGATATGCTTTGAAATCATAATACATGCTTAAGTTTCTAATTTGGACCAATTTGGACACTGTTTGAGCAAGTTATGCAATATTATGCACATTTTGGACTTTTCTGTAATTTACCCAATTGAGAGGTTTGATTTGAAATTTATCACTAGAACTGTGTTCCTTGTATATTATATCATCATTCATGAGCTTTTTGAGACATGGGGCACCTTTTTAAACCTTGGTTTGAAGGTGTTTTCTCCAAGGGTATTTTACGGTTTACCCCTTCATGGATGAGCTACCTTTAGTAGCTATCAACTAATGAATTATTTAATTGTCTGGAAAATTCTACAAAGGAAATCTAAGAAGGTCTACAAAGATGGTGGGGGAGCTTCTTGTGTGTGTTCTTGTATATTCATAATAAATTAAGGCCATGGACACTTGGATAAATACTAGAACTTCAACTTTTTCTTTTCCTTTATCTTAAAGTTTCATATACTTATCCCCAAGCACCAAAACGAGCCATTTTCTCTTCACCACTTCCCTACTTATCCCAACCTCATTCTCCCTCTGTGCTGCTGAAAATTTTCCTGTCCATGGAAGAAGAAGGTGGGGACCTTCTTGGAAAAAGGATCTAGGGTTGCAATTGACTTCCATTTTGGGTTTAAAAAGCTTCCTTCTAGTGATCTTGACCTAAAAGAGTAAGAATCCCCTTCTTTCCTATGTTTATTTCTTTTTATCCTTCCTCCTACCTTTCTCCAGGTCGGAACCTTACTGTTCCATGGTAGAAATTGCTCTAAAGCTCTAAAACCCTACCTTTCTTGCTCCTTATGCTTAGGGTTTGCTCATTTGATGAAGAAAGGTGCTAGATGGATGAGTTTACAACTTATGATTGGATTTCCTACCCTTCCTTCTCGAGTTTTATGCTGTTTGGAATTTCATCTTCTCATTATAGTCAAGTTTTATAACTTGCTCCACGTTTATTGCTTACCATAAGCTTGCTAGCTCATGTTCTTGTCTGAAAATGATGATCCATGCACTAAAAAGCTATGCTTGACTTGGATTTCGATTTTTATAATGTTCCCTGTTCTGATTTCAGTTCTAGATGAACCTTTGATCATGTATACATTATTCCTAAGATATAATATGACTTGAATAGGGTTGGTTTGACAACCTATGGTGCTAAGCACCTATCAACCAATGGTCGATTTTAAGGTTTTAAGCTGATTTCTTTTATAAACCCATGACCCGATGATGGTACCATTGCAACAACTCTATGGTGTTGTCTTCATGACAACTGATGGTCGAGATAAAAGGTTTCAGATGATGGTGAAAACCTATGGTCACCCCCTTAGGTCACGTTTTGTATCAATTAGAAGTTTAATGATCAACCATTAAGTACCCTACTGATGTTATCAATCAATGATGACATTAGATTAATATTTGATGATGATTAATTAATATAGTGTTGATCTAACAACCTATGATGACTTAATGGTCATAAATGATGGTGTATCAGATCTGACAAATCTATGGTGAGTTAATCATATAGTTTTAGCATCAATTAAGCCTGAGATCATTGGTTTCTTGGGTCACTTGATGCAATGGTCGAACCTATACTGTAATTGATGGTTTTAACATATGAACTTGACCCAATGGTAAAGATCTAATGATTATTCCTCCAATAAAGTGGAATGATGGATAATGTAATATGTTGGTTCTAATAATGTGATTTATATGGTTTCCTTTATATGATCAACTTAAGGAGCTTACTTGTTGACAATGGTTGGCTTATTTTAACTGAACAGTCGATTGTTGATTTTATCCTACTCTCAATGGAACTTTTTGTGTTGTTAATCAAGGGATGTCTAGGGTTAGATGGTGACTCTTTCTAGAGCACAAATCAAGGACTTCATAGGTGGTTCATCCAAGGTGTTTACTTATGTAAACAACCATTGGTCTTACATTTTAAACATCCAATGATTCTGGGTGACATTGTGGTATGGTGATGTTGGTTGAATGATGATGGAACAAATGGAGGGTTACCCTTAATAAGGCAGTCTTACATATTCACTCATATTAATAAAAGGGATGATAATCATATTGTGTTGATATGTAACCCTAATGAGGTATAGCCTGTTATACCTAGCTTTAATATAACTAAATGATTATAATTGGGTTGAATAGTCCTTGAATGACTCATACAATCTGGAATACTTTGTTACTGTTGTTGAAACCCTAGTATATGATGGTCTTAATGATCTTTGGGCATGGTTAAGCCCTGAATGAGGTGTAATCCTCTTGTGTTGATAAGAGTTGATACCCTGTGATATTGTGAAATAGATTTATATCTTGTGATAGTATGATGATTAGTGTGGTCTCATGAATGGCAAGTGAAGAGTACCATGTGATGATGAGATGAGAAATTATGTTTCACATATTTTATATATTTTGAAGTTGTGATATTTATGTGCTTGTTAGAAGTGAATTAGGGTTTGTATGTCTACTTGTTTGATGCAGCCTTAATTCACCCAATTAGCGTAACTAATCAAGAGAAACTATAATCATGTAGTGCCATGTGCCATAGATCCGAGTGTCAGAATTTGGAAGATTGTGAAATGAGTATTCCTAAGGGAAACTCAGAGTGCATACTGTTGAGTATGTGGGGGTGGAAAGTTGAGGATATATCCTTGTCATCCACAATGAAGATTGTGGAGTTTGTCTATGGTCATGCCTCATATATCTAATGTGATTGAGAATGGTTGCGGTCATGTCTCAGTTGTTATATATGTGACAATATTGGAGGACAACTGTAGTTGTACCTCAGATGGTAGGGTATGCATACCCACCTCCTTTCACTAGTGTCATGACCAGTACCAAGGACAGACTAGGATATTAGCAGTTTAACCTTATGTGTCACTATGGCGGACCCATACTGACTGGGGGCGGAGAAGATCTTAGGAGTCTGGTTCTTCCTAGATCTTGTATGGCATTGATTTCGACTTAGCAGTGGTTAGTTGGATTTTGAGTGGTATCCTTAAATTCCTCAGAGCATAATAAAAGATGTAATACAACCATATAACATATTTGTTTAGGGTTATACACGATGCTTCACATTGGATGATAACCCTTGTTTGTTTTCTTTACATAAAGATGATGCATAGTGCAATTAAGAAATAGTAGATATACTTATGTTGCGGATATGCTTAAGATTGTAGATGTGTAAATGCAGTAGCCATGATTATGTTGATAACTATACTTCTACTACTGATTATAATCATGATGCTAGCTATCTCATGTTGTTAGTTATGTTTAGCATGCTCGCCATGCCTTTGTAACTAGAGATGCATATAATGCTAAAATGCTTATTCAGATAATTGTGCTTATGTTGTTAGCTCTTTTGATGTTGATATGTTCAACCTATTAGACATCCTAATTTTGTTAGCAATGCTTATGTGGCTAGACTTATTCATAATGATAGAGATTCTATGTTACTAGACTTGCTCATGATGCTAGATATGCATATTCTACTGAAATGCTTATATTGTCAACAAGATAAAGGATAATAGTCTGAGTAATCATGATAGTTATTATCTGCTCCTTTATGTATTTTGTTAATCATCAGTGTTGTTGAGCTTATTTGTTATATCTAATTAAGCTGCTTAACTATTTTGTTACTTTAAAATGTTGTAATCAACAATCGTTGTTGGAGGTTATTTCTCTTGCTGGGACATGGGTCTCACCCTTGTGGTTTGCCACATCTTTTTAGCTAATATGAAGTGACAAAAATAAACATGTGGCAGCAAAGAGGATCTATAGTAATGAATCTATGAGAAAGTTGATTAGATGTCTAGTGTGTCCTAGAGTCGTCCTTGTACTCTCAAGTTCGGGCGAGAAAAAGTTTGTATATGGTTTTTCAAACGAATCAGACTTCTGTTAGCATATTAATGCTTGTTTGTGTGGAATATATGAATATTGTTCTCCTGTGTATATATGTGATGGCTAAGACGATAGAACAATTTGTATCAAATTCTTGGCATAGTATGGATAAACGAAATATTTTGGGCTCTTATGCAAATATTTATGAGCGGGTGCTGATGTTGAAATCGATTTTAATTTACCCTATTTTTGGGTTTGTGATTAATTAGTGATTGATTGTGTTTTATGTTTTGAGTAATCTCGTTTAGTGTAACGGGTTCTCACAAGATTCAAATCCATTCTTTTCCAAACAAGATACAAATATGATGTTCCTCTCAATGGCATGTACATGATAGCAATTCTCGAACTCTACTACAAGCCGACTTGCCAGAGATAAATCATAGGTTCCAACTACATTGGTCACAACTCTTGCACCATTTGCAACTCATAGTTCTACCTCATCTTTCTATAAAGGTCTACTTCCTTTTAGATCCTTCACACTTGAACAAATGTTTGATCCACATCTGGTATCTAGTACCCATGATGAGAAAGTAGTAAAGTTAACCTCAATAATGTATATACCAGAAGTAGAGATCTAAATCACTTGCTTCATCTTCCTAGGTTCCCTTATCCTTCTCCTTATTTTGAGTGCAGAAGACTTGGACTTTAGCTTAGTTACAAAACTTCTTGGCTTTGCCTTTGTCCTTGGACTCAACTCCACTAATATCATCACGGATTTTTCCATCTTCATTTGTGATTTGACACTTATCAAAATGTCAAGCAACTATGATACCGGTCTAGCCATGTTATGCAAGTGACAACACTCAATAAACTGGCTATATGATTTAGGCAACGATTGCAAAATCATATATGTGGTCAACTCTTAGCCTAAAGGAAATCCTAGTCCCTCAAGATGCTTCATATGGCCAATCATATTGACCACATGAGGTTCTACTGGGTCTCCTTCTGTCGGTTTGCACTCAAATAGTTCCTTAGAGACATTATACCTTTCATGCTTATCATGTTGTTTATGCAACTCATAGTTCATACAACCCAACATAAGGTTCTTGATGTTCATAACATCATTGGCATGCTTCAAAGAGGCATCCATGTCAGTATTAGGTGAATTTGGAGTGGATACTAGAACTAGTGTTTCAGGAACATGAAAAAAACTTCTCAAAGTCCTAAACTAGTTATGAAAATAAATCTCATTTAATTCATCCAATTGTGGTCATTTAATGTTTTCCATTTGATTCTACAAGAGAAAATTTGCATTTGTCAAAAACCAATTTTGATTTGATTTGCTTTGAAAAGTCAATATTAATTAGGTTTTTAATTAACTATCACTCCCACTATTTTATTCAAATTGGTAGCCCTTACTATCAATTTGGAAGATTGCAATGTACACTCTTCTAGTGAGTCAAGATCCATATTTCATCAAGTCATGACTCAACTTTGGGAGATCACCCACAACTTGATTATTTATGTAGGCCAAACTTGCCAATTGCATCTGCATGCAACTCTTGGATACATGATATGCACAACTCTTTTCCATAATCACCTTTATGCCTTTGGCTCCTGGTCTCACCAAGTTATCACCACTTAAGTCTGACCCAAAAGACAACACAATAGGCACCCTGCTTTAGCATATCTACATACCTACCATCACACTTCCATGAGATAGACGGTGCATCATGCTTTGACAAAAACTACACTTGGTCGATCAAGTTTTTTTACATGTTCTACCTATGGAAGGCATCTCAAACTTAATATTATATTAAGGTATTTTTTATAATACATATACATTAATCAATCACCACATCCGTAGTACGTATCTTATACATGTTATGACCCATAAAGAAAACATGCCATAAATGAAATTAATGGTTATAACCAGCCTAATGTAATTCCTTGGATCCATAAATATTTACCACAACCTAGGTCCACATCACATGTAGAAACCTATTGTTGATGAAGATTTGTGCTTGCCAATATGGGTTTACTGGTTCAACCCTTGAACTGGTCGCCTCACCTCTTAGATGGTCGGTTGGTCACCTCTAGCCGGTCGTCTGGCCCCTCAAAATTACCAATTGGTCATCATGTAGCCAATCATTGGCTCCTCCAAATGGTTGTCCCGTTTGGTCCTTCGGGATCCTGATCGGCTCACCAACTGGTCATCTCACCCATGCTAGAAAATCATCTCAGCCTCACCAGCTGGTCGGTTCAACTCCTCCGTGTGTTCGGTTGGCATCTTTCTTCTTATTCAAAAGAAACAAATAAACTATCCGACTTTTACATAATTATTGAGAAACATTGAGTTACATTCGAGGGGAGAAAAGGTACAAAAGAATAATACATTTGTATCAGGAAGATAAGAGAGAGGCTCGGTTAGCAGACTGAGATAAATAAGATAAACCAACCATACAACCATGCACAGGTAAAAGGGGTTATTGGCCATAACCATGCTACACATCCACCATCAAAATTTTCTTCTAGAGCGACACGTGTAATTTTCGTATATATATATATATATATATATATATATATATATATATATATATTGTTTCAGTTCTTATGTGGTGATTAGTCAGATGTGCACATCAACCTATTTAAATATTTGCAACACTTGAAATAAATAAACTTGACAAAACTAAAAAGCTAATCATATTGATTATTCCATAACATAATTAATTGATTTGGCTCTGATACCACTGTAGGGAAATATGACATCAGATAGGCAATGAAAACAAAAAAATTATTGACATATTTCCCATTAACCAGCGGACCGCGTCAATAACTATGCAATGAAAAGGATGGTTTCACAAAGATATACCTAGCCGTGGTGCAAGTCCAGCAACTATCACATCAATGTAGATGCACACTCTATCTTGGATGATGTCTTTATATCTCCTTGTTGTATTGGGACTTGTCTGACTACTCTTCCATAGATAGCAAACTCAAACGTCATCGTCTATAATAGATCCTCACATTACAGACCGTTGGCTCACGCCGTCCTCCTTAGCGACGGGAAAAGGCCTCCTCACCTCTATTGAAGTCCACATGGACAAACTAGAACTCATGTCATCATTCTGAAATGAACATGAAAGATTTTCCCTCCCGTTGTTGTACTAGTTACCAACCTACTCTCCCAAAAAAATGATCCCCAGTTGTTTCTCTCTCATAGATATTCCTCCCTAGTTGAATAGGACTTACTTGAGCACTCTTCGTTACCACAAGCAGAGAGGACAACAATTGTCAGAGTAACTAATTCTCAATTGTTTTTTTTGTGCTCTGGGAAGCCCTCAATACCCCTCTATTAATAGTAGGGGCAGGGTTAGGGTTCTCACTCTGTGTGGGAGTGGAAGGGACCATAAGATCTCAAATTTTTGCAGCAATTCTAAAAACTTCATAGCCTGCTGCATCCGAAATGGTCATCTAGAAATCTAGATAGTCATATAGAACGCGAGACAGTCATCTTGCACTATGAGGCATTTGTTTTGCAGATTCCTAGTTTTGTACATACGTCAGCAACTCATTTCCAATTAATACATAACATGATATCTACACCAATCCTTGATGCAATTGAATTGCATCCCCAAAATGGTCATTTGGTGCAGACGAGACGGGCCTCTCACACCACTCAATATGGATGTCTCGCACAAGCAAGACAGGTGTCTCGCAGGCTGGGTCAGGTTGAATTCTAGCCAATGTACAATACAATCAGCTTGACACTCCAAACGAATGTCTCAATACTTGAACCAATCATTTGGCAGTCCAGTCAACTAAATTTTTGTGTGAATTGAGTACCTAAACACTTTAGTAATAAATCCAATCATCATTCAAACTCCTATTCTAAATGAGTTCCTATGTGTGTGACCCTATAGGTCCCATATTGTGTTGACATTGAATGTCCATTACAAATTATGACATTACAATGAATGAGCGGTGTCTAGTCACACATAATTACTACCCAAGTAAATGGAAAGTTGGATAACAACTCCAACCTATAATCTATATATGGTATTATAGTGTTTGTATAATTTCTTTGTCACTGATATCCAGATTGAACTAGAGGCATGGAGTAGTCATCCTCATTATTATTCAATCTTGTTTCTTGAACCAGAACAGACTGTCTGAGATATATGTATGCTCAATATCTCATATTCACTAACATGTGTGTGGATACACATTTATTAGTCTTGCTAATCAAGAGGCATTATATATCATACTTCCTTAGGAGGGACAAGTCCCATCTCTATCACTTACAGTCAGTCCCCATTTGTTACAGTCACCCAATCATCACCTTTATAACAACCCATTTTTCAAGATTGCATTTGATGATGTCAAATCATGTCGCACGACATGTAATAAGTACAGTGATTTCAAGTTGAAGAACCACAAACACCACCATAATTATGAGAGCTGACTATGACTACCATAGTAATGGTTTCCATGTGTCATCTCATGGTGAGTTTGTCTGATACACTATTCTCTAACATGTATATGTGTGCTTGGTTTGATATCGCCATATCATGACTAATGAGATTTTGTCATCAACCAACTCACACTCTGAGCTTATGTGTCATTGTTGTCTATTTACCTTCCACAATAACAATTGATTAGGGACATCACAAGAATTCATATACTCTCTACATCTATATGATCTCATTGTTCAGGTCCTCAACCTGAAGACATATGTCATCAAGTAATATCATTCTCTAAACATTATGTTATTTCATTATCTCAAAACTAAATAAACAAAATAAATTGGAAGCTTGCCTTTACTTATAATCCAATCATTTACAAGTTATGTCATTACAATCATCATAAGATTGGCTCACTGTTCATACATACCAACATAACTCTGTCAAACCTCCTCAGTTGTTGCTTTGAGGACTCTGCCTGGTGATGATCTTGCTCCCCCCTACCTAGAAGTCTCAGACTGTGAGTCGAAATTACTCATGTGTGCATATGGATTTGTTTCTCAGGGTGATCATGATGCTCTTCTTCATCGTATGAAGATTGCATCTATGAAGAATTTGAAGCATCCTCATACTCATCATTAGAGGAACTGTCACCTTATCCTGCATCATCACGCTCATGCTCTATAATTGTCTGACTTTCACAGAATGTCACATCTTTGTGTCTTCTCATGGTCTTTTTCATAGGGTCCCATAACCTGTACCCAAACTACTGATCTCTAAAGACAAGAAAGATACACAACATCACTTTATCATCCAACTTTTTCCTCTTTTCCTTTAGAACATGTTCATAAGCCTTGCTCCTAAACACTTCCAGATGAGCATAGGATGCATCCTTTCCTGTCCATACCTTCTCAAGTACATCAAAACCTAAAGGAAATGATGGAGATCGATTAATCAGATAGCATGCAGTACGCACTGCCTCTCCCCAGAATGTCTTTGGAAACTTTACAGTCTTCAATATGCATCTAACTTTCTCCACTATAGTATGGTTCATCCTCTTAGTTGTACCATTTTGTTGTGGTGTTCTAGGCTCTATCCTTTCATGCCATATTCCATGTTGCGTGTAGTAATCTTGGATCTCTCTAGAGGTGTACTCTTCTGCATTGTTTGTGCAAAGACACTTCCACTTTTTCTTTGTCTCCCGCTCCATGGCATGGAATTTCTAAAAACACTGAAAGAATTAATCCTTGGTCTTCAACAAGTAGGCCCACACCTTCCTAGATGCATCATCAATGAATGTGACAAAATACTTATTATAACCTAGTGAACCCACCTCAAACGGATCGCAAACATCTGAATGAATCAACTGTAGAAGCTATGACTTCACCTTTGATCTTGTCTTGAAAGAAACTTGTCAATTCTTTCCTATCTGACATGCATCACATAAACTGAGACCAGTGTCGTTGCCACAAGGAATCAATCTCTACTTTTATAAAAGCTTGAATCCTTTCTCACTCATGTTCCCTAGCCGTCTGTGTCATAGATCTGTCTGGCGATCCTCAATTACATATATATGGCTTCCTTTGAGCACCTTAAGATGGGTCTTGTACAATGTGTGGCACAATTTTCCCCGTACAATAATCAAAGACCCCATTGTGATCTTGCCTTTCCCACCACCAAATCTAGATGAAAACCTTCTCTATAAAATAATGAACTAGATATCAAACTCGACCGCAAATATGGAACGTGACAAACATCCTTTAGTGTGAGCGTGCAATCGACATTTGTTTGAACACAAATGTCTCCAATCTCGATAATTCTAGAGAAGCTGGAATTTCCCATATTCATCCTCTCGAAGTCTTCCCACTTGTATGAATTGAAGAATTCCTTACTCCATGAAGCATGATAAGAAGTTGCAGTATCCACCACCCACTCCGAATCATCATCCTCAACATGCAAACACTACTCTTGGACTATTAAGACCACATCATCATCAACAAACCTATCATCTGAGGTTTCCGATGTAGTATTCTTGTCGTCATCTTGCTTATCTTTGGCTTTAAACCCATGTTTCTTTTTCCAAACCTTGCAATCCCTTTTGAAATGACCTAGCTTTCCACAATGGAACACCCTCTACTACTCTTCAACTTGGATCTACCACGAGACTTCTCACAGTTCTGGGACTCACCATGGATCTTGGATCTACCATGGTCTCACGCTCTATCAACGCTTCTACTCTCTGCGAAATACACCTCTGATCTGCTGTCACCCGAGGCTTGTCTTCGAGCCTCTTCATTCAATAGACTGCTCTTCACCTGGTCAAGTGTCAACTTGCCTTCCTATGCATAATTGCTAACTATCACTACGAGTGTCTCCCAACTATTAGGTAATGATCTCAAAAGAAGTAAAGCCTAGGGTTCATCATCAAGAACCATCTTCATGGACCTCAGTTGATTCACAAGGCTTTGGAATTCATTCATACTCTCGACGATGCTTGTACCATCCGGACACTTGAGGGTCACTAACTTTCTAATCAAGAAAGCTTTATTTGTGTCAAAATTCCACTCATATAACTTCTTGATCTTATGCCAAGATCTTTGGCATTGGTCTCTTTTGATACGTGATGGAACACATAAATGTCGAGCCACTTTTAAACTATTCCAATGGTCTTCCTATTTAACTTCTTCCAGTCTGCATCAGATGTACTATGTGCCTTTTGTACCTCTATTAGATTGTGTAGATCTTTGCAATAGAGAATATCCTCCATCTTGGGTTTCTACATCTGCCAATTTGTGCTTGTCAACTTTATCATCATTGCATTTTCATCCTTCCCCATCAGGACTAGTATCCATATCATGTATTCCAATACCACTTGTTGGGGGTGTTGTACTGATATGATCCCAGATGTGATGAAAACTTATTGTGAAAGTGTTACCGCCAAGTATATAAACCCAAAGAAGAAAGACCAGATTTAATGTGGAAAGTCTCCTCAAGACAAGGGGAGAAAACCATAGGAAAATACTTACCAACAAGCACTATGTAATTAAGATTACAACTCACACTATATGGATTTAATTACCCCTAAATCTAGGTAGCCCTCCCCACCCATGAACAAATATGAGGAAGAAGAGAATCACACCCAGTGTGTAGAAAACTTGCCTCTTTACTTGATCTCCTCACAAGGCTACTGTCGTTTCTGGGGACTACTTGATGCTGACGTGATCATTGACGGGGTCAGATCATTGCTTCTATGGCAACACTGCATTTGTAACCTCCAACTTCTACTTTGCTTCAAGGCAAAGTTGATCGCCCTCTCTTATTAACCAAGGGATATGCTTTGTGAGTGCACCCAATGTGTCATCGACTATTAGCCGCTACTTTTCTTAAAGGAAAACTTGTTGACCCTCTCTTACTCAATCAAGAGAGATCCTCTAGTCGTTATTATTCTCTAACTCATCTACCATAGAAGGCATCAACAAGCAACTGGATGGATCACACCTCAACCGGTGGGATGATATTAATGGCCTCCCCCAGGGCCTCCATTTATAGGCCTCCATAGATGTGGTTACAACTAGGAATCCTTGTCCAACTCTGATTCCAAATCCATGTTGCACATAGGGAGACACTTATTTCCCTTTTATATTTGACTCCTATTAGTATTGGTAGCACAAGCCAACTCCTACTCAAGTCCAATTCCAACTAAGATGCATGAGTCAGAATCCTTTTCCTTTCCCAACAAAATGTACCCTATAAACCCCAACTATTATTTTGCTCCCCCACCATCTAGATATAAGAGCTCAACCACTATCGTTCTACCCACATCTCAAATCCACCCCCATTTCCATTCATTTTCCACCTACATTTGGGGTTTTCACTTGCTCTTCACCTTCCATACCATCCTCAATCTATTAACTACAAATTATTTTAGTAATACCCAAAAGGAGAACTACCTAGGACATGATTGGGTTGTAATAATATAAAAATATTCCTACCACCATCCACTAGAGATCCCTCTATCACATGGTTGTTGTTCATGCATAAGATCTTTTAGGAGGACTTTGAAGCTAGATCCCAAATTTGGTGGATTTGGGGTGAGAGCCTCATCATGTTCATTTTTTTATATCTTTCCCATGATGAATTCACATTCACCTTATATACTAGCATATTTTTAGTACAATCATTCAGTTTGTTATTCTTATTTCCCCCAATTAATCCTACATAGATTAGTTTAATTTTGTTTCATTCCTATTTTTTTATTTTTATTGTAAATTCTAACTTTTATTGCAAGAACAAATGTTAAAGCCAATTCAATGTTGTTCTCACATCGTGGGTATATATTCCACATCTTCAACCATTAAGAAGTAATCTGGGGCCAAGTTAAAATAACTACACTGCATTAAACATCCCAGTCAGGCGACTAGATTCACTAGTTAAGAGATTGGGATAAGATAGATGTAACATCCCTGACCTGGGTCATGCCTTAACCCTAGACGTTTTTCTTAAGTAAGTCATTTATATTCTTGTCTTTATCCTTTGAAAAGTAATTAAGACTAAAGGAGAGCTTATGTTTCAATTTTGGTCGTATTTGAATAATGTTGAAGCAACATTTGCTTATTTTGGACTAAAGTGCAATTTACCCAATTCAAGGGGGTTACCTTGAAAATTTTACATGATATATGTTCCTCAAGTGTTATAGTATCATAAGAATGAGAATGATGATGAGGTATGTCTTCCACAAGCCTCAGTTCCAAAAATGAGCTTGTTTGAATAATGTTTGTGCATTGAATGCTAGTTTTGGTGTAATTTGCAAATTACCCAAAATCTAGGGTTGGATATATAAAATACCACCTCTATTGTGTCCCTACGGTTTCTTGGTATCATATAGAGAAAATAAAATGAATGGGGTGTCTTGTTTGAATTACTTTTGAGGAGAGATAATCTTGATAATAAAATAATCAAGATTTAAGCATAATTGAAACCCTAATTTATTTTGTAGCAAAAATAAATATATTAATTGAAGTTCCCATCTATTAATAAGGCTTTGGTTGAAATCCTATAATGCAAGGACGTCCAAATGCCTTAAGTTGCACCGAAATATCCTAAGTAGGTGAAGAAACCCACTCACATTTGTTAATTAAAAAGTAATGTCCACTAACAATGGATAATAGTATTATATTAATTAAGGTGCTTAAGTGGATTGCTTTTAATTCAAGTATAAATGAGAGGATATTGAGTAATAAAGAAATATGGCTTCTAAGGAAAGGAATGGAGTGGGCATGTGGCAAGAAAATGGATGGAATTCCTTTTACTTTCTCTCTCCTAGAAAATCAATCACATATATTTGATCTTCTCCTTACTTGAAAGGCCATTTTGCAAACCACTTTCTTTCTTTGCTTTGTATGACAACCAAGGAGCTTAGGAGCATGAGGAAAACGTTCCCCAAGCTGAAGGTAATCTCCATGATCATCTTCAACCTTGAATTGATGGTTGAAATCGGATTTCAACATTGATTTTCTTCTTTTCTCCATCCAATGCTCAACCTTGGCTATCCTTTGCATCCAAAGAGTTGGAAACGAGCCTTGTCTAGTTGAAGGAGCTTCATTAACCATTAGAGATGTGAATCTTGAAGCTACTTTGAAGGCGGGTTATATAACTTGAACCCATCAACGTTATTATTAATTTCAATTCCTCATCATATGTTGATCTTTATTTTCTTCTTGAATAATTGCTGAATTAATCATATATATGGTAGTAGAAATCCGAGGTCTGAAGCTTGATGATGATGACATCATCTTAGCACACACCTCAAGAAATATCATGAGCAAATGCTTTTAGTTTTGGTGACCAAACAGTTTCAAAATCGTTTAGTGACCAAACGGTTTCAAAACCATTTAGTGGTCAAACGGTTTCAAAACCGTTTAGAGACCAAACTCTTTTAATGGACTCAAGGATCAATTGGTTTCATGATCTAATGACTTCAGATAATCAAATTCAATTGATTCCAGAACCCTAGCTCAATTGGTTTCAAAACCCTAGATCCATTGATGTCAAAACCCTAATTGAGGTTCAATCAGTTTCAATTCTGATTTGACCAAATAGTTTCAAACCATTTGAGGACTAAATGGTCTCAAACCGTTTGAGGATCAAACAGTCTCAAACCATTTAGGGTTAATTAATATTTAAATTAATTGAGGATCAAATGGTCTCAAACCGTTTAGAGTTAACAATCATCAAACCATTTGATGTGTTAAGGATCAAGACCGTTTGAGGGACTAACAGTCTTCAAAACTATTTGGTGAGTAAAGGGATCAAGACCGTTTGAGGGACTAATGGTCTTCAAAACCGTTTGGTGAGTAAAGGATTCAAAACCATTTGAGGGACTAACGGTCTTCAAAACTGTTTGTTGAGTAAAGGGTTCAAGATCGTTTGAGGGTCTAACGGTCTTCAAACCGTTTGAGGTTTTAGAACAAGATCGTTTAAGGTCTAACAGTCTTCATGACCATTTGAAGGTCAAGTGACCTCAAGACAGTTTGAAGGGTCAATTGGTCCAAGACCGTTTGAAGGGTCAATTGGTCCAAGACTGTTTGAAGGAATAATTGATTCAATCCATGTAAGTACAAATAACCCCATAAATGGTTGAAGAGTATCTCAAGATTGATTTCAATGAAAGTATCTCTAAAGCACTTAGGTGATTGATATAATTAGAATGATTATTACTCAATGCCTATGAAAGTAATAAACCCAATGCACTACGATAAGTGTATGTGCATGTACTTAGTGAAAGGATAATTCCATTGAATATTGTATGATGATGATGTGTGTTCCTAGTACATGGAATAATGAATAAGTATGATTTAATACTTTAATAATGCTATGTGCTCCAACATATGTTGAAGCAATGATTTAGGGTTTGGATTAATGAGACAATCATAAAACCCTAACTAATTGATAAAGATGAGAAACCCTAACCCTAATTTTAGGTAATGGGTTGTGAAACCCCAAAATAGGGTGATGTTATGTGAAACCCTAATACAGGGTGATGTTATGTGAAACCCTAATACATGGTGATGTAATGTGAAACCCCAATATAGGGTGATGTTATGTAAAATGCTAATTGATAAAGAGGGAAAACCCTATTCCTAATAATGGAATAGTGAATAATATATTGGTAGGTGAAACACCTAAAGTGATTTATAATGGATAACCTTATATCAATAATGCCTTAACCCGAGATGATATCATATTATTGATAATGGTTGAATAATTTGAATGAGTGACTTATGACCAATACATTACATGATAAATGTGATGAACTGGTGCATAAAGTATTAGGATGGGAAATACCCTAATATAAGATAAGTTGATGAACTTAAGTAAGTTATAAGTGATGAGGGAAGTGATACATCAAGACATGATGGATATCACATTCAGCACCTCAAGGTTGATACACCTTGATGTACCCTAAATCCAATATACTTAGATGAGTAACACATGAAGTGTGTCATGACAATTGTTACATTGAGATGTAATGCACTTTGATAAGTGTAGGCTAACATACCTTAAGAAAAGGTTAAGCCAGGTTAATAAAATATGATGTAATCATATTCTGGTAAAGATGAGAGAGGAACTCATATCTTGTGTTGATAATTCATTTAATTATAAATGATAAGAATAAATAAGTATGATTGAATACTTATGATATCAATGTTGGCTCCTAGATGTGTGGAGCAATAAATCAGGGTTTGATCATTAATAAATATGATCTTGAAAACCTAAATGGTTAATAAAGAGAAACCCTAATCGATAAGAAAGGGAAACCCTAACCCTAATGAAGGGTGATGATATGTAAGAGAAACACTAATCGATAAGAAAGGGAAACCCTAACCCTAATGATGGGAAGGTTGTAATTCTTTTATTGCATAAACCTTGTAAAGCATGTTATATACTTGAATAAAAGAATAAATATGTAATGGCCTTGTGAGCTATGTGAATAAGTTGTTACCTAGTGAGAGGTGACAAGATGTGCAATGGACTTGAGAGCCATGCGAATAAGTTGTTACCTAGTGAGAGGTAACAAGATGTAATGGCCATGTGAGCCATATGATAATTTTTTGCCTAGTGAGAGGTGACAAGATACTTAATGGGCCTTGTGAGCCATGTGAGATGTTTGTGTAACAGGTATCCTAAATACCTTGGTCAGAAGACCTGGAGGTAATAGTTACATGATAAGTGGTAACCATTTTCAGTGATGAACTAAGGGTTTTAATACCCATATCAAGTAAACATGATGATGATGTTGTTGAGGGATGTGAATTCCCATCAATGAGATAAGGGGTTGAGATCCCAATGTTATATAAAGTTCTGAAACGTACTTGATAGATGTATTATACTTTTCTTTGTAGCAATTTTCATAATAATACATGTTTGAAAACTTGATTGATGCTAAAAGAATACAATAATGTACTTAATTAATCAAGTGGAATCTTATCATGTAGTGCCATGGCCATAGATCCATCAGCGTCAGGATTTGTTGGATGGTGAAATGGGTTGCTCTGCGGCATAACCAAGAAGGCATATTTTTTAATATGCGGGGGTGATGGGAAAAAATATCCATACGCCCTAATAGAGGAATTGGTGTGAGATAAACATTAAATCTCTCAATCCTTCATTATATATGTCGGGATGGATGTATCACTAATCTCCCGATGACGGGATGGATGTATCATGAATCTCCCGATGATGTTTAATGCCGGATCGATGTGAGATAAACACAAGATGTATCGATTACGAAGAGAGTGCAGCCATCGTTGTGGCTCTATAGCAAAGTTGCTAGTATACCCTGGAAAGCTATTTAGTAGAGACATAAGATGTCCTACATGGGATCTCGTACTGATCGGGATAATGGAGGTCATGGTAGCCGACTCTTCCATTGACCTTGTATGGCACCAGCTTTGGGTTTCGCAACCGAAGGTTGGAGTATGAGTGGTGTACCTCATCTCCTTAGGGAATAAGTGTGATTGTAAAATATAATCAGTCGTATAGCATGTTTTCTTAAGGATTGAATACGAAAAATTATTGGATGATGTTACATTTCTTTTATGCATCTTTAGTTGATAGATGATATATTTATGTTTTCTTACATTCCTTGTAAAGTAGATAGATGATGTATAATTCTACCATGGGTAGATGCAATATTCTCCTTAAGAAAGGAGATCATCTTATTCTGTTCATACAATGATTAATACTTCTTATTAATATAAAAGAACCCTTGCTTAGTTTTATAATGTTTATCTGCAATAATAATGTTTCTAGCGGAGAGTTATATCTCTCACTGGGACAATTTTCAATTGTCTCACCCTCGTGGGATCCAACATTTTTTAGGTGGACGCAGACGAGGAGGTAGAAACCATACAGCAGGGGAAGAACAGCAGAATCAGGGACAACAGTAACATCTCAGGTAGAGATACTGACTGTCGTGTCTTTTAGATAAGAGTCATATGTGTCATCTCTGTACTCTCAGGTCCTTGGAATCAGTAGTTAGTGCTTTTATGATTGATCTGGGATTTTGGCTGGAATGCCTTAAGGTTTTATATTGCCTATGTATAGTTTTGGCAAAGCAACCGTTGTATGTAATCCTCGAGAAGAGAAGGTACATGGTATGTACATTGTGGACCAGAATATATATATACAGTACCTTAGTCCTCTTTATAAGAGTTTCCTGGAATTGTACCTCTTTACAAAAAGGTTTTAATTTTTAGTGATTTTTGTTAATCCGCTGCTAATGTTTTCTTCCACATTTAATCAGTAACGTTTTGGTCGATGTGTCGTCACAATAGAAGGAAGGCATTTTTGGTGTGAAGTCAGTTAACTAAATGGATCCACTAATCATCATATTTGCTCTTGGTGAAAAATACAGTGAGAGTATCAATAACCCTAACCTGCTGTGAATTTCTTGACTCACTCATGAGTCACCCAACTCACTAGTGAGATGCTTGAATGACAGAAGGAGTTCTTCCCCAAGCAAAGACCAGTCACTCATTTTTCCAACCAGGTCGACGAAATGTGTCTCCTAAGAGGCGCATAGAAACTATGAGTCACCTGACTCATTCAGGGAGTCATTTGATCAGAATCCTCCCCTAGTAGATTTGAGATAAGGTGTGCCAAATGAGCTGTCCAATCCACACACTAGTCGGTCAATTGGGGATCTGGACCAACTAAGATCTAAGTGACCAGTCACCTTACTGGCATGATTCTAGTAGACATAAAAAGACTGCTGTCAAGCTATTAATTAAGGGATTTTGTCAGCCCAGCGGCATTCAGATAAATGTAAATTTGACCTAATGGACAAGGGTTGGACTCCCTATCACTAGATCATGAATTTGGAAACCCACCACGCTAAACGAGATTACTCAAAATCAAAACAAGAGAAATAACTAGTAAAACATTGATACTAAAAAGGTGCATTATTAAAATCAAATTAAACTTCTCATATAAGTCCAAGAACATTTACCTATAGGTCCAATAGCTTGCATAAAAGCATATAAAGTACTAGGTATCTTTACAAGTGTTATGTGTCCTCAACCACAACCTGTATACAAAAGCATTTTCCACATATATACATCATGTACAAACATCATCATATTGCCAAAAACTCGAGTTTATGTGTCATCTATAAAACTTCTCCGCCCGGACATGAGAGTATAGGGACGACTCTACGACACACTAAACAACTAGCCAACATTCTTCCTCTAAGGGTATCCAAGATGCTCCTCCTCATTACCATGCGTCTGATGACAATGCTGATGATCACATAAAAGGATGTGGTGACCCATGAGAGGATACACATATACCAACGGGCGATATAACTCTTGGCAATGTTTAATGCTAGCAGCAGATTATGCAATTAAACAGATAAAGTATATAATTTTACAGAATTGAAATATTAACATAAAATTTGAAGTAAAAGACAAAGCTAAAATCATATGTACAATTTATTTCTCTTACATCATAATGTTTCATCTCAATATTCAAAGAGACAAGGCAAGGGTTATCAACCAATGTGAGTCGTCAAGTAATTAATCTAAGAAAATATGCTACATGACTAATTTACATATTTTATTAAGCCTTGTGAAGTATGAGACATACCACTTAAACTTCCAACTGACTACTGTGAAGTCATAATCAACTCCATACAAGATCTCGGTGAGACGCAATCCTAAGATTTCTTCCCCTCAACAAGTCTGAGTCCACCATAGTGACATATTAGTCAAATTGCAATCACCCTAGTGTTCCCAAGGTATACAAGACACAACACTAGAGACCAGGGTATTCAACCTTCTCATATGAGGTATGATCACAGCTGTCCTCAATCACATCAAATATACATATTCATATGAGACATGACCTTGATCGTTCTCCAAAACCTTAGGATTAGGATGACAAGGATATATCGTCCCTACACCCACATATACCCAACAATATATGAATACAAGTTTCCCTTATGGAATACTCATTTTATTCCAGCAAGTCCTGATATTGGAATAGTTCTATGACACATGACACTAGATGATAAGGGTTTTACTTTATTACTTAAGCCCACTGGGTGATTTCAAAATGCATCAATCAAGTTACATACAAACCGTAATTGTTTCTACAAATATAGTGTTATATAACAACTTCATAACATATAAAACATATGAGACATATACATTCCCAAAACATCATAGTATACTAGTCCATTATCACCCATAAAGAGGGTTAAGCTTCCATTAGGGCTCAAACATGCCCAAAGGCCATTTAGATCATTCACAATGTTTCCCTGCAAGAACATCATTATCATCTGGATATGCAAAGGGTTCAACATGTCACAAGAACTTGATACATTCAAATTTAGTGAAAGGGGTTTATCAATCATAGAATGTAGGACATCTGCAAGATAAATATAAAAGAGTTACCTTAGCATTACAATGTAGTCTACTCAATCTTTCAACATCTATCATAAGGGCTATGCATTCTCAAGAGAAACATAGTAGGGTTACCATTTGCAACATGAATGGAGTCCATACATCATTTCAACATTAGAAGAAGATAATTATATCAAAACATTATGAATTAATAATTATAAGAAAGATTCAACAATGTGGATTGGATGGATGTCACAAATCAACACACATAGGAAAACCATCAGTTTGTTATCACACTTAGGGAAGTACATAAAAAATCCATCGTTTCATTAGCACACCTACGTAAACCTTCAATTCTTTAACACATATAGTAAGACCACTAATTCTTTCTTAGACTTATTCAATAACATAAACTCATATACCTAGAATACTCATTGGATTTTTGATGTACTTAGTCAAAAACCAAGGAATCAGATTATTAAAGAACTTAACCAAAAAAATAAAGTCATAGGATCATTGTGATAGTTAGCAAAAGTATCATTTCATTGACTCTATCATATCCAACATTTCATTTTTTAACTTAACCAAAAATAAGATCATAAGATCTCTAGTGAATAACAATATTGTAATATCCTCAATTTCTAAAAATTGATTTATATAAATGCATTTATTTGTAGATTCTCCAATAGTATTATTGGTGGAATAATAATGTGGCATGGGTGCAATCGATGTCCCATGGAACTATTTGCTTTGAAAATATGCGGTTGTTGCACTAGTTAAATAAATAGAAGGAATTTATACATGAATAAATAATAATGGAATTTTGATATGGTAAATGAAATAATTGTCAAGTTACTAAAGAAAAATAAAATACATGGGTTTTGATAACTAAAGGAGTAGTTATCTATCAAAGGGTGTCAACATAATGTTTAGGCATCAAATAATATCATCTCGATTTAACTTTTGTATAATTGAAAACAATAAGAAAAAGAAAGAGAATTTAAGAAATGTGAACAAAAAGGATATTCCATGAGAATGGTGACTTTTTAATAAAAGGTTAACAGAGAAATTTTGTATGCAAAATACATCCCAATTAATCCCAATTAATAAATATAAATTGAGATAGGAATTGATGAGTCGTCATGGAATAAGCATAATTGGTTAAAGGATATACCAAAAAGAGAGATAAAAGACTAGTTTAGAATCTATACACTTCTCCTTAATGGCTTTCATTTTTCCATAATAAGAAGGTACTGGTTTCTCCTTGTGACCTTTTGGATTATTGAATAAAAGCTAGGCATTTTTTACAAAGGGAGGAAGAAGGAATATGTTTAATTATCTTCGAAAAGAGATGTCTTTGGATAGTTATAGAATGATGGTAAAGGTAAGTATAGCAACTTCCTTTCCACTTTAGACTTATTCCTTGTATGACTAGGGAGTGGGGGGGAGGGAAACAAGATAAGAGACATGAATGTATACATAAAGGGTGTTTATATAGTCGACCTAGACTATATCTTTCAATCCCTCATCTATCCTTCCACAACACAATCATATTTCTCCATGGTAGGATAGGGTTTCTCTCTCTATCGAGCCTTGAGGAGAATAGAGAACAAACTACTTTGAGGTGCTCAGCTACCCCTCTCCTACATCAAGTAGGAGCACCCACCGCTTCTATCCTTCTTCTGTAAATAGTGAGCGACACAAGTAGGGTCTCCAGTCAGAGGGTGGGAGCACGCAAGTCCCCAAGATGGGAGGAAGTCTCTATTGGCTAAATGGACATTTGTAAATCCCTTTATTTTGATAATGACAAACATTTCATTCTTGTTAATCTAACGTGCTACTTGAGTGTTGCAGGAATAAGGTGGATGACAAAGCAATTAGGGAAATCCATATGCTTACATATTTATATTTTCATGAAATGTAATCACTTTGTAAAAACTTGTACAAATATATAATGTACAAGTACTTAGATTTCATGTAAATCAAGCATTAGATTCTCCCTAGCTAAACATCACATTTAGATAGGTCATCCCCTTCAAATAAGTGTCACATATGCACACTCATACACACACTTAGTGCTTTAATTGAAAAATTGAAACAGGGTCAATCTCGGTCGACTAACTCCTCGACCGAGACACTCTCGGTCGACAATTTTCTCGACCGAGAAAGACATAGGTAGCCGTTAGACACATCTGACAAGGTAGTTGGCAGTTGGAGATAAACGTTGCAAAACACTTGATTCAGAGAGCCTGTCGGTCGACAAAAGTTCGACCGAGTAGGTGTCTCGGTCGACCATTTCTCGACCGAGATGGACTCTGACAGCAACTGCAGAATTAATTAATTAGTCGTTGCTAAAGCAACAAACTTGTACCTAACGGCTAGTTAAGCACTTAGAAACCCCTAGAAGGTGTCTAGAACGTCCTTAAGTACTTGTAGGACATTCCTATAAATAGGACATGCCTTAGGACACCTAAACACACTTGTTACACTTGAGAAATCTTTGAGCATACTTTGAGCAACCTATTTGTGAGAAAATTGAGCATAGTGACAATTGGGTACTTCTTCTCTTAGCTCAAATTTCGTGTCCTATAGGCTAGCATCTCCTATCCACTGAAATTACATTTCCATACACTTTGGTTAGGAGATCTACACGCTTGATCTAGGCAAATCAGGCCTTGTGCTACAAAAGGATAAGTTGTAATTTCTATTTTCTTTCTTGTTCTCTATTGTTGTTTGTACTCTCCTTGCTACTCCTAGTTTGGAGGCTGCGGGTTGGAGAGGTTGAAGATCTTCTTGGTGAAGAAGGGGACCTTGAGCTACTTCAAGAAGGCTGGTGCAACGGGAGGTTACTTCTAGAGAGGAAGGCTACTTCAAGGGGGAGCTTGGAGTTACTTCAAGAAGGCTACCTCAAGTTGGTGCATCTACTTCAAGTGAAGGCTGTTCAAGGGGTGTAAAGAAAGTATTGTATTTTGTGTAAATCCTTATGAAGGTAATAAAATTAATACTTTCAAAATCTCGGTTGGGTAAGCAACCGGGTAGTGGACTGACAACTTTAGTATTTGCTAAAGTTGGAACCACTCTAAACACCTGTCTCCTTCTTCCATTCTTCATTTGTGGTTGTTTGAGTTAAATAATTGCTAAAATATTTAAAAACTCTATTCACCCCCCCCCTCTAGTGTTTTTCTATTGGTATCAGAGCAGGCTTCAAGGAGCTCTAATCGAGTCTTGAAGTATGAAGGGTGGTGGTGTCTACAACCGCAAACAAAAGAAAAGTATGGGGCAACCTTCAACAAGTTGCAGTTGGTGCTTAGGAACAAGCCATGCAACACTTGGTTGCCCGTGGATGTCAAAGAAGGAAGATACACATAAAGAATGTCTTATTGCTACAATAAATGAAGAAGAAGAAGAGGTAAGTCTTTTTTATTTATCTA
Source organism: Alisma plantago-aquatica (assembly GCA_963693085.1). Classification (NCBI taxonomy): domain Eukaryota; kingdom Viridiplantae; phylum Streptophyta; class Magnoliopsida; order Alismatales; family Alismataceae; genus Alisma; species Alisma plantago-aquatica. The sequence continues at coordinate 1,053,164,467 of OY856413.1, read as the reverse complement.
AAGAAGAGCTAGTTGCTTCTCGTGAAGAGACACATAATAAATACATTGAGTGCAAAAAGAAATTAAAGAAATCCAATAAAGCAAATGATGAATTACATACTAAGCTTCTTGCTCTTACATCTGAAAATGAAGATCTCAAAAAGGTTATTGAAGATCATGATATTAAGCTAAAATCTGTAGAAGCAAATTGTAATCTCCTTTCTCTAGAAAAGATTAATTTGCAGACTCAAGTGAATGATCTTCAAAAACAACCTGTTTTGTGCTCACATCTAGATTATGATACTATCGTAAAAGAAAGAGATTCATTATCATCTAATCTAGATCAAGCAAAGCTAGATATCAAGAAGAGAATGGATGAGATTGCTAAGTTACAACAAAAGGTTAGTAGTCTAAATAATGATGGCATTCTTGATTAAATCTTAAATGATCCTTACCATCAAATTGGAAGGAGAGGACTAGGTTACAAGCCTAAGGGAAAATCATATCATAAACCTAGTTGGAAAAAGACATAAGCACATCAATCTATGTATGTACCTAAAGGCACAGATACAAATATACCCAAAAACAACCTAGACCAAAATCATAGAAAAAGATATGAGGTTGATTCTATATGTTGTCATTATTGTTTGCGCCTTGGTCACTATTCTTTTTCATGTCCTTATAAGAAAAAGGATGTTGAGTTAGTTTGGGTTCCAAAACCTCCAAACTAAATAAATGGAATTAAGTTGAGATATGACCAAAGACCTAAGTTGTATATTTCTATGTCTATCTCAACTCAACATAATGGGATATCAAATTAATTCCAGTATCTAAACATCTAACTTGCATAATTGTGTTTTACTTGGAAGCAATTAACAGTTCAAAAAACATTTCAGAAATCTTGTCAGTCGAGAAAATGTCGACCGAGAGAACTGTCGGTCGAGAAATTGTCGACCGAACAGGTCACTGATTTCCAGACTGAAATAAATCTGCTACTTTCGATTTTCAAGTTGCTATCTACTTGTTGTACATGCAAAACAAAGTATACATTCTGGAAATCATCTTTGAAAACTTATATGAGATTAATTTGGTTTACTCTCTAAATAATTTTAGTTAAAACTATGGATCATATTGATTTAAGTCAAATTACTAACTACATGGTCTGTCCTAAGTATTCTTTGATTTACTCACCATATGTTGAATTTCATGTTGCTACTGTTTTATCATTACATCATGGATATACTCTCAACATTTCATACATAACGTTGATGCTTGTTACATGAAGAATGATTATTGCATTCTTGATGATACATAGGCAAGCAAAATGATTTGTTGGTAATATGTTGTTTTAAATGCTTGCATCACATAAGATAATTTTTAATTAGTATCTTTAAAGACCTAAGATATTAATCATACTTTCATGAGGATACAAGAAGAAGTGAAATTTGATATTCATGTAACTGCAGCAAAGTTTATATTCTAAGAAAAATCAAGGACAAATGTTTTCATATTGAGTATTATGCTTCAAATTGATCAAATTATATGTAGATATTATACTTTGGAAATCTACAAATTTGCCTCTTTGTTGAAATGAAATTTGACCAAGGGGCACTATGGTCGTAGTCAAAGTCGACCTAAAATAAGTTTGACACAATACTTATTTGAATATCATTTTCTATATAAAAATTGTGATTAAAAGAACAATTAATTCATGATCACAAAATTGTCCAAATATTGGTAACAATAATCACAATGTTACTCCCTTAGAAAGTGTATATGCTCTACAAATTTAGTCTATCATTTGCATTAAAAATCAGCTTAAAAATTCATACTCAGTAAGTCTGTCGGTCGACGAATTCTTCGACCGAAAACATTTCGGTCAGCCTATCTCTTTCGACCGACAGACTTCAGACAGAAATAACATCGGACACACTTCCGGTCGACAATTGTTCGACCGAGAATTGACCGTTGGGATATGACCGTTGGAATCCAACCGTTACCGTTGAGCGGCCGACCGTTTACCAGTCGACCGTTGGACGACCGAGTGGCGCGTCTGGAATATGACTGTTGCGGTCGATCGGTCGACAAATTGTCGACCGACCTGGTCACTGATTTTCTATAAAAAGGGCCAAAAACGGGTCATTGTTGCACACTCTCATATTCTTACTTCCATAGCTTCTCTCTAGTGTATTCTTGTGCAATCGTTTAGCTTCCTCATCCCCAAAACTTTCTTGCTTCTTCTCCACCTTAAAACAAAGAAATGGCTTCATCCTCTACACGTGGAAAGAAGAAAGTTGCTAGCAAGAAAGGAAGGGAGGCTACTCCACCATTGACGATCATCAACGACATCCCCTTCGTCGACGCCGATGCTGGTGATTGCTATCTCAGGCTCTCCTCTAAGACTCCTCTTCCACGACGGCCGGTTGACGTCTTGGACTTCCTCAGCATCGTCGACCTGGAAGATCTTTTTGAGGTGCAAAATTTGAAAGAATTTCTTAACCCTTCCTTCCCTTCCTACTCTTGAAAAGTGGTAAATGAGTTCTATGCAAACCTAATCTCCCATTCCGAAAATGACAATACCTTCTTCTACTCTATGGTCAATGGGCATAGCTTTCGATTTACTGAAGAGGATATTCTTGACATGCTTAACATCGACTTAGATGAATATCAAGACACTCTTGACCTCACAACTGGAAATCCACTCAATACATTTTCCCAAGGTGATCATACCGTCAGTCTTAGTGACATTAAACGAGCCATTTTTCAATCTAATACTACGTGTCACGAAGATAGGGGTACCTACTATGCCATTAATCTCAAACCTACTGCTAGGATTGTCAATCTTATTGTTTCCACAAACATACATCCTAGAGCAAACAAGTCTGAAGTTCCTATTTTTCGCATGTGTTTAATTTATGCCATTATCAAACGTATTCCCATAAATTTTATCCGCATAATCCTTAAGAACATGCTTGAGTTTTTTGGCAATCCCCCATATGCTGATTTTGTATGCCAAATCACTCAACACTTTCTTAAAACACAAATTGAGGATATGGGATACACATGGGAAAGAAGACCACAAAAAATAAGCAAAAAATCAGTAGAGAAAATGGGAATTGATTTTGGTCACAAGAGGGCTAGGACGGAAGGTGAGACATCTACTCAAGATATACCACCACCACCTCCTCCTACCAACCTACCCTATGATCCCATCCAAAACACCCTAACCTATGTTGCTGGGTCACAATATCATCTAAGTAGACAATTAGACTATAACCACCATGCCATGACCTACCTAAATCAAAGAATGCAAACCCTCTCTCCAAATCAACCAGATGAATATCCTTATTCTTTAAATCCTGGCATGCTCAATCCATATAATCCATCTTACAACTACTACCAACCTCCACCTCCACCATCTACAGATCTCACACACACTCAGTTCTCCTCAATACAATTACAAGACATTGCTGCTCATTTCCGTTTTGATTGGGTTCCTACCTTCTTGGAAGCATATGCTTTAACCAAGACAGGTGCTTTGGTGTGGCAAACTTTAGTCCAATATTATGGAGCTGAGCCATTTCTTGGAAAAGACCCTGATATTGATGTAATACTCAAGTCTTTCCAGTGAGATTTGGGGTGACCGTTGTATTAGTTGAAATGAAATGATTATCTTTGCATGATTGTAATCTTTGCATGATTGAAATAAAATGGTTATCTTTGCAATGAAATGGTTATCTTTACATGAAATGGTTATCTTTACTGAGTATATTGGTTATTCCTCTATGGCATCATTCGAATATGGCTTATAAGACTACTCTAGTAGAGCATACAAAGTAAGGGGAGTAATAAATATATCAAAAATAAAAAGGATGACATTTTTGCAAAACCTAAAATTTAAAAATTGTGGATAAATTGACCATCTATCTAAAAACGGATATGTATTTAAGGGGGAGAAACACAATTTTATTCTTAAATGAATATCTTTTTGAAATTACAAAGGGGGAGAAATAAATATAAAACTTAGTATTTGTGCAAAACAATAAATAAATATAAACTTAGTATTTGTGCAAAACTCAATCAATGAGTTTCATAAACTCTTGGCTTTACATTGAAAGTTGCTATATTCCCTAAAGGATTGGATTTCATGTTCCATAATTCATGGGGAATAATAAGCACACATTTTATAAACAAGAGAAGAAATTTACAAAGGTAATTTTCAGGTATGAAAATCACATGTTTTATACTTTCTTATTTTATATTTAGGAAATGTTTGTCATCTTCAAAAAGGGGGAGATTGTTGGCTAAATGGACATTTGTAAATCCCTTTGTTTTGATAATGACAAACATTTCATTCTGGTTAATCTAATGTGCTACTTGAGTGTTGCAGGAATAAGGTGGATGACAAAGCAATTAGGGAAATCAATATGCTTACATATTTATATTTTCATGAAATGTAATCACTTTGTAAAAACTTGTACAAATATATAATGTACAAGTACTTAGATTTCATGTAAATCAAGCGTTAGATTCTCCCTAGATAAACATCACATTTAGATAGGTCATCCCCTTCAAATAAGTGTCACATATGCACACTCATACACACACTTAGTGCTTTAATTGAAAAATTGAAACAGGGTCAATCTCGGTCGACTAACTCCTCGACCGAGACACTCTCGGTCGACAATTTTCTCGACCGAGAAAGACATAGGTAGCCGTTAGACACATCTGACAAGGTAGTTGGCAGTTGGAGATAAATGTTGCAAAACACTTGATTTAGAGAGCCTGTCGGTCAACAAAAGTTCGACCAAGTAGGTGTCTCGGTCGACCATTTCTCGACCGAGATGGACTCTGACAGCAACTGCATAATTAATTAATTAGTCGTTGCTAAAGCAACAAACTTGTACCTAACGGCTAGTTAAGCACTTAGAAACCCCTAGAAGGTGTCTAGAACGTCCTTAAGTACTTGTAGGACATTCCTATAAATAGGACATGCCTTAGGACACCTAAACACACTTGTTACACTTGAGAAATCTTTGAGCATACTTTGAGCAACCTGTTTGTGAGCAAATTGAGCATAGTGACAATTGGCTACTTCTTCTCTTAGCTCAAATTTCGTGTCCTATAGGCTACCATCTCCTATCCACTGAAATTACATTTCCATACACTTTGGTTAGGAGATCTACACGCTTGATCTAGGCAAATCAAGCCTTGTGCTACAAAAGGATAAGTTGTAATTTCTATTTTCTTTCTTGTTCTCTATTGTTGTTTGTACTCTCCTTGCTACTCCTAGGTTGGAGGTTGCGGGTTGGAGAGGTTGAAGATCTTCTTGGTGAAGAAGGGGACCTTGAGCTACTTCAAGAAGGCTGGTGCAACGGGAGGTTACTTCTAGAGAGGAAGGCTACTTCAAGGGGGAGCTTGGAGTTACTTCAAGAAGGCTACCTCAAGTTGGTGCATCTACTTCAAGTGAAGGCTGTTCAAGGGGTGTAAACAAAGTATTGTATTTTGTGTAAATCCTTGTGAAGGTAATAAAATTAATACTTTCAAAATCCCGGTTGGGTAAGCAACCGGGTAGTGGACTGACAACTTTAGTATTTGCTAAAGTTGGAACCACTCTAAACACCTGTCTCTTTCTTCCATTCTTCATTTGTGGTTGTTTGAGTTAAATAATTGCTAAAATATTTAAAAACTCTATTCACCCCCCCCCCCTCTAGTGTTTTTCAGTCTCCAAGGGAAGTCCATGTTCTTCTCCATCTGTTTTGGGAGATTTCAAGGAAACACCTTAACCTTACCATTTTCTTGGACCTAAGTATTGTTAGAAGTAAGTTGTAACCCTAGACCCAATATCCTTCAATTGTAGGTAAGGTTTATCTTGGTACAATGGTGGATACCGAGACTTATCTGACCACCTCTAGGCCATCAAGACCCAAGGGTCCCGAGAACAAAATAAATCACAAAAACCCAACAGGTTATAGTCTTTCTACTAGGAGGAACTTTACGGGGAAGACGATAACTTGGGTAGTTTGACAACTCTTCCCCAAGAGCGTGAGTTTCCTACTCACAATGCCAAGGGCATTTGTGTCTTTTTAGCCCTTTATAAGAGTCCTAACCGTAGGGGGAGAGGCACTAAAATGGCAAGGGCCAATGCCAAGCCTAACAACGTGGTATAGCTTGTGTTCTATCCATGTTCCTCTTTGTGACTGGTCATCATAATATTATCTTGCTTAGTTTCTAGAAAATTTATGGTGACTCAGATGAAGACAAATTATATATGAAATTTGATTAGAAAAACAAGTAGAATGCAAATAAAATATTTTTGAAACTTAATAATGCTTCCTATTTCAAAAAATGGTGCTAACATGTATTAAGTGATGAATGACACTTAAAACATCTAGATTGGTGTGTTAAATATTGAAAGCATTGAAAGTCTTTCTTTTGTGTTTTATCTAACATTGTTGAACATAGTGAGAATATAATATGACCATGATAATAAAGATAATAACTAGGGTTATGAAATCAAAGTCATATCTGGTTATGTTGATTAATGAACTTAATTGTATTTAAGTGCTCATAATGAAGGGGGGTATTTTGGGTATAGTGATTAGGGTTACACATGATGTCTAATGTGGAATAAATAAAGTAATATGTGCTGGAGTTAGGGCTTGTACCCTTAATCCTAATCCAACCCCAAACATGATCCTAAACCCTAAATTAGGATCCGAGTAGGGTTTAATATTTTTGAAGTGATGGTGACACTTTAGGATTTACATTCATGCATATTAAAATGTGGAGTGCTTGATTTTCTTCTTGATTGGATAATATGATTGAACAATGATTTCATAATATGCATGGCTTGACACATAGGTATGTGGTTACACTTATGACAAACCCAAATTAGTTTTTCAGCATTTGTCGAGTGTTTCTCGAAGATTGAACAACTAAAATGGTGGATGTTTATTTACATTTTATTCAATTATAATGCCACTATGAGTATCACATAAAGATGAGATTAAATGAAGAAAATTTCAGTTTTTATTTGCAAGTAACTGATGGAATATATATTTTTATGTAATTGCACACTTTTGTATTCACCCCACGTACACAAGATATTTTGATATGCTGACCTATTCTTTTGTTTCATGACGTTTAAGATACATGCTAGATAAGATGAAATCAAGTAATGATGAATACATCAAATTACTTGAAGACATTAAAGTTAACTTGTAAGGAGGATTAGCTAGATGCTTCTACTCATATCATTCTCATATGTGCAATTTTGATTACTTAAAGTTATGTAAGTTTAATAGGAACATCTTGTAAACAATACATTCGAGTTAATGGAAATTATTTGCTATTATTTATTATTTGTTAACATTCGGATCCTTGGGAAGATTTTAGGTAATGACTCTCATCTTTTTGTCCTTCCTTAATTGGTAGTTTTTGAATAGTGAGGTGGTTATGAAAACCATCAGATTATCATCATTTTATTCACTTAGTAAACCCATCAATTTATATGCTTAGTGAAACCATCATTACATTCACCAAGTGAAATCATCAACCAAACACTAATTAAAGCTATTGGTTTAAAGACCAAGTAGAGTCATTTTTCTCAAATCACTAAGCAATACCATCATTTCTTACACTTACCAAAACATTATTTCAAGGGCAAGTAAAGCCATCAGTATATAGACTAAGTATCGATATTAATTTTAGTACCAAGTAAATCAACGATTTCTACACAAAGGGAAAACTAGTTCTTACACTAAGTAAACCATGTTCCATACCATTAAACCCAAGGTAGACCATGCTCGTATTAGAGGGACATTCATATGCTCTAAGAATATATTAACAACATGCAAACATCATGCATGTATGTAAGGCAGTGCATTCAAGATCATATACTTCCATAATACCAAGTTCTAGGGTATGATCTATATAGAGCAAGTTAAAATAAAACAAGAAATAGGTTGAAGGTTATATAACTCTCCTCAAGGATGAAGATGGATGTCTAGATAGCAAGGTGACTCAAGAAGAGAAGATGAAACCCTAGCTTGCACTACCAATGCTCTGCGACACCTCCTTCTCCTCAAGAACAAGGTGAATCTAGAGTAAAAAAGAGAAGGGAAAGAGTTCTTCAAAAACATGCATGAGTTTCCACTAAGAACTCTAGAGTTCCTCCCATGGATGAATAGAGAAGAAATAAAACAACAAGGAAACTACATTAGAGAAGAAGATCTTATTTGGATAGGGTAGGAAACTAGGTTAGGAAGCTCCAAGAAACCCTAGAGAGGCTTGATTAAAATCCTTGAGCAACATGTTGGTAAGGTGTAATGCCTGGGCCCACTACCCAAAGCTCTAGTACAGTTTCATGAATGACGACTGGTCCCACAGACCACTAGTAGCCTTAACTACGTGCTTTGTCCTCACTCACGCGTAAGCTAGGATCAACTTCCCGACTGGTCACCCATCCTAGTACTACTCCAAGCTAAGCATGCTTAACTATGTAGTTCTTTAGTGATGGACTCCCTAAAAAGGAGGTGCACCCTGGTGATATGGGTAATGTCATCATTCCTTTTAAGATCAATTTGTCTAAGGCCTCAAATCTTGGGATGTTACAATCTCCCCCAATTAGACTCTTGACGTCCTCATCAAGGCTCAACTATATGGCCTCATAATCACTTCCCCATTTCAGTGTAGATCTAGAATGGCCCATGGACACCCAACTCCCATCCATGGCTACCAGATCAAGGGTAGCTCCTTCTCATCTTAGCAGACATCCCTTTCCAACTTGCTGAGACCGCACGACTCAATACTAGCATGACACATGCCCATGTGGCCCCCACCTACTAGAGGGAATCTAGCTTTGTTTCCATTTGTAACACTCGGGTCCACTACCAAATGTTCTAGTAGAGTTTTAGGAATCATAGCTGGCCCCACAGACCACCACTAGCCTTAACTACACACTTTTTCCTCACTCACACGCAAGCCATGATCAACTTCTCGACTAGTCACCCATCCTAGTACTAATCCAAGCTGAGCACACTTAACTATGGTGTTCATTAGTGATGGGATCCCCGAAAAGGAGGTGCACCTTGGTGATATGGGTAATCCCATCATTCCTTTTAAGATCAATTTATCTAAGGCCTTAAATCCTGGGATGTTACATAAGGCATGCCCAGATATCCAATCATATGATGGTTGACATGTCATATACCATAAAGGATTTGATTAATACTCATAAAGGCAAGCTTCCAATTTATTCTATTTCATTCAGTTATGAGATAAGGAGGAGACATTGTGAATGTAATGATGTATGTATTCAAGTACGTGATTTTGAGAATGAGATCATATGAATGCTAACAATATGTACATTCTTATTATGTCCCTAGTCGGTTGTCATTGTGGAAGGTGGATAGACACTAGTAACACATAAGATTGGAGTGTGGGCTGGTTGATGATAGAATCTCATCTTTGCATGTATGCCCAGAGAGCCAATCATGTGATGATTGTAATGGCAAAACATATAAATGATTTGATAAATAACAAAGGCAATCTTCCAGTTTATTTTGTATATTCATTTATGAGATAATGAATAACATAATAAATGACTAGCCAATTATATTACTCAATGACGTATGTATTCAAGTTGCTTACCTTGTGGATGAGATCATACATATGTTAAGAGTACATAGATATTCTCATTATGTCGCTGATCGGTTGTTCTTGTGAAAGGTTGATAGAGAACAATAACAGATAAGATCAGAGTGTGAGTTGGTTGATGACTAAATCTCATTAGTCATGATATGGCAATATCAAACCAAACACATAGATACATGTTAGAGAATAGTGTATCAGACAGACCCACCATGAGACTGACCCAAGGAATCCTCATGGAAGTTATATTCAGCTCTCATAATGATGGTGGCAGTTGTGGTTCTTAGACCTGAAATCACTACACTCATCACATGTCATTGGGTACACTTTGACATCATCAAAAGCAGTCATGAAAGATGGGTTGTTATAACGATGATGATTGGGTGACTTTGATACATGGGGATTGACTATGAGTGATAGATATGAGATTTGTCCCTCCTACAGGAGTATGATATCCAAGGCCTCCTGATTAGCGAGACTGAGAAAAGTATGGCCATACGCACGTGAGTCAATATGTGATATTGAGCTTACATATATCTCATGTAGTCTGCTCTGATTCAAGGAACAAGATTGAATAATAATGAGGATGAATGCTCCATGCCTCTAGTTCAATCTGGATATCAGTGATGAAGGAACTATACAATGTAACACCATAAATAGATTGTAGGTTGAAGTTGCCCCCCAACTTTCCATCCACTTGGGTAGCAATGATGTGTGACTAGGCACCACTCTTTGCTTGTGATGTCATAAGTTGTTATGGACATTCACTGCCAACATGATATGGGACCTATAAGGTCACACACATAGGAACTCATCTAGAAGAGGAGTTTGATCTTGAATGACAATTGAATTGATTACTAAAGTGTTTAGGGATTTCAATTCACAAAACATATCAGTTGACTAGACCAGAAAATGATCAGTTTAAGTGTTGAGACTGTTGTTTGGAGTGTCAGGCTAATCGTATTGTACATTGGTTGGAATTCTACCTAAGTTGACATGTGAGACGCCCATATTGCTTGTGCAAAACAACTGTCTTGCCTGGTGCGAGATGCCCATCTCAGTTGCACCGAATAACCGTCTCGGGGGTGCAATTTGATTACATCAAGGATTGGTGTTGATGTCAAGTTGAGTACTAATTGGAATTGAATTGCCAACATATGTGCAAAATTGGAAACTACAAAATGACCATCTCGCGTGCAAGATACAAAACTTCCAGAATTGTTGTGAAAATTCAAGATCTTTTTTTCCTTTCCACTCTCACTTTAGTCCCATATTGGCTGGGGATTGGGAACCCTGACCCTAACCCCTCCACATATTAAGGGGTAGTGGGGGCTTCCCAAAACACAACTACTACACAGACAATTGAGAATCAGTTGCTCTAAAAATTGTTATCCTCTCTAGTTATGGTAACCATGAGATCCCGGGCAAGTCCTACCCGACTAGGGAGGGATATCCAAGGGAGAGAAACAAATGAGAATCATTATTGTGGGAGAGCATGTTGGTGACTAGTACACCAACGGGAGGGACAACTCCTTCCTATACTTTCCTATAGGATGACAAGAGTTCTAGTTGATCTGTGTGGACTACTCTAGAGGCAGGAGTCAGTTGACTATTACTAGGATGTCAATGTCAACTCATAGCCCATGGCGAGATCTGAGGAGCCACTACAAAAATTGTCTAAATCTGATGTTTGTGGAGGAGAAGTTAGACGAGTCTGAGTGCATCTAGGAGATACACAGACACTGTTCAAGATAGAGTGCATGTTACATCCTTGAAATTCGTGGATTTCAATCCTAAATGAATAAAGGACAATGAAGTGTTTTGAGGGATCTTGGTTGATTATTCCATATCCTAGCATTAGATTTAATGATCAATTTAAGGAAATGATGTGCTTTGAGCATAAGAGATCATATGGAGCTAATACAAGATGTAAAGATTATAAAAGTTGTAATTTGGTAATTAAGAATGTAATTAAGCTCATTGAGCCTTTGGAAGGCCCAAGATGTGGTTATGGGCCTTAGGGTCACTTCTCAGCCCAATTGGATAATCTAAGTGTACATATGGGCCCATGAGACATGATTTTGGATAATGTGCATATTCGTGATCAATATAGGTATCTAAAATAGTCATGGATGATGGATAATCTGTATATAATATAATGAGACGATTTCTAGGATAATCCAACATAATGTGGATTAGATGATTAATCAAAAGGTTATCCACCTTTTTAATGGATGTAAGATTAGAAAAGGAACATAATCATTCCTAGTTTGTTTTGGATTGTTGAAGTAAACGAAAATCCTTCTTTCTATAAAATAAAGTAATTGAAATTATCTTGATATCCAAAAAGCATACCTAACTGGTTGGGACTCCTTAATATAATTAGAGATTAGATGGAGGGGGGCGAGGAGAGTAAGGGAAGGAAGCGACTAGTTATATATATAAAGGACCGCCAAGCATTATTGAGAAGGGATGGACTTTGGCGATGCTATAGAGGCTTTATTGGGACTCCCTGACACCCTGTCGGCCTTCCGTGTGAGGGGGGTGACTCCATGTCATAGTTCAAGCTCCAGTCAAGGTCGACGTTGAGACAAATAGGACCTCATCTCACAGCTAGCCCTAGAGGTACCTGGCTAAGCGGATGTGGTGTGAGTCGGTAGGGAGCATCTAGAGGCGTCGAACCTATGCCCGACCATCTAGCCTGGGATGTGGAGCCAATCCCCGATGGCTCTTCTTTCATGATAGAGTAGGGGGCTTGCATGGAAGGAGGAGATGGGCCTCCCAATCAGTAGAGAGCAATAAGATCCTGGGGGCGGCAGCGACGATGGGACCATACTCAACGGTCGACGCCATCAGCCGCACTGCACAGGCGTTGAGAGGTGTGAGGCAGAAGAGCATCATCTGGCACTTGTGAAGCGTCGCACAGACCCGGGCAGGTGTTGCGCCATGTGCGAGGGAGAGAGAGTAGGTGGTGTTGGCCGAACCTTTCTCCTCGCTGGAGGTGGCTAGGTCAGAAGCACAGCCCAGCAGCCTATGCAAACCTATCAGATGAAGAAGGAGGATGATCGCTAGCAGTTTTAGAGGAGATGATGGAGGGGGTGCCAACCTGCTAGACCATGATGAGGGAACCTAGCCACCACTATTGCAGATAGGATGAAGCCTCGATGAAGGCATCCTCAACTGAGGAGCCTTGTTCCAGGAGATCTCCACAGTGCCAAAGACGTAGGTGCGTATGTGGGTGGAAGAGCCACAACAACCAATGTCGCCGCCTTGAGTCATTCTGATCAGAGGAGAGACCGTGGCAGAGGGTGAAGCCATGTGGTTGACGTTGTCTGGAGGAAGGAGAAGGAGGAGGCACTAGCACTGCCGATGAGCTGAGAACCGGCAAAGAGCTACTAGTGTTTGCAGACAAATGTGCCAAGAGATGCAAGTGCTTCATGTCTGCCTTAGAGGGTCCGAGGAGGGTATCCATGGCGGGCAGGGACAAGGCAACAAAGGCACGTTGAGGTTCGTTATGCAGTTAGCGACGTCTTCGGGCATTGCTTGCACATGCCTGGAGAACACCAAAGAGAAGATGGATTAGAGTTAAAGGATGAGAACACCCCCACCTGCTTGTTAATGACCTAGGGATAAGTAACTCTTTTCACCTAAATCCTGAGTTGTTTTTCTAGCAAGTTAATAAAAGGATATAAAGATGACATGGCGGCCTTTGATTGGCCCAAATAAGAGAAATCTTGAAATAATTATAACTAAGTATAGGAAACTCAAATTGAGACAAGTATTATATCAAAATTGATCAAGAGAACGAGAGGAATCCAAATAAAATAGTTTGAGAGTCTAGTTATGCTTCCTACTCCAAAAATATATGCAATATGTGTTGTTATATGATTTATAGAACGGAAGATCTAGATTTGCTTTAATATGATGCCTAATTGAGTAGATTCATTTAGGTTGAGCTAATACCTAATCTTGTCATGTCTAATAAGGAAATCCATAATTATGATGAATAATGGATGGTTTCATATTAGTAATCTTATATATGCTGATTTAGGGTTTTAAAACTAATGTGGACATCTTGCTATGATCTAATGTTGATAATATGATCTAGGTGTCATAGATAGTCTAATATGCTTAAGTTGACGATTAGGGTCTCACCTAATATGCATAACTAAATGTTGTAATCTCATAAACCATGATATGATGGAATTAGGATTTGTAACCCTAATCCCTAGTCCAAACATGAGATAGTCCTAAACCCTAGTTTAGGAGCGCATCTAGATCTGAGTAATGTAATATGAATACATGGTGACACATATGTAGTATGCTTTGTTTTAGATAGTTTTTGATTACATGCTTTGTTGATTGAATGTTTGGATGCACTCTTAAAGTACTATGTTAGATTCTTCATGGTTTCTGTGATGGAACAAGGTATGTGGTTATGCTTATGAATATACATGTATCAAATTCTGAGATTGCCGATGTTTCTCGATGAGATTGAATGACAAATAAACTACTTGCTTGTTTATTTAGTTCTTGCAAACTATAAAGTTCCTATGAGTATCATGTAAAGTAAATAATAGTATTCTAAACCCTAGGTTAGACTGATCTTAAGGGTAATGCACACGAGCCCCGGAGGGACAGTGATTACACCAGAGGTAGTTGACCAGATATGGGTTAGAATATAAAAACAAGTTTATGTTCTTATATGCAAGGTAAATATGTTGCTTATATGTTACTTGCAATTATTGGTTAACCTCCATACCAGTATAGCAATATACTAACTGTGTATTTGTTTGTTGGTGTTTTAGGTATCCGATATACTTGATTCATGGACATGAGGGTATAGATAAAGAAGTTGAAGACACTACAGTTTAATCATGAAGGTTTAGTCTTAATGGTTTATTTTCACACATGTAAAAGTTAATTCTGATTAAAAGTTATCTAACTCCTTAGAGGAGGTTTTTATGCAAACATGTAACTATTTGTTCATTAATGGAAATTGTTTACTATTATGTATTATTTCTTGAATCTGATCCTGGAATTCATGATTAATGATCTGCGACTTTAAGGTCTTTTAGACACTCAAAAGTGCGGGTTGTTATATTTGGTATCAGAGCACAGATTCATCAACTAATACCTAATAGTTTATAATTTCAAAATCATCGTTAGAAAATTTAAGAGAAAAATTAGTAAAGCTGAAAGTATATTTTAGGTTTCTCATCTCATACTTTGTCTACTTCTCATGACTTTGCTTAATAAGCCTTAAAAAGAAATTGTTAATTAGAGAAGTAAAATGTGAAAAGATGTAACCTTTTGTGTAGGTTCCTCTAGAGAGGGTAAACACTAGAAAGATACATGTATGGGTAAGCCCTTTCTTAGAGGAAGGATTTGGATTAGGGTATGAAAACTCTAGAGAGTCTAAGGATATGGAAATTCTGAGATGTAGAGTATAGTCCCTAACCCTAACCCTAAAAACCTTAATCTTAAATAAGGAACATGGTGCGGTGGTATGGGACACCACACATGTAAAACTTGAAATTAGAAATAAGAAAGATAAATGGATGGGTTTAAGTAACCCAGTCTCCCATGCATGTGTGCATGAGGAGCATAAAACTTGTGTAAGATGTGTTAATATATTTATGAACCCAATAGCTATATATATATGAGAAAAATGAAAGTTTATATAACTTTCTCAAACTCCTCATATTGTCTTTAGAAGTTTAGTGATGGTGGCCAAGCCCCTGGAGGGGAAGGATGAGGTAGCATCAAGCCCCTGGAGGGGAAGGTGACCCAAGTTCATTGAATGGATAGAGACCACAAGGGGGGGTATTCCATAGGTTGAGCAAGCATGGGTTTATATGTTATAATGATAAAAGTTATGCCTAATGAAAAAAGAGGTATCTATGAAACCTTTAGGGTTAGTGTGCCAACCTAGGGTGTGACAACCCAAAGAGTGGGAAGATGACCTATGAGGGAGGCAAAACCTAGATCTTGGGATCAGGTTGTGGCTAGAGAGCCTAACCCCCCTCCTATGAGCCAAGAAGGCACCCTGGGCTAGGACTTTCCCTTAAAAGGTAAGTGAATAAATGTATTTAATTATTGAGATAACCTTAATCCTCACCTAGAGGAGTGAAGAGTTAAGGATATTAAAAAAAATACTTATATTCTTTGAACCCAAGGATGTCAACTCTGAATGACACAACTGGTCAAGCCCAAGAGGGAAGACTAGTAAGGCACCAAGCCCAGGAGGGATGGTGGCCTAAGTGGATGACCAAGCCCAGGAGGGAAGGTCATGAAATGGTCAAGCCCAGGAGGGAAGACCAGGCAGGCACCAAGCCCAGGAAGGAAGGTGGCCTAAGTCCACAATGCAGTTGTTTAGGATCAAGCCCCTGGAGGGGAAGATCACAGAGGTCAAGCCCAGGAGGGAAGACTGACATGGAACCAAGATATGGAGGGAAGGTGGCCCGAGCCCAATGATGGGACGACACTGCATTATGTGTACTCAAAAGAGTGAGATGAAGTCAATTCATGTTAATGAATTAAATAAGAAAATAAGGTGCTTAAAATATGTGACATCTCAAAAGAAACCCCTTAGGGAGGGTAGAGACCTAATGCAATCCTAGGGTTGAGTAGGGTGTATTAGAGGTACATAGGACCGATGGGTTGGGAGTTGATTGTGCCCTGAATGCACATGACCAAGTGGTCAGGAGGTAACAATTAGTTTGCCCTAAGCCCATGTCTCAGGAGGTTGGCCACCTACCTGATGTTCATGTGGCCCAGCAGGGTGAATGTAAAGACACTCCCTTGATGCATAAGGATGAGATCACTCCAAGAGTACCTATACCCCTAGAGGCCTAAAGGATTTAGCTAAGGCTCATAATGATACATGAGATGTAAATATAAAAGATAGAAGGAAGTCATGGAAACTTGAGAGTAGATGTGCCCTAACTTAAGAGTAAGAAAAGGGACACTTGACTTCAGGTTATATGAGAATACCATGAAAGTAAGAACAAGTATGTTTAGAGTCATATCGAGTATGATTCAACTTAATATGAGAAATTGAAAGGTGATGTGTGGATGTACCATATCCACTCTTGGAAAGGAATGAACTTTGTATTTGGGCTGTAGCCAAATGCTTATTTCATCTCATTATGAGGGAGGGAGATTGGGTAGACACGCGTTATGTTTAAAATTGAGAATAAATGTCTTAAGTCAAATGTTAATCGTAGGAAATCCTTTGATAACACAGATTCCTATTTCTCAACGATATCCCCCGATCGATACAATTGGCTGAATCCCATGAAACCATTTCATAGAAGTTCATTGCATGTACAAGTGTCATCTATGCATGGACACGTGGCACCTACTAGCTCAAAATGATGACACCTCATTTTTACCTTCCTTCATAAACAACAAGTATATATACCCCTAGTTTAACCCCTTGGTGCAGTTTTGTCACCCTTACCACCATCCTACATTAAGGTATCATGTATAGAGCTCATATATCGTGAAGGGATGTTGTGGTATCATGCATGGGCCCTTGGGTATCGCCCATGACAAGATCATATCGCCCAAGTAGGTGATATCATCCATATAGGGTGATATCGCCCATAGTGAAGTGTTTTAATCATAAGTGAGTGGCATATCATGAAATGAGTGTCATATCGTGCATGGGTGGTGGCATATCGTGCAATGGTATCATGCAAGGGTACTAAGGAGCAACAAGGAGCTCATACTTAACCCTAAGGTGAGGCAATGACCATCTTCAACCTTGGATTGAAGCATAATTTTAGGGTTTTGATCTTCCTTTCTTTTCTTCTTCACCAATTGCTTATCCATGGTGATTCTTTGTATATAGAGGAGTTTTGAAGTTCATCTTCAACCTTAGGAATGTGGATATTTGGAGCTTGGAGCTTTGAAGTTGTTCTTATGGCGGGTTATATAACTTGAACTCAACCATGTTATTATTCATCACCTAAATTGCTATATTTAATGATCTACTTTTAGTTCCGAAATTTCCTAAAATAGTTGATGAAATTATGAGTTCTAGTAGTTTCTCAGACCTGTTGCCATGAACTATAATAGTTAGAACGAAGGTCTAGAGCTTGAAGATGATGGTATCACCTTGTAAAAGTGATATCGGGTGCAAGCATACAAGCAAGCACCTCTAACCTGATATGATGATATACCTACTTCACTAAAATGATATGGATATGATTGTATACCTTGTTGCACGATATGGGGGTATAGTATACACCTCTTGCAAGATAGGGAGTCAAGTATAGACTCCATGCACGATACAAGGTTAAATGAATACTTATAAGTTGACATGAAACCCTAATTTGGGTAACCCGATATGAGTAAAGAATAGCAAATGCTATTGCACAATATGGTAGCCCGATACACAACCCTAGTTGATGTCTAGCCCAACATGGTGTCAGCTTAATACCTCATGCATGGCATGGGTAACACATACAAACACCTATAGCCCGATATGAATGGTGTGTATATACTTCTATCCCGATATGGTGAGTGCTCATATACTTACAACTCGATATGGTGAACATATGCACACTTCTAACCCGAGATACCTTGTAAAGGTGAGGGCAAGACACTCTTAGGAGTAATAAGTGTAACACTAAG
The DNA here is from genome assembly GCA_963693085.1 of Alisma plantago-aquatica. Lineage (NCBI taxonomy): Eukaryota > Viridiplantae > Streptophyta > Magnoliopsida > Alismatales > Alismataceae > Alisma > Alisma plantago-aquatica. Next base: position 1,053,146,191 of record OY856413.1, on the reverse strand, counting down.
AAATGGTGTAGCTAATATATTGATAGGTGAAACACCTAGAGTGGTTGATAGTGGACAACCTTATATTAACAATGCCTTGGCCCGAGATGAGCCCATATCATTTATGATAGTTGGGTAATTCAAATGTGTGACTTATGGCCAATACACTACATGATAAATGTGATGTGTTAGTGCATAAAGTATTAGGATGGGATATACCCTAATACAAGATAAGTTGATGAAGTTCAGTAAGTTGAAAGTAATGAGGAAAGTAATACATCAAGGCATGATAAATACTACATCCAGCACCTCAAGGTTGATGCACCTTAATGCACCTTAAATCCAATATACTTGGATGAGTAACACATGAAGTGTGTCATTTCAATTGTTACATTGAGATGTAATGCACTTTGATAAGTGTAGGCTAACATACCTTGAGAAAGGGTTAAGCCAAGATAATAAAGTATGATGTAATCAATATCCTAGAGAGGATGAGAGAGAAACTCATACTTTGTGTTGATTATCATTTAATGATAAAAGATGAGAATAAATAAGTATAATTGAATACTTATGATATCAATGTATGCTCCTAGATGTGTGGAGCAATGAATTAGGGTTTGAATTAATAATATGAACTTGAAACCCTATTCGGATATAAAGGGAAAACCCTAACCCTAATAGTTGTTGCCTAGTGAGAGGTGACAAGATGTTTAATGGCCTTGTAAGCCATGTGAATAGTTGTTTCCTAGTGAGAGGTGACAAGATGATTAATGGGTCTTGTGAGCCATGTGGTTAGTTGTTGCCTAGTGAGAGGTGACAAGATGTTTAATGGCCTTGTAAGCCATGTGAATAGTTGTTGCCTAGTGAGAGGTGACAAGATGTTTAATGGGCCTTATGAGCCATGAGGTTAGTTGTTGCCTAGTGAGAGGTAACAAGATGTTTATAAAAGTCTCATGTAAGATATCATAATGTTCAAATAAACTAGGAAATGGAAACTTAGTAAAATAATAATAATAATAATAATAATAATAATAATAATAATAATAAATGGATACAATAATAATAATGAAATCTTAATCATATATGATTTATGCTTATAGCCAAATAAGGGCTATAGTGCTTTGAATATGTTAAATTGAGACATGATGAATACTTGTATTATATAAAGAATGTGAATAAGTATGATGGCTTGGCCAAGGTATAATGCATAGTAAAGGTGATGTGGTATTCAGTGATGAGATGCTCAGGATTGGTATAGTCCAATGCCTGGTTGTGAACTCAGGATTGGTATAGTCCAACGCCTGGCTGAACTCTATAATCATAGGATTGGTAGTAACCCAATACCTAGCAGAGGCATCAAGCCTATAATCACAGGATTGGTAATAACCCAATACCTGGCAGAGACATGAAGCCTATAATCACAGGTTTGGTAATAACCCAATATCTGGAAGAGGCATGAAGCCTATAATCACAGGATTGGTAATAACCCAATACTTGGCAGAGGCATGAAGCTATAATCACAGGATTGGTAATAACCCAATACCTGGAAGAGGCATGAAGCCTATAATCACAGGATTGGTAATAACCCAATATCTGGTAGAGGCATGAAGGCTATAATTATAGGATTGGTAATAACCCAATACCTGGCAGAGGCATGAAGCCTATAATCACAAGATTGGTAATAACCCAATACATGGCAGAGGCATGAAACCTACCTGGCAGAGGCATGAAGACTATAATCACAGGATTGGTAATAACCCAATACCTGGCAGAGGCATGAATCCTATAATCACAGGATTGGTAATATCCCAATACCTGGCAGAGGCATGAAGCCTATAATCACAGGATTGGTAATAACCCAATACCTGGCAGAGGCATGAAGCCTATAATCATAGGATTGGTAATAGCCCAATACCTGGAAGAGGCATGAAGCCTATAATCACAGGATTGGTAATAACCCAATACCTGGTAGAGGCATGAAGCCTATAATAATCACAGGATTGGTAATGACCCAATACTTGGAAGAGGCATGAAGCCTATAATAATCACAGGATTGGTAATGACCCAATACCTGGCAGAGGCATGAAGCCTATAATAATCACATGATTGGTAATAACTCAATGCCTGGCTGTTATCACAGGGTTGGTAATAACCCAACACCTGGCTGTTATCAAAGGATTCACATAGTCCAATACCTAGAATAGTTACACAGGATTAGCAAAGCCAATACCTGGAACCGATTATGATGATGTATATTCACATGAATGGTATAATCCAACACCTGGCTAGAAGATTGGCTGAGGCCAACAGATAGAAATGAGAATGATTCATGGATGACATACCATGATAATGAGAATCACAGGATAAGCTTGAGATGTTGATATAGTATGATGGGTAAATGATATACATGTTCTTCATATTCCTTATAAAGTGAATAGATGATTTACTGCTCTATCATAGATAGTTGCAATACTTTAAAAGATGAGTATATTCTAAATTTCTTATCCTCTGATCAGTTTGATACTATTCAACTGTGATAATAACATTATTAGCAGAGAGTTATATCTCTCACTGGGACAATTGTCTCACCCTGTGGGATCCACATTTTTTTAGGCGGACGTGCACGAGGGGGATTGAGACCATACTACAGAAGGAGGACAACAAAAGCAGGGACAACAGTGACAACTCAGGTTGAGTGTATTGTCTGTCGTGTCTTGTAGATAGAATTCTTATGTGTCGTCTCTATACTCTCATGTCCTTGGATTTAGTACGTAATGGTTTTATGAACAATCTGAGATTCTGGCTTGTATGCCTCGAGGTTTGATGTTGCTTTAAGTATATGTTTTGAGAAAGCAACTGTTGTATGTTGTCCTCAAGAAGAAATGGTACAGTGTATGTACAATATATGATCAATGTGAATATCAGGTTTTGGTTCTTTCTTAAAGAGTTTTCCTATAAATGGATCTCTTTGCAAAGAAAATGGTTTTAATTTTTAGTGATTTTTGTTAATCGGGTGATTATGATTATTTCTGCATAATTAATAATGATTTGTTTGTCAGGTTGGCGATTGTCGTTACATGTTTGGTATCAGAGCTTAAGGTTCACTGAGTCTACAGAGACATAGGACTAATGTGTTAAGTTTGTTTTAGTATCCTCCAGTATACCCCATAGTGACTTCCGCTTATGCAAAAGAAAGGGTAAAGTTTATAAATGACTGGAGAACACAAGGAACACATTGTTGAGGACAATGTTGTTGCACCAGAAGAGGGTGTAAGGGATTAGGCAAGAGAAGGATGAGTGCCTAAGAATTCCCATCTTAACCCAATCATGATAGAGAATCCTACTTTTTATGCTCTTGTGAGGCAAGTTAGGACAACAGTGATGCATATAATAGACTGGATACTAGCATTACAACTGAGGTTACCAGTCCTCAATATAGAAACTTTGGGTTTTGAAAAGGTTCCTAAATGACATAGTCATGTTGGAACAGTGGAAAATGTGGGAAGGAATGACATATGACAAAAAAGTAGACTCTTCCATAAGTATAGACACATAGTACATCTATAATGGCAGTATCCAAGGAAGGGTACTAAGCTGAGAATGAAGGAAAGGTCTCTACAATCTAGAGGCATTTACCTAGTTGTTCTAAAAAGCCAAAGTTTTTGGTGCCACCAGTGCAATAAATGCCTAGTGCACCAGGGCAGTAGTCATTATGTGAGGGCAAAAGTCCTAACTTTCTACCTATAAGAACTCTTGACTTTGCTTCTACATTGGTAATGAGAGCGATAAGACTATGGTATGAGGATAGACATGGACATGTTAAGCATACTAAACCCTTTTATTAAAAAGAAGGGAGTAAATGACCCAACAACCGAGGCAGACTCGGCAGGGCTTATGAAAGTTACAACCTAATAGTGTAAAAAGGCAAAAGAAACAACATGAAATAGCTAGACTCTATGTTTGAATCAACCTGAAGTGGTGAATGACTGTGAGGGGTGACATCTGATATGTCTTCTCTTGATTTTATCTGATAATCATAAGAAGGTAGTTGTTGTTGAGCTTCCTATAATTAGTCCTATGAGGACATGAGGAAGAGATAAGAAGGATAAGAACCTATATTCAGATTAATATTCTCTTATATGTTTCAAAATTTCTCTCTTCATGTAGAAAAGGAAGAGATGTAAGAGAAACACCCAGAGAAAATCTGAGATACTAAGTAGTAAATTGAAAGAGATGTTAAAAGTATGAAACATAATATAAAACAAATGCATACTACCTAATTTCAATTCTTGAATACCCTGGCCAGGTATTCATCTATTGAAGGCAAGGTAAGTATGGAACTTTTAGATTGCTATCTTTCTGATTACTCTGATCAAGTAGTCATTATGAGACAATCTAAAGAGCTTAATGAGGTAAAAGATGTGGCATGGATATTTCTACCACATCCTAATTGATATATGGGTGAATCTGAGTTAATCATAGATCAACTTTTAAACAAAAGAAGTTGTTTAGTATAATGTATACCCTGGTCCTCAGACCTAGAGGTAACAGTTACCCAATGAGAGGTAACAATGTTCAGTGATGAACTAAGGGTTGGAATACCCAGATCTAGTAATCATGATGATGATGTGATGTGGTTTTGGCACAAATAATGGATACCAAGGTAAAGAATCCTAGTATCTAAGAACTTTCAAAGATATGAGAAAAATGAGAACATGATTCCTAACAAGGAGTAATATTTGGTTACCTGAAAGGGGCAACCTTGTGATAATTCTAGTAGAAAAATTATATGTTAGGGGTTTATGCTCTGCATAAACATAACTTTGATAAAGATATATTAATTGAAGGAATAAAGGTAGAATTATTTAAGAAAAAGCTTATCAAAGCTAAAAATGTATGATAAGACTTGTAGTCACAAGTGGGTGACAAAACGTAACTCTAGTCTTTCTTTGGAAGTGAAATGACAAACTAAGTAAGGGGTATGGAAAACTCCCAAGATCAAAGATCTTATTACATAAGGATGTAAGTTGAAAATGTGACAAATCAGTGAGGTTTGACACCTGAGTTAAATAAGGGATGAATAATGTTTCTCTGACAAAGAAAGTGTTACCTGACACAGAGTTGACTCTACAATCAATAATTAAAAAGACAGTGGAGTATCTCATATGTGACGGATTCTATGATAATCATGTGTGGAAGAACTTTGTGCTATTCAAAGTTCTATGGTGTCTCCATGACATTAAGATGTTATGCAGAGACTTGATGATATGATGAATGAATAATATATGTCTTCCTTTACCTGGGATTTTGGGGATGAAATCCTTGTTAGGGGTTTATAACTTGTAATGACCCTGACCTGGGTTATGAGGTAACCCTATTTATTTTGTCTAAAACATAATCCTCTAAGGTGATTTTTTATCATGTGACACACTCATGTTTCAAGTTTGGTCCCGATTGAATGTTGTTTGAGCAATTTTCCTTTGTTTTGGACCAAAGTGCAATTTACCCAAATTGAGGGGTTATAATGCAAAATGTCAAATGTTGAATATACCCCATGTGTTTTAGAATCATAATAGAGATAATGATGCTAAGTGGTGTCTTGTGGAAAGCCCAAATTCCAAGTTTGAACTTGTTTGAACAATGCTGGTACCTTGTGCACCAATTTTGGTACAAAGTGTAATTTACCCAAACTGTAGGGTGGATACGCAAATTACCACCTCTAGAGTGTTCCTACTTCTTCTATGTATCATTTAGATGAGATAGAATGAATGAGACACCATTTTTGAATCAATTATGAGTGATGGTAATCTTGGTGATGAAATGACCAAGAAAAGGGTTGAATATGAAAGCTTAACTTGAGTTGTACCAAGTTGAAAAGCTTATATATGAGTGCCTATCGGCCAAGGAGCCATAGGAGGATCCTAATATCGTTTTTTGAACTCTTTTAAAAGGCCATATCATGCAAAGCACCTCAAGGAGGTGAGTTGTGTCGAGTTGCAACTTCCTTAGTAAAGTTGTGACAGGTTGTGAATAAAGTGATGAATTATTTGATATATCTTATTCAAAGGGATAAGTAATGGACGAGTTTGCATCTCTAGATGATCCTCAACCATTTTTCAAGACAATAAAAATGTTGATGCATTCATGTACACGTTTCATCCATGCATGTACACATGGCACCTACTAGTTCAAAATGATGACACCTCATTTTTACCTTCCTTCATGAACAATAAGTATATATACCCCTAGTTTCACCCCTTGGTGCAATTTTGCGACCCTTAACACCCTCCTACCTTAGTTTATCGTGCATAGAGCTCCTATATCGTGAAGGGATGCTGTGGTATCATGCATGGGCCCTTGGGTATCACCCATGACAAGATCATATCGCCCAAGTAGGTAATATCGACCATATAGGGTGATATCGCCCATAGTGAAGTGTTTTGATCATAAGTGAGTGGCATATCGTGCAAATGAGTATCATATCATGCATGGGTGGTGGCATATCGTGCAAGAGTAGTATGGTATCATGAAAGGGTGCTAAGAATCAAGAAGGATCTCATAATTAACCCTAAGGTGAGGCAATGATCATCTTCAACCTTGGATTGAAGCATGATTTTAGGGTTTTGATCTTCCTTTCTTTTCTTCTTCACCAATTGCTTATCCATGGTGATTCTTTGTATATAGAGGAGTTTTGAAGTTCATCTTCAACCTTAGGAACGTGGAGCTTTGGATCTTGGAGCTTTGAAGTTGTTCTTAAGGTGGGTTATAAAACTTGAACTCAACCATATTATTATTAATCACCTCAATTGCTATATTTAATGATCTACTTTTAATTCCAAAATTTCCTAAAATAGTTGATTAAATTATGAGTTCTAGTAGTTTCTCAGACCTGTTGCCATGAAATATAATAGTTAGAACGAAGGTCTAGAGCTTGAAGATGATGTTATCACCTTGTAAAAGTTATATCGGGTGCAAGCATACAAGCAAGCACCTCTAACCCGATATGATGATGTACCTACTTCACTAAAATGATATGGATATGATTGTATACCTTGTTTCACGATATGGGGGTATAGTATACACATCTTTCACGATAGGGAGTCAAGTATAGACTCCATGCAGGATACAAGGTTAAATGAATACTTATAAGTTGACATGAAACCCTAATTTGGGTAACCCGATATGAGTAAAGAATAGCAAATGCTATTGCACGATATGGTAGCCCGATACACAACCCTAGTTGATGTCTAGCCCAACATGGTGTTGGCTTAATACCTCATGCATGACATGGGTAACACATACAAACACCTATAGCCCAATATGAATGGTGTGTATATACTTGTTTTGTTCATACTTTTAATGTTCAGGAGGAATTCGTTTATAGGCCATGATATTCTGATCGTTCAAATATAACATCATTAATATGTTTTATGATCAACATCTTACAATGATTTCAGAACTATAGGAGATTTATCTTCATCCTTGATATTAGGATTTTTTTCTACATAAGAAGGGCTTACGTAACATGCTTGACCATTAGGGTTTCACCCTATGGTGTGATATTCATACTCAACTTAGAAGCATACATTGAGAAGGATCAAAGTTACGAACTATATTTCTGATCATATATCTTATGATCCAAAAATATCTTTATATCAAGATCATTTTTATGTCTCACATGTATTATGTGAAGGGAAAAAGAGAATATACTAAGTTTATCCCATGATCTCATCATCATATCTTTCATATTTCATATGAAGGGGAAGAGAATATTTTAAAGTCAAACTTATCATGATTTCAATCTCGGGTGCTACATGTATGATATAGGGGGGAAATATATAATAGGTCAAGCTTATAGGAATGATTCCTCATATATAAATCATCTATATAGCTCAAGTGAGGTTTCCATCATCATATATTAAGAAAGAGAAGAAGAAGGGAGATCCTATAATTTGAGTATCTTTTGCACAAAGCATCATACTCTCATAACTAGAGTTCATATATTACCTCACTTGCAACTAATGATGAGATTCAAAAAATATATCATTCCAGCTAGGACCTAACTCAGCCAAAGGATTGACTTTATCATATGGGTCATCTACCCATCCTTTTCTTTTACCCAATTCTCACATATAGATTTGAATCATGCATAAGGACTCAACTCAACACTTAAGAGTAATCTAGTGTAGGACATTTTTTTAACAGATATCTCATATATTGGAGGCTAGGTCCTATGACCTTCTCCCAATGGGTCTTACTCTCTCTGGAGTTCACCACATATCTCATCCTACCACTAGACATCCTCCTTGTATAAGAGCTTGAGGCTCATGCACACTCATCTCTATCTTAACTTAGCTTATCTTAAGTAAGAAAAAGGAATGTACTTTCATCATCAAGATTTTGCATAAATTCTACAAAATTGGATTCGACAAGTATACAACTTAAACCTTCATAAGGAAACTTATACCATCAGAGATCAAACTTAGATAAGATTTGACATGCTTATTTCAACTATCATTCTATCATATACTCTATGTATCATGTATCTTGATAAGGCTCTAGACATCTAATCTACACTACTCTCTCTTCAAGACTAATGCCACTCCCTTTCACTTAGGTTACATGAACACTAACTACTCTACAGTGTGAGGGACAAATTTTCATATTTACATATATATAATAAAATATTATATAGTTTTTCTCTGAGAAGACGGACGTCAGAGAAAATTGTCGAGGCTCGAGCCGATTGGAAAACAAACCCAAATCAACAAAATCGAGTGTCCCACACACAGTAGATAGTCTAGTGTCATGCCACCTAGTGAAATGGTGAGAACGAGTTGTAGAGTAGTGTATCTACCCAATACATATGAGCTCTATATGGAAAGGGTTTCAAACACTTGTCTAAACCTAGTTCTCGAACATCTGGGTTCTAACCTAGAGGATAAGTCAAAACTTATTCATATAGCACAACTTACTAAGTTTCTAGGGTTTAAAGTGAAAGTGAGATTTTTTTTTAATTTCATGGTGAGAAATTGTTAGGTGTAGCTATTGTTCATGCTCTGATACCAACTGTAACATCCCCAGATTTTCACCTTCTCAAAACCCCATGGGATGAGAAAACAAAATCTGAAAACGTTAACCAATTGTATCAGAGTGCGTTGCGGAAGCATATGCGCATACATGAACATAAAACCATAACATTTCTCAGCATTCAACATGTACATTATTACAACATGAATTACAATTGTATATTGAAAGAGAATTTTTACACAAGTCTAAACATGTATGCTAGCAGGATCTTAGACAATAGGTACAACCTATACAACTTGCTCACATCCTATTCTTTTATCCCGTTCTAGCTCTGGACTTAGAAAATACGAGAAACAAAATCATCAACAAAAGTTGGTACGTGGTAAAAGTTACACTAATAAGGTTGCATAAAGGAAAAATATTTGAAAAATAAAAAAAGAGAGATAAAACAATTTCTTAAGGTGACAATCAGGTAAACATCCTTTTTATTACATTCATTTTGATGCGGTTGTACTACCCATATTTCACTTGACTTACATCTAGTGTGGGCAATATAATATCATCATACATATAACATGGGCCAAGGAATCATACATCCATGTTAGGAAACATACATCCACACCAGGATATGTGCTCTAGTAGCTACAACCCATCATAATCATTTATGTTCTATTAGATTTGGCGAAGTATAACTAATACTAGTTCAACCAAGCAATGAATATCCAAATAATAGTATTCGTGATATTACATATCATAAGCAACCAAGAAATCTAGTCTTATACTTATAAGACCACATACCTGAGTTTAGAGATTCCTATTTATATTCTGGACAATCTACATCTTTGGTCATCACCTGATTAATAGCAAATTAATTGTAAAGACCAAGTCTCTACTAAAAATCATGGCAAACAAAAACACCAAATGTGTGGCAGAGGAAGAAATAAAACTTGACTTTATTCAAAATTTATAAAGAGTACATTATAAAAATTTCCATAAAGGAAGTACAACTTTATACAAAACATAGGATCTAGGTAGAGGAAGACTTAGACTAAGCCAATATTGTCTCCAAACAAAACAACTTAATATATAAAGGCAACTATGATCGTGCAAGCTGTAAGTTCCTTTTCTTCTTCTTCTTCTATCCTTAGCCTTATGTTCACCAAGCTTCCATGCGCACTCTGATCCTAGCCTGGATGGTTGGGGTCATCCAGCAAGAGAAAGATAAAAGTATTTGTTATTCAAGAGAAATAGAACAATTAAATAATCTAAAGCATTGCAATATAAAAGATTCTCTACAATAAGAGATTTCAAAAGAAATGAGGCAAGTACATGAATAAGAGAGAGAAAACTGCCATATTCAATCACCACAATAACAATCACATAGCATGAATATATTAAGACACAAAGTCATCTCAATGTAGGGTGAGGCACCTACCGGACCTCACCAATGGCAGGGGGACTAAAACCCCAGTGCCTAAAAAGTGGCAGGGGGACTAAAACCCCAGTGCCTAATATATAAAATGGCAGGGGGACTAAAACCCCCAATGCCCGGCAGGAGGACTAAAACCTCAGTGCCCTATGGGTGGTTTGTACTCATGTACACTACATTGTCATTTGGCCTAAAATACATCATGCTTAAACAGTCACTTGGCAGTATTGAGAAATATAACAAGATTGCAACATAGCATTGGGAATAAAACCCAAGAAATAAAGGATCCAACATAAGCAACAACAATATACAATGTTTCCAAGTATTTTAAAAGGATGAGCCAACACTGGCCATGACAAGATTAAATATTTCACATAAGTGAGCCACAACTGCAATTGATTCATCAAAGAAGTAAAAGAGCCAAAAATGCATTTAGGAGAATAATAAGGCTAGCACAATAATGATTGTGGGGTTGGAAAAGACCCAACTGAGAGATTAGGATTGTTTGTACAATAATCATTCACATTCATCCATAGAGATCACATATATGAATAGGCTCCACGTAATAGGAGTCACATACCTGATCTTCATGATTAATGTCTTGTTCAATTGTTATACTTGGTCCCCAAAGTTGAGCACTCATCCTAGGAACACATTATATCCATTAGATAAAATCAAGTGGACAAGTGGGTATATTCATGTTATCCATTTTCATAGTGCATTTTATTCTGATTCTAATTGCCTAAAGGCGTATTAGGGATTTTAGTCTTAATTGTGTTTAACATTCTACCCTTAGGTATCTGATTGAGATCTAACATCTACATTTAGCCACATAAGTCTAAATATGTAATTGTTACATATATGTATTGGCATTAACCAGATCCCTCAATTTTAGCTATCTTTTAGAATTCCTCTTATTCCAAGAATCTACGATCTTAGTCTTGCTTACAAGCATGTGTGAAAACATAAGCATGTCTTAAAGTATATATGTGGGTAAACAAGCATGTATATTGCCTCATACTCCACACTGGTATTACTATAAATAATGTTTTTCTATTATTTAATTCTAGGTCACACTTAGAAACATTAGGTGTTGTTCTAAAACATTGAAAACTATATATATATAATCATCTACTAGTGTCTAGATATTGAGTTGATCTCATCCCCATATCCATATGCTAAAATACATTAGTATTTGGTTAATCTATTATGGTATTATTTATTATCATCACCAAGTGTCGTATTCTTAGAAGATTGAGAAATGTCTAATTTGTGATTTAATAAACACATGCACAACATTGTTAGGCCTCTCATTATTATAACAAATAAATTACTGGATTCTAGATGAATAATTGTTTAAGTAACTAGAGTAGATAAAACCATATACATCATGTTGGCTACTTCAAAGTTATTGATAAGATTAAGTCTCATATCTCAACATAATATTAGTAAGTAACGTGATACCATTAGCCTTTCTTGTATTCCATACAATTTTGCTTACTGATGCTAGTACATTAATATAATAAAACTAGGGTAGTCGGCCAAGCAAAAATATATATATATATATATATATATATATATATTAATATCTCAATCCTTCAAATCAATATCATATGAGGAGAACTTACCATGATGGCCGCAATGGGAGGCACGGCTGGAAATCCGTCTCTACTTGCACCCGCTTCTGGAGTATCCCCAGAGGGTCAGGCTCATTCCAGGTATGAGTCCCTGTTTAGTGGTGCCATTATGCAGGTGGGGATCCCGTTCCCAACTATGACCCTTGTCCCGATCAGAAGACGAAGACGAATGGTGAGACGGTGACTGGTCAGATTCAAAGCAAAAGATGGAACTACCAGCCGTAGAGGCACTGAACGCCGACACAGGGCAGAGGAGTCAGATCTGCAGACTATGGCGAGTTGAGGCCTGATGACTCGAACACGGTGAAGAATCGTGGTGGCTAGACTTTTGGTTGTGGCCGTCGGGGGTGGGTTCCAGGCCACAAGGAAAGGAAACTGTAGTGGATTGTGGTGGTGTCGACGGTGCGAGTATGCTGCTAGGACCTTCAGTGATTGATGGAGGCGATGGAGGCGGTGGTAAAGGCAAGTAGATCACAACCATTGGTGGTGTTGCCGATGTGCAGTTGCTTCCTGACGAGGAGGATGGCGGGGCGGTGGTGAAGGTGACCACAGTTGTAGGACCTGTTGCAGGTCGGATCAGATGGGATGCAGCGGCAGAGCTGGCAGCGGCTCAGATCGGAGAAGGAGAGGAGATCAGGATCAGAGGGAGTGTGTTGTGTTGGGTCTGACATGGGCGATGACTTGTAGTTGCAGGTCGCTAAATCGCTGGCGGCACCGAGAAGGAGGAGCCCGCCAAGGTTTGTGGGCATCGGGTCGGAGATGGCGGCAGGCTGCAAGCTCTTTGTTGTTTCTATAGGTCTAGATAGGTGGGAGGCCGCTAGGAGTTTATGGAGAGAAGAGGGAAAGAGGAGAAGATGAAACGGAGGGGTGAAGGGAAGAGGATCAGTGGAAGAGGAGAGGAAGAGGAGATGCCGCAAAACGCCAGTCGTTACCACGGCCGCAGGCGTCGTGATGGAGAAACCCAAGGACGTGCAGGCGTTGCAGGAGGGGGGTTAAGAGGAAAAGGCTTATAAGTATAATTATTAACAAAGCAATAATGTAAGTGAAATTTTAGATCTTCAAATGATAAATTGAATGGTCAAAGGATGTCCAAAATCCACCAAATTTGGACCATATGTTCTAATTAGCATTTAGAACGATGCTATGAAATTAGATTTTGTATTTATGTCCAATAAGGTCCTTAATTAATATATTGCTCATTAAAGTGTTTATTAATATATTAAAATGAATGAATTATATGAAAAGTCTTCTTTCTATGAAACATGTGAGTAAATTTTGAGATATCTAACTATTATTAACTTTAAGAACAAAACTCATCATTATATTCTATTTATATATATTATTATCATTTTTTAGGAGAAAGAAGGAAATTAGGTTAATTACACTCTTAATTAATTACATTACATATTATTATTAATATATTTATCCAAAAAGCTCCAAATTAATATTATCTACTACATTACCATCCTTAATGACCAAATTACATTATTAACCCTCACTAATCTACTTAATTGGGTCATTTGTGCAAACACCCTTCCATTTATATAAATGAGGGGAAAAGGTAATTTCAACAATGAATTGTGCTCAAATTGCACAAGGAGTCCAAAAAGAATATAAAAGAAGGGAAATTTATGAAAAAGGTCCAAATGGACTAGAAGCCAAAGAAAAGCTCAAAAGTGGGTAAATTGTAGGAAAGACCCTGAGATTCAGTATGTTACATTAATCATCATTAATACATGGTTCATTGTGTCATTGATATTTTAGGTCTAAATTAGGATTTAGGCCAAACCTAGGTTTTAACTGATATTAAATATGTTTATGACATTTTTCTACTGGTCTATATGTCATAAGTAAGGTCTGGTACAAATTTTATATTTTTCTGATAATTGCACTATTTTCTATAATCAATATAAGTTCAAAGCATCTAAAAAATGCATAAATGGAAAATACCTAGTATTTTGACATAATTCTCATATCAGAGTTCACATTTAGTTTCCAAGTGGGAATAGGGTTCAAGAGTATTTTTCTCATATTTTATATCCATAATTTTCTAATTATACAAATTAAATGAATCCTAAAAGAAGCATTTCACCCTAAATTGAATATAATCAGTAGTTGTACTTCAAAATCTAGAACTAAGTGTTCAGTAATATAGGGGATCATTTTCTGAGTCTAGAGGTATTTTTGGGTGATTTATTGACCATGGGAGCTATTTAATATGAATTATGTAAGATCTGACTATTTTTGGGAATTATACCTTTTTCTGGTCAAAACTGAGCTGATGTGGCGGCCTCTGATTCGCCAAGCTGGGGTAGATCATAATCCCCACAGGTATGTGCACCTCTTCTTGTCTGGCTCATTTAAGGTGGATCGGACGGTTCTCTGGCACGCTGACCCAGTTCAACTTGCCTTCTCTCTCGTGTTCTCAAACAGACGTACGAGTCCACGGGACTCGTTCTCACGGCCTCCGTCGCGAGAGGCATCCCTGGCGAGAAAGGTCCCACACAAGGTCTCTCTTCTCCGAACAACGCAGCGCAACCGCAAACCTCATCTCTGGCTAGACTCCACCCACACATGCTCACCGCCGTTGGGATCTATTCCACAGAGGCGCCGCCACACTACTCACCTACGACAAGCAATAGAGCAGTGCCTCCTCCTCATGAACTCTGACTCTCTCTCTCTCTGTGTGCATCTCCCTCATGCCCTAGAACCTGATGCGGGACTCAGTCCTTGGATGTAGATTGAAGTGAAGTCTCAGTAGCTAATGAGGGATCCAAGGCTCGAGGATGACTCCATCTGGGAGCCATGGCGGAGAACTCTGGCGAGGAAAGGAGGTGTCTTGGGGACAGAGGTGCCAGTGATTGGTTGCCTTGATCTACAATGATGGGTATACGACCATATTGGCTCTTCTCCGATGGTCTCGAACTCCACGTTGATGGGTGGTTCAGGTGATGGCATAGTAGATGACGGGGCTCTGCGGTGTTCTTGTAAGTTTAAGGGTTCCCTCGGAGATGGTAGATAAGTGGTATGGATCATCCCCTCTCAAGGTCGTCATCCTCCTCTATAAGATGAAAAGAAAATATGAGTAGAGAGGGCAGTAGAGGCGAGTGATGGAACTCTCTCTCCTCCCACCACTTCGCCCTCACCAAGAGAGGTGGCTAGGTAGCGCCAGATATTGTGGATCTAGCCTAGACTGGAGATCCCACTCTAGCTTGCGATCCCTCTAGGATCGGTGGGGTGATCTACTGCCAAGTCAAATTTTCTGTTCCACCCTTTTCGGAGGTGGGAGCTGATCTAGGAGCAACAGGATGATCATCTAAGGGTTGAAGCATCCACATCACTGATCCTTGGTGTCCACTAGCGTTAGGTAGTGTGACAAATATTTTTCGCATGCATAACTACTAAATAACCAAACGACAAAGTTTGACACATTAATATCATCAATGTGCTCAATTTCAATTGACTATATCTCCTTGTTGCAATCTCCAAACATTCTAAAATTTTAGAGGTAAGCTTGCAATATTCCAAGTCATATTATTCCAAGTTTTGGGGCTCAGTGTCCATTGTTTGGTCATGTAATAGAATTTTTCAAACAACCTATGAATACGTGTATAAAGCTTGAACTCAATTCATATAATCATCAAACCTGGATCTTACGGGTCTAAAACACTTGCTACGATACTAACATACCTCAAGGCTCATTAATTGGCCACATGAGTTTGCTATGAATACTAACTAGAACTTTTGGCATCATAAGTACCCAAATCGGTGAATAAAAAGATATTCATTGTAATTGAACTAAATTATATCTAATAATCATTCACGATCTTCTGATTCTATATGTGGTGTCAAAACCCTAAAATCTGGGTTATCACATTCACCCCACCTTATTTGGAATTTCGTCCTTGAAATTCAACTAATCTCATCCTTAAGAGGTAATTTAGGAGTTCAACTTCATATACATCATCATTGCTTAGGTTCTAAGACCACCATAGTTATATGCACTCTAAGTTGTCATCTTAGGGTCTAGAGATTCTTGGGTGTGTCCACCCCACGTTATATATGTGGAAGCATCACTTAATGTCTTAGCCATAGCATGACATTATGATATCTTAGGGTTACATCACCTCTAAGGGTACATGTTTTGTTCATACTTTTAATGTTCAGGAGGAATTCATTTATAGGCCATGATATTTAGATCGTTCAAATCTAACATCATTAATATGTTTTATGATCAACATCTTACACTGATTTTAGCACTAAAGGAGATTTATCTTCATCCTTGATATTAGGATTTTTTCTCCATAAGAAGGGCTTACGTAACATGCTTGACCATTAGGGTTTCACCCTATGGTGTGATATTCATACTCAACTTAGAAGCATACATTGAGAAGGATCAAAGTTACAAACTATATTTCTGATCATATATCTTATGATCCAAAAATATCTTTATAATAAGTTCATGAGTTCAACTTTTTATGTCTTGCATGTATTATGTGAAGGTAAAAAGAGAATATACTAAGTTTATCCCATGATCTGATCATCATATCTTTCATGTTTCATATGAAGGGAAAGAGAATATTTTAAAGTCAAACTTATCATGATTTCAATCTCGGGTGCTACATATATGATATAGGGGGGAAATATAGAATAGGTCAAGCTTATAGGAATGACTCCTCATATATAAATCATCTATATAGCTCAAGAGAGGTTTCCATCATCATATATTAAGAAAGATAAGAAGAAGGGAGAACTTGTATTTTGAGTATCTTTTGCACAAAGCATCATACTCTCATAACTAGAGTTCGTATATTACCTCACTTGCAACTAATGATGAGATTCACAAAATATGTCACTCCAGCTAGGACCTAACTCAGCCAAAGGATTGACTTTATCATATGGGTCATCTACCCATCCTTTTCTTTTACCCAATTCTCACATATAGATTTGAAACATGCATAAGGACTCAACTCAACACTCAAGAGTAATCTAGTGTAGGACATTTTTTTAACAGATATCTCATATATTGGAGGCTAGGTCCTATGACCTTCTCCCTGTGGGCCTTACTCTCTCTAGAGTTCACCACATATCTCATCCTACCACTAGACATCCTCCTTGTATAAGAGATTGAGGCTCATGCACACCCATCTCTATCTTAACTTAGCTTATCTTAAGTAAGAAAAAGGAATGTACTTTCATCATCAAGATTTTGCATAAATTCTACAAAATTGGATTCGACAAGTATACAACTTAAACCTTTATAAGGAAACTTATACCATCAGAGATCAAACTTAGATAAGATTTCACATGCTTATTTCAACTATCATTCTATCATATACTCTATGTATCACATATCTTGATAAAGCTCTAGACATCTAATCTAGACTACTCTCTCTTCAAGACTGATGCCACTCCCTTTCACTTAGGTTGTATGAACACTAAATACTCTACAGTGTGAGGGACACATTTTCATATTTACATATATATAATAAAATATTATATAGTTTTTCTCTGAGAAGACGGACGTCAGAGAAAATTGTCGAAGCTAGAGCTTATTGGAAAACAAAGCCAAATCAGTAAAATCGAGTGTCCCACACACAGTAGATAGTCTAGTGTCATGCCACCTAGTGAAATGGTGAGAACGAGATGTAGACTAGTGTAGCTACCCAATACATATGAGCTCTATATGGAAAGGGTTTCAGACACTTGTCTAAACCTAGTTCTCGAACATCTAGGTTCTAACCTAGAGGCTAAGTCAGAACTTATTCATATAGCACAACTTACTAAGTTTCTATGGTTTAAAGTGAAAGTGAGATTTTTTTTAATTTCATGGTGAGCAATTGTTAGGTGTAGCTATTGTTCATGCTCTGATACCAACTGTAACATCCCCAGATTTTCACCTTCTCAAAACCCCATGGGATGAGAAGACAAAATCTGAAAACGTTAACCAATTGTATCAGAGTGCGTTGCCGAAGCATATGCGTATAAATGAACATACAACCATAACATTTCTCAGCATTCAACGTGTACATTATTACAACATGAATTACAATTGTATATTGAAAGAGAATTTTTACACAAGTCTAAACATGTATGCTAGTAGGATCTTAGACAATAGTCACAACCTATACAACTTGGTCACATCCTATTCTTTTATCCCATTCTAGCTCTGGACCTAGAAAATACGAGAAACAAAATCATCAACAAAAGTTGGTACGTGGTAAAAGTTACACTAATAAGGTTGCATAAAGGAAAAATATTTGAAAAAGAAGAAAAGTGAGATAAAACTATTTCTTAAGGTGAAAATCAAGTAAACATCGTTTTTATTACATTCATTTTGATGTGGTTGTACTACCCATATTGCACTTGACTTACATCTAGTGTGGGAAATATAATATCATCATACATCTAACATGGGCCAAGGAATCATACATCCATGTTAGGAAACATACATCCACACCTGGCTATGTGCTCTAGTAGCTACAACCCATCATAATCATTTATGTTCTATTAGATTTGGTGAAGTATAACTCATACTAGTTCAACCAAGCAATGAATATCCAAATAATAGCATTCATGATATTACATATCATAAGCAACCAAGAAATCTAGTCTTATACTTATAAGACCACGTACCTAATTTCATAGATTCCTATTTATATTCTGGACAATCTACATCTCTGGTCATCACCTGATTAATAGCAAATTAATCATCATCAATACATGGTTCATTGTGTCATTGATATTTTAGGTCTAAGTTAGGATTTAGGCCAAACCTAGGTTTCAACTGATATTAAATATGTTTATGACATTTTTCTACTGGTCTATATGTCATAAGTAAGGTCTGGTACGAATTTCATATTTTTTTGATAATTGCGCTATTTTCTATAATCAATATAAGTTTAAAGCATCTAAAAAATGCATAAATGGGAAAAGACCTAGTATTTTTACATCACTCTCATATCAGAGTTCAAATTTGGCTTCCAAGTGGGATTAGGGTTCAAGAGTATTTTTCTCATATTTTATATCCATCATTTTCTAATTATACAAATTTAATGAACCCTAAAAGAAGCATTTCACCCTAAATTGAATATAATCAGTAATTGTGCTTCAAAATCTAGAACTAAGGGTTTAGTAATATAGGGGATCATTTTCTGAGTCTAGAGGTATTTTTGGGTTATTTATTGACCATGGGATCTATTTAATACGAATTATGCAAGATCTGAGTATTTCTGGGAATTATACCTTTTTCTGGTCAAAGCTGAGCTGATGTGGCGGCCTCTGATTCGCCCAGCTGGGGCAGATCATACTCCCCATAGGGATGTTCACCTCTTCTTGTCTGGTTCATTTGAGGTGGGATGGATGGCTCTCTAGCACGCTGACCTTGTTCAACTTTCCTTCTCTCTCGTGTTCTCAAATGGGCGTACGAGTCCATGGGACTCGTTCTCACGGCCGCCGTTGTGAGAGGCATCCCTGGCGAGAAAGGTCCCACATAAGGTCTCTCTTCTTTGCATGATGCAGCGCAGCCGCAAACCTCATCTTTGGCTGGACTCCACCCGTACATGCTCGCCGATGGTGGGATCTGTTCTACAAGGGCGCCGCCGCACTGCTCACATACGACGAGCAATAGAGCAGCGCCTCCTCCTCATGAACTCTGACTCTCTCTCTATGTGTGCATCTCCCTCACGCCCTGGAACCCGATGCGGGACTCAGTCCTTGGACACAGATTGAAGCGAAGTCTCAGAAGCTAATGAGGGATCCAAGGCTCGAGGATGACTCCATCTGGGAGCCATGGCGGAGAGCTCTGGCGAGGAAAGGAGGTGTCTTGGGGATAGAGGCGCCAGTGATTGGTTGCCTTAATCTACACTGATGGGTATCCGACCATCTTGGCTCTTCTCTGATGGTCCCGACCTCCACATTGACCGGTGGTTCAGGTGACGGCATAGCATATGACGGGGCTCTACGGTGTTCTTCTAAGTTTAAGTGTTCCCTCGGAGATGGTAGAGAAGTAGTATGGATCATCCCCTCTCAAGGCTGTCCTCCTCCTCTGTAAGATCAAAAGAAAATCTGAGTAGAGAGGGAAGTAGAGGCGAGCGATGGAACTCTCTATCCTCCCACCACTTCGCCCTCACCGTCAGAGGTCGCTAGGTAGCACCATATTTTGTAGATCTAGCCCAGACTGGAGATCCCACTCTAGCTTGCGATCCCTCTAGGATCGATGGGGTGATCATTTACTGCCAAGTCAAGTTTTCTGTTCCACCCTTTTCGGAGGTGGGAGATGATCTAGGAGCAATAGGATGATCATCCAAGGGTTGAAGCATCCACATCACTGATCCTTGGTGTCCGCTAGCGCTAGGCAGCATGACAAATATTTTTTGCATGCATAACTACAAAATAACCAAACGGCAAAGTTTGACACATTAATATCAATAATGTCCTCAATTTCAATTGAATATATCTCCTTGTTGCAATCTCCAAACGTTCTAAAATTTTAGAGGTAAGCTTGCAATATTCTATCATATTATTCCAAGTTTTGGGGCTCAAGGTTCATTGTTTGGTCATGTAACAGAATTTTTCAAACAACCTATGAATAGGAGTATAAAGCTTGAACTCAATTTATATAATCATCAAACCTTGATCTTATGGGTCTAAAACACTTGCTACGACACTAACATACCTCAAGGCTCATTAATTTGCCAAAGGAGTTTGCTATGAATACTAACTAGAACTTTTGGCATCATAAGTATCCAAATCGGTTAATAAAAAGATATTCACTGTAATTGAACTAAATTATATCTAATAATCATTCACGATCTTCTGATTCTATATGTGGTGTCAAAACCCTAAAATCCAGGATATCACATTCACCCCACCTTATTTGGAATTTTGTCCTCAAAATTCAACTAATCTCATCCTTAAGAGGCTATTTAGGAGTTCAACTTCATATACATCATCATTGCTTAGGTTCTAAGACCACCATAGTTATATGCACTCTAAGTTGTCAGCTTAGGGTCTAGAGATTCTTGGGTGTGTCCACCCCACCTTATATATGTGGAAGTATCACTTAATGTCTTAGCCATAGCATGACATTATGATATCTTAGGGTTACATCACCTCTAAGGGTACATGTTTTGTTCATACTTTTAATGTTCAAGAGGAATTCGTTTATAGGCCATGATATTCAGACCGTTCAAATATAACATCATTAATATGTTTTATGATCAACATCTTACAATGATTTCAGCACTAGAGGAGATTTATCTTCATCCTTGATATTAAGATTTTTTCTACATAAGAAGGGCTTGCGTAACATGCTTGGCCATTAGGGTTTCACCCTATGGTGTGATATTCATACTCAACTTAGAAGCATACATTCAGAAGGATCAAAGTTACGAACTATATTTCTGATCATATATCTTATGATCCAAAAATATCTTTATATCAAGTTCATGAGTTCAACTTTTTATGTCTTGCATGTATTATGTGAAGGGAAAAAGAGAATATACTAAGTTTATCCAATGATCTCATCATCATATCTTTCATTATTCATATGAAGGGGAAGAGAATATTTTAAAGTCAAACTTATCATGATTTCAATCTCGGGTGCTACATGTATGATATAGGGGGGAAATATAGAATAGGTCAAGCTTATAGGAATGACTCCTCATATATAAATCATCTATATAGCTCAAGTGAGGTTTCCATCATCATATATTAAGAAAGAGAAGAAGAAGGGAGAACCTGTATTTTGATTATCTTTTGCACAAAGCATCATACTTTCATAACTAGAGTTCATATATTACCTCACTTGCAACTAATGATGAGATTCACAAAATATGTCACTCCAGCTAGGACCTAACTCAGCCAAAGGATTGACTTTATCATATGGGTCATCTACCCATCCTTTTCTTTTACCCAATTCTCACATATAGATTTGAATCATGCATAAGGACTCAACTCAACACTCAAGAGTAATCTAGTGTAGGACATTTTTTTAACAGATATCTCATATATTGGAGGCTAGGTCCTATGACCTTCTCCCTGTGGGTCTTACTCTCTCTTGAGATCGCCACATATCTCATCCTACCACTAGACATCCTCCTTGTATAAGAGCTTGAGGCTCATGCACACCCATCTCTATCTTAACTTAGCTTATCTTAAGTAAGAAAAAGGAATGTACTTTCATCATCAAGATTTTGCATAAATTCTACAAAATTGGATTCGAGAAGTATACAACTTAAACCTATATAAAGAAACTTATACCATCAGAGATCAAACTTAGATAAGATTTCACATGCTTATTTCAACTATCATTCTATCATATACTCTATGTATCACATATCTTGATAAGGCTCTAGACATTTAATCTAGACTACTCTCTCTTCAAGATTGATGCCACTCCCTTTCACTTAGGTTGCATGAACACTAACTACTCTACAGTGTGAGGGACACATTTTCATATTTACATATATATAATAAAATATTATATAGTTTTTCTTCGAGAAGACGGACGTCAGAGAAAATTGTCGAGGCTCGAGCCGATTGGAAAACAAAGCCAAATCAGTAAAATCAAGTGTCCCACACACAGTAGATAGTCTAGTGTCATGCCACCTAGTAAAATGGTGAGAATGAGATGTAGACTAGTGTAGCTACCCAATACATATGAGCTCTATATGGAAAGGGTTTCAGACACTTGTCTAAACCTAGTTCTCGAACATCTAGGTTCTAACCTAGAGGCTAAGTCAGAGCTTATTCATATAGCACAAATTACTAAGTTTCTAGGGTTTAAAGTGAAAGTGATATTTTTTTTTAATTTCATGGTGAGCAATTGTTAGGTGTAGCTATTTTTCATGCTCTGATACCAACTGTAACGTCCCCAGATTTTCACCTTCTCAAAACCCCATGGGATGAGAAGACAAAATCCGAAAACATTAACCAATTGTATCAGAGTGCGTTGCGGAAGCATATGCGCATACATGAACATACAACCATAACATTTCTCAGCATTCAACATGTACATTATTACAACATGAATTACAATTGTATATTGAAAGAGAATTTTTACACCAATCTAAACATGTATGTTAGCAGGATCTTAGACAATAGGTACAACCTATACAACTTGCTCACATCCTATTCTTTTATCCCGTTCTAGCTCTGGACCTAGAAAATATGAGAAACAAAATCATCAAAAAAATTTGGTATGTGGTAAAAGTTACACTAATAAGGTTGCATAAAGGAAAAATATTTGAAAAAGAAGAAAAGAGAGATAAAACCATTTCTTAAGGTGAAAATCAGGTAAACATCCTTTTTATTACATTCATTTTGATGCGGTTGTACTACCCATATTGCACTTGACTTACATCTAGTGTGGGAAATATAATATCATCATACATATAACATGGGCCAAGGAATCATACATCCATGTTAGGAAACATACATCCACACCAGGCTATGTGCTCTAGTAGCTATAACCCATCATAACCATTTATGTTCTATTAGATTTGGCGAAGTATAACTCATACTAGTTCAACCAAGCAATGAATATCCAAATAATAACATTCATGATATTACATATCATAAGCAACCAAGAAATCTAGTCTTATACTTATAAGACCATGTACCTGAGTTCAGAGATTCATATTTATATTCTGGACAATCTACATCTCTGGTCATCACCTGATTAATAGAAAATTAATCATCATTAATACATGGTTCATTGTGTCATTGATATTTTAGGTCTAAGTTAGGATTTAGGCCAAACCTAGGTTTCAACTGAAATTAAATATGTTTATGACATTTTTCTACTGGTATATATCTCATAAGTAAGGTCTGGTATGAATTTCATATTTTTATGATAATTGCGCTATTTTCTATAATCAATAAAAGTTTAAAGCGTCTAAAATGCATAAATTTGAAAAGTCCTAGTATTTTGACATCATTCTCATGTCATAGTTCACATTTGGTTTCCAAGTGGGATTAGGGTTCAAGAGTATATTTCTCATATTTTATATCCATCATTTTCTAATTATACAAATTAAATGAACCCTAAAAGAAGCATTTCACCCTAAATTGAATATAATCAGTAGTTATGCTTTAAAATCTAGAACTAAGGGTTCAGTAATATAGGGGATCATTTTTTGAGTCTAGATGTATTTTTGGGTGATTTATTGACCATGGGAGCTATTTAATACGAATTATGCAAGATCTGAGTATTTATGGGAATTATACCTTTTTCTGGTCAAAGATGAGATGATGTGGCAGCCTCTGATTCGCCCAGCTGGGGCAGATCATACTCCCCACATAGATGTGCACCTCTTCTTGTCTGGTTCATTTGAGGTGGGTCAGACGGTTCTCTGGCACGCTGACCGAGTTCAACTTGCCTTATCTCTCGTGTTCTCAAACGGGCATACGAGTCCATGAGACTCGTTCTCATGGACGCCGTCGCGAGAGGCATCCCTGGCGAGAAAGGTCCCACACAAGGTCTCTCTTCTCTGCACAACGCAGTGCAGCCGCAGCCCTCGTCTCTGGCTGGACTCCACCCGCACATGCTCGTTGCCGCTGGGATCTGTTCTACAAGGGCACCGCCGCACTCCTCACATACGACGAGCAATAGAGAAGTGCCTCCTCCTCATGAACTCTGACTCTCTCTCTGTGTGTGCATCTCCCTCACTCCCTGGAACCCGATGCGGGACTCAGTCCTTGGACACAGATTGAAGCGAAGTCTCACCAGCTAATGAGGGATCCAAGGCTCGAGGACGACTCCATCTGGGAGCCATGGCGGAGAGCTCTGGCGAGGAAAGGAGGTGTCTTGGGGATAGAGGCGCCAGTGATTGGTTGCCTTAATCTACATTGATGGGTATCCGACCATCTTGGCTCTTCTCTGATGGTCCCGACCTCCACGTTGACGGGTGGTTCATGTGACGGCATAGCAGATGACGGGGCTCTGCGGTGTTCTTCTAAGTTTAAGTGTTCCCTCAGAGATGGTAGAGAAGTGGTATGGATCATCCCCTCTCAAGGTCGTCCTCCTCCTCTGTAATATGAAAACAAAATCTGAGTAGAGAGGGCAGTAGAGGTGAGCGATGGAACTCTCTCTCCTCCCACCACTTCACCCTCACCGTGAGAGGTTGCTAGGTAGCGCCAGATATTGTGGATCTAGCCCAGACTGGAGATCCCACTCTAGCTTGCGATCCCTCTAGGATCGGTGGGGTGATGAATTACTGCCAAGTCAAGTTTTCTGTTCCACCCTTTTCGGAGGTGGGAGCTGATCTAGGAGCAACAGGATGATCATCCAAGGGTTGAAGCATCCACATCACTGATCCTTGGTGTCCGCTAGCGCTAGGAAGCATGACAAATATTTTTCACATGCATAACTACTAAATAACCAAACGGCAAAGTTTGACACATTAATATCATCAATGTCCTCAATTTCAATTGACTATATCCCCTTGTTGCAATCTCCAAACGTTCTAAAATTTTAGAGGTAAGCTTGCAATATTCTGTCATATTTTTCCAAGTTTTGGGGCTCAGGGTCCATTGTTTGGTCATGTAACAGAATTTTTCAAACAACCTATGAATAGGTATATAAAGCTTGAACTCAATTCATATACTCATCAAACCTTGATCTTATGGGTCTAAAACACTTGCTACGACACTAACATACCTCAAGGCTCGTTAATTGGCAAAATGAGTTTGCTATGAATACTAACTAGAACTTTTGGCATCATAAGTACCCAAATCGGTGAATAAAAAGATATTCTTTGTAATTGAACTAAATTATATCTAATAATCATTCACGATCTTCTGATTCTATATGTGGTGTCAAAACCCTAAAATCCAGGTTATCACATTCACCCCACCTTATTTGGAATTTTGTCCTTGAAATTCAACTAATCTCATCCTTAAGAGGCTATTTAGGAGTTCCACTTCATATATATCATCATTGCTTAGGATCTAAGACCACCACAGTTATATGCACTCTAAGTTGTTATCTTAGGGTCTAGAGATTCTTGGGTGTGTCCACCCCACCTTATATATGTGGAAGCATCACTTAATTTCTTATCCATAGCATGACATTATGATATCTTAGGGTTACATCACCTCTAAGGGTACATGTTTTGTTCATACTTTTAATGTTCAAGAGGAATTCGTTTATAGGACATGATATTCAGACCGTTCAAATCTAACATCATTAATATGTTTTATGATCAACATCTTACAATGATTTCAGCACTAGAGGAGATTTATCTTCATCCTTGATATTAGGATTTTTTCTACATAAGAAGGGCTTACGTAACATGCTTGGCCATTAGGGTTTCACCCTATGGTGTGATATTCATACTCAACTTAGAAGCATACATTGAGAAGGATCAAAGTTACGTACTATATTTCTGATCATATATCTTATGATCCAAAAATATCTTTATTTCAAGTTCATGAGTTCAACTTTTTATGTCTTGCATGTATTATGTGAAGGGAAAAAGAGAATATACTAAGTTTATCCCATGATCTCATCATCATATCTTTCATGTTTCATATGAAGGGGAAGAGAATATTTTAAAGTCAAATTTATCATGATTTCAATCTCGGGTGCTACATGTATGATATCGGGGGGAAATATAGAATATGTCAAGCTTATAGGAATGACTCCTCATATATAAATCATCTATATAGCTCAAGTGAGGTTTCCATCATCATATATTAAGAAAGAGAAGAAGAAGGGAGAACCTGTATTTTGATTATATTTTGCACAAAGCATCATACTCTCATAACTAGAGTTCATATATTACCTCACTTGCAACTAATGATGAGATTCACAAAATATGTCACTCCAGCTAGGACCTAACTCAGCCAAAGGATTGACTTTATCATATGGGTCATCTACCCATCCTTTTCTTTTACCCAATTCTCACATATAGATTTGAATCATGCATAAGGACTCAACTTAACACTCAAGAGTAATCTAGTGTAGGACATTTTTTTAACAGATATCTCATATATTGGAGGCTAGGTCCTATGACCTTCTCCCTGTGGGTCTTACTCTCTCTAGAGTTCACCACATATCTCATCCTACCACTAGACATCCTCCTTGTATAAGAGATTGAGGCTCATGCACACTCATCTCTATCTTAACTTAGCTTATCTTAAGTAAGAAAAAGGAATGTACTTTCATCATCAAGATTTTGCATAAATTCTACAAAATTGGATTCGACAAGTATACAACTTAAACCTTTATAAGGAAACTTATACCATCAGAGATCAAACTTAGATAAGATTTCACATGCTTATTTCAACTATCATTCTATCATATACTCTATGTATCACATATCTTGATAAGGCTCTAGACATCTAATCTAGACTACTCTCTCTTCAAGACTGATGCCACTCCCTTTCACTTAGGTTGCATGAACACTAACTACTTTACAATTTCATATTTACATATATATAATAAAATATTATATAGTTTTTCTCTGAGAAGACGGACGTCAGAGAAAATTGTCGATGCTCGAGCCGATTGGAAAACAAAGCCAAATCTGCAAAATCGAGTGTCCCACACACAGTAGATAGTCTAGTGTCATGTCACCTAGTGAAATGGTGAGAACGAGATGTAGACTAGTGTAGCTACCCAATACATATGAGCTCTATATGGAAAGAGTTTCAGACACTTGTCTAAACCTAGTTCTCAAACATCTAGGTTCTAACCTAGAGGCTAAGTCAGAACTTATTCATATAACACAACTTACTAAGTTTCTAGGGTTTAAAGTGAAAGTGATATTTTTTTAAAAATTTCATGGTGAGAAATTGTTAGGTGTAGCTATTGTTCATGCTCTGATACCAATTGTAACGTCCCCAGATTTTCACCTTCTCAAAACCCCATGGGATGAGAAGACAAAATCCGAAAACGTTAACCAATTGCATCAGAGTGCGTTGCGGAAGCATATGCGCATACATGAACATACAACCATAACATTTCTCAGCATTCAACATGTACATTATTACAACATGAATTACAATTGTATACTGAAAGAGAATTTTTACACAAGTCTAAACATGTATGCTAGCAGGATCTTAGACAATAGGTACAACCTATACAACTTGCTCACATCCTATTCTATTATCCCGTTCTAGCTCTGGACCTAGAAAATACGAGAAACAAAATCATTAACAAAAGTTGGTATGTGGTAAAAGTTACACTAATAAGGTTGCATATAGGAAAAATATTTGAAAAAGAAGAAAAGAGAGATAAAACCATTTCTTTAGGCAAAAATCAGGTAAACATCCTTTTTATTACATTCATTTTGATGTGGTTGTACTACCCAGTTGCACTTGACTTACATCTAGTGTGGGAAATATAATATCATCATACATCTAACATGGGCCAAGGAATCATACATCCATGCTAGGCAACATACATCCACACCAGGCTATGTGCTCTAGTAGCTACAACCCATCATAATCATTTATGTTCTATTAGATTTGGCAAAGTATAACTCATACTAGTTCAACAAAGCAATGAATATCCAAATAATAGCATTCATGATATTACATATCATAAGCAACCAAGAAATCTAGTCTTATACTTATAATACCACGTACCTGAGTTCAGAGATTCCTATTTATATTCTGGACAATCTACATCTCTGGTCATCACCTGATTAATAGCAAATTAATCATCATTAATACATGGTTCATTGTGTCATTGATATTTTAGGTCTAAGTTAGGATTTAGGCCAAACCTAGGTTTCAACTGATATTAAATATGTTTATGACATTTTTCTACTGGTCTATATGTCATAAGTAAGGTCTGGTACGAATTTCATATTTTTTTGATAATTTCTCTATTCTCTATAATCAATATAAGTTTAAAGCATTTTAAAAAATGCATAAATGGGAAAAGACCTAGTATTTTGACATCATTCTCATATCAGAGTTCACATTTGGTTTTTAAGTGGGATTATGGTTCAAGAGTATTTTTCTCATATTTTATATCCATCATTTTCTAATTATACAAATTAAATGAACCCTAAAAGAAGCATTTCACCCTAAATTGAATATAATCAGTAGTTGTGCTTTAAAATCTAGAACTACAGGTTCAGTAATATAGGGGATCATTTTCTGAGTCTAGAGGTATTTTTGGGTGATTTTTTGACCATGGGAGCTATTTAATACGAATTATGCAAGATCTGAGTATTTCTGGGAATTATACCTTTTTCTGGTCAAAGCTGAGCTGATGTGGCGCCCTCTGATTCGCCCAGCTGGGGAAGATCATACTCCCCACAGGGATGTGCACCTCTTCTTATCTGATTCATTTGAGGTGGGCCGGACGGTTCTCTGGCACGCTGACCTAGTTCAACTTGCCTTCTCTCTCGTGTTCTCAAACGGGAGTACGAGCCCACGGGACTCGTTCTCACGGCCACCGTTGTGAGAGGCATCCCTGGCGAGAAAGGTCCCACACAAGGTCTCTCTTCTCCGCACGACGCAGCGCGGCCGCAGACCTCGGCTCTGGCTGGACTCCACCCGCACATGCTCGTCGCCACTGGGATCTGTTCCACAAGGGCGCCGCCGCACTGCTCACCTATGACGAGCAATAGAGCAGCGCCTCCTCCTCATAAACTTTGACTCTCTCTCTCTCTGTGCATCTCCCTCACGCCCTGGAACCCGATGCGGGACTCAGTCCTTGGACGCAGATTGAAGCGAAGTCTCAGTAGCTAATGAGGGATCAAGGCTCGAGGACGACTCCATCTGGGAGCCATGGCGGAGAGCTATGGCGAGGAAAGGAGGTGTCTTGGGGACAGAGGTGCCAGTGATTGGTTGCCTTGATCTACACTGATGGGTATCCGACCATCTTGGCTCTTCTTCGATGGTCCCGACCTCCACATTGACAGGTGGTTCAGGTGACGACGTAGTAGATGACGGGGCTCTGCGGTGTTCTTCTAAGTTTAAGGGTTCCCTCGGAGATGGTAAAGAAGTGGTGTGGATCATCCCCTCTCAAGGTCGTCCTCCTCCTC
The DNA here is from genome assembly GCA_963693085.1 of Alisma plantago-aquatica. Taxonomy (NCBI): domain Eukaryota; kingdom Viridiplantae; phylum Streptophyta; class Magnoliopsida; order Alismatales; family Alismataceae; genus Alisma; species Alisma plantago-aquatica. The sequence continues at coordinate 1,053,116,108 of OY856413.1, read as the reverse complement.
TGTAAGATGAAAAGAAAATCTGAGTAGAGAGGGCAGTAGAGGTGAGCGATGGAACTCTCTATCCTCCCACCACTTTGCCCTCACCGTGAGAGGTTGCTAGGTAGCGCCAGATACTGTGGATCTAGCCCAAACTGGAGATCCCACTCTAGCTTGCGATCCCTCTAGGATCGGTGGGGTGATCTACTGCCAAGTCAAGTTTTCTGTTCCACCCTTTTCGGAGATGGGAGCTGATCTAGGAGCAACAGGATGATCATCCAAGGGTTGAAGCATCCACATCACTGATCCTTGGTGTCCGCTAGCGCTAGGTAGCGTGACAAATATTTTTCACATGCATAACTACTAAATAACCAAACGAAAAAGTTTGACACATTAATATCATCAATGTCCTCAATTTCAATTGACTATATCTCCTTGTTGCAATCTCCAAACGTTCTGAAATTTTAGAGGTAAGCTTGCAATATTCCAAGTCATATTATTCTAAGTTTTGGGGCTCAGGATCCATTTTTTGGTCTTGTAACAAAATTTTTCAAACAACATATGAATAGGTGTATAAAGCTTGAACTCAATTCATATAATCATCAAACCTTGATCTTACGGGTCTAAAACACTTGCTACTATACTAACATACCTCAAGGCTCATTAATTGACCACATGACTTTGCTATGAATACTAACTAGAATTTTTGGCATCATAAGTACCCAAATCGGTGAATAAAAAGATATTCATTGTAATTGAACTAAATTATATCTAATAATCATTCACGATCTTCTGATTCTATATGTGGTGTCAAAACCCTAAAATCCGGGTTGTCACAATATACGATTTACTGTTCTATCATAGATAGTTGCAATACTTTAAAAGATGAATATATTCTAAACTGCTTATCCTCTGCTCAGTTTGATACTATTTAAATGTGATAATAACATTGTTGGCGGAGAGTTATATCTCTCGCTGGGATAATTGTCTCACCCCGTGGGATCAACATTTTTTTAGGTGGACGCGCACGAGGGGGATTGAGACCGTACTATAGAAGGAGGACAACAACAACAGGGACAACAGTGACAACAGTGACATCTCAGGTTGAGTGTATTGTCTGTCGTGTCTTGTAGATAGAACTCCTATATGTCGTCTATGTACTCTTAGGTCCTTAGATTTAGTACGTAATGGTTTTATGAACAATCTGAGATTCTGGCTTGTATGCCTCGAGGTTTGATGTTGCTTTAAGTATATGTTTTGAGAAAGCAATTGTTATATGTTGTCTTCGAGAAGAAATGGTACATTGTATGTACAATATATGATCAATGTGAATATCAGGTTTTGGTTCTTTCTTAAACAGTTTTCATATAAATGGATCTCTTTGCAAAGAAAATGTTTTTAATTTTTAGTAATTTTTGTTAATCCGGTGATTATGATTATTTCTGCATAATTAGTAACGATTTGTTTGTCGGGTTGGCGACTGTCGTTACACCCTGACACCCCGTCGGCCTTCCGTGTGAGGGGGGTTGACTCCATGTCATAGTTGAAGCTCCAGTCGAGGTCGATGTCGAGACAAATAGGATCTCATCTCGCAGCTAGCCTTGGAGGCGCCTGGCTAAGCGGATGTGGCGTGAGTTGGCAGGGAGCAGTCGGAGGCGTCGAGCCTATGCCCGACCATCTAGCACGGGATGAGGAGCCAATCTCTGATGGCTCTTCTTTCCTGATAGAGCAGGGGGCCTTCATGGAAGGAGGAGACGGGCCTCCCCATCGGCAGAGAGCAAGAAGATCCTGGGGGCGGCGACGGCGATGGGACCGAACTCGACTGTCGACGCCATCAACCGCACCGCACAGGCGTTGAGAGGTGTGAGGCGGAAGAGCATCATCTGGCGCTTGTGAAGCAGACCCGGGCGGACCCGCACTGACCCGGGCGGGCGTCGCACCATGTGCGAGGGAGAGAGAGTAGGTGGTGCTGGCCGAACCTTCTCCTCGCTGGAGGTGGCTAGGTCGGAAGTGCAGCCCGTCAGCCTGTGCAAACCTATCAGATGAAGAAGGAGGCTGATCGCTAGCAGTTTTAGAAGAGACGATGGAGTGGGCACCAACCTGCTAGACCAGGACGAGGGCACCTAGCCACCATAGTTACGGAGAGGATGAAGCCTCGATGAAGGCATCCTTGACTGAGGAGCCTTGTGCTAGGATATCTCCACAGTGCCAAAGACGGCGGTGCGTCTGTGGGCGGAAGAGCCACAACAACCTATGCATGAGGAGGAGTAAGATTGACGAGAAATCATTCCATGATGTCCGGTCAAAAGAGGAAGACAAGATAAAACAAAGTTGGTCAAGTGATCGATTTCTAAATTAGAAAATCAAACAATTATAAATATGGGTTTTGTCAAAAAGTGACAAATGTCTAAACTTGAGAATCCGAACAATAACATCTATGAACAAAATATTAATATAAACTTCATCAATTACAATCAAAGGTACATTGTTAATATGGATTGTCTTTTTATTTGATTATTTTGCCATTTACAAACTTATTTTTAAGCTTAGTATGTGTTCAATAATGTAAAAAGATTGGAAAAGGAATGGAAAGAGGTACATATTTTGTGTATAGAGATAAGGGAGTGTATATGAGACGAACTACGTACGCACAGGTAGGCAATCACTATTATTGGTTTAGCGTGACGTTTATATTCATAGACTAGCATTGCTCAATCAAGTCGCGGCAATAATACGAATGCAGTATAGGTCTACCACTTGATTGTCTATCAAGATGTGGTAGAATGGTCGGTAGTTGAACAGTGCGTCTATCATTATTTGATGCAAGGTCATTCTTATTTGAGGGGAGAGAGAAAATGGTGATGTGCTTCCATCATTAGAAGAAGAAGAAAGCTTACACAGGTAAAGTTAGTCGTATTGGGACACCTCCTTTTGATATGAACAACATAAAAAGAGATATGGAGGATGAAACAGATATGGAGAGCCATTTCATGTGTATTTTCATTGGAAAAAACCGAGAAGTGCGTATTTCTTTTGTACCAAAGAAAGAAAAAAAAGAACACGATTGGGGGACTTGATTTGATTGAAAAAATAATATAGGGGAATGTATAAAGGACACTACGTATATGTAGGCAATCGAACACGTAGTTAAATTATTGGTTTCATGTGTCTATAAGACTATAACATATATAACATACCATTGCTCAACCAGCTAGCTTGCAGCAACGACATCCGTTTGTTTCATGTACATCTCTAATAAGAGACTAGTCTTACTTAGGGCTTGGGGGGCACATCAAGATGTGGTAGAATGGTCGGCAGTTGAACAGTGCGTCTAACAGGAAAACATTTTTGTATGAGCGCGCGTGTACCCTTGGTGAGGAAGGGCATCATGTGTGAGAGATTGTGAGGGTTGTCTTAGCTAGAACAGCACCAAAACAGTCTAGGGGGACAGGGGGTTTTGGCAGCTGATCTGAGTTGGCTGAAAGTGAAAGGTAAGGAAGAGATTTAGAGGTGTTGTTGGAAGTAGTAAGAAGTTGACGAATGGGTGATTAATGTTTTGTTAATATTTGTTATTGTCGTTCATGCAACAACGACAGGTGCAATGTAATTAACAGTCCAGGTAGATCTAAAATAAGAATCGAAGAACAAACAAAGCAGGAGAACAGAAAACAAGAGTTAGATTCGCAAATCAGATCGTTCGTTGAGAACAATGAACGTGTTACTTAAAGAAATCAGTGTCCGGAAATCCTCGCGGATAGGCACCGTTCTCCCAGTCGCGATCCGGCACAAACCTGGAACTTGCACGTCTCACTCGCGCTCGACGTAGTCGCGTTGCATTGCTACCAGTGCAGCACAACAACCGCAGGAACCACCGCCTGACAGCTGCGTCTCGACGACAGGAAGGAGGAGTCACGCTTCGCACAGGAGGACAACTCCACAAAACGACTCTGGGGACGACAACTATTGCACTCTGGATTAGGGCTCTCAAAACACACGACGACAGAAGATTGTTTTCGGTGTGTTTAACCCTAATGAACCACGCACGTCCCTAATCCTATTCCCAGTAAGACGCAAACACTCGGTTGCTCTTGTAAACAATACGAAATAATCTGTAGAAACACTTTCTAATTAGGATTAAGAAATCTGAATGAGAAAGCAACAATTAATTACACGAGTAATTAACTACTTAGTCGTATTCTAGTGCAAAAAAGAAGACATTATCCACAAGCCCGAGCCCGAGGCGAGGCGTGGCATGTGCGCGCGCACGTGCGTGCATGCGTTGTGATGTGGCAATCCCACCCACCAAGGAGGTGAGCATACCTCCTTCCTAGGACTCATTTGGACACTAGTGCCCCATGTGATCCTAAATATGAGGACTACAAAAGTTTTATGAGTGATCAATATGGGATAAAACTTCTTTGCCATTTGCACTAGAAACAACACTACATTCTCACATGTACTTGCTGCACTATATTGCGCTTAACCCATGCTAAATAAATGATTACTACAATAACGGAGCTAACTATCTGCTAAAGTAACGTAATTAACTACAGTATCATTTATCTAACACAATGCAAGGCTGGGCGAGAGGCGGGCACAGAAGATTGAAGTTTTTGAGATTATTGTACATTTATTACATGCCATTCATTGCTCAATCAACTCGCAACAATAATATCATTTTGTTTTCATGCATAGGAAAGCAGTAGCTCTACTAGTTTGTGGAACCTATCGCTGGTAGATTGGTCGTATCGAAACAGTGCGTCAATAGAAGAAGGCGAAAAGAATTTGTCTGGACGCCCGTGTCTTATAACCCTGAGAGGAAGGGCATGTGTGATAGATAGATTATATTGAGGGGTTGCCTATAAATAGCTAGACAAGCAGCAAAACAGTTGACAAGGACCGGTTTTGGCAGCTGAGATGAGTTAACCTGAAACCGAAAGCCAGTGGTTGGTTTACAGGTGGGTGGTGGTGGAAGTGGTAATTATAATTAAGAAGCGACGAATGTGAACAATGCAATGCCGGGTTAGAAGGGTGAAAGGAAGTTAAAAGAGCTTGTTTGAATGGACGGACGGCGTTGAGCCAAAAAGGCTGTCCCCGTGGCGTGATGGCGCCACGGCGGTGTCGTCAGCAGTTGCCGACGTCAAAAACATGGAAGCAACTTCAACTTGGGGTTGGCAACGAACTTGCCATGTTTTGTTGTTTTTTTAAACAAGAGAAGAAAAATAAAATGCAATAATTGTTTTTGGAGTTTCATTAATTAATTAAAAACAAGCACTGGTCCCAGTCTGCACTACGATCGTGATGCTACTTGATCATCATTTAGAAAAAAAAAGAATGGGTTTTTTAAAAAGTTGAGAAAACAAACAAACGGATTAAAATAATAGGCAGGAACTGAAATACTCACGTGCATAATTAGGTGGAAGTTTCATGGAAACCACAATTTCCTCGTTGGTTTCAAAGTCGAGAAAGACAGCAGCTTTGGGTTTGGTCGAGCTTATCGGGTTGTGTGGTGCTTATCTTTGGTGTTGGGTCTATAAAAAGCAAGTATAACCCCCAACCATTCCCCTTCAGCCCAATCCACAGCTGATCTTTCTCTTCCTTGTTGCCTTCCCCGTTCTAGTCTCCAGGTTGTAAAACCTCAGTTGTTCGCACCACAACATCTGTGTTGCTAGCTAGCTATTATGTCGACGACGCCGAGCGACTCCGACTACGCCGTGCTGGATTCTATCCGGAAGCACCTGCTGGACGACTCGTACACCTGCCCGGCATGGTGCGACGCCATCCAATTCTCTCAACAACAACAGCAGCAGCAGAATCAGAACCTGCTCGGGCCACAACCTTTACAGGCTCACATGAGGAGCATCAGTGCCCCTCTCCCTCCTTCCGGGTTGGCGAGGAGCAGCGCCCCTGTTTACTGCCGGACTTCGAGCTTCGGTAGCCTGTACCCGTGTCTCAGCGACACATGGGGCGACCTCCCTCTGAAGGTAGACGACTCAGACGACATGCTGGTGTACGGTCTCCTCCGCGACGCCGTCAGCGCCGGGTGGGTCCCGTCACTCAACGACGACGGGTTCGTGGCGAGCGCCTCCGTAGCCGCCGTGATTAAGCCGGAGCCAGCAGAGGAAGAGTACCGTCCTTGCACTGCGACGGTGGTGCCCGCAGCACAGTCCGTTGTTGGCAAGGCGGAGCAGCAGTGCTCTGGTTCTTCTGCGGTGGCCAGTACCGTTCTGCCCCAACAGTTGAGGGTAGGCTGTACCCGTGTTTCAGCAGCACAGTCCGTTGTTGGCAAGGCGGAGCAGCAGTTCTCTGGTTCTTCTGCGGTGGCCAGTACCGTTCTGCCCCAACAGTTGAGGGTAGGCTGTACCCGTGTTTCAGCAGCACAGTCCGTTGTTGGCAAGGCGGAGCAGCAGTTCTCTGGTTCTTGTGTAGCAGGTCCCCCGGCGGTTCTGCCCCAGCAGCGGGTTGTCCCGTCAAAGGGGAAGCACTACCGAGGCGTGAGGCAGCGTCCTTGGGGCAAATTCGCCGCCGAGATCAGAGACCCGGCCAAGAACGGCGCCAGGGTTTGGCTTGGCACCTTCGAGACCGCCGAGGAGGCCGCCCTGGCATACGACAGGGCCGCGTACAAGATGCGCGGGTCACGGGCTCTCCTCAATTTCCCGCTCCGCATCGGTGTCGACGGCAACGAGGTCGCCACAACAACAACGGCAACGCAACAACAACAGCAGCAGCAAGCTGTGGCAGGGAAGAGGGCTTCACCGGAGCCTTCGTCCTCGTCTTCATACACCACGACGTCGTCCAGTACTTCATCTACCCACTCGTACGCGACGTCTTCATCTGCCTCGACGTCTTCTTCGTCCATGGGGGGATCTCCCAAGCGTATAAAGGCGGAGGTGGAGGCGGTTGAGGTGTCGCCGGCCGAAGTGCAGGGTCAGAAGACGGGTGTTGAGTTGGCGTACGGTAGCAGTAGTACAAGCCCCCGGCAGGAAGGGTATGCAGCCCCAATGCCAGCAGTAGAGCGGCTGATGATGTCATCATAGGTAGGTTAAGGTAGATAGTTAGTAGATATTTTACAAGGGATCAACAAAAACAGAGGGCAAAAGGAATGAGGTTTTACTAGCACAGTGGTGGTAATGAACTAATGACGTGCGGTTCTGACGACCGGGTTAGTAAATGCGATTGTGGGTCCGGGTCCAAAGCTTTGCCTTGTTTCCCTGCTCCACAAAACCAAAACCGGAATTTTACCCCCAAGAACGAAGTGGTGGCGAGGGAAAGTGAAGGAAGAAAAAAAAGTCTTATCAGATGCGTCGTCATTGTCGGTCTCTGCTCATATACGATTCTTTCCCATAAAACTAAGACCGATGGTGGTGATCGAGGTGTGTGTCCTGTTATGTTTGGATGGAGAATTTTTGATGTTTGTTTATTAGCTAGTGTATAAATTAAGAAGAGGAAAAAAAAAAGAGTGATGTAAATTGTAAAGGAATCATCCATCTCCTTTATTCTTTTCATTCTATTATATTATATATAAGTATAGCGCATATTTATTATTATTCTAAGACTTGAATGGAGTTTACTTTATTATGCCATCGGTCTTCACGTGCATGATAAAGAATGCGGGAATCTAATAAAGCTTCTTCCTGCCTAAAAAAGGTTCTACTTTTCACACATAAAATATCCATCAATACGACAATGCATAAGTATAAAGTAATATATAAAAAAAAGACATTAAAACGATGGGTTAGCAGCCGCATCGTGGAGTTTTTTTATCATTAACAACGGAACTAAGACTTGAAAGGGCATTTTGGTTTGGATTGTCGATAACGACGTCGATATTAATATGACATCGAGGTAATTCTAATCCAACCAATCCAGTGTGCATGTGAAGCAAAGGCCTAGAAGGATGGATGACCTTTGACCTGAAAGTCTAGATGGATGGTCAAAGAGGGCGTGTATCTTGTGTTCACATAGCAAATTAAAGACCCAGATATCTGGCCGACCTTATTCTTTCCTTGATCAATTTGAAAATTCGGTTCTTTGTTGCTCTACGTATTCATTTCGATCTTCAGGATCTTTTAATGCACACGGCTACTTGCACCTTTTATACTGTCACGGAATCCATGGATCGGATTCTATAAGTTGGTCCACACCTGATGTAAATTTGCCGTCAAATTAGGTATAACCCATATCCATTGGGATCGATGGATGGGGAGCTACTATATAAATTAACTCAGTAAAAGAGATGAAAAGCGGGTGGGGATACATGTGGTGGGGGAATCGGATCCGGGAAGGATTTGGGTAGATTCCCCGAGCTGAGACTCTCTCTCTCTCTCTCTTCATGCACCCCCACTTATGCCATTCTTCTCTTCTTTATGACAAGAGACGTATGAAACACGTTCCTAGCTACTTGTGCTTGCTTTATCGAATTGCATTCAGCATTCTCACACACAGTGACTTGTGCCCCAGTGCCCCACCCACCACCTTCGTCCATCACCCACTAAACTAAACCTGCACATGGACTCAAAAACTAAACTCCGCACCCACTTACAACTCCCATTCCTCCACTACTAGTGAAGAGACGGACCATAATTAGGATTGGCAGACAGCTTCTCGATGCACAGTGCTAACTGTATCACATACACTTTACATGCACATAATAAACAAACAGGTATAGAATCTAAACACCGTAGTGACATGGCCCATATGGGTGGTCTTTTATCAGGGTGTCAGCCATGTTGCCTGCCTGCACGTTCCTTCCTTCCTTCCACCTTCCTCACAAGGTTTTCACGTGCCAAGCTTGACAACATGAGTGACGTCGTACATGTCATTTTCTTCTTCTCTTTTCTAGATGATATACACATCCTTGTTGATTATTATTTTTATTATCAGGTTGGGTGAATCTGACCTACCCAATTACCAACTTGCGCCTGTTGTCGTCGGAACCAGCTGGACGTAGCGACTAGCGAGTTGGAAAAGAGAGGGACCCACTCATGCACCACCACACCACAATCTCATCATCATCTAAGAGATGGGAACGGTCCTGATGCGATGCTCCCACTCTTTCTCCCCGTACCTTTTTCTTCTTCTTTCATTCATTCATCCCACCACTAAATATAGCCCAGCCACTACACTAGCACGGTCCTGTGACTGACCGACTCGCTAGTGGGCAAAGATCGGGACGCAACTCCTTCCCTCCTCCCTCCTGCCCGGTTGCTTGTTGAACCCACCACAACTGGGCCGGGTAACCATCGCCCACTTGCATTAATTAATTTTTTTCATATATGATCCTCCTCATGCTCATGCTCCGTTGAGAGGATAAGGAGAGGGGAATGAAAACGTCATCCGTCTTACTGTCGATGATGATATTGTGTTCTAGGACGACCTCGCTTTTTTGCAACCACAAACTATCATACGTACGAACATAAAACTATCCCAATACAACTCAACCGACATACAAAATATCCTCCTCATGCTCATGCTCCCGTTTTGTTTTACGTTGGTTAAACTACTTTTTCCTTATCAACCATCACACTCATCTATCTTACCGTAGAACGCTTTTGCCAAATATTTTAAAATATATACCCACCAAATCTGGCTTAATCCAAACGGAGATCGCGGGGTCATTAAACAGAGGAAGGAAAAAAAATTATAACTCTCAACTCAAAAAGTAAGAGGTGTCCTACAAGCAAGGAAAAAGCAGCAGCATTTATTCGGGGAACAAACCGAGAAGCATCGTTACACAGTCAACCCTTTGGAGTCAAATATATAATCAGACAATAATAATAGGGCAAAGTTTTTTTTTTTTTGAATTTTCTCATATTAGATTGTATTTTGACATCTATCTATAGAAAGTTTATGTTTGATTTACATGATTCATGAAACATAACTAATCACGGGATTTCTGTACATCATCAAAATTCTCCTAAACATCAAAATTCTAAAAAAAATTAAACCATGTATTTCACAAATCTAAGAAACCAAACATAAAATTTGTGTTTACGAAATTTCGACAATACAATCTTTAATAAATACATGATGACATAAATGTAGGATTCTTAAAAATTCAACAAACCAATCCTACCCAGACTGTAGGAATGCCACGGACCAGTAAGGGGCCATAGTCAACCGAAACAATAAGGGACGGTATTCAATTCACTTGGGGATGTAACTAAAAATGAAGAGAATGCAGGAGTACTGCTGCCGATGCGACCACAAATCCAATCCAACTGAAACGCTCTATATTCCCGCTACGGCGGAGTGCGCCTACTCGGCCTCATCATCTTACCATGGGGTCAACCGAAAAAGTAAATAAATAAAACAGCACATGCAACCTCGTTGCCCTTTTATATCTTCTCTACTCTTTCTTTACAATCTCGTGCATCTATATTATATATTATCTTCCTTCTATAAGCAAATTCCACTTCTATGCTCCCTTACCTTGGTTTGTATATTAACACAATTTTCTTTTATATTTAATCTTGGGAGTTGTGAGCCCATCCAGACTCTTGTGTGGGCAATCAACACATCTCCTTCTACTCTTTGGTATATACAAACCGCTCAACAGTTTTGTAATACCCTTCCCCTCCAATGTACCAGCACAAGTAGGGTCGAACATCATACTAAACCCAGACCGGATTGACTTAAACTGGACCGGACCGAGACCCAGTTATCAAAAAATATATAGACCGAGAACCAGATCGAATAAGAACATGTCCGGTCTAGGTGTTAGATCAGACCGGATAATTTATATTCATATACTCTTGACTATAAAATATAAAACAACTATGATATAGAACTTATAAAACACCAGAAGTTTTTTTTTATATATACTCTATATCCGCAATATTCATTATAAATATTAAATTTAATTGACATGTATAAGGAAATTTATTATGTTATTCCGTCCAACCGGTCCAGGTCGATTTTGGACCGGACCATACCAGACCGAGGACCGGAATTAGGAGAAATGAAGGAGTGAGGATCGGACTGAAAGTCAAGTCGGTCCAAGACCGGACATGACCGAATAACCGATCCGGTCCAATCCGCCGGTCTGGAAGTTGGGCCTGCAGCACAAGCGTTGTGAATTCTCGATAAACTCTTTGGACTACGCAATAGGTAAGTGGGGGAACGATTGTTGTCACCGACACCCACTCATGCTCCATAGGAGCATAGGTTCCATTTACTTTTTGCTTCAAATGCTTCTTACATCCATAGGATGTTTGCAGCTTAGACATTGTATTTTCATTCCACATGCTAAGAATAATGGTCCATGAAAATAAGCCTATGTTGTTGTAACGCACTTCTCAAGCACACATACTCACATAGCAGCGGAAGCAACACATACTTAGTTATTTATAACTTGTGTACTCAAGGAGGCACTAATAACGAAATAAACAATCATATAAACTTTTAAATAATAAACATGCTTATCATTTGAATACAACTCAACCGACGTACAAGTATCCCCTCAATGCTTCATTTCTGAATTGTGGGATATAAAAGAAAGCTTAGATTAGGGGTGGTAATCGGATTTGGGTTGAGCGAGTTTCGGTCAACACTTTTTGGCTAATCTTAAACTTACAAAAGATAGATTTTCGGGTCGAAACCCTTGACCCAAATCCGACCCAATAATAATTTCAGATCTATCAGGTCTGATTTGAAATCCAATACTAAGAGAATAATTTAGAAAAAATGATATGATTTTTCTAATCATAGATAATTTCTAGTTAACAAATTTCATTGTGATAAACTTACAATGTGATTAAGAAACACATATAAAGCCTATTGTAGTTTGTTCGAGAGTTCTAAATATAAATTCATAATATAATTAGTATAATAAATCATACAAATCAACGGTTTTACCATGTAGAATTGTCGAAATAAACTTTACATTTGATGGGTTAGTAATTTAATAGGCCAGCGAGTGTCTTAAAATATCATTTTTGTAATTTTATTTGAAAATATAATTATGAATTTCGGATCAATCGGGTCAATTCGGGTCTAAAGTCCAAACCCGGACTCTTAAATTAATTTCGAGTTCAAGGTCAATTTCGGATCGGGTCGAATAACTTATATCCTAAATCCACTTAAAATTTTAAGTTCAGGTCAGATCCAGCGAGTCGGGTCTTGTTTTATCGATCCTAGCCCAGACACTACAATAGCCACTAGTCTTGGTACAAATGTATCAGTGTGGTAAACCATTATAACAAGTTAGTTAACTACAACCATCAGGAAATCACACAGTCATCTATCTTATCGTGGCGGAATTCTTGCAGCAAGGGGTGCCTTTGCCATATATTTTATTTAGCCACCAAGTCTGGCTTAATAAAAGGAAGATCACGAGATCATTGAACAGAGGAAGGAAGAAAAACAATAACTCTCAACGCAAAAAGTAAGAGGTGTCCTATAACTACAAACAAGGAAAAGGCAGCAGCATTTACTCAGGGAACAAACCAAGAAGCATCGTTAAAGTCAACCCTTCCGAGTGAAATATAATCACATAACAGCAACAAGGGAATGCCACGGAGTAATGGGCCAGAGTTCACCGAAACAAGGAAACGGTATTCAATTCACTTGGAGATGTTGTAGATACGGAAAAATAGATTGAAAATGAATGCAGGAGCACTGCTGCGATGCGACCACAAATCCAAACCAACTGAAACGCTCTACTACGTTCCCGCTACGGCGGAGTGCGCCTACCCGGCCTCGCCTTAACGAGTGTGGATTTGCTGGTCCTGGTGCAAACCAAAGCTACGCTACTCCTTTGTTCGCAGCACAACACGTGGTCAATAGTAAATATTCTGTACTAGCCTCCTTCAGGAGTGACGCTCCGTCTGTTGAAATACGGCCTGGTTTATTATCAAGCCGAACATGTTCGAGGTGTTGGTTCGGTTCTGACGTCTACTCCGGATCATGCTACCAATTAATTTGTATTATCTTAAGTCATGTTAATCGATTTTCTTTATTTTGTAATCGAGAGTGCCTAGAGACCAGCACCTATTGTGTTTAATGATGGACACTGTCTTGATTTTGTGTTGTGAAACGAATTATTTCATAATTTATCTTTTATTAAATAAAAAATATCTTTTAATACTATCGAGATTGTGTGCTTTGTTTGCAATATCTTACATTACATACAACTAAGGGGTGTCAAATAATTTGAGATCGGAGATGCATCCACGTTGTTGAAAAATAGTCAATACAATCATTGTAGTGTTATTAATTGCCGTTCATGTATTATGTAGGAATTTGATTTTGTCTGACCTTATTAAATTATTTTTCATTACTGGCTTTGAAAATTTTTGTTGGTTTGAGATTTTTAAAATTGTATAAATTTTGGTCCTTGTCAGTTTGGAAGTTTGACATTAACATCTAAGTAGGTCCCTAGTCCGAGGAATTTAAATCTAGGGTTCTTAGTCTGACTAGCAAAAAGATGAAGTCAGATGGAACCCGGTTCAATTTTGAGTTGAATAACTCATAAAAAAAATCCAAGTTTTGTCAGGTCGGATCTTAAAATTTGATAATTGAGTTTGATTCTTAGTTGCGGGGAGTGTCCCTTCAACTGACGCAGAATAGATCCAAACTCAACATTTTGACAGTCCTAGATAAATATCAGAATTTAGACAATAAATAAAGTTTAGAAATTACATCAAGATATTCAGAAAAGATTGACTGCCCAATTTACGTGCTTCTACAAAGACGTTTTTGTAAGATCTCCCTTGTTAATTGGATATATGAAAGTCAAGATATCCATAGGATTTAAAAAGATAATTTTTGTAACTACCCACATAGAACTTGACCGGCTTAAAAGCGTATAAGAATAACACAATTGTTAGTTATGTATTTTTTGAACAACACGGAAGCTTATCTGACGCCTATCCATTTATTTGACACTACTCGGTTGTACTGGTCTGAAAAAACTATTTATTATTAAATATAGAAAGTTTATGAACATTACATAAAACACAATATAATCGATATTGTATCTGTCGAGCCGGAAAAGACAACGAAATCGATTCAACGCAAGAACCAATTCAGCTCGATACTATAAGCCCTTTCTGGACAGAAACACTTCACGGAAGTTTAAGCAGAATATTTATTAATGACCACGTGTTACGACTGCGAATGAAGGAATTGCGTGCTCCTATTTTGTACCAGGTCCAATAGATCCTACGCCCACCTGAACTTGGAGCCAACCCATAAAGTAAATAAATAAAGCAGCACAGGCAACCTCGTTGCCCTTGTATATCTTGTCTACTCTTTCTTTGCAATCCACCTACTCGTGCATCTATTTTATATATTATCTTCCTTCTTTTAAGCAAATTCCACTTCTCTGCTCCCTTATACAAATTGGATTTGTATATTAATATGCTTTTCTTTTCTAATTAATCTTGGGAGTTGTGAGCCTTTCCAGACTCTTGTGTGGGCAATCAACACATCTCCTTCTACTCTGTGTTGTATACAAACCACTCAACAGTTTCGCAATTCCCTTCCCCTCCAATGTACCAACACAAGTTGGCCATACAGCACAAGCATTGTGAATTCCCGATAAACGTACTCATTGGACTACGCAATCGGTAAGTGGGGGCACGTTGTTGTCACAGACACTCACTCATGCTTCATAGGTTCCATTTACTTTTTTCTTCAAATGCTTCTTACATCCGTCGCATGTTTGCAGCCTAAACATTCTGTTATCATTCGACATGCTAAAAATAATAGTCCAGAAAAATAAGCATATGTTGTTGTAACGTCACTTTTCAAGCACATACATGCACATAGCAGAAGCAACATATAATTAGTTATCCATAACTTGTGTACTCAAGGGGGCACTACATAAAACTGACATTCATAATAACAAAATAATCAATCACATAAATTTTAAATAATAAACACTCTCACCATTGTTCTTAAAAATTGAAACATAGATGTATCACATAGAAAACTCATTTCACATCTTGAGACAACGTCTTACTCTAAAGTTCTAAACAGTGGAAACAAATAACTAAATCTATAAACCTGATGATCGTCATGTAGTTGACATCCCACCAAATCTTATCATGCTTTATATTTGTGCTTGAGTCTATGAGATCTGATTTACTTCTGCTCCTCACGTGTCCTCAATAATATATTGGGAAAACGAGCGTTACGGTAAGTGATATGAGTATTCTAGTATATGAATTACTGAAGTAATAAGATATTACATGATACTGTTAGATATTTTATGCGTGATATTGTAATAAACTATGTAGAAATTCTGAAACATAAATAATCCCTCTTCTTTTAATTTAACTCTTGCCTTTTTATTATCTTTTTCATAAACATGTACTCTAGTACCTGGGTCTCATGACCTGCACTAAGGTATCTAGGTCACATAACTTGCACTCTTGGCCCTAAGTTATGTATCTAATCAACCTATACTACAGGCATGGGCGTCATGAATTGCACAAACGACATGAGTCATGTCTACTCTTATCTTAATTTCTTTCTTCATATTTATAATGAGATTATGTGCATGCACTGAATTAAGGTATCTACTATTTATGATTTTTGTATGATTGTAGCCATCATTGTACGATAAGTAATCCTATGTGACGCGGAAGTGTATCCTCTATGGTGCAACACACCCTCGGTTGGCACAACGTGCACTTCATTGACACCAAAGTGTCCTCTGTGGTGAAAAATACTTCTGTTGGCATAATGTGTCCTCTATGACACCCACAATGTCTTCATAAATATGTACTCTGGTACCTGGGTCTCATGAGATGTACTAAGGTGTCTAGGTCACATAATTTGTACTCTGACCCTGAGTTATGTATCTAATCGGCCTATACTGAGGGCATGGGCCTCATGACTTGTATAAACAACATGAGTTATGTCTACTCTTATCTTAATTTCTTTCTTCATATTTGTAAATGATATTATGTACATGCGTTGAATTAAGGTATCTACTATTTACGACTTCTGTCTAATTGTAGCCACCATTATACGATAAGTACTCCAGTGTGACGCAGAAGTATGTCCACTATAGTGCAACACACCCTCAGCTGGCACAATGTGTACTTTGTTGGCACCAGAGTGTCCTATATGGTGAAACACACCTCTGTTGGAATAATGTGTCCTCTGTGACACCCACAATGTCTTCATATGGAGACTATTTAGTGAGGACTTAATCCTATAATGCATATAGTCAATATCTTGATGTCATTTTCTAACTATTCTTAATTTCTTATCTCTAGATCTTAATCTATTATCTATGAATCTATTCTCAATATCTTTTCTCTAAATCTTAACATATAGTCTCTGGATTTGTATCACTATTCTTTAATTGTGAACTAGATTCATATCTAAATTTGAAATATGTTATTCTTATTGTCTAGATAAATCTTAAACTAAAACTCTAAGTTGATAAAAAATTACTTGATCAAATTGTGATATAGGATACATGACATCTAAGTATAGAGGTTTAAAAATGAACTAAACTTAGCATAGAAATATTGAGTATCTAAAAGTAGCTTAGGTATTAAATATTTGAAATATGAATTTCTTATATGATAACTCAATCTCTTTTGAAACCCCATTAAATCCGATCTTAACATGAATCTTAATGCATTCATGTGAGCTAAAATCTTGAAGCATTATGTTCTCATATTCTTATCATGACTCAATCATGAATCTTAATAAAATCTTATCTTAGAACTTGATCATTACTTAGTACATCCTAATCTTATAATATTACAATGAATTCAATTCTCAATATATTCTGATCTTAATAGAATATTTATCATGAACATTAGATCATGTCTTAATATGATCAAAACTTATATTCTTATATTGTACTTAACTCTTACATATTAATCGTTTTAAGTTCTCAGGTCTCATTTTATATAAGAAATCTTAAAAGTATATTTCTGTTTGAAATCTTAAAAATAAAGTTATCCCAAATTATAATTAAGTATGACAATCTTGCTTGTATATCTTAAATTGTAGTCTTCTTCATTAAGATGAATCATTACTAAGAACTTGTACACGAACATGATCCTTTAGTTAATTTCCACATGAACCTGGTTCATGAGTCCCAATCATTCTAAGAAATCTTGATAACATGTTATTACTTGAGATATTAGGTACATGTAAGGACATAACCATGAATGCATGAAGATCTTACTTACATATCTTAACATAAAATCATAAAACACTGGATCACATAAAACATGGAATCTTATATAAGAATCATGAAAATATGTTGAGTTTGATAAATGCGAATACTCATGGGCATCAACCACTTACCTCTCTTGAAGAAA
Organism: Alisma plantago-aquatica; assembly: GCA_963693085.1. NCBI lineage: Eukaryota > Viridiplantae > Streptophyta > Magnoliopsida > Alismatales > Alismataceae > Alisma > Alisma plantago-aquatica. The sequence continues at coordinate 1,053,098,838 of OY856413.1, read as the reverse complement.
ACTTGATTGCTCACCATAGGTTGAATAAATCCTAATCATATTATTGGGGCTATTGAACCCTGATCACCCTGCCCGTTCAATAATCATTCATTAATAATTATATCCACCTTAGTTTCTAGGTTTTACATGGTTCTTGGATAACACATGGAAACTAGGAGTGAAATAGGGCTCTCAAACTTATTCCATCATCTAGATCTTGAAAAATTTATCAAATTTCATATATAACTCCACCCTATAGCACATACAAATAAATAGATATGAAATTTTCAAGACCAGACAATCAAAATTAAGATAAATCAATTCATCATATTCCGAGGTTCTAATCAAACAAAAATGAAAAGACTGATTAGCCCTCTGATTAAATCCCAGACTATAGGCATGACACATAATGTCTCTCATGATGCCTCAACAATAAAATACATAGAAAATATCAAAAATACCCTTAACCACCTAATACATCTATTAGCATCCCTAGGGTAATCACGTGAAAGTGGCACCATGCTTCTTCCAGCCTTGGCCATGGCACGACCAAACATTCCTAGAGCTTGAAGCTCAAACCCAAACATGAGATAGGCTTTAGATTTTACAAAAACAACAATGTCGTAATTGTTCTTGGGTCCTCACGATGAAAATGGCCCCTTGAAGGGACCTTGCCATGGTTGGAGTTTGCGAACGACCATCTCACCATGGCCAGAAATAGGTAAAGTGTATTTGAGATTGAAATCATGTCGTGGTGGTGCGAACATGGAATGGAAAGTTGGAAAAATCTTCATTGCTATCTACATAATGTGGGAGAAAAAAAACCAGGAGAAAAATGAGACAAAGAACAACATCTCATGGCTTGACCTTTCATGCCACCTTCGACGGCCATGGATGAATTTGTGAACCTGGCACTACATTAAATCCAAGGCTATGATAAAGCTTCTCAAGGGAAGATTAGAAGACATGGAAACTCAACCCGAGCCTAATTGATCATAGACACCCAGATCTGGGAGCATTGGACCATCATTTTTCAGGTTGAAGATGGACTCCGTAGGGATGGCTCGAGGGGCTACAACTGCAATTGAAGGGGGAGGAGGATTTCAAAGAGACTTGAGATTCTTCCTAGATCGAATCTAGAACCTGGGATATGCTTTCATCTTGTATGCAACCAACTTCATGGTCGAGAAAAAAAAATCCTTTGGTGATTGGTTGCAAGTCCAGCAAGTTAGGGTTAGTTATAGGGCTTAAAACGACCAAAACCAACTCTTTATTTTAATGGGAGTCTTATCTTCTAAGAAAAATTGAATAGATTGGGGGAAAATAGATTGAATCAGAGTATGTTCTATCGAGGCTTCTATTCCCCTGACCTTCTGTACACGAGAGGTAGGGTATAATGGTCTAACCCAGATGCTCATCCTATGGCTGGGTGAAAAGTCAAGAATAGCATGACAACTAGATATGTTATTATCTAGAGTAACTTAGGTGAAAAAGCATAATCAAATGTACAAGTTGGATAATTATGTGATTATCTATTAATTACTTCTTGAAGTCAATTGGAATATATAGTTGGGGTCTTTTAAACCCAACCAAAAAATTACACCATTGCTGATTTGGATATGAGGAATCTAACAATTTGCTCAATTCTCACATTTGGGGTAAAAAACGTGAAATAATTTTATATTATTTAAACTTAGTAATTCCTAATAAATCATAAGATAAACATTTTTATGTCAAGTAATTAATCCTAGCTTATTATCATATATAACCATTAAAAAATTTAGATGAAAAGGAGTTCTAGATTTTGAGATATCATCAAATCTAGGAATACTGATCTTTTCAAAATATTCTAAATTATCCACTATAGTCTTTAACGATATTGAAGCATTTTCTCATGTTATATTAACTATAAAACATATCTTAATTCCGTATTTTACTAAGATGAATGTTATGTGTGTAATTTTTAAATAAAAGACCCTCAAACATATAACTCTAAATTGCAATGTATATTTTAACCCGATTTTTAAACAAAAATCTTTTATCAAAAAATTTGATGTTACAATTCTACCCATGTTATGGGAATTTCTTTTTTGAAATTTGATTAGGCCACCCACCTTAGGGTTTTTCATTTCCTATATACACTAACTCTCTAATGCTATCTTAAAGACTCATTAGCACATACTCAAAGGGTGTTGTTCTAATGGATAAACATCTAAGTCTGACTAACATGTGCATATACCACTAGTCGACCTTGAGATCTGTCTCACATCATCCTCATCATATAAGATAGAAGGGAACCTATCATGCTACTCTTCATAGGGAGTTGCAAGAGGATCTTGTTTGATTTTAAAACCAACTTACTTATATATAGAAAAATATCTACCCTTTTTAAGCATTCTTGGTCTTACTATGTATCTAATTATATTTAGGTGACTACATGTCTCAAACTTTTAATACCAACTCTTTTTTTCTCTATCACCTTTAATTACATGTCATCAGGTCATATATCTAGAGGTGACATGTTCTATCATACTTATCTTAGATCACCTCTTATGCACATGTCCCATACACATGCACACAAAAAGGGAAACAGACAAGAACGACACATATAACATCTTCTCTACAAAACCCCATATGCATGTGTCCCATCTAGAGAGAACATACTTGGTGCGCTTCCGCTAGAGGCTTGCAACACCGGCCAACTAGGGTGGCCGGGTGCAATCCACGAGGTCAGAAGGCACGGGAGATGGGATCCTCACTTTCAAAATTTGTATGGTCCCAAATCGAGTCGATCACTAAAACTAAAACAGTTCGCCCGCAAGCGTACAGGGTACTGTCGTAGTATAGGTGAAAGGCAAGATGTGGGGTCGAACCATAGAGATAGAGGGGACACTAGAGTTAGAAGGCGTGAGCTATGTTCCTTTTGCGGAGCTAGGGTTTTATGGTTTTAAGGTTGTTTGATGGTTTGATTATACTAAAGAACAAGTATGAAAGACACAATTGAAACTAAGTTATCAAAAACCGAACTAGCAATCTAGGTGACAAACTAGCTAAACTAAGACAGGGGCAAGAACAAACTACACTAGACTAAGCAAGAAACTAGCAATTAAGAGCCTAAGTTAACCACTAATCAAGATCAAAGACCTAAATTAACACTAGCTAGCAAAACTAGGCAATTAACTAAGTTAACCAAAGCAATTGAACTACACTAGCATTAACAAGCAAACAGAGCAATTAAGGTTTTAAGCAAGAGTGATTAAGGTGGGTGGGCTGTTTGGGAAATTTCACTTTGATTTTAGTTGGGGGAGTTCATTAAACATGCATGATTCTCAATTCATATCTAGATTACCAAACCAAACAACAAGGACAATGCCATTAGAACATACCCTATACTACTAGTAGAAGACTAGGGTTAGGTGTAGTGCTAGTGAGATTGGCCAAATCTAGGTTTCTAGGGTAAGTGATAGTGAACAATTGAGGGTTGAGGGTAGAGATGGGAGTGGAGATGAGTGGATTTGACCTCATGCCACTAGCCACTCTAGCCTTTAGAAGGACCGAGGCAATTGCATCACTCTCACTTATACTAGCCACTTAAATCTCACACTTACTTGTAGGAGGAGGGATGTGTATGTAGGAACAAAGGGGGCTAGCTAGAGATCCACTAATTGGACCTAGGAGCCAATCCTAAGATTGCCACATACACTCCAATTCCTCCTAAAAGCTAAGTGTCATCAAACATCTCAAAGCAAGCAATCCATGTTATAAGCACAAACCACATGCAATAAAATAGGAAATGAGATAGAAGAAAGAAGCAATCATCATAGATATGAATTAAGTTCATTACAAGCAACTCTCCCCCAACATGGTATCAAAGTCACATTTTAACCCCAAACAACCCACCACAAGGGGCTTAGCTAGACATGATCAAGAAAATAAGAAAAGAAAGGGGTAGAAGAGGAAGAAATTCCATGAAGCTTGATGAAGTGGCCTTCTTCACCTCCAAGCTGCTGCAGACGATCTCCCTCCTCCAAGGGTGTAGGGGAGCATGAAATGGTGGGGGATTATGGATGAAAACCTAGGAAACTAGGATTCCATGGTGGAATGAGGGTGGAAATGGTGGATGGTGATCCAAAATGCAAGGAATTTGCATAAGGAACTCAAGAATGGAGGGTGGAGTAATGTAGCAGCTGTGAGGGGGTGTGTCACCTAGTGCTATGGCCGCCACCCAGGTATATATAGGTGGTGGTGGAAGCACTAGCGTAAGTAGGGGAAGTTTAGGAAAAGCAGTGAAAAAGTGTGTAGGGTCGGTGATCACCACGGTCGTGGTGGGTATGCCACGACCGTGGTGAGGGTAGTGGGGAACGGCTGTGGGGGGTGAATATGGTCGTGGTGTGAAGGGAGTGGTGAAAAAGTGAAGTATGGTGGTGGCCACGGCTATGGCAGAGTGCCACGGTCGTGGTGGGTAAGGGGCACCACGGCCGTGTTGGGTAACACAGCCGTTTTGGAGGAGGAGGAGGTGACCGTGGGAGGGGCCACGGTACTCTTGATCATCTTCGGCTACGGTCGTGGCGACTTATCCACGGTCGTGGTGGCTTGGAGGAAATCCCTGTTGGCAATTGAACTTCTGGCAATTAATTCCCACGACCGTGTTCTCTTCTACTGACCACGACCGTGCTGATGGCCACGGCCGTGGTGTCTTCAATGGCCACGGTCGTGGCAGGTGGCCACGGCCATGGGATTCTGTGGAATTTCCCTATTGAACACTATTGGATCTTTGGCAATAAATGCACGACTGTGGCATTGTGGCCACGGCCGTGGTGAAGCTTGCATGACTTGGTTTCACTTCTGACTTTGCCATTTTCGGATGTCTTTGCTTGGGGATGATTCTTGGCCACTAGAGGTAGGTTGAGGGAGACTTTGGGGCCTTCTTTGGGTCCCTCCTTGAGTGGGGGAACCCTAGAACTCCCTCTCTCTCTCTCTTCCATCTAAGCATGGTCCAAGTACCTGAAAAATAGTGCAAAGAACATCCATAAGCATATTTGCAATGATAATCATATTGGGGAAAAAGACTTGTAATCTAACATGTTTAGATGCAACTTAAGTACAAAATGGCATAGGATGGAGCCCTAAAATAGGGTTGCATCACCACCCCAAACTTAAAACATACTTGTCCTCAAGTATGCTCTAACTCAATCTCTCTACAAATTTTCCACAAACAAGAAATGACAAATGGAATGTAAAAGATGATTACTGCTGAATGGTATCAAAGATGACTGAGTGCATGAATTTCACCTCTCTCCTCTCCTTCTTTCACAATCCAATCATGATAAGAGCACAAAGCACATGAACTTCACATATAGCGCGTAGAAAACACAAGTTATCCATACTTCTTCCATAAAGTTCCGGGTAAACCGTTTCATGATAGTGTTAATCGAGGATGACTAGGAGTGTTGTTTCACCTTCATGCGTTCAGTCTTATGTTTCAAATCACACCAAATGACCCACGTGGCTGTAGAAAAGGGCAAAATGGGCTAGGTTTGATGTTTCCTAGCTCAATAGGTATGAAAGTGGAAGAAAGGGTTGTAGTAACATTCTTGGAGTGTTTTTACACACTCATGTTTTCTTTATTTGAATGCTCTTAAACAGGAGCATCCTTTTATTTTATTTTTGCTTTTCTTTTTCCTTTCTTTTCTTTCTTTCCCTAAGTGTAGATAGGTCATATGGTGGATAGAGTGAAGTGGGGAGATAAAGATATGGCCACCCCAAACTTTTGGAGGTGGCCAAGGCTGATTATGTGCACTATGGCATCTTTTCATGAGGCGGAGGGGTATGAAGATGGTGGAAGAATAGTCGGGTCAAAGAGGGGTCATTGGTATGATTTTCCACATAAGACATCCTGCATGAGTATTAATCCAACACTTCATCCAAGATATCACACCACATGAATGAACAAAATGAAATTGATATATCAAACAAGTAATTCCACAAACACTAAGCATTCAAAGCTTGCTCAATTTCACAATTCAACCAATTCAATCGCAATCCTAAGAGAGGTGATGCACATGTAAAAAGTCAAACATTGATACCACTTAGCAACAAACAATGGTGATTCACTTGCATTTGTCAAAGGTCAACATTTTAATTCAAAACAGTAGAGATTGGGTCAAAACATGCTTTTTAGACAAAAAGTCTCAAATTTGGGCAAAATTGGCCAAAATGGTGCCAATTTGCACTAAATCACATGTAAACCTACTTTAGAGAATTTAAAGACATAAAGCACCAAATCCTACTTAACATGTCCAAGAAACTACAAAAACTACATGAAGATGCAATGCATGGTATGGAAAAGTAAAAATTTTGAAAAATTACACAAAAATGCAGAAATCAACTACATGCCATGCAAAGATGCAATGAAAACAAAACAATAAAACTAAACTAGATGGCAGAGGTGATGACAGAATGACAAAATGAGAGATAGATTGGTGCATACCACCCTACCCACCCCCAAACTTTAGAATCATGCTGTCCTCAGAATGAAACTATAGCTTAGGGGAGATAGGGGAAGTGTCATGGCTGCGGTGGCTGGTCCGGCATATGCGGAGGATCTGGAGGAGGTGACAAGGCTGGAGATGAGCCTGATGGAGGATGCTGGTAGTAGTGCCCCCAGTAGTCATCCTAGGGTGGAGGGTAAGTCTGTGGATACCCAGCTAAACCACCCCAAAAATCTGCACCCCATTCGGGGTTTCTTGCTACCTGGGCATGGTGATATTGATATAACTGGTTGATCTGATAGTGCATCTGCTGCTGATCATACCACATGTGCTGTTGGGCAAGCTGCATGTCACCTTGGGTCTTCTGAATATTCTCAAGGTGTGCCTGGATTGTGGCCATGTCATAGGCATTCCCTGAGGGTGGCTGCAGCTGGGATGTCCCCTCATCCCTCCTTCTTGTTCTTCGGGGTTGCCTTTGTTCTGCATCTTCTTGCTCCTGCCCTTGTACATTAGATTCAGTGATGTCTTCATGTACGGCATTGGCTCCCCTTGTATACGTCTCTCTTGGGTGTTCTTGCTGCCATTTCAAAAGTTTTTCTTTCAATTTGAAAAGAACTCCCAATGCGGATAGAAGAGGCACCGCGTGGTATGGCAGCTCGAGCTCAAAGTCCGGCACACTAGTAGTAAGATAGATCATCTTCTTATCCTTCATATTTTTAGTGTGCGAGTGCACCAAGTAGTTGAGTTCAACAAACTCTGCCTCAAGTGCGTCTTGTAACCCCGAGAGATCGTATCCCAACGCTAGTGCAATCGAAGTCACAAACCCACCCATGACAAAGGGTTTTGTGCTCTTATAGGGTATGGACTTCATATGATCAATCAAAAGAACACCAAGGTCTAGGTGCTTATTTAGGTGCATCAATATCAAGACAAACATATCTTTTTGTGAAATGGAGCCTTGATTATCATACCTCCCCACAATTGTGTTTGCCAAGACCTTCTGCACATAGCGCATCATTGGGTTGCTTATGGCGGCTGTTTTTTATCTTCTTGCCTCGTACACGTCGCTGCCTGTGATTGTCTCCCAGAAATAGGCATAATCGAGTTCTTTCTCCCTCTCTAACAAGCCATCATCCATTTTCACGACTTCTTCAGGACTTGCAGCGAATATCCCATTCAGCTCAGTGGATGTGAGGGTGTGCACATTGCCCATTATGGCAAACTTGATTGCGTCACAACCTCTCACTTTCATCCTTTCGAGAGTAGCGAAGAATTCTCGGGTCAAGGCGACGTAGGTTGGTTTTGGTGTGAAAAGGATATCCCACAACCCTATTCTCTTTAAGTTTCCTTCCACTGCCTCCTTGATCCCTAGATCCTCAATCACTTTCTGAGACCCGTACTTGGTGGCGACGACTCGCCTTGTCATGCACTCAGGGTAGATAAGATCAACCTTCTTTTGCCTGTGTCCTCTACCATAGGACACCCCCGCCGGTTCTTTGCCCATGGTCTTTTCTCTATCTACTTTCAGATGTGCCAGAACATCATCTCCTTCCGGCTCAAGCTCTACCTCTTCCTCCTCGCTGTCTTCTTCTTCCTCCATCATGTAGGAATGCGACCCCGAGCTGGAGTCCAGATTGTACCAGTGGGCCGATTGCTCCTCGTCTTGCTGTAGTTGCCGCGTGGGTCACGGCTGCACATCACGCCTCACCACCGCACTAGACATCGAGTGGTGGGGTGGTGTGGGCTTTGGAGGCAGCCTGGATGATGACGACGTTGTCTTTGTTTTTGGATTTTTCTTGGCAAGCGCCGGCTGAATTTCATCAATAAGGTCATCCAAGTTGACCCCCATGGAATCCTCCTCTTCTTCGTCCTCTCCCTCGTAGGTGGCATCCGTGATGTGGTGGCTATAAGATGAGCGGGAGTGTGATCCGCTCACCGATTGGGACCGACAGAGGGAATGGTGGGCGGAGGCAGTAGGTGAAGGTGTGTGGGATGGCATGGACACCTCGGAGGAAGCGTTCTTGGAACACCGCTTCCCTCCGATGATGATGTTCGTCCCCTTAGTTATGGCTCTCCCGATCTTTTTCATGGTGGAGATGGAAGTGAAGGTGGTGATTTTCAGATTTTGGTGGAGAAAGCGGTGTGAATGTGGTTTTGTTGGTGGAATAGAAGGATATTGATGTATGGATGGTGGGTATATGATTTGTGGTGGATTTGGGTGAGAATGGAAGGGTTTTCATGGAGGTTTTGTGTAGGGGAGCTGTAGGGCGGAGTGGAGATGGAAATGGAGATGGAGTAGCGATTGGGCTAGATTGGATGGTGGAAAGGGTAGAGGGATGGCTTGGGATTGATTTGGAATGGATTGGGGTTCAAACAGAGGTGTTTTTGGGGGTTGGAGGTGGTGAATAGGGGAGCACGGAGTCGTTTTCCTCCGCTACGGTCATTTTGTGCGAGCTTGAAGACGATAGAATAATGAGGGGGTCAGGTTTGGATGCTTATAAGTTATATTTTTTTTCCTGAACCGGGCTCGGCCACGGTCGTGGCAGGTGGCCACGGTCGTGGCCAGGGTTGGGTAGCACAGCCGTGGCGGGCACCACAACCATGTTGTCGAAGAAGAGAGTCCCGACTTGACCTCTCCACGGCCGTGGCCGTTCCTTTTCAGCACGGTCGTGGTGAAATACCATGGTCGTGGCCATTCTTGCAAACAACCTATAACTTCGGACAATTTGGTGCTTTAATTTGCATGGTCGTGGTGGGAAACCATGGTCATGGCCTTGTCCTCCCGCCACGGTCATGGCAAGTTGCCACAGTCGTGGCTGATCTTGCAAAAATCCTGTAGCTTTGGCCAGTTTGATGCATTAATTCCCACGGCCGTGGTAGGGGGACACGGTCATGTTTGGCCGAGCACACCACGGTCATGTTTGGCCAAGCACACCACGGTCATGTTTGGCCAAGCACACCATGGTCGTGGTCTGTCTCCACAGCCGTGTTGGGGTGGTTTCTTCAGTTTTCAAACTTTAAAACTTGAACTTTCGATTTCATTTGTTCTTTTGCCACAAATCTTCTTGAATGACCTTGACTTAACTTCTAAAACCTATCTCTCTACTGTCTAACACCTGCACATCATCAAAACTCAAACAAAAACTGTAAAGCACAAGTGTGCGTGTGTGTTTTTGTGTAAAATAAAGAAAAAGTATCAAAAGAAGGGTTCGAGAATCTCAAACCACGTGGGTTGCCTCCCACTAGCGCTAAATTTAACGCCTTCAGCCAGGCCTATTGATTATTGAACTTTTTCACTTTTTCGGAACCTTCAATAGATCCTTGTAGTAAATTCCTTTCTCGTCGCCATCCAAGCTTTCTTCTTCATCGGATTCTTCCTTTACAAGCATAACAACATCAAAATCTTGATTGGCCTTGTCCGGGCCGACTTCAACAACAAATTTCAACCTTTGCCCATTGACGGCAAATTCCTTAGCTCCTTCTTCTGTACATATAACCACAACACCAGATGGGTAAACCATTTTTACAAGATATGGTCCTTCCCATCTAGATCGGAGTTTCCCCGGGAAGAACTTCATTCTAGAATTGTAGAGCCATACCCATTTTCCGGGCTCAAACTCTTTCTTTTTTATGATCTTGTCATGTAGAAACTTGGTTCTTTCCTTGTAACTCTTTGACATTTCATACGCTTCATGCCACATTTCTTCTAGCTCATGTAATTGAAACTTTCTTTTCATTCCGACACTCTCTTCATCAAAGTCCATCTTTTTCAAGGCCCAAAGTGCCTTGTGTTGCATCTCAACCGGCAAATGGCAACTCTTACCATAGACAAGCTTGAATGGTGTAGTGCCAATCGGGGCTTTGTATGTAGTCCTATATGCCCATAAAGCTTCATTGAGGCGAAGTGACCAATCCTTGCGGTCTGGTCACACCGTATTCTCTAAAATGAGCTTTATCTCCTGATTTGTCAGCTCAACTTGACCAATCATTTGAGGAGGGTAAGGAGTAGCTACACGATGGTTCACTCCATGTCTCTTTAGTAGCCCTTCAAAGGTGTGGTGGATGAAATGACTCCCGCCATCACTAATCATAGCCCTTGGAACACCAAAACGGCTAAAGATGTTGGATTTCACAAAATCACACACCACCTTATGATCATTTGTCCTTGTTGCCACAGCCTCAAAACCATTTTGATACATAGTCTACGGCGACCAAGATGTAGACATACTCGAAAGAAGGAGGGAAAAGACCCATAAAGTCAATCCCCCAAACATCAGACACTTCCACCACAAGAATAGGTGACAAAGGCATCATGTCCCTTTTTTAGATAGTGCCCACTTTTTGGCACTTGAAGCAACTCTTACAGAAGTCATGAGCATCTTTGAATAATGTTGGCCAATAGAATCCACATTGAAGAATTTTGGCGGCTGTGCGTTTCCCTCCAAAATGACCTCCACACATTCCGGAATGGCACATAGATAAGACTTCTTGCTGCTCCACCTCCGGAATACACCTCCTAATGAGTTGGTCCGGGCAATACTTGAAGAGGTGAGGGTCATCCCAAATGTAGTTCTTAACCATAGCAAACAATCTCTTGCTTTCCTCTCTTGTCCACATGCTAGGTATCCTCCCACTGGCTAGGAAATTCGCTATGTGCTTGTACCATGGCTTTTGGGCAGATGAGATTAAGAGGAGTTATTCATGTGGCATTGTCTCTTTGATTGGCCTTGTCATATCACAAGGTCCATCAAGGCGGGAGAGATGATCTGCTGCACCATTTGCTACTCCTTTCTTATCCACAATTTCTATGTCAAATTCTTGGAGCAACAAAATCCATCGGATCAACCTTGGTTTTGAGTCTTTCTTGGACATGAGATACTTCAACGCAGCATGGTCCATGTAGATCACCACTTTGTTTTGTAGCAGGTAAGAGCGGAATTTATCTAGAGCAAAGATGACGGTGAGCAACTCTTTTTCAGTAGTGGTGTAGTTTCTTTGTGCCTCATCTAGAGTCTTGCTCGCATAGTATATAGCGTGAGGAATCTGGCCAATCCTTTGATCCATCACAGCCCCCACTGCCATATCAGATGCATCAGTCATGATCTCAAATGGCAAAGAGAAGTTGGGGGGCTGCATGATCAGAGCAGAAATTAGCTTTTCCTTCAAGTGATTAAAGGCTTCAATGCATTTGTCATCAAAGTGAAACTCGACATCTTTTTCAAGCAGGTGGCACAACGGTCTTGAAATTTTGCTGAAGTCTTTAATAAAACGGCGGTAGAAACCAGCATGTCCCAAGAAAGATCGGACATGTCTTACGGTGGAAGGAATGGAAAGGGTAGAGATGAGGCCCACTTTGGCCTTGTCAACTTCAATCTCGTCTTTAGAGACTCGGTGGCCTAGAACGATGCCTTCGGGCACCATGAAGTGGTTTTTCTCCCAAGATAGAACTAGTCGAACTTTCACTCATCTCTCGAGGATGACAACCAAGTGTAGCAAGCATTCATCAAAAGTCTTTCCGAAAACTGAGAAATCATCCATGAAAACTTCAAGTGACGAATCAAGCATGTCTGCGAAAATTGAGGTTACACATCTCTAGAAAGTGGAAGGGGCATTGCACAACCCAAATGGCATTCTCCGGTAGGAAAATGTACCACTTAGACAAGTGAATTTCGTCTTCTCCTAATCCGCCGGATGCACAACAATATGAAAATATCCCGAGTATCCATCAAGAAAACAGTAGAAGCTCTGCCCAGCCAATCTCTCTAAAACCTGATCAAGAAATGGGAGTGGGTAGTGATCCTTCTTTGTCTTTTCATTGAGCTTCCAATAATCAACAGACATTCTCCACTTGGATTGCTCTCTCACCGGCATAAGCTCACCATCGACATTTTCTGCAACCGTAATCCCACCCTTCTTGGGCACAACTTGGATGGGACTCACCCACGTACTGTCAGAAATGGGATAGATGATCCCTGCATCAAGCAACTTTACAACCTCTTAAGTTACAACGTCCTTCAACTTGGGATTTATCCTTCTTTGCATTTGGCGGGTCGGTCTCACATCTTCTTCTAAGTATATCCGATGCACACAAATAGAGGGGTCAATCCCTCTCAAGACAGCAATAGACCATCCAATGGCTTGGATGTTCTTCCTCAAGACTTCCATCAAGGCATCTTATTGCTCAGGAGAGAGAATGGAGGAAATGATCACCGGGAGGGTGTCATTTGAACCAAGGAAAGCGTACTTCAATCCTTCAGGAAGTGTCTTCAACTCAAGAACGGGGGGCTCTTCAAGAGAGTTTTTCAATGGCTCAGAGATGGAAGGGAGGTCTTCACTTGCAGCCACCAAGGATAGCTCACACTCTTCATCATCTTCCTCGTCATCCTCGGGAAACTCAACTATCGGATCTAATCCTCTACCTTGAGTGGCAGTTTGAATCCAAGAAGGTAAGCATTCTTCCACGATCTCATCTAGGCACTCAACTAGATAGCAGTCTTCTTCGGTTACACCTATCATTTTGGCCTTGGATGAAGATTTAAAAATGTTCAACTGGATCTTCATGTGCATGAATGTCACATACATCGTACCAGTCCTCACATGAATGACAGCATCAGCTGTGGCTAGGAAGGGTCTCCCCAAGATGATAGGCACCTTTCTAGTCTCTTTTTCCATATCAAGAATGATAAAATCAGCTGGGAAGAAGGCAGAAGTATCCTCATCAAGAAGGACCAGCACATCATCCACACGCCTTCTAGGCATCTTCACAGATCGGTCGGCCAACTGTAGAGTGCAATGGGCTGGCCTCAACTCCCCCATTTGGAGCTCAGCAAACAGATCATACGACATCAAATTTACGCTAGACCCCAAGTTAAGAAGATCCTGGTCTATGCGATGTGCCCCAATGTAGCATGAGATGATGGGAGCACCGGGGTCTTTCCTCTTTCTTGGAATGGTGTGCTACATAATTGAGCTCACTTGCTCGGTAAGCTTTACCTTCTTCGGGGTTCTCCCCGTAGTTCTTCTCTTGAAAGTACAAAGATCCTTCAAAAACTTAGCATATGAAGGAATTTGCTTGACTGCATCAAGCAAAGGGATATTGATCTTCACTTGTTTAAAAGTTTCCAAAATGTCCTCGGTATGCTTTTTCCTTCTTTTCTCGGCAGAAGGCTCCTTAAGAGCCTCGGGGAAAGGGGGGAGTTGGGACCTCAAATGGTCCATCTCAGCAATATCATCGACTGGTATCACGGGAATCACGGTATCATCATTCAGTATCTCGGTATCAACTATCAGAATCATGGTATCAACACTGCCTCTGATCACAGTATCATCAATCTGCACCTCAGCATCAACCTGCTCAGCCTCAGTATCATCTCTGCCAACAACTGTACCATGGGGGCTCTCCAAAGTCCTGCCACTCCTCAATGTAGTCACTGCCTTCACATGCTCATGGGTGGTAGGAGAGGGAGCTTGTGGAGGTGGTTGTGGCTGTTGGGGTGGTGGAGGCCTTTGGTGAGGGGAGTTGGGATTTTGAAGAATGAATTGGGGTTGCGGTTGTTGTTGTGGTGGGGTGTGGTATTGTGGAGGTGGTTGTTGGTAGGTGTGAGGTGGAGGTGGAGCATATTGATAATTGAGTGGCGCTTGAGGTGGTGGAGGAGCATAGGGGTTTGGTGGGGCTTGGTAATATGGTGGAACATAATCACTCGAAGTGTTCCCTAGAAAAGTCCCATCATTGTTCGGATTTGGCATTGGTTGAGATGGAAGTCTACCTTCTTCCCTTCTAGCCAAAGAGAGAGAAATATGATCCAACCTCTGCTCAAGATGGTTAATAGACTGCCCATGTGCATTGACATCCTTTTTTACTTCATCCAGGCTTCTTAGCCTTCCTAGCACTTCCTCCTCAAACTTGGAACTGTAGTGTGGCTTTTGCTGCCCCTATCCTTTCCCATCCTCGTTCTGTTGTTTCCAAGAGAAGTTCGGGTGGTTCCTCCACTCGGGAGTGTAGGAGTTGGGCATTGGGCCCTAGTTGTTGCGGCCACCAAAGGAATGTAGAGCATTGACTTCTTTGTCTACAGTATCAACCGCCATTGTGGGCTGGTTGGAAGAGCCACCAGCTTGATTTTTCATCATCCGCATCATATCGACTATCATCTTCATCATATCGGGGTCGTTGGTATTGCGACTCGAAGCTGCGGAAGAAGGTGGAGGAGCGTAGCTTCGATCACAATGCCCCCCTTTTATGGAAGCACGGTGGCGGGAGTTTTCTACGAGATGCTCAAACAACGGCCATGATTCCTCGGGCAGCTTTGCCATGAAAGTGCCCCCGCAGGAAGAGTCTACGTTGTTTTGGCTTTGCTCTTCAAGCCTAGTGTAGAAGGCCTGAACGAGCTGCCACAGTGGAACCTCATGATGGGGGCAATCGCGAAGTAGCTTTCGGAACCTCTCTCATGCCTCGTGGAAGGTCTCGTTCTTTTTCTGGGCAAACGACGTGATGCACCTTCTCATATAAGATAACTTGGTGATGGGGAAGAACTTCTTGAGAAACTCGTTCTTCACCTCATTCCACGTGACCAACTCTGGCTTTGTCACATACCACTCCTTGGCTTTCTCCTTGAGGGAGAAAGGAAAGAGTGTCCTCCTTATTGAGTCATCGGTGGCGGCTGGAGTGCGGAAGGTAGAGCATGTTTCAAGGAACACGTCTATGTGGTGGTAGGGATTCTCGTTCTCCATACTGAAGTATGTAGGGAGAAGTCCCAGGAGTGCCGACGGGATGGAGAACTGTTGACCTGGCATTTGGTCAACCAGAGTGGCGATGGGGGAGTTGTAGTTCCCCAATGTGAAGTACTCGTGAAGCGGGCGATGCGGCGATGGAGGTGGAGCATCTGGTGGCAGGTTGTTTTCAGCCATCTCGGCCTCTCGGTGTAGGTTGCGGCGAGCTTGACGCCTCGTTCTACCAATATCGGGGTCAGAAACCACCAAGTTGGTGCAAGTAGAGCACGTGCTACGCATGCACAGCTGTCACCTGCGCAAGACACAATCAGACAACAAGAAACTAAGTTAGCAAACCAAGATGCAAAAGTTACACAAAGAATAAATAATATCAATGGTGAGGTAAAAAGGAAGGGCTAAGCTACACTATCTAACTAGGCCGAGCGCCTCTATCCCCGACAATGACGCCAGAAAGCTTGGTTCGCTCCCGCTAGAGGCTTGCAACACCAGCCAAATAGGGTGGTCGGGTGCAATCCACGAGGTCGGAAGGCACGGGAGATGGGATCCTCGCTTTCAAAATTTGTATGGTCCCAAATCGAGTCAATCACTAAAACTAAAATAGTTCGCCTGCAAGCGTACGGGGTACTGTCGTAGTATAGGCGAAAGACAAGATGTGGGGTCGAACCACAGAGATAGAGGGGGCACTAGAGTTAGAAGGCGTGAGCTATGTTCCTTTTGTGGAGCTAGGGTTTTAGGGTTTTAAGGTTGTTTGATGGTTTGATTATACAAAAGAACAAGTATGAAAGACACAATTGAAGCTAAGTTATCAAAAACCGAGCTAGCAATCTAGGTGACAAACTAGCTAAACTAAGGCAGGGGCAAGAACAAACTACACTAGACTAAGCAAGCAACTAGCAATTAAGATCCTAAGTTAACCACTAATCAAGATCAAAGACCTAAATTAACACTAGCTAGCAAAACTAGGCAATTAACTAAGTTAACCAAAGCAATTGAACTACACTAGCATTAACAAGCAAACAGAGCAATTAAGGTTTTAAGCAAGAGTGATTAAGGTGGGTGGGCCATTTGGGAAATGTCACTTTGATTTTAGTTGGGGGAGTTCATTAAACATGCATGATGCTCAATGCATATCTAGATTACCAAACCAAACAACAAGGACAATGCCATTAGAACATACCCTATACTACTAGTAGAAGACTAGGGTTAGGTGTAGTTCTAGTGATATTGGCCAAATCTAGGTTTCTAGGGTAAGTGATAGTGGCCAATTGAGGGTTGAGGGTAGAGATGGGAGTGGAGATGAGTGGATTTGACCTCATGCCACTAGCCACTCTAGCCTTTATAAGGCCCTAGGCAATTGCATCACTCTCACTTACACTAGCCACTTAAATCTCACACTTACTTGTAGGAGGAGGGATGTGTATGTAGGAACAAAGGGGGCTAGTTAGGGAACCACTAATTGGACCTAGGAGTCAATCCTAAGATTGCCACATACATTCCAATTCCTCCTAGAAGCTAAGTGTCATCAAACATCTCAAAGCAAGCAATCCATGTTATAAGCACAAACCACATGTAATAAAATAGGAAATGAGATAGAAGCAAGAAGCAATCATCATAGATATGAATTAAGTTCATTACAAGAAACTCTCCCCCAACATGGTATCAAAGTCACATTTTAACCCCAAACAACCCACCATAAGGGGCTTAGCTAGACATGATCAAGAAAATAAGAAAAGAAAGGGGTAGAAGAGGAAGAAACTCCATGAAGCTTGATGAAGTGGCCTTCTACTTCACCTCCAAGCTGCTGCAGACGATCTCCCTCCTCCAAGGGTGCAGGGGAGCATGAAATGGTGGGGGATTATGGATGAAACCCTAGGAAACTAGGATTCCATGGTGGAATGAGGGTGGAAATGGTGGATGGTGAGCCAAAATGTAAGGAATTTGCACAAGGAACTCAAGAATGGAGGGTGGAGTAATGAAGCAGTTGTGAGGGGGTGTGTCACCTAGTGCTATGGCCGCCACCCAGGTATATATAGGTGGTGGTGGAAGCACTAGGGTAAGTAGGGACAGTTTAGGAAAAGCAGTGAAAAAGTGTGTAGGGTCAGTGATCACCACGGTCGTGGTGGGTATGCCACGACCATGGTGAGGGTAGTGGGGAACGGCCGTGGGGGGTGAATACAGTCGTGGTGTGAAGGGAGTGGTGAAAAAGTGAAGTATGGTGGTGGCCACGGCCGTGGCGGAGTGCCACGGTCGTGGTGGGTAAGGGGCACCACGGCCGTGTTGGGTAACACGACCGTTTTAGAGGAGGAGGAGGTGATCGTGGGAGGGGCCACAGTCGTCTTGATCATCTTCGGCCACAGTCGTGGTGACTTAGCCATGGTCGTGGTGGCTTGGAGTAAATCCCTATTGGTAATTGAACTTCTGGCAATTAATTCCCAAGACCGTGGTAGGGTGCCACGACCGTGTTCTCTTCTACTGACCACGACTGTGCTGATGGCCACGACCGTGGTGTCTTCAATGGCCACGGCCGTGGGATTCTATGGAATTTCCCTATTGAACACTATTGGATCTTTGGTAATAAACGCATGACCGTGGAATTGTGGCCACGGTCGTGGTGAGGCTTGCATGACTTGGTTTCACTTCTGACTTTGTCATTTTCGGATGTCTTTGCATGGGGATGATTATTGGCCACTAGAGGTAGGTTGAGGGAGACTTTGGGGCCTTCTTTGGGTCCCTCCTTGAGTGGGGGAACCCTAGAAATCCCTCTATCTCTCTCTCTTCCATCTAAGCATGGTCCAAGTACTTGAAAAACAATGCAAAGAACATCCATAAGCATATTTGCAATGATAATCATATTGGGGAAAAAGACTTGTAATCTAACATGTTTAGATGAAACTTAAGTACAAAATGGCACAGGATGGAGCCCTAAAATAGGGTTGCATCACCACCCCAAACTTAAAACATACTTGTCCTCAAGTATGCTCTAACTCAATCTCTCTACAAATTTTCCACAAACAAGAAATGACAAATGCAATGTAAAAGATGATTACTGCTGAATGGTATCAAAGATGACCGAGTGCATGCATTTCACCTCTCTCCTCTCCTTATTTCACAATCCAATCATGAAAAGAGCACAAAGCACATGAACTTCACATATAGCTCATAGAAAACACAAGTTATCCAAACTTCTTCCATAAAGTTCTGGGTAAACCGTTTCATGATAGTGTTAATCGAGGATGACTAGGAGTGTTGTTTCACCTTCATGCGTTCAGTCTTATGTTTCAAATCACACCAAATGACCCACGTGGCTGTAGAAAAGGAAAAAATGAGCTAGGTTTGATGTTTCCTAGCTCAATAGGTATGAAAGTGGAAGAAAGAGTTGCGGTAAGATTCTTGGAGTGTTTTACACACTCATCTTTTCTTTATTTGAATGCTCTTAAACAGGAGCATCCTTTTATTTTATTTTTGCTTTTCTTTTTCTTTTCTTTTCATTCTTGCCCTTAGTGTAGATAGGGCATATGGTGGATAGAGTGAAGCGGGGAGATAAAGCTATGGCCACCCCAAACTTTTGGAGGTGGCCAAGGCTGATTATGTGCACTATGACATCTTTTCATGAGGCGGAGGGGTATGAAGATGGTGGAAGAATAGTCGGGTCAAAGAGGGGTCATTGGTATGATTTTCCACATAAGACATCCTGCATGAGTATTAATCCAACACTTCATCCAAGATATCACACCACATGAATGAACAAAATGAAATTGATATATCAAACAAGTAATTCCACAAACACTAAGCGTTCAAAGCTTGCTCAATTTCACAATTCAACCAATTCAATCACAATCCTAAGAGAGGTGATGCACATGTAAAAAGTCAAACATTGATACCACTTAGAAACAAACAATGGTGATTCACTTGCATTTGTCAAAGGTCAACATTTTAATTCAAAACAGTAGAGATTGGGTCAAAACATGCTTTTTAGACAAAAAGTCTCAAATTTGGGCAAAATTGGCCAAAATGGTGCCAATTTGCACTAAATCACATGTAAACCTACTTTAGGGAATTTAAAGACATAATGCAGCAAATCCTACTTAACATGCCCAAGAAACTACAAAAACTACATGAAGATGCAATGCATGGTATGGAAAAGTAAAAATTTTGAAAAATTACACAAAAATGCAGAAATCAACTACATGCCATGCAAAGATGCAATGAAAACAAAACAATAAAACAAA
Organism: Alisma plantago-aquatica; assembly: GCA_963693085.1. Classification (NCBI taxonomy): domain Eukaryota; kingdom Viridiplantae; phylum Streptophyta; class Magnoliopsida; order Alismatales; family Alismataceae; genus Alisma; species Alisma plantago-aquatica. The sequence continues at coordinate 1,053,079,412 of OY856413.1, read as the reverse complement.
ACTAGATGGCAGAGGTGATGACAAAATGACAAAATGAGAGATAGAGTGGTGCATACCACCCTACCCACCCCCAAACTTTAGAATCATGATGTCCTCAGAATGAAACTATAGCTTAGGGGAGATAGGGGAAGTGTCATGGCTGCGGTGGCTGGTCCGGCATCTGCAGAGGATCTGGAGGAGGAGACAAGGCTGGAGCTGAGCCTGATGGAGGATGCTGGTAGTAGTGTCCCCAGTAGTCATCCTGGGGTGGAGGGTAAGTCTGTGGATACCCAGCTAAACCACCCCAAAAATCTGCACCCCATTCGGGGTTTCTTGCTACCTGGGCATGGTGATATTGATATAACTGGTTGATATGATAGTGCATCTGCTGCTGATCATACCACATGTGCTGTTGGGTAAGCTGCATGTCACCTTGGGTCTTCTGAATATTCTCAAGGTGTGCCTGGATTGTGGCCATGTCATAGGCATTCCCTGAGGGTGGCTGCAGCTGGGATGTCCCCTCATCCCTCCTTCTTGTTCTTTGGGGTTGCCTTTGTTCTGCATCTTCTTGCTCCTGCCCTTGTACATTAGATTCAGCGATGTCTTCATGTACGGTAGTGGCTCCCCTTGTATACGTCTCTCTTGGTTCTTGCTGCCATTTCAAAAGTTTTTCTTTCAATTTGAAAAGAACTCCCAACGTGGATAGAAGAGGCGCCGCGTGGTATGGCAGCTCGAGCTCGAAGTCTGACACACTAGTAGTAAGATAGATCATCTTCTTATCCTTCATCTTTATAGTGTGCAAGCACACCAAGTAGTTGAGGTCAACAAACTCTGCCTCAAGTGCGTCTTGTAACCCCGAGAGATCGTATCCCAACGCTAGTGCAATCGAAGTCACAAACCCACCCATGACAAAGGGTTTTATGCTCTTGTAGGATATGGACTTCATATGATCAATCAAAAGAACACCAAGGTCAAGGTGCTTCTTGAGGTGCATCAATATCAAGCCAAACATATCTTTTTGTGAAATGGAGCCTTGATTATCATACCTCCCCCCAATTGTGTTTGCCAAGACCATCTGCACATAGCACATCATTGGGTTGCTTATGGCAGATGTCTTTGATCTTCCTGCCTCGTACATGCCTCTGCCTATGATTGTCTCCCAGAAATAGGCATAATCGAGTTCTTTCTCCCTCTCTAACAAGCCATCATCCATTTTCACGACTTCTTCAGGACTTGCAGTGAATATCCCATTCAGCTCAGTGGATGTGAGGGCGTGTACATTGCCCATTATGGAAAACTTGATTGCATCACAACTTCTCACTTTCGTCCTTTCGAGAGTAGCGAAGAATTCTCGGGTCAAGGCGACGTAGGTTGGTTGTAGTATGAAAAGGATATCCCACAACCCTATTCTCTTTAAGTTTCCTTCCACTGCCTCCTTGATCCCTAGATCCTCAATCACTTTCTAAGACCCGTACTTGGTGGTGACGACTCGCCTTGTCATGCACTCGGGGTACATAAGATCAACCTTCTTTTGCGTGTGTCCTCTACCATAGGACACCCCCGCCGGTGCTTTGCCCATGGTCTTTTCTCTATCTGCTTTCAGATGTGCCAATACATCATCTCCTTCCGGCTCAAGCTCTACCTCTTCCTCCTCGCTGTTTTCTTCTTCCTCCATCATGTAGGAATGTGACCCCGAGCTAGAGTCCAGATTGTACCAGTGGGCCGACTACTCCTCGTCTTGCTGTAGTTGCCGTGTGGGTCGTGACTGCACATCACGCCTCACCACCGTACTAGACGTCGAGTGGCAGGGTGGTGTGGGCTTTGGAGGCATCCTGGATGATGACGACGTTTTCCAAGTTGACCCCCATGTAATCCTCCTCTTCTTCGTCCTCTCCCTCATAGGTGGCATCTGTGATGTGGTGGCTATCAGATGAGCGGGAGTGTGATCCGCTCACCGATTGCGACCGGCGGAGGGAATGGTGGGCGGAGGTGGTAGGTGAAGGTGTGTGGGATGGCATGGACACCTCAGAGGAAGCATTTTTGGAACGCCGCTTCCCTCCAGTGATGATGTTCTTCCCCTTGGTTATGGCTCTCTCGATCTTTTTCATGGTGGAGATGGAAGTGAAGGTGGTGATTTTCGGATTTTGGTGGAGAAAGCGGTGTGAATGTGGTTTTGTTGGTGGAATGGAAGGATATTGATGTATGGATGGTGGGTATATTATTTGTGGTGGATTTGGGTGAGAATGGAAGGGTTTTCATGGAGGTTTTGTGTTGGGGAGCTATAGGGCGGAGTGGAGATGGAAATGGAGATGGAGTAGCGATTGGGCTAGATTGGATGGTGGAAAGGGTAGAGGGATGGATTGGGATTGATTTGGAATGGATTGGGGATCAAACAGAGGTGTTTTTGGGGGTTGGAGGTGGTGAATAGGGGAGCACAGAGTCATTTTCTGCCGCCACGGTCGTTTTGTGCGAGCTTGAAGACGATAGAATGAAGAGGGGGTCGGGTTTGGATGCTTATAAGTTATATATTTTTTCCTAAACTGGGCTCGGCCACGGTCGTGGCCAGGGTTGGGTAGCACAGCCGTGGCGTGCACCACAACCGTGTTGTCGAAGAAGAGAGCCCCAGCTTGACCTCGCCATGACCATGGCTGATTGCCACGGTCGTGGTCGTTCCTTCTCAGCACGACCGTGGTGAAATACCATGGTCGTGGCCATTCTTGCAAACAACCTGTATCTTCGGCCAATTTGGTGCTTTAATTCACACGATCGTGGTGGGAAACCACTGTCATGGCCTTGTCCTCCCACAAAGGTCATGGCGAGTTGCCACGGTCGTGGCTGATCTTGCAAAAACCCTGTATCTTTGGCCAGTTTGATGCATTAATTCCCACGGCCGTGGCAGGGGGCCACGATCATGTTTGGCCAAGCACCCCACAGTCATTTTTGGCCAAGCACACCACGGTCGTGGTCTATCTCCACGGCCGTGTTGGGGTTGTTTCTTCAGTTTTCAAACTTTAAAACTTGAACTTTCAATTTCATTTGTTCTTTTGCCACAAATCTTCTTGAATGACCTTGACTTAACTTCTAAAACCTATCTCTCTACTGGCTGCACATCATCAAAACTCAAACAAAAACTGTAAAGCACAAGTGTGTGTGTGTGTTTTTGTGTAAAATAAAGAAAAAGTATCAAAAGAAGGGTTCGAGAATCTCAAACCACGTGGGTTGCCTCCCACTAGCGCTAAATTTAACGCCTTCAGCCAGACCTATTGATTATTGAACTTTTTCACTTTTTTGGAACCTTCAATAGATCCTTGTAGTAAATTCCTTTCTCATCCCCATCCAAGCTTTCTTCTTCATCGGATTCTTCCTCTACAAGCATAACAACATCAAAATCTTGATTGGCCTTGTCCGAGCCGACTTCAACAACAGATTTCAACCTTTGCCCATTGACGGCAAATTCCTTAGCTCCTTCTTTTGTTCATATAACCACATCACCGGATGGGTAAACCTTTTTTACAAGATATGGTCCTTCCCATCTAGATCGGATTTTCCCCGGGAAGAACTTCATTCTAGAATTGTAGAGCCATACCCATTTGCCGGGCTCAAACTCTTTCTTTTTTATGATCTTGTCATGTAGAAACTTGGTTCTTTCCTTGTAACTCTTTGACATTTCATACGCTTCATGCCGCATTTCTTCTAGCTCATGCAATTGAAACTTTCTTTTCATTCCGACACTCTCTTCATCAAAGTCCATCTTCTTCAAGGCCCAAAGTGCCTTGTGTTGCATCTCAACCGGCAAATGGAAACTCTTACCATAGACAAGCTTGAATGGTGTAGTGCCAATCGGGGCTTTGTATGTAGTCCTATATGCCCATACAGCTTCATTGAGGCGAAGTGACCAATCCTTGCGGTATGGTCGCACCGTATTCTCCAAAATGAGCTTTATCTCCCGATTTGCCAACTCAACTTGACCACTCGTTTGAGGGTGCTAAGGAGTAGCTACACGATGGTTCACTCCATGTCTCTTTAGTAGCACTTTAAAGGTGTGGTGGATGAAATGACTCCCACCATCACTAATCATAGCCCTTGGAACACCAAAACGGCTAAAGATGTTGGATTTCACAAAATCACACACCACCTTATGATCATTTGTCCTTGTTGTCACAGCCTCAATCCATTTGGATACATTGTCTACGACGACCAAGATGTAGACATACCCGAAAGAAGGAGGGAAAGGACCCATAAAGTCAATCCCCCAAACATCAAACACTTCCACCACAAGAATAGGTGATAAAGACATCATGTCCCTTTTTGAGATAGTGCCCACTTTTTGGCACTTGAAGCAACTCTTGCAAAAGTCATGAGCATCTTTGAATAATGTTGGCCAATAGAATTTACATTGAAGAATTTTTGCGGCTATGCGTTTCCCTCCAAAATGACCTCCACACACTCCGGAATGGCACATAGATAAGACTTCTTGCTGCTCCACCTCCGGAATACACCTCCTAATGAGTTGGTCCGGGTAATACTCGAAGAGGTGAGGGTGATCCCAAATGTAGTTCTTGACCATAGCAAACAATCTCTTGCTTTCCTCTCTTGTCCACATGCTAGGTATCTTCCCACTGGCTAGGAAATTCGCTATGTGCTTGTACCATGGCTTTTGGGAAGATGAGATTAAGAGGAGTTGTTCATGTTGCATTGTCTCTTTGATTGGACTTGTCATATCACAAGGTCCATCAAGGTGGGAGAGATGATCTGCTGCACCATTTTCTACTCCTTTCTTATCCATAATTTCTATGTCAAATTCTTGGAGCAACAAAATCCATCGGATCAACCTTGGTTTTGAGTCTTTCTTGGACATGAGATACTTCAACGCAGCATGGTCCGTGTATATCACCACTTTGTTTTGTAGCAGGTAAGAGCGGAATTTATCTAGAGCAAAGATGACAGCCTGCAACTCTTTTTCAGTAGTGGTGTAGTTTCTTTGTGCCTCAGCTAGAGTCTTGCTCGCATAGTATATAGCGTGAGAAATCCATCCAATCCTTTGATCCAGCACATCCCCCACTGCCATATTAGATGCATCAGTCATGATCTCAAATGGCAAAGAGAAGTTGGGGGGCTGCATGATCGGAGCAGAAATTAGCTTTTACTTCAAGTGATTAAAGGCTTCAATGCATTTGTCATCAAAGTGAAACTCGACATCTTTTTCAAGCAGGTGGCACAACAGTCTTGAAATTTTGCTAAAGTCTTTAATAAAACGGTGGTAGAAACCAGCATGTCCCAAGAAAGATCGGACATGTCTTACGGTGGAAGGAATGGAAAGGGTAGAGATGAGGCCCACTTTGGCCTTGTCAACTTCAATCCCGTCTTTAGAGACTCGGTGGCCTAGAACGATGCCTTCGGGCACCATGAAATGGTGGGGGATTATGGATGAAAACCTAGCAAACTAGGATCCCATGGTGGAATGAGGGTGGAAATGGTGGATGGTGAGCCAAAATGCAAGGAATTTGCACAAGGAACTCAAGAATGGAGGGTGGAGTAATGTAGCAGCTGTGAGGGGGTGTGTCACCTAGTGCTATGGCTGCCGCTCAGGTATATATTGGTGGTGGTGGAAGCACTAGGGTAAGTAGGGGCAGTTTAGGAAAAGTAGTGAAAAAGTGTGTCGGGTCGGTGATCACCACCTGCATGGTTAGGGTAGTGGGGAACGGCCGTGGGGGTGAATATGGTCGTTGTGTGAAGGGAGTGGTGAAAAAGTGAAGTATGGTGGTGGCCACGGCAATGGCGGAGTGCCACGGTCGTGCTGGGAAAGGGGCACCACGGCCGTGTTGGGTAACACGGCCATTTTGGAAAAGGAGGAGGTGACCATGGGAGGGTCCACGGTCGTCTTGACCATCTTCGGCCACGGTCGTGGTGACTTAGACACGATCATGGTGGCTTGGAGGAAATCCCTGTTGGCAACTGAACTTCTGGCAATTAATTCCCACGATCGTGGCAGGGTGCCACAGCCATGTTCTCTTCTACTGACCACGACCGTGCTGATGGCCACGGCCGTGGTGTCTTCAATGGCCACGGTCGTGGCAGGTGGCCACGGCCATGGGATTCTGTGGAATTTCCTTGTGGAATGCTATTGGATCTTTGGCAATAAACGCACGACCGTGGCATTGTGGCCACGGCCATGGTGAGGCTTGCATGACTTGGTTTCACTTCTGACTTTGTCATTTTCGGATGTCTTTGCTTGGGGATGATTCTTGGACACTAGAGGTAGGTTGAGGGAGACTTTGGGGCCTTCTTTGTGTCCCTCCTTGAGTGGGGGAACCCTAGAACTCCCTCTCTCTCTCTCTCTTCTATCTAAGCATGGTCCAAGTACCTGAAAAACAGTGCAAAGAACATCCATAAGCATATTTTCAATGATAATCATATTGGGGAAAAAGACTTGTAATCTAACATGTTTAGATGCAACTTAAGTACAAAATGACACATGATGGAGCCCTAAAATAGGGATGCATCAATACTGTATACAGTTATAGAGTGAACATAAAATTCCTAACCAATTAGTCACATAACCCTGATCTTCAGCTAGACTTATGTCTCCTGACTAGAATTCTACTTTGATTTCCAATATCTTTCACTTACTTTTTTTGTACCTAGGGTTACTACTTATCTTTATAAATATGTATGCTACTCTCTCATAAATTCTTAAATGGTGATCGTAAGTAAGAACATGAGAAATTATCTATTTCCCAACTATAATGTCACTTTGATACCATTCTATAGTGCCTTCCCTAAGAACACACATGCACATAGCAAAAGAAACACATAGTTATCCATAACTCGTGTACTCAAGGGGGCATTACATAAAACTGGCATTCATAACAACAAAATAACAATCACACAAAGTTTAAATAATAAATTTCTCAGCATTGTTCTTATAAAAGAAAATATAAATGTTATCACATGGAAAACGTATTTAACATTTTTAGACAAAGTCTCTACTGTGAAGTTCTAAATGTGCAAACATATAGTAGAATCTATAAACCTGAGGATCGTCTTACAGTTGGCACCCCACCAAATTTTATCCTGCTCTACCTCGGGCTTGAGTCTTTAGGAACTACTCTTCTCCTGCTCCTCACTTGTGGACATCTTGTCCCTAGCCATGCACTGGAAAAATTATTGTTAAAGTAAGTGGCATGAGTATTCTAGTATATGAATTATTGAAGTAAAAAGATACTAAAAGTACTCATAAACATTTAATGCATGATATTGTCATAAAATCTATAGAAATTCGAAAACATAAATAATTCTTCTTTCTTTAACTTAACTCTTGCCTTTTTACTTATCATTCTCTAGAGACTTGTTCCTGGGTACCTGGCTCTCATGACCTACACTAAGGTTCTTGTTTCACATAACTTGCATTGTGGGCTTGGGGTTATGTATCTGAACCAGCCTATATTAAGGTTCTAGGCCTCATGACTTGCACAAAGGGCATGATTGATGCCTTCTCTTATCTTAATTTCTTTATTCATACTTAAGATTATGTGCATGATATGAATTAAAGTATCTTTTATTTATGACTTTTATGTTATTGTGGGAACCATTATATGATAAGCCCTCTTTGTGGAACTAAAGTGTCCTCTATAGTGCAACATACCCTCAGTTGGCACAAGGTTCCCTCTATTGACATCAGGGTGTCCTCTATCATGCAAAACACCCCTTGTTGAGACAATGTGTCCTCTATGAGACCTAGAGTGTCTTCTGAAGTGACTCGAGACTCTATAGTGAGGACTTATCTGATAATGTATAAAGTTAATATGCTGCTGATATTTTATGTCTCTTTTCTAACTTTCTTATCTCTGGATCTTATTATATTATCTCCAAATCTATTCTTAATTTCTTGTCTCTAAATATTAATTTGTAATCTCTAGATTTGTATCTCTATTCTTTAATTTTGAAGTGAATTTATATCTAAATATGAAATGTGATATTTTTATTGTCTAGATAAATATTAATCAAAAGATATGCCTTGGTCAAATGACTGAATTAAATTCTAACATTAGATACATGTCAACTGAGTCTGCAGGCATAAAAAAATAAAATAAACTTATCATGGAAATACTGAGTATCTGGAAGTAGTTTAAGTATTAAATATCTAAAATATGATGTTCTGATAAGATAACTCAATCTCTTTACAGTCTCATTAAATATTATCTTAACATGAATCTTAATGTATTCATGTGATCTTAAATCTTGAAGCATTTTATTATCATATTCTTATCACTCAAATCATGAATGTTAATAAAATATTATCTTGGAACTTTAAGGTTACTTAGTATATTACCATGAAATCAACTCTCAATATACTCTGATATTTATATAATCTTTATCTTGAAAAGTTGATCATGTCATAATATGTTTAGAAATTATATTATTATATTGTACTTAAATCTTATATATTAATCATTATAAGAAATCTAAATAACTTCTTAGTTCTCAGATGTCAACATGTATAAGAAATCTTCAGACCCTATTTCTACTTAAAATCTTTAAAACAAAGTTATTTGAAATAATAATTAAGTATGACTATCTTGTTTGCATATCTTAACTTGTAGTCTTATTCATTAATATGAATGATTACTAAAAACTCTTGTAGGAACATGATCCTTTATTTTCCTCATGAATCTGGTGCATGAGTCTCAATCATTCTATGAAATCGTCATAACATATCACTACTGGAGAAATTAGGTACATGTAAAGACATAACCATGAATGTATGGGTTCTTACTTGCATATATTAACAAGAAAATTAGAATACTAGATCACATAAAAATGAAGTCTTATTTAAGAATCATGAAAATATGTTGAGTTTGATAAATATGAATACTCATGGGCATGAACAACTTACCTCTCTTGAAGAAAACCTAATTTCTCATCATAGGTTGAATAAATCCTGATTATTTTCTTGGTGTTGATGAACCCTAATCACCCAAATCATTCAATAATAATTCATTAATAATTATATCCACTTTAGTTTCTAGGGTCACATGATTTTTGGCAAACATAGGAAAACTTGGAGTGATATAAGGCTTTGAAACTTATTCCATTATGTAAAACTTGGAAAATTTATCAAAATTTATATATAACTTGACCCCATAGGACATACTAATAAAACGATATGAAATTTTCAAAATATGCCAATAAGAGTTTAGATAAATGGAGTTCATCATATTTTGGGGTTCAGATCAAACAAAATGAAAAGAATGATTATACCTCTTATTAAATCTGAGACTATAGGCATGTCACATATTGTCATATGTGATGCCTCAATACTGAAATTTATAGAAAATCTCAAAAATGCACTTAACCTCCTGATACATCTTTTATCATCCCTAGGGTATTCCAACCTTGTCCTTGGCATGACCAGGCCTTCCTAGATAGGGGTGAGCAAATAATGGTCCAGACCGTAAAACTGGACCAGACTGCTCAATTCGGTTTGGTCTGGTCCATTATGAGTTCGGTCCGATCCGCGTTCCATGAATTTTAGTGAGTTTGGTCGTCGGTCCAGTCCGGTCCGGTCCAAAATCAGTCCGACTGTGGACCGAACCGTAGACCAATTTTTATATAAAATACATATATATTTGTAGTTATATTATGAAACAAGTACAAATAAATTACATGTATAAACACTAGTAATGTAAGTGTTTTCTATTAATGTTATATAATTGTTAGAAGTAACTAAGATTATCAACTTTTTATAATTAAACAAGTTGTAAAAATGTAAAAAGACTGATTACGGTCCAAACGGTCTGGTCTGGTTCGGTCCTACCTCAGAACGGTCCGGTCCCGGTCCGGTCCTACTTCCAAACGGTCTGATCTACAGTCCATAAATTTATACAAAATCGGTCGTCAGTTTGGTCCAGTCTGGTTCTGAACCGATGCTCACCCCTTCCTAGTGCTCAAAGTGTAAACCCAAACATGAGATAGCATCTGAATCCTATGAAAACAACAATGCCAGAATAATTCTTGGGTCCTTACAATTAGAATGAACTCTTGAAGGGACCCTAGAGTGGCCTGAAGTAGGGCAAGGAAAAATGAGACTAAAATCATGTCGTGGCAGTGCAAACTTAGAATCAGAAGTTGACAAAATCTTTGCTGCTATCTACCAAATGCGGGAGGGAAAAAACTAGGAGAAATAGAGATGAAGAAAAAAATCCCATGGATTGACCTTTCATGCTACCTTAGGTAGGCATGGATGGGTTTGTGAATACCCGCACTACATCAAATCTAAGGCTCAATAAAGCTTCTCAAGGGAAGATTAGAAGATAGGAAAACTCACGCCAAGCCTAATTGATTACAGACACCCAGAGATAGGAGAAATGGACTGTCATTGCTGAGGCCAAATATGGACTCATAGGGATGGGTCGAGGGGAGATGACTGTATTTGAAGGGGAGGAGGATTTTAAAGAGACATGAACTTTTTGTGGATTGACTCGAGCACCTAGGATAAGCTTTTATCTCATCTGCAACCAATGTCGTGGTGGTGCATAAAGGATCCTTTGAGGGTTTTGTGAATATAGAAAATTAGGGTTAATTCTTGGTCTTAAAGGATCAAAACCAACTCCCAATTTTAACGATAGTGTTATTTTCTAAGAAAAATCAACTAGATAGCCAACAAACAACTTGAATCAAAGTTTGTTCTATTGGGGCTTCAGTTCCCCTGACACGTCCCACACGAGAGGTGGGGGATGAGGGTCCAGCTCTCAGATCCTCATCCTATGGCTAAGTGAAAATCCGAGAATAGCATGACAACTAGACATGCCATTATCTAGAGTAACTTAGGCGAAAAAGCATAATCAATTGTGTAATTTGAATAATAATGTGAATATCTATTACTTTTCTCTTAAAGACAATTGACATAGTTAGATCCTTATGAACCTAGCCAAAGATGACATCCTTGATAATTCATGTATTAGAAATCCAGTTATTCACTCAATTCTCACATTTGGGATAAAGGAATCTATGTAATAATTTAATGTTATTTAAACTTTAGTAATTCCTTATAAATTGTAGGATAAACATTTTTATGTCAAAATTTTCAATTAATCCTAGCTTCTTATCATATGTGATCATTCAAATTTTTAGATCAAAAGGACTTCTAGATTTCAATATATCATCAAATCTAGGCACATTGAATTTTTCTCAATTCTAAATTATCAACAATAGTCTCTAATAAAAAATTTAAATTCTCTTAACAATATTGAGGAACTATCAAGTCACGCCATATTAACTTTTAAACATATCTTAATTCCATATTTACTAAGATAAATTCTATGTGTGAAAATTTTGCATATAAAACCATCAAACATAGAACTCTAAATTATAGCTTGTATTTCAACCAAAATCTAAAACAAGACCCTTCTATCAAAATTTTGGGATGTTACAGTTGTATTTGGGCCACGTGTTACAACCCCAAGTTTTGGGTTCATATGGTGGGAAATGCAATTTCCCCAATAAATGTATGATTATGGGAATTGTGTGACTTATGTGTTTTGAATGGAATTCATTTATAATATTTCCTTTGTACATGTGATTTTGTGGATCATAATATGTAAATGAATCTGATATGATTAAAAGAGAAAGAAGAAATCAAATATTTCTTTATTAAGAAGGAAATATGAGATAATGATGAAATTATAAGAAATATGTGGAAATATTGATAATGGAATCATCATGGATGAGATTTCAAGTCCACATGGTTTCCAATGGTAAGAGGAATCCAAATAGAGAATATAAAAAATAGGAGAGAGAAAATATGCATAAATATGCCTTAATAAGTAATAACTTTTGTATGAAGAAGACACTCTAATAATACCGAATTAGAGTCCCAAACTTTTCACACATGAAGTTTAAGTCATGGTGGACTTTCCTTTAAAATTTGGGAACGTTTGGATAAAAGGGGAGAGAGTTATGCTTTTTTTTAAGTTTCCTTAAAGTGAGGGATTAGCTAATATGATAATGTGATTTGTCACATTTATATATCAACCATGAATCTAGGGCCCGACCCTTTTTAGATGTTACACGTTCTCAAAGCCCTTGGATTGTATATGTATGGTCTGCAGATCGTCTCCCAACTCTAGCCAGATCGGGAAGGTGAGGTACAGTGACTCCAATAACCGCTGAACTCTCACTAGTACAGAAACAACATTCAATGTCACTTTTCTGGGCGTCGGTTATTTAGGAAAACCGACACCTATAACGTTCAACGTCGGTGATGTAGGTCATCCGACGTCTATAGCCATGACACGAGTACCACTTTGCATTCAGCGTCGGCTGGATAACAAACAACCGATGCCTAAAATAGCCCGCAAAATCCAATTTTCGAGCGAAAAAAATTTGGCACATACAACGTCGGTTTTTTACCAACAAAATCAACGCCTTTCTAAAACGAAAATTTGCGCGAAAAGTTCCAGCTTAGGTGTCGGTTATCCTTTAATAACCGACGCTGATAATGGTTCCCGCCAAATTATTTAGGGCAAAATTTGCCTAATTGGACGTCGATTGTTAAGGAACAACCGACACCGAAGACTTTAGGTGTCGTTTGTATTTGATAACCGACGCCTTTTATGAACTTAATAGACCCACGATTGATCGCATTTGTTCCCCTTTCCTGTTTCGTTGTCTTCATCGCCCGCTAGCTGCTGCTCGATCGCCCGCTAGCTGCCTACTGGTTCTCGTCGTCACCGACGCTGCCTCGCCTCGCCGTCGCCGCCGACGCTGCTGCTGCTCTATGCCACCGCCGACGTTGCTGCTGCTGCTACTGCTTCATCCTGTGTCTCCGTCGCCGCCCTAGCTCCGTCCTCACCACCACCGCCCGATCCTTCCTCCCTGCTCACGCCCACCGCACCGTGCCACCTAGCTTCGGTCTGCTCTCCAGGTATTAGTCGTGCGTAGCCTCTGTTCTTCTTTCTCCCTAGCTTTTTACCTACATGCAGCAAACACGGCCGTGGCTGTGTTGGCCTACCACGGCCGTGCTGGGCAGCACGACCGTTCTGGACAGCACGACCGTGCTACCCAGCACGGCCGTGGTAGGCCAACACAGCCACGGCCGTGTTTGTTGTTGGTAAGGATATGAAAAAATCTATATGTAATGCTGTTTGTAAATTCTAGGATACGAACAAATCTTTTGCTTGCATATATTTGTGCTTCTAATCCTAATGCTTGACCTAATTCAGTAAATTTTGATGCATGTTGAAATAAAATTTAAACTTCTCCATTCTAGCATCCTAATTTGATTTGATTAAACCCTAACATTGATGAAACCCTAACATCAATTGTGATGAAACCCTAACATGTACATATCTATTATTGTGTTTGTTGGCCTAGAAAGTGAACAATCATTGTTCTTTATATTACTTGTACATTGGTATAAATTAGAATGAACAATCACTAAATTATATACTATTTGTATGGAGTCTGGCTTCATTGTAGATATCTATTATTGTTTTTGTTGGCCTAGAAACCCGTCCAAGATTTACTCATTAGGAGTAAATCTTGGATGTAAGTGTATACCCTAATCTTGTCCTAATATATACTTGTTTTCTCTTTGATCATAGAATGGATAAATCATGGATGTCCATTCACAATCTCTGCACCTCAGAGTTTATATCTGGCCTTTTTCTAGTTAATACAAATGCTAAATGTTTGCCTTTTTCTAGTTAATACAAATGCTAAATATTTGCCTTTTTCTAGTTAATACAAATGTGCGTTTTGGGTTTTCTATGTAAACGACCTTAGAACATCTATGTAATCACTTGTAATGATGAATTGACTTGTAACTTAGAAGAGAAAAATGTTTGGGACAAATTTCACCAAGTGCTAATCACTTTAAATGCAAATTAGAAAATGGATTACAGGCACTTGGTCGGTCGAGTTTTCCTGGATTGAAACTCGATCGATCATCCTTGGTCGATTTTCTGAAGATTGCATCGGTCGAGTTGTGCACTCACAGAACTCGACCGATGCAATCTTTAGAAAATCGACCAAGGATGATCGGTCGAGTTTCAATCCAGGAAAACTCGACCGACCAAGTGCCTGTAATCCATTTTCTAATTTGCATTTAAAGTGATTAGCACTTGGTGAAATTTGTCCCAAACATTTTTCTCTTCTAAGTTACAAGTCAATTCATCACTACAAGTGATTACATAGATGTTCTAAGGTCATTTACATAGAAAACCCAAAACGCACACTTGTAGCCATTTTGACTTGAACTTGACCCATTCTAGGGCTTTGGATTTTAGATCATTTTCAGATTTGATGTTTCATTATCTTCTAGTTAATACAAATGCTAAATGTTTGCCTTTTTAATGACATTTTCAGATGGCTGACCATGATGAGCATGATGTCCATGATGAGCATGAAGTCCATGATGAGCATGCTGTCCATGACGAGCATGGCGAGGATACCAATGTAAGTTCTAAAAACATATCCTGTATTTCTATAAAATTCATTATCTTCTAGTTATGTCATATATCCCATATTTCTATATTGCGCTAATTCAGTGTGTTTATTTTTGTCAAATTTTAGGTTGATGATGCACATGTACCTACTGAAGCACTGGAGCAACTTGATGCACAACACCAAACACTTAACAAGAAAAGGGGCATCACTCTGTTGAAGAAGTTAATAGCGCTAAGTGGTAGTGGATCCAAATTGGTTGTGGAGTTTGATAATGGAGGAAATGCAATTGGAGTGAACCACAATAATTTTGTAAACTATCTTGGGTGTGTCACTCGAAGCCATTGTGGTATTGAGTATGATAATTGGCATAAAGTTCCTCAGGGGAAGAAAGACTTGATATGGAAGGATTTATGCGTGAGTTATTATTATTTGCAATTCTATTTTGTAGATTACAAATTATATTATTTGCAATTCTATTTTTGGATACTAGTTAATAAGAATTCTATTTTACAGAATATGTTTGCATTGGATGAGAAGCTGCATCGTAAAAGCATGATGCAATGCGCTGGAAAGATGCTTAGGAACTATAGGACAAATGTCAACAGAGAATACATAAAAGATGGTGATAAGAAGAAGAAGTTAGCCCTTGAACAGTGGAACTTCTTGGACAAAGAAGATTGGGACAATTTTGTTGCTTCAAGAAAATCTGAAGAATTCAAGGTATTAGGCGTCACTCCCAATTTAATTAATATACGTTGTATTCACCTATTCAAGATTAACATTTAGTGCTACTAACCAAATCGTTAATGTGAATACTAACTAGGCCCTCAGTGACGCGCAAAAAGCAAGGCGTGCACTGAATGTGCATGACCACACTATGGGTCCAAAGGGCTATGCAAGCGTTCGCCAAAGACTACAGGCGGAGTTTGTGGCTACTCAGGAGTCTGCTCCTACTCAGGAGTCTGCCACACCCATGCCTCGCCATGATATCTGGATAGCTGGGAGGAAAAACAAGAAGGGTGAAATAAAGAAGCCCGTAACTGCTGAGGCGGCTGCGAAAATGGTAAAATACAACTCTTAGAGCAATCGTTTTAATATTGATTATTTGTGGTGTTAACTTACCAATTTCTGTTGATGGTGATTAGCGGGAGATGCACGAGCAGAGGAAACAAGGCACGTTCATCCCTCAGGGCACAAAGGATGAATTGACAGTTGCTCTGGGTAACCAGAATATCCTGGATGTGTTAGGGGTGTAGGCGCTGGTGTGGGCATCAAAGCATTCTTTGGGCCATCCCAGCACAAACCCAGAGCGGGACTTTCACAAGAAGAGCTAACCTATTCTTTTTTTAGAATGTTACTGTAAAAGGGAATTCAATAATAAAAAGCTAATGTTTCTTTTATCCATGTATAGGAGAATAAGAGAGTCGAGGATATAGTTGACAAGAAGGTCAATGATATAGTTGCTGAGAAGGTCAAGGAAGAAATAGTGCGGTGGCAGGAATCTCAGGCTTCCAATCAGCCTATGGCGACCCACTCTTCTCCTGATGCACAGACTGCGAGTAATCCTGGAGACCCATCGCCTAACACGTCTGCTGTAAGTATTGTTTATGACATTGTAGCTAGTCTTTTCAAGATGATATGTTTTCCAGATGATATGTATATATGTATAATATTCTTTATGTAAATTTGTAGGCATTGAAGCCATGCTACTTAAGAATGCAAGACTATGTTGTTGCAGAGGCGCAGGCTTACCCATCCCTTCCTGGGGCAATGTTTCACGGGACTCCAATGCCACAGGGCTACGTTCATGTGAGCCTGATACGTGTGTTACCCGATTGGAGGGAAGCTACATTGCCATATCCCCACTCGGATATTGATACACTTGCTAAGGCAGAAGGCGGGGTGATATTGTGGCCCAAAGCAGATGTCGTCTACACTACTGAAATTGTAAGACAAATTTACATTACTTTAGATTGTTAATGTGTATATATGAGGTCAACTGATCTGAAATTATATATACAGGTTAAAAAGAAGACACCCGGAGCACCTAGGCCTCCACCTCCACTTCCTGCATTACCAAGTTGGGTTCTAACTGACCTAAAATACCTGTTAGGTCTTGCTTGTAGGGGAATGGCATGTTGGCTACGGGCACATAATATACATTGCCCTATAATTGTTTCTTTAGAAGCAGATTATGCAGGTCAATCATATGATAGCTCTTTATTTATACAAGATATTATTGAGCTGTTTATGTATGATTGGCTGAATACATCAATGATAGAGACATGGATACGGTGAGATCTTGTTTATACATCCATATACCTTGTGTAAGATCCGGTGATATGGTTTCTTATATATTAATGCATACGTAATACATGTTTTGCAGCTACTTAGTCGAAGATCAATGCAAACAATTTGCATTTGATCATGTGGGTTTTTTGATTCCATCATTGATTAGTATGGTAGCTAAAGACCCTGATAGTGTTCAACAATACTGTATAGATGCTTTTAGAATTTTCGGTCAGCAAAAGAAGACGATAATAATAGCTCCATTCAATGTCAAGTTTACTTTATTTATAATTTGGACTTAAGAAAATTCCATTTTTATTGTGCATTTTGAGTTATTAATTTTTAACTTTTTTACCTCTAGCGGTAGACATTGGGAGTTACTAGTTATTGTCCCCGGGACGTTCACTATTTATTATCTAGATCCTGCGGGAAGTACATTGAACACTAAAATTGGACACATATTGAGAATGCCATTATTCTGGTGAGAAATATTTCATTTTTATATCCGTTAACATCTGTTATTACATTACTATTTAATTATGCAATTTACTGTGTTACATTAACATGTAGGGGTTTAGATGCATTCAAAAATGATGGATGAAATGTCCCAAGGAGAAAGAACCAGCCAATAATTTGGGAGAACGTAAAAGTAAGTTCCCGACTCCAATGTATATATTATTTATGTGAACTGTGCTTAGTTGTATTTTTTAATATTTTGTATGTTTCAATTTATAGTGCGCTACACAAGACAACGGATGGGCATGCACATACCATGTGATGCGATTTATGCAGATGATTATCCGACATGCCACATTAGATATTAATACCATACATGAGGTATTATATATAGTCTCATTAGTTAGTATGAAATATATCAATCTTATTTTTATATTATTACTTATATATATACATCATTCTCTTTGCAGGTGTTTAAAACTGACCACACTATAGGTAAGCGCTTAAAAAATGTACATGATCCATATATGATGGAAGCATTAAATGAAATAAGAGAAGAATGGGAAAAAGCCATACAAGCAGTGGCGATTGTAAGATATAATTGGGATGCTGATAGCGATGCTGAATGATATTTTGTAAATGAATATTTCTGAATGTTTATACATGTCTGAATGTTTCTACGTGTATTTGAATGTTTCTACATGTGTGAATGTGAGAATTGAATTGATGTCTGAATGTATCTACTTGTGTGAAAAAATATCGGTTGATTTTGCAGGTTTGTGGCCTGTTTGTAGGCTGATATCAATGGATGTCGTAAACCTACAGTTCAGAAAACTGAACTGCAGGTTCTCATCCTACTGACCAGCCACAACAGACCTGCGAACTGATAAGAAAAAAAATTAAAGTATAGGCGTCGGTTATTTATAAAACACCGTCATCAAAGGCCTACAACGTCGGTTATTATATAAAAACTGACGCCTAATATGAGAAACAACCTGACCGTGCAGGAAAGCATGGCCGTGGTGGAAAAGGCGTCGCTTATTCGTATAAAACCGACGCCTATAGTGCTAAACACGGCCGTGCAGTGAAGTACGGCCGTGTCGTCTGGGAGTATGGTGTCGGTTGTTCAGTTGTTAACCGACGCAGAAAGTCTCCTAGGTGGTGCCCTTCTTTGTGGCGCGAACCCTATAGACGTTGGTCAACTAAATATAACCGATGCCTATAGATCATATAGGCGTCGGTTAGAAAACCGACGCCGAAGAGTTCGACCTTTACTGGCGCCCACATAGGCGTCGCTTGAAAACCGTCGCCAAAGGGGGTTAAACAACCGACACCAAAGGCGTATTCTGTAGTAGTGTCTACCTCTTTCCTCGATGCTCGTCGGTTCCTGGAAAGCCTCCCATTGAGACCAGGAGATTGATTTGGACCTTTTCACCCCCTGATTGCTTTGTTGTCGTACAAGATAGGGATTTCCCCAAATCCCAATCTGTCCAGGAACGGGAGTTCCGTGAGAAGCAATTACTTGACAACCATGTATATATATAGGAGATCTTGGCACTCTTGATGTCTCTGGTGTACTCCATCTACGAGTACATGCACTTGCAAAAGGAGCGGAGAGCTAAGAAGGGGCATTACCCTGGCCTGGCTTCTCCCCTATACAGAGGTGGCAGAGGCTTATGGAACAGCCCACCCTGACCACCAGTGGGGGCATCGGAGGATCGTCGACTTTGGAGGAGTAGGACAGAGCCGATGGAACCTCTGCGTGAAGGTCCAACGTTACAAGAACGAGGGTCAATGGACATATTAATTGCCCATGGCACCAGTGTGCGAGAACTGGGAAGAATCGGGGGGAGAAGATGACCATGGGTGAAAAAACCAATCTATCCAGTTTGCTTGAGGCCCAAAGCCAGAAGGCGTAAGGGAAAAAGGGAAAATAACCCCTCAACCAGGAACCTGCTCATGTGGAGCCAGCTACCTATCTGTCAGAGTGTGATTTGTTGAACCCTCACCCGCATGGAAAAGGAAGAACGAGCTGCTCTACTGATGTGGCGGCATCCCATTGACCGAGAGGTAAGTATCTTACAAAATTCATAGAAAATAATTGGTAACTTGGATGTAGAAAAATAATATATGAAAATTGATCAGAAATATGCAAAGAATTCAGTAAAAATAGAATTTGAGCCTGAATCTGAAAATAGTTTAAAATGGTTAAAGTTGCTAATCGTAGTGCTTTATAATGAGGAAGAAACCCTAATTTGATGTTATATTAAATTGAGATGATTAATGTGGGTAATCAATGAGTATATTAACCTATTTTAATAAGAAAGGCATTTTGATGTCTAAATAGATGATCCATGTGTTTTATAATCTAATTTAGGGTTTTGATATGTTAATGAGCATTAATGAGCTTATAAATCCTAATATAGGTATTAATGGTTTCTAATTAGACATATTTAAAAATTCAATGTATAAAAGTAATATTAGGTTAATCCTAAGCCTAAAAGATGAAAACAAGGTTTTAATGAGAATAAGTAAGTAATTAGGGTTTTACACCTAGAACTACTATTTTAGGGTTTTGTGGTCATAAAAGAAGAAAGATGTAAATAGATCTAAAGGAACCCTAATGAAACCCTAATTCGGATTAGAAATCCTAAAAAGTAATCTCAAGTTGATTAGATAGATTCTTGATAAGTATGTAGTAAATAGGTTTCATATGCTTTTCAGAATTCTGTGATTGTGTGGTTGAATTGCTTGCTTGGATTGCTTGATTGGATTGAATTATGCATATTTCCTATGAAATCTCCAATCAGGTATGTGGTTATTTTCGAGTACACGCTTTAGTTTCCCAGTGTTTTCCCGATGTTTTATTGATTGCAATGGAAATAAACTGCTTGGATGAATTTATTTTTGCAATCTTTAAAGTGACTATGTGTATCACAATTTAAGTACATGTGTAACTGTCTCGAACCTACATACCATCTCTGGATGTATGATGCAAGACCAAGCCCCGGAGGGAAGGTCTGAAGTGGTCAAGCCCCGAATGGAAGACTACTAAGCACCCATAGAGGTGACCCCAAGCACCAAGCTCAGGATGGAGAAGGGGGCCTTAAGTCCCTTGCAAGGACTAAACCCTAAGAGAGGGTATCCCAGAGTATGTGTAAAAGTGGTTGAGAAGTTATATTGAAAACATAAATTTGGCATTGTTAACAAATATTTGATGTGATAATGTTGTTAGAATATATGTGCAATGTTTTGTTTGTCCCCACATACCAGTATATTCATTTATACTGACCGACATTTTTTTTGTCAACGTTTTAGGAATATCTGAAATTTACAAGCAGTAAACTAGAACTTGTGAAGATTAAAGTTAATTCTTAAAGGAGGATCTAGATAGATAGAATTCTACTGAGGATAGAAGTTCAGTTTCCTACTTTTGAAAGGTATGTGAAAAGTAAATTTTTTATCTCAATTTTAAGCTTAGTCTTTCATAGAATTTATTAATTATTTTTGATTATTTACAAAATCATTGATCTTATTTTTGGGATAACATCTCTAACTTCTCAGTCTTCCTTAATTGGGGGTTACCGAGAAGCGGGGTCGTTACAGCATGTGTATACATTTCAAAACCTCTTGTTCATCCCTTTCTTTTCATAAACAAAATAACATTAACTTTTTGTCTTCAGATGGCATCTTAGTTATCTTTCAAAGTCCCAACGATGCCCAACAAAATGCATTGCCTTAAACATTGAAAAGACACAAGCATTGAACTTTGCAAAATATCAATGCACTTGACTATGTTCCTATCCTTTTTCCCATCCAGAGATTAGTAAGTTATTCATATTGATACTCCTTACTATTGTGTGTACTTAGCAATGCATAGCCATCATTCTTTAAAGGAGGAAATCTATTTCCTTGTTGTCCGCACTTGTGGATTCATGCATCATTTTTTAGGCACCAATTGAGGTCCAACAAAAGGTTCAAAACTGTCTTCTACCAGACTCAGGAGGTAGTACCAGAGCCATGGGGTGATTGAATTTAGGAGGTAAATTATTGGAAGCTCGTGTATAGGAGAGGCCAATTTTATCTTCACAACAATATTCAGCTTAGTGCACATCCACCCAAAGATCTTCTAATCCATAAATCTTTGTTCTTTAATCATTGATTGTAGTATATGTTGTATTTCTTGCAAAAGCTTGTAGAGAAGTAATTAGATATATAATATTTCTAATATTAGTGAAAATAAATTCACATTTCTAATTACTGCTTACTTTGTTGATTCATACCATATTGTTTGATTAATATGGACCATGCATACAATGATGACCATGGAAAACATATGTAGACATACACTAGGTCATGGGGCTGCGCTTCAAATGTTAGGAAAAAAATAATAAGTTTTTAAATTATGTCTTTAGGTTTAGTTTCTTCCATAACACTATCTGAGGAATGTGAACCTTTTTTCTATTATGTTTCTAATGATGTCGGTTCACTGATTTCCCATTGATATATGATTGATAAGAATGTACAAATGTATATCTTATTGAAAAGATGCCTTCATCTTGGAAGGTTTTTGCTATGACTCTTCACCATATGCATGAGGATTTAACCATGTCACCCTTTGTAAAATCCCTTCAAACTGAATATCATCATAGGAAAAGGAGGTCATGTATAACTCCTTCTGTAAACCTAGTAGATGATGTCAAATCTCTGGAGAAACCTAATCAGTTCAATCCTAAGTCCAAGAAATATTTCAATAAATGAAAGTATTTGGTTCATAATAAGAACTTTGATTATGGGGGCCAACACATTTGGTATGCGTGTGGATAACCCAATCATCTTTCTAATGTTTGTAGGGATTGTAAGTGTAAACAAAATTAAACTCACCAGGCTCCTAAGGTTGCAGATGTGAACATCATCATTATGCAGGATGACATATCCTCTTCTGAAAGGTTGGATACCATCAATCCTCTTGTTCATAGTATTTTCCTTCTTCAAATGAGAATTGGTGGATGGACTTTGGAGCGCTTTCTCACGTCTACTATGATGATTATGCATTTTTGTACTTATTAAGCAGACAACAACCATGTAATTTCTTGGGGAGATGATGTTTCAATGAAGTATATTATAGCCTTTGGATGTGTAAACCTAAATCTCACATTTGGGAAATTCCTTAAGATTACGAATGCTTTATGTGTACCTAGTTCAAGAAAAAAAATGGTTACAAAAATATGTGTTACGTTGTCTAGTTATACTTTGTTAAATCAAGGGACCAAAGTTGTAATCTCTAGATTTGGTTCATACATAGGTTTTGGGTACATGATGGGCCTAGGGCATACCATGGCTAAAAAATATTATTAAGGGCCATAATATACATGCTCTTTGATATATAAAACACTTCATAGTAAGCAAGTTAGGGGTCAATCCATAAGGGGTGGGGTAGGACAGCCAGCTAGGGTTCCTTCTTTAGTTTTCTAGAGTGGGGAGTTAGGGTTTTAAGGGTTTGCATTAGGGGTTTGAATTACAATAGGTGAACAAGCAAGCAAGGAAAGAAGACTAGAATCAAAATTAAATTAACCCCCTATCCAATCAGTGCTAACAAAAAAATATTTGAAGAGAACCCTTAAACTAGGTTAACACAATCACTAACAAGAGAGAGAGAGAGGGATAAAACAAGAACTACACTTAACACTTAACTATGATAACTTAAGACATACAATTAAGCAAGAACTAATTAGTGTGAACAATACCAACAACTAGGCTAAACAAGCAAGAAACAACTAACTAGCGATGGAGTAGCTAGGGTTTAAGCAAGTAGATAGTATAGTAGATTGGTTGGGGAAATATGTAACAAGAAACCATGTAGAGGATCCTATTCATTCAAAAAGTCTAAAAAGTAGCTATCAAACCAAAAAACAAGGATCAATGTATAACATGCATCATATTCTATTAGTTAGCCATGTCATGGTGATGAATAGGGGAACTAGTCCCTATCACCCACCATCTACCCTTATTAGATCCTATAGACTAAGGAATAGGTAGGTAGAGGTCTAGATTATCCCACTATTGGTTTCTATATGAATTTATCCTAATAAACTAAGGGGAAAGGAGTGGTGTCGAGTATATGTGAAGGGTGTTTCGCCTTCTACTAGCTCCATCAAACCACTAAGAAAGTCATTTGATTAATTGTATATGAAAAATCATACATATTCTTCTGGATTTCATATCTATGTCTAGGTACATGGAGATGCAAAAGGAGAAGGAAGAGAAACTAGCAAAGTTCCACTTGGTCATTTAGGAGTTTCTCCACCAAAAAGTCCAAAATCGCACCTTTTACCTATTTTAGGCGGTTCCAAAGCTCAAACCATAACAAGAGACAAGAATGGGGAATAATCAATAAAATATCATTAATAAATAAAGTAAGATATGGTTTCATAATATTTCTCAACATGGTATCATAGTTACATATTATTTCCCCCAAACAACCCACAAAGGAGCATGACTACTCATATTCAAAGCAATAACTAAAGAACAAGGAGAAGAGATGTGGCATACAACTCATAAAAACATAATTAACTAATGCGGAAGCATTCACTAAGCAGCGGATTACCGAAAATCACTAAAAATGAAAACCTTTTTACCAATAGATCCATCAAAGGAAAACTTTCTCACATAGAACCAAAGTAACACATTTACATTCTGGATTAAAGGTACATGTATTGTATTATATCTTTCTGTGAATTACAAGCATCAGCTTCCCTGTTAAACTAAGCATAGGAAGTATGAAAATCTTGAGGCACTGAGCCAAAATCTTGAAAGCACTAACTACTACTCCGAGGACCTGAGAGTATAGAGATGACACATAGGACTCTATATACATCTATACAAGGCATGACAGCCAGTGTATCCACCTGAGACTTCACTGCAGTCCCTGCTGCTGCTATTGCTGTCCTTCACCTGCTGATGGGTTCCTGCCTCCTCATCCGCGTCCACCTAAAAATGTGGTTCCTACGGGGGTGAGACAATTGTAAATTGCCCCAGTGAGAGATATAACTATCTGCCAAAAACATTATTAATTTAGCTTAAGAAGATAAATATGAACAAAGGAAACATATTTGTTTGACATCTGTTAATTCAATGTCTAACAGATTAGAACATTATTCTTATCAGAAGCATTGCAGCTATAAAGTGATAGAGCAATATGTCACTTATCCATTAAGGAATATGAAGAACATGTATAACATTTATTCACTATAGAATCATCACCACAACATATACTCTTCAGACTTAGATCATATATCTAATGTCTGGTATTGTCATAGTGGAGTCATGGCCTGTAGCCATACTCTTTTCACAAAGTATTGGGATCTTAATCCCTCAACTCATCAAGTACAATTCCACTTCTTAAGAAGTTCATCATCATGATTATAGAATCTGGGTATTTGGACCCTTATCTCATCATAGAACACTTGTTACCACTTATTAGGTAACTTCATACCTTTAGGTCATCTGACCAAGGACATTATAATTCTTGCTACACAAAGTATTGTGCATAGTTCACAAAGCTCATATCACCTCTTATTACCCCTTAATAGGCAGCAAGGCATTTTATGGCTTATGAAGCTAGTAAACAATCTAAGATAATTAGCACATCATGTGACACACATGATTCATTAATTGTAGGTTACCATTCACTAAGCAATAAGGCATATGGAAGCTTATAAGGCCTATATAACATTTTCAATATACAGAACATCATAGCCCATACCTGGCTATGCTCATATTCTCAACATATCTGCATGATTAGGAATCATGATACAATTACATATCAGTACCATGAAATACAAGGGTTATCTTATTACATTCATATCCCATTATTATGTATTTGAGCTTCACATAGGATTACTCTGTGTTAGAACTTCACATAGCATCACCCTGTATTAGGGTTTCACATAGCATTAACTTGTATTAGGGTTTCACATAGCATTACCCTATATTAGGGTTCACATAGCATTAACTTGTATTAGGGTTTCACATAGCATTACCCTGTATTAGGGTTCACATAGCATTAACTTGTATTAGGGTTTCACATAGAATTACCATGTATTAGGGTTCACATAGCATTAACTTGTATTAGGGTTTCACATAGCATTACCCTGTATTAGGGTTCACATAGCAAGGAATCAATATGGATAACATAAGTATTCAATCATACTTATGTATTCTCATCATTCATCATTAAATGAATTATCAACACACATCATGAGTTTCTCTCTCCTCTTTGCCAGAATATGATTACATCATAGTTTATAGGTTTGGATTAACCTTTTCATAAGGCATATTAGCCTACATTCAACATGGTGCATTACATCTCAATGTAACCATTGACATGCCACATCTCATGTGTCATTCATCCAATTATATTGGACTTATAACACATCAAGGTATACCAGTATTGGGGTGTTGGATGTGATATCTATCATATCTTGATGTATCACTTCCCTCAAAACCTCTACCTTACTTGAGTTCATCCACTTAGCTTGTATTAGGGTATTCCCCATCCTAATACTTTATGCACCAGTTCATCACATTTATCATGTAATGTATTGGTCATTAGTCACTCACTTAGATTATACAACCATTGCCAATACTATGGACTCATCCTTGAGTTTAGGAACTATTAATATAAGGATTTCCATCATCAACCTTTCTAGGTGTTACATTTGTCAAAACATTAATCACTATTCCATTATTAGGAATAGTATTCTCTATATTTATAATTTGAGGATTCACATAGCATATTCCATATATTTATGGATTTCACATAGTATTGCTCTTCAATAGAGTTTTACATAATCATCCTTCTATATTAGGGTTTCACTTAGTATTATGTGAAATTAGGATTTCACAACACATCTCCAAAATGATAGGTCTTCACATAGAATTAGTAGCACTTCCCTATATTAGGGTTTCATGCACCTTAACCCTTTTTAGGGATTAAGGTTTACCATTCACATACAAATAAGGTTTCTCATACCTCATACCCAAATTAGGGTTAGGATGTACAATTCCTATTAAATTAGGGTTTTCATTCATTGTTACACTAAGTTAGGGTTACATCATCACCCTAGATTATGATTTCACTGAGCTTAGCCCTAAATTAGGGTTTCTCATAGCCTTGCCCTAAATTAGGGTCAAGGTACATCAATCTTTTCAATGAGGATTTCATGATCTCATATTATGGATCAAACCCTGATTACACATTTATTCATAATGAGAGAATTAGGGCTTATTAAGTATGCAATCATCTGTCCCATTCACTCTCCCTCTCATCCTCTCTAGGATGTTAATTACTCCAAGATTGATCTATGGTTAACTCTTCACTTAATAACACATAGTTAGGGTTAACCTAAATAATCATCATTGGTCTGCATCATTAAGAACCAAATAACTAATTGACCTTTGATCATGTAAGGTGTCTAAATGGTTTAACCAATTTGGACTTCTAAAGGTCTTGATCACTTAGACCTCAAATGGTCTTGGTCACTAAGTTCAAATGGTTTGAAATTGTTTAGCAAAGTTGGATTCTTGAAACCGTATGAACTTGAGTCTCCAAACGGTTTGAGATCATTTGGCCCCAAACGGTCTTGAGACCATTTGGTCCCAAACGGTCTTCAGATCGTTTGGTCCCAAACGGTCTTGATATCGTTTGGTCCCAAACGGTATTTAGACCGTTTGGACCCAAACAGTCTTGAGACCGTTTGGTCCAAACCTTCTCAAAATCGCATGGACCAAAAAGGTACTTCAACACTTAATCGATTCAAGGTTTCAATCCATGGACCAATTATCAATTGAACCACTAAAGTATTCATCAATTGAACCACTGAATCACCATTCAATTAGACCTTCAATTTAGGGTTTTGAACCCAATTGAACTAGGTTTGTTAATCAAGAAACCATCACTTAGGGTTTTGAAATCGAGGATCCATCAATGATTGACATTGTGGAACCAAATCAATTGAAATCAATGAACCATCATCATCACATGATATGACCTGACCTCAAATGGTCTTGAATGACCCCCAAATGGTCTTGAGGTCGTTTGGATGATCTCCAAACAATCTTGAGACCGTTTTCCCATCTCAACATCAAAATTCATGACATCCAATTAGGGTTTGGATCACTGGATTGATTATCAAATCAGCAATTGATTGCATTTCAATTTGGTATCTTTGGATCTTCAAATACCCAGCCATACTCAAACCTATACCTTCAAATGGTCTTGGTTGACCTCCAAACAGTCTTGAGACCGTTTGGGAGATTCCCTAAAGGTTTTGAAACCATTTGAGTCAATCAATCCAAAACCTCAACTCAATCAATTGCAAAATCAACACTTAGTCGATTAGGGTTTCTATTTGAAATATTGTCCATCGGTTGAACTAATCAATTAGAGCCATTGGATCATCATCAAACACATAATAGGGTTATGAACTCAAATGGTCAACCCATCCAAATGGTCAACTCCTCTAAACGGTTTGGAGTTCCAAACTCCAAACGGTTTGGAAACCGTTTGGTCTCCAAACGGTTTGGTGAAACTGTTTGGACCAAACCATTGAAACCGTTTTCTCTAGATATTTGGGGAGGTGTGTGCTTATGATGATGTCATCATCATCAAGCTCCAAGCCCACGAAGTTTGGTGTGATTTACATGGTGTTTGAATTAATCAACCAAGATAAAATTCGGAAATGAAGAAAACATCAACATTTGATAAGGAATTGAATGCAATAACAATATTAAGGGTTCAAGTTAAAAAACCCGCCTCCAATTGAGCTCCAAAGCTCCAAGATCACGTCAAAAATGGTGTATATAACTCCTTTCACCATTCCACGGCTCGTCCTCAAGGTTTGAGTGAAAAGGAATTGTTAGAATTGAAGAGGGGATCGAAATAGGAAGAATTCATGCATTGATTTGTGATTTCCACCATGGATTCAAGGTGAAAAGGGATCAAGAAGCTTACCAACAGGTAGGGAGTCGTCCTCCTGGTCCTCCCAAGCTCCTTGGTCGTTTTCCAAGCAAAGGAAAAGAAGTGGGGTCGAAAATGTCTTTCATTTGGCTTGTAAAGAGTCTTTTTATAAAAAAATTTCAATGAGAGAGAATATGCTTTATAAAAATTCATTTAGTCCCAAAAATAGGGCCGCCTCTTCCCCCTCATCTTCCTTGGATCCGAGGCTATCTTGTTTTCCTCTTATTCATCTCAATTATCCATGATTTAAAGAAAAGCAAATTAAGCACCTCAAATAATATTATACTAATATCCATCTGTGAGTGGATATTTCTTTTTCTTATAAAATTGTAATGAGTTATCCACTTCCTTGGATATTTTCGTGGTCCTTGAAAATCTCAAGGACGTCCACACACATACAAATCCAACCATTTTAATTTTGGTTGAAGTCTCTTTAATTAATACATTTATTTTTTTCCCTAAATTGAATTAGGGTTTCAATTAGGATTAAATCTTGATTATTTTAATATCAAGATTCTCTCTCCTCCAACTTAATTCAAATGAGGCGCCCCTCTCATTTTATTTGCTCTAAATGATGCCAAGAAACATTATGGACCTTGTTGAAGTGGTAAATTTCACATTTAACCCTAGCCACCAAAACTAGGTTTTAATGCACAAACATTACTTTATCAGCTCTTTCTTGGTACTCAGGCTTCCATAAGCCATACCACTTCATAATTTTCACACTCATGATGCTTCAACACATGAGGAACATATTATCATGCACAATTTGCACTTAAACCCCTCAACTTGGGTAGTTTGCACTTTAGTCCAAAACAAGCAAAACATTGATTTCGACAATATTCAAAAAGGACTAGAATTGCAACATAAGTTCCTCTTGAACTCTAATTGCTTTTCACAAGATAAGATTAAGCATATAATCATCTTTCTTAATCAAAATACCTAGGGTTAAAGCATAACCTAGGTCAGGGATGTTACAAATTATAAACCCCTAATAAGGATTTCGTCCCCGAAATCCCAAGAAAAAGGAGGGACAAATTTATTCATTTATCATACCCTCAAGTCTCCACATAATATCTTAATATCATGGAGATATCATGGATCTATAGTCTACACATAGTTCCTTTCATTAATTCAACCTTATCAATGTTTATGTTTATGCAGAGCATAAACCCCTAACATATGATGTCCATATTATTTGAAAGGAGGAAGCATAAAAGAACATACTCTTATCATCATATATATATATATATATATATATATATATATATATATATATATATATATATATATATATATATATATATATATATATATATATATATATATATAACAGAGATAATCCACTCAACAATCCTTTATTTGTTTGGGAAAGTTCATTTAGCTTTTCTCTTTAATTGGGAATGTTCACTTAGCTCTTCCCATTTAATTGAGAATGTTCACTTAGCTTTTATCTTTAATTGGGAATGTTCACTTAGCTCTTCCCATTTAATTGAAAATGTTCACTTAGCTTTTCTCTTTAATTGGGAATGTTCACTTAGCTCTTCCCATTTAATTGAGAATGATCACTTAGCTTTTCTCTTTAATTGGGAATGTTCACTTAGCTCTTCCCATTTCATTGAGAATGTTCACTTAGCTTTTCTCTTTTAATTGGGAATGTTCACTTAGCTCTTCCCATTTTAATTGAGAATGTTCACTTAGCTTTTCTCTTTAATTGGGAATGTTCACTTAGCTCTTCCCATTTTAATTGAGAATGTTCACTTAGCTTTTCTCTTTAATTGGGAATGTTCACTTAGCTCTTCCCATTTTAATTGAGAATGTTCAATTAGCTTTTCTCTTTAATTGGGAATGTTCACTTAGCTCTTCCCATTTAATTGAGAATGTTCACTTAGCTTTTCTCTTTAATTGGGAATATTCACTTAGCTCTTCCCATTTAATTGAGAATGTTCACTTAGCTTTTCTCTTTAATTGGGAATGTTCACTTAGCTCTTCCCATTTTAATTGAGAATGTTCACTTAGTTTTTCTCTTTAATTAGGAATGTTCACTTAGCTCTTCCCATTTTAATTGAGAATATTCACTTAGCTTTTCTCTTTAATTGGGAATGTTCACTTAGCTCTTCCCATTTAATTGAGAATGTTCACTTAGCTTTTCTCTTTAATTGGGAATGTTAAATTAGCTCTTCCCATTTAATTGAGAATGTTCACTTAGCTTTTCTCTTTAATTGGGAATGTTCACTTAGCTCTTCCCATTTTAATTGAGAATGTTCACTTAGCTTTTCTCTTTAATTGGGAATGTTCACTTAGCTCTTCCCATTTAATTACATTATACTCTCTAGATTGTTTCAGAATGACTACTTGATCAGAGTAATAAAAAAGACAACAATCTAAGAGTTTCATAGTTGCCTTATCTACAATAATCATATACCTGGCCAGGGTATACAAGTATTGAGATTAGGTAGTATGCACTTTATTTACTATCATGTTTCTCACTTTTCATATCATTATTCACACAAGATTTTTTATTTCTGAATTTTCTTCAGACATCGTTTCTATATCTTATCTTTTATTACACAGATAAGAGAGATTATAAAGCATTTTAAGGAGCACTGAGTAAAATGTAAGTTCTCTTCTTCCTTGTGTCCTTATAGGACTGGTTAAAGGAAGTTCCAAAAACAACTACTTTCTTATTTTTAACACATAGAATCAAGAAATGAAATATCAGAATGAACCTATTTCATCTGACATGTCTGGGATGTCTGTCCACGTCCTCTATTGTTACTAGACAACTACCTCCTTTCTGAGCCTTGCTGACTCTGCCCCTGGGGTTGAGTCATCATCGAATTCCCGTCTGGGCAATCCTTTGCTAGATGTCCCAGTTGTCTACATTGGTAACAGACCCTGGGTGGAAAATAGGGTCTGTGAGATCCCGTTACCGATGTTGATGCTATGTCGAGGGCTCTACTTGGAACATTACTACGATCCCTACCCCTACTTGACATCCATTGCGTCTCGGCATGGAATCTCGATGATGCTGCCAATGCAGAAAATCTCGATTTCTTAAAACTTTCGGACCTTTTCCCTTGAGACTGAGTGTACACCTTCTTACCACTAGTCTATCGTTTCTCAATTTTAGACCTCTCTATCCTCCTTACTGATTCCACAAAGGTAGCAAACCTCTCCCTGTTCTCTAAAGCAGACACATGAGTGGTCAGTTCAACATTCAACCCCTTCTCAAAATGCCGAATTGTTTCCTCATCATTAACTACCATTTGCGGACAAAACCGCAATAGCTCCATGAACTTAGCTTCATACTCACTAACGTTCATCTGTCCTTATTTGATCCTATCAAATTGAGAAATATTCTCATCTAAATACGTCTTAGGGAAGTATCTACTGACGAATTCTCGTCAGAATACCTCCCATCCAATTTCTTCATCTGGTCTCTTATCTTCTTCTACCATCCACCAATGACCAACACTCCCTTTTAGGAGGTACACAACATGTCTTACCTTTTTCAGCTTCAGGGATATCAAGGATCCTGAAAGCCTTTTCCAGCTCTGTCAGCCACAAATCAGCATCTGCTGGATCAGATGTACCAGCATAATCTATGGCTCCAACCCGACAAAGTCTCTCAAAAGTCTTGCCGGCTCTATAACCCTCATGATGGGATGGTGCCCTAGGTGCAGGTATTGGCATCTGATCTATCATGTGAGTCATGGCATCTATAAACTGCCCAAACATGGCTTGGAAGGCTGGGTTCCCCATGTCAGCTTGATAGAACTGGGGCTGTTTAGGTACGAGCTCCTCACTATCATGGTCTCCTGCACCTCTGATAACACCAAATTTTGTGATATTTATGGCCCATATTTCGTTGTCAAAACTGCCCTTTTAAACTATTTTCCTCTCCTTTTTGTCATGTTTTTGAATAAACAGGCCACGCTACGCTCTTAACTCATTTTTATCATCTTTTGCAGAGTTTTCCTCGCTTTTCCACTCAAAAATCAGCAAAAGGCCCGTCCCGGCCCATGAACGTGTTTTACCTGCATCGACCCTCCTACCAGTCGGCAGACACACTCGCTACCCATCATACAACAGACCAACATGGATGATGCGCGACACGGGTGTGCCGCGCAAGAAGACTCTGACAGACGATACGCCGCTTACCTGAAACGGAGCTGTACCCGCCATGACTACTCCGATAAAGCGTGTCGTGCGATACAAGCCACCCACCGATAGTCTCCCACCCGTCACGATACCTGACACGCTTGCTGCCCAACACCCGCTGTGTCGGGTGACACGCATGTCACGCATCCCTGAAGCCGTGCTAATAGAGCCGATGGAGGACACGTGGCACCCGGAGAACCGCAACTTCTTCCAACCGCTACCTATAAATAGCAGCTACATGACCTCGATGTGACAGGTCGGAATCTTGTGAAAGCTAACTTTGGAAAGCACCTGGAGCTAGTGTGTCACGTCTTAGAGGCGTATTGGGCGATACTAGGTGAGAACTTCCCCGACCAGAAAGGGTGGGAATGGTTCACTTAGAATCCGTCCCGATCGCCGCAGCAGCCCGATATCGACCGAAGGAACCACCCGATATGAGGAACCTGGTATCCTAAGTGGTCTCTAGCCCGACATGATACCGAGCCCGATACGAATCACCCATCACAGTGTGTCACATGATACCGAGCCCGATACGAATCACCCATCACAGTGTGTCGCCCGAGAGGGTGGAATCCCATCACGACCGTATCGGGGATGTGTGCTTTGGTCGATACGTCTTCCCGTCATGGCATATTGCCCGACAGGGGATGCCGCTCGACACAGGTGTATCGGGCAGAGCTCCCGCCCGATATCGGGCTAGAGGAACCTTAGGGACCTGCTGCTGCAAGTCGCTCTCCTAAATCAAGGAGGCAATACTTATCTTCCCTTTTTCAGTCATTTACTTTCTTTATTTACGCAATGTAACCAAACCCTTTTATATAATGCTTATGCTAATGGAATTAGAGGAGTTTTAAATGTTTGTTGCTCTATGTTTGGTCCCGTTTGTTGGATGGTTACTTTGCTTAGCATCTGAACTCTAGCTTGTACGTTTGGATCATGTTTTGACTAGCTATCAAATCGTGTTTCCCGTTGCAACTCCCTCGAGAGAGGCGTTGAAACTCTAGTGTTTGGTCCAATTAGGGAGTACGAGAGTACCCAGGATCGGAGTTGCTTCAGTTATCTTTCCACTCTAACCCAAGTACATCAACCTCGAGAGAGGGAGTTGTTACTTAGTTAGAGGTACCCTCTTTGAGAGAAGGGTACTGGATGTTTCCTATTGCTGCTTGTTTTGCCAAAGTTTTCCTCCTTAATTTCCTTGCCAAGGCAATGGTGTTATCTCCTTCGGTTCCATTGCGCAAAACCCCTAAAAACAGATAAATGCCAACAACATTAATTTTCCTCGTAACTCCAGTTGGAGATAGTTTTCTTTTATTTTACCGATCTTCGCCCGTTGTTCCCTTTGGGAACTTTATCCTCATCTTTCTTTTACCAAAGTGTAAAGTGTCAATTCCGTGTTCTTAGCACTACCACCCTTGTCCCTGTGGTTCAACCCCGATTTCTACTTCAGACCCCATCATCGTTGTGGGGGCCTAAGAGTCGGGTAATTTAAAAGTCTGCCTACTTCAAATCCGCTCCTTTTGGATGCGCGATTTAGGCCGCTCAACTTTTTGGCGCCGTTGCCGGGGACAAGGCAAAGCGGTACTGTTAACAAACCCGAATCCACTAAGTACACTCCTGTGCCTCAAGATTTGTAATAAGCTTGACAACACTGTTTCCTTTTAGCCTTCTAACCTGAAATGAGTATAGAGTAGTTCGTTTTATTATTAATACAAGTTTTCTAACTTGATTATACGTTCTATTTAGGTACTCAGGAAAGAAGCGTTCTGCTCAGTTGAGCACCGACACCGCTAGTCATGCCACCTCACGTTGAACCACCTCTTTCTGAGGATGAGCAAAATGCTAGAGTTGGGCAACACTCACCTCCGCGTGGGGACAATGACCGTTATAATGGCGATCATCAACATGAAGAACCTGAAACATAACAATTTGAGGATGATCATCGTCACAAGAGATGTCGTCATCA
Source organism: Alisma plantago-aquatica (assembly GCA_963693085.1). Taxonomy (NCBI): domain Eukaryota; kingdom Viridiplantae; phylum Streptophyta; class Magnoliopsida; order Alismatales; family Alismataceae; genus Alisma; species Alisma plantago-aquatica. The sequence goes on along the minus strand of OY856413.1, from coordinate 1,053,045,093 downwards.
TTGAAGACGCAGAAGAAATCCACATAATCAAGAGCAGAAACATGGGGACATCGATAGTGAAGATTCTAATGAAGAAGAAAAGACCCTCAGAGAGTTGGCTTCTACAAAGGCCAATAACTCAAGATGTCCTATTGTCATCCCAAGGTTCAATGCAATAAACTTTGTGCTGAAACCATCTATCATATCTATGGTCTAGAACAAGAGCTTCCGAGGGAATTCAAAGAACGATAACCCTTACCATCATCTTGACACTTTTAAGAATATCTATGGTACCATTAAGATGTGGGGAGTTCCACAAGAAGTCATTTACTGCAAGGGCTTCATTTTCTCTTTAGAGGACAAGGCCCTATCCTGGTACCTCAGGCTACCGCATCAAGCTCTGAACGGATGGAATGCATTGGCAGACACTTTTGTGAACAAGTTTTACCCTATGGAGAAAACTGTCAGGAATAGGCAAAGGATCACGTCATTCATGCAGAAGCTAAATAAGAATCTTCATGAAGCCTGGGAAAGGTATCAGGAGTATCAGAGGGACTGCCCTCATCACAACTACAAGAAGGGTTTCCTGATAACCACCTTCTATAATGGTCTGACCCCTGAAGCAAGGGTATCACTGAATGCAGCTGTAGGAAGTGACTTTCTGGGGAAGAAGCCAACTAATACAAAAAGATCATCGAAAACATGTCCGAGTTACAGTCCGGTAGCGACTATGACAAGTCTGATAGAGGATATGCTAAGAAGGCCACTAATGAAGGACCTTCGGTTGAATCCAAGACTATGGAAGCTATCACCACTCAAATCCAAAAGATAGCCACTGATGTCAGACAGTTAAAAGAATTAGGTGGAAAAGGAAAGAAATAGGTTGAGAAAGTTATGAAATGTGTCACAAGCGGAGAAGGTGGACACGGGATTGATAACTGCATTTACACCCGATCCAACAAGTCAAGTGAAAGTGAATCCGAAGAAGAGGAAGCTAAGAATGTCTCTTTTGTCAACTTCAAGAGACCGAATCACCCTGGTTTTAACTATGGCAACAAGGATGCGACTGAAAACTCACATCAGCTGAACAATCCACCCAAGCAACCGCAAGGTTTTGAGAAAAGGGGAAGACAAGGTCAGTTCACCAGAACTACCAATTTCCAATCGAACAAGGCAAACTTTCAAGGGCAAGGAAAGTACCAAAACCACCAAATAGCTAATCCTAGTCAAGGACAGGGTCAAGATAAGGAGCAGAGTCAAGATAAGAACTCAAATCAACCGGACTTGGTGGGCCAATTGCTCGATTTTGTCAAAAGACAAGATACTATTAACAACCAGCTCGCACAAAGCGCGTTGTCCAATTCAGGGGTTCTGAATACGATGCAGGTTCAAATGGTGGATATGCAGACACATCAACGCCAGATAGATCAGTAGCTAGCCCAGATGGCCGAGTTAATAAAGAATCCCTCGGGTAAGATACCCTCCAACACTGAGTCTGCTAAAATGGCAGTGCTGAGATCAGGAAAGACAATAGAATACCCTAAAGCGGCCAGACCTGAGGAACTTGAACCAAAGATTGCGGTAGAGAATCCCACAGAGGAAGAAAACCAACAAGCTCATGTCAGGGAGCCATAAACAAGATCTATGGAGGACCTGTTTGGTAAAAGAAGTCCTTACTCTCCAAAGTTGCCTTTCCCTTACAAACTCATAAAGGAACATCTTAAAAAGTGTTATGAGAAGTTTATGGAGTCAGTAAAGAAGCTTAACCTCGAAGTACCTTTTTTGGATGCTTTAGAGGAAATGCCGACTTACGCCAAGTTTTTCAAGGATTTGATCTCTAAGAAGAAAAGAAGAGGAAGAATCAAGACCGTACACCTTGCTAGTATGTCTTCTTCCTTCGTGAAGGCTGATTTACCTACCAAGAAGAAGGATCCAGGAGCCTTCACCATTCCTTTTGCTGTTGGAGATAACATCGAGCAAAAAGGTCTTGCTGATTTAGGGGCTAGCATCAACCTTATGCCCCTAAGCCTCGCGCAATGTCTGGGTTTGACTGACATGGTCAAGACCAACATGAGGATTGAATTGGCAGACCATTATTTCAAAAGACCTGTAGGTGTTGTTGAGGATGTGCCGATTAGTGTGGGAAGATTCTTCATTCCTTGCGACATTGTGATCATTGACATTGTGGAGGACCCTAACTGTCCTATCATCTTTGGATGCCCACTCTTGGCTACAGGAAGAGCATTAATTGATGTTGCCGAAGGAATAATCACTCTGAGGGTCAGAAACGATCACTTAGATTTCAAAGTAAAGGATGTTATGAAAGGACCATCCCTGCTAGAGTCTGCTTACTTCTTAGAAAGCTACAATCAGTTTTGTGAAGAAGTAGAGGAAGATATCGTAATGGTAGACCCGCTTGTGAGAGCATTGAACAATCAAGACTCCGATTCTGAAGATCCTGAGGTTGTCGAGATCCTCAGTTATCTAAATCGACTTGATGAAGATCTAAGCGACGAGGAGGAGGTAATAGAGACAGTTAAGTTTGCTTCTCTAGAAGAGACACCAGAAGAAAAGGCACCTAAGTCTAGGCTAGAGCTAAAACAGCTGCCTGAAGGTTTAAAGTATGAATTTATAGATCAAGAAGGGAGAAATCCAGTCATCATCAATGCTTATCTGACGAAGGAACAATTGGAAAGGCTTCTTGAGGAGTTGAGGCTCCATAGGCAGGCCATAGGATATTCGGTGGAGGATATCAAAGGTCTTAGCCCGACGCTATGTATGCATGACATTAATTTGGAAGAATCTGCTAAACCCCTACCTCAACCCCAGAGAAAGTTGAACCATATGCTAAAAGAAGTTGTGAAGAAAGAAGTGATCAAACTGAGGGATGCAAGAATTATTTACCCAATCAGCAACATGAACTAGTGAGTCCCATCCATGTGGTACCGAAGAAAGGATGCATAACAGTCGTGAAAGGTGACAAAGGCGATGAGGTGGTGGTCCGGACTGTCACTGGATGGAGGATGTGCATAGACTATCAGAAGCTGAATCAAGCCACAAAAAAGATCATTATTCGCTTCCTTTCATTGACCAAGTTCTGGAGAGATTAGCGCATCATGATTATTTATACTTTTTGGATGGTTTTTCTGGGTTTTATCAAGTCCCTATCTTACTAGACGACCAGGAAAAAACCACTTTTACTTGTCTCTATGGTACTTATGCCTTTCAAAGGATGCCATTTGGATTGTGCAACGCCCTAGCAACATTTCAGCGTTGCATGATCTCGATGTTTTCGGATTTTCTGGAAGACATCGTGGAAGTTTTCATGGATGATTTTTCTGTCTATGGGAAGGACTTTGATGCTTGTCTGAAAAATTTATCTTTGGTCTTACAACATTGTAAAGAGAAGAATTTGGTCCTCAACTGGGAGAAGTGCCACTTCATGGTATGAGAAGGCATAGTGCTAGGGCATAAAATCTCGAGGAGAGGTATCGAGGTAGATGTGAGCAAGGTTGAAGCTATATCTAAACTTCCTCCACTAAAGTCTATAACTGGAGTTTGGAGTTTTCTTAGGCACGCCAATTATTATCGAAGATTCATAAAAGACTTCTCGAAGATCTCAAAACTGTTGTCAAGTCTTCTGGTTAAGGATGTTGAATTCGATTTCTCTAATGATTATCTAAATGCTTTTCAGGCCTTAAAAGATGCACTTGTTTCTCCACCTATCCTTCAAGCTCCGGATTGGGAGCTACCTTTCAAGCTTATGTGTGATGCCAATGACTTTGCTGTAGGAGTAGTCTTGGGACAGAAAAAGGACAAAAGGCACCATGTGATTTGCTATGCCAGTCATACTCTGGACGAAGCATAGGTGAATTACATGACTATAGAGAAGGAAATTCTTGCGATTGTTTTTGCTTTCGACAAGTTCAAATCTTATCTTATCGAAACAAAAGTAAAGGTCTACACCGACCATGGGGCGATACGATATCTTATGCAGAAAAAGGACACCAAGCCTAGGCTGCTAAGGTGGGCTTTGCTACTCCAGGAGTTTGATCATGAAATCATTGATAAGAAGGGTGCAGAAAATGTAGTCACCGACCACTTATCAAGGATTATAGTCGAAGACAAGAAGGAGCCGCCTATCAATGATAACTATGTTGATGAGGCCTTGCTAATGGTAGAAGCCAAAGATGAGGGTTTGTCATGGTTTGTAATTATCTTGCCTGTGGGGAGTTACCTCCTGATGTAACATACAATCAAAAGAAGAAACTCTTTTCGGATGTAAAGAATTACTATTGGGATGATCCCCTTCTCTTTAGAAGATGCACAGATAACCTGTATAGGAGGTGTGTTCTTGAAGAAGAAGTGCCAAACATTCTGAAAGAATGCCATGCCTCACCATATGGAGGACACCTAGGAAGCGAAAAGACCACTGGTAACGTGCTGCAATTAGGGTTTTACTGGCCCTCATTGTTCAAGGATGCTACAAATTATGTAAAATTTTGTAAATAATGCCAATTGACAAGAAACATTGGAAGAAGGAACGAGATGCCAATGGCCAACTGGGTCGAAGTCGAGATTTTTGATGTATGGGAAATAGACTATATGGGTCCCTTTCCCCCATCAAAAGGATACCAATACATTTTGGTCACAGTGGATTACATGCCTAAATGGGTGGAAGTTGTTGCCACTCAAACTTGCGACTCCAGATCAGTGATCAAGTCATTTGAGAAAACTATCTTCCCTCGCTTTGGAGTACCTCGTACTGTGATAAGCGATGGTGGATCACATTTCGGGGAAAAACAATTTGAAGCACTCCTACGGAAGTATGGGGTTAAACACAAGGTCGCTACGCCCTACCACCCTCAAACTTCTGGGCAGGTGGAGGTTTCGAATAGACAGATTAAGCAGATTTTAGAGAAGACTGTCAGTCACATGCGGAAAGATTGGTCAATGAAGCTCGATGATGCTCTTTGGGCCTACAGAACTGCATATAAAGCACCCATTGAAACTACCCCTTACAAATTGATTTATGGGAAATCATGTCATCTACCCTTAGAGCTTGGACACAAGGCTCTTTGGGAGATTAAGTTCCTGAATATGGATCTGGAGAAGGCAGGGGAGAAAAGATATCTACAGTTATAGAAACTCAAAGAGCTGAGAATCCATGCCTATGAGAATGCAAGGATCTATAAGTAGAGGACCAAGGTGTGGCATGATGCCCACCTGAGGAAAAAGGATGTGAGTGAAGGTGACAAGGTTTTATTATTTAAATCCTCTATTCATCTTTTTCCAGGTAAGCTGCAAACAAGGTGGTCTGGTCCCTTCACCATAGCAAAGATATATCCACCAGGGATGATGGAGCTATATGACAAAGACAATCCAGCAAAAGTTTTTCCAGTGAACGAGCACAGAGTAAAAAGGTTCTATGAAGATGAAGCGTTCGTGAGGAGGTCAGAGATAAGTTTGCAGGATGTCAAAACAGCCGAAGGCACAAAGTGAAGGATCTGAAGCTGTCGATCTGACGACGCTAACTACAACGCTCCTCGGGAGGTAGCCCGAGCCTTTACTTTTCTTAGAATAGGACGTTATTTCCTTTCCTACAAGAAAAACATTATGAACATTATGATAGTAATAAGGCCCGAGTTAGTGCATGCGCCACATGCTCAGACTCTTTTGTTTTATGGGCCACCGCTCGGTTTTATAAGCTTTGATGAGTAATACTATCTGAGACTGGGAGCTTCACCTTAGGCCAATGATGTTTTACCCATCAATTGCTTTTTCATTCACTTTTATTTTAGTTTTTCATCATATATCTTGTTTGAAGTGCTTGTATCGGGCAAGGATGCATTGCTCCCTGGCCGATATCGGGCAAAGAACCCGGGCACAACGCAGGACACACCCCTAACGGGTTTGCGTATCAGGCATCACACCTTAGCAATAAGCCATGTCGGACGATACGCCAAGAAGAGAGCATCCGTGTCGGGAGGCATGTGTTATAACCCTTGATTTGACAGATGGGACTGATTTTACTGCTCGTCTCGGGAATGATTTGTCTGCTCGGCCAACATGTGCCCCTATTTTACCCATTTTACCCCCGACCTGGGTTGCTATATATAGCAACTGATGTTTAACTGTGTCGGGAACCGACATTTACTCCTCACCTACTCTCGTATCATGCAGTAATTCCTCCCTTTGCTTGCGTATCGGCCAGCCTAGCCTCTGCTCTCGTGTCACGCGACTACCTTCATAAAACAAAGGTACAACCCGACAGCTGTATCATTTGGCTTTCCCGACACTACCCTTGTGTCGCGTGTTTCGTATCAGACTTATGGGTTTAGTTGATTTCTTTATATCGCCCGATACACATTTGTGTCGCTGATAAACTTTCGACCATGTCACGCGACACATCTCTGACGCGTGCCTCCCTGATACCCTATATCAGGCAATCCCCGTGTCACCCAGTCTTATACCGCCTCACGTGTTTCTTATGTCGGGCGACACCTTTTCTTTCAAGATCAACCATATCGGGCGCTTCATATCGCGTGACTTTGATCTATCAAGCACGAAGCCGGTAGTTTAGTATAGCGCAGGACGCCTTGTACTCTAGCTATATCAGGCACATGACCTTTGTTCTTATATATCACACGATACAAATCATGTTTTCTATCGTTTCACAGTATCGCACAATGCTCCTTTATTTTTCAAGATGTCATATCCGGCGTTGCACGATAACCTTAAGGAAGTATGGGTTCAACTCCGTTCTGCCCGACACAAGCATATCGACCAGTTTGGTTAATGAAGGTGTTTCAACTCGTATTGTATCGGGCATCACTGATATCAGGCCACCCTTTTATCAGACGATTCTGAGTTTGCTGGATGATACATGTATCATGCGATGTTTCCATCCTAGCATGTATCGGACGAATCCGTATATAAACTGAGGTGACCTAAGTGTTAAAACCATGACCGATATTGATTTGTCTCTATCCGGTTTTACTATTTGTAATCAAAGTCAATTTTCAATATCACCAAACCGTTATTGGGCGACACAATTCGACCGCCCGATATCGGGGAAGGTGAATCACTTAGCAGAATTAACAATTACTAACTTTTGTTTGATAAAAATTATAGAAAATGGCCCGCACCAAGCAAACCGTCATCCAACTTGACGAACATGGTTGGAGGATCGACATCGAGGCCACAGCAGAAGCTACGACATTCGGTCAGAAACGTCTGAACCCCGAAGAAGCCGGGCCATCCATGGTCGAAAAGAGACCGATGACGGAAGAAGTAACACCCCCAACGACAGCTTCAACCGCAACGACAGAACCTTTAGATCACACACTAGGTAGGTTCGTGCCCAGAGACAACGAGCACGGGTGTCGCTACTTAGAACTGGCAACAAAAATCTACAGGCCGAACAGATTCTGCCACCAGTCATCCTTCCTACAGCTAGGCATTTTCGACAGGCTAGAAAATGTCCTAGCTATAGCAGGGCTGAGGAAGATCTGCTTCAGCCGCTCCGCTTCCTACACTGAACTCACCAGGGAGTTCATGCCATCTCTCCTCCGGGTGTAGAATAAACCCGAGGAACTCATAGAATATGGAAGATTACACAAACTACAAGGGCGACTATACAATGTCAAGCATGTCATCTCTGAAAAGCTACTCAATGAAATCTTCTCTACCAGCGAGGCAGAGAAGGAACTGCTTAACAACGGTACAAGGATCACTGAAGGAGATGGGTTCAACCCGGTGGAGCTCTGGAGAAAGCTGACCGGTGAGTCATCATTCAAGCCAGGAAGCAAGGTGGCGGCAGTACACTCCTACTTTTGGAGAATAGTGCACAAGCTTGTGGCGTGCATGCTCTTCAGTAAGAACGAATCAAGCAACATCTACTCCGAAGAACTCCATCTCATGTGGTACATGATGAAGGGCAATATGGTCAACCTGGGACACTTCTTGCTGAATAGGCTACACCCCATAAAGGATGCCACCAAAGAGTACTGCATGGGTGGTATCGTCAATCTGATTGCGGTCGGATTAGGGTACCCAAAGGAACCATGCAGTCTTTCAAGGACAAGGGGTGACGAGAAGATCAACCTCAAGTTCCTCATGAGGGCCATCATCATAAAAAAGGAGGGGCGAAACTACTTCTACAAATTCATGAGAACACACACCCTCCTTCCACTCCCTCGCTACGCCACCTACGATACAGAAAAGTTGGTCTTCACCACAACAGAAATTGAAGCTGTGGTAGTCAAAGCAGCTTACGCCGCGACCATAAGGATACAAGAGAGGGCGGATGCAAGAGGAGAACCAATTCCTCTCAACATGTGACAGGACAAACCTTCCACAACTCCTACCGAGACGCCCACCGCTCCAGAGCCACCAACGACAGCCATTAATAGAGTTGTCATCGCTCCTACCATAAAAGTCGTGATCGCGACAATATCTACCGCGGCTGAAGAAAGTACCGGCGATCGTGGAGGTCGCCGAGACAACTGGGGCTGAGACAACCACGCTAGCCCCGATGGGAGATACCGCGGAAGAGACAACCGCAGCTCCTGAAACTTCTGTGGCGCCCGCAGTGGTGGGAGAAGTGGTGCAGCTGGACGCCAGTAATGGGGTGTTTGCCGAGATCCTCGGGATGGAGCTCGGAGCTGCGCAACTGACGCCGCCACTGGTGTCTCCTGTGGCAACTGCAGAGGAGGTCACCGAAAACAGAATGGTGGAGCAGCATCCACCCAAATCGTGACCCTCTTCACCACCACAAGAAGGCGAGGCAGAGTCAGCCACAAAAGTGTTGACGCCTCGCCCAGAAGCAACTACCTCGTGAATAATCCAGATTGATACTACCCCGAGTGAGGCGACACACTCGTCGGGTAGATCTTCACGCGAGAGGAGTGTCATGAGGACGAGATGGAGATCTGCAGGAGCCCCTCCATCGCTTGGACAGATGCTGGGGCACAAATTCGATCACTTGTGGGAGGTAACAGGAAGCCATTCAAGTACGTTTACTTCACTAACCCGCAAGTTTTCTATTTTCTAGCAGAGATTGAATAGCCAAGAGAGGCAACTACTGACTCTAGTTGGCCTTCCCAGCCAACTAGAGGCACTCAATGCCACACTGTAGTAATCCCTCCAGCGCCTTGACACAATCGAAGAGAGGTTGAACAGGGAGGACGACCATCTGTGCCCAAGGCAGCCGAGGAAGTCTCCATCAGCCCCAGGCCCAGGCTCTGCACCCTCCTCATCTGCACCATCTACTTCTGGTGTGTCGTCTTCTTCAAGAGGGACTTCTACAATGCCCGACAAAGAGATGACACACAAGTCTTCCGATGGGTCTCTAGTAGGAGAGGAGAGCTCCCGAGGCGTAGATGACTTCGCTCCCTCCACCTCCCTTGATGAAGCCGAAGACAATGACGAATCAGTCAGCATCAGAGAGGATTCTTCTGATGAATCGGAGGGAGAAGGGGGGGGGGACATCTATGCCGCCAACCAAAGACACTCCCCAGAGGAAAAAGCTCGACGACAGATGAATTCTCTGCACCGTCAGAGATACCTTCTTTTGAGATGGCGGACTTCGACAGAAGGGTCATCGGATACCTGACGATCAGGGAACAGAAGCTGCTGAATAAGGTCCTAAGGTCGCAGGCTGATGAAGAAGAAGTCATCTGGAGCAACAGCTACTTTTCAATACAATGGGGAGCGCTAAGAAGCATATTTCACTCCCCAGCCGTCATTGGAAAGAAGCTGTTCAGGGTCCTACAAGGCGCCGTGATAGAGAACGCAGGTGCTAGGACAGGACGACATACAATCTATAATGCCACCCTGGCCTTGGCGAGAAGACTGATGAGGGGTTTGTATGAATCTACATAGGTGGCCAGTATGTTGCAGCACATTGAAGAGCACAACCCAAACCTGGTGTTGCGCCCCTAAAAACATCGAAAGAATTGGTTCCTGTGCATTGCTGACCTCCGTAGTCATGATGTTCAACTGCTTCGCTGCTGCAAAAAAGAGGTCCCGCATATAGGAAACACTTTCGCACACCCCGAGGACAAACATCTGAGGCTACTCCCGCTACATCTCCACCGTGTTATCAAGAATGGAATCCAACGCCACAGCAATGTCTGGAATTTTTTCACACTGAGGGACTTCCCAGTGCAAGAAGAAGAGGGAAGTGGAAACAACACCTTTATAGTCCTGCGAGCCATGGAGATGATACATATCTTCGAATTCTTAAGACAACTCCAGAGCCAAAACTTTTACCAGCTCAGAAGCATATATGCACTGTTGCTGATCAAGGACAAGCATTATTTCCTAGACGCGGGCATACATGAAAGGCTACTGGATAGCGATCAGGAAAACATATCTTCCACTCCCAGTAGCCCTACAAAGGGAGAAGCCGAGATAAGTACAGACGTCTATAGAGCAGGGAAGCGGATGGAGATTCTGCATGAATTATTCTCTAAAGAAGACACTGCTTCTCCTGATACTGAAGAACACTTGATCAGTAACTTCGACCGTTTTGCATGCTTAAAATTAACAACGGAATAGGTCAATGACATCCTGTAGAAGTTAGTTGATTCAACACACGTAGACGTCATCTACGAGGTAGGTAATGTCATAGTCCCAGTTGATGACTTAAGGGACGTGGTGAAAGACATAGGATGTCTGGCGATATCAGTGGCATCTGCCTACATCTAGATACTACAAGGAAAGCTTGAACATGCATACATAGCTCATCCAATGCTGTTCAACGACATCTGCCTTGCCAATGAGAAAGGAGCGAAACAATCCTTTCTGGTAGAGTTGCAACGCAGGGTTCAACGCACCATGTTCCTACCCATCCTGCACTACAACCACTAGATGCTCCTGACGATGTACACTCACCAATGAGCAGGAATCTTCTACAACAACTCAGACAGCAACAAAGATCATCCGGTACAGTGTACATCGACAGTGTTGACATCCCTCGAGCGCTTAGTACAAATATACTACAATGAGGTGGCAACGCTGATAAAACCATTCCTAGAGACAGCAGCTAGCAAATGGCATGAGCTTCAGTTCTGCCACTACAGTCCACAACAAATTCCTTTATCCAACGACTGCGACATCTTCGTGCTGGAATGGATATCAAATCAAGAGATGTCTGACCAGCTCCACCACATCGACTATCACAACAAATGCGGAGAATATGTGTGGGAGCTTCTATTTGGCAAAAGCGTGCTCACCAGCTAACCCTCACTGCCCTACCTTATCTACTTCACAACTCTGGGACAGAGTGTGGAGTAAGTTTGGGGGGGATTCTATGTACCAGTGAGGGAGGTACTAAAAGTCTTTCGAACATCACCCCTTTTTTTCTTTTTTCTATAACATGTGTACATATACATATACATGCCTCATACAAAATTTTTGCTTATTTTGTCTCTATACATATGTACAAAGACACTTTATAGTAAAAACCTAGTACGACTTTTCACCAACTTGTTTTCTCTGTGTCCAAAGAGGTGCAGGTTTTATTATGTCTTTCTAAAAATGAAGCCTCAAACAACAAAAGACTATGACTTTCCACGCCATAAATTTCGAAAAATAATCTCGCAATAGCTAAGAGACGTGTATGCAGAAGGAAAAAGCTGCCTAAACAGCAAAAATTGCTTTTGTTCTCCCTTACCAAACAAAATCCCAAAAAAGAGAGAAAAGCCTTATGATTGTGAATAAAAGCATGAGAGTTGTGCCAAATGAAAAAAAGAGATATATATATATATATATATATATACACACTTGTTTTCCAATAGTACCCATCTTTAGGCATGGTAGATTCGGGGAAGTGGTACGTAGAATGTGAAATCACTGCTCTAAAGCCAACTGGCTTGGACTGCAGGGACCACTTTCCCATTAACAGACCCATACCTGGATGGACTGATGGGAAACAAGAAAAACCCAAAAAGCCTTAAGCCTACCCAAACACACAACTTTCTATTCCCAAAAGCTGTTTCGTGTGAAAGTTAACTTCGAAATCATGCACCCAAGTCTCGTCGAAGCTGTGGAGAAAATTGTGCTTAAATAAGGCAGGAAAAGTAAAGTCTGTTGTTCGTGGTAGGGCAGTATTCTCTTTAAGACTCTCAATACTCGCTCGAACCCTTTGTTTGAAAACTATACCGGTTACAAAGAAGTGTCACAAACAAAGTTTTAAAAATTGATTGAGGAAAATCAAAATGCTAAGTTTGGGGGAGTTGATAACACCAAATTTTGTGATATTTATGGCCCATATTTCGTTGTCAAAACTGCCCTTTTAAACTATTTTCCTCTCCTTTTTGTCATGTTTTTGAATAAACAGGTCACACTATGCTCTTAACTCATTTTTATCATCTTTTGCATAGTTTTACTCACTTTTCCACTCAAAAATCAACAAAAGGCCCGTCCCAGCTCATGAACGTGTTTTACCTACATCGACCCTCGTACCAGTCGGCTGACACACTCGCTACCCATCATATAGCAACCTGATACGGATGCTGCGCGATACAGGTGTTCCGCGCAAGAAGACTCTGACGGATGATACGCCACTTACCTGGCAGGGAGTTGTACCCGCCACGACTACTTCGATAAAGCATGTCACGCAATACAAGCCACCCACCGGCAGGCACCCACCCGTCACAATACCCGACACGCTTGCTGCCCAACACCCGCTGTGTCCGGCGACACGCACGTCGAGCATCCCTGAAGCCGCGCTAATAGAGCCGATGGAGGACACGTGGCGCCCAGAGAACCACAACTTATTCCAACCGCTGCCTATAAATAGCAGCTATAGAACCTCGATGGGACGGGTCGAAATCTCACGAAAGCTAACTTTTGAAAGCACCTAGAGCTAGTGTGTCGCGTCCCAGAGCCGTATCGGGCGATACTAGGTGAGCACTTCCCCAACCTAAGAGGGCGGGAATCGTTCACTTAGAATCCATCCCGGTCACCGCAGCAGCCCGATATCGACCGCAGGAACCACCCAATACCCTAAGCGGTCTCTAGACTGACACGATACCGAGCCCGATACGAATCACACGTCACGGTGTGTCGCCCGAGAGGGTGGCATCCCGTCACAACCATATCAGGGATGGGTGCTTTGGTCGATACGTCTGCCCGTCATGGCATATCGCCCGACAGGGGATGCCGCCCGACACAGGCGTATTGGGCAGAGCTCCCGCCCGGTATCGGGCTAGAGGAACCTTAGGGACCCGCTGCTGCAAGTCGCTCTCCTAAATCCAGGAGGCGATACCTATCTTCCCTTTTTCAGACATTTACTTTCTTTATTTACACAATGTAACTAAACCCTTTTATATAATGATTATGCTAATGGAATTAGAGGAGTTTTAAATGTCTGTTGCTCTATGTTTGGTCCCGTTTGTTGGATGGTTACTTTGCTTAGCATCTGAACTCTAGCTTGTACGTTTGGATCATGTTTTGACTAGCTATCGAATCGTGTTTCCCGTTGCAACTCCCTCGAGAGAGGTGTTGCAACTCTAGTGTTTTGTCCAATCAGGGAGTACGAGAGTATCCAAGATCAGAGTTGCTTTAGTTATCTTTCCACTCTAACCCAAATACATCAACCTCGAGAGAGGGAGTTGTTACTTAGTTAGAGGTACCCTCTTTGTGAGAAGGGGTACTAGATGTTTCCTATTGCCGCTTGTTTTGCCAAAGTTTTCCTCCTTCATTTCCCTGCCGAGGCAATGGTATTATCTCCTTCGGTTCCATTGCGCAAAACCCCTAAAAACTGATAAATGCCAAAAATATTAATTTTCCTCGTAACTCCAGTTGGAGATAATTTTCTTTTATTTTACCGATCTTCGCCCGTTGTTCCCTTTGGGAACTTTATCCTCATCTTGCTTTTACCGGAGTGTAAAGTGTCGATTCCGTGTTCTTAGCACTACCACCCTTGTCCCTATGGTTCAACCCCGATTGCTACTTCGGACCCCATCATCGTTGCGGGGGCCTAAGAGTCGGGTAATTTAAAAGTCTAACTACTTCAAATCCGCTCCTTTTGGACGTGCGATTTAGGCCGGTCAACCTCCTCCTGTTGCAGCAGCACTACTCTTAGCAGAATGTTCTTCATGTGGTCCAGACATCTTCAAGTTCTTCTTCTCCTATGTGAGTAGAAGATACTATCAGATAAACTGGAAGACATTTAGAACAGACTCAACAACCTTAGTCCTATGTCTCTATAGACTCAGCGAACCTAGAGCTCTGATACCACTTAATTATGGCATACCACTCATAGAAACATAATTAACTAATGTGGAAGCGTTTACTAAGCAACGAATTACCAAAAATCACTAAAAAATAAAACCTTTTTACCAATAGATCCATCAAAGGAAACCTTTCTCACATAGAACCAAATTAACACATTTACATTTTGGATTAAAGGTACATGTACTATATTATCTCTTTCAGTGAATTACAAGCATCCTCTACCCTGTTAAACTAAGCACATGCAGTATGAAAATCTCGAGGCACTGAGCCAAAATCTCGAAAGCACTAAATACTATTCCGAGGATCGGAGAGTACAAAGATGATACATAAGACTCTATATACATATATACAAGGCATGACAGGAAGTGTCTCCACCTGAGACTTCACTGCTGTCCCTGCTGCTGCTATTGCTGTCCTTCACCTGCTGAAGGGTTCCTACCTCCTCATCCGCGTCCACCTAAAAATGTGGTTCCCACGGGGGTGAGACAATTGTAAATTGCCCCAACGAGAGATATAATTCTCTGCCATAAAAATTATTAATGCATCTTAAGAAGATAAATATGAACAGAGGAAACATATTTGTTTGACATCAGTTAATTCAATGTCTAACAGATTAGAACATTATTCTTATCAGAAGCATTGCAACTATAACTTGATAGAGCAATATGTCACTTTTCCATTTAGGAATATGAAGAACATGTATAACATTTATTCACTATAGAATCATCACCACATCATATACTCTCTTCAGACTTAGATCATATATCTAATGCCTGGTATTGTCATAGTGGAGTCATTGCCTATATCCATACTCTTTTCACAAAGTATTGGGATATTAATCCCTCAACTTATCAAGTACAATTCCACTTCTTAACAAGTTCATCATCATGATTATAGAATCTCGGTATTTGGACCCTTATCTCATCATAGAACACTTGTTACCACTTATTAGGTAACTTCATACCTTCAGGTCACCAAGGACATTATAATTCTTGCTACACAAAGTATTGTACATAGTTCACAAAGCTCATATCACCTCTTATTACCCCTTAATAGGAAGCAAGGCATTTTATGGCTTATGAAGCTCGTAAACAATCTAAGATAATTAGCACATCATGTGACACACATGATTCATTAATTGTAGGTTACCTCTCAGTAAGCAACAAGGCATATGGAAGCTTATAAGGCCTATAGAACATTTTCAATATACAGAACATCATAGCCCATACCTGGCTATGCTCATCTTCTCAACATATCTGCATGATTAGGAATCATGATACAATTACATATCAGTACCATGCAATACAAGGGTTATCTTATTACATTCATAACCCATTAGTCTGTATTTGAGCTTCACATAGGATTACTCTGTGTTAGAACTTCACATAGAATCACCCTGTATTAGGGTTTCACATAGCATTAACTTGTATTAGGGTTTCACATAGCATTACCCTGTATTAGGGTTCACATAGAATTAACTTGTATTAGGGTTTCACATAGCATTACCATGTATTAGGGTTCACATAGCATTAACTTGTATTAGGGTTTCACATAGCATTACCTTGTATTACGGTTCACATAGCATTAACTTGTATTAGGGTTTCACATAGCATTACCCTGTATTAGGGTTCACATAGCAAGCAATCAATATGGATAACATAAGTATTCAATCATACTTATTTATTCTCATCATTAATCATTAAATGAATTATCAACACACATCATGAGTTTCTCTCTCCTCTTTGCTAGAATATGAGTACATCATAGTTTATAGGTTTGGATTAACCTTTTCATAAGGCATATTAGCCTACATTCAACAGGGTGCATTACATCTCAATGTAGGCATTGACATGACACATCTCATGTGCCATTCATCCAATTATATTGGACTTATAACACATCAAGGTATACCAGTATTGGGGTGTTGGATGTGATATCTAGCATATCTTGATGTATCACTTCCCTCAACACCTCTATCTTACTTGAGTTCATCCACTTAGCTTGTATTAGGGCATTCCCCATCCTAATACTTTATGTACCAGTTCATCACATTTATCATGTAATTTATTGGTCATTAGTCACTCACTTAGATTATACAACCATTGCCAATACTATGGACTCATCCTTGAGTTTAGGAACTATTAATATAAGGATATCCATCATCAACCTTTCTAGGTGTTACATTTGTCAAAACATTAATCACTATTCCATTATTAGGAATAGTATTATCCATATTTATAATTTGAGGATTCACATAGCATATTCCATATATTTATGGATTTCACATAGTATTGCTCTTCAATAGAGTTTTACATAATCATCCTTCTATATCAGGGTTTCAACTAGTATTATGTGAAATTAGGATTTCACAACACATCCCCCAGTGATAGGTCTTCACATAGAATTAGTAGCACTTCCCTATATTAGGGTTTCGTGCACCTTACCCCTTTTTAGGGATTAAGGTTTACCATTCACATCCAAATAAGGTTTCTCATACCTCATACCCGAATTAGGGTTAGGATGTACAATTCCTATTAAATTAGGGTTTTCCTTCATTGTTACACTAAGTTAGGGTTACATCATCACCCTAGATTATGATTTCACTGAGCTTAGCCCTAAATTAGGGTTTCACATAGCCTTTCCCTAAATTAGGGTCAAGGTACATCAATCTTTTCAATGAGGATTTCATGATCTCATATTATGGATCAAACCCTGATTACACATTTATTCATAATGAGAGAATTAGAGCTTATTAAGTAAGCAATCATCTCTCTCATTCACTCTCCCTCTCATCCTCTCTAGGATGTTAATTACTCCAAGATTGATCTATGGTTAACTCTTCACTTAAGTACACATAGTTAGGGTTAACCTAAATAATCATCATTGGTCTACATCATTAAGAACCAAATAACTAATTGACCTTTGATCATGTAAGGTGTCCAAATGGTTTAACCAATTTGTACTTCTAAAGGTCTTGATCACTTAGACCTCAAACGGTCTTGGTCACTAAGTTCAAACAGTTTGAAACCATTTAGCAAAGTTGGATTCTTGAAACCATATGAACTTGAGTCTCCAAATGGTTTGAGATTGTTTGGTTCCAAATGGTCTTGAGACCGTTTGGACCAAACCTTCTCAAAACCGCATGGACCAAAAAGGTACTTCAACACTTAATCGATTCAAGGTTTCAATCCATGGACCAATTATCAATTGAACCACTAAAGTATTCATCAATTGAACCACTGAATCACCATTCAATTAGACCTTCAATTTAGGGTTTTGAACCCAATTGAACTAGGTTTGATAATCAAGAAACCATCACTTAGGGTTTTGAAATCGAGGATCCATCAATGATTGACATTGTGGAACCAAATCAATTGAAATCAATGAACCATCATCATCATCACATGATATGAACTGACCTCAAACGGTCTTGAATGACCCCCAAATGGTCTTGAGGTCATTTTTATGATCTCCAAATGGTCTTGAGACCGTTTTCCCATCTCAACATCAAAATCCATGACATCCAATTAGGGTTTCGATCACTGGATTGATTATCAAATCAACAATTGATTGCATTTCAATTTGGTATCTTTGGATCTTCAAATACCCAAACATACTCAACCCTATACCTTCAAACAGTCTTGGTTGACCTCCAAACGTTCTTGAGACCATTTGGGAGATTCCCAAATGGTTTTGAAACCGTTTGGGTCAATCAACCCAAAACCTCAACTCAATCAATTGCAAAATCAACACTTAGTCGATTAGGGTTTCTATTTGAAAGACTGTCCATATGTTGAACTAATCAATTGGAGCCATTGGATCATCATCCAACACATACTAGGGTTCAGACTTCAAACAGTCAACCCATCCAAATGGTCAACTCCTCTAAATGGTTTGGAGATCCAAACTCCAAACGGTTTGGTGAAACCGTTTGGACCAAATCATTGAAACTGTTTGCTCTAGATATTTGGGGAGGTGTGTGCTTATGATGATGTCATCATCATAAAGCTCCAATCCCACGAAGTTTTTTGTTATTTCCATGGTGGTTGCATTAATCAACCAAGATAAATTTCGGAAATGAAGAAAACATCAACATTTGATAAGGAATTGAATGCAATAATAATATTAAGGGTTCAAGTTATAAAACCCATCTCCAATTGAGCTCGAAAGCTCCAAGCTCACATCAAAAATGGTGGATGTAACTCCTTTGACCATTCCATGGCTCGTCATCAAGTTTTGAGTGAAAAGGAATGGTTAGAATTGAAGAGGGGATTGAAATAGGAAGAATTAATGCATTGATTTGTGATTTCCACCATGGATTCAAGGTGAAAAGGGATCAAGAAGCTTACCAACATGTAGGGAGTCGTCCTCCTGGTCCTCCCAAGCTCCTTGGTCATTTTCCAAGAAAAGGAAAAGAAGTGTGGTCAAAAAAGCCTTTCATTTGTCTTGTAAAGAGTCTTTTTATAAAAAAAAATTCAATGAGAGAGAAATATGCTTTATAAAAATTCATTTAGTCCCAAAAATAGGCCCGCCTCTTCCCCCTCATCTTCCTTGGATCCGAGGATATCTTGTTTGCCTCTTATTCCTCTCAATTATCCATGATTTAAATAAAAGCAAATTAAGCACCTCAAATCATATTATACTAATATCCATATGTGAGTGGATATTTCTTTTTCTTATAAAATTGTGAGTGAGTTATCCACTTCCTTGGATATTTTTGTGGTCCTTGCAAAGCTCAAGGACGTCCACACACATCTGAATCCTACCATTAATTTTGGTTGAAGTCCCTTTAATTAATACATTTATTTTTTTCCCTAAATTGAATTAGGGTTTCAATTAGGATTAAATCTTGATTATTTTAATATCAAGATTCTCTCTCCTCCAACTTAATTCAAATGAGGTGCCCCTCTCATTTTATTTGCTCTACATGATGCCAAGAAACATTAGGGACCTTATTGAAGTGGTAAATTGCACATTGAACCCTAGGTTTTGGGTAAATTGCACATTACACCAAAACTAGGTTTTAATGCACAAACATTGCTTTATTAGCTCTTTCTTGGTACTCAAGCTTCCATAAGACATACCACTGCATCATTTTCACTCTCATTATGATTGAACACATGAGGAACATATTATCATGCAAAATTTGCATTTAAACACCTCAACTTGGGTAATTTGCACTTTAGTCCAAAACAAGAAAAACATTGATTTCGACAATATTCAAAAAGGACTAGAATTGCAACATAAGTTCCTCTTGAACCCTAACTGCTTTTCACAAGATAAGATTAAGCATATACTCATCTCTCTTAATCAAAACACCTAGGGTTAAAGCATAACCCAGGTCAGGGATGTTACAAGAGAAGAGTAGTAAAACGCCATATATCTTGATGAAGACTTCTCCTTCATCACCTTTACACAGAGATAACAAAAAACTAGCCTCCTCCAAGGTCCAAAAGTGTAGGAAATGGAGGTGGATGGCAAAAACCCTAAAAAAGTTAGAGTTTTGGAAGATGGAGGTGGAATGGGTTAGGGGGATAATAGGTGGTGATTATTGTATCTAGGAGGTGGTTAAAATAGGTAACCTTTTCCTTTTTGTCACCACTAGATTATATATAGGAAGCTAGGGTGGATAGGGTTAAGTAGGGGTAATTAGGATATAGACTATAGGAAGTAGTAGAGTTATAGAGAAGAACGTTCATTCTAGGAGCATAACGATCATTCAGGCCAAGGGGAGTGGATGGAAATGCTAGGTTAAATGGACATTCTAGTGTAGAACCACCATTGTCATGGTTTTGGGATGGCCTTTCTAGATAGAACGAACAACTTCTGGCTGTGAAGTGGTATAGTTATTCTGGTGAGAACGAACACTGTAGGTGTGGATGGAATTAGTTGTGAAAGTGGATTGAGTGTATATTGAAAAGGAAAATATGACCAATATAGCATGGACATTTTGTGACCATAACAGCTGTTCTAGGACCTAGGTGAGGGACTTAGGTTTTTAGTGGATTTTTGTGGGACTTATGCTGAAGTGGGAATGGAATGTGGATTTTGGTCATTTTTTCATGACCATTCTAGGGGTAGAATGGTTGTTCCATGGTTTGGGTGTGGTATACTTAGGATTTGAAGGGATTTTGATGGATCTTGGAGCCTACTTTTCTTTTGCACTTTTGGCTTTTTTATTTTTGTCGTAGCTTTATCATTCTTGGGGTCATGTAATGCACTTTGATCTTCTAAACGTCCATCTTGGTGCCTCTTGCTTCAATTTTTTCTTTGGTCACCTAGGGGTAGGTAGGAGTAGCTTTATGGTTCACTTTGGGATCCTGCATGGTTGGTAAAGTTATAGTGTTGCATAACGAATCTTAGATGTAATCTCCATGTAAACCTTTTTCCCAAGTTTCCCTTTCATTTATGTCCTTTATGTCGTTCATGTTTAATTAGTGGAATTTATAGTGGTTTAGTGAACATTTATTCACAAATTGTACCAATATAAGGTTTTATGCACAAATACCTCAGTGAAAGCTTATTTAAGGATCTAAAATGCAAAATCACCACTTTAGTAGAACAATGGTATATTAATTTGTACTAGAAGTGCAAGGCCCTAAACCTTGATTAAATGTATCAAACAAGCTTAATTACCATAATTAAGTGCTCTAAACCATAATATAACTTTTTGATGTGATTGTAAAACATAAAATGAGCCTAAGTTTCAAATTTGATTCGATTTGGACGTTGTTTGTGCAAGTTATGCTATTTTAGGTACATTCTGGACTTTTATGCAATTTTCCCAATTGGGAGTTGTTTTTTGCAAATTATCACCTAAATTTTAATACTTATATTTTCCCTTACGATTATTGATATTTTTAACCATGGGGACCTAGTTTCACCTTGGTTTGAAGGTGTTTCTCTCCAAGGGCATTATAGGGATTACCCTCTTTATAAATGAGCTTATCTTTAAAACCTATCAACCAATGGGGTTATTTATTTGTTTAGAGGATGGTGGGGATCACCTAGAAGCCTACATGGGCTTTTAGGACCGACCTTGGATATACAAGAAGTCTCTATGATCTGTCCTCTTGTATGTCCATGAAGCCTTAGCCTAAGGACACATGGAAAGTCCCATAGACACCTCATGCTTGCCCCCCATCTTTATAAAGCCATGCCTACCCCCTTCCCACCTCCCAATCCCAGAATAAATCCTCTCCTTCTCTTTTACCCAGCTTAGAGCATCGTCCCTTCTATGTTTGGCTATGAAGTTTATATCCCAAGGTAAAAGAGGGTGCCTACCTCGGTGAAGAAGGCTCCTAGGGTTCCAAATTTCTCTATTTAGGATTACTTAAGCTCCTCCTTGGTGATTTTGACCAAAACTAGTAAGTATCCTCCTTTCCTTCCCTGTTTTCATGTTGTTAGTATTCCTCCCACCTTCTTCCAGGTCGGAACCATGACCTTCCATGGTAAAACTCCAACTAGAACCTTAAAACATCTCATCTCCATGCTCTTTTGCTAGAGTTTGCACCTCTAAAGTGGAGAAGGTGATCTTTACTCAAGAAAGGAGCTTGGCTTAGAGAAACCAGACCTTCTAATCTTGAGATCCTTTCTGTTTGGATCTTCTTACCTTCCTAGAGTCAAGTTTTGTTAACCTCCTTCTCATATATTGGTTACTACATGCTTAAAACTCATGCTTCTATGTTTAAAATTGATGATCTCCATCTCTATTTACCGTGTTCTTCTAGGGTTTTGGTTTCTTGCTATTTTACCTTATTTAAAGATCTAGTTTGGTTATCTATGATACTTCAAACCTGATCTTGGGTCAAATAGTGTTTTCTCCCTCTCCCTCTCTCTTTAATTATCTCGATCGGTTTGATGATGTGGCAATTTCCTATTGGTCAGTTCTAAAAAATTCATATCTTCTAATCCACTTATCCAAATTTGACAAATAAATATGTTTTTGAATTGGAAAATTAATATATTATCTAATAAAAATATTTTCAAGGTCTGATTTCATGGTTTGATGAAGGGTACTTTTTGTAAAATGAATTTGATGCATAAAATCCATAAAAATTGCATCTTAATCATCATAACTCCAAAATTAACATTAAAATATGTTTTCTTCACCAGGAGAACATAATAAGTTCATTGGTGATATTTTCAAAATATAAATCTATGTTTTTGATAAAAAGTTTTAAAATTAGGGTTTCTAGACATTAAAGTGCATTTTCTACTCTAATACATGTTAATACATTGAAAATAGGCAAAGTGGAACTTGGACTCAATTAAAGTGGTGAAAGTTAGTAATTGATATCAGTAAGAGAGGTATTTACATTCCTTACACCCTATGTTGGGATAATTGCAGCCAAACCCTTTATTTTCCTAATGAGGCATAAATGAATCATAAATCTTCTATTCTTGAATCCTAATGTTGTTCATGCCTCAAATCAGATTATAATTTCTTCTTGTTTGGGTCTTATACCCCACTGCCATGCTTATTGAATATTATGACTACTCTTGCCATGAATACTTTTCTAGCATGTAGATTTATGTTCTATTTAATTTAAAGTAGTGGTAATTATGTACAACCACCCACAGAGGGCTTATATTTAATCACCTTGGGGAATGTTTTTATTCTCCCCTATATAATTGTGTAGGTGTCTGGGAGTGTCTTATTCTCCCCTCACCTATAGGTTAGAGGTTCGGTAGGTGCCTCAAACCTACTTAGTTAGGTAGACATAATTATCTTACATGCAAATCCTTTTTATTATAATTGTTAATGGGAAGTTTAATTTGAATATAGCCTCATACTCTTGTTATCCTCATCTTATGATGAACCCTAGCATATTCTTATTTGCTTTACTTATCTTGTTATCCTAGACTAGATTTGTGACACATACCTTATTTTCTTTCCCCTTTTGCTGGGTGCTTTCCCAACCACCTAGGTGCTGGTGCTGAGCAAAGAGAAGGACAAGTTTCAAGGAAGTCATCTCAAAAGTAGATCTTAAACTATCTAAAAGGATGTCTAGGTTGCTATAGATAGATCCTTTTCTCTTATCTTTTTCTTTTGGGAACAATCATGTAATGAACAACGAAATCCATGTAATATGCTTAGTACTTTTATTTCCGCTTCTATTGAAATTTTATAATGTATCCGGTGCATGCTTATTTACTTCAAATATTATACATGCATCCCTCAATATCTTTTGTCTTTCTAAAAAGATGGATGTTTTATACTTCCTTTAAATTTTAGTAAGGAGGTGATCTCACCTCTTTACAACATGGTATCAGAGCCTTTAGGAAACTATTAGGACATGAAATTGAAGCAAAGCTGTCTAGAATGGATCAGGGTTTTGGGAAATGACAATATTTTCCTCCACACCATTAGCTTGGTTTATGAGGACTCCCATACCCATATGATATCGGCCTGGCCTGAGCTAATACAAATTGCCCAAAATAGTATGGTTTTAGGAAATAACATTCTAGATATTATTTTTTCGTATATGCTTCTATTCTTTTCACATCTATGATTCATATTTTTCCTAGGAACTTAATATGTTAACCTTACCTTTCAGGATAGGTGACTTGTTCGATAGTAGGAACAAGGGAAATGAGTCAAACACTGATGACTCCAATGTGGGAAACACTGATGGGACTCCTGCCGGCCATAGTGTGGTCAATCCTACTACTCTGGGCACCCCCACCTTCACATTAGAGAAAGAACTGGAAATGTTGTGCTAGTTGATCCCCACCATGATGGGTCAGCTCCACACAGTAGCCACCAACACCAACAAGCCAAGAGAGTTCACCATCACTGACTTCATAAAGATGCAACCACCCTACTTCAAGGGTGAAAGTGAACACAACATGGTGTATAAAGTCGATGACTGGGTGATGGCTTTGGATCGAACCTTCAAGGGTATGGAATGCTCTCCTCACTATAAGATTTGGTTCACGACGTATGTGCTGGATGGACCAACACATGTCTATTGGAATGGTGTCGCCCACACTCGAGACACCTCTACCATGGAGTGGGACCAATTCCTGAAGCTCTTTAGGGAAAAGTACATCTGTCCCACCTTCTTGAGGAAGAAGGAAGCAGAGTTCTACAACCTCAGGCAGGGAAGCATGAGTATGGCCAACTATATCCAACGGTTCCTACTTCTGGAATGCTACGCCACTGACTTTAGAGCCGAGAGGAGGGTAGCGTTGTTCTTAGAGGGCCTGAACTACCAGGTGGGCTGAAGTCTTATTCAACAACTTCTACTCACCTTCCAGCAGATGGTGGATAAGGCCTTGGTCATCGAGTCCTACCCATGATTCCAATCCCATGGACACAATAATGGCTACAACAACAACAAGAGGAAGAACCCTACTCAGAATGAGAATCGTGGACGTGGTCGTCGCAATAGGTGCTCTCACCACCATCCTCCAGGGAGATGTCCTGCCAACAATCCACCTTCTCATAGAGACAACTGACCTCCTCTGACCTGTCATGAGTATGGATAAGTTGGGCATATTTGACCACTCTACCCCCATTTCCAGCAGGGACATAATAATGCCTAGCAGCTACAGCAGCCAAGGAAGAATCTTCCTCCGTAGAATAATAACAACAACGAAAACCATAACCCAAGGCGACCTCCAGTGGAGAGGCGGAATGCGAGAGTGTTTTTTCTCAATGGTGAGGAATAAGGTGAATATAATGAAGTTATTGAAGGTACCTTACATCTTAATATGCATCCTATAAAGGCACTGTTTGATTCTGGCTCATCCAATACCTTTGTATCCAGTCAACTTGCTTCTATGTTAGAAATAGAATCTGAGTATATGGATCATATATTAGATGTAAAAACCCCTAGTGGTAAGATCTTCTCTTCGTATCTCCAAACTCTGACCATGGACCTATGTATATCTGGTATAATGTTTCCCTCAGATTTCATCTTGCTCGACATGACCGCATTTGATGTCATCCTGGGAATGGATTGGTTGAAGAAGTACAATGCTATTTTGTTTTGTGAAGAAACAAAGGTTAGTTTGTCATATCCTATTGATGGAAGATTGTGTGTCAAGGGTAGGAAGTGAGAGGATCAAAAATTTGTTATCTCTACAATTAAAGCTGAAAAGCTAGTCTTGCAAGGGTGTAGAGCTTTCTTAGCCTCTATAGTCCTCGAGGATACACCTCCTTCTCTCGACCAAATAGATGTGGTGAAGGACTTCCAGGACGTCTTTCCTGAGGAGTTACCTGGTTTGCCATCAACTTGTGAGGTGAAGTTCTCCATCGAGCTTGTACTCAAAACTTTGCCAATATCGAAGCCGCCTTACCGCTTGGCCCCTTCCGAGCTTGTTGAACTGAAGAAGTAGCTAGAAGAGCTTCTCAACATGGGTTTCATCTGCCCCAGTGTTTCACCTTGGGGAGATCCTATCCTGTTCATGAAGAAGAAGGATGGTTGGATGCAGATGTGTATGGACTACCGCATGCTTAACCAAGTGATGGTGAAGAACCGTTATACTTTGCCTCGCATCGATGACTTATTCGACCAACTGAAGATAGCCACTGTGTTCTCCAAGATGGATCTGTGAAGTGGCTACTACTAGATGCACGTGAAGGATGATAATGTCCCAAAGACGGTGTTCAGAACTTGCTATGGGCATTACAAATTCTTGGTCATGCCTTTTGGCTTGACAAATGCCCCTGCTGCCTTCATGGACTTGATGAACCGAGTGTTTAGTCCATACCTTGACAAGTTTGTGGTGGTGTTTATCAATGACATTTTGGTTTATTCTGAGATGTTAGAACAACATCACGAGTATCTGTGGATTGTACTCAACACATTGCAAGAAAATCAACTCTATGCAAAATTCTCAAAGTGTGAGTTCTAGATAAAGGAAGTGATGTTTTTGGGTCATGTGATTTCTGCCGGACATATAGCTATTAATCCTACAAAGGTAGAAGTTGTGACCCAGTGAAAAGCTCTGAAGAATCCCTCAGAGATCCATAGTTTCCTTAGATTAGCAGGTTACTATTGAAGTTTTATCAAGAGCCTCTCTGAGTTGGTCTTGCCTTTAACCAAGCTGACGCAAAAGGAGGTCAAGTTCTCTTAGACACCAGAATGTGAGAATAGTTTCCAAAAGCTGAAGGAGTGTTTGACTTCTTCTCCCATTCTTGCCTTGCCTGTTGAAGGCATACCCTATGTCATCTACACTGATGATTCTAAACAAGTCTTAGGGTGTGTTTTTATGCAATTCGGAAAGGTGATCGCCTATGCTTCCCTCCAATTGAAATCGAATGGAGCTAATTGACCTATACATGATTTAGAGCTTGATGCCATCTTTCATGCTCTGAAAATCTGGCGACACTATCCCTATGGTGCGAAGTTTGAAGTTTTCTCTGACCATAAAAGCTTGAGGTACCTGTTGACACAAAAGGATATAAATATATGATAGAGAAGGTGGATGGAATATCTCAAAGATTATGACTTCACCATCACCTATCATCTTAGTAAAGCAAACACCATAGTTGATGCTTTAAGTCACAAAAAGGATGTCATTTGTGCTGCCCTGAGATGTTCGGTGTGGGAAAATCTCAAATATGTGACTAGTTGGAAACCTCAACCTGTCGATTCAGTGGATGAAGACAAGTTGTGTGTCCATATGGCTAGTTTGACTATTACACCATCCTGGATCTCGGAAGTTGTTGATGCATAGTTGGAAAGTTTTGAGATGGAAGAGATGAAGGCCTTAACTGAGAAACCACAATCTGACTTCTCTGTCAGAGTGGATGGTGTTGTCCACTTCAGACAAAGGTTGGGGATTCCTAACGTGGGTTATCTGAGACAGAATGTGCTCAATGAAACACATGGATCCAAGTACACTATTTATCCTGGCACAATAAAAATGTACAAGGACTTACAACAAAGCGTCAGGTGGAAGAACATGAAGAATGATATAGCTCTATTCGTCGTGAAGTGCTTGACATGTCAGCAAGTCAATATCAAACATCAATGACCTGGTGGTCTTCTTCATCCTCTTGAAATTCTAGAATGGAAGTGGGTGAAGATCACAATGGACTTCGTTACTGGTTTCTCCAAGTCCAATATAGGTTATGATGTTGTTTGGGTGGTTATTGACCGGCTTACAAAATCTACTGATTTCTTGCCTTTCAAAACCAATTACAAAGTTGCGGATATGGCTCAGTTGTACGTTGAGTGGATCATACGCCTGCATGGAGTACCTGAGGTGATAGTTTCTGATCGTGACCCAAAGTTTACTTCCGTTTATGGGGTCAAGTTCAGGAGGAGATGGGTACTGACTTACATTTCAGTACTGCTTACCACCCCCATACATAATGGTCAATCTAACAGAATAGTTCAGGTTCTGGAGGACTTGCTTTGTGCTTATGTGATGGATTGGGGTGATGCATGGGATCAATATCTGCCATTAGCTGAGTTTGCTTACAATAATAGCTACCGAGCTAGTATTGGTATGCCACCTTTTGAAGCTCTCTATAGTAGAGCATGTCATTCACCTTTGCATTGGGATAATGTCGGTGACCGTTCTCTGGTGAAGATCGATGACATGCAAATGATGATACAAAAGGTACAGTTGATAAAAAAATGCATGAAAGCTGCTCAAGATCGACAGAAGATGTATGCTGATAAGAAAAGGTCTGATTTTAACTTCCTAGTAGGTGATTATGCATTTATGATGATCAAGCCTATCCATTCTATTGCTAGATCTAAAGTTAAAGGCAAGTTGAGTCCCCTCTATGTTGGACCATTTGAAATCTTAGATAAGGTTGGAGACTATGCATACCTCTTATCTTTACCTCCTTCCTATGATAAGATTCATAATGTGTTCCATGTCTCTATGTTGAAGAAGCATGTGAAGGACTCTTCTCATGTGCTTACTGTTGAACCTTTGGAGATACATGAGAATCTGACATATGAAGAGCTATCTGTGAAGATCCTAGACTCCTGAGTAAAGCAGCTGAAGAACAAAGAGATTGACCTGGGAAAAGTTTTATGGAAATATCCTGGTCTGGAAGAAACCACTTGAGAGTTGAGAGATGAAATGTTACATACTCACCATTCTCTTTTTTCTTGATATTTTGAGGATGAAATTCTTTTAAAGGGGTGTAGTGTTGTAACATAATGAATCTAAGATTTAATCTCCATGTAAATATTCTTCCCAAGTTTCCCTTTCATTTCAGTCCTTTATGTCATTCATGTTTAATTAGTGGAATTTATAGTGGTTTGGTGAACATTTATTCATTAATTGCACTAATATAAGGGTTTATGCACAAATACCTCAGTGAAATCTTATTCAAGGATCTAAAATACAAAATCACAACTTTAGTATAACATTGGTATATTACTTTGTGCTAGAAGTGCAAGGCCCTAAACCTTGATTAAATGTATTAAACAAGCTTAATTACCATAATTAAGTGCTCTAAACCTTAATATAACTTTTTGATGTGATTTTAAAATATACAATGAGACTAATTTTCAAATTTTGGTTTGATTTGGACGTTGTTAGTGCAAGTTATGCAATTTTAGGTACATTCTAGACTTTTATGCAATTGTCTTAATTGGGAGGTTTTCTTTACAAATTATCACCTGAATTTTAATCCTTAGATATTCCCTTACCATTCTCAAGATTTTGAACCATGGGTCACCTAGTTGCACCTTGGTGTGAAGGTGTTTCTCTCCAATGGCATTATAGGGATTACCCTCTTTATAAATGAGCTTATCTTTAAAACCTATCAACCAATGGGGTTATTTGTTTGTTTGGAGGACGGTGGGGATGGCCTAGAAGCTTCCATGGGCTTTTAGGACCGACCTTGGATATAAAAGAAGTCTCTATGAGCTGTCATCTTGCATGGCCATGAAGCCTTAGCCTAAGGACACATGGAAAGTCCCATCGACACCTCATGCTTGCCCCCTTCTTTATAAAGCCATGCCTACCCCTTCCCACCTCCAAATCTAAGAAGCAATCCTCTGCTTCTCTTTCCCCCAGCTTAAAGCATCTACTATTCTACCAATCTAAACACCACTACTAGTCTCCGTCCTCTTTCAATCTTAAAATTGTTGTACTTTTCATTAACCCACCGTCTCCTTCCTACCCTCCATCAGTCTCTCTCTCCCATGTTGTTATCCTATAAATTACAAACTCTTCTTTATGCCTCTGTCCTCATAGTGTCTTAAATATGTTGGACTCATAACAAACATGATGACCCCTCTTTATAAAACACACGTCCCCTCTCCCATAACCATAATTTGAGGTCTCCTCCGCTTCCCTCAAAAGTATATCATTATGTTTGTTCCATCTCCGGGCAGGAGGACACCATATCTATCTAGCGTTTTAGATCTACTTGACTACATGTTTTCTCACCAAAACCCACTTTTATGTGCCTCTAGGTCGTTGCAATCAATAAAAAGGTTTAGTAGTTTATCCATCTGATCTAGCTTCTCTTTAAGTGGATTCCATCTATTTATATGTCATAATGTTTTCCTCCGTTCTATTCATTTGATTATATTGAGATCCAACTACAACCTGCAGGCTACAGTTAAATCATGTTTCACATGTCCATCAACATCGTTATATTACCAATGAATTGTCGTGTTGCAAGGCAACCACATGCTTCAATACTCTATACAACTTCTCATCGGGTGCAAGAGGATTTTGTCTTCGCATTTTACTCATCCACCGTAAGGTGTTCTATGTTAGTGAATATGTAGCGTGATTCCCATCTTAGCCCACATATGGCACTCTAGCAGGACCAGGCATGTCAAGGAGGAAGAAGAAAAAGTTGATCGCCCACTGTTGATGTGTATTTAGTCGTCAAGTACGGATTGGCCTCTACCGAGAGATCATCAAGTGTTCCCAAAAGAGATGGGTTTTTAATTTGATAGACTTCTTCCATGAATACACTCACTGCATGATAGGTCAAACTCATGGTTAGCTCTATACTGTATATGAAGGCAATGTGATGTTTTCATCGAAGTAAGAATATCGGTTGATTCAATTATACGACCTTATTCAACATCATTGACGTTGTCTCCAGTATCTATCACTTAGTTGTTATTCACTAGATGTGTTTACTTATGAACTTATAATTTCATATTTCACGAATTAAAAATGTTGACTTCATCACTCACTACCACAAAGACATTGTTATCCTATAGTTATAAACTAATCCTACGGCTATTTCAATCCGATATGCTATGGTCATTAGATGCAAATTAAAATTACAGATATCCAACGGGTTTTCAGTGTTCCAATGAAAATAGAAAGCGACTCTCATTTTTAAAGCCATAATATCACGGGAGGTGTCTTATTTTCTATTACTTTTGTGCTTCCCTCCATTTCTTGGTCTCACCCTATCACCCCACTCCCCGATACTCCCGTTTTGATTGCAACAGTTATTGATACCTCAATGCCCATCTCGCCCCAAGTCCTCCCAGTCTTCCTTCCATCTTTAAGAGGTTCGCTTCTCTCGCTCACCCCAATAACGCCTTGATTGCCACAGACGAGACTGCTGGAGCTGACATAAGGGCTTGCTTGGTGCCTTGACGTCAGTGCATTGATGTCAGAGCCGATGTTGTTTGGTGCCATGACGATGACACCATGATGCTGAGAAGAACGCTTTTATTGCGGAGCACATTGACGAATGCCTTCCTTGTGCCTCAACACAGATGCCATGCTGACGTAAACGATGTTAAGACACTGATGCAGATGTGAGGTCTACCCTTGTTTTGTTCCTGGGCGGTGACGCCTTGATATCAAAGCTGACGCTTACTTTCTGCCTTAATTCCGATGTCTTGATGCTAAAGCTGACAATTTGTCATCGACACTAAAGCTTATTTTCTGCCTTGATACTAAAAATCTAGAATCCTCCCAGGCGATAAGGAGTTCAATCTACCCACCACTGTCACCTGCATTCTATTCCTCTTGTCCAGCAGTGACTCATCCGCTGACAATGGCTGTAAAAATCTAAACCATCTCTGAAGTATCTATTCACAAAGTTGGTAGAAGTCCTGATCAATTAACTATAACTTTGCTCTTGGGCATAATTGGATTTTCTCTTGGCTTCATCCAATACTAAGTGCACAAGGATCGAATTAGAGGTAAGCATTATTTCTATTTATTTTCTCCTCTTGCAGTTATTTTTATTTTGACCTGATCCATTTATTTTTCACGAACAAATTGAATAGACAAATTAACTAGAACATAAGATATTAATCTGTATATATGTGATGTTTATTCTATCGTACTAAACAATCACGAAGGTCCATATAGAATGATACAGGTTTTTAAACATATAAAGTTAATTCTAATGTTGTTAGTTTTGGTGTTGTTGATAAAATATTAAAAAGAACAACTATCATAATCTGGGAACAAAAAAGAAGGATCAATGCATTTTTTAAATGACTAGATTATCTTTTTGTGATCTATAACATATTAGATGCACGTCTTATTGCATTTATTGAATTTTGATCTTGTTTTTGTTTGGTCAATAAACAATTATGTGTAATTACTTAACAACAAGGAGTTCTCCAATCGCTTGTGCTTGAAAGTCATTGTCAATGATGATAACTATTAATGTTATCCAAACTAAATAAAATTAACTGAGTTTCACATTTGAAGAATTGTTACACAATATATCATGTGGCATAAGAAAATGAGATTTCAATGCAACCATTGAATTACCATGCACGCTCATAGGTACAAATTTGCCTTTTAATTTTGAAAATAATGATGAGTAGTCACAAAACTTTGACTTCTCAACATTGGAAACATATTTTTATGTAACAACAATAGTTGGGTACGAAAAGTGGGTCTATCGAGTCAAATATTTTAACTTTTCATAACTTTAGATAATCTCAACCGATATTCCTGTGTGGCAATAATTAGTTGGGTACATAAGGTGGGGTAAATGTTGAACATTTGAGGTTCCCTTAACTTTGTGTAAATTCAATCAGTAGCAGTGAGATCCATACTTGACCAAATACAAATCCGGCCCAGATTTTCAGTTTGGCTGATCTAACAAATATACAACTTAAGAAAATAATTTTTTAGCTCTTCACCTCACCTTTGGCATCACCCACATAGAATTCATGATTCACCACTAATTAGAACCACTTTATTTCATTTAACATTCATGGTTGTAATATTTGACTAGATGGAAAAAGCCCAAATAATAGTCTTGTAAGGACCCTGGCCTGCGTTTAGGGTTTACCCTGTTAGTTTTGCTTAACCTTGGTGGTTTGATGCTTACTAATCACCTCTGAGTGGTGATTAGGGTTTTGTTGTGCTTTGTTGAGAGTTCGAGGGGCTACTTGCAAATAACCCAAGTCTAGGGTTTTGTGTGCAAGTTTGCCATCTTGTGAGATATTTTCCCCTCTTTGCTTCCTCTAGGGTTGAGAGGAAGGCTTGGGCTTGTTGGTTGAGTTCTTTGGGCCTGAGTTGAGCTTGTTTGGGCCTTGAGATGTGTTGTTTGGGCTTGTTTGAGCTTTTTGTCGGCCATGGCTTGCCTTGTGTCATCCAAGGTAAGTTTGTGTCGACCTAGGGTGTGTGTGTGTCGTCCAAGAAAGCTTTGTGTCATCCAACACCATGGTGTGTCGCCCAGTAGCTTGTTTGTGTCGCCCAGCAGGAGTTCTTGCTTGTGTCGCCCATGTGGCTTGACCTTGGTTGGAGACACTTGGTGCCTAGTTTGGACAAGTGTCTCTTGGCTTGCTAATGTGTTGGCTTGAATCCTAGGACAAGTGTCCCTTGGGTGGACGACACATAGCATGGTTGTACCTTGGTTTCTCCTCCCCTTCTTCCTATATATGTAGCTCTTCTCCTTGCCTTAGTCTCCTTTGCTCTTTTGGTCTCTCCACCACCTTGAGTGCACGATATCCCTCTCCATCTTGCTTGTGTTGGCCGACACACTCCCTTGGAGTTGAAGTGGTGGCCGATACACCTTCCTGGAGTAGCTTGGTGGATGATAGCTTTGGACCTTGGAGTGCATCTTCTTCCTTGGAGCTTGGAGCTTAAGGCGGGTTGCATAGCTTCTAACCCTAACTCCTTTTCCTCTAGCTATGATCTTGTTATATGTTAGTCGTGTAGCTTAGTTCCTTGCTTATATATTTTGCTTGTGTACCTTTGCTTTCTAGGGTTTAGGGCTTCCATGTGTTGAAGGTTGAAGATGACCCTTGTTGAGCAATATCCTCCCTTGCTTGAGGATGGGCGATATCCTCCCTTGGTTTTGGGTGTGTTGGGCGACACCCTTGTACTTATGTTGGGCGACATAGTGAGGTTCTTTGTGCT
Organism: Alisma plantago-aquatica; assembly: GCA_963693085.1. Taxonomy (NCBI): domain Eukaryota; kingdom Viridiplantae; phylum Streptophyta; class Magnoliopsida; order Alismatales; family Alismataceae; genus Alisma; species Alisma plantago-aquatica. Next base: position 1,053,011,571 of record OY856413.1, on the reverse strand, counting down.
GATCGATATGGTGACCTAGCGTTGAGTTGAGGTTGATGGTGACTTAAGGTTGGGCGATACCCCTTTTGTTGTGGAGGTGTTGGACGATATCCATGAGGTTGGATGACATGTTTTCCTTTGTCCTTGTGTTGGATGATAGGGTGCTTCCTTTGATGGATGATAGGGTACCTTGGTGGACGATATGGTGAATTCTTGAGGTTGGCCGATACCCTACCCATGTGTTGGGCGATAGGGTGAGCTAAGCTTTGGTTGGCCGATACGTTTGTATACCTTGTTGAGCTATGGAGGACGATAGACCTAAGCCTCTTGATGGTTGCTTGTGTTGACTGACAGGGCTAAGCATGGTAATGGCCGATAGCCATGTTGGGCGACACCCTTGGGTGGTGATGGCCGATAGCCATGTTGGGCGACACCCTTGGGTGGTGATGGCCGATAGGGTTGCTGTATGTGTCGGCCGATAGGTCTAGGTCAGTTTTAGTGAGTGTCGTGAAGGGTTATAGTGAGGGTTAGGTGACCTTATGGTGATGATCTCATGGGTTATGTAAATGGATGTATATGCTCAAACGATAATGATGCCTTGCAAACTATGATAATGCTAATGATAGTAACAATGATGATGATGGTAATTGCATAATGACAATAATGATGATGATCATAATAATTATGGCAATAATGATAGTAATGACATGCATGAATTAACCCTTGTGCTTAATTGCTAGTGAGAATGATGATAGTTACACTAGTAGCTTGCATAATGATAAAAATGGTAATAATGATGGTAGTGGATGGTAATAGTAATGATATTGGTAACAATAATAGTTGACTTGTATACTCAACATAATTGTTATATAAAGTGAATACCTTGACTAATCCTGAGATAAGGGTAAGCATGATTATGGTATGATGTGCTTAACAAGCTTGATCATCAAATAGTGTAATGTTGATGAATAGATTATGTTGAATGATAACTCATGATAGTGAGCATATTCCTTATGTTGAATCTATGGTTATTGTGTATTCTAACCATGCAGGTGATGTGTAGCCATGAAAGGGCTATGTGACATATGTGATGAGTAACATTACCTTGATATTTGTTCTATGAGATTATATATGTAATGTGTTGGTCCCATGATGATGATGTGAGCCTTGAGAGGCAGTGACAGTACATGATGAAGGATTGATATCCTATGTTATGTGATGATCCTTGATATGGATCTGGATGGTTGGCAAGAGGCCAAGTGGTAACATGTGATGCTGGATCTTTGTGATGGATCAGGTTGATGAGGTTTCAATAATAATATAATGTTCTTTATTTTCTGTTATATCTTGCATGATTATAACTTGGTTGAATCCTGCAATCCATCTAAAAGATACTAATTAATTATAGTGGAATTATATCATGTAGTCTGCCCTGGCCATAGATCCATCATCGTCAGGACTTGGTGATGGTGAAACAGGTTCTCCTACGGGTTAATCTGGAAGCACATATTGTTGAATATGTGTAGGTTTCTCCTAGCCTGAAAATGAGGAGGTAAGAGTGTAACTTCGGTTACAGACTCAGATATGTATATAGAGCATGGTGAACAAACCCATGGCTCAGGATATGTGATGTGAGTAGCATGAATGTGTTCATGGCTCAGAGCACGGTGAATAGGCCCGTGGCTCTGTCTTACTAGCACCGAGACCTGTACCAAGGCAGGCTAGAGTGAGGGTAGCCTATGGGGTTGTCCCTGTGGCTTAGACCACTTCAGCATGTGACTACGGTCCTACTTGTATTGTACACGTGTACTGACCACGTGGTGGGAGGTCATGGAGTTCGGCTCTTCCATTGACCTTGTATGGCACTGGATTTAGGCTTCGCAGCCAAAGGTTGGATTTGAACGGTACGGTTCAAATCCTCAGGGCATAATAATACGTAACACAATCGTTTAGTATTTACTGTTTAAGATAAACATGAAATATTGGTTGAGGTCTTGTTTGGGTATTATCTCTATTGTATCTTACAGGTTATGTGATAATATGTCTGATCTTGATAAACAGCTTATGCGGCAATATATCTTGTTCTGATAATCATGTTACATAGTGAAATATGCTATCTTGACAATCATGTTCCATTAAGAAATATTTGGATATATGCTTGTACAGCTGATTAGCTTGTCGGTAAGAATAGCTATACCTTATATATATCGATTGCTCTTGTTATACCTGCTATTAGATATCTGCTGTTATAGTCTATCTTGCTGAGGTTCTGTAGTTGCGGTGGGGAGTTATGTTTCCCGCTGGGACAATTGTTCAATTGTCTCACTCCGCTGGTTTACACCCTTTTTAGGTGGTCGAGGTAGACGTGGTCGTGGTCGTGGTCGTGGTGTTGCGGCCGAGCATCCTGACGAGCAGTAGAAGGCAAGCGATGGACATGCTGCTGTTTGGATGTTTTGTAGTAGAGTCTAGAGTCATCCCTGTACTCTCAGGTCCTTGGTAGTGTTTTGACGTTGTTTCACAATGACCGATCGATGATGCTTGTATATCCTGCTGTTGGCCGGATGTGGGCCTTTATGTATATGAACAGGTGGTGAACTCATGTGATATATGAACAGCCGTTTCTGAGCTGTGGACACGTATCAGATCTCATGTATGTATATATATGACATGTTTCTGTGCAGGATAAGGACTGGAAAATAATAGTTCCACAATTTATCAGTTTTCTGCAATCAGTTTTAATTAACCCGTGTTTTCATAATCTGTGGTTATGGTGATTTCCGCACGTTTTCGCATAACACCTCGTTATATGTGTGATAATGGGATGTGTTGCCACAAGTTTTGGTATCAGAGCTTTAGGTTCGCTGAGTCTACAGGGATTTAGGACTAGGTTGAGTTGTTCTTATGAGTGTCCAGGTTTTCTTACAATATCTTCTGCCCTCAGCGGAAGAAAAGTCAAAATGTCTGGAAACCATGAAGAACACTCTGCTGAGTATAGTGATGCTGCATCGGTTGATGGAGCAGAAGGACATACACATGAAGATCGGGTGCCTGAGGTCCCCCAACCTAACCCAGCCATACTTGAACATCCTGCCTACCAACAGCTTATGGGGCAGTTAATGGCTATGATGAATCTCATGGTTGAGCTATTACCAGTGCCTCCTCCGCGAGCACAGGTTCCCCATGGAGAAGCATCGGGTATTGGGAAGACCTTCGAGCGGCTTCGCCGAGTTGGAGCTTAAGATTATGCTCGAACGGCTGATCCAGCGGATGCAGATCTGTGGCTGACAAGTCTCGAGAAGGCTTTCCGGATCCTTGACATCCCCGAAGTAGACAAGGTAAAGCATGTTGTCTACCTTCTGAAGGGTAGTGATGGTCACTGGTGGACTATCGAAGAAGAGAAGCGGCCTGGTGAGGTGATCTGTTGGGAAGTGTTTCGACGTGAGTTCGTCACCAGATACTTTCCGAAGATGTATCTAGACGAGAAGATCAGTCAGTTTGAGAAGTTGCGACAAGGAACGATGAACATCACCGAGTATGAAGCTAAGTTTATGGATCTGTTGAGGTTCTGTCCTCACATGGCGGCAACAGATGAGGAAGGGATCAGATGTTTCGAGAAGGGTTTGAGTGCTGAGTTGACAACCCCGATGTCTGCGTTGGAGAACCGAGAGCAGTTTGCTACATTTGTGGAATCTATTCGGCGGATCGAGAGAACAGTAAGGGAGAAAAGAGAGTCTATGTCTCTTAAAAGACCTGCCCAGTTTCAAGGACGAAGGTTTGGTGGCTTTAAGAAGCCCAGGTTTTTGGCACCGTCAGCGATGAGAAGTGCTGGTGTACCATCTCAGTGGTCTCTGAGTAAGGGAAGAGGTTATGTTTCTTCACTGTCTAAGGCACACAATTCAGCTTCTGTGGCAGTGACAGGGCTAGCTAGGCCACGATTTGAGGACAAGGCATGTCATCTTTGTGGACAAGTCGGGCATTCAGGCTTAATTTCCCGAATAGAGATGTTGAAGTGACGCAGCAGCCGAGACAGAGTTTCTAGAAGTCTGAGAGACCGCAGCCCAGTGGTAGCAGAGGTCGAGGACGCGGTCAGGCGTCTCAAGCTGGATCGTCTGCTCAAGGAAGCAGAGGTCGTGGACAGTAAGCAACGACTCGATTCTATGCCATGAATCAACCGGAGGCGATAGTCAACCCGCGAGTGGTGATAGGTCAGATGGAGTTATTTCATTCTGATATGTCTTCTTCTTGCTTTATATATGTTCTGGTTGACCCGGGTGCTACACACTCTTTTATAGCCTATAGTATGCTTGAAAACTGTCATTTACCTGTTAGCTATAAGAAGGATAGTTTGTTGTTAGAAACCCCTCTCAATGGTTCCTCTTTGCTTCGAGAAGAGTGTCCATCTTGTGTTTTGTCTTTCTCGGGACACCGTATTCATGTGGATCTTATACCACTTGATATGCATGGTTTCGATGTTATCCTTGGGATGGATACCTTAGAGAAGTATAAGGTTGTCTTGGACTGTGGATCCAAGCAGGCAGTGTTCGATGTTGCTGGAGAGAAGTGGATCTTCCAGGGAGATAGGAAGATTCTTCCGACATGTTTGGTATCAACTATGGTGGAAAATAAGTTGTTACGACAAGGATGTGAGGCGTTCCTAGATCACGTGGTGGATACCGTTGTGGTTACCAAGGCGAAAGGTCCTAGTCTTGAGGAGGTGTCTGTGGTTCGAGAGTTTGCAGACGTGTTACCTAAGGAGTTTCCTGGTGTTCCTCCACCCCAAGAGATTGATTTCGAGATCAATCTGGTCCCTGGAACACAACCTGTTGCACAGTCACCGTATAGGATGGCTCCAGCAGAGATGGCAGAGTTGAAGAAGCAGTTGCAAGAGTTGTTGGAGAAAGGTTTTATCCGACCGAGTACGTCGTCGTGGGGTGCTCCCGTGTTGTTCGTCAAGAAGAAGGATGGTTCGATGTAGTTATGTATAGATTACAGACAGTTGAACAAGGTCACGATCAAGAATAAGTACCCGTTACCGAGGATAGATGATCTGTTCGATCAGTTGCGTGGTGCTACAGTGTTTTCGAAGATCGACCTACAGTCTGGATATCATCATTTGAGGATTAAGGCGGATGACATACCAAAGTCAGCTTTCAGGACAAGGTATGGTCATTTCGAGTTTGTGGTTATGCCGTTTGGGTTAACCAATGCACCTGCTGCTTTCATGGATTTGATGAACAGAGTGTTCCGTCCGTTCTTAGATCAGTTTGTTGTAGTCTTTATAGATGACATCTTGATCTATAGTCGGGATAGGCTAGAGCACGAGCAACATCTTCGTCGAGCGTTGACTCTTCTTCGTCAACATCAGTTGTATGCCAAGTTCAGTAAGTGCGAGTTCTGGTTGGATGAAGTGACTTTCTTGGGTCATGTGATATCTTCTGAAGGAGTCAAAGTAGATCCGAAGAAGGTGGAATCCGTTGCAGATTGGGAACAGCTGAAGACGCCGACAGAGGTTCTTAGTTTCCTTGGGTTGGCAGGATACTATCGGAGGTTTATCAAGGACTTCAGTGTGATCACTTTGCCAATGACGAAGTTGACCAGGAAGGATGTACCTTTTGTTTGGGATGATCAGTGTGAGCAAGCTTTCCAGAGTCTGAAGGAGATGCTGACCCGTGCTCCAGTGTTGATCTTACCAGAACCTGGGATAGGCTATGTTGTTTTCTGTGATGCATCCAAGAAAGGTTTAGGTTGCGTGTTGATGCAGGAAGATCATGTGGTTTCTTTTGCCTCGTGACAACTCAAGAAGCATGAGGAGAATTATCCGACTCATGATTTGGAGTTGGCAGCAGTGGTTCATGCGCTAAAGATTTGGAGACACTATCTGTATGGGGAAGTGTGTCAGATCTTTACGGACCATAAGAATCTGAAGTACATCTTTACGCAGAAAGAGTTGAACATGCGACAGCGACGATGGATGGAGTTGATCAATGATTATGACTGCACTATCGAGTATCATCCTGGTAAGGCGAATGTAGTAGCTGACGCGCTTAGCAGAAAGTCTTCTTCTCTTTCTCCAAAGAAGGCACAATTGAGTTCCCTGGTTTGCCATAGGCGAGATATGTTTGTTTCTCTAAGATAGATGAATGTACAGATGGAAGTTTCTTGGTTGTCTGGTCTTTTCACACAGATGCAAGTTAAGCCTAGGTTGAGACAACAGATCGAGGATGCACAACAGACTGATGATGCAGTTCAGTTGATCAGATCAGAGTTCGGCAGCAACAAGCGTGATGGGTTTCATGAGTCCAAGGATGGACTAGTTTGCTATCGTGATAGGATGGTGGTTCCAGATGCGAATGATCTAAGGAAGTTGGTGCTTGAGGAAGCACATACGTCGATGTATGCGATGCATCCAGGTGTCACCAAGATGTATCATAGTCTGAAGGACTTGTTTTGGTGGCCCAGTTTGAAGAAAGATGTAGCTAAGTTCGTGGCGAGATGTGCGGTTTGTCAGCAAGTGAAGGCTGAACATCAGAAGCCGGCTGGTACGTTGCAACCTTTGCTGATACCGCAGTGGAAATGGGATCATATAACAATGGATTTCGTAGTTGGTCTACCCCGGACAACTAGGAATCATGATTCCATTTGGGTGATAGTGGACAGATTGACTAAATCTGCCCATTTTCTACCAGTGAAGATGACGTATATAGCTGAGAAGCTAGCTCGAGTATATGTGGATGAGATAGTATGTTTGCATGGTGTGCCAGCAACGATAGTTTCTGACAGAGGTCCTCAGTTCACGAGTCATTTTTGGGAACAGTTGTACAAGGCATTGGGAACATAGTTAAGGTTCAGTACAACTTTTCACCCGCAGACAGATGGACAGTCTGAGAGGACTATTCAGATTTTGGATGATCTTCTTCGAGCTTGTGTTTTGCAGTTTCTAGGAAACATGGATGTACATCTGAGTTTGATAGAGTTTGCTTACAACAACAGTTATCAGCGTAGCATCGACATGGCTCCTTATGAGGCTTTGTATGGGAGGAAGTGCAGATCTCCTTTGTGTTGGTACGAATCAGGTGAATATCAGTTGTTGGGCCCTGAACTAGTACATCAGACGACGGAAAAGATCAAGGTGATACAACAACAGTTGAAAGTGGCACAGGACAGACAGAAGTCGTATGCAGATAATCGCCGATGACCTTTGGAATTCCAGGTAGGAGACGAAGTGTATCTCAAAGTCTCGCCATGGAAAGGTGTGCTAAGGTTTGGACGAAAGGGTAAGTTAGCTCCCAGGTATATGGGACCTTATCCAGTGATAGCACGCGTTGGAAAAGTATCTTACAAGATAGAGTTGCCTCGAGAGTTGCACAGGTTGCATCCAATGTTTCATGTCAGTATGCTGAAGAAAAGTCATCCGGATTCAGGTACAGTAATACATCCAGTTGAGGTTGAGCTTGATGCAGATGTGACCTACGAGGAAGGTCCTGTGGCGATCCTTGACAGAAGGATCAAGAAGCTGAAGAGGAAGGATCTGGTTCTTGTGAAGGTTCTTTGGCAGTGTCGTGGCGTCGAGGAAGCCACGTGGGAGCTTGAGGAAGAGATGAGGAGGAAGTATCCCTCTCTTTTCTCTTCGGATTTTGGGGACGAAATCCCTTAAAGGGGGTTAGATTGTAAGGACCCTAACCTGCGTTTAGGGTTTACCCTGTTAGTTTTGCTTAACCTTGGTGGTTTGATGCTTGCTAATCACCTCTGAGTGGTGATTAGGGTTTTGTTGTGCTTTGTTGAGAGTTCGAGGGGCTACTTGAAAATTACCAAAGTCTAGGGTTTTGTGTGCAAGTTTGCCATCTTGTGAGATGTTTTCCCCTCTTTGCTTCTGCTAGGGTTGAGAGGAAGGCTTGGGCTTGTTGGTTGAGTTCTTTGGGCCTGAGTTGAGCTTGTTTGGGAATTGAGATGTGTTGTTTGGGCTTGTTTGAGCTTTGTGTCGGCCATGGCTTGCCTTGTGTCGTCCAAGGTAAGTTTGTGTCAACCTAGGGTGTGTGTGTGTCGTCCAAGAAAGCTTTGTGTCATCCAACACCATGGTGTGTCGCCCAGTAGCTTGTTTGTGTCGCCCAACAGGAGTTCTTGCTTGTGTCGCCCATGTGGCTTGACCTTGGTTGGTGACACTTGGTGCCTAGTTTGGACAAGTGTCTCTTGGCTTGCTAATGTGTTGGCTTGAACCCTAGGACAAGTGTCCCTTGGGTGGATGACACATAGCATGGTTGTACCTTGGTTTCTCCTCCCCTTCTTCCTATATATGTAGCTCTTCTCCTGGCCTTAGTCTCCTTTTCTCTTTTGGTCTCTCCTCCACCTTGAGTGCACAATATCCCTCTCCATCTTGCTTGTGTTGGCCGACACACTCCCTTGGAGTTGAAGTGGTGGCCGATACACCTTCCTGGAGTAGCTTGGTGGACGATAGCTTTGGACCTTGGAGTGCATCTTCTTCCTTGGAGCTTGGAGCTTAAGGCGGGTTGCATAGCTTCTAACCCTAACTCCTTTTCCTCTAGCTATGATCTTGTTATATGTTAGTCGTGTAGCTTAGTTCCTTGCTTTTATATTTTGCTTGTGTACCTTTGCTTTCTAGGGTTTAGGGATTCCATGTGTTGAAGGTTGAAGATGACCCTTGTTGAGCAATATCCTCCCTTGCCTTGAGGATGGGCGATATCCTCCCTTGGTTTTGGGTGTGTTGGGCGACACCCTTGTTCTTATGTTGGGCAACATAGTAGGGTTCTTTGTGCTGATTGATATGGTGACCTAGGGTTGAGTTGAGGTTGATGGTGACTTAAGGTTGGGCGATACCCCTTTTGTTGTGGAGGTGTTGGACGATATCCATGAGGTTGGACGACATGTTTTCCTTTGTCCTTGTGTTGGACGATAGGGTGCTTCCTTTGATGGATGATAGGGTACCTTGGTGGACGATATGGTGAGTTCTTGAGGTTGGCTGATACCCTGCCCATGTGTTGGGCGATAGGGTGAGCTAAGCTTTGGTTGGCCGATATGTTTGTATACCTTGTTGAGCTATGGAGGATGATAGACCTAAGCCTCTTGATGGTTGTTTGTGTTGACCGACAGGGCTAAGCATGGTAATGGCCGATAGCCATGTTGGGCGACACCCTTGGGTGGTGATGGCCGATAGCCATGTTGGGGGACACCCTTGGGTGGTGATGGCCGATAGGGTTGGTGTATGTGTCGGCCGATAGGTCTAGGTGAGTTTTAGTGAGGGTCGTGAAGGGTTATAGTGAGGGTTAGGTGACCTTATGGTGATGATCTCATGGGTTATGTAAATGGATGTATATGCTCAAACGATAATGATACCTTGCAAACTATGATAATGCTAATGATAGTAACAATGATGATGATGGTAATTGCATACTGACAATAATGATGATGATCATAATAATGATGGCAATAATGATAGTAATGACATGCATGAATTAACCCTTGTGCTTAATTGCTAGTGAGAATGATGATAGTTACACTAGTAGCTTGCATAATGATAAAAATGGTAATATTGATGATAGTGGATGGTAATAGTAATGATATTGGTAACAATAGTAGTTGACTTGTATACTCAACATAATTGTTATATAAAGTGAATACCTTGACTAATCCTGAGATAAGGGTAAGCATGATTATGGTATGATGTGCTTAACAAGCTTGATCATCAAATAGTGTAATGTTGATGAATAGATTATGTTGAATGATAACTCATGATAGTGAGCATATTCCTTATGTTGAATCTATGGTTATTGTGTATTCTAACCATGCAGGTGATGTGTAGCCATGAAAGGGCTATGTGACATATGTGATGAGTAACATTACCTTGATATTTGTTCTATGAGATTATATATGTAATGTGTTGGTCCCATGATGATGATGTGAGCCTTGAGAGACAGTGACAGTACATGATGAAGGATTGATATCCTATGTTATGTGATGATCCTTGATATGGATCTGGATGGTTGGCAAGAGGCCAAGTGGTAACATGTGATGCTGGATCTTTGTAATGGATCAGGTTGATGAGGTTTCAATAATAATATAATGTTCTTTATTTTCTATTATATCTTGCATGATTATAACTTGGTTGAATCCTTCAATCCATCTAAAAGATACTAATTAATTATAGTGGAATTATATCATGTAGTCTGCCCTGGACATAGATCCATCATCGTCAGGACTTGGTGATGGTGAAACAGGTTCTCCTACGGGTTAATCTGGAAGCGCATATTGTTGAATATGTGTAGGTTTCTCCTATCCTGAAAATGAGGAGGTAAGAGTGTAACTTCGGTTACAGACTCAGATATGTATATAGAGCATGGTGAACATACCCATGGCTCAGGATATGTGATGTGAGTAGCATGAATGCGTTCATGGCTCAGAGCACGGTGAATAGGCCTGTGGCTCTGTCTTACTAGCGCCGAGACCTGTACCAAGGCGGGCAAGAGTGAGTGTAGCCTATGGAGCTATCCCTATGGCTTAGACCACTTCAGCATGTGACTACGGTCCTGCTTGTATTATACTCGTGTACTGACCACGAGGTGGGAGGTCGTGGAGTCCGGCTCTTCCATTGACCTTGTATGGCACTGGATTTAGGCTTCGCAGCCAAAGGTTGGATTTGAACGGTACGGTACAAATCCTCAGGGCATAATAATACGTAACACAACCGTTTACTATTTATTGTTTAAGATAAACACGAAATATTGGTTGAGGCCTTGTTTGGGTATTATCTCTATTGTATCTTGTAGGTTATGTGATAATATGTCTGATCTTGATAAACAGCTTATGCGACAATATATCTTGTTCTGATAATCATGTTACATAGTGATATATGCTATCTTGACAATCATGTTCCATTAAAAAATATTTGGATATATGCTTGTACAGCTGATTAGCTTGTCGGTAAGAATAGCTATACCTTATATATATCGATTGCTCTTGTTATACCTGATATTAGATATCTGCTGTTATAGTCTATCTTGCTGAGGTTCTGTAGTTGCGGTGGGGAGTTATGTTTTCCGCTGGGACAATTGTTCAATTGTCTCACTCCGCTGGTTTACACCCTTTTTAGGTGGTCGAGGTAGACGTGGTCGTGGTCGTGGTGTTGCGGTCGAGCAGCCTGACGAGCAGTAGAAGGCAAGCGATGGACATGCTGCTGTTTGGATGTTTTGTAGTAGAGTCTAGAGTCATCCATGTACTCTCAGGTCCTTGGCAGTGTTTTGACGTTGTTTCACGATGACCGATCGATGATTCTTGTATATCCTGCTGTTGGCCGGATGTGGGACTTTATGTATATGAACAGGTGGTGAACTCATGTGATGGATGAACAGCAGTTTCTGAGCTGTGGACACATATCAGATCTCATGTATGTATATATATGACATGTTTCTGTGCAGGATAAGGACTGGAAAGTAATAGTTCCACAATTTATCAGTTTTCCGCAATCAGTTTTAATTAACCCGTGTTTTCATAATCTGTGGTTATGGTGATTTCTGCACGTTTTCGCGTAACACCTCGTTATCTGTGTGATAATGGGATGTGTTTCCACAAGTCTCATGTTACTTTAAAATTTTTATCTAGGACATGATTTCAAACAGTGATGGATCCATAAATTTATGGTGGATGAGGCCACGTAAAAATGAATAAATTTTTGTGTATGTGTGTAAATTACATAAAATTAATCCAAAATCATTACTATGATCCAAGTAAATGTTCTTTCATTTTAAAAAAAATATAAATATATATCTAACAAAATGACATGCTTACAAATAATCACAAAATGTAAACATAAAACTAATAGATCTCGTCAAAATGTGGCATAATCATCTCATGGTGATTATTTTTTAATATATTCTATATGATACATGCTTCAATATAATTTTTAGAAACTTATTAGTCACCGTAATGTACATCTTATATAGCTTGATTTTTATTATAAAATAGATCCAATGTAAATGCAACAATGAAAAGGACAAAGGGTGAAATAGTTGCAAACAGTATCTTTGTCAAATTCGTTTATAATAAGTAGATATGGTTTGTAGCCATCTTTTACTATTGCTTCCGTAATTTAGCTCCGTCTCACCATTTTATGTAGTTTCTCAAATGCCTCTTTTATTCCTACATGTGTCTCTTGCAATACAAAATTAAGATTCCATCTTCTTGCCCATTACATAAGCAATGTGAATATTTATATGGAGACACATTAAATAGACAGAGTGTATGGGATGGTCTTTTTAATCCTATTTATCTTCTATATGTCTTATAGAAAAAATGAGATGTAATACTCTATATCAAACATTATTTCCAAGTATATAAAATGACCTCCAAAATGAAATAAACCAGTCCTTCATTCTATATCTATAGAAAATCATGTTATTGTTACCAATAATGTTTAGGCAAAGGTTATTTTACATATTTGAACAATAGAATTGATTAGATAAAAAAACCTTAATATATTTTTCATTCTTCATTCAGTGAAAAGCTATTTTTATTATATACTAAAGGAAACAAATTGTATGTAAGAAAGTAGATGTTACCTTTTAATGAATAAAAAAGGTGCATTTTTATTTGGTTTAAATAGTAACTAATTTTTTTCTTGTTAAGGTTTTTATTCAATGGAGACTCATTATCTCATGGATAAGACTTGGATGTATAAACCTAAGACAAGGTTTGATCACCGTCATGATAGAAAATACATTCAAGGGATTCGTTATTTTATGCAGTTTGCCTCAAACAATGTTAAAAATTCGTGGATGTTATGCCCCTGCAACAAATGTGAAAACAAGTTCAATGAAGACCTTAATACTATTAAGTATCACTTGATATTATATGGTTTTTTTTCCTCGCTACACCTTGTGGGTATATCATGGTGAAACATGGACACATCATGAAGAAACATCTCACTATTTTAGGAAGCATAAATCTACAATCTTCAATCCAGATGATGATGATGATGATATAGATAGATTGATTCATGATGCAATGATGATGGATGGGGTTGATTCAACAGAACAAACTACTTCTGATGATTCCTTAAATACTAAACATGAGACCAAATACTTTAATGAAGTTCTAAAACAAGCTAATACTCCATTGTATAAAGTTTGCAAACATTCAACATTCTTCTTTGTATCTGCTCTCTATAGTATCAAGTGTGACAATCATTGGACCAATAAATCAATGACAGATCTTCTTAATTTTCTTTCTAAGATTTTTTCGATAGACAACAATATTCCAAAGACATGGTATGGGATGAACAAACTTATATCTGCTTTAGGACTAACTAAGGAAGTGATACATGCATGTCCTAATGACTGTATTCTTTTTAGAGGTGATAGATCTGAACTTGATGAGTGTTCCCGGTGTAAAATATCTAGATGGAAATCTATGTCTCATAGAGGAATAGAGTCAAAAGTTCCAGCAAAAGTATGTTACTATCTTCCAATTATTCCAAGACTTAAAAGGATGTTTGGTTCTACACAAACTGCAAACCTAATGACATACCACAAAACTACCAAGAAACCAACACTAGGGAAAATGAGTCACCCTAGAGATTCAGAACTTTGGCAAGATTTTGATAGAAAACATCCAGAGTTTAGTAAAGAACCTCGAAACTTAAGACTTGCCTTGGCTACTGATGGATTCAATCCATTTAGCATGTCATATGGTTCTAGTCAAAGTATTTGGCCCATCATTATCATCAACTACAATCTACCACCATGGTTGATAATGAAACAATCATACTTTATGATGCCTCTTGTAATTAGTGGGCCAAAATCTCCAAGAAATAATATTGATGTCCATCTTGAGCCATTTATTGATGAACTGAAGTTACTATGGATAGAAGGTGTTGACACATTTGATGTTGAAAAGGGAGAGATGTTTAAGATGAGGGATGCCTTACTAGGCACTATTAGTGACTATCCTGCTTATAGGATGTTATCAGGTCAAAAAACTAGTGGAACATATGGTTTCCCTGAATGTCATATACATACTGCTTCGACACCGCTTCCATTTAGTCATAAAAAGGCATACATGAGGCATCACATATTTCTTTCTATTGGTCATCCATGGCGTTATGATCTTCATAATTTTGATGGTACAGTGGAGCTTGAATGTGCACCAAAATCATTGTCGGAAGAAGAAATAGTAAACTTATGGGATGGGTATGATAATGTCATATTTGGAAGAGATACACTTGGCATGAAAAAATCCAAACAAGTGTTACCTCCAGGGTGGAATAAAAAAAGTATCTTTTTTGATCTACCTTATTGACATACACTACTCATTCGTCATAGTCTTGATGTGATGCATATCTAAAAGAATGTTTATGCAAATATTTTGAGTTGGTTACTATATAAAGATGGGAAGAGTCGTGAGAACATCATTGCTCATTTAGACATGAGTAGGTTACAAATAAGAAAATCTTTATGGATAAAGAAGTCCAGGAATAGTAGTGATGTCATAATCCCCCCTTCCTCATATTCTATGACAAATGAGGAGAAAGAAATGTTTTTTACTATTCTAAAGGATCTCAAGTTGCCATATGCGTATTCTTCTAATATTTCTCGGCTTGTCCATCTGGATGAGAAAAAGTTCGTCGGCCTAAAAAGTCATGACCATCATGTTTTAATGCAACAACTTCTTTCTATAGCTCTAAGGAAAACCATTTCCAAAAGTGTTGGTAAGACTTTGATGGAGTTTTCATCATTTTTCAAACTACTTTGTGCCAAAACCATTGATGTTCAGAATATAGAAAATCTTGAGAGGTCCATACCCATAATTCTATGCAAGCTTGAAAAAATATTCCCTCCTGCATTTTTTGATGTTATGGTCCACTTATCAATACACCTTCCATCACAAGCTAAGATACGTGGCCCGATTCCATTTCAATGGATGTATCCAGTGGAACGATATCTATACACATTGAAATCATCTGTGAGAAATAAAAGCAAGCCAGAAGGATCTATTGTTGAAGGCTATTTATGAGATGAAGTAGCTACATTTTGTGCTCGATACCTATGTGATGTAGACTCCAAAGAAAACAGACAATCTATGTATGAGGATGGTCCTATAGGTAATGGCAAGATTATTAGTCTTTCTACAGATGAAATCAATGAAGTCCATCATTTCATACTATATAGTGATGAAGATGTTGATGAGTACTTGAAGTAAGTATTTGTGCATTATTTTTATTAAATGAAATTAATTAGTCCCCTAAACTAAGTATATTTTCCTTTTTGATATCATTAGGTATCATGCAAAAATACTTAGAAGTATTCATCCTAATCGAGCAGAAGAAGAAATTGGGCTAGAGCAACATAGAAGTTTTGTGCGATGGTTTTGTGATCATGTGACTTGACCTAATATCCTTTTCAAACTAATGTTAATTATGTAGGAATTTTGACATCTTTTTTATAGGTTAAGAAGTTGACTAATCACCAAGTAATCCAAGAAAAAGTTGTACATCTATCTGAAGGACCATCTATTAAAGCACTGTCATATAATGGATATTTGATCAATGGATACAAATTTGAACCAAAATGTATAGAGTCAAATCGAGTGACACAGAATAGTGGTGTTACAACTGTGGGTCCAGAAGATAATTTATACTATGGAGGACATATACCAAGTCAAATTCCACCATTTAGCTCCATATTTTCTATTTAAATGTCTTTGGTATGATAGTGATGAAGTATTTGGTATATCAAGAGATCATCTTAACTTCACTGTTGTTGATAAAACTAAGACAACTTATGAGGATGAACCTTTTATATTCCCTGAGCAAGCAACCCAAGTGTTCTATTCAACAGATCCAGAAGATGGTCATTTAAATGTGGTGTGTCCATGGGTGGCAAGAGATACATATGACATACCATTTGACATATTAGGTTCTGATGTACCTATCGGTAATAGTGATATTCCAATGGAATGCACATCTGATGAAGAAAATGAGTTATGGGTGAGACCCGACATAAATCCAGAAACAACTCGAGTGGAGAAAAATCTAATTCAAGAAATTTCTAATTCAAGAAAACGCAAATAATTTTCAGTAAGCAATTTCTTACTATTTATATGACTTGTAAATGTATTATTTCTTGCTCTAATGAACTCCTTGTATTTCCATTACCCCTTCAATACATGTTGACAAATTATTTTCTTTCTATAGTGATGCCTCCCAAGAGTGCTTCACTGAATAATATTATCAAGAACAACAACTTATCAAGAAATCCTTTAGAAGATCCATTTGATAAGATTTTAGGTAAAATATAATGATTATAACTACATTTTTTCATTTATATGTAAGTAATGTTTTCATTGTATTTTTTACAAAATAGATCATGTACATCCAAGAAAAAGAACAATTAATGATGTAACAATTCCTGCAGATGATGACGATGATGATGGGACTTCCATAACATGTAGTGTTATTATTTGTAGTATTATGCATTAGCAACTATATTGTGATGATCTATTTTAAATTTGTTTTCTTTATCCTTTTAGTGAATGAAAAAAGAAAAGTGGGTAAATCATCAAGGGAAGTTGGAAGCTCCTTAAGGAAAACTAATCCTAATGACAATGATACACGCCTAAATAGAGGTTACTTTTCATTTAATATTTTGTGAATTGTATTATGTAGTTTTAATAATATTTTCTTTCATATTGTGACTCCATTTAACCCTCAATCTAGGGAAAGAAGTAAGGCTTGCGCAAATATCAAAAAGGAATTCCATATTTGAAGCTGATACACCCCTCATAAGGACGTCCACTCTTATTGATGATAGTAGTTGGTTTTTATTTATGTGTCGTACAAAATAATATAAGTACTACATATTTATGATTTTCACTCCTTTATTAATCCTTACAGGTAAAGGGAAATGGCATATTGATATGACCCCAAGGAATTCTAGTAATGGTGTACATGGAGATGATGAGATCCCCCTCAATAAAGGTTGATTTTCAATTATATATTATTGTGTTCTTTTTCTACTTCAAGTGCTATGCTTTATTTTGTTTTAACTCCATTTACCACTTAACCTAGGGAATGAACGAAGACATGTTGATGTATCAAAAACTAATCCTAGACTTGAAGATGAATACCCCTCATGGAAATTTCCATACTTTCTGATCATTGACGACCCAATAGTGGTTGATTTTTCATTTATGTTGTGGTATAATATATTGTAAGTACTATACTATTTCTGATTTAAACTCCATTAACTATTCTTATAGTGAAAGGAAAAGGGCTTACAGATATATCCCAAAGAAATTCTAGTAATGGTGTTTGTGGCGATTATGAGACACCCCTCAAGACAGGTTAATTTTCAATTGGATATTATGTTGTGTTTTCTATATTTTTAGTACTATCTTCTTTGTTATTTTAACTCCATTTATCCCTTAACATAGGAAAAGAACTAAGACATGTTGATATATAAAAAAGTAACTCCAGACTTGAAGATGATATACCCCTCATGAGGATTTCCACTCTTTCAGATCATAGACAACCCAATAGTGGTCGATTTTTTATTTATGTCATGGTACAATATAGGTACTATACTATTTATGATTTTAAATCCCTTATCCATTATTGTAGGGAAAGGAAAAGGGAACAATGATGCATTCCAAAGGAACTCTAGTAATGGTGTTTTTGGTGATGATGAGACCCCCCCTCAATAAAGGTTGATTTTCAATTATATCTTGTTGTATTCTTTTTGTACTTTGAGTTCTATTCTCTATATTATTTTAACTCCATTTACCACTTAACCTAGAGAACGAACTAAGAAATGTTGATATATCTAAAAGTAATCCTAGACTTGAATATGATATACCTCTAATGGGAATTTCCACACTTTCTGATCATAGACGACCCAATAGTGGTTGATTTTTCATTTATGATATGGTACAATATATTTTAAGTTCTATATTATTTCTGATTTAAACTTCCTTAACCATTCTTATAGGGAAAGGAAAAGGGCACAATGATATATCTCGAAGGAATTCTAGTAATGGTGTTCGTGGTGATGATGAAACCCCCCTCAATAAAGGTTGATTTTCATTATCTTGTTGTGTTTTTTCTGTGCTTTGAGTGTTATGATCTATCTCATTTTAACTCCATTTACCCCTTAACCTATGGAACGAACTAAGACATGTTGATCTATCAAAAAGTAATCCTATACTTGAATAATACATATCCCTCATAGGAATTTCCACACTTTCTGATAGTGGTTGATTTTTCATTTATGTTGCAGTACAATATATTTCAAGTACTATACTATTTATAATTTTAACCCCTAAATCATTCTTATAGGGAAAGGAAAAGGAAATAATGATATATCCCAAAGGAATTTTAGTAATGTTGTTCATGGTGATGATGAGACCCCTCTTAATAGAGGTTGATTTTCAGTTATATCTTATGGTGTTTTTTTTATACTTTGACTTTTGTGCTCTATCTTATTTTAACTCCATTTACCCATTATTCTAGGGAATGAAAATAGACATGTTGATATATCAAAAAGTAATACCATACTAGAAGATGATAGACTACTCATGAGGATTTCCACTCTTTCGGATCATAGATGACCAAATAGTGGTCAGTTTTCATTAATGTTATGGTACAATATATTGTTAGTACAACACTATTTCGAATTTTAACTCCATTAACCATTCTTATATATAAAGGAAAAGGGACTACCAATATATCCCAAAGGAATTCTAGTAATGGTTTTCATGGTGATTATGAGACACCCCTCAAGACAGGTTGATTTTCAATTGTATCTTGTGGTGTATTTTTTGTATTTTTAGTACAATCTTCTTTGTTATGTTAACTTCATTTACCCCTTAACCTAGGGAAATAACTAAGACATGTTGATATATCAAAAAGTAACTCAAGACTTGAAGATGATATACCCCTCATGAGGATTTCCACTCTTTCAGATCATAGACAACCCAATAGTGGTCAGTTTTTCATTTATGTTGTGGTACAATATATTGTAAGTACTACAATATTTTTTATTTTAACTCCATTAACCATTCTTATAGGGAAAAGAAAAGGACATAATGGTGTATCACAAAGGAATTCTAGTAATGGTGTTCGTGGTGATGATGAGACACCTCTCAATAGAGGTTGATTTTCAATTGGATCTTGTGGGTCTTTTTGTATTTTTAATAATATGTTCTTTTTCTTAATTTTAACTCCATTTACCTATTAATCTAGGGAAAGAACGAAGGCGCATTGATAGATCTAAAAGTAATTCCACACTTGAAGATGAAACACCCCTCACAAGGGTTTCAACTCATTATGTGGATAGACACCCCAATAGTGGTTGGTTTGTTGTTTATGTTGTGGTGCAATATACTTTAAGTACTGCACTATTTCTGATTGAAAGTCCATCAACCATTCTCATAGGGAAAGGAAAACATCATGTTGATATATCCCCAAGGAGTGCTAATCATGATGAAGGCAGTGACTATGAGACACCCCTAAATAGAGGTTTGTTTTTTATTTATATGTTGTGGTGTATTTTATGTACTTTTTGTAGTATGATCTTTATTATGGTAACTATGTATACCTATCAATCTAGGAGAAGAACATAGACATGTTCATAGAACATTATAGAATTCCATACGTGAAGATAATACATACCTAGTGAGGATATCCAATATTGGTAATAATAGATGCCTCAATAGAAGTTATCTTATATATATATGTTGTAGGTTTATGTTTGCACTTTTAGTATCATGCTCTTTCAAATTGTAAATCTATTCAACCCTTATTCTCTGGAAAGAATAAAGGAATGTTGTTAGATACCTTATAAAATTATAGTCATTATAACGATGACGCAACCCTCAATAGAGGTTGCATTTTATGCTACTAATTGTGGTGGAGTTTTTTACTTTTAATATTGTACCGTTTCTTGTTGAAATATATATATATATATATATATATATATATATATATATATATATATATATATATATATATCCCTCATTCTAGGGAAAGAGAAAAGTCATTCTAATAGATCCCTATGGCATAGACCACTTGAAGATGATGCACCTATCATAGGAATTGACAATCTTGGTTACGATAGATCCCATAATAGAGGTCAGTTTCCAATTATGCTTTGTGACATATTGTTATTCTTTTATACCTCTATTTTACTAATTATAAATCCATTCACCCCTTCCTCTAGGAAAAAGACAAGGACATGTGGATATATACCTAAGATATTATAGTCATGATGTTGATGATTATGATACTCCCATGAATAGAGGTTAGTTTACATATAAGATTTGCTTAGGTGCTTTTTCTATTGTCACTACTATGCGCTTTCTAATTGTAACTCAATTTACCCCTCTTTCTAGGTAAAGAACAAACACATGGTGGTAGATCATTTAGGAATTCCATACATGATGATGGCACACCTCCACCAAGTATTTCCCCACTTGGTCCTGCAATACCCCCCAATAGAGGTTAGTTTTGCATTTATATGTTGTGGTGTAACTTCTAGTATTATACTCATTCTGAATTTAAGTCCAATTATCCATATTCTTATGAAAGGACAAGATCATGTTGATAGATCCACAAGGCACTCCATATTTGATGATGATGCAAGGATTTACACTAGTGGTGATGATAGAACCCCAATTACATGTTAGTTTCCATTTATATCTTATTGTGTAATTTTTCTAGTTTTAGTTCCTTGTTCTTGCTGATTTAATCTCTTATTATATGTTAAGAATAAAGATATGGTGATGGATCCCATGCGCATTCCACATTTCCAGATGATTACCCTTTTACAAGGATTCCCACTCATGGCAATGATAGAGCCCTAGATAGAGGTTACTTTTCTTTTTGTATAGATCATTGCGTACACTAAAATAAAAACATTGTTAATGTGAATGATGTTTTACTTATTTAATTGTAGTGATATATGAAAGGCAATCAGATGAAGAAAACTTTGACCCACAAATTGTTCGTAATGCAATCCTTTAAATTTATCTTGCTAACATTTAGTTTCATCAATACACTAGAATAAGTAATATCATAGTTTTTTATGTTATAAAAATGTTGTAGATGATAACACTTACACCAAAAAAAAGTGACCTATAAGAGGAAGAACCAGCTTGAAGGATGTAGCTCCTAATATTGGTGAGAAGCACACATGCTTTGTTCTTGATGATGGAAGGGTGGCAGGTCCAGGAAGGTGAAGTTTAAGCAATTTCTTAGGAATTTTGGCACGTAAGCATCATTTGTTTCCTATATACAAGGAGTGGGGTGAGCAACATGAGTCTACAATAGAATATATTATGAAAAATATCCATGTAAGTAATCTTTATATTTTTATATCAAGTACAAATAAATGTTTACTCATATAAGGTTTTTATTACAGCATGATTTTGATTTCTTCAATATGGATGGGACGAAAGTGACTAGTTCTAATGATATAGTCACATATGTGAGGAAAACTTTAAACCAACAACTAAGAGAATTTCATGCTGATTTGAAGCGTAAGTTAGATCCCGATTTTCCAATTAGTAGGCAATTGGAAACTATAGATGATTGAGTTCCTAAAGAACATTGGATTTTGTTGGTGAAATTTTGGGATGAACAGTCTAAACAGGTATGATACGAGAATTTAAAGTTATCACAATTATTTTTCATATTTTTGGTTTTATTATTTACTATACATGTGTTAATTGTAGATGGAATCAAGCAGAAACAAAAGAAATTGCAGTACTCTACAAGGAACTTATGCATATGGACCAATTTCTTTTGCTGAAAAACATTTTAATGCAGTATGTCAATTACTTCTTTAATTCATTATATTGCTTAATGACACATATAACTTTGTTATATCTTTGATAGAGGAAGGATGGTGAAGGGGCCCCTCTAATAAAAATATATGTCAATGGCCACAAAAAGAAAAATGGAGTATACCTAAATGAAGCAGTCAAGGAAAAATGTGTAAGTATAATTTTGAATGTATACATCTTTCATACGAGTGATAGGAATTTGTGAATATGTTGTTTTAAGTTTGTAGATGTTATATATAGAAAATCACTAGTCATGTTTTATACACAGGAAAAAGTAGTGCAAAGGAGCATCGAACTAGGAGTTCAAAACACACAAGACCCACTAGAATTTTTTTTCCTTATTGATGATGCACACGGATCATGTCATGGAGGATTTTCCCGAGGCATTAATGGAGGAGTAACAAAAAGATTTTTGAAGAAAAAAAGATTGGTAAATGCATCAAATGGGATTATAGAATCAGCTTTGAAATCACAATTACAAGAAAAGGATCGTGAAATAGAATACCTTCGTGCTCAACTAAAGTTGTCTGAATCACTGGTAATGATATACTATTTCTTTCATATATTAGTATTGCTTCAAAAAAGCTTATATTTATATAAACAAATTATTTAACTTTTCCATTGACAGAAAAAGTCCACAACTCCTGAATATGATCATCCAGAGACACACGTAAGATGAATACTTTTTTACACAAAATTTTAAGTTTTTAAATATGTATGTATATATTTCAATTGTAAATTTGAGGAACTTTTAGAAAGAATAATCTCCTATAGAATGGATATTTAATTTGATAAATGCATAAATTTGTTCGAACTTACATGATCATGAGTTATCACATTTTTTTAGGTTGATGAAAATGATGCATCGTGTCATGTTCTTCGTACATCCACTCATGTAGGTGACTTTACGTTTGAAATTGTAGTAGTTCTTGTATGTTGATTACATGTTTAAAATATTTATAGTGCAGAGCATCAGGAACAAGGACAAGAGTGTTAGAGCCCAATGTATCGCCATAACGTGCATATATACATTTATAATTCTATAAGCAACGATACTAGATTATTTCATCAACATTACTTTTAGTTATCATAAATAATTTGATATAATGCAGGTTTGCAAGTTTGAACGTTGTCATTACACATTTCAACAATATTCAAGAAGTAGCATAACATTGGGGAGTCAATGCAGTCATCGCAAATGAATATAGTGTGTAGTTATAGTGTTTTATGATCAATTTACTAAAGTGAATGGAAAACTTATCATGTGTTCATACTTCCATGAGTGCAAATAGATGAACAACATTCTATCTTTTAAACTTTATGTGGTAGAAGTTTCACTCGTCGTACTTAGTGTCCTTTTGTTAACATTGAAAAATCATCTACTAACGTTGTGGTTGAAGAGAATAAGAGTTATCTTTTTGAATGGCAATAAAATGGTTCCTTTGTCTAATGAAATATGTTGTGGTGAAGCTACGTGTTAGTATCCCATGACTTGTGCAACTTGAACTATTATAATTCATTAAAATTTCCTACGCTCTGGTGATAATTATAAAGTTGCTGATTGCAGCACTTATATGGTTTGATGCAAGTAATAGACTATGGTTATTTTTGTAGATCTTAAGAAAAAGCAATTAAAACCTGTAAAGTATAATCGTCTATGGTTATTTATAATTCTATAGTCTAAACCATAGATTATAATATAAAGTCTATGATTAAATTGTATACGGTAACTGTCTACGGTCAAATTATAGTCTGTTGAGAAAACCGTAGACTTACTTGCATTACCTACAGTTATAACTATAGCATATGAAATCATTTGTCATAGTGTACTCAACGGAATCATAACCTTCTTCTGTTATCATTGATGTCGTCTTCGGTGTCTATCACTTAGTTCTTATTCACTAGATGTGTGTACTTATGAACTTATAATTTCAGATTTCACGAATTAAAAATGTTGGCTTCATCACTCAACGGAATTATAACCTTCTTCTATTTCAAAAAACTATATTGCAGGGCATACTGCAAGAGTTGCATTGGACACATCACCAGACAGGTTTTCTTAAACAACTTGACAAGCCAATTCGTTGTATTTTGTTATACACAACAAATGTTTTTCAATATATATTTATTTCATTACATGCTTATTTTATATTTCCAATTCAGTTCTATTTTAATTTTGTCCCTTTCTATACTTAAAACTTGTACTAACTCAAACTTGTGTTTGTATACTCTCTGATTTCATTGTGTACAACTCCATTTATTAGGTGTTCAGTGACTCCTTCACTGTCAGTGTAAAATATAGCATATTTAGTACAGTTGTGTCGTACTTTTGGTGGAAAAAGCCATTATTTTCTTCCTCATTTATAGCCTATTGTTCTTGTTCATCAAAATAAGTATATATTTAGTACAATTGTGTCATACTTTTAGTAGAAAAAGCCATTGTTTTCTTCCTCATTTACAACCTACTGTTCTTGTTCATCAAAATAAATAAGATGTACTGTATTGAAATTTATATACAATAGAATGAATCATCTAGATAAAAAATTTATGACAATAAATAAGATGAATGATATGTTTTCGGCCATAAATTTAGGTTTGGTGCTAGATGTACATCATATGTAGTGTTGCATTACAAAGGAATTTAAGAAATTAATATTGTTTCAGGAAATCATGTTTGTATGATGTGAACGATGAGGCTACAGACTGTCTATGTGATTTAGATCCTTAGAATATTGAGAGACATCTATATACACAAAGGTCATCATTTTAGTTACCAAAATATCATTCATTTAATCTATAAATTTTGTTACTTGTAAAATGATAAGTCATGCATTTGAGACGATAGGAAAACCTGAAGAGATCATCTAATATACTAGGACAGGTATATGCCTTAACTCAAAGAAGACATGATGGTGTATCACCACTTCGATTCACATTAGTTTAACTATAAAAATCAGTATGAGTTTTAATAACTCTAATTTCATATATCTTATATTAAATACACAAAATGAACTAATTGTAATATAACACAAGTATCCAACCATGCATTTCAGTAAATTTAGAAATATTGTACCAAGTTGTTGAATTTATATGGTTACTATTCCTATCTCTTAAACATGTGATATAATATGAGTATTCAAAATATTCAATCCATACACTAATAATACATACTTCCATTTGGTATGGTTAGAAATTTGACATACCATATACAATTTTAGAATCTATGTATTAATTGTTAAAATAGCTTTTATCAAGTTAGGTGATGAAGAGTGTTATTACTTTTATTTTGATTTATCTCAATATATATATATATATATATATATATATATATATAAATCAAGTATTGTTAAATATATTGTATCCTTGTAGCTAATGACTTTAAGCGTAAATGGCTTTACATTATGGTCAATGGGAAATTGTTGAGGACGGAGTTGTATAACTTAGGTTACACTTATAAATAAATCATTTTAGCAAAGAGTATGTATGCCTTTAAAACAATGAAACATGTTATCATTCTTTGTGTGTGGAAAGTTTCCTAATGGAATAGTGGTCCCAAAATCTTTTAATATTGAAATGTCTCATGTTGTGTAACTTAATATTAGATAGATAACCTTTTTTATGAAACTCTCTTGACTATTTAAAATCCTAAACATCTTAGAACTTAGATAAATTAAATATTTCCATTTATCACATAATATGATCAACGGTGACATTTTTAAGTAAAATTTCATGTTGATGAATTTTCTATTCATTTAGTTGACAATTACATCTAACACACACTAATATACATCCAATAACCAATTAGGTTTTTTGAAAATATTCATAAAATATTTTGATTATAAAAAAGGGTTCAAAATTTAAAATAATATTTTTCCCTATAGTATTAGTAATGTAACCTATGTATAAAACCTATCTTTAAGGGATATAAATACTGATTTAATTACTATATGTCTAAAACTTTGGGTAATGTTATCATGATGAGGGTCAATGATAATGTCGTCTCCAGTATATTATATCCATGCAACTTTTTATGTTGTTATGTGTTCATCATCAGAAGTGTGGTAAAAACTTTGTCACAACAATTAGTTAACAACTTCCATAGTATGCTTAAGTGATCCCATCATAGGAGATGCATGCATGTAACTTTTCCCAGGATCATCTAATTTAAAGTTTATTGAGAAAATTGAGAAAAAATAGATGTGATTTGATCCACTTCAAACATAAAGAGTGACTATCAGTTATTAGTATATAGCTAGCTACAATAAATAGGGTGCTCAATACACCACATCATTTTACCTAGACCCAGGTTGAGTCCTCAACAAATTTTAGCCAAGAAGATCCATTTCTATGTGTTGTCTAACTACCCACCTGAGATCAATAAAATAATATAACAACATGTATGCACCATTTTAGAATATGTTGGATAGTTTTCAAACAAAAATTTAATTTCTTTGCCAAATCCTTCCAATAACTAGTGAGTACATATGTGTTGTTCTTCATGAGTGATGTCTACACCTCATTGTATCCTCATATATAAACATCAATGCAAATATAATGACGAATCATATCAGACAATTTAGTTTCTCTTCCCTATGTTAGGTAAGTTCCATTCTGTAATTGCACCAAACTTTCACAGAAGGTTTAAGTAGTCCCCTATAGTTGCACGACCTAAATTTTCCCAAATGAAGGTTATTTTATTTATTTTTACATACAATCTAGAAAGTTCATGGTAAAATCCCTAACAAACTCAAGAGTTGAGCTTACATAATGCATTACAACAGGTTGTCCAATTCAAATTCAAATTACTGGTTGAATGAAATTCTCCTTGTATAACGTGAACTATTCTCTCTTCTTTCCATATTATGTTGTAACCAAACACCCCTTTTACTTGAACATAATGTTTATGTTGAAGGTCCTTTATTTTTACTAGATAATTTATTATGATCCACCCACAAAAGGCATGCTTTTCTTGAGTTAAATGAATTACTTGACAGTGAAATCCCAACTATAAACTTAGTCTAAAATAATTCTCCTGGGAAAAGATTAGGTGCTAGACTTCATATTTCCGCACACCACCCTGGTGGTCGAATAATATAGCTAGGGATCTTCCTTCTCAATCACATATAGATGACCCTACCCCCTTAAGGATATTAAAGACTATACTAGTGCATGTGATGTGTTGTATTTAAAAAATCCTTTTCTTCATCAAAATTCATTAAGAAGTTAATATGATGTAAAAAACATATTTTAGAAAAAAAAACATAACCTATTACTGATTAATTATATATATTTATATTTTATTAGGGATTACTTTTTAGATAGTGAAAATGTTGGAATCAATCAATCATTACGTGTATGGTAAAAATAAAGTCAACAACCTCGTATATAGTTAAATGTAGAATTGAATAGAAGACATGCAAAGCACATGCAGAAACTAGTCATCTCTTATATGTTTGGCCACAAAGTTGTTGTCCCAAGGTAAAAGAGGGTGCCAACCTTGGTGAAGAAGGCTCCTAGGGTTCCAAATTTCTCTATTTAGGATTTCTTAAGCTCCTCCTTGGTGATTTTGACCAAAACTAGTAAGTATCCTCCTTTCTTTACCTATTTTTAGGCTTTTAGTATTCCTCCCACCTTCTTATAGGTTATAACCATGACCTTCCATGATAAAACTCCACCTAGAAATCTAAAACATCTCATCTCCATGCTCTTTTGCTAGGGTTTGCACCTCTAAAGTGGAGAAGGTGATCTTTGCTCATGAAAAGAGCTTGGCTTGGAGCAACTAGACCTTCTAATCTCAGGATCCTTTATGTTTGTATCTTTTTACCTTCCTAGAGGCAAGTTTCGTTAACCCCCTTCTCATATATTGGTTACTACATGCTTAAAACTCATGCTTCTATGTTTAAAATCGATGATCTCCATCTCTATTTACCATGTTCTTCTAGGGTTTTGGTTTCTTACTGTTTTACTTTCTCTAGAAGCTCTAGTTTGGTTATCTATGCAACTTAAAACCTAATCTTGAGTCAAATGGTGTTTTCTCCCTCTCCCTCTCTCTTCAATTATCTCGATCGGTTTGATGATGTGGCAATTTCCTATTGGTCTGTATTGAAAAATTCATATCTTCTAATCCGCTTATCCAAATTTGACAAATAAATATGTTTTGGAATTGGAAAATTTATCTCTATTTAATAAAAATATTTTCAAGGTCTGATTTCATGGTTTGACGAAGGGTGATTTTTGTAAAATGAATCTGATGCATAAAATCCATAAAAATTACATCTTAAACATCATAAATCTAAAACTAACATACTAAATATGTTTTCTTCATCAGGAGAACCTAACAAGTTCATTGGTGATATTTTCAAAATCTAAATCTGAGTTTTTGATAAAATGTTCTAAAAATAGGATTTCTATACATTAATGTGCATTTTGTACTCTAATACTTGTTAATACATTGAAAATAGGAAAAGTGGAACTTGGACTCAATTAAAGAGGTGAAAGTTAGTAATTGATATCAATGAGAGAGGTATGTGCATTCCTTACACTCTATGTGGGGATAATTACAGCCAAACCCTATATTTCCCTAATGAGGCTTAAATGAACCATAAATCTTCTATTCTTTAATCCTAATGTTGTTCATGCCTCAAATCAGATTATAATTTCTTTTTATTTGGGTCTTATACCCCACTGCCATGCTATTGAATATTATGACTACTCTTTCCATGACTACTTTTCTTGCATGTAGATTTATGGGCATGCATTTAATCGCCCTGGGGAATGTTTTTATTCTCCCCTATATAATTGTATAGATGACTGGGAATGTCTTATTCTCCCCTCACATATAGGTTAGAGTCCAGTAGGTGCCTCAACCCTACTTAGTTAGGTAGACATAATTATCTTAAATGCAAATACTTTTTAATATAATTGTTAATGGCCAATTTCTTTTGAATATATCCTCATACTCTTGTTATCTTCATCTTATGATGAACCCTAGCATGTTCTTATTTGTTTTATTTATCTTGTTATCCTAGAATAGTTTTGTGACACATACCTTGTTTTCTTTCCCCTTTTGTTGGGTGCTTTCCCAACCACCCAGGTGCTGGTGTTGACCAAGGAGAAGGACAAGTTTGAAGGAAGTCATCTCAGGAGTAGAACTCAAGCTATCTGAAAGGATGTCTAGGTTACTATAGCTAGATCCTTTTGTCTTATCTTTTTCATTTGGGAACAATCATGTAATAAACAATGAAAGTCATGTAATAGGCTTAGTACTTTTATTTCTGCTGCTGTTTACATTTTATAATGTATCTAGTGCATGCTTATTTACTTGGAATATTATACATGCATCCTTCAATATCTTTTGTCTTTCTAAAAATATTGATGTTTTGTACTTCCTTTACATTTTAGTAAGGAGGTGATCTTGCCCCTTTACACATAGGATCATCCTTCTTATATCCCTTCCATTAATATGTGTCAAAGTACTTATACAAACATGCAAGGCAGTCATAAGTGCATTTATTAAAAATGATAATTTATTGGAAAATAGCATGCCTCCAACATCTCTTGTTGTGAATGCAGAGCAAAATAATGTAAGTTGTACAACAAGATTAGTGATCCATCAACACCCCAAGCTTAATACATATTTTTCCTCAAGTATGCTCTAACTAAATCTCTCTTTTCAATTCGATTCATAATGAAAAATAACAAATGTATTCAAGTAGACGATTATTGGCCAAATAAAACATGAATTCATATAAGTGATTCAATTTTCTTATACCCTCTAACACATTTTGAACACAAGAAGGTAAAAAGCACAAAGACTTTCCATATAGAGCACTGAGACCTATGCAAGTGATATAATATAAACAAGGCTCCTGGTAAACTGTTTCATTTTCTAGAATTTGTTACATCAATAAGGAATTTTGTTTCACTTGTGTGAATTCAAACTTGTATAGAAATACATTCCACATTACTTACATGGGTATCTGATGAGTATATTTATATCCATTTTTTCATACAGTTATACTCACTTTTTATGGATTGTTTTGTTTTTTATTCCTTAATGTTAGACTTAGATTACTTAAATGCAATTAGCTTCCCTTTTCTAGCATTTAATGCATTTTATGTACTTTTTTATGCAGAAATGACCAAATATACACTTCTTTGTCTATAAGGACAATCAAGACCTAGATGCCATACCTCAAGGGAATGAAGGTCCCATAATCTATCTAGTGTCCACCTTCCAATCACCCAGTTAGGTGATCAGTCCTACCAGTCACCTGAATCAAGCCTCTCACTACCCAAAGTCTCCCTGACTCTTCGGTTCTGATGTGCACTCTTAGTCTCCAACCCAAACTGGTCTGCCCATAGAATGGAATATGAGTTTCATATTTAGAAACCCATGTGAGTTGCCTAGTGGACCAAGTATGGGTCATGAAACTAGCTGTCTTTGACCACAAGTATCAAACATTAGGGTTTTGGTAGCAAGGAAGGCATCCATAAAAGGGAACCCTTATCGTCCATTGTAAGCGTCTCTAATCGGTTATTAGAAGACACATTTGGACAATGCAAACTCTAGCAAAGATCAAGGAGGTGGTGGTCGTAGTGGAGAGACTGGCCTTCCTGCACTAGGCATCAAGGCCCCCTCCACTATTCTATCTATCTTTCCACTATTGTTTCTCACCATGAGTGAGTAGATGTTTGTATTGGGACATGGGGACTAGGCTCAATAGCCTATATTTTATTATAGCATGTATCTAAACTCAACAAAAATAATGCTAAATAAATTATCATTATGGTTATTGTGGCACATCGTTCGAACAAAACATCATTAACTAAGCGGAAGTGATCATTAGCAACGGATTACTGAAAAATCACTAAAAATTAAAACCTTTTTCAAAGGGATCCAATTCTAGGAAACTCTTTATAACAAGAACCAAAGTATTACATGTACATTCTAGTCCATAAGTACATACCATGTACCATCTCTTCTCTAGGATTACATACATCAAATGCTCTCTTAAGTCTACACATGAGCAATACACAACCTCGAGGTATTCAAGCCAAAATCTCAGATCGATTATGAAAACACTAAGTACTGACTCCAAGGACCTGAGAGTATAGAGATGACACATAGGACTCTTATCTACAAGACTCGACGGTTAGTATCTCCACCTGAGATGTTACTGCCGTCCTTGATGCTGCTGTCCTTCCCCTGTAGTATGGTTCTTACCTCCTCGTCCTCATCCACCTAAAAACATCAGATCCCACGGGGTGATACAATTGAAATTGTCCCAACGAGAGATATAACTCTCTGCCAGAAACATTATTATTGTAGTTTAATAGAATAAAACTGATCAGAGGATAAGAAATTTAGAACATTCTCATATCTAAAGCATTACAACTATCTATGATAGAGAAGTAATTCATTTATTCACTTTATAAGGAATATGAAGAACAAGTATATCACTTATCCA
This sequence comes from Alisma plantago-aquatica, assembly GCA_963693085.1. NCBI lineage: Eukaryota > Viridiplantae > Streptophyta > Magnoliopsida > Alismatales > Alismataceae > Alisma > Alisma plantago-aquatica. The sequence continues at coordinate 1,052,980,279 of OY856413.1, read as the reverse complement.
CCTTACTGTATCAACATTTCAAGCTTATCCTAAGATACTCAATATCATGGTATGTCATCCATGAATCATTCTCATTTCTGTCTGTGGACCTTAGCCAATCTGTTAGCCATATATTGAATTGTTCCAGTCATGTGAGTATACATCATCATGTTCTATCCAGGCATCGGACTATGCCAATTCTATGCAAACATTCCATGCATTGGATTATTACCAATCCTGTGCAACCATTCCAGGTATTGGATTATTACCAATCCTGTGCAACCATTCCAGGCATTGGATTATTACCAATCTTGTGCAACCATTCCAGGTATTGGATTATTACCAATCCTGTGCAACCATTCCAGGCATTGGATTATTACCAATCCTATGCAACCATTCCAGGCATTAGATTATTACCAATCCTGTGATATTATTCCAGGTATTGGGTTATTACCAATCCTGTGACATTATTCCAGGTATTGGGTTATTACCAATCATGTGCAATTATTCCAGGCATTGGGTTATGACAAATCATGTGACATTATTCTAGGTATTGGGTTATTACCAATCCTGTGACATTATTCCAGGTATTGGGTTATTACCAATCCTATGCAATTATTCCAGGTATTGGGTTATGACCAATCCTGTGACATTATTCCAGGTATTGGGTTATTACCAATCATGTGAAATTATTCCAGGTAATGGGTTATGACCAATCCTGTGACATTATTCCAGGTATTGGGTTATTACCAATCCTGTGCAATTATTCCAAGTATTGGGTTATGACCAATCCTATGACATTATTCCAGGTATTGGGTTATTGCCAATCCTGTGACATTATTCCAGGTATTAGGTTATTACCAATGCTGTGCAATTATTCCAGGTATTGGGTTATGACCAATCCTATGCATCATCACTGAATACCACATCACCTTTTCTAGGTATTAAACCTTGGCCAAGCCATCATACTTATTCACATCCTTTATGTAATATAAGTAATTCTCTTATCTCCTTTAAGCTTATTCAAAACACTATAGCCCTTATTTGGCTATAAACAATAAGCATGCATGATTAAGATTTCATTATTATTATTGTATCCATTTATTATTATTATTATGTTACTAAGTTTCCATTTCCTAGTTTATTTGAACATTATCATTACTTACATGAAACTTTTATAAACATCTTGTTACCTCTCACTAGGAAAAAACTATCCACATGGCTCACAAGGCCCATTAAACATCTTGTCACCTCTCACTAGGAAACAACCATACACATGGCTCACAAGGCCCATTAAATATCATGTCACCTCTCACTAGGCAACAACCATCCACATGGCTCACAAGGCCCATTAAACATCATGTCACCTCTCATTAGGCAACAACTATTAGGGTTAGAGTTTTCCCTTTATAGCCGAATAGGGTTTCAATTTCATATAATCAATTAAAATCCTAATTCATTGCTCCACACATCTAGGAGCATACATTAATATCACAAGTAAACCATACTTATTTATTCTCATCACTTATCATTAAATGATAATCAACACAAAGTATGAGTTTCTCTCTCATCTTTTCTAGGATATTGATTACATCATACTTTGTTATCTTGGCTTAACCCTTTCTCAAGGTATGTTAGCCTACACTTATCAAAGTGCATTACATCTTAATGTAATAATTATCATGACACACTTCATGTGTTACTCATCCAAGTATATTGGATTTAGGGTACATCAATGTGTATCAACCTTGAGGTGTTGAATGTGATATCTATCACATACTAATGTTTTACTTCCCTCATCACCTTGATCTTACTTAAGTTCATCAACTTATCTTGTATTAGGGTAATTCTTATCCTAATACTTTTTGCACCAGTTCATCACATACCATGTAATGTATTGGTCATAAGTCACTCATTTGATTTATTCAACCATTATTGATATAAGATTATCCATTATCAGGAATAGGGTTTCTCTTCTTTATCAATCAGGGTTTTGCATAATCCCACTCTATACTGGGGTTTCACATAACATCACCCTATATTAGGGTTAGGGTTTCCCAATTCATATCAATCGGGGTTACTCATCCCCTTACACAATTTAGGGCTAGGTTTTCAAATTAGGGTTTCATAATGCATAGCATCACCCTGAATTTGGGTTTCATGTCACATTACCCTGTATCAGGGTTTCTCATTACATCCTTACCTTGAATTAAGGTTTCTTATAACATTTCTCCTAAAATTAGGGTTTCATGTAGCTTTACCCAAAATTAGGGTTTTCATGAAGCATTCCCTTAAATTAGGGTTTTTCATTAAATACCCTGAATTCGGATTACACCATCACCCTAGATTAGGGTTTCACCTAGCTTTTCCTTCAATTAGGGTTAGATATCATCAACCTTCTCAATTAGGGGTTCATGATCTCATTATCATGGATCAAACCCTAATTACATATTTTATTCATGTTGAAAGTGTTGAGGATTAATCACTACATGATTATCACTCATGTATAAGTTCCTCTCTCTCATCCTCTTTAGGAGGTTAATTACTTTAATCTTGATTAGATTGAATCAACTTGAATGAAGAGTTGACATAGTGTATTAATTCATTGCTTCGATAAGCATCAAAGGTTAACCACTCTAAAGGTACTAATCACCTAAGTACTTTAGAGGTACATCTACTGGATTTTACTTTAATATATGCCATTAACAATCAAGGGGTTAATTGGTACTTTCTTAGTTTGAATCAAATAGATCTTCAAACGGTCTTGAGGTATTAGACCTTCAAACGATCCTGAAGTACCTTGACCTTCAAACGGTCTTGAATACTGTTAGACCTTAAACAATCTTGATCCCAAAACTTTCAATCGGTCTTAAGACCGTTAGACCATCAAACAGTCTTGACCTCAAAGTCCCTAAACGGTTTGAGACCGTTTGAATAAAATATAATTAATCCCAAACAGTTTTGAAACCATTAGACCTCCAAATAGTCAACTTCTTCAAATGGTCAAAGTATCCAAACAGTTTTGAAGTTCAATTTACCCATTCAATTTTAAACTCAATTACCCATTCGATCTGGAAGTAAATTAACCATTCGGTCTTGAAACTGAATCCATCCATTCGGTCTTGAAACCGAATCATCCATTCGGTCTTGAAACTGAATCCATCCATTCGGTCTTGAAACTGAATCATCAACCATTGATTTGAAACAGAAACAATCTATTGGGTATAGGGTTTGCAATCAATGGACCCTCCAACATTGAAACAATTGGAATTAGATCAAATTGAGACCATTAGATCATCATCCAACCACATCAGCAATTGACCTTCAAACGGTTTGAGTCCTCTTGACCTCAAACAGTCTTGAGACTGTTTGCCCTCAAACGGTCTTGAGACCATGTGGTGTCAAACGGTCTTGAGACCATTTGATCACCAAAAAGCAAAACTGTTTGCACATGTTCTATGATGAGGTGTGTTCTTAAGATGACATGATCATCTTCAATCTTCGATCCTTCAAAATCTACTGCCATTCTTATGGTAATTTTATCAATTTGATCAAAGGAATTTCAAGAACAAAATAATCAACAAGTGATGAAGAATTGAATGTAATAATAACATTTAAGGGTTCAAGTTATATAACCCAACTTCAAAGTTGAAACCAAACTTCAAGCTTCACGTATTCAATGGTGAATGAAGCTTTCTCAACCTCCCAAGGCTCGTTCTCAAGGGTTTGAGTGAAATGAATGGCTAAGGTTGAAGATTGAATGAAGAAAAGAAGAAATTCAGCATTGAATTTCGATTTCCATCATGAATTTAAGGTTGAAGATGACTATGGAGCTTACCTACAGGTTGGGGCATGTCCTCCTGTTGCTCCTAAGCTCCCTTGTGCATGGTCAAAGCAAGGAAAGAAAGAAGGGTCGAAAAGAGTCTTTCATGTGGGTGAAAAATGGGATATATGTAAAGGAATTTCATGAGAGAGAAAGTGATAAATAATTCCTTTAATCTCCCAAAATTGGTGCCACATACTCCCCTCAATCCCTTGCATACGAAGCCATATCCCCCACCTTGTAATTTCTCTTCATTATCCATGAATTAAAAGAAAACAAATTCAGCACCTTAACCAGTATAATAATAATAACCAAAAATTGAGTGGATATTACTTTTCCTTTAACTAATGTGAGTGGGCTCGCCACTCACTTAGATATTTTATTTACTTTGCAAGGCACAAGGACGTCCACTCTTATACAATTTCAACCTCTCATTTTTTGTTGAAGGGCACTTCCATTAATATATTTATTTTTGCCATAAATTGAATTAGGGTTTCAATTATGCTTAAATCTTTATTATTTTAATATCAAGATTCTTTCTCCTCCAAAGAGATTCAAATGTGATTCCCCTATGATTTCTTGTCTCTAATTGATACCAAAAAACATTAGGGACTCTCTAGAAGTGGTATTTTGCATGTTGAACCCTAGGTTTTGGGTAAATTGCACATTACACCAAAACTAGGTTTTAATGCACAAACATTGCTTAATAAGCTCTTTCTTAGTGCTCAGGATACCACAAGCCATACCTATACATCATTCTAATTCTTATGATGCTTCAATAATTGAGGAAGATTTTATCATGTAACATTTGCAAGTTAACCCCTCAACTTGGGTAATTTGCACTTTAGTCCAAAACAAGTAAAACATTGTTTCAACATTATTCAAATAGGACCAAAATTGAAACATAAGTTCCTCTTGAGTCTTAATTACTTTTCAAACGATAAGAGCAAGCATATAATTATCTTTATTAAACAAAACATCTAGGGTTACAACATAACCCAGGTCAGGGATGTTACACTTATTTCCTTGCCTTGTGAATTGATCACTTGTTTTGCATGTATGCTACAATTGTTGATGTACAGGCTATCATGATCGTGATTATAACTCCAAAAAAATATTTTTATCCCCCAAAGATGTCAGCAACGGATGGTGAGGTAATTGGGTTATAGTCTGCTAATGTGTCAAGATTGGTCGGACATAGTTAGGGAGTCTAGTCAGAGGAACTAGGAATTTGGGTATCAATATTGGTTGGTTCCAAGGGAGTTTGATCCATGCAATGATATGAATCATGTAAGGGTGCAGTTGCTAAGCTTCTATTTAGTAAACTATCCTTTAGAGTTAATCTTGTTAGAATAATTACATAGAATTTGGTGAGTGAAACTCCATTCCCTGGTACTTTTATTATCATTTAATTACTTCCTTAATCATTGTTTCTTATTGGTAACAATTTAGTTTAATCATCCAACCAACTTTCTCAGGGATAAATATTACTCCTAATACTTGTAAATATGTAAAACTACTTAATCGGGTTGTCCATTAGGTTCAATCCTTAAGTATATTGCATTAAGGATCCATTTGTTTGGAGTGGGGAATTAGTTCACAACTTTCATTTAAACCTAAGGGTTGATCCCCTAGGGTTTTTATTGCTGCAACATTCAGAATTCCATCAAAAATTGGTGCCATATCCAAGTACAACAATTGCTACATGTTTTTTAGAAGTTTAGGTGTAATTAGGATTTTTCATTTTATGCTTGATACTATTGATATCCTCTAGAACTCTACCCATCAACTTACGATCATTTTGTTCTCTTTTAGGTACTCCTAGAACATGCAAAGATCCAAAAGACTTGACTCTGGATTGTTATATGATCTTGAAATCAAGGGAACTCTCAAAATACATCGCAAGGAGAAAGCCATGGCAGATGCAGCAGCAATGAAGGCATCTATTCAATCATGAATTGAATCATCCATCATGCCTCGTTGAGAACTACTTGCCACAGAAGCTAGGGTACAAGATGAAGTTGAGTTAAAGATGATCCTAGAAGTTTCTCAAGCCACAGAATGTGTCATAGAATTGAGGGATTTTTCTATCCCCAAAAGTGTTGAATTGACTCATCCAGTCCAACCTCCAGGTTATCCAATTGAAATCAAAACCCAATGGGTCAATATTCTACAAAATTTTGTGTTCTCTAGAAGGATTAGAGATGATTGTCATGAACACCTCCTCAAATTCATCAACCTTTTCTTGATGTTGAAGCCAGTTGGTGCCATTGATGACACAATGTGGTTGCAGCTCTTCAAATACTCCCTGATAGATAAGCAAAGTGTGGTACAACACCCTTTGAGGAGATATACTCCCTGATAGACATGGCAAGAGTGTGGTACAACACCTTTTGAGGAGATATGATCATAACATGGGAAGCTCTAGAAAGCCAATTTCTTGAGAAATTTTATCCGCCCTCGATGACATATTTGGCCAGAGGTCAAATTACAAGGTTTACCAGGTGCCCCAGGAATCCTTACATGAAGGGTGGGAACGATTCAATGACCTTCTACACAAATGCCCTCATCATGGCATACCCAAAAATCAAATCATTGAATTATTCTATTGGGGTGTCTATGATGAAACTAAGAAGTTCCTTGACTCCTCCACTAGTTGGAATTTCATGCAGCAGAGTTTTGACATTGTATTAAAGATTGTTAACCTTGCTGCTAAAAATTAGACTCATTGGGGAAGGCCCTGGGGTAAAGGTTTTGCAAGAGTATCTAAGGTGGAAGATTTTCAAAACTAAAGTCCATAGTTGAATCATTAAAGGTTATATCTCTTAAGTAGGACAATCTTAAAAAATCCTTCAATGCATACTAGAGAAAGAACCAACTGATGACACCCCACGTGCAAATAATTTTGCCATCTTGTGAGTTTTTCCATGCAGTAGATTACAACACAATTCATTTCCAACAATTGTACATTACATTACATGAACATGAAGTTGAGAAACATTATATAGTCACGCAAGCCGAAGATGTGAATTCTATCCATATTATTCTGGGGCAAGAGTACCACAATCCGAATTAGGCTCGTAACAAACCAAGTTTCTGATATGGGAACCCATCTAGAGCTGAGAATATCTCTTAGCAGGTCCAACCACAAGATATTCAATTGAGAGTGCCATAAAATTATATTGGCATGTGCAATCAAGAAAATTATAGATTTAATTTCCCAAGCAAAACTAACTGTAGTGGAAGTAGTATCAAAATCTTAATCAAGCCTCACTGTTGCACCAACTCCTCCTTAGGAAGATGAAAGCAGAGAAAGTACCCCAGCCAAGACTTTGAGTTGCTCGATTGATCATTTGGTGGTTTCTCCAATAGAAGTTGGGATACATGACCCTCATGTGATGCTAACACAACCATACACTAGCCAGATTCCCCCATCATGATACTAACAGTCAATCATGGACCACCAACAGAACCACACACACTCGTGTATAAACCTTGTGCACCCTATCTAGGCCATCTCAAGCAGACTAAGTTGGATTCCAGATTCATGAAATTCAAAGACACTATGAAGAAGCTCCATGTTGGCATCCCATTCCTCAATGCATTAGATGAAATGCCAACCTAGTGCAAATATCTTAAGAGCCTTCTATCAAGGAATTACATGATCGTTGAATGAAAAATGGTAAAGCTAGTATTGACAACCTTCGATATAGTCTAGAACCACATGCCACAAAAGCAAAAGGATCTTGACTAATTCAGGATAGATTGTTTCCTTGGAGATGACACATGTCGTGAGGGACTTACTGATCTAGGTGCAAGCACATCAATTATGTCATATACTTTGTGTCAACGTCTATGATTCCTCAATATTTTGCCAACATCTATGACTATACATCCACCAATGCTTCTATAAAAAAGGCCCTAAGGATAATTGAAGATGCTCTGGTAAAGCTAGAACATGACAATTATGTCCCATGCGGTAATGAATATCAAATAAGATTTTTAGTTTCCACTAATTTTGGGGAGACTATTCTTGGCCACTGATCGGCCTAAATCACACATCCAAAAGGAGCGGATTTGAAGTAGTCGGACTTTTAAATAACCTGACTCTTAGGCCCTCATAACGATAACAGGGTCTGAAGTAGCGAACGGGGTCGAACCACAAGGACAAGGGTGGTCGTGCTAAGAACGCGGAATCAACACTCTACACTCCGGTAAAAGAAGGGTAATAAAATGTTCCCAAGGGAATGGTAGATCAAGAATGGTAAAACAACAGAATAAAAAGAAACAAAATGCTACAAGAAAGCATTACAAAGAAAAATCTATCTCCAACTGGAGTTACAAGGAAGATTTAAGGTTTTGGCATTTCATCAATTTTTAGGAGTTTTGTGCAATGGAACCTGAGGAGATAACACTATTACCTAGGTAAGGAATGAAGGAAGAAAACTTAGGCATAACAAGCGGCAGCAGAAAACATCCAGTACCCCTTCTCTCGAAGAGGGTACCTCCAACTAAGCACCAATACCCTCTCTTAAAGGTAGCAGACTTGGGTTGGAGTGGAAAGATAACTGAAGCAACTACAACCCAGGGTACTCTCGTACTCCCGGATCAGACCAAACGGTAGAGTTACAACACCTCTCTTGAGGGAGTTGAAACGGGAAACACGATTTGATAGCTAGTCAAAACATCATCCAAGCATAAAAGCTAGAGTTCAGATGCTAAGAAAAAGAAATCATCCAATAAAAGGGGGCCAAACACAGAACAATAGGTATTAAAACTCCACTAATTCCATTAGCATGAGCATTGTATAAAAGGTTTTAGTTACATTGCATAATAAATGAAAGTAAATGATTGTAAAAGGGGAACATAGGTATCACCTCCTTGATATAGGAGGGCGATATACAGTAGCAGACCCCTAAGGTGTCTCTAACCCGATACCGGGTGGGAGCTCTGACCGACATGCCCGTTTCGGGTGGCCAGCCTCTGTCAGGCGATAGGCAGTGACGGGCAGGCATAATGGCCAAGGCTCACTACCTGATACGGCTGTATCGGGGTACCACCCTCTCGGGCGGCACATCGTGATAGAAAATCCATATCAAGCTCAGTATTGTGTTGGGTTAAAGATAGCTTAGGTTCTCGGGATCCTTACATCGGGTGTAGGGGTGAGCCATCTCGGGCAAGGGCCTATCTAGGAACCTGACACATCGGGTGGCCTTCTTGGTCGTATCGGGCCACTGCGGCTACCGGGATGGGTTCTAAGTGAACCACCCCGCCCCTCTTGGGTAGGGGGTGTGCTCACCTAGTATCGCCCGGTACGCCCTTAGAACGTGTCACACTAGCTCCTGAAGCTTTCCAAAGTTAGCTTTCACTAGGGTTCCGACCCATCCCATCAGTGTCATGTAGCTGCTATTTATAGGCAGCGGTTGGAAGAAGTTGCAGTTCTCCAGGCGCCATGTGTCCTCCATCGGCTCCATTAGCATGACTTCGGGGATGATCGACACGCGTGTCGCCCGACATAGCGGGTGTAGGGTTGCAAGCATGTCGGGTAGTCGTGACGGGTGGGCACCTGCGGGTGGGTGGCTCGTATCGCACGACACGCTACATCGGGAGAGTAGTCGTGGCGGGTACAGCTCCCTGTCGGGTAAGCGGCGTATCGCCCAGTGGGGTCTTCTTGCGCGACACACCCGTGTCGTGTGGTAGTTGTATCAGGCTGTTGTGCGATGGGTAATGAGTGTGGGGGGCGACTGGTAGGAGGGCCGATGCAGGTAAACACCGTTTATGGGCCAGGATGGGCCTTTTTGGTGGAAAGACAAGGAAAAACTTTGCAAAAGGATGCAAAAATTGGTGAGAGCGTAACGCAGTTTAGTTTTGTTCAAAAAACAACAAAATTGATAGGAAAAATAGTTTAGAGGGCAGTTTTGACAACAAAATATAGGCCATAAATAACCCCAAAAAGGGTGTTATCAACTCCCCCAAACTTAGCATTTTGATTGTCCCCAATCAATCTGTACATATTTTAAGGCTTTGTTTTGTGATACTTCTTCAGAACCCGACATAGTCTTCGGACAAGGGGTTTTAGTGAGTAATGAGATGTCTTAATGAAAAATTTTATCTGACTACGAACAATGAACTTTATTTTTCCTGCCTTATTTAAGAAAACATTATCTCTTCAGCTTTGTCGAGACTTAGGTGTATGATTCCGAAGTTAGCTTTCACACCAAACAACTTTTGGGAATAGAAAGTTGGGTTTTTGGGTAGGCTTAAGGTTTTTTGGGTTTTTCTTGTTTCCCATTACTCCATCAAGTACGGGTCCGTTAACGGGCAAGTGGTCCCTACAGTCCAAGCCAGATGGCTTTAGAGCAGTGATTTCACATCCTACGTACCACTGCCCCAGATCTACCATGCCTAAAGATGGGTACTTTTGGAAAAACAAGTGTGTATATTTTTTTTTGCACAACTCTCATACTTTTATTCACTCTCATAAGGCTTTTCTCTCTTTTTAGGATTTTTGATGGGTAGGGAAATAAAAGCAAGTTGTTGTTTGGGCAGCGTTTTCCTTCACATACATATCTTTTAGCTGTTGCGAGATTATTTTTTGAAATTGGCATAGAAAAGTTATAGCCTTTGTCATTTGAGACTGTAATTTCAAAAAAACATAACAAAAACCTGCACCACCTTAGGCACAGAGAAAACAAATTGGGGGAAGTTGTATCAGATTTTACTATAGAGTGTCTTTATACAATTGTATAGAGGCAAGGGGTTGTATATGCACTATATTGTATCAGACTTGTATATGTATATATACACAGAGTATGTTTAAGAGAAAAAGGAAAGACAAAATGAGTACCTCCCTCACTGATATATAGTACCCCCCCAAACTTACCCCACACTCTATCCCAGAGTTGTGAGATAAATAAAGGAGCATAGTGATAAATTAGTTAGGGTTTAGCTGGTGAGCGCGCCTCCTTCAGATATAAGCTCCCACACATATTATCCAAATTTTCTATGCTAGTCGATGTGATGGAGCTTGTCAGGTGTTTGTTGCAGTGCTACCGAGCTATAGATCCATTCCAGCATGTAGATACCGCAGTCGTTAGATTGTGGAGCTTGTTGTGGACTGTTGTGGCAGAATTGGAGCTCATGCCATTTGTTAGTTGTGTCCTTCAGGAATGGTTGGATCAGCGTTGCCACCTTGATGTAGTATTTTCTTGCTAGGCACTCGAGGGGTGTCAACGCGGTTGATGTACACTGCACCGGATGATCTTTGTTGTTGTTTGAGCTGTTGTAGAAGATTGCTGCTCGTGGGCGAGTGTACATCGTCAGGAGCGTCCCATGGTTGTAGTGAAGGATAGGGAAGAAGATGATATGTGGCATTCTTCTTTTTATCTCTACCAGAAAAGATTGCTTCACTCCTGAATCATCATCTAGGTAGATGTCATTGAACATCATTGGATGAGCAATGTATGCGTGTTCAAACTTCTTCTGTAGTATCTAGATGTATGCTGTCACCACCGACATTGCCAAACATCCTCCTGCCATTATCACGCCCTGAAGATCATCGACTGGGACTATGACATCTTCTACCTCATATATGACGTCTGCGGGGGTAGAATCAGCCAACTTATTTAGAATTTCCTTGACCTGTTCCTCGGTTAGGGTGGAACATGAGGAATGGTCAAAGTTTCTGATCCTTTCTTCTAAAACATCAGGTGAAGCATGGTCTTCAGTTGTAAAGATCTCACACAAAACATCCAACTGCTTGCCTACCCCATAGACGTCCGTGGTGATCTCGGCCGCTTCCTCTCGAGGGATGCTGGGTTGGGGGATTCAGCTTCGTAATCACTATCCAACAACTCTTCTGGGATGCCTGTGTCCTAAAAATAGTGCTTGTCCTTGATCAACATCAGCGCATAGATGCTCCTGAGCTGATAGAAGTTCTGGTTGCTGAGTTGCCTTATGAATCCAAAGACATTAAGCAACTCTATGGTATGGAGGACTATAAATGTGCTATTTCTTCTTCCTGCTTCTTGGATGAGGAAGTGTCTGATGCTGAAAAAATTGCAAATGACGGAGTGGCGTTGGATTCCATGCTTGATCACTCAGAGAAGATGCAGTGGAAGGAGCCTCAAGATCTTATCTTCGAGGCATACAAACGTGTGTCCTGAGTCTCGAACCTCCTCGCTGTAATAGTTGAGAAGCTAGACATCATGATGCTGGAGTTCCGCCACGCACAAGAACTAATTCTTTCTGTGTTTGTAAGGGGCCAACACCAGGTTTGCATTGTGGTCTTCAATATGCTTTAGTATGTTGGCCACCAGCACATAATCGTACGGCCCTATCATTAGTCTTCTTGCCAAGGCTGGGGTGGCATTGTAGATCGGTTGTTGGCCTGTCCTGGTGCTGAGATTCTCGAGTATAGAACCTTCTAGGACCCTGAACAACTTCTTGGAGACGATAGTTGGCGTGCAAAATATGCTCCTCATCTCCCCTCATCGTGTGGAGAAGTACCTGTCACTCCATACGATGTCTTCTTCATCAGATTGCGACCTCAGGACCTTGTTTAACAGTTTCTGGTCTCTGATCGTCAAGTATCTAATGGCTTTCCTTTCAAAATCTGCCATCTTGAAGGAAGGGATCTCTGACAGTGCAGAAAATGCATCTTCCGTCGAACTCCTTCTTCTAGGGGGTGTCTATCATTAACACAATAGATGTCCCCCCTTTCTCCCTCTGATTCGTCAAAAGAGTCCTCCCTGACGCTGATCGATTCATCGTTGTCTTTAGCTTCATCCAGGGAGGCTGAAGGAGCAGTTTCTTCCATGCCGTGGGAGCTCGCTTGTCCTGCTGGAGCCCCGTCGGATGTCTTGTGCGTCATCCCTTCCTCAGGCGTTGTGGATGGCCCGCTGGAGAAGGATGGGGACAACGTCCCAGAGGATGATGCTGATGAGGAGGGCTGGGAACCTGAGCCAGGAGGTGATGGAGACCTCCGTGGCAGTCTTGAGCGGGGATGGCCATCCCGCTAGTTAAGCTTCTCCTCAACTATGTCGAGGCATATGAGGGCTTGATGTAGTGTTGCGTTAAGTGTCTCTATTTGGCCGGGAAGGCCAACTAGAGCTAGCAGCTACCGCTCCTGTTCTTTAAGCCTCTGCTAGAAAATAGAAAATTTGTGAGTAAGGGAAGAAAAGGTAATTGATTGGTTGCTCGTTACCTCCCACAAATGGTCAAATTCTTGACCAAGGATCTCCCCCAAAGATGGAGGTGTAGCGTCAGATCGCCCTCTCGATCTTGTGACACTCCTCACACGTGAAGGTCAACCCGATGACTGCTCGACTTCAAGCGGGTCATAGCCCATCTGTACCGTTCGTGAGGGCGTCGCTTCAGGGTGAGGCGTTGGCACCTTCATGGCTGCCTTTGCCTCGCTTGTCGGTGTTGGTAGAAAAGGGCGTGAGGTGAGTGGTTGTTGTTCTATAATCTGGTTTTCGGCAACCTCCTCCGCAGCTATCACCGGCCACGTTGGTGGAGGCATCAGCGTGGACTGTGCAACCCTGAGCTCCATCTCGAGGAGCTCATCGAATGCCCCATTGCTGGCGTTCGGATGTACCATCTCCTCTGCTATTGAAGGCGCAACAGAAGCTTCAGGAATCACAACTGTCTCTTCCGCGGCAGCTTCCCTCAGGGCTATCATCATTGTCTCAGCCCCAGTTGTCTCGGTGACCTCCACGATCACCATTACTTCTTCTACAGCTGCGGAAGTTGTTGTTGTGGTGGCCGTGGCTGGGATAGGAGTAGCGACGACAGCTTTATTAGTGGCTGCTTCCTGTTGTGCGGGGGCGATGGGTGGCTCGGAAGGGACTATGGAAGGTTTGTCCTATTGGGCATCGAGAGCGATTGGCCCTCCTGTTGTAGCCACCCTTTCTTGTATTCTGGTGGTGGAAGCGTAAGCGGCTTCAACCTCCAACGATTTGACTTCTGCTTCAGTGAAGACCAACTTTTCTACATCATAGTTGATGTAGATCAGGAGGGGAATAAGCTTGGAAGTTCTTACAAACTTGTATAAGTAGTGTCTGCCCTCCTTCTTGATAATGTTTGCTCATTGCAAAAAATTCATGTCGATCCTGTCATCACCTCTGGTTCTTGACAGGATGTGCGGCTCCCTTGGGTACCCCAACCCTGCCACGACTAGATTGACGACACCTCCCATGAAATACTCCTTAGTGGCATCCTTTATGGGGTAAAGCATGTTCAGCAAAAAGCATCCCAAATTGACCTCCTTGCCCTCCATCATGTACCACATGAAATAGAGTTCTTCGGTGTAGATGTTGCTCGTCTCGTACTTGCTGAAGAGGATACAAGCCACTATCTTGTGGATGATCCTCCGGAAGCAGGAGTGGATGGCCGCCACTTTGCTTCCTGGCTTGTAGTTTGATTCACCGGTCAGTTTCTTCCAGACACTGACCGGGTTGAATCCATTACCCTCTCCAAGCCTGGCACCGTTGTTCAGTATCTCCATCTTGGCTTCTGAGGAGGATAATATCTTATTGATCAGCTTTTCTGAGATCTTGTGCTCAGTGTTGTATAACCAGCCCTGTAGCCGGTCTGCTCCTCTGAATCTTTCCACTTCCTCTAGCCTATTCTGGACTTGCCAGAGGGAGGACATGAACTCCTTTGTGAGCTCAGTATATGATCCGGATAGGCTGAAGCATATTGTCTTCATCCCAGCAGCCCCCAAGATGTTGTCCAGTCTGTTGAAGATACTGAGGTGGTGGAAGGATGGATGGTGGGTGAATCGGGTTGGTCGGTAGATCTTGACCGCCAACTCTATGTATCTTTGTTGATACTCTTCATCTCTGGGCATGAACCGCCCTGGAGATTGAGCCAGAGGTTTTGCTGTCGTTGAAGGGGCTGCCACTGCTTCTCTCCTTGGCCTCTTCTCAGCCCTAGACATCCCCACTGATTCGGGGTTCAGACGCTTCTTCCCGGCTGCAGTGGCTTCTGCTGGGGCCTCAGGGTTGATCCTCCGGCCGTGCTCGTCTACTTGGATGACTGTCTTCTTTGTGTGGGCCATTTCTGTAAATATCAAACAAAAGCATGTTAAGTAATATTACTACCGAATGGGTCACCTTGTCTGATATCGGGCGGCAAGGTTGTGTCGCCCGATACAAAGAAGGTGGTATCTTGAAATTGAAATAGGTTAAGACTACACCAATCCCATCATAAGCAAGTCGATATTGGGCAGGGGTAAATTTGTCTTATCACCTGATATGGGTCTGGCTGATATGGCACCTGATATCATGCATCATTAACAAAATGGGACCTGCCCGATACGGTTGCACGATATGGCCCTTGCGCGATACATGTGTCTCCTGATGCAAGATTGGAGGCCGATATGGCTACAGGCGTCAGAACTCAAAACTTATCGTGCGATAGGGGTGGTATGGTAAAAACAAAGATTTGCTCGATACGATCTCATGAGAAAAGATGTCGCCCAATACAGATGAACTGAAAGGTGATACACACTAAAACCTTATTAAAACAAAATTGGGCGACAAGGGTCTCGCCCGATACCAGGTATCGGTCGGGTGTGCGATAGATGTGTGTCGCGTGATAAGTGTGTGTCGCGCGATATGAAAAATAACTCAAGTCTTGGGCCTGACATGGGTATAACAAAAAAAAGGTATGTAATATGCTATGCCCGACACAACACGATAGGCGTGTCGGGCAACTCACGCGATACATGTATCATGTTATACCTTTATCGTCTGAAGGTCGTGACGGGCAACACAGGTGTAGATGGAATGTTGGCCGACATGAGAGCTGAAGTGAGAGAGTTGAATGCGCGATACGGGAGTAGGTGAAGAGTAAATGGAAGTGCCCGACACGGTTTACTGCAGTTACTATTTATAGCGACTGCTAGCAGGGGTAAATCAGGTAAAAATAGGGCACACGTCGTGCAGAGAGACAAATCATTCCCGATGCATGGTGTAATTTGTCACTTCAAGAGTCGATATGGCTTCTTAAGCACGCTTCATGCCTTGCGGCTCGCGTGTCGCGCGATACGATGCTCGGTACGAGAATGATTTCCCAATATGAGCGCCATTTGTGCGACACAGGGCTTCCTGCCCGATATGAGTGTTTTGTGCTGGTGCATAAGCCCTGCCCGATACAGATAGAAAAGACAAGATTGCTAAAGAAACACGGTAGAAAAATGCTATGAAGAGCATTCTATACAAAAAATTAAGAAGGAGTAAAACTTAGATCGAAAGTAGAGGTGAAAAACAGAGGTAAGGAGAGCGTTGATGGGTAAAACATCTGTTTATATAGTTATAGTTATATCCTAACATGCTTGTTTATATATTAATGAACATATAATGATCATCTGAGGAATAATTTATGTGTTCAAACCTAATGAATACCTAATGCACATAATATGAGTAACTCACATATTAATCCTAATGGATATGCATGGTGTTTCCCATGACATAAACCAATAAACCCTAATGAAATGACAAGTAAGATAATTTTAACCTAATCTTGGACTTAATACATGCTAAGTAAAATATAGTGATTATATTAACCTGAACCCTAAGTTGTAATCATCTGACCTTAACATATACAGCCTTAATGCCTTTCATGATACATTAATGACATTAGGTACCATAATCAATTAACATACTTTGATACACATAAATGATATACATAATCATCTGATCACATATTAACCAAGTCATCAATATGAAATGCATGATATGTTACTGTGTTATCTAATACACACACGATTGGTCACTTAATGTGAATCAATTTGTAATATGCCTCACCTTGATCATTAAAATACATGGAATGGCTTCAATATGAATATGAAGTGATTCGAATTCACATAAATGTGCAAATCAATACTATAAATAAATATGATAAAATGATTAATGATGAAATTAATGTGAGAAATAAACATAATGTGGTAATGAGATAACGTTTAATATAAATATATGTAATTGATGTGACATAATTTGGATTGAATGAAAACTTAATGACAAATTGAATATTTCATGCAAAATAATTCGTTATAACTTAATGTGGTGATAGTATAAGGATAATGAAGTCGAAGCTCGAAATATTAAGGATAATGATCAAGTATATTGAGAGAATTGAGTAACCCATAATTTTGCTAAAATTCTTAGTAAGATCAATAAGAAATATATATGGTTTCAAGCATAATAATGAAATATAACTCTTTTGGAAACAAAGTAAATATGACATGACACAATTAAAAGAGTAATGATAATGTGATATCATAATAAATATAATCTTAATAAGCCAAAAATGTAAATAATGTTAAATTTCCTAAAAAGAATATCTAAATAATGGAACCTAGGTGATCCTTGAGAACCTAAACCTATGTCAAGATCCTTGTGGAGTATATTTTGATGAGTTGTTTGGTAGAAGTTAAGGTTGGAGAAATAACCTAAAGTTTTGTGATGAGATGTTGCACACTCACACTTCCCTTCTTGCTTGTGATTTCAGGGACAAAACCCTCTTTAAGGGGTGGAGTGTTGTAACATACCGAATTCTGAAATTTTGTCTTTTGACCCACTTTCCCATCTTTTCCTCTCATTTCTATCCTCTTTGGTCGTTCTATTTATTTTGTGGAGAATATAATGGTCTAATGAACATTTGTTCATCTTTTATTCCAATATTTGGATTTATGCACAAATACCTCAGTGAAAGCTTAATTACCATAATTAAGTGCTCTAAACCTTAATCTAACTTTTTGATGTGAATTGAAAACATAAAATATGCCACATAACTCATTTTAGTGGTAATATGAAGATAAGAAACTTAATTGGATGAACAATTTAGATAATGGGCTGTTAATGGGCCATATGACATATCTCATAAAAAGAAGTCTCAAAAGAGTAACAAACTTCAAATTCGAAATCTATATATCAAAATTAGCCTACATGTCAAATTTCATCTAATTTGGACTACCTTGAAATATTAGGATAAGTTTAGGAGAGAGAAAATCAATAAAAGGAATAAGTAATTAATAATGTGATTTTATAAATTCAAAATATGTACATAATGGAAAATTCATATTATACACATCAAAGATAACTTGTGGATGAAATTTGGTTCGATTTGGATGTTGTTTGTGCAAGTTATGCAATTTTAAGTACATTTTGGACTTTTATGCAATTTACCCAATTGGGAGGTTTTCTTTGCATATTATCTCCTGAATTTTAATCCTTAGATGTTCCCTTACCATTATCGAGATTTTAAACCATTTGGAGAACCTAGTTTCACCTCAGTTTGATGGTATTTCTTTCCAAGGGCATTATAGGGATTAACCTCTTTATAAAGATGCTTATCCTTAAAAGCTATCAACCAATGAGGTTATTTCTTTCTTGCAAAATGGTGGGGATGGCCTAGGATAATCTATGGGATCTTAGAACCGACTTTTGATATGCATGAAGCCTCTATGAGCTATCCTCTTGCATGGCCATCAATCCCTAGGTTAAAGACACATGGAAAGTCCTTTAAGACTCCTCATTCTTCACCTCTTTCTATATATAGCCATGTATACCCCTTCCCAACTCACAATTCGAAAAATCTTACTCTCCTTTTCTTTCCTCTAGCTTAGATAATAGTTCCTTTTGTATTTGGCCACGAAGTTTCTGACCCAAGGTAATAGAGGGAGCCTACCTTGGTGAAGAAGGCTCATATGGTATCCAAATTGCTCTATTAGGATTTCTAAACCTCCTCCTTGGTGAATTCGACCAAAACTAGTAAGTTGCATCCCTTCCTTCCCTATTTTCATACTGTTATTATTCCTTACACCCTATTATAGGTTGTAACCATATAATTCCATTGTGAAACCCAACCTAGAACCCTAAAACACCTCATCTCTATGCTCTTTTGCTAGGGTTTATCACCTCTAAGTGGAGAAGGTGATCTTTGTTCAAGAAACGAGCTAGGCTTGGAGCAACCAGACCTTATAAGCTCGGGATCCTTACTGTTTGGACCTTATTATCTTCCCTGGGTATGAGCTTCATAACCCCCTTCCCATATATTTCTTATTACATGCTTAAAACTCATGATCTTATGTAAAAAATTGTCGATGTGTCGATTTCTAATTGGTCGATTTTCAATAATTCATAACTTTTGATTCGTTTGTCCAAAAATTAAAGTAAAATATGTTATGAACTTAGAAAAACATGTTATTTTTAATAAAAAAATATTTCCACGTATTGGTTTTCAGTTTTGTCAAAAATAGTTTTTAGAAAATGAATTAAATACCTAAAAATCACCAAAAATACACTTTAACCTTCATAACTCCAATATATGCAAAATTATATGTTTTTTAATCAAAAAAACCTAACTAAGTTAGTGGTGATATTTTTGAGGTATGAATCGAGGTTTTGTGTAAAAATTTCATATATTAGGGTTTCGACTCTATTCTAATACATGAATATGAAATTGGAAATAGGATAAGTGGACCTTGATTTCAACTAAAGGTTTGGAAAAGATGGTAATAGGACTCTAAGTAAGATGTATGTGATATTCCTATCTATGTATGTGCTATCCCTATCTATGTATGTGCTATAAATCCCTATTTATGTATGTGGTATCCCCTATTCCTCTATGTTGAGCAATTCACCTATGCTTATTCCTTCTCTTTGTCCTATGCACATTAGCCTATACACAATGTCTTTTCTTTTGAAAATCATTGTTCATGTGAAATACCTTATTTGATTTTGAACATGTGATCATGGATATTCTTTTGAACTCTTATCTTATGCTTTGTTCATGATGGAACTCTAAAAGATTATGTGTGATGTCTTTTTCCCACTTATGAGGTGGATGTATATGTTGGTCACTTATGTGGTGACTAGTTTATATATTCTGACTATACTTTCTACTTGCCTTTACATTTAACATGCTATGTGATTCAGTAGCACTAGAGTAGTGTAATTGCATTGGTTTTTATGGCAGATGTGTTATTTCCTGCTGAGCATATGTGATATTTCCTGCTCTTTTGGGATGGAAAGGAACCTCATACCCAGAGCAAGATGTGTGATTCTTGGCCCATGTTTTATATATTTGGGAGATTGGAAGTATTCCTTTCTCTATCAGGTTTCAAGTTTATGAGACTTGGCCGCCTTTGTCTTTATAATATCCTAGTGTTATGCTTATCTCACATGCATGCAGGATGATGGTTATGATATGTGCTTATGTGGCACCACTCTTTTATTTAATAATGGCAAGTATTCTTTTGTTATCATATTATTTCAATTCCTTTTCTCTTGATACCTATTTGGGTGGTCCTTATCTTTTATATGGGAAGACTTTTATATTTGATGTCCTTTATTCCATATATTGCTCAATTTCCTATTTAGTATGCACATACCAACTTTTGCTGATGTCTCCTGTTGTTTCTTTCTTTTGTGGGGTATGCTTCCAACCCTAGGTTAGATCAAGGAGTATATAGCTTTTGGCTTGGACCTAGCTCCTGGAGATTTTTCTTTGGAGACAAGATTTGAAGTAGTTTGGACATCCCTCTATCTAGATCATGTTTTGTATGTTGATGTAACCCTAAATGGGAGAATTTGATGTATTTTTGTAAACCTTTATGAAATTGAATACAGTCAATTATTTTTTTATTTCGTTACTTTCCAATGACTTTTGATTATCATATTTTAGTAAAGGGGTGATTTCACTTACTCTCCTTATAGCATGGTATCAGAGCCCATGGTAGTCGGAATCTGACTATTTCAGTTTTGTCTCCCTAATTAGAATCCATGCCTCACATAGTTCCTTTAGGTGACATGGTTGTCCTACAGTTGATATATGAATGATGAAAGGTTGATTTAGGACCCTATAGTTTCACATTAGTATCATGATAAATAAAACCATAAAATACTCATAACTAAAATATGCATAACTTAATGTTGTTTAGGTTTGGATTTAGGCAAATATTAGGGCATGAAGTTGAAGCAAAGGTGTCTAGAAAGGATCAGGTTCTGGGGGCTGGCAATATTTTCCTCCGCGCCACTTGCTTGGTTTACGAGGACTCCCAGATCCATATGATACCGGCCTGGCCTAAGCTGAAATGGATTGTCTGAAATAGTTTGCTTTTAGGCAATAGTGACTTTAAACATCTATGTTGTATATCTTTGGGAACCCTAAGAGTTAGGTGTATGATGACTTGTTTGAGGATGGATACCAAGACTAGTTTCCTTATGACCCATAGGACCACATGTTTGGATCGTTATCCCTAGAACCTAGACTTTGAAGTTTGGGGTTAAGTGAGCTATCAGAGTGTGCAGTGGATGTGTGATGGATCTTGTACATGGTTAAGTTAGACTCATCCTTTAACCCTAGTGTAGTTTGGCTTGATAGGTTGTCCCCTTTAAGGGGTGGAGTATAGTTAGTTGGATGATGTTGGGTGGTTAGATTTTGAGGATGAAATCCTCTTTAGGGGAATGGAGCCCTATAACATCTTGAAATCTATCTACACTATCTTTAGAAACCCTAACCCCATACTTAGGAGGTTGTTGTGCTTGAAACCTTAGTGGGGTCCAAACAAGTTATAGTTATAGCCTAACATGCTTGTTTATATATTAATGAACATATAATGAACATCTGAGGAATAATTTATGTGTTCAAACCTAATGAATACCTAATGCACATAATATGAGTAACTCACATATTAATCCTAATGGATATGCATGGTGTTGCCCATGACATAAACCAATAAACCCTAATGAAATGACAAGTAAGATAATTGTAACCTAATCTTGGACTTAATACATGCTAAGTAAAATATAGTGATTATATTAACCTGAACCCTAAGTTGTAATCATCTGACCTTAACATATACATCCTTAATGCCTTTCATGATACATTAATGACATTAGGTGCCATAATAAATTAACATACTTTGATACACATAAATGATATACATAATCATCTGATCACATATTAATCAAGTCATCAATATGAAATGCATGATATGTTACTGTGTTATCTAATACACACACGATTGGTCACTTAATGTGAATCAATTTGTAATATGCCTCACCTTGATCATTAAAATACATGGAATGGCTTCAATATGAATATGAAGTGATTCGAATTCACATAAATGTGCAAATTAATACTATAAATAAATATGATAAAATGATTAATGATGAAATTAATGTGAGAAATAAACATAATGTGGTAATGAGATAACGTTTAATATAAATATATGTAATTGATGTGACATAATTTGGATTGAATGAAAACTTAATGACAAATTGAATATTTCATGCAAAATAATTCATTATAACTTAATGTGGTGATAGTATAAGGATAATGAAGTCGAAGCTCGAAATATTAAGGATAATGATCAAATATATTGAGAGAATTGAGTAACCCATAATTTTGCTAAAATTCTTAGTAAGATCAATAAGAAATATATATGGTTTTAAGCATAATAATGAAATATAACTCTTTGGAAACAAAGTAAATATGACATGACACAATTAAAAAAATAATGATAATGTGATATCATAATAAATATAATCTTAATAAGCCAAAAATGTAAATAATGTTAAATCTCCTAAAAAGAATATCTAAATAATGGAACCTAGGTGATCCTTGAGAACCTAAACCTATGTCAAGATGCTTGTGGAGTATATGTTGATGAGTTGTTTGGTAGAAGTTAAGGTTGGAGAAATAACCTAAAGTTTTGTGATGAGATGTTGCACACTCACCCTTCCCTTCTTGCTTGTGATTTCGGGGACAAAATCCTCTTTAAGGGGTGGAGTGTTGTAACATACCGAATTCTGAAATTTTGTCTTTTGACCCTCTTTCCCATCTTTTCCTCTCATTTCTATCCTCTTTGGTCGTTCTATTTATTTTTTGGAGAATATAATGGTCTAATGAACATTTGTTCATCGTTTATTCCAATATTTGGATTTATGCACAAATACCTCAATGAAAGCTTAATTACCATAATTAAGTGCTCTAAACCTTAATCTAACTTTTTGATGTGAATTGAAAACATAAAATATGCCACATAACCCATTTTAGTGGTAATATGAAGATAAGAAACTTAATTGGATGAACAATTTAGATAATGGGATGTTAATGGGCCATATGACATATCTCATAAAAAGAAGTCTCAAAAGAGTAAAAAAACTTCAAATTCGAAATCTACATATCAAAATTAGCCTACATGTCAAATTTCATCTAATTTGCACAACCTTGAAATATTAGGATAAGTTTAGGAGAGAGAAAATCAATAAAAGGCATACATAATTAATAATGTGATTTTATAAATTCAAAATATTGAAATAATGGAAAATTAATAATCTACACATCAAAGATTACTTTTGGATGAAGTTTGGTTCGATTTGGATGTTGTTTGTGCAATTTATGCAATTTTAAGTACATTTTGGACTTTTATGCAATTTACCCAATTGGGAGGTTTTCTTTGCGAATTATCTCCTGAATTTTAATCCTTAGATGTTCCCTTACCATTAACGATATTTTAAACCATTGTAGAACCTAGTTTCACCTTGTTTTGATGGTATTTCTTTCCAAGGGCATTATAGGGATTAACCTCTTTATAACGATGCTTATCCTTAAAAGCTATCAACCAATGAGGTTATTTCTTTCTTGCAAAATGGTGGGGATGTCCTAGGATAATCTATGGGCTATTAGAACCGACTTTTGATATGCATGAAGCCTCGATGAGCTATCCTCTTGCATGGCCATCAATCCCTAGGCTAAAGACACATGGAAAGTCCTTTAAGACTCCTCATTCTTCACCTCTTTCTATATATAGCCATGTATACCCCTTCCCAACTCACAATTCGAAAAATCTTGCTCTCCTTTTCTTTCCTCTAGCTTAGAGAATAGTTCCTTTTGTATTTGGCCATGAAGTTTCTGACCCAAGGTAATAGAGGGAACCTACCTTGGTGAAGAAGGCTCATATGGTATCCAAATTGCTCTATTAGGATTTCTAAACCTCCTCCTTGGTGAATTCGACCAAAACTAGTAAGTTGCCTCCCTTCCTTCCCTATTTTCATACTGTTAGTCTTCCTTACACCCTATTACAGGTTGTAACCATATAATTCCATGGTGAAACCCCACCTAGAACCCTAAAACACCTCATCTCTATGCTCTTTTGCTAGGGTATATCACCTCTAAGTGGAGAAGGTGATCTTTGTTCAAGAAAGGAGCTAGGCTTGGAGAAACCAGACCTTATAAGCTTGGGATCCTTGATGTTTGGACCTTATTATCTTCCCTAGGTATGAGCTTCATAACTCCCTTCCCATATATTTCTTATTACATTCTTAAAACTCATTATCTTATGTAAACAATTGACGATGTGTCGATTTCTAATTGGTCGATTTTCAATAATTCATAACTTTTGATTCGTTTGTCCAACAATTAAAGTAAAATATGTTATGAACTCAGAAAAACATGTTATTTTTAATAAAAATATTTCCAAGTATTGGTTTTCAGTTTTGTCGAAAAGAGTTTTTAGAAAATGAATTAAATACCTAAAAATCACCAAAAATACACTTTAACCTTCATAACTCCAATATATGCAAAATTATATGTTTTTTAATCAAAAAAACCTAACTAAGTTAGTGGTGATATTTTTGAGGTCTGAATCGAGGTTTTGTGTAAAAATTTCATATATTAGGGTTTCGACTCTTTAATGTATATATGTTATTCAAATACATGAATATGAAATTGGAAATAGGATAAGTGGACCTTGATTTCAACTAAAGGTTTGGAAAAGATGTTAATAATACTCTAAGTAAGATGTATGTGATATTCCTATCTATGTATGTGCTATCCCTATCTATGTATTCTATAAATCCCTATTTATGTATGTGGTATCCCCTATTCCTCTATGTTGAGCAATTCACCTATGCTTATTCCTTCTCTTTGTCCTATGCACATTAGCCTATACACAATGTCTTTTCTTTTGAAAATCATTGTTCATGTGAAATACCTTATTTGATGTTGAACATGTGATCATGGATATTCTTTTGAACTCTTATCTTATGCTTTGTTCATAATGGAACTCTAAAATATGATGTGTGATGTCTTTTTCCCACTTATGAGGTGGATGTATATGTTGGTCACTTATGGGGTGACTAGTTTATATATTCTGACTATACTTTCTACTTGCCTTTACATTTAACATGCTATGTGATTCAGTAGCACTAGAGTAGTGTAATTGCATTGGTTTTTATGACAGGTGTGTTATTTCCTGCCGAGCAGATGTGATATTTCCTGCTCTTTTGGGATGGAAAGGAACCTCATACCCAGGGCAAGATGTGTGATTCTTGGCCCATGTTTTATATATTTGGGAGATTGGAAAAATTCCTTTCTCTATCAGGTTTCAATTTTATGAGACTTGGCCACCTTTGTCTTTATAATATCCTAGTGTTATGCTTATCTCACATGCATGCAGGATGATGGTTATGATATGTGCTTATGTGGCACCACTCTTTTATTTAATAATGGCAAGTATTCTTTTGTTATCATATTACTTCAATTCATTTTCTCTTGATACCTATTTGGGTGGTCCTTATCTTTTATATGGGAAGACTTTTATATTTGATGTCCTTTATTCCATATATTGCTCAATTTCCTATTTAGTATGCACATACCAGCTTTTGCTGATGTCTCCTGTTGTTTCTTTCTTTTGTGGGGTATGCTTCCAACCCCAGGTTAGATCAAGAAGTATATAGCTTTTGGCTTGGACCTAGCTCCTGGAGATTTTTCTTTGGAGACAAGATTTGAAGTAGTTTGGACTTCCCTCTATCTAGATCTCGTTTTGTATGTTGATGTAACCCTAAATGGGAGAATTTGATGTATTTTTGTAAACCTTTATGAAATTGAATACAATCAGTTATTTTTTTTATTCCTCTACTTTCCAATGAGTTTTGATTATCATATTTTAGTAATGGGGTGATTTCACTTACTCTCCTTACAGCATGGTATCAGAGCCCATGGTAGTGGGCATCTGACTATTTCAGTTTTGTCTCCCTAATTAGAATCCATGCCTCACATAGTTCCTTTAGGTGACATGGTTGCCCTACTGTTGATCTATGAATGATGAAAGGTTGATTTAGGACCCTATAGTTTCACATTAGTATCATGATAAATAAAACCATAAAATACTCATAACTAAAATATGCATAACTTAATGTTGTTTAGGTTTGTATTTAGGCAAATATTAGGGCATGAAGTTGAAGCAAAGGTGTCTAGAAAGGATCAGGTTCTGGGGGCTGGCAATATTTTCCTCCGCGCCACTTGCTTGGTTTACGAGGACTTCCAGATCCATATGATACCGGCCTGGCCTAAGCTGAAATGGATTGTCTGAAATAGTTTGCTTTTAGGCAATAGTGACTTTAAACATCTATGTTGTATATCTTTGGGAACCCTAAGTGTTAGGTGTATGATGACTTGTTTGAGGATGGATACCAAGACTAGTTTCCTTATGACCCATAGGACCACATGTTTGGATCATTATCCCTAGAACCTAGACTTTGAAGTTTGGGGTTAAGTGAGCTATCAGAGTGTGCAGTGGATGTGTGATGGATCTTGTACATGGTTAAGTTAGACTCATCCTTTAACCCTAGTGTAGTTTGGCTTGATAGGTTGAACCCTTTAAGGGGTGGAGTATAGTTAGTTTGATGATGTTGGGTGGTTAGATTTTGAGGATGAAATCCTCTTTAGGGGAATGGGGCCCTATAACATCTTGAAATCTATCTACACTATCTTTAGAAACCCTAACCCCATACTTAGGAGGTTGTTGTGCTTGAAACCTTAGTGGGGTCCAAACAAGTTATAGTTATAGCCTAACATGCTTTCATTATATATTAATGAACATATAATGATCATCAGAGGAATAATTTATGTGTTCAAACCTAATGAAT
Source organism: Alisma plantago-aquatica (assembly GCA_963693085.1). Classification (NCBI taxonomy): domain Eukaryota; kingdom Viridiplantae; phylum Streptophyta; class Magnoliopsida; order Alismatales; family Alismataceae; genus Alisma; species Alisma plantago-aquatica. Next base: position 1,052,953,534 of record OY856413.1, on the reverse strand, counting down.
ACCTAATGCACATAATATGAGTAACTCACATATTAATCCTAATGGATATGCATGGTGTTTCCCATGACATAAACCAATAAACCCTAATGAAATGACAAGTAAGATAATTGTAACCTAATCTTGGACTTAATACATGCTAAGTAAAATATAGTGATTATATTAACATGAACCCTAAGTTGTAATCATCTGACCTTAACATATACATCCTTAATGCCTTTCATGATACATTAATGACATTAGGTGCCATAATCAATTAACATACTTTGATACACATAAATGATATAAATAATCATTTGATCACATATTAATCAAGTCATCAATATGAAATGCATGATATGTTACTGTGTTATCTAATACACACACGATTGGTCACTTAATGTGAATCAATTTGTAATATGCCTCACCTTGATCATTAAAATACATGGAATGGCTTCAATATTAATATGAAGTGATTCGAATTCACATAAATGTGCAAATCAATACTATAAATAAATATGATAAAATGATTAATGATGAAATTAATGTGAGAAATAAACATAATGTGGTAATGAGATAACGTTTAATATAAATATATGTAATTGATGTGACATAATTTGGATTGAATGAAAACTTAATGAAAAATTGAGTATTTCATGCAAAATAATTCGTTATAACTTAATGTGGTGATAGTATAAGGATAATGAAGTCGAAGCTCGAAATATTAAGGATAATGATCAAGGATATTCTTTTGAACTCTTATCTTATGCTTTGTTCATTATGGAACTCTAAAAGATGACATGTGATGTCTTTTTCCCACTTATGAGGTGGATGTATATGTTGGTCACTTATGTGGTGACTAGTTTATATATTCTAACTATACTTTCTACTTGCCTTTACATTTAACATGCTATGTGATTCGGTAGCACTAGAGTAGTGTAATTGCATTGGTTTTTATGGCAGATGTGTTATTTCCTGCCGAGCAGATGTGATATTTCCTACTCTTTTGGGATGGAAAGGAACCTCATACCCAGGGCAAGATATGTGATTCTTGCCCCATGTTTTATATATTTGGGAGATTGGAAGTATTCCTTTCTCTATCAGGTTTCAAGTTTATGAGACTTGGCTGCCTTTGTCTTTATAATATCCTAGTGTTATGTTTATCTCACATGCATGCATGATGATGGTTATGATATGTGCTTATGTGGCACCACTCTTTTATTTAATAATGGCAAGTATTCTTTTGTTATCATATTATTTCAATTCCTTTTCTCTTGATACCTATTTGGGTGGTACTTATCTTTTATATGGGAAGACTTTTATATTTGATGTCCTTTATTCCATATATTGCTCAATTTCCTATTTAGTATGCACATACCAACTTTTGCTGATGTCTCCTATTGTTTCTTTCTTTTGTGGGGTATGCTTCCAACCCCAGGTTAGATCAAGGAGTATATAGCTTTTGGCTTGGACCTAGCTCCTGGAGATTTTGCTTTGGAGACAAGATTTGAAGTAGTTTGGACTTCCCTCTATATAGATCCTATTTTGTATGTTGATGTAACCCTAAATGGGAGAATTTGATGTATTTTTGTAAACCTTTATGAAATTGAATACAATCAGTTATTTTTTTATTCCGCTGCTTTCCAATGAGTTTTGATTATCATATTTTAGTAAAGGGGTGATTTCACTCACTCTCCTTACAACATCATTGGCAGGAAAGAAAACTCCCTGCCTCAAATAGTATGACCTATTAGAGCTTCATAAAACTAAATCGGTGGCCCATAAAATGAGAGAGTATTTGAATGTGGCACATGCACTGACTCAGGCCTTATTACAATAATAATGTCCGTAGTGTTTTTCAGAAAGGGAAATAACATCCTATTCTAAGAAAAGTAAAATTTTGGGTTGCCTCCCAAAGAGCGATGTAGTTTCCATCGTCAGCTTGACATTCTTCATGTCCTTCTATACGGATCCTTCTGCTTCTTGCAGTGCTATTTCCGATCTTCGCACAAACACTTCATCTTCATAGTATCTTTTGACTATGTGCTCGTTCATACAGAAGACCTTCACTGGATCGTCTTTGTCGTATAGCTCCATCATTCTTGATGGATAGATCTTTACCGCAGTGAAGGGTCCAGACCACCTAGTTTGTAGCTTTCCTAGAAAAAGATGGATAGAGGATTTAAATAATAAAACTTTATCACATTCACTCACATCCTTTTTCTTCAGGTGAGCATCATGCCAGACATTTGTCCTTTGTTTGTAAATTCTGGCATTCTCATAAGCACTAAGTCTCAATTCTTCAAGTTCCTATAGCTGAAGAAACATTTTCTTCCAGGCTAGCTTCTGGTCCATATTGAGGCGTTTTATCACCCAGAACGCCTTATGCTCCAGTTCAAAAGGAATATGGCAAGCTTTCCGTAAATCAAGTAGTAGGGTGTGGTGCCCAACGACATCTTGAAAGTTGTACGATACACCTATAAAGCTTCATCCAGCCTAGCTGACCAGTCCTTGCGGGACTTGCCTACTATCTTTTCTAAAATCTGCTTTATCTGTCGATTGGAGACCTCAACCTGCCCTGATGTTTGGGGATGATACAGCGTTGCAACCTTATGACGGATGTCGTACTTGTGTAGTAGTGATTCAAACTATCTTTCTACAAAATGAGAGCTGTCATCGCTAATGACGGTCCTCAGAACTCCAAACCTCAGAAAGATGATCTTGGTGAAAAGTTTGATTACTGCCTTTGCATCACAAGTCATGGTAGGAATTGCTTCCACCCACTTGGATACATAGTCGACAGTGACAAGAATATAGCTGAAGCCAAAAAAGGATGGAAAAGGGCCCATGTAGTCAATGCCCCACACATCAAAAATCTCAACTTCAATCCAATCAGAGAGTGGCATCTCATTTTGACGGGAGATATTCCCCATTCATTGGCACTCGTTGCAAGATCTTACAAAAGCATGGGCATCCTTAAACAAGATTGGCCAATAAAAGCCTTACTGGAGGACCTTAAAAGCAGTATTTTTGCCACCCAAGTGTCCTCCATAAGGCGAGGAATGGAATTCTCTTAGAATGTTTGGCACCTCTTCCTCTGGAATACATCTTCTATATAGATTATACGAGCACCTCTTAAAGAGTAGAGGACCATCCCAATAATAATGCTTTATATCTGAGAAGAGTTTCTTCTTTTGATTGTACGTTATTTCTGGAGGTAACTCCCCACAAGCAAGGTAATTACAAATATCTGCAAACCATGGTAGACTTGACTCATCAGATCGATCCATTAATAGGGCTTCATCAGCATAGTTGTCATTGAGAGGCAACTGGTCTTCTTCATTACAGATTATGCTTGAGAGATGGTATGCAACTACATTTTTTGTGCCTTTCTTATCAATTATCTTATGATCAAATTCTTAGAGCAATAGAGCCCACCTTAGCAGCATAGGCTTAGTGTCTTTCATTTTCATCAGGTACCGTATTGCTCCATGGTCGGTGTAAACCTTTACTTTGGTCCCAATTAAATAAGATTTGAACTTGTCAAAGGCAAAGACAATTGCTAGCATCTCTTTTTCTATTGTGGTGTAATTTATTTACGCCTCATCTAGAGTTCAGATGGCGTAGCAAATTACATTATGTTTATTATCCTTAGTTTGTCCTAGGACAACCCCTACAGCGAAGTCGCTAGCATTGCACATTAACTCGAAGGGTAGCTCCCAATCCGGAGCTTGGAGAATAGGGGGTGTTACTAGGGCTCCCTTCAGCGTCTGGAAAGCCTTCAAACAAACTTAAAAAAAAAGAACTCTGCATCCTTGACCAGCAAGTTTGAAAGAGGTTTTGATATTTTGGAGAAGTCTTTGATGAACCTTCTATAGTACCCAACATGACCGAGAAAGCTTTGTACCCCTATCACAGACTTTGGCGGGGGTAGTCTGGAAATAGCCTCAACCTTGCTTACATCCACTTCAATGCCTTTTTTGGACACTTTATGGCCCAACACTATACCCTCTTGTACCATGAAATGGCACTTCCCCTAGTTGAGAACTAGGTTCTTTTCTTCACAGCGTTGTAGGACCAATGATAGGTTCTTCAAAAAACCATCAAAGTCTTTCCCATAAACTGAAAATTCATCCATAAAGACATGTATGATATCTTCCAGAAAATATGAGAACATTGAGATCATGCAATGTTGGAATGTTGCTGGAGCGTTGCACAATCCAAACGACATTCTTCAAAAAGCATATGTACCATAAAGACAAGTTAACGTGGTCTTTTCCTGGTCATTCAGTAGGACAGGGACCTGGTAGAACCCGGAATAACCATCTAAAAAGCAGAAATACTCATGATGTGCTAGTCTTTCTAGCACTTGGTCGATGAAGGGAAGCGGGTAATGATCTTTCTTCATTGCTTGATTTAGCTTCTTGTAATCTATACACATTCTCCATCTGGTGACAGCACGGACGGCTACTTCATCACCCTTCTCACCTTTCACAACTGTCATACCCCCTTTCTTTGGTACAACATGAATGAGGCTTACCCGGTTGCTATCGTTGATAGGGTAGATAATACCTGCATCTCTCAGCTTGATAACTTCCTTTTTGCAACCTCTTTCAACATCTGGTTCAGCTTTCTTTGGGGTTGGACCAAGGGTTTGGCGGATTCTTCCAGATTTATGCGGTGCATGCACAGAGCAGGGTTAAGTCCCTTGATATCCTCTACTTAATAGCCTATAGCTTGTTTATGGAGCCTCAATTCCTTGAGAAGTCTTTCCAGTTGTTCTTCAGTCAGACTGGCGTTAACTATAATGGGATTTCTTTCCTCTTGATCGAGAAAATCATACTTCAAACCTTCTGGCAACTGTTTCAGCTCTAGTTTGGGCTTAGGTGCCTTCTCTTCTTCTGGTCGCATTTTTAGGGAAGCATATTTGACTGTCTCTATAACTTCCTCACCCTCGCTCAGATCTTCTTCATTTTGATATAGGTAATCGAGGATCTCAACAACCTCAGGATTTTCAGTTTCTGAATCATAATTGTTTAACACCCTCATAAGACGGTCTACAACTGCAGTCTCTTCTCTTATTTCTTCACAGTATTGGTAGTAGCTATCCATGAAGTAAGTAGACTCTAATAGGGATGGTCCCTTCATGACGTCCTTCACTTTGAAATCAATGTGGTCATTTCCGACTCTTAAAGTTATGATACCTTCAGCGACATCAATCAGTGCCCTCCCTATTGCCATGAAAGGGCGTCCGAAAATGATGGGGCACTTTGGGTTTTCAACAGTGTCAATGACAACAATGTCACATGGGATGAAGAACCTCCCTACATGAATCAGAACATCTTCAACTACCCCCACGGGTCTTTTGAAGGAATGATCTGCCAACTCGATTCTCATGTTGGTTTTGACCATGTCAGTCAGCCCCAATCGTTGTGTGAGGCTTAAGGGAATAAGGCTTATGCTAGCCCCTAAGTCAGCTAGACCCTTCCTTTTGGTGTTATCCCCTACAACAAAGGGTATAGTGAAGGCTCCAGGATCCTTTTTCTTTATTGGTAAATCAGCTTTAATGAAGGTCGTAGACATATTGGCCAGGTGTACCATTTCAATCCTTCCTCCTCTTCTTTTCTTTGTGACCAAGTCCTTGAAAAACTTGGCATAAGTCGACATTTTTTCCAAGGCATCCAGAAATGGCACCTCAAGATGGAGCTTTTTCACTGGCTCCATAAACCTTTCATATCTCTTCTTAAGATGTGCTTTTATAAGTTTGTGTGGGAAAGGCACTCTCGGAGAGTATTGACTCCTTTTTTCGAACAAGTTCTCCATCGGATCTGGTTCTCTCACATAAGCTTGTTGGCTGCCTCCTTCAGCTGGTTTTCTACAGCAACTCCGGGCTCTGGTTCTTCAAGTCTGGCCGATTCAGGGTGTTCCACCGTTTTTCCCAATCTTAAGACATCCATCTTGGCAGATTCCATGTTAGATGGTATCTTACCCGAAGGATTTTTCAGCAACTCTGCCATCTGAGCGAGCTGTTGGTCTATCTGGCATTGATGTGTTTGCATATCCGCCATTTGGACCTGCATAGTATTAAGTACACCAGAGTTTGATAGCGCACTTTGCGTTAATTGATTGTTTATAGTGTCTTGTCTCTTGACGAAGTCAAAAAGCTGACCCACTAAGTCCGGCTGGCTGTTGTTTTTCGTCTGGCTTTGCCCTTGAGCTTGCACTTAGCCTTGGCTCGTGTTAGCTACTTGATGGGGTTGGAACTTTCCTTGCCCTTGGTAACTAGCTTTGTTTGTCTGAAAAGAGCTGGTCTTGACGTACTGCCCTTGTCTGCTTCTCTTCTCAAAAGTGGGTGGTTGCTTGGGTGGATTATTCAATTGATGTGAATTCTCTGCGGCATCCTTGTTGCCATAGCTGAAACCTGGGTGATCAGGCCTCTTGAAATTGACATAAGAGACATTATGCCCTTCCTCCTCTTCAGGTTGAGTATATGCATAGTTATCTATTCCGTGTCCTCCTTCACCACAGGTGACACACTTCATCACCTTCTCTAGCTGTTTCTTACCCTTTCCTCCCGACTCTTTTAGTTGTCTGACATCAGTAGCTATTTTCTGTATCTGAGACATGATTGCCTCAAGAGCCTTGGATTCGATTGATGGGCCTTCATTTGTGGCTTTCTTAACATATCCTCTGTCGGTCCTGTCGTACTCAGTCCCGGCTTGTAGTTCAGCCATGTTTTCAATGATCTTTTTAGACCTACTGGGCTTCTTCCCAAGAAAGTCGCTTCCTGCAGATGCATTTAGTGATACTCTTTCTTCAGGAGTCATCCCATTATAGAATGTTGTTATCAGGAAACCTTTCTTGTAGTTGTGGTGAGGGCAGTCCCTCTGATACTCCTAGTATCTCTCCCAGGCTTCATGTAGGTTTTCTCCTAGCTTCTGCATGAAGGATGTGATCTTTTGCATGTTCCTGATAGTCTTCTCGGTAGGGTAGAACTTGTTTACAAAAGCATCTGCTAAAGCATTCCATCCATTCAAATATTGATGAGCCAGTCCAAGGTACCATGATAGTGTCTTGTCCTCCAAGGAAAAGATGAAACCCATACAGTAGATCACTTCTTGTGGAACCCCCCTCATTTTGATGGTGTCGCATATATTTTTGAAAGCATCGAGGTGATGGTAGGGGTTGTCATTCTTGGAACTTCCTCTAAAGATTTTGTTTTGAATCATGGAGATCACAACTAGATTCAACTCGAAGTTTATAGCATCAAACCTCGGGATTACCATTGGGCATCTTGAGTTGTTGGCTTTCGTAGCTACCAACTCCCGAAGAGTCTTTTCTTCTTCTTCGGAATCTTCACTGTCGTTGTCTCTATGATTTCGCTCTTGATTATGGTGGTTCCTTCTATGCCTACGGCGGTGACAATGCTCTTCATGGTGGTGATCATTCTCAGGTCACTCTGGTTTAGGTTCTTCTAGTTGTTCATGTAAATGATCGTTATTGTAATGGTCATCGTCCCCATGTGGAGGTAGGTGTGGTCCAACTCTAGCATTTCGCTCGTCCTCAGAAAGTGGTGGTTCCATACGAGGTGGAATGATGACTAGAGTTGAATCGAGTGAAACCCTCTTCCTAGGTACCTAAACAGAACATAGAATCAAGTTAGAAAATCATAGTTGATGAATCGATCTATTTTGCTTAGATTTAGATTAGAGGGCTTCAAGTAAGAGTGTTGTCAAGCTTATTGCTAAGCTTGAGGCATGGGAGTATAGTGAGTGGACTCATGTTTGTTAACAATACTATTTTCCCTTATCCCCGGCAACGACGCCAAAAAGTTGACTTACCCAAATCGTGTGTCCAAAAGAAGAGGATTTGAAGTAGTCAGACTTTTAAATAACCCGACTCTTAGGCCCCCACAACGATAACGGGGTCCGAAGTAGCGATCGGGTTCGAACCACAGGGACAAGGGTGTTCGTGCTAAGAATGCGGAATCAACACTCTACACTCTGGTAAAAGAAGGGTAAGAAAATGTTCCCAAGGGAATGGTATATCAAGAACGGTAAAACAACAGAATAAAAGGAAACAAAATGCTACAAGAAAGCGTTATAAAGAAAAAGCTATCTCCAACTGGAGTTACAAGGAAGATTTAAGGTTTTGGCACTTCATCAATTTTTAGGAGTTTTGTTCAATGGAACCTGAGGAGATAACACTATTGCCTCGGTAAGGAATGAAGGAAGAAAACTTAGGCATAACAAGCGGAAGCAGAATACATCCAGTACCCCTTCTCTCAAAGAGGGTACCTCCAACTAAGCACCAACACCCTCTCTCAAAGGTAGCGGACTTGGGTTGGAGTGGAAAGATAACTGAAGCAACTCCGACCTGAGGTACTCTCATACTCCCTGATCGGACCAAACATTAGAGTTACAACACCTCTCTCGAGGGAGTTGAAACGGGAAACATGATTTGATAGCTAGTCAAAACATGATCCAATCATACAAGCTAGAGTTCAGATGATAAGAAAAAGAAATCATCCAATAAAAGGGGGCCAAACACAGAACAATAGGTATAAAAACTCCACTAATTCCATTAGAATGAGCATTGTATAAAAGGTTTTAGTTACATTGCATAATAAATGAAAGTAAATGACTATAAAAGGGGAAGATAGGTATCTCCTCCTTGATATAGGAGGGTGATATACGATAGCAGACCCCTAAGGTGTCTCTAACCTGATACCGGGCAGGAGCTCTGACCGACATGCCTGTGTCGGGTGGCCAACCCCTGTCGAGATACAGGCAGTGACGGGTAGGCATAACGGCCAAGGCTCACTACCCGATACGGTTGTATCGGGGTACCACCCTCTCGGGAAGCACGCCGTGACGGGAAATCCGTATCGATCTCGATATCATGTCAGGTTAAAGATAGCTTAGGTTCTCAGGATCCTTGTATCGGGTGTAGGGGCAAGCCATCTTGGGCAAGGGCCCATCTAGGAACCCGGCACATCGGGTGGCCTTCTTGGTCGTATCGGGCCGATGCGGCTACCGGGATGGGTTCTAAGTGAACCACTCCCACCCCTCTCAGATAGGGGGTGTTCTCACCTAGTATCGCCCGGTACGCCCTTGGAATGTGTCACACTAGCTCCTGAAGCTTTCCAAAGTTAGCTTTCACTAGGGTTTTGACCCGTCCCATCGGAGTCCTGTAGTCGCTATTTATAGGCAGCGGTTGGAAGAAGTTGCGGTTCTCTGGGCGCCATGTGTCCTCCATCATACCCATTAGCACGGCTTCGGGGATGATCGACATGCGTGTCACCCGACACAGTAGGTGCCGGGTTGCAAGTGTGTCGGGTAGTCATGACGGGTGGGCGCCTGCCGGTGGGTGGCTCGTACCACACGACACACTACATCGGGAGAGTAGTCGTGGCAGGTGTAGCTCCCTATCGGGTAAACAACGTATCGCCCAGTGGGGTCTTCTTGCGCAACACACCCGTGTCACGCGGCAGATGTATCGGGCTACTACACGACGGGTAATGAGTGTGTCGGGCGACTGGTAGGAGGGCCGATGCAGGTAAATGCCATTCATGGGCCGGGACGGGCCTTTTTGGTGGAAAGACAAGGAAAAATTCTGCAAAAGGATGCAAAAATTGGTCAGAGCGTAGCGCACTTTAGTTTTGTTCAAAACATAACAAAATTGATTGGAAAAATAGTTTAGTGGGCAGCTTTGACAACAAAATATAGGCCATAAATAACCCCAAAAAGGGTGTTATCAGCCACAACGAGAGATTTAGTAGATGTTGAAGCCGGTAAGCTTGTGTAACATCCTGATTTTTCTCTCTCCTCCAACTATGCATTCTATTTGACTCAATGATCTCCCTAGTAATGACTTGGAGGTTTTGTGATCACTTGTTGCTCAATTGATGCATTATGATAACTGTAGAATGATATGTTTTAGTAAATAAAATACTAGTGTTGGGTCTCCTATATATAGGAACCAAAGAGTACATGGGCTAATTAGAGAAAAGGGAAACTACAATGGGCTTGATCTCAACTAATCAAATATACTAACACACCCCCTCAAGTTGGAGAGTAAATATTGTGAAGTCCCAAATTGACGCTCATATACTTGAATAAATTAGAAAGAAGAGGTTTGGTAAGGATGTTAACAACTTGATCACCTATCCTAATGTTAGGAGTGATTATTTGCTTGGCTTTGACTAGGTCCCTCACAAAATGCCAGTCAGCTTCAATGTATTTTGTGTGCTCATGGAAGACTAGATTGTAAGCTATGTGTATAGCCACCTAGTTGTTACAATATAGAGTAGCTGCAGTTTGAAAAGGAATTTCAAATTCAGTCAAGATAGACTGGACCCACTATAGATCACAACGTGCATGAGCCATTGCCTGATATTCTACCTTGGTGCTGGAGTGAGCTACTACAACCTATTTTTTACTCCGCCATGAAATAGGGTGAGTGACGATCATAACACAATATCCAGAAGTGGACCGTTAGTCTTCAGAATCACCATCCCAATCTGCATCTGCATATCTAGAAATGGTGATTACCTTGGATTTTGGATGTTTGTAGAACAATCCTCGTCCTGGAGCATGACGAAGAATGCATTGACTGCTTGACCGGTGGACCTGAAGTGGTGCACTCAAGTGTTGGTTGACTATCCCAACAATATAGGTAATATCTGGTCAAGTAATAGTTAAGTAAATCAACTTCCCAACTATATGACGTTACTTCTTTGGATCAACAAAGAGTTCTCCTTCATGCATAGGCTTCATATGATAGTTCATGGGGGTAGAAACTAGTTTGGCTTCTTCCATGTTGGCCTCTTGAAACAAGTCCAAGACGTAGCGTCGTTGTGATGGACTTATCCCTGAGGATGGGTAGAGGACTTCGATTCTGAGGAAGTTTCGCAGGGTGCCCATGTCTTTTGTATGGAAATGTGGATGCAAAGACTTCTTGAGCTAGGATATCCCCATCATATCATCACCGATGATAACAATATCATTAACATATACAACAACAAGAACATGGGCTTTGTAGGACTTGGAGAAGAATTAGGAGTGGTCTATGGATGATCTCTAAAAGTGAAGTTGAGTTAGGACATCACTTAATTTGTTGAACCAGGCCCTTCGAGACTGCTTAAGGCCATAAAGAGATCATCTCAAATGACATACTTTTTTAGAAGACGCCCCCTTAACAACAAAGCCAGGCGGTTGCTGCATGTAGACTTCCTCCGAGAGATCTCCGTGAAGAAATGCATTCTTGATGTCGAGCTGCTAAAGAGGCCAGTCAAGGTGAGCTGCAAGGGAGATAAGGATAAGGATGGGTGCAATCCTTGTTACTGGAGAGAATGTCTTGAATTAATCCACTCTAAAGGTTTGGGTGAATCCTTAGGCAACCAGACGCGCCTTGAGTCTTTCAACAACACCATACGATGCATGCTTCACAGAGAAAACCCATCAGCAACCTACAATATTTTTTCCTGCCAGTGGTGTCACAAGATCCCATATATTGTTTACATGGAGAGCCCACATCTCTTCCATCATGGCATCTTTCCAACCAAGATGGCCTAGAACATCTGCTGGACACTTATGAACATATGTTGTGTCCAGGGCAGTAGTAAAGGATGATGCAAAAGAAGAAAGACATGCTAGACAACAAGTATTGGAAATGGGATGTTCGATAGTGCAAGAGTGTATACCTTTGCGTAGTGCCACTGATAGATTGGATTGGTTTGGAACTCACAATGATGAAACATATGTAGCTGATAACTCATATTCCATGTATTGTTTTGGTGTTGGGGGTGGTGGAGATGGTGTTGGTGTTGGTGGGATGAATGGATCAGACAACAAGATCATAGTATCATTATGATTAATGTGGGTGAGTTGGATGAAAAGAACATTTCATCCTCATGAAGGGTCACATCTGTAGAGATATAGATTCTTCTATAATTAGGTTCAAGACATTTGTATCCTTTTTTAGAACAACAATAACTGAGAAATACCATTTAGATAGCTCAGGGGGAAAGTTTTTCAGCCTTGGGATCAAAATTATGAACAAAGGCAACACAACCAAAAACCTAAGGTGGTAGGGGAACAATTTGGATTGAGTGTAAACAATGGAAAAAGGAGTACACTTCCCGAGTACAAAGGAAGGTTGGCGATTAATAAGAAAGCAAGCAGTGAGGACCACATCAGACCAAGAAGACTTAGGCGAGTTGGCATGAATGAGAAGAAAGCGTGTAATGTCAAGTAAATGATGATTTTTATGCTCGGTAATGCCATTTTGTTGTGGAGAGTATGCACATGAGCGTCGATGAATCATTCCTACATCACGACAAAAGGAGGTGACAGCCTCTTGGGTATACTCAAGGGCATTGTTAGTTCGAAGAATCTTAACAGACGTTGAAAATTGAACTAAAATCAACTTGTGAAACTCACAAATTAATGTAAATACTTTATCACGAGTAGGAAGTAAAACCATGTCATTATGGAAAAATCATCCATAAATGTAAGAAAATATATATAGCCACTGTAACTAGTAGTTCTAAATGGACCACAAACATCAGTATGAACTAAATCAAACACACAAGATGATTGTTTACAAATATGGGTTTGGAAAGACACATGATGATGTTTTCCTAGCTGACATGCATTACACTGAATTGAAGAACATGAAGATAAAGAATTGTCTAATAGTTGAAACTTAAAGGTAAATGACCATGGCGTAGATGTAGTTAAAGTGGTGTGGAGGCAAAAAGGGTTTGTGGTCGGCTGGAGGGGGTGGTAGAGAAGTAGTAGAGATCACCAGAGTGCACACCATACCCAATCATTGTCAAATTCCTCCAATCCTATAAAATAAAACTAGGTTGACCAAAAGTTACAAAACATTTGAAAGAATCAACAATTTTTGCTACAAACATCAAATTGTATGGAAAGTTTGGAATAAAGTGGACAACAATCAATCTGAAGAGACATCAAATTGTATAGAAAGAACCTGTTGTAGGTAGATCTCTGACTTGCCAATCTGAAGAGGAAGAAGGGGTAATACTATTGTGGAGGGGAGAATACCCATAACATTGGGCAGCTTGGCGAAGGCGGTCGTATTCCTCATGTGTATATGAGAGAAGCTTGAGAAGATGCATGTGGTAGAGGAGGTGCATGACCAATTGTTGGGGTAGATGTTTGACCGATGTGGGTAGGTGCTTAAGAAACATGGGCTGAGCCTCTGCCATGTCCTCTGTCGTAGTGTGCTGGATATCCATACTTTAAGTGGCAGACATCTCCAGTGTAACCCAACTTGCCACAATAATTGCACTTTGGGCATTGGCCTCGTCCATGACCTCAACCTTTGTCTGCCGCTGCAACTATTGATGGAGGTTCATATTCTTTTTTTTGGAGCAGGTAAAATATTACTATCATAAAAAAAGAAGCATATAGATGGAAAAACCATCGTATACTGTATAAGAGGGCTACACTGCAAAATCCCACCGGGCCAAAATAACAGAACTGACCCCCCTCATAATCTTAGGTCTGGCTTTAAGCACCAACCTCACACCACTCAAAAAATTATCAAAAAAGGGAAGGACATCCGTATCCCATTTCCCATGCATCCTGTTGTTTCTTTCTTTCCATATCATAAAGCACAGACCTGCCAACCAGACCCCCACAAAAGGTCTTAGACCGGTATTGCCTCTGGTCTTCTCCATAATGACCATAATGCCTTCAAACAAAGTGGGTGGGGGGTGCCGCCCCAACCCATCTTCAACCAACATCTACACCAGATGTAGCGAGTGTAGGTACAATAAAAAAACATGTGGGCATGAGACTCATCCACATTCTTACACAACATACAATTAGCATCTACATTAAGGCCCCACTTTATGAGGCGGTCCTTCGTCAGCAATCTTCCCAGCACATTCCTATACGTGCTGCAGCTCCACCTGGGTACATGTCCCTGGTTCCATAGCAAAGGAAACCATGGAACTGTCAGGTTGTGAGTGTGAAAGGTTGCCCACGGTTTGGCCAGAGGGTCCTTCAGCGCCCAACCAAGGGGAGGGGGATGATACTCACCAGCTACATCCGGCCACATCATACACATAGCCCTCCAAACCTTCGACACATTTTTATGTCCACCAAGAACCGGAAAGGAGCCATACCTTTCGGTCATCCAACAACTCCATAGGGAATCCTTCTTCAAGAATCTATCAATCCTCTTTAAACTGGCCACCCGAGTAAAGTAGCCAGGATCCTTGGCATTCAGGCCCCCCTCCTCAAAATTCTTCGCAATTGTCATCCACGCCACAGCATGCCCGCGCCCTCCCCAAACAAATGCAGCCAACAGACTTCTCATCTTGTCCAGAATGAAATCTGGCAGACAGAATCGGATCATCCCTTCCAAGACCGAACGAACAAGGACCAACCTTCCAGCCATCGAAAGGTTGATACCCATCCAAGCATCAATTCTGTTTCGCAAAGAGTCTACGCAGACCTGAAAGTCCTTTCCCCTCGCCTTCACACCGCTCAGGAGGTTCATATTCTACAATAGGAGAAATTCAAGGAGCAAGCATTTCAGACTGGGCCATTCATACATATGTCTGGTCCATGGATGGAAGGGTCGCATCAACTAGGAGTAGTTGTCAAACAACATCAAAGAGAGGATGAAGTCCGTTGAGGAAGCAGACAGTTAGAAGAATCTTCTGCTCCTTGGTGACTTCACTCGACTTCGTTAGAGAGTAGAAGTTGAGTTGGTTTGACATGGCCTCCATGGCCTCAAAGTACTTGGACAAGGATCTCTCTCCTTGCTATTCATAGAAAATCTTATCCAAGATGTTATACACACACAACAGTTGTCTTCTTGAGTGAAGAACTAATTCATCTCCTCCCACATAGTCTTGACATTATGGTGCCACATGTACTTGACCATCACCTCTGGCTCCATACATGCCCAGAGCCATGAAAGCACTTGAATGTTGCATGTCACCCAGGCATCGTCAGGAACCGCCGGTGAGTCATCCGTGATAAATTTGAATTTATCTCGGGACTCAAGGAACGTCAACACAACATTCATCCAGAGAAAAAGTTGTCATTATTAAGTTTAACAGTTGATATATGTGACATATTGTTGTAAATGATAGTCGACTTAGCAGCATCACCCATGATGAGGTGAGTAAAGTATCAGATATAATGACACTATACAAATAGAAAGAAAATGACACTATACAAATAGAAAGAAAAGAATTGGATACAAACAGAGAATAACAGTGCCGGAATGTAGCACGACACCCAAAAACACGATACAAAAATACAATCAGAATGAAAACTCGATAGAAATAAGAGTACCACTATCAAAATATTACTCGGTAGAAAGAAAGCAGTACAATCATAATAAAACTTGGTAGAAAAAAAAATGACACTACCAGAATGGATCTCGGTAGGAAACAAAAAGCGTTATTAGATTATGACACGGTAGGATACATGAACATAACATCTCTAATTTTTTTAAAATGCACTCAGCCATGTAGATTAGGGGAACCACACGAAGAGGAAGTTTAAAAAAAAAAATTGCCCCCTTTTTTTCTTTATAAATCAGCACGGAGTCTTTTTGTCTTTTTTTTTTACTTTTGTTTTTATTGTTTCATGCGACCAACGTACACAGATAAGATCACGATGTCACGGCAGATGCGTAGTGATCTGAGTGCGCCTCCGCATATAAATTATTTGGCTAAAATAAGCTTCTAGCTTACCGCTTTAGAAACAAAAGACCATATACGGCTTCCGGTGATTAGCAATTCATTAGCTTATGCCTATCTTCTATCAATTCACGATTATGCAATTCCACGATCAGCAATTTGCATGGAAGATGACGTTGTGGGCTGGATGATCGCTGCGGGCTGGATGACGTTGCGGGCTGCTTCACCAACTCACGGCTCGATCATGCAAGGGCACTCACGCTCATATGAGGCAGCCACCGGAAGGGATGAAGGGAAAGAGGCAGAGGGAAGGAAGGGGTGGGGAGGATTACGGTTAAGTTATAGCTCTAATACCATGAAGAATGATATTTTTCAGTAAGTAAAATACTGAGTGTTAGGTCTCCTATATATAGGAGCCAGAGAGTACACAGACTAATTAGAGAAAATGGAAAATACAATAAGCCTGAGCCCAACTAATCAAATATATGAACAATAACTAATTACAATTTTGAACCCATTATGCTATGTTGATGCCTAAATAGACATTGATGAAGTTTTCAATTTTTGAAACCACTAAACATACTTATCTTGATCCCAATACTAGTCCATCAGATAGATGGTGAAATTTGTGACCCAATAATAAAGATTTCATCCATTCGGAGGATCGAGCACAAAGTTGTGGCTCTTTCAATTTCCCTCTTTTCTAGCCCTTTTTGATCTTTTTCTTCTTCCTTTTCCTTCATGGGCCTCGATCCTTTTGCTTCTCTTGAGCCGTCCGCTTGCGGTCCTGACGAGGCCCACTTCATCTTTTTTTACAGTGTGACCATGGACCACGAGATCTACGGCTTTGGCTCGCCGTATGAGGATCGGACAATTCTTGGTCATCTCCTTCCTTGCACTAGCACCACAGTGGCTTACGACACTCGGCCAGGCAAGTGGCTTGATGCCACAGTGGCTCTATAGAGCACCTGAGTCCCATGTGAGGATTCAAAAGTCTTCCCCTCATTCTCACAACCTTGCCCCTACTTATTCCTAGTGATATGACACATGGTGGAGGTATGAAGAAACCGTCTAAGCCATGGTTCGTTTCCATAGACACGGCCATCATGGGTGGGCGCATCTAGATCTCCTCACGCTCTGTTTTTAAGTCCTTTAGCTCTGTCTCATTTCGACCTTCATTTCCCCTAAGTTTTATCGCACAATATACTCTCCTTTTTCTCCACCCTTGAGCTCTTGGAGCTTCGAACTGCAGCAACTTCGACGATGTGTTGCTGAGTTTCTGGCCCGCCTCACAACCGCCTAAGGACATTGTTGACTTCATGAGGCCAAGGCGATGGTGGGAGGCTAGTTTTCATATCCTCCCTTTCTCTACAGTGGTTTCCCCTCTTCGTGCCAGTGAGGCCTCCGCCACTACGGGTCGACTGGCTCGTGCCTTGGCAAGGCGAGGGTGATGACCTCATAGTCATTGATTGAGACCAAAGGTCTAGGGTGGACTCCATCTGAAGGGCCCAGATCTCTCAGCCTCACCCTCCCCCTCTCTGTTTCTCAAGTTTGACCAGTCAAAGTCATAGATCAAAGAGCCCAAGCCAACTGGCTTGCACGGATTGGCGTCGGGGGTCCAATCAGCGTACGCCACCTCAACACCCCATGGTATAGAGCTCTCTCTCTCATACAATTAGCCATATCTTGCAAAAATCATTCCTTGGGTAAAATGGGACGTTATATATGAAATTTGATCTACTTGACGAGATCTATCCAAAAACTTTGTTTAAGAGGCTAATTCCACTTGTAGCTCCTGTTATAATGAAAATGGTAACAAATGCACATCTTTTACATATTAAATGGTGATTAAAGGCTCAACCATTATCATATCTTGACACCACTTGAATTTTATGACCCTGATCAGTTATGAATCATGAAATGTGTGTAATTTTGAATTTGATGTAAATGATCATTAAATTGATACTCAAGATGACTATATGAACTCCAAACCTTCATGTTCGATCTAGATCAGTAACTTTACATGCTTTAGTCACCTAAATAACTTAAGGACCGATCTTTCTCACTTTTATAACTAAGTGGCGTACATATGACACTAAATGTGACCTTAATGTGCATATTGCTAATTTGAGATCTAATCTTGTACAAATGTCGCCCTAATGGTAACATGTGTTATTTTATGCATCAAATCAGTAACTTGTTGATCATTATGTCACTAAATCAATCTTGAACTCATGTGTACTCTAATGTTGACTATATTGTATGAGAATGACTAAATATGACTTTATTGATGATATGATGAATAATCCCTTCAACTTATTCAAATCTTATGATTTCCCTATTAAGATCATGAAACTCTATATTTGAATCCCTGATCTATTTGTGATGTGTCACACTAAGTCCTATATGAACCCATGATGCACTATGTTGCTTAAAAATGATAATACATGATCTAGTTTGGGATATTGAAATTGATGTTTAAGGAATTAAGTACCTAGACTTATGTGACACATCCAAACCCAATGATAATGATTAACGAGACCTACTCTTGCTGATATTAGTCATAACACACTTTCTTGTAATGTCAGGATCTCTTTGATGGACTCTTTTCAAAGATCTAATCATGTTATATAATGCTAGTTTACTCATATCAATGTACGCTTTATCCTCCTATTGACCAGACTAGTGGTATTGAAATGCATTTATGCATGTAGTATAAATACTTGTCTTATAATACTTGTTTGAGCTATTGTTCCCTGTGAATACTATGTTTTGGTCTTTATTACATATGTTGATAAAATCTTGAAAACATAATGATAGATGTCCATTATACAACCTTGTGTACCTACCTATATTCTCAGGGTAAGGACACAAGGATGGGTGTCCTACTTGAGTTTTCATGATAGGGCAGACCATCTTGATACAAGGGTTAGCTCTTTGTTATGGCCTTGAGGTCCCTTATGAATAGAGTTAACTCTTGACATCTAGTTTTGTAGTCCCTCACCTTAAAATAGGGTAGCTAATCTTGATCACCCTCACGGACCCCTTCTTTTGAGAAGTTGGTCAAAGGCCTTATGATATTGTTGGTATAATATAAATAACTTAAAACACACTTGCATGTTAATAAGAGAGTCTTTAATCATGTTGTTGCTTCGTTATTGTTATTACATTATGCTTTTGCTAAGAAATATATGTTCTTAAACCTACAATATTACATGTTTGCACAACATACTCAACACGGTTGTGTTGATGTGTACCCATTTTATGATTTTAGGTAACAAGTACACCATGAATCTCTAATGATGATTAAAGCTTCCGCACTTATGATAATCTACTTATACTCTGATGATATATAATGATAAGAAAATGGAATACACATGGTTGATTTATGGGACCTAAGATCTTATCAGGTATTAGTTTCACTTTCTTTTATGCTTTCTAGTCTCATACCTTAGTTGATGTTTGTGGTTTTATTCATACATATGTTATGTGATCTATCCTATGGATGGACACCTGTGTCCTCTCACCTTTGGCTTTCTAGCCATTAGAATTAAGGATTTGCATAACAAATGATTCAGTGACAACTCATACTTAGACCAGGGAAGAAGACTATCCAATATTAAGTTCTCAAAGATTTAAAGAAGGTGCATAACCAAATCGAAGTCTTCAAGGAAGAAGGTAAATTGGGACTAAAATAATTAGATCATAAAAATTTCCTAAAGGTAACAAGGATCACCATCAGCACAAGGTATGCACTCTATTAAACCATGATATAGTACCTAAGAATCAAGAAGCCAAGAGTTTGGAAACCCTGCTCACACATCCCTGAGTAATGTGATAAATTCATATTAATCATTTAAGGGAAGGTATGTTAACTCGGGAACTAGAGCCTCTATCATTTCAATTCTTATCATATTAAACCAGGACGCTTGCTGGGGCAACCCAACTCTATTAATTTCTTCATGCTCATTTTTTGAAATTCTTGTTAAAAAGTTTTTATTTTTCTTTTTTTATTTACATTTTTTAAAATAAAGGTTAAACTCTTGAAAACTCAATACAAACTTGATGGATTGATAACTCATGTAGTACAATAGGATCATGCTTCAATTTTTCCATCTGTTAACTGAATCATCCACCCAGTTGATTGGCTGTTGGCACAAGAATCTCATAATCTCATGGATTAGAATGAGCATACTGGGAGAAGGTCATGTGGGCCAATGACGGTTCGTTATCTAGGCCAGATGAGTATTTACTATCATTTTCCTTCCAATAAATTCATATTTATCATTTAAGGGAAGGTATGTTAACTCAGGAACTAGAGCCTCTATCATTTCAATTCTTATCATTATATCCATAGCCAAAATCTCTTAACAAGATTGTGAATTTTTAGGAATTGATGTGAGGCCTTTATGACCCAGGTGGTAGCTTCTAACCCATACATGGATTGCGTAACCACTAACTCATTTGATTTAACTTTAATACCTCTCTTTTGTAGCTATGTAAGGGAACGAGGCACAACATTTAGCGACCATGCACATCCTCACCCTCACCAAACGAGGATCATGGAAAATGGTGGCCCATACAATGATTTCGAGAGGGCCTAACTAACGGGAGGAGGATCCATCCATAGGGTTATCAAATCCCCTTCATCTCTAATTTAGTTCTTCCCAGGGACTGGCAGAAAAAGTTGGTGATGGAGGGTGGGTGGTACGTTGTCTCCACTACTCCCAACTCTAACCTTTCCCTTTCTCATCTTCAACTATTTTTTTTATTTGCATCTATTTTGTTTTCTCTATTGCTTATGTTTACTTTCATCTTGATCATTGTCCTATTTTGTGTGAGTTGTGGCCTTTATCTAGTCGACTAGTTCGTTGTATGCAAAATGAGAAATATATAAATTAAAATATCCCCTTTTATTGAGCTAACCCGTGCAAAAAGAAAATTTAAGGAACATGCATGTCTTAAAAGAATCTGAGCCCAAGGACCCCAATTGGGCATTCTTTCCCCTTGGAAATGATGGAAAGCAAAAAGAGTCAAAAAATGCAAGCTGCACACACCCCTGATATGACTTGTAACAAAATTTGTAAACACTTATCTACCTTTCAATAACTGAAATAACTAATATAATATGATGATCTGATTCCAATCCAGGAACAAAATAAAGAATCACAAGTCAACCTTTTATTCCCATCATTCTTCCATCATTTCATATCTCTTTGCCATCCACAAAGAAAAAAAAATATCCATTGTATACCAAACCCTAAGTTCTGGGTGGCATCCCCCTCAAGAAATATTTCCTCTTCATTTTCTTATACAAGAATGGAATAAGTTAAAAAAACCCAATGAGCCCAAAGAGAACATGCGGTCAATATAAATGCAACCAATCACAAGTCGAATAGAGGAAAGATAGATGAAATAAATTTATCCCAATAAGGTCTCAAGTCAAATAGAGGAGAAATTAGGGAAACAAGTTTATGCATGACTTCTCCCCCTTCTTCCAATTTTATACCCAGGGGACTTCTAAAAACTCAACCCTAAAATAGCCAATCAGCCCTGACTTTGCTCCCTTCTACCTTGTGTGGACAGATCAGGAGTATTATTGAGATGAAATTAGTTCTTTACACGTTTTGAAGAGCAAATAGAGAAACAAGCCTAAATTGGTAGATATCCAAGTGTGACTATGTGGACTCGAAGACTGGTTCGCTTGATCATGTTTGGTGGAAGGGGTCACAAAGTATGCTTAGTTGGGAGAGGAAGCCTGGACTTAGTATCAAATTGTTTGTCCCCCTTTCTATTTTTCTTTACTCAGGATGAGAAAAGGTTTAAGTTTGAGTATTTTGATTACTATATTTATACCATTTTTGCATATAGTTGTACTCTCTTTTTAAGGGTTGTTTGTTTTTATTCTTTAGTTTTAGCTTTAGATTTACTTAAATGCAATTATCTTCCCTTTTCCAAACTTCAATGCTTTTTTTTACTTTTTATGCATTGCCTAGAAGGAAAATCAAGCCCTCTAGATGCCATATCTCAAGGGAAGGAAGGCCCCAAAAGCTATCCAATGTCCACCTTCCAATGACCCAGTTAGGCGATTAGTTCTACCAGTTGCTCGACTCGAGACACTCTCCACCCGAAGTCTCCCCGACTCTTTAGTTCTGGCACACACTCTCCACATGCATCCTACCCTGGTTCAACCCACACTGGTCGACCCAGAGAACTAGATACAAGGTCTAGATTGAGCAACCCATGTGATTCTCCTATTGGACCAACAGGCCATGCAACTAGCTACCTTCAACCACAATTATCAAACATTAAGGTTTTGACAATGAGGAAGGAATCCATAAAAGTGAACCCTTTTCATCCATTGTAAGGATCTCTAATTGTTTGTTAGAAGCCACATTTGCACAGAAAAAACCCTATCAAAGAGAAACAAGGTGGTAGTCATAGTGAAGACTCTACTCTTTCAACACCAGGCTTCAGGGTTCCCTCCATCGTTCTATGTATCTTTCTATTATTGTATCTTTCCATGAGAAAGTAAATATTTGTGATAGAGCATGGGGACTAGCATCAACAGCCTATATTTTATAATATCCTGTATCTAAACTCAACAATGTTATTTCTAAATAAAGTATCGTTCCACTTATCTCCTTGCCTTGGAATTGATCACTTGCTTTGCATGTATGTTACAATTGTGGATGTACAGGTTGTTGTAATCATAATTAGAACTTTGAAATGATCTTTTTATCTCCCTTAGATGTCATCAAGGGATGGTGACATGATTGGGTTATGATATGCTAATGTGTTGAGATTGGTCGGTCATAGTTAGGGAGTCCAATCGGATGAACTAGGAACATGGGTACTGAGACTGGTCAGTTTTAAGGGATTTTAATCCATACAATGATCTGTATCTCATGAGGGTGTAGTAGCTAAGCCTCTATTTAGTAAACTATTATTTAGATTTAATCTTGCTAGAATAACTATGTAGGCTTTGGTGAGTGAAAACCCATGCCCTGGTCCTTTTATTATCATTTAATTACCTTCTTAATCATGGTTGCTTATTAGCAACAATTTAGTTTAATCAACCAACCAACTTTATGAGGGATAAATATTACTCCTAATACTTTTAAATATATAAAACTACTTAAAATGTTGTCCTTTGGGTTTGACCCTTAAGTATATTGTAATAAGGATTCCATTCATTTGGAGTGGGGAATTAGTGCACAACTTTCTGTAAAACCTAAGAGTCATTCCTCTAGGGTTTTTATTTGGTGCAACATTAAGATCCCCATCACTATCTACAAGGGTAACATGGGATAAGTTTGATGTTTCCCAACCCAATGGGTATGCAAATAGATGAAGGGGTTGTGTAAGGAAATCAGAGTGCTATTACATATGAGCATTGTTCTTTTCTATAAACAAATGTCACTACATAGGGGAAAATATTTTTTTCTTCTTTTCACTTGTAGTATATAGGGCATATTGTGTTAGGATCGAAGTGAAGGGGAGGAAGTTTTTCTCAACCCAAAATTTTTGAGGGTGGCCAAGGTTTACTCTTTTTGTACTTTGTAGCATCTTTTAGTGAGGTGGAGGGATATGAGATGCTAAGAGAAGGTGGATCAAGAGAGGGGCCACATCAGGTGGGTCTTCAAATAACGTTTAACATATTGAATTTTGGTACTACATTGTATTTTGATCAATGATAAATTCTTTCCTCAAATTTAAAATCTCTTTTGCCAAATTCATTCACATTTACACTTCATTGAATTCTTGAAATTCGAGCATCAAAGTAAAAAATTTCCTTAACTTGATCTAGCATCTGAATTGGGACCCAAATGTGAAAAAGTTAAACTCAGTGATAGATTCTTGGAATTGTAATCACCTAAAATGCAATTTTAATAATTAGATAACTATATTTCAATTGATCAGGAAGAATAAATTTATTAGTCACCTCTAGATCCTATATATAGGAATTAGTTTTTTTTAGATTAATAGATGCTAAGGCATGGTTAAAACATCAGAAAAATTGGACTAGTAACTTAGGAGTTATGAAATATTAAAGAAATGAATATTAAAGAGCAAAAAATACGGTCTAACACAAGTCAAACGGAGCTTTGACTGGCATGGACTCACGTGTGCACCTAGGGTCTTCTTCCCCACACACCCAGTGGAGTTTACCATAGGAACGATGACGAGTTTCTTGAGTCCTCTTCCATTACTTCCCCCTCTATAAATTGATTGTATTTTCTACTCTCCTCCTCTCTCAACAGTCATTTATTGGACTTAATTCCATGTCATATGACCATCACCATGAGAATTGGAAATCTGCAGTAGGTAACGGCCGACGAGCTCTACTAGGAGCATCACACTGCCTTCGGTCAAATTGACAATTCCTTCACCATCACCATAACCTAAGGAACCAAAACCCTAGCATAATTCATCATATATAAAATCCTACATACCCCTTTGACAAACACCCAATATCCACAGTCGAGCCAACACTTCCTTCATCTCCTAGACTTCCTAACAACTACCTACTTATATCCATTGCCTTACCTAGGTCTGTAGTACATCACCCCACAATCTTGGGTTGATAATTTGGTCCTAGTAAGAACCATATGCTTCTTTGTTTCCCCTAGCATAGTGAATTCTTTGACCGATACCAAACTCTATTCAACAGATATGATTCCATTGCCACAACTCCCTCTGCACTATTACACAATCAACCACCTCATTATAGAAGAAGAATTTACCACCATCCCAACCCTCATCCTGAGCTCCAACATCTATCCCTTGTTTACAAACAAGAAAATAAGGATGAGATGCCTTATCTGAATATGAAGGTATTCTCATAGCTGACCATGTGATAAACCTTTGTGCAACAGAACCACATAAATAGCATAGTGCAATCAATCAACTCCTCTAACCGAGTCACCATCCACTACCAACTTCCTATGGCGCCAATGAGGAAATGGAACCCCCCCTTTCAATTGTTTGGATGGACAAAACAATAACTAGAAAATAAGTATCTAGTTAATAAATGAAACACATACCA
Organism: Alisma plantago-aquatica; assembly: GCA_963693085.1. Lineage (NCBI taxonomy): Eukaryota > Viridiplantae > Streptophyta > Magnoliopsida > Alismatales > Alismataceae > Alisma > Alisma plantago-aquatica. The sequence goes on along the minus strand of OY856413.1, from coordinate 1,052,928,815 downwards.
TGACATCGACATTGATCCAACTTATTACTTATATGGATATATATAATGAATAAGATGTATCACCATGAATTATAGAAGATGAAGGGAAAGTTCTAATATGTATAATCAAGGAATTAGACTATAGTTGGCCTCAAGTTACTTGGTTTACTAGGGAATTCATATACTAAAGATTACAACATTATGAAGGGACACATGAAGAAATAAGGATCTTAATCAAGAAATATGGGGAAATCTAATGGGCTTAAACCTTTTCTATTAATTTTTGCAACCCATATAGGTACATAAACCAATTCCTAGAAAATGTTTTCATAATACAAACATGTACAATATATATATGCATGTGGTCTATTCTAGTGTATTACGTAATGGGTTTGTAACACATGAATTATGAATCATGTATATAATGTACATAGGTAATTCTTAGAATATCACGTAAGGAAATCGGGGCAACATATAAGGCAGCAAAAAAAATTAAATGCTTGTTTTCCACAAAAAAAAGATCATGTCAACAACAATGTATCTAGGAAGGAAGGCTTGCAAGGTTATACATGGTCATGGAGCAAGTCCAAAAACATTACCCTTGCAACAGTATGCTTCTTGTTTAGGTAGTAGCATGCTCCTTCAGTAGCAGCAACACTCGAATTGTCATCTCCACCGGCCTCCTGGTCCGGCCACCACAGACGGTGGTTGATGATGTCCTCCTAGCATAAGACAACGGCCTCCCAACTCTAGAGTAGTCCAAGAAGACCACTGGAAACTCTATGTTACATTACCAGAGACAACAAGAAGGATTTGTCCCTTTCAAATGTTAACCTTCTAGGGTTGATTCTCTCTCCTGTAGTTGTCTCTCCCTTGCTATTCCTTCCTTTATCGGGTAGGACTTGCTCGGGCTCTCTATTGGTTACCACAACTAGAGAGGACAACAAATTTTCAAAGGAAATTGTCGTGTCTAGGAAGCCCCTGGTACCCCTCTATTTATAGGAGAGGTTGGGTCAAGATTCCCAATCATTGCAAAAGTCAAAAAGGTTGAATTCACATTTTTTTGAGAACCTACACAGGGAAAATTGGTCGGTTCACACACCCAACTAGTCGGTTGGTGTATGAGCCGATCGATTCTCTAAGAGAACCAATCAGTTTGTGCAGTTTCCTATTTGAATAAAATCGGTAATTAATGCACGATTAATTCACAACGTGACGTCAACACCAATCCTAGATGCAATCAAATTAGCAACGGAACTGGGGGGTCAATCCCATGCACCGACCAGTTGTGATATGTGAACCAGTCGCCTCACTCTCTAGTTCAGCTATTGATCAACCAATGTTGACTTCAATTGATCTGGCACTCCAATCGATCGGTTCAAGACTTGAACCAGTTGGTTCAAAGTTCAGTAGTCAATTTTGAACCTCAATTGTTTAATTAAATACCTAAACACCTTTAGTAATCAAATTAAACACCCTTCATAATATGCTCCTTTAATGTAAGTGCATTCCTATGTGTGTGACCCTATAGGTCTAGAATTATGTTGGCAGTGACTGTCCCTAACAAACTTATGAAATCACAAGTAAAGAGCAGCGTCTAGCAACACTTCATTTCTACCCAAGTAATTCATAAAGTTGGAGAACAACTTCAACCTACAATCTATGATTAGTGTTATCGTGAGCGTATAGTCATGTGTCTCTAATATCTGGATTGAATTCAAGGCATGGACTCTTCATCCTCTCAATGTTCAATTCATGTTCCTTAAACTAGAGCAGTTTGTCTGAGATGCATGTGAGGTCACATATCACATACTGAATCACATGAGTAAGGTTGTACATTAATCAGTCTTGCTTATCAAGTGGCTTGGATATCAATCTCATGTAGGGGGGACAAATCCATCTGCATCACTCACACTCAGTCCCCATGTGTCACAGCTACCCAATCATCACCGTTATGACAATATTTATTCAGGGTTACATTGGATGATGTCAAAGTATACTGAATGACATGTGACGCATGTAGTGACTTCAGGTCTAAGAACAACAATCACCATTATTATTGTGAGATCTGATTCTGACTACCATTCTATGGTCTCCATATATCACTCTCATGGTGTGTCTGTTCAATACACTATTCTCTAACATGTACCTATGTGCTTGACTTGATATCACATATCATAACTAATAAGACTCTATCATCAGTCAACACACACTCTAGTCTTATGTATTTATATTGTCTATTTTGCTTCCATTGTAACATTTGACTAGGAACATAACAAGAATGTATGTACTCTTAACATTCGTATGATGTCATTGTTCAAGTCATGTACTTGAAGACATACGACATTGAGTAACATCATTCTTTAGACATTTAGTATGTACGTGTCATCATCTTATGACGGAGACAAACATAATAGACGAAAATACCTTTATTATTAGCAAATTAGGTATTTAATTCCACATTCCAATCTTCATATGATTGGCTCTATGGGCATACATACCAACAGACTCCCACTTGCACTTAGAGCCAATCACTCACAAATCTGATTCTAAGTGATCTTAACATGTCCATCATGTTTCTATTGTGCAAGCACTTTTATAGTGGGTAGAACAATGATTGCTTCCAGTCGGTATTTTGCAAGTTTCACATCTCTTCATTGTCTGACTTTTCTTATGAGATGTAAGTGTCATAGTATGCTATATGAGATTTCTTACCTAACCAGTAGCTCCATTGTTGTCATAGTATTTCTATTGTGTCATCAGTGGTTGGAACCTCTCATAAGTTCACCCATATGAACTTCTTGATCCATATAATATCCTCTTTTGTTCTCATAATATAGAGATTCTCAGCTTCTTCTTTAGATATAAATAACTATCATTAGCTTAGAACCCTTTCCATCTTATAGTTCTTGCTTAAGGTCAAATATAAATATAGATTGGGATCATTAATATTACTTGTCATTTCGAAAGCTTGCATCAGTGTAACCTTTTATACCCAACGCTTCCTTATTACCATAACCAAGGAACCAATCCTTTTAGTGCTTCTCAAGTACTAAAAGGTGTTCTTTACGGTAATCCAGTGACTCTCAATGGCATGTGACATATACCCTATCATCATGTCCAATACATACGAGATTTCTAGATAAGTATATATATATATATATATATATATATATACGGGATAACTAGATATCCTCTCATCCTGCCCAATACATATGAGATAACATGATAAGTACACAACATTGCATTCAAGACAGATCCAATTGTGAAAGCATATTGGATCTATTCATGTATTCCTATTGTGACACTTTGTCACGCTAAACGAGATTACTCAAAACACAAAACACAATCCACTACTAATTAATCACATAGTCAAAAATGCAGAGTAATTATAACCAATTCAACAATGAAAATGAACTCTAGAACATTTACATAAAGGTCCGTCATTTCATTCTCATATATTGTAAAAAATATTCACATATGGGTCTGAAGACCTCATTCACATCCTACATACAAAAGATAGTTCACATGTACATGCCATATATTTATAAACATTGGCATACTACCAAAATCTCATGTCGATACGAGTATATCATCTAAAAAACACATCCCATACCCAGACCTGAGAGTACAAGGATGACACTAGGACTCTACTACTAACATCTACAACTAACCAACCTTCTGAATCTATTGATCACCAAGTTGGTTCTCTTCCACAGCACGACCTCGACCTCGTTACCCACGACCATCTAAAAAAAATATGGTGACCCACGGGTGAGACCGAGTCCCAGCGAGAGATATAACTCTCTCCAACATATATTGATTATAACATATTGATTAACAGTAAATGAACTCAGCATATATAGTAATGAATAAGCAATTTAAGCATATTGAATAGGTTAAGCATACTAAGACATTAAGCAAATTAACTTGACAAGAAGTATAATTACTCAAAGTTCGTATGATATCATCTTGTAAACACTGAGTAGTATAAAGACAAGTTACAGACTAATCAAACAATATGAGACATATTTAACCATAGCTAATATACTACACAACTTATATCACTTCTTTTATTACATTGCCCTGAGAGATTTGAGAAATACGACTCAAGTCCCAACTGACCACTACTAAGTCATAATCAGAGCCATACAAGATCTAGGAAGAGTCGGACTCCTAATATCTTCTCCACCCCCAGTTAGTACAGGTCCGCCATAGGGACACATAAGGTCAAGCTGCTAACAGCCTACTCCATCCTTGGTACAGGTCATGACACTAGTGAAAGGAGGCGGGTACACATATCCTACCATCTGAGGTACAACCACAGTTGTCCTCCAATCTCATCATATATATATATATAATCACCGAGACACGACCACAACCATTATCAAAGTAAGGGCTAGGTATGACCACTGTCATCCTCCCTAACACTTGAATTCAGGATGATAAGCACCTCACATACTCATCAGTATGCGCTCCGAGTATCCCTTAGGAATACTCGTTTCACTATCTGGCAATTTCTAACACTTAGATAGATCTATGGCTCAGGGCACTACATGATTAGAGTTTCACTTAATTAGTTATGCCAATTACGTGAATTAAGGCTAAATCATACAAATGGACATTCAAACCCTAATTCTTTTCTAACAAGAATATATGTATAACAACTTCAAAAGATATAAAACATTTGAGATATAATTCTTAATCACACTACCACATGCTATCATTCATTGCAAATTAATGGACCACACTTATCATCATACTTTTACAAGATACCAATATCTTATCACAAGTTCCAGGGTTTTAACCCTTATTGGAAAATGAAGAGGATTTCACCTCAATCATGGCTTCAAACATGCCCAAAGGTCTTTAAGACTATCACATTATTCATAATAAGGTAATCATCATCATTCCATGCCTTAAACAAGGCTCAAAAGATCATTAGCATATATGTGTCCATAGAGATTAACATGGCAAGGCACTATGATATTCAAATTGTACTACATTGTGGTTTCAACACAAGAAGAGTGTAATTCATTATCACATTAATCATTCAAGAGGTCTGATTATAACCAATAAACATCATATAATTACATTAAGGTTACGTATAACAAGCTAGATTATATGGGAGTTACACATCCGCTTATTATAGTGATTTATCAAATATAACTATATGATGGCAAAGGTAAGACTAAAAATTAATGGTATTGGACCATGGAATTATAATCACTAGGACCCACATATAATACCATGTGGTTTATTCTAATCCATTGGATGTTGAAGCATCCAATATCATTCATTGGATCAGATTCATTGTTCAAGGTTATCAATTGAAGTATAGGTCTAACTATTAGATCAATTGCACCAAGGAACCATTAGTTTAAGGTTTATTCAAATCTACAATTACATTCTTAAATCATCATATATGATGATGACCTGATCAACCATTAATTGTGATCATTAGGTCACCATTGGTTGTTAGATCAGTAATACATTCAATTAACACCATCAAATATTAAGCTAATGCCATCATCGATTGATAACATCATTAGAATACTTAGTAGATGATAATTAAATGTCTAAGTGAGCCAAAACTTGACCTAAGGGGGTGACCATAGGTTTTCACCATAAATTTGTCACCCTTGATCATGAAAATCAGTTGCCAAGATAACAAAACCATTGGTTATTGAATGGTATGACCATCGGTGGTGTGATAGGGAATGAAATAGCTTGAAAGCCCTAATTTGAACCATCAATTATTTTGTGCTTAGCACCATAGGTTGATGCTATAAACATGTACCAGATCATTTTACACCTTAGAAAGGTCGTACACATGTTTACAAGTTCATATAGAACTCGAACAAAATAGGGAACACCACAAAAATTCGTAATTCTAAACAAGCATGGTTTATGTATGCTTAGATCATCACATTAAAGCATAAACATGAACTAACAAGCTTCTGGTAAGTAATATAAGTGAAGAATGATTTATAACTTGCCTCTATAGAATAGGAAGGATCCCAAACAGAAAGAATCTTGAGCAAATAGGGCAAAAAAACCTTGGATTCAGATCTGAACTTTGGCCAAATAGGCACTTCTCTCCATAAAGAAGCAAAACCCTAGAAAAAGAAAAAAGAAGGATAGATTTTTGAGTTCTAGAGCCACTTTCACCATGGAAAAGAAAGGTTCTGACCTGGAGGAAGGTCTAAGGAAGGAGAAGAGTAATATAAATGGAGAAGGAAGGAAGAAAACAACTTTCCTTGGTTGAAATCCCTAGAAGATGACCTTGGAAACCCTAGGTAGGGATAGATGGAGCTCTAGGAGACCTTCTTCTCCAAAAAGAGGTTGTCGTCTACCTTAGAGCACTTGGTTACATAGAAAAATAGAGTGGAGTCATTGATCCAGGTTTGAGGAAAGAGAAAGGAAGCATAGTTTCATACTTGGGCAAGGAAGAGGTAAATATAGCCCATGGATAAGGATGGAAGAAAGCATGAGGTGTAAACATAGCTTCCTCATGTTTCTATGGCCTTAAACTATTAAGAATATACAAGCACACACACAAGAAGCCCCCCACTATCCATATAGACCTAATTAGATTTCCTTTTTCGAATTTCCCAGCCAATCACATAATTCATTAGTTGATAGCTACTAAAGGTAGTGCATCCATGAAAGGGTAATAATCCCGTTCATTGAATTTCTCTTTCCACTCTTGATTTTCTTTTCTATACCCTTGAGGAAAACACCTTAAAACCATGGCTCAACTAGGATACCCATGGCTAAAAACACTCAAGAATGATAATATAACATCTAAGTAACATAATGTATGTGACAAATTGCAAAGAAAACCCCTCAATTAGGTAAATTGTAGAAAAGTCCAAAATGTACATAAAAGTGCATAACTTGCTCAAACAGTGTCCAAATTGGACCAAATTTGAAACTTAAACTTGTCTTATGATTTAAAAATATATAAAAATGTTATATTAGGGTTCTAAGCATTAAATTATGGTAATTAAGCTTATTCAACTTATTAAGCAAGTTCAGGTACCTTACAACTATAAACCCCTATCAGGGATTTAGCCCCGAAATCCTACGCAAAAAAGAGATGGGTATTTTCTACACATCTCATTCTCTAGTTCACATGTGACTTCCTCTATGTCATGATGATTCCACAAAACTTTCACTAGTATTATATCTTTTCTCTTTGGCTTTTTCACCCTTCTATCCAAGATCAACACATGACCCTCAACATAGGAGATATCGTCATCTAACTCAACCTCTACTGGTTGGATTGTCTGGTCAGTATCTTGATGGTATTTCCTCAACATAGAGATGTGATAGGAATTATGCAATATATGTTGCTATGGTGGTAGCTCCAACTTATATGCTACCTTTCCAACATGAGCTAGGATAGGGTATGGTCCCATAAATCTAGGAGCCAAGTACCCTTCTTTCCAAACCTCAACACACCTTTCCAAGGAGAAACCTTAAGATATACTCTATCTCCCACTTGGAACTCAAGTGGTCTACGTCGGTCATCTGCATAAGATTTCTACCTGTCTTGGGCTACTTTCACTGTTGTTGTATCACTTTAATCTTTTCTATAGTCTATTGTACTAGCTCATGACCCAAAAGTTGATATTCACCTATCTCATACCAGCAAAGAGTAGACCGAAATTGTCTCCCATACAGAGCCTCATAAGGAGCCATATATATGCTTCTTTGATAGCTATTGTTGTACACAAACTCTATTAAAGTTATATGTACATCCCAACTACCAAGAAATTGCAGTACACATGCCCTCAAGAGATCCTCTAAAGTCTGAATAGTCCTTTCAGACTAGCCATCAGTCTGCGGATGAAAAGTTTTGATGAATCTTAGTTGTGTTCCCATTGCTGAATGCAAACGATCCAAAAAATGACTTGTAAACTATGGACCTCTGTCAGAAACTATAGTCACTAGAATGCCATGCAGACGGACTATCTCATCAACATATATTTTTGCCAATTTCTCTACTATAAACGTCGTCTTAACTGGAAGAAAATGAGCCAACTTAGTCAATCTTTCTACTATCACCCAAATGGAATCATGACCCTTGGCTGTCCTACGAAGACCAACCACAAAGTCCATAGTAATATGATCCCATTTCCACTATGGTATTGGCAAGGATTTTAATGTCCATGCAGGCTTCTGGTGCTCAGCCTTCACATGCTAACAAACTGGAAATTTGGCTATGAACTCTGCCACATCACGCTTTAGACATGGCCACCAATACATATCTTTCAATTTTTGGCACATCTTGGTACTTCTAGGATGCATTTCATACATGGAGGAGTGAGCCTACTCAAGTATCATCTTCCTCAACCCATCAAAATTAGGAACTACTGTCCTATTGTGGTAACAAACTGTACCATCATCTGACTCATGAAATCCATCATACTTTTCACTGCCAATCCCTGATCGGATATTCTGTATTTTAGTATCATTTTGTTATGCATCATGAATCTGTTGTCTCAAGGTAGGTTTCACTTGTAACTATGCCAACAATCCTGCCAGCAAGGAAACTTCTAGTTGTACATTCATCGGGCGAAGAGACACTAGCATATCTCTCTTATGGAACATCAAGGAATTTAATTGTACATTATATACCATTGATAATGAAGATGACTTTCTACGCTATGCATCAGCTACCACATTTGATTTACATGTATGGTAGTCTATTGTGCAATCATAATCCTTAATCAGCTCCATCCATCTCCTCTGCCTCATATTCAGCTCCTATTTTGAGAAGATATACTATAGATTCTTGTGGTTAGTGAAGATCTAACACTTTTCTCCATAAAGATAGTGTCTCTAGATCTTTAAGGCATGGACCACCGTTGCAAGCTCCAGATCATGTGTTAGGTAATTCTCCTCATGTTTCTTAAGCTGTCACAAAGCAAAAGAAATCACATTTTTATCCTACATCAACACACATCCCAACCCATTCTTTAAAACATCACAAAAGACAATATAGCCTTTCCCTTGATCTGGTAGTACTAACACCGGTGCACTAGTCAACTTTTCTTTCAACGGCTAGAAAGAACGTTGACACTTGTCATTCCAAGCAAAAGGAACATCCTTCCTGGTTAACCTAGTTAGGGGTAAAACTATAGAACTGAAGTCTTTGATGAACCTCCTGTAGTAGCCTACCAAACCTAGGAAATTACAGATCTCTATTGGTGTCTTGGGTTGTTCCCATTCTAGTACAGATTCCACTTTCTTGGGATCAACACAAACGCCTTTTGTAGATATAACATGGCCTAGAAAAGACACTTCAGATAACCAGAATTTACACTTGCTGAACTTAGCATATAGTTGATGCTTCCTCAACAAAGTCAATGTCTGGCGAAGGTGTTGCTCATGTTTCTGACTATCCTTAGAGTACATCAGGATATCATCTATGAACATGACCACACACTGATCAAGATAAGTTATAAACACCCTATTCATCAGATCCATAAAAGTTGCAGGTGCATTGGTTAGCCCAAATGGCATAACCACAAACTCATAATGACCATACCTAGTCCTAAAAATTGACTTGGGTATGTCATCATCCTTAATTCTCAACTGATGGTAACCTGGCCACAAGTCTATCTTTGAAAACACTGTGGCACCTCTCAACCGATCAAAAAGATCATCAATCCTCGGTAAAGGATACATATTCTTTATTGTCACCTTGTTCAATTGTCTATAGTCTATACACAACCTCATTGAACCACCCTTCTTTTTAACTAACAACATGGGAGCACCCCAAAGGGTAGTGCTCGGCCTAATAAAACCCTTCTCTAACCGTTTTTGTAACTGTTTCTTTAACTCCTGTAGCTCTAGTGGTGCCATTTTGTATGATGATTGTGCTATGGGTTGTGTTCCAATAACAAGATTGATTTCAAACTCAATCTCTCTAGGAGGGGGAATGCTAGGAAATTCCTCAGGAAAGACAACATTCAAGTGGATCTTTTTCCACTTGACATGCATGGTTGTGAGATCTGATTCTGACTACCATTCTATGGTCTCCATATATCACTCTCATGGTGTGTCTGTTCAATACACTATTCTCTAACATGTACCTATGTGCTTGACTTGATATCACATATCATGACTAATAAGACTCTGTCATCAGTCAACACACACTCTAGTCTTATGTATTTATATTGTCTATTTTGCTTCCATTTTAACATTTGACTAGGAACATAACAAGAATGTATGTACTCTTAACATTCGTATGATCTCATTGTTCAAGTCATGTACTTGAAGACATACGACATTGAGTAACATCATTCTTTAGACATTTAGTATGTACGTGTCATCATCTTATGACGGAGACAAACATAATAGACGAAATTACCTTTATTATTAGAAAATCAGGTATTTAATTCCACATTCCAATCTTCATATGATTGGCTCTATGGGCATACATACCAACAGACTCCCACTTGCACTTAGAGCCAATCACTCACAAATCTGATTCTAAGTGATCTTAACATGTCCATCATGTTTCTATTGTGCAAGCACTTTTATAGTGGGTAGAACAATGATTGCTTCCAGTCGGTATTTTGCAAGTTTCACATATCTTCATTGTCTGACTTTTCTTATGAGATGTAAAAGTCATAGTATGCTATATGAGATTTCTTACCTAACCAGTAGCTCCATTGTTGTCATAGTATTTCTATTGTGTCATCAGTGGTTGGAACCTCTCATAAGTTCACCCATATAAACTTCTTGATCCATATAATATTCTCTTTTGTTCTCATAATATAGAGATTCTCAGCTTCTTCTTTATATATAAATAACTATCATTAGCTCAGAACCCTTTCCATCTTATAGTTCTTGCTTAAGGTCAAATGTAAATATAGATTGTGATCATTAATTTTACTTGTCATTTCAAAAGCTTGCATCAGTGTAACCTTTTATACCCAACTCTTCCTTATTACCATAACCAAGGAACCAATCCTTTTAGTGCTTCTCAAGTACTAAAGGGTGTTCTTTATGGTAATCCAGTGACTCTCAGTGGCATGTGACATATACCCTCTCATCATGTCCAATACATACGAGATTTCTAGATAAGTATATATATATATATATATATATATATATATATATATATATATATATATATATATATATATATATATATATATATATATACGAGATAACCAGATATCCTCTCGTCATGCCCAATACATATGAGATAACATGATAAGTACACAACATTACATTCAAGAAAGATCCAATTGTGAAAGCATATTGGATCTATTCATGTATTCCTATTGTGACACTTTGTCACGCTAAACGAGATTACTCAAAACACAAAACACAATCCACTACTAATTAATCACATAGTCAAAAATGCAGAGTAATTATAACCAATTCAACAATGAAAATGAACTCTAGAACATTTACATAAAGGTCCATCATTTCATTCTCATATATTGTAAAAAATATTCACATATGGGTCTGAAGACCTCAGTCACATCCTACATACAAAAGATAGTTCACATGTACATGTCATATATTTATAAACATTGGCATACTACCAAAATCTCATGTCGATACGAGTATATCATCTAAAAAACACATCCCATACCCAGACCTGAGAGTACAAGGATGACACTAGGACTCTACTACTAACATCTACAACTAACCAACCTTATGAATCTATTGATCACCAAGTTGGTTCTCTTCCACAGCACGACCTCGACCTCGTTACCCACGGCCATCTAAAAAAAATATGGTGACCCACGGGTGAGATCGAGTCCCAGCGAGAGATATAACTCTCTCTAACATATATTGATTATAACATATTGATTAACAGTAAATGAACTCAGCATATATAGTAATGAATAAGCAATTTAAGCATATTGAATAGGTTAAGCATACTAAGACATTAAGCAAATTAACTTGACAAGAAGTATAATTACTCAAATTTCATATGATATCATCTTGTAAACACTGAGTAGTATAAAGACAAGTTAAAGAATAATCAAACAATATGAGACATATTTAACCATAGCCAATATACTACACGGCTTATATCACTTCTTTTATTACATTGCCCTGAGAGATTTGAGAAATACGACTCAAGTCCCAACTGACCACTACTAAGTCATAATCAGAGCCATACAAGATCTAGGAAGAGTCGGACTCCTAATATCTTCTCCACCCCCGGTTAGTATAGGTCCTCCATAGTGACACATAAGGTCAAGCTGCTAACAGCCTAGTCCATCCTTGGTACAGGTCACGACACTAGTGAAAGGAGGCGGGTACACATATCCTACCATCTGAGGTACAACCACAGTTTTCCTCCAATCTCATCATATATATATATATATATATATAATCACCGAGACACAACCGCATCCATTCTCAAACTGAGGGCTAGGTATGACCAATGTCATCCTCCATAACACTTGAATTTAGGATCACAAGCACCCCACATACTCATCAGTATGCGCTCCGAGTATCCCTTAGGAATACTCATTTCACTATCTGGCAATTTCTGACACTTAGATACATCTATGGCACATGGCACTACATGATTAGAGTTTCACTTAATTAGTTATGCCAATTGGGTGAATTAAGGCTAAATCATACAAATGGACATTCAAACCCTAATTCTTTTCTAACAAGAGTATATGTATAACAACTTCAAAAGTTATAAAACATTTGAGATGTAATTGTTAATCACATTACCACATGCTATCATTCATTGCAAATTAATGGACCACGCTTATCATCATACTTTTACAAGATACCAATATCTTATCACAAGTTCCAAGGTTTTAACCCTTATTATAACATGAAGATGATTTCACCTTAATCATGGCTTCAAACATGCCCAAAGGTCGTTAAGACAATCACATTATTCACAGTAAGGTTATCATCATCATTCCATGCCTTAAACAAGGCTCAAAAGATCATTAGCATATATGTGTCCATAGATATTAACATGGCAAGGCACTATGATATTCAAATAGTACTACATTGCAGTTTCAACACAAGAGTGTAATTCATTATCACATTAATCATTCAAGAGGTCTCATTATAACCAATAAACATCATATAATTACATTAAGGTTAGGTATAACAAGCTAGATCACATGGGAATTACGCATCCACTTATTATAGTGATTTATCAAATATAACTATATGATGGAAAAGGTAAGACTAAAAATTAATGGTATTAGACCATTGAATTATCATCACTAGGACCCACATATAATACCATGTGATTTATTCTAATCCATTGTATGTTGAAGCATCCAATATTATTCATTGGATCAGATTCATTGCTCAAGATTATCAATTGAAGTATAGGTCTAACCATTAGATCAATTGAACCACGGAACCATTAGTTTAAGGTTTAGTAAAATCTACAATTACATTCTTAAATCGTCATATATGATGATTACCAGATCCACCATTAAGTGTGATCATTAGGTCACCATTGGTTGTTAGATCAGTAATACATTCAGTTAACACCATCAAATATTAAGCTAATGTCATCATCGATTGATAACATTATTAGAATACTTAGTAGATGATAATTAAGCATCTAATTGAGCCAAAACCTGACCTAAAGGGGTGACCATAGGTTGTCACCATAAATTTGACACCCTTGATCATGAAAATCAGTTTCCAAGATAGCAATATCATTGGTTATTGAATGGTATGACCATTGGTGGTGTGATAGGGAAGGAAATAGCTTGAAAACCCTAATTTGAACCATCAATTATTTTGTGCTTAGCACCATAGGTTGATGCTATCAACCTGTCCCAGATCATGTTACACCTTAGAAAGGTTGTACACATGTTTACAAGTTCACATAGAACTAGAACAAAATAGGGAACACCACAAAAATTCGTAATTCTAAGCAAGCATGGTTTCTGTATGCTTAGATCATCACATTAAAGCATAAACATGAACTAACAAGATTCTAGTAAGCAATATAAGTGAAGAATGTTATATAACTTGCCTCTATAGAGTAGCTCAGATCCCAAACAGTAAGAATCTCGAGCAAATAGGTCAAGAAAACCTTGGATTCAGATCTGAACTTGGCCAAATAGGCACTTCTCTGCACAAAGAAGCAAAACCCTAGAAAAAGAAACAAGAAGGATAGATTTCTGAGTTCTAGATCCACTTTCACCATGGAACAGAAATGGAGAATTAAGGAATAAAACAACTTTCCTTGGTCGAAATCCGTAGAAGATGACCTTAGAAACCCTAGGTAGGGTTCGATGGAGCTCTAGGAGACCTTCTTCTCCAAAAAGAGGTTGCATTCTACCTTAGAGCACTTGGTTACATAGAAACATAGAGTGGAGTCATTTCTCTAGGATATAGGAAAGAGAAAGCAAGCATAGTTTTGTACTTGGGCAAGGAAGAGGTAAATATAGCCCATGGATAAGGATGGAAGCAAGCATGAGGTGTAAAAGTAGCTTCCCCATGTGCCTATGACCTTAAACTATTAAGAATATACAATCACACACACAAGAAGCTCCCCCACTATCCATATAGACCTGATTAGCTTTCCTTTGTCGAATTTCCCAGCCAATCACATAATTCATTAGTTGATAGCTACTAAAGGTAGCTCATCCATGAAAGGGTAAACCCTAAAATACCCTTGAGGAAAACACCTTCAAACCATGGCTCAAATAGGATCCCCATGGCTTAAAACACTCAATAATGATAATATAACATATAAGGAACATAATGTATGTGACAAACTGTAAAAAAACCCCACAATTCTGTAAATTGCATAAAAGTCCAAAATGTACAGAAAAATGCATAACTTGCTCAAACAGTGTCCAAATTGGAACAAATTTGAAACTTAAGCTTGTATTATGATTTTAAAACATATAAAAAGGTTAGATTAGGGTTCTAAAAATTCAATTATGGTAATTAATATTATTCAACTTATTAAGTAAGTTCAGGGGTCTTACACCTATTCTTCATGATAACAGGTACACTAGGGTCCTGAGAGACTAACTCCATGGACCATGGACACATTTTCTCTAATTGAGTCTTACATGTTGAACCCTTAAACATCTTGCCAATGTATTTGCTCTTACTTAGGTTGAGAATCTTTCTGGATATACCACTATAGATCTCAGTTCTTGTTACATAGGATGCTTCACCTAATCCCTTCATAAAGAAGATGCTTCCCAGCTAGGTTTTAACATTTGTAGGATAAATAAGTTATCCCCCATCATGATATGGAATATACATATGCTCCCAATAAATCTTATGTAATCACATATTTCATCTTCATTTTGACTCAAGTCAAACTCTTTGACTATCTTGTCAAATAGAAGATTCCAACTCTGAGATGCTTACTTCAATCTAGAGATTAACCTTTGTATAATATAGACTTTATTTGCATTATTGGATTTATAAAACCTTTAGGTTGTTTCACATACACATCCTCGTAATTATTCCAATTAAGGAATGTGGTTTTATGTCCATATGCCAAATCTCACAGTCATGCTAAGCTACAACATCAAGCATGATCTAGATGGATTTATCCATGGTAACTGATGAAAGACTTCATTATGTTCAACACCTTGAAATAGTTTGAAACTCTTTTTTTACCCTTCCATGTTGGTCTTCTTACAAAGACCCAAATGCACCCTATGGGTTTTACCCCTTCGGGTGGATCCAATAAGGGCATACCTTGTTGGTGTACATGGACTCCATCTTGGATCTTTTAGCCTCAAGCCATTTCTTAGATTTTGGTTCCTCAATAGCTTGTAGTTAGTTGTTGACTCATCATATATGACCAACTCACCGCCTTTTGAGCCATAAGATGTCAAAATCTTTCAAGCTCAAGTCAGGTTCTACTAGAACTATGAGTCTTGTGTGTTACACAAGGAACTTGAGATTCCACAACAACTTGTGATCCTACTTGTTCCAACTGTACCTATTTAGGTTCAATGTTTTCTTATTTGTCTCAAACATTTCAAGTTCTACTTTTACTCCCACTGATTCCTTTGCAACTAAGTTCCTCTTCAAGAATACAACCATCCAGATCAACTAACAATTTTGTTGTTGGATTGTGATAAGAGTAATATTTTAACAAAATAACATTTATATGATTTTTGGACATATATTTTCAAGAAACTATTTACTTACAGAAGCTTACAATCGTAATCATAATAAAAGACATATTCAGACACCTCCCAAGCCATATCTCATATGGTGTCTTTTAAACCAATTTAAATGGTACATTGTTTTAGTATATAGCGTGTGCCAAAAAGGAAATTAGAGGATCAACTAGATTTTATTTGATAATCGCACCATTACTTAATAGGGTGTGATACCTCCTTTCTTACACATCATTATGTTTCATGTGGAGTTTGTTGTGATACATTATCACAGTCTCTCTAGAAGGTCCTCAAACTCTTGGTTTAAAAATATTTCAACATCGATCACATAGGAGTATTTTAATACTTTAAATGAGTTAGTGACATACTTCATTCACAATCTCCTTGAACACTTCAAGAGATTCATACTTGTATTTCATTAAATACAAATATCATACTTGTTGATATCCTCATTAAATATAATGAGGCATTGGTAACTACCCTTAGCATTTATTCTAAAAGGTCTATATACATCAGTATGCATGAGCCCTAACAAAATACTCTCTCTTCCACTACATCTAGTGAAGATTCTTTTGTCATATTGAAAAACAAATAAGACATGCATGTCTCTATTGTTTCAATAACCAAAATATTCTAGATAACCATCATATGGTTTCTAGAATGCATTTCTCATTTATGTTATATTGATGAAAATGCTATAGGTATTCAATGTTTGAATTATCAGGTTATTCAATATTTGTGTCATACACATTTGTCTTTACAACTATCAAGTATAGTTTGTGAGGCATAGGGCATTGCCATAAAATATCACATCACTTAAAATGAAACATAATGTTCTTATCAAACAAGACATATGACGTTTTCATCAATGGCAGGTACACAATACCAATTCATTGATTCTATTATGTGACCATGAATGACATCTTACAACTATAGGGGCAGCAACTCTTGCTCGATACAGTTCTATCTTACTTCTTCTCAAGTCCTAAAGTAGAGATCACTATATCCATCTTCTTCCTGAGATCCTCTATAAAGATGATAGTTCCTTTCCAATGTCCATACATGTGACAATGGTGGCACTTTCTTTCCTTAATTATTTAAATGAAAAGGACAAATTCCTTTTACACTTACCCCTCTCCATATATTGAGTGTAGAAGACTTGGACTTCATCTTAGCCTCATAACTCTTCTTGGCCTTGCCTTTGCCCTAGGACTCCCTTCTGTTGATCACCATCACGAATTTGTCCTTCTTCTTCCTTGATTTTCCATTAATCAACATGCCAAGCTTTTAATAAATTAACTATATGATTCAGGAAACAATTGCATAATCATATTTGTGGTCAACTCTTGAGCTAAAAGAAATCTCAGTCACTCTACTGGTCTCCCTTTGTCAGTTTGCACTCAAACTGCTCTTTGGCGACATTATATGTTGTTTTCTTTACATGATTCTTAAGATGTGTTACCATCTTGAGAATGTCCATGTTATCATGATTTTCATGCAACTCATAGTTCATACAACAAAGCATGAGATAATCAATGTCTATGTCATCATTAACATGCTTCTAGTAAGCATCCATTTAGTCTTAGGAACATTTGGAGTGGGTTGCTCTGCTCTGGCCTTTCAAGGACATATAGCTTTTTCTCATTATTGAGAACACTTTTCAAAGTCCTTGACCAGATGTGGAAGGCAATCCTATTTGGTTTTCTCCTTCTTAACAACTAATCACAATAATAACGTGTTTGTGTTTTTCAACAAAAGAAATTTTGCAAATTTTCAAAACATTTATTATTTGTTTGATTTGATAAGTTAACGATATTAATTAGGCCTTTAATTAATTGTTGCTTCCACTATTTTGTTCAAATTGATAACCCTCATGTATCAATTCAGAATATTGCAGTGTACAATAATCTAGTAAGTCAAGATTCAAAACAATTAAATAATTACCTAGCCAACTCCAATGTCCATAACCAGTTATTAAGGTAGACAACTTTTGCCAATTGCATCATATGCAATTATTGGATAGATTGCATGCAAAACTCTTTGTCATATGCATTTGCATGCCTCTGGTGCTTAATCTCATTAAGACCACATAGTTAAGCCTAGTCCAAAAGCCAACACGACAATACTGCACCCCCCTTGGAAAGGTCCACATAACTACCATCACACTTCAATGAGATAGATAGAGCACCCCCCTTGGGGTATCATGCTTAGTCGATCAAGCTTTTCATATTTGTTGCTAATGGAAAGCATCTAAGACTTAATATTGTATTGAGAGATTTTATATATAAATACATATACATATGCAATCACCACATACTACTTATCATATACATGCTATAAACCACAAACTAGAACATACAATAATTAAAACACACTAGCACTGGCTATGGCCATATTGTTATAATTCCTTGGAGCCATAAGGAACTATTACCACCTAAGGTCCACATCATATGCAACCTATTGTTGATGAAGATATGTGCTCAAACTAATCCCAGTTTATCGATTTAACACTTGAACCGGCTGGCTTGCCTCTTGGGCACTCAGTTTGGCTCTTGAAATAGTCGTCTGGTCTCCAGTTTCAAGCAGCGTCTAGACTCCTATAGTCAATGGATTGGGCCACCAGTCAATTGGTTCATACTCCTGTCATCTAGCCTCCTTGTTCCTCTAGTCTATCATTTCTTCTCATGAGGTGGTTGGTGAGTATTTGTACAGATTGCCATCTCACGTAGAAACATAAATTAAAAATATCCTATTTCTTATTAAATTAGAAAAGAGAAATATCGAGTTACATTG
The DNA here is from genome assembly GCA_963693085.1 of Alisma plantago-aquatica. Lineage (NCBI taxonomy): Eukaryota > Viridiplantae > Streptophyta > Magnoliopsida > Alismatales > Alismataceae > Alisma > Alisma plantago-aquatica. Next base: position 1,052,909,907 of record OY856413.1, on the reverse strand, counting down.
GAGGGTAAATAAGAAGAAGAGAATTAATTTACATTTGGAAGGAAGAGAGAGGCTTAGTATGTAGACCGAGTTATAATAAAAATAAACCACAAACATGCACACATTGATCTAGAGTTATTTCCCATGACCATCCTAAACATCCACCATCAAAATTGATTTTAAGGCGATGTGTTTAAATTGCATATATATATATATATATATATATATATATATATATATATATATATATATATATATATATATATATATATATATATATATTTATGTGTGTGTATTACTTTGTGGATTCGTATGTGAAATTTAGTCAGATATGAACATTAATCATTTTAATATTTGCATCATATGCAATAAAAGAATGAACACTAAATCTGATAATATTGATTTAAATCACATATACATCGTAAATTGACGTGGTTGTGATACCACTATAGGGAAATCGACGGATAAGGCATCAGAAATATAAAAAATGCCTATTTCTTAAAATAGCAAGATCGCATCAACAACAATGTACCTATGAAGGAACATTAGTAAGGTTATATCTGGTCCTGGAGCAATTCTAGCTACATTATCCTTGCAACAATATGCTTCTTCTTCAGGTAACAACATGCTCCTTCAGCGGTAGCTACACTCAAACTATCGTCTCCACTGGCCTCCTGGTCTGGCCATCATAGACGATGGTTGATGATGTCCTCCTAGCAGTAGACAACAACCTCTTGCCTCTAGAGTAGTCCATGTAGACCACTGGGAACTCCACATTGCATTATGAGGGAAAACAGGAAGGAGTTATCCCTTTTGAATGTCAACATGCTAGGGTTGATTCACTCTCTTGCAATTCTCTCTCCCTTGCTATCCCTCCCTTTATCGAGTAGGACTTACTCAGACTCTCTACTGGTTACCACAACCAGAGAGGACAACAAATTGTCAGAGGAAATTGTTTTGTCTATGAAGCCCCCAATACCCCTCTATTTATAGGAGAGGCTGGGTCAAGGCTCTCAATCATTGTGGGAGTTGAAAAGGTCAAATTTGTGAGTTTTCTATAACCTGATCACAACGAACCGGTCGGTTGGTGTACGAGCCGGTCGGTTCGCTAAGTGAACTGGTCGATTCATTTAGATTCTTGTTCTGAATCAAATTGGTAATCAATGCATGATTAATGCACAATGATGTCAGCACCAATCCTTAATCCAATCGAGTAGGAAATCAAATTGGGTGGTTCATCCCATTAACTGGTTGGTCCTGATATGTGAATCGATTGGTTCATTATGTGAACTAGTCATCTCACTCCAAGATTTAGCCATTGATCAGACAATTTTGATTCCAATTGACCTGACACTCCAATCGATTGGTTCAACACTTGAACTGGTATGTTCAAAGTCTAGTCGGTCAATTTTGAACCTCAGTTGTTAAATTGAATACTTAAACACCTTTAGTAATCAAATTAAAAATCATTCATGAATATACTCCTATAATCCAAGTGCATTCCTATGTGTGTGACCCTATAGGTCTAAAATTATGCTAGAAGTGAATGTCCATAACAAACTTATGACATCACAAGCGAAGAGTGGCGTCTCGAACACATCATTTTTACCCAAGTAATTAAAAAAGTTGGAGAACATCTTCAACCTACAATATATGATTAGTGTTATCATGATCGTATAGTTCCTTTGTCTTTGATATCCAGATTGAACTCAAGGCACATCATTGTCATCCTCTCAATGTTTAATCCATGTTCCTTGAACTAGAGTAGGTTGTCTGAGATGCATGCGAGTTCACATATCACATATTGAATCACATGAGTACAACCATACATTATTCAGTCGCGCTTATCAAGTGGCCTAGATATCAATCTCCTATAGGAGGGACAAATCCCATCTACATCACTCACACTCAATCCCCATGTGTCATAGCTACCCAATCATCATATATGACAATCCTTATTTAGGATTACGTTGGATGATGTCAAATTATATGAAATGACATGTGATGAATGTAGTTACTTCAGGTTTAAGAACTACAATCACCACTATCACTATGAGAGATGATTCTAACTACCATTCGATGGTATCCATGTATCACTCTCATGGTGGGTCTATCTGATACATTGTTCTCTAACATGTACATGTGTGCTTGACTTAATATCACATATCATGACTAATGAGACTCTGTCATCAGTCAACACACACTCTAGTCTTATTTACTATTGTTGTTCTCTATTTTTGTTCTGTAGTAACAACTGACTAGTGACATAATAAGAATGTATGTACTCTTAACATTCATATGATCTCATTTTCCAAGTCACGTACTTGAATACATATGACATTGAGTAACATCATTTTTTAGACATATAGTATGTATGTGTCATCATCTCATGACTGATACTAACATAATAAATGGAATTACCTTTACTATTATCAAAATAGGTATTTAATTCCACATTCCAATCATCATATGATTATCTCTCTTGACATACATACCAACATATTGTATGTTACTACATGTATATGACTACTATACGAATGGAAATGAACTTAATGATTTCAGGATGAGACATTATAACAACCAAAAGTGATTATTAAATATTATACTCCCTAATGGGGAAAATGGTATTTTCTCTTAATTGGAAACTAGGAAGTGATTTTCAAGCCAAGAAACATCAAATAACTCTTGTATATTCTCACTTGCTACATTCATGAGAAATTGGCATCCTTGATCATTGTGGGCATCTTGATTTGAAAATTCTTAATTTGAACATGTACTAGATTCTCTATTTTTTATTGAACTATTTCATTCCCTCTTGAATTTAGTTCATCAAATTTTGCAAAAGTGGTGAAGAAAAATTGTTTTAAGCTTTTTTACACTCTTGAATGTCACCAAAATTAGTTCAATATTATACATTGTGGAGTAATTGAATAGAATGAGTGGATTTGCACATTGGCACAAAAACTCAACTATTGGATAATCTTTGTCTCACTAGATTCTATGGGTCATATCCCTCAACCCGACACAGTGGATAATGGACATAGAGGTCCCCCATGATTGGTTACCCCCTTAGGAGAAAGTGTCATTCTCTCATTAAGGGGAGAACACTAGGAACCTAGACCTAGATAAGACGACAAATTAGGTTGCTTGTGCCAATGGATAGATCATTTCATTGAATAATTGAACATTGTGATATTATTTTTTAAGAATCTTTTGCATTGTTTCTAGTTACCACTTTGAATTGTTATACCCTTTTGAAAATTGTATGGTAAGTAAACCATTTTCTTGATATAGACTCAGATAAGATGACAAATAGGTTGCCTGTGCCAATGGATAGATCGTTTTGATTGAATAATTGGACATTGTGATATTATTTTTTAGAGTCTTTGGATTATTTCTATCTACCACTTTGAATTGTTATACCCTTTAAAACTAGTATGGTAAGTAGCCATCTTCTTGTCATAACTGTAGCCCACCAAACAAATTTACCTATATTTGATTACTAAATTTTATTTTTTAAAATATCTCAATATTGAATTAAATATCAGCCTTTTTGAATCATGTTTCCCTTATTGGTGTCCATTTTTGGTTCCATTCCCTTTGGTAAATCATGGAAAAAAGGACCGCCCCACGTTGAAGATTCCACTACTGAGATTGGAGACTAAATGCCAAAGGATCATAAGGCTAGAAGTCCTTTTTTATCGTCTTTTCTTTATTTTTTTTAGTTTTGTAATCCCTAGAGGACAAAAATCTTTATCTTATGCTTAGTTAGAGAGAACAAATTTGTGTTGTCATTTTGCTTATTTTAAAATTACTTTGTTATCTTACATGGAAACATGGTGTGAAACTACATTGTCACATAAGGTGTAATGACCCTGACCTGGATTATGAGGTAACCCTATTTGTTTTGGCCAAGTAAGTTGCTTAAAAATTTAATATAATCCTCTAAGGAGTTTTTTTATCATGTGACACACTTATGTTTCAAGTTTGGTCATGATTGAATGTTGTTTGAGCAATGTTCCTTTGTTTTGGACCAAAGTGCAATTTACCCAAGTTGAGGGGTTATATTGCAAAATGTCACATGTTGAACATGCCTTAAGTGTTTTAGCATCATAATAGAGATATTGATGTGAAGTGTTGCTTGTGGAAAGCCTAAATTTCAAGTTTGAACTTGTTTGAATAATGCTAGTACCTTGTGCACCAATTTTGGTACAAATTGTAATTTACCCAAAATATGGGGTTGATATGCCAATTACTAACTATATAGTGTTCCTAATTCCTCTATGTATCATTTAGAGGAGATAGAATGAATGAGACACCATGTTTGAATCATTTATGAGTGGTAGTATTCTTGGTGATGAAAAGACCAAGAAAGGGGTTGAATGGAAACCCTAATTTGAGCTTGTATGAAGTGTATCGGGTTGTAGTAACTAAATGGGAGTCCCTATCAGCCAAGGAGCCAAAGAGGAGACCCCCATATCGTGTTTTTAACTCTTTGACTTTTCAAAACCTAGCTAAACACCTCAATAAAGCAATGGTTATCGGCTTGCAACTTTCCTTGGGAAAGTTTGCATAGATTTGTGAATATAATAATAATGTGAGTGGAAGTGGCTTGTCCTAGAAGATAACCAAAGGGGGCCGACCATTATCCCTTGCATTATCCTCAAGTTTTTATTTTACATGGTTAGATACAATGTATTGCATGTAAGTACATGTGTCAATCCATGCATGGTCATGTGACACCTACTTGTAGTAAATTGATGACACCTCATATACACACGTTTTCATGAACCTCGAGTATATATACCCTTCCTTTCACCCCTTAGTGAACTTTTTCGAATCCTCCCACCTCCATTCTCTTAGATATCGTGCATAGATCCATGTTATTTTGCATATGTGATGTAATATCATTCATAGGGCTTGGGTATCGGCCATAGCAAGTGGTATCGGCCATAGCATGTTGATATTGGCCATAACATGTTGATATCGGCCAAGTGGAGTGTGTTTGGCCACAAGTGAGGGGGACATCGGCCAAAAATGATGGAATATCGTTCATGAGTAGTGAGGTATCTTGCAAGGTGCTAATGAGAAAGAGGGACCTCAATACTCAACCCTAAGGTGAGGCCATGATCATCTTCAACCTTGGATTGAAGCATGAATCTAGGGTTATGATCTTCCTTTCTTTTCTTTTTCACCAAATGCTTAATCATGGTGATTCTTTGCATATAGAGGATTTTTGAAGTCATATTCAACCTTAAGAATGAGGAACTTTGGAGCTTGGAGCTTTGAAGTTGTTCTTAAGGCGGGTTATATAACTTGAACCGAATTATATTATTATACAAGACTGATGGGCGTCTCTCTCTCTAGCGGAGCTCCCGCCTCTCTCTAGGGTTACCCCGATGTCTACCGTTGGGGGGAGGAAGCGCCTCCTCGGTGCCTTTCTCCCCCGGGCCATCGGTACCTCGCAACATCACCCGTCAAAGAATGGTTCTCAAGAAAGCAACCTGTCTGTCCCCTTATCGGTATCCAGGATTGAAGAAGATCGTGTAGCAACGCGCAGCATCAGTTCGATGAGGGTCGGCATTTCGGTGCTGCCCGACTCCAGCCCATTCAAGCGAGACGGATGGAGAGAGCCTTCCCCTGGATCTGGTGCCTGTTGTCATTGTCGATGGTGATTGAGCTGCTCGCCCTTCGCCGTGTTCGCTCTTCCTCGGTCCGAGATGTAGCCGGTTATGGCGACGGTGGCTGGTGGTGGCTGGTTCTACTCCTCTAGCTTGGGCTTCTTTTCTTGGGGACCAAGGCGGGCGTTCGTCGTTTCTATTGCAAGATGATAGGGGGGTTTTCGTCCCTGGTGTTATGAATGATGTCAAGGGATCCGTTATCTTGTTCTGACTGCGGGCTCAGGTGAGTTTGGGATGGGGGGTCTGCATCTTCCCTTCTTCTCTATTTTCCTGATGCTACGAGTCCCTGGTGCGGCTGAGTCGCACCAGGTCTGACATGGCGGCGCTTCCCCTTTGGCGGCCTCTCGGTGGGTGGTTGAGGGGTGTGGCGCCGGCTGTCTGTAGGTGCTTGCTGGAACACTCTCAAGGTGTTCGATGAGGCGCGCTTGTGCAAACAGGAGCCTGTATGGGGTTTGGCTTTAAGGGGTGTCTGATGCTCATCCTTCTTGGCCGTCCTTCTACTGCGTGTAGGTTCACCTTCATGGTGTCCGATGAAGTCAGGCGTGAAGTTTCTGGTTGGGTGCTCATTGTACTCATCAGGACTTGCAATGCCTGAGTCGTATGTCTTCTGGAAGGTCGCAGACTGCTGTCAAAAGTCTCCTGGGTTGGTTGTGATGATGGCTGGCGAAGATGCTTGAAAACGCTCTGGAATCCATTCTTTCAGATAAATGAGCAGAATGCATATGGAGGACAGGGGGCTTCCTTACCATCGACATTAGTCGTGTTGTCATGACCACTGGTTTGTGATTTTTGGTGCTGTCTCAGCTTTTTAGGTGCATGCCTGGTAGTCTCAGGGTCCTTGATCAGGTGACTGTCGTTTGATGAAGAGAGGCTGGATACCCACCTGGATCCCACACTTTCAGGGAATGATGCAAATGCCAGTGGTGGAAAGGTTGGTGTCTAGATCAAGGACATCTCTTGATGGTCATCTAACGGAAGGACCCTGCACTTCAAATAGCTTCCCCTACTTCAGCCTGGGTTGGAGCACCTTCATGGTGCTTGATGGAATGCCTTGCTACATTTAGGTGCTTTATGCGGTTGATGATGGTTCTCTTCATCAGCGTTTGTTAGTCAGATGTCAGGTGGGTCTCACCATAGGAGCATGAGTATTGATTTTAGTTCATGGTAGTCATCGCCCTTCAGTAGAGTCTGCACTTTTTGTGGGTATGCATATTGACAGTGGAGCTCCTCTATTGTGTAGGGTGATGTTCCTACCAGTTTTCTTTGTCTGTATGAATGCTCCTGTGTTGTCTTCTGTATCTGAGTCTTCTGGCTTCGTTTCCGGTCTTCTGCGTAAGACCTTAGCTTTTTCTTTTTGTGTCTGTCTTGGTAATCCTCTTCGGAGGGTTAAGGGGTGCGCATATGATGTACCTAAAGTTTTGGAATCACAATAGCAATAGAGTTTTTTTGCCGACCAAAAATTTTTTTGTCATACTTGTTGATCTACTTGCAATTTCGATTTCTCTTGAATAATTGATGATCCTTTGAGTTCTAAAATCTTCATGGGACTGTTGTACATGACTTAGAAAAGTAAGAACAAGAGTCTAGAGGTTGATGGTGATGACATCATCAAGGGTAAAGTGATATCGGGTTGAAGCACACACACACCTCTTTGCCCGATATGGTGTGAAGCACACACACACCTCTCTACTCGATATGGTGTGAAGAACACACACACCTCTCTTCCTGATATGGTGTGAAGCACACACACACCTCTATGCCTGAATGGTGTAAAGCACACACACACCTCTCTGCCTGATATGGTGTAAAGAAAGCATACACCTCTTGCCTGGTATGGTAAGCATACATACACCTCTAAAGTGATATGGGTAGCAAGCATACACCTCTAAACCAATATTGGGTTAAGCATACACCTCTTGGACGATATGGTGTTGAGCACATATCTCTAAAATGATATGGTGGGTAACCCAATACACTATATGACAAAAGTGGTTAGGTGGTTAATACCCTAGAACATGTGATGGCCAATACACGAAAGTATGGTGTGGTCGATATCTTCAAGTGAGGTGAGGACGTTACACTCATGTATGGTGAATATGATACACCATATGATTGGTAAGGATGATACCTTGATGGGTAAGGGTATGAGGGATATGATGATGTCTAGCTCAATATACACCTAACCCAATACATGTGTTCAACTTGACATACATGATTCAATCTGATGCACCTTGTAAAGGTGAGGGTAAAACACTCTTAGGAGTGATGAGTGTAACACCAAGGAATGATGTGGTTTGGTTAATACCTTGATAGGTATAACACCTAAAGTGGTTGATAATGGTATATTAATAATGCCTTAACTCGAGATGAGTCTATATCACTTGATGATAGTTGGGTAATTTAAATGTGTGACTTATGGCCAATAAACTACATGATAAATGTGATGTGTTAGTGCATAAAGTATTAGGATGGTATATACCCTAATACAAGATAAGTTGATGAACTTAAGTAAGTTAAAAGCAATGAGGGAAGTGATACATCAAGGCATGATAAATACCACATCCAGCACCTCAAGGTTGATGCTCCTTAAATCCAATATACTTGGATGAGTAGCACATGAAGTGTGTCATGTCAATTGTTACATTGAGATGTAATGCACTTTGATAAGTGTAGGCTAACATACCTTGAGAAAGGATTAAGCCAAGATAATAAAGTATGATGTAATCAACATCCTAGAGAGGATGAGAAATAAACTCATACCTTGTGTTGATAATCATTTAATGACAAATGATGAGAACAGATAAGTATGATTGCATACTTATGATATGAATATATGCTCCTAGATGTGTGGAGCAATGAATTATGGTCTTGACTGATAATCTTAACTTGAAACCCTATTCGACTATAAAAGGAAACCCTAACCCTAATAATGGGGAAGGATGTATTTCTCTTCTTGCATAATCCTTGTAAGGCATGTTAAATACTTATATAACAAGTATATTGATTAATGGCCTTGTGACCCATGTGAATAAGTTATTGCCTAGTGAGAGGTGACAAGATGTGTAACGGACTTGTGAGCCATGTGAATAAGTTGCTTCCTAGTGAGAGGTGACAAGATGTGTAATGGCCTTGTGAGCCATGTGAATAAGTTGTTTCCTAGAGAGAGGTGAAAAGATGTGTGATGGCCTTGTGAGCCATGAGAATACTTGTACAACAAGTGAAATGAATACCTTGGTCTGAGGACCTAGAGGTAATGGTTACCTATTACATAGGTAACAATGCTATGTGATGATCTAAGGGTTTGAATACCCAGATCCAGTAATCATGATAATGATGTGAAGGGATGAGAATTCCCAGTAATGTGATAAGGGATTGAGATCCTAGGTATCATGTATTTTAATGATTTGAAAAGTATGTGATAGATGTATTACACCTTTCTTTGTAGCATTTGTTGTGATTAATAATAATAACTTGGTTGATGCTAAAAGAATGATGTAATGCACTTAATATATCACTAGAAACCATAAAATGTTGCCATGACCATAGATCCATCAGTGTCCAAATTTTCTGAATGGTGAAATGGGATCCCCGCGGCATAACCCAGAATGCATATTTTTGTATATGTGGGGGCATGGAGGCTAAGTTTCCATGTCTCAGTAATGTCATAAGAATGTCTCAATAGAGCATGGTGAACTGACCCATGGCTCAGAGCATGGTGCCTATGTGACCATGGCTCAGAGTATGGTGCCTAAGTGACCATGACTCGGTAACTGGGGATGGTTGTTAGTAGATGTTCCCCTAAGAGAGTACAGTTCATGTTGTGGCTCTAAGCGAGGATGCCTATGTACCCTGGCACAACTATATTGCAGCTGACACAAGATGTCCTACTAAGCCTAAGTGGTCTCGTACTGACCGAAACAAGTGAGGTCATAGCAACCGACTCTCCCATTGACCTTGTATGGTACTGACTTGAGAGAAGTTTTTGGTCGGTTGGAAGATGAATGGGGTATGCTTCATCTCCTTAGGGCATAAATGTGATTGTAAAATATGTTTAGTTGTGTAGCATATCTACTTAAGGATTGAATACGAGAAACATTATTTGATGTGCAATTCAGTTATACATCTTAGTTGATAGATTATATTTATGTTTCTTTACATTCCTTGCAAGTAGAGAGATGATCTATAACTCTACCATGAGTAGATGCAATGTTCTCCTTAATAAAGGAGATTACTTCATTCTATTCATACATTGAATTATCTTTCCTATTAATATAAAAAGAACCTCTTCTCAGTTTATAAATGCTTAGTTTATGATAATAATATGGTCGACGGAGAGTTATATCTCTCGCTGGGACAATTGTCTCACCCCATGGGATCCACATTTTTTTAGGTGGACGTGCACGGGGCGGCGAAGATCTTTCTACATAGGAGGAACAATAGATGAGGCAGCAGTGACATCTCAGGCTGAGTGTACTATCTGTCGTGTTTTGTAGATAGAAGTCCTATGTGTCGTCCCTATACTCTAAGGTCCTTGGAGTTGGTTCGTATTGGTTTCATGAATGATCTGAGATTTTGGCTTGAATGCCTCGAGGTTTTATGTTGCTCCAGTGTGTGTTTTGATAGAGCAAATGTTATATGTTGTCCTCAAGATAAGATGTTGTACAATGTAATCATGATATGTACGAGTTTTGGATCTTTTAGTAAGAGTTTTCTGGAAAAGGATCTCCTTGCAAAACGGTTTTAAATTTTAGTGATTTTTGTTAATCTGTTGATTATGTTTATTCCACTTAATTGGTAATGATTTGTTTGTCAGTTTGATGACGATCGCTTCATAAGGTCTCATTCATGGAATCTATTCCAATTATATTTTGCATGTAATGAACAAAACCATGATGAATGAGCAATTGTGGTAAAAAATACATTCTTTAGACAAGACTTATATAAACCTAAATGTCTATAGATTGCCTCAAGTGCATTTCTACCAAACAGTCCAAAGTTTCACAAGGGAAGTGAAATACATGTACAAATCCAAATTTGAAAATATTTCATCACAATCAAGTACTAATGGAAGCCTAATTACCAATGCATTTAATTCTATTTTGTCGATCAAATAAGTTAGATATTAAGCTACAACAAGATTTTGGAACAAAAAGTTTCAAGTTTGGGAAACTTTGATAAACTGGTGCAAAATGCCCCTATTCTCAAAAACATCAAATCTATAAATCAAGTGAGAACATGAAATCAAAGTTATAACTAATCACACACAAGATATTGTTGAAACCTACATGCAATGAAAGGTGGATGGATGGCATGGCAAACAAATTAACTTTATTTTGAGAAATTTCTAAAATGAAAGTAAATAAGATAATGAAATGAAAGTGTAAAAGATGTAAGATAAAAGTGTATATTATGATGGTTAGTCAAACTTTTTTATCATCCCAAAATTTTGGACAAAGGAACAAAATAACAAGGGATTATTGGTGTACCAAATCAAGCTTTAGATTCATAATGTCCCTCAACATGTAAGGCTTGGAATGGTAGGGAGATGGTCTACATAGCTTGAAGAATCTCTTTCACTCATAGTTTTGAAGTGGGGTCTAGCACGTCCATTCTAGTACATAATGAACATTGTTATAACCCCAATTTTTGGGTTCAAATAGTGAGAAATGTAATTTCTCATATTAAAGATAATTGAAAAATTAATGATATGATTTGTTTTGAATCAATGGATTCTCTTGACAATAGCCTTGACTGGTTGCTTTGTGGGCTTTATTGGCTATTGGGCCCAATAATAAGGAAATTCAATTACTAAATGGATAATTGAATTTTTAAGAAAAGAAATATGTTGAAACCTCTAGAAGACAAATCCAAAGAGGATTTCGTGCCTCTTGGGTTCCTTGGGTACCAAGGAGTCTGAGGTTGCAAAAAGAAAGCAATAAGAAAAGAAAAGATTAATTAAGTATTTCTTTATGAAGAAAGAAATTGGAAAATAACGATAAAATGTGGAAAATGAGTGGAAGGAAGTATAAATGAGATTTCTTGGGGAAATTTCGTATCCATGAGGTTGCTAATATTAAAAGGAATGCCAATAAGGAAAATAAAAGATAAATAAAAAGAAATCCTCAAAAAAGAGATGTTTTAATGAGAAATAAACAAGATAATGAGGAATAAGGAAGAATAATGCATTTAGATGCATCTAGAAGGATAATAAGTATCCAATAAAGAGAATTTCGAAATAATGGAGTATCTTGGGATCCAAGGAGTCCCAATAAAGAGGAAAGAAAGAGAAAATACTAAAAAGGCAAAATAAGAGGATAATGTGTTGCTTTATTAATGAATTATGGGGTTTTGTTTAAAAGGATGATATTTTCTATAAAGGAAAATAGGATTCCGTGTCTAAAGATTGAAAAACAAGAAACAAAGAGAATAAGTGGGATAATTTTCGAAATCCTAGAATTTATTGAAAAAGGAATATTAAAAGAATAAGTTAAGAGAGTGAGAAGATTTCTTCTCATCAAAGGAATATGTTCCCTTTTGAGAGGGGGGACTTGTTTCCACTAGGAAACATCTTGAGGTGCGAGTACCCACCACTATAAGAGGGGTAGAACTCTTGCCTCGAGATCCAGAGAGAAAACCCCCGTCTTCCTCTCTTCCTCATTGCTTCTTTACGTATGAAACCCTAACTATGAATAGCAACGCATCTACGGAGTAATGAGGGACCAAGGGATGACCTTGTTTGATGTGGCTTACTCCCACGACCTCAGGGGGAGGTTTTCCATTAGTTTCGTGCCCGGGATCGCGCGTGGCCACAGCAGCGTGGCTGCAGGGCCGCCGTGAGGTGCAGGCCCGGCCAACACAACCTGGCTGCTTTCGCCGCAGGTTCAAAGTGACCCCAGGTGTGTGGGGGAGCTTCGGAGGGGAAGGAGTGCTCCCTGGGAGTCGACAGACCTGAGAAAGGAGGGGGGGCACGCCTGCGTTTTGGCTGCAGCCGGCGGCCACGCCCTGAGTCAGAGGTTGAAGAAGATCGGCCCATTTTGACGTTTTTACCCCTCCGCGCTATGCATCGCCAGCCACTTGCGCAAGGGTAGAGTGGACATTCAGTTATGTTTTTATAACAGCAATGTGATGCATGGAAAGAACACGTGGCGGATTCTGGTTGGCCAAAGTAAGTGTTTTATTGCAAAAATCATATCTCTTAAACCGTAGGTCAGATAAAAACAAATAATATATGTATTTTGATCAGAAAAATGCAAGGAATCATTAAAAATATTGTTATAGCCTGAATATGATCCTAATTCGAAAAGGGGATAAAGTTGCTAACTTTAAATGCTTTAGTAGGAGAAAACCCTAACTCGATGATTCTATGGAATAGAGATGTTTAATGTGGATATTAACTCGTGTTAAGGAAGAGATGCTTTGGATGTCTAAGAAGTTAATTCATGGGCTAAAATGGGTTAATTTGGGGTTTGCATATGTTAACATACTTAAATGGGCCTTGAAACCCTAATATTAGTGAATGAGACCGTTAATGGCTTTAATTGATTAATTTCATAAGTAAAGTTGAAACATGTTGAATCTAAGATATTTAGAGTATAAAAGTTTTTAATTATGGGTAAAAACCCTAAATGTAGTAATTAGGGTTTTCTCTTGAATAAAAGGATGGATTTAATGATATATCAAGTTTATATGAGATTGGACTATAATGAACTTGTAATTAATGATAAATGCAGATAATGATCTTGTTATGGATTAAAAGGATGAATTAGTAGCTTCAATGTAAAAGAAGCTTAATGAGATTAATGGTGCCTTCAAATCCAAGAATAGGGTTATATGTTGTTAAGATAACCTTAATGTTGAAGAATAGATGAGATAATTAAGGTTTAAGAGTAATGGCATAAAATTAGGGTTTAATATGGTAAAAGATCAAGGGAAACCCTACTTGAAAATTGAAATCCTAAAATGGATACAGAAACCCTAGAAAGTGAATCCAAGCCAATAAAGTAGGTTCTTGATAAAGTGTGTAATAAATAGAGCACATATTCTTTTCAGGAATTATGTGATTGTTAAATTGCTTGGATTACATGCTTGGTTGGATTTGCTTAATACTTGTGGGATCATCAGATCAGGTATGTGGTTACGCTTATGGCTATACCGAATAGTTTTCCGAGGATTTTATCGACGTTTCCCTCGATGCTTGAAAATAACTGTCGAATGTCTATTTATTTCATGCAACTATAAAGTGACTATGATTATCACTATAGATGTGCATGTATAACTGGATAGATCTGGGTCCACCTCTGTTGCTTTGAAAAGGTTAAAAAGGGGGTAATCCTAGAGTAAGGTCTAGGTTACCGAGAGTTAGAAACTGGGCTACCTACGTGTAGTGTCATGAGACTCATTATCCTGCCATGAGTTAAGGAGTGGGCTACTTATGAGTAGTGCCATGTGACTCAACCCTAGAAACTGGTTCACTTATAGGTGGGACCATGAGGGGTTTAATGGGGATCTACCATATGGAAGGTAGTATCCAGGTCCACTGCAGGGATAGCATAGAGGATAGGGTACTCATGGATCGCGGAGTTATATTTAAAATGTAATCTTGGTTGTTAAATGATTAATTGAATGATTATGTCATTATCATAGTTGCACGTTTATTGTTTCCCCCACATACCATCTTCGGCTGACCGACGTTTTGTTTGTCGACGTTTTAGGAACAAGCCAAAAGGACAAATAGTAAATCGTCACATTGTGAATTACATGAAGAAAAATACAAGGAGGATTAGTTAGCGTAGAATCCTTAAGTGGATAGAAGTTATAAATCCAAAATTTCAAAAGGTATGCAAAGTTTATTTTCTTACAACTTTTCAGTTTAGTATGTTAAAATTTGATAATTATTATTGGTTAATTGTCGAACCTTGATCCGGAAGTCATGGGTGCGGCTTCGACCTCTCAGTCTCCCTTAATTGGGGGTTATCGGGAGGTGGGGTCGTAACAAACATTCTCATTCTTCTTTCTCATGCAACCATATGACAAACTAGACAAAGTAGCATGATTTTTCTGGTGACAAAATGGTCATTCTATTATGGACAATTTTTCAAATTCCCTAGATTTTGGGGATTTTTATTCATCAAATTTTGCTCTTGAGCTATGTAGGTAACTTCCATTCCTATGTTCCTATCCTAAAACTAACCACAAATAGAAAAACTATCAAGTATGGTGTGTGTATGTGTTTCTTGAAAAATGATCAAAAATATGATAACCAAAATTGGATTTGAGTGAAAAAATCTCAAACCAAGGTGGGTTGCCTCTCACAAGAGTTGAATGTAGTGCATTCATCGAATCTAGTTTTTGTTCTTATTCATCCTTTAGCAAAACATAAAGTGACATTCTTAAACTATAATGTTATTTCATTGGCATTCAAAACTTGCTCTTCTATCCAAGGGCCCACAACTTTCTTCCTCAATTTTTTCTTTCTTCTTCTCCTTTTAGGGCGATGATGTCTTGAAGAATTTGAGGGTCAACCTCAAGCTCATGAATCTAACCATCATTATTATATTACACACATGGATGTCATTATATGTTGTGTCCAAGAATGATCTTTACATGATTATGGCAATCTTCTTGTCCTCTGGCTCCATATCCAGAATAATGAAGTCTACTGAGAACACCACCACCGTTTTTGTATCTAGCATCACAAGAACATCAACAACCATGTCTCTTTGGACTTTTATAGATGGATCAACTAACTTTAATGTACATTTTTTTGGTTTTAAATTACCCAAGCTCAAATTCAGATAAAATCTATAGGGCATGTGGTTTACACTAGAACCCAAAACAATCAAAGAAGTTTCAATAAGATGTCCACCCATTTGGAAAGGGATGAGGGAGTTTGTAGTCCCTTTTTTAGGGAAAGTGAATGTTCCATGATAGAGATCACCTATTCAATGAGATTCACTTTCTTTGTCATTCTTCATGTAGTTTTCCTTTTGAAAGTGCAATCATCATTCAAGAATATTCATAAACTAGGATTTTCTTGATGGCATCAAGAAATGGATGTTGGCATATACTTTCCTAAATGTCTTAAGAATGTCTAAATATGCCTCTTCCAAAACATATGGAATGAGGAATTACCTCCCCTTTCTTGACTTGTATCACAATGAGGATCTTGGGGTATCATAGTAGGGATCCTTGGTGTTGCAGGTGGAACTCTAGGTATCATAAGTGGGATGGATGGAATAGATTTATTCCCAATTAGAGTAGTGGGTGAAACACAAATATTTTTGGTGATGAAGCATTTATATAACCTTGATCAAATAGCTCTTCTCCCCTTTTGGGCTACTCCAACATGTTTCTTCTCGTCAAGATGGTAACCACACTCACTTTCCCATGGCGAGAATTGGGAGCTTGTTATGTTTGTGGTGGCATTTTTAGTGGTCTTAGGAATTTTTGGTGGTCAGTTGGATATTGGGGGATGTATAATTGTTTTGGTGGTTGACCTCTTTGAGGCAGTTCTGGAGGGATGCATGGTTGTTGTTTCGGTTTTGTAGGTACAGAAGGGCATTGGTAGTTGAATTGGGGTTGTTGTAGTGGAGGATCATAGGGATTGGGGGTACCATGATATTGTTGTACATGTTGTGCTTACATAGGTTGTGGACCATACAAGCCTTGAGGGGCCACTACTTGTTCACTTGCATTTTTTGGGATCATTAAGGTTTTGGAAGGAAGCCTCCCCTCCTCTTGAAAAGCAAGTGTCAAGGCTAGCTGTTCTAGCATTTGTTCAAGCCTATCTGTGCTTTTTCTGTGAGAAGACAAATCTTTCTAAACCTAATTCATACTTCTCAATTTCCTAAGGACTTTAATGTCAAAATTTAAACTATATCTTTGGTCTCGATTTGGAATTGGCTACTCTTTAACAACATCACATTGTTGTTTCCAAGAAATTTGGATCATTTCTCCACTCTAGTGTGTAAGACCAAGGTTGTTGCAGTCCTAAAAGATGCATAGCTTTGACCTTCTCCTCAAGAGAATATATAGATTGCACTGAGTGATTTGAGGTGTCTTCCACTTGACTCTTCATAAATTGCATCATATCTACAAGCACCTTCATCGTTTGTCGGTATACCTCACTTGAAGAAGAATGTGGTGGAACAGATTTAGATGCAACAATGTTATATCATAATCACTTGCAGAACTTGAGGCTATGTATTGAATTCACTGTGAAGTATTAAAAAAGAGGTCATTATTCTTGAAGAGGCTTTTTCATGAAGGTACCACTACAAGATAGTATACCATGATTTGCCCTATTTGAGACAATCTGGAGTATAAAGATTGTACTAGCTACTTAAAAGGTACCTCATGGTGAGGACAATCCCTTAGAAGCTTTTGAATTGTAATGAACTAAAATCTGGGATCTTATTGTATTCCATTATTATAAGGTTAAAAATCTTGGCCCCCTAGATTTGACCAAACAAGTATAACAGTTATTCCTTAATGAACATTATTAATGCATATCACATATTATGTGCCAATAGGTTCTATAATCAATACCACATGTCATAATACACTCATATTAACATAATAACTTAATTACATGCTAACATGTAAGTAAATCCACATATGATTCTTTTGCAAATTAAAATGTTAATAATGGCTAAACTATGTTCAATAAGAGGTATGATGTTTTTTAGAATAACCATTGGTATCTACATATCCACAAATATGGATAATGTTCCTTTATTTGGATAAATATTGAATAAATGGACGAAATATTTTAAATAAGTAAAATATGGAATTTTGTGCAAAACAATATTGGAAAAGTCTTTTGGAAACAATGTGAAGATAATAGGACTCCAAAATAATAATGGTCATGATATACTATTATAAAATGTAAGGGGGTTGAGCCTAAAACCATAATTGTATTATAACTAATAAAAGGAAATCTCAAAAGTAAAATATTATGGTAAAAATGCGTTCCTAGGGTCTCAATTAGCTTGGGTGTTGAGTTCAACATTATTTGAACAATAGTAACTATCCTAATTTTATTTAGAAAAGCAAATATGAGAATTTCTCCAAAATATTATATAATATGTTTAGTAACTTTAAAAGTAAACACAAATTCCAAATTCGAATTACACCCAAATTAGTCTATGTGTAAATTTCCACATTAATTGAATGATCTTATTTATCCTAGTTTTAATTAGGAGAGAGAATATAACTTTGAGTCCAAAATATTAAATAAAATAATATTTATTCCTAAAATAGAAAATTAATGGCAAAATCAGACTCGTCATGTTTAAGTTATGTGGAGGACAAGTTTTACAACTTTCAAGTGTTCCTAAATGCCTCAAATTCATTAAGAAAAGAAAATGAAAGATTAGCCTAAAGAGATATGCTTCTATTCACTATTGACATGTACTCTATTGTACATATTACTTGTGTTATTTATCCCATATTTCTTAGTTGCGTTTGATGTTTTATTCACTTGTCCTATAAAAGAGAAGGCATTGTACTTAGTCTATTCACTTAATAGAAAACCACTTTATTGTCTAAATGGTATCAAGATCATCATTATCCCCCTTCCCCTCCCAACCCTAGTGCTTCCCTCCCATGCCCTAGCCGCTGCCACTCCCCCCCAACTTAGGATCATTACATATAACCAACCCATTGATAGGTTGCTCAGATTTGTAGGATAGAGAAGGCCACCTCCAATCTTATTTCAAGGTTTTACTTCCCTCCCTCTTCCACCCCCTTTCTTCTTCCTTTCCTACCCCATGCGACCACAACCGCCCTACCTCCCCCCATTTTCCTTCTCTGCCTACAACTTCCCTCTCCTTCACCCAGCCTCCCCTACCCTTCCCTCTCCTCTACCAAACTCATTGATGCCCCCCACCGCCGCTACCGCCAAACTCCACCACCCTATTGTCTCCACCCATATCCTCTCCCACCCTTTCCTACTCTCCTTCCACCCACCATGTCCCATCACCATTGCTGCTCCTCATCTCAAGCACCATAATCTCCATCTTCTAGCCTCTCCCATCCTTCCTTCCTCCTCTTCTAGACTCCTCATCATTTCCATGCAAATTTTAAAATATCATCTTGACTCCCTAAAGAGTCTCCGAATTCTATTTTCCTACTTCTCATGGTGGAGAACTGATTCTCTCAATGGTGGAGTAGGTTTTTATTCCATCTACTCTACCCCTTTGTGAGTTTCTATTATCTGACACGTTTGTATCCACTATCGCCCCAAAATGGGTTTCTTAGCATCTATTGACCATAGCTTTATTCTATCTATGCCCATAGTTTGTCTGGCTATTTCTAATTGTTGTTTCTACTTTCTACTTTCTACTTTCTTCTCTACCTCAGCTATAGATCTGTATGTCATGGCATCTACTGAGCCCCACGTTCTTTGTGTGTCACCACAGTGAAACTTGATGGCTCCAATTAGCATCTTTGGTCGGCCTCATTTATTTTTTATGTAAAGGCACAAGGTTGCTACTCACGGGTTACCACCAATCCTAAAACTCCTCTTGATGCATCGACGGATGACAAGACACAACAAGTCTATTCACAGTGGAGTAAGGATGAATAGGGTGTTATGTCCTAGATCATCAACAACATTAAACCAAGCATCATTTAGTCCCTCCTTTGCCTACATGATTCCAAGGCCATGTGGGAACAACTTTCCCATGTCTAATCCCATTAAAAAATCCCAAGAAGGTGTTAGAGTTTTTTTAAGAACTGGGCCAAGAAGGAGTTCTCCACTGATGCGTCTGTTGAAGACTACTACAACCGGTTCTCTGCCCTTTAGAATGAATATGAACTCTATCATCCTTTATCTGGTGACATCAAGGAAACTCAGAGACAACACAATGATCTAAAACTTATATATTTTCTTATCGGACTCCCTTCCTCATTTTCTAGAGTTGTTGATTAAATTCTTTCTAGTGATTGTCACAGAACCATTTGTTACACCAAATCCTAACTCCAAATGAAAATAGAGGCAATGGTATTATCAAAGTGTGAATGCGGAAGCATAAAGCTTAGCACGCATGAACAAATAATAAGATTAAAACACCAATCAAGGCTCAACATTGAACAAGTCTTATTAAGCAACATTGTTTATTACAAGCTTTCAATTACATATTCGAGAGTACAATTTTACAAGTCTTCTCATGTATATTAGGGATCATACAGAAAGTACACCTAACATAGATCACCAATCCCATCAATGTCTATCCATCTTTGAACATATAAAATATGTGTAACAAGGAGGATCAAGCACACGAGCTACAGAGTACAGGGCTAAAAGATACATATACATAAGTTTCACATAATTTGAAAAGATTTGCAGAAGTAACAAACAAAAATAAACAAGTTAAGTATTTAACAAAGTGAGAGCCCATATTTTATGTCATTTTACTCCAATCATACCAACAACATCATATAACATAAGGCCTTTGACCAACTTCCCATTGGAAGGGTCTATAAGGATGCTTAAGATTAGCTAGCCCTTTTATCAACATGGTCCTCCCTATCTGACAACTCAAGTAGGATGCCCAGTCTCGTGTCCTTACCCCAAGAATAAAGGTAGGTGCCCAAGTTTTGTATAATGGAGTTTCTATATTATGTTTGCAACTTACAAAATAATAGTACAAGATAAACATCGATTACCATACTAGAGTACTACATGGCAATATTTGAGCAAGTAAACAAGAATAAAACCCATATTCATATGATTATTAAAGCTCATACCTGATTTTAGAGATTTCATAACCTATCATTGACCATATAGATCTCAAGCAACACCAGGTTAAGCATACAATCTATATAGGCTAAGATAAGCACAATAAGGAACACATGGGGTGTTATAGTTTCAAGGATAACATAAAGTTATTTATTTCATAGTTAGGAGGGCAGAGAGGCATCAACGTTTCAAGGTTTAATCAAAATCATGCATTAAACATGGTCAAAGAAAGTGAAAGTTGTATTTGAAAAATAAAGAGAACTAGGAGGAGATTAGGATATATAAGTGTTCTATTTTGTAGGTCTTGTCAAGAGGATCAATTTGATATATAATATTGCATACTTTGGGTGAGGGAGCTAGGAGTTATGTAATTTAGAAGTTAAGCATGAAAACCATAGAGGAAGGGGGTCTAGGCGTTACATTTATTTACGTGTTGATCTTAGCTGTGGATTCCCCATCTTATGGATCACACTACTCTCCTCTTCAAAGTGTCACTTGTCTACTTAGACACAATTGAAACCATCACCCAGTGGCTAACCACTGCCATCAGTCCCTCGCCTTCGCGGTCCCCCCTCGACCCACACACTCGATGACCGTTGGATGTGACATCAAAGGTCCGGGTTTTGTCCCCACCCACTATTGTTTGAGCAGGGTTTAAACCCTACAACTACCTCTGCCATGGGAAAAGCTCTATGGTCCAGCCAGGGAAGTCTCCACATGGGAATTTGGCCTCCAAGAAGATTCTGCCTCGGTCCACAGCAGCCCCGCGAGGGCTTTGAAAGTTGGGCCAGTGGCCGAAGGTGGTTGAGGAGGCTCCCCTCCTTGGCGTCATGGATGGAGGCTGCGATGGAAGAAGAAGGGGTGTTGGGGTGATTTAGGGAATGAAAGGAGCATGAATAGGAGGGGAATGAGAGTGGGAGTCGAGACTAGGTCTTTGCCCAAGTTGTATTGGTACAAGCGGGCCAAAGAGGGTGCCTATCGGTTGCCCGAAAGGACTGCTCTACAATGTACGGAGCAACGAGGAAGATGAATGAGAGGCTTTAGATAGGTCCATCATGGTCCATGCCTAATCCAACACTAGTGAGCATCTTCTATCACAAACTCAAGATGAGGAAGAGGCTGGGCCATGGGCGAATTTGGGTCCAATAAGCTCAAAAAAACCAACAAAAACAAGTTAAAAAAGACATATCTTCACTATTCCATAACTTGGTCTAGGATGGTCTGATTGAGTCAATTTTTGTGTTGTTGGATTTTTAATTGATATATACAACATTATATATACTATGAGGCCAAAACATCATAGTAAAAAGGTTCAATTTACATTACAAGATGATGACATGATAAGGAATGGTACTTAGTTCAAAAGTGCAAAATAAAGTCACACATTGTTAAATCGATCATTGTAATCAGAATATCACAACTATCTAATTATGAAATTAACGTCTAATTGAGTAATAGACCACTTGATGGAAAATGAAACTAGTAATATAGGAGAGACAAAAGTCCAATATGTTACATCCTTCCCTCCTTAAAAGAAAATTTTGTCCTCAAAATTTGTCCAAGATCGTGCTCAAGAGTCAAAGTCAATATCCATAGAGTCTAGATATACAACCATGGTTTTCATGGCATTCCCCTTAGTGGCATGTACACTTATGTTATCATCATCAAGGTGTACTCATCTTGATTATATACATATAACTTAGTGTTCCATCATATTATGACATCATCATGGCATTGGGGTTTTCCCATCCCTTAGTATCCCTATGTTAGGGTTTTTGTTCATATCTTCATATGAGACCAAGGTGTTTTACCAAAATTTATGTTATCAATTCTCAAATGAATGTGTTCACAACCATGACTTCCAAATGGGATCACCATTTTTGGTGAATTTAGGAGATCATCTATTCATTCCACTCTCCTCATGTAGGCCAAAGCACATCAAAAAAGGGTTATAGAATTTATTTTTAGAAGGAAACATGGTAATACTACTACCATTACACAAGTATTTAAATAAAATTTCTTAGATATGATTCAGAGGTCTAACATACTTGAAGAGGCCATTATTTTTTTTTAGGTGAAATTTTGCAAGGCCATCACCAATGTTGTTGCACTCCCTCGGCACATGTCTGACTCGCTAGTTGGCATGTACCTTACAACTTTCTTGAATCATGAGAATTTCTATATAGAACCTAGGGCTAACCATCAGTGCCTATTAAATTATATCTACAACCTTTTTGTAGTCTGTCTCAACCTCCAGTTGGTCTATATTCATCTCGTGCACCTTCTACATTATGAGCTCGACCTACAGTGTTGAATCCCCTTTGATGTGCATACCAAATCTTGTGACCGGGTGTCATCTGATGTCCGAAGAAGCACAACTATGGTACTAACATTCTTAGTCCAAGTGGCATCTACATTCATCCTTATAGTATTAGGTGGAGGAGGGAACCAACAGTATGATTGTTTGTTTTTCTTATATGACTCTGAGATCTTCATGTCTAATTGTCAAGCTTGAAGAGAGTTTTCTACTTCCTTTTTTATGTAAGTAATCAGATGTCTAATAGTTTTAATAGAGTGTTCAAAGATATGGGAGTGTCTACAGATCTAGACATACCGACATGCAGTCATGAAGCAATTCTGTTGATCATCATCACATCGTAATTCGTCCTTTATCCAACTACCTAAATTGAAGTTGAAACAATTGCAAATATTCATTGTTGAAATAAGCCAGTCCAGATGCCCTTGGTATGCTTGCAACACTGCATGGTGTAGATGTTTGTTTCATCAGCCTCATGGCATCTTTCACACTTGGCCTCATTGGCTATGTGCATGTATACTTTCCTACTGTTAATTAGGATGGCATCGTGCATGAGTAGCCACATAAAAAAAATTACTTATGTTGCAACTTTGTCTTTCCATATACTCTTACATTCCCCCTCCACACAATGGTCTTTGTGGCTTCTTAATAGAATATATGTCATGCTTGCAAAGAACTGACCA
This sequence comes from Alisma plantago-aquatica, assembly GCA_963693085.1. NCBI lineage: Eukaryota > Viridiplantae > Streptophyta > Magnoliopsida > Alismatales > Alismataceae > Alisma > Alisma plantago-aquatica. The sequence continues at coordinate 1,052,886,504 of OY856413.1, read as the reverse complement.
TTCTCAGTTCCATTCTAGATTAACATGTCATTAACAGAGGTATTTGTTGGGGGAGTCGATTCTCAAAATATGGTTGGCGTGCATGTTGGGTAACCAGGATCTCATGAACTCCTCATCCCAATGCCCCCTATCTAGAATGATGTCGAAAACCTAAAGATCTGAGATATTGTCTGTTATGTCACATAGTGCTACTGTTTCTAGCATTGTGTCTTTCATAGACCATTTTTCCTTCTAGAAATATGTAGTTTTGCCATTTATGACCTGGTTATGGGAATTTTGATTGATGAACTCCTTTCCTTGAAGGACCACTCTTGCCAATCTTAACAAGTTTGATGTATTGCTTTTTGAATAGGTAGTGTACTTTGGTCCCATAAAGTTACACCAAATGGTGTTTCTTTTGGTAGAAACTTCCCACGTATTCTTAAATAGAAGGGAAAAGTTTCATTCGCGCATAGTGTGTATGTCGAGACCTCCGTCTTATTTACTACTAGTGACTTTCTCCCAGGCTACCAATGACATGGGATTATATTTGCTGTTCCCTCCCCATAGAAATCTCCTAATGCAACTATCAATCAGGTCACATAAACTCAATCGAAGTAACATCGTTTGCATGGTATAGGTAGGAATAGTAGATAGAGTTGATCGTATAAGGAAGCATCTTCCAGTGAGTGAGAGGCTCTTGGTAGCCTAACCATTAATTCATGAATCAACTTTCTTTAAAATATTGACATAGGTTTTCTTGTTGACTTTGGAATGAATGATGGGGACCCCCAAGTATTTACCCAGGTCCTTTTTCTCCTTGAAAGAGCCTAATTTGCTTACTCTCCTTTGAACCTATTGTAAGATGCTTGCTCCAAAGAATATGTGAGTCTTTTTTATGGATTTAGATTGACCCCATGCGATTTTGAATTTCTTGAAGCAATCCTTTTTGGCCTTCATCTACTTTCATGATGCTTTGCTGAAGAGGATTAAGTCATCAGCAAAACATAAGCGCAAGAGCTTGATTCCACTTTTGTTGAGTTTGAGTGGCTCCCATTCTCCTTGGCGTACTAAATCTTCTATCATCTAGCATAGTCTTTCTATGGAAAGCATGAAAATGTATGGAGACATTGGGTCTCCATGTCTAAGCCCTCTTCTTTCTTTGAATTGTTTAGATTATTCCCCATTCCACATAATTGAGCCTTCCCCTGTGAAGATAGAATTTAGTATGTAGGTATACACATTGGGTGGCAACATTAGTTTGTCCAGAGTTTCATAGAGAAAGGCCCATGTCATGCTATCATAAGCTTTTAAAAGGTCCACATTGATGGCCATGTATTTTGCCCCTTTTTTTCTTTTCAACATGTGTATGACCTCTTGGGTGATTTCTATATTGTCTATGATATGCCTCCCAGGCACAAATCTACATTGTTTTAGAGTTATCCATTCTTCCATATGTGGTTTCACCCTCTCCACCACAATTTTTTAAATGAACTTCAAGTAGATGTTGTTTAATGATATAGGGCATAAATACTCACATGATTCTCGTGAAGGGACCTTAGGAACCAAGACAATAGTAGAAGCATAGAGGTTATTACATAGAGGATGGCCTGTCAATGCATCCTTTACAGTGATTAACACAGACTCTTTCATAATTTCCCAGTTATGGATCAGGAACAAACCATTAATCTGATTCGGGCCTGCGGCCTTATAGGTATTCATGTTCTTAAGGACATTAAGCACTTACATCTCCGTATGTATATTAGCAATCACCTTCAGTTGAAATGGATCTAGTTTCTAGAAGTCATAGGGTATCCCTTCTAGCACTATTGTTCTATCCACATTTGTTTCTGTTATCCATTCCTTAAAGTGATTGCATACCAGAGAGTGAAGGGCAACTTCATCTCTTATCCATTCTCCTATCGCATTCTTCAATCTAGAGATAGTGTTAAACCTCCTTCTCTATTTAATGTAAGAATTATAATATTTTGAGTTTACATCCCCATTTTTGATCTAGATTAGATGACTTTTAAGATGTAACTCTTCTTCCTATTGTTTAAGCATAATATCAAGTTCCGTTTTCATGTCAATGTAAATCTCTTCATAGATTGGGTTGTAAGCAACTTCTAGTTCCTCCTCCAGTAAGCTGATGTTGCATAGGAGTCATGTCTTTTTTTTCATGCATTGCAAAGTAGCATTTCTGTCCCAACTAGATATCGCTTCATTTTTCATTACTAGTGCATCACTGAAATTGAGATTGTTTTTCCAATTAGTCCTTGGCATATATTTGAACTTGCTATCGTGCGACCACACTGCCTTTCCAAAGGAACATTGTTGTGTCATTCCCCATATGATGGATTTAACTAGGAGAGGGCAATGATCTGAGGGCATTTGGGGTAGGTGAATTACCATGAAGTTGGGGAAGTTATGGATAAAGCGATCATTGACCATTGCCTGATCTATTCTCTGTTGTATCTGGCCCCGTTTGAATGTGAACTTGGGTCTAGAAAACCCCAAATCAGATAAACCTACCTCAAGTAAAGTTTAATGGAAAGTCTTGGCTTCAACATAGTTATAATGAATTGTCCCACTGTGCTCGTCTGGGTGGATGGTGGTGTTCAAATCTCCCAACGCAATCCAAGGTTTATTGAAAGATTTTCCCATTCTGAATAGGTGCTTCCAGAAGAGGCTTCTAACATTTAAGTGTGGATTGGAATAAGTGAACGTAATAAGGGCCTCATTATTCAAGTAGTAGGTGATAGACTGTATGTGGTAATTAACAATATTAACCTTGCAATCTTGCTCATTCCAGCACATACAGATACCACCTGTGAATCCCCTAGCTTCAACGTGGGAGGAATTTTGAAATCCCAGGATCTTAATAGTCTTTGATGCCTTATTACCACTGATCCATGGCTCAAGGATCCCAAGAACTTTTGGTTTTTTATATTTGTAAATATTCCTATAGGACTATCCTTGTTTTAGAATTTACAATACCTCTGATATTTCAGCACATTATGTCATGCATTAAGACCAGTCAAGAAAGGGTTTGAACTATGATGTACCTCATGGGTTCAAGTTCTCCTTGTCAACATGTACATGTGGCTCCTTTTGGCCTTTTGTATTGGGTGGAATTCATGGTAGTGATATTTTGATGCTTGTTATTTCTTTTTCTATGGTTATTGGGCTTCTTATAGGTGGATCATTTGCTAGAATGTTTCTGACTTTACCCTTTCTCTTCATTTTAGTGGAGCTTCCTTTAGTCTGTCTTCCTTATGTGATGTGCACAATTGATATAGTATCATTAATTTCTTCTATCTATTTAGTAATGGATTTTTTTGCTTCCTTTGTGAATGTTTCTCCTGTAATGATAGGGGTGTCAATATTGTCCATAACTACAACTTCAACCACTTCATCAACATACAGGTTCACTACCTCATGACTACTCTTCCTCTATTCAGTTATTGGAATGGTATCTACCTTCATACTGGTGTTGTATTCACTCGAATGTTTGGTCATTGTTTGAGTGGTCTGGGTCACGATGTTTGCTTGCATATTATTTATGTCTCTCAAAGCTTCCCTATTCTCTCTATCTCTATGTTGGCCGTTTGCTTGTTGGTTAGCTTCTTTGTTTTCTAGACTTTGGACGGTCTCCTGGTTGCATTCTGGGTTCATTCTATTGTGGTGTGTGCAATCTCATTCCATTGTTGTATCCCGAGATTGTCTTCTTCATTGAACATAGCAAATAGATTGTTGGGTTCAGGTATAGATGCACTGTCATTGTTTGCATCATATCTCTCTCTTTCGCTTCTTTTCCTCTTAGTTTGCCACCAATCTGTCGTTCGATTGTCATCTTGCGTAGTACACTCAGATTGCTTCCTTCCACTCCCATCTGTTTCACCCTCAGACTATCCCATATTTTGATGTTCTTTAGAGGTATGTCCCTCCATGCCACAGGCTATGCAGGCCCATGTAAATCCTTCATAGATCACCTCAAACTCAACTCTATTTATCAAAATAGTCGGTATGAATAGCTTGGTAGTGTCTACTTCTACATAGAGCCTTGCAAACTTACTGTAGGAACGATTAGCGGTGTGAGAATCCACTTTGATCAACCTACCCAAGGCCAACCCTGTGTACTTGAACATTGTTGGCACATACATATGGAGAGGTAGGTTAAGGATCCACACCCAGGAGACTATAAGCTTCAGTGTTTCCTCCTTCGGCTTGAATATAGGATACCAATCCCAAATTAGGAGGTTAAGCCCAAAGATTTTCTAGGGCCCCCTGTGAGGGAAGATTCATAATCTTATTTGCAAGAGATTTGGATGATGAAATGTCTAAGATCAAGTTCATACATGTTGAATTGACTGATGATACCCCACAAAGGTTTTAGTTTGTCTCGTAAATTCATGTAGTCGATGTCTTCTCCAAGAAGGTGAACCACCATAGCATATTTCCATGGTTGTATGAGATTATCCTCTGCCTCTGGCACTATAGATAGGGTCGGTACTCCTTCAATCTCATTCAAGGTAACATCTTCACATGATAGTCCATCTTCAAATAGTTTCTCCAGGAAATAGTCAGACTTGTTGGAGCCTAGGTTTCCTGCAACAACATTACTGAAAGAAGTAGGCCTTTCTGTATTAGGTAAAATGTGTGAGGTAGATATCATCATGTCTATTTGGTACTTCATCATAGATCCATCTCTCTCCCTCTCTCCATTGTGGGTACAACTATGATTTCCTTATTGTTGGACATCTGCCTGCTATCCGCCTCTTATACCAGAAACTTAGAATTACATACCAATTTCTGGGATGGAAAACCATGTCGTATGTGAACAAGCCATTTCCTTGGTGGCCTCTCCATCCTACGTCCAATGATCCCCAATATCATCATTGTCGTGATGATCTTCTCTGTGTGCATCGGGATCCATCTCTCTAGCATCACCAGTGCTACCATCTCTTCCCCTACATCCCCTAGGTTTTCCCATCCGCTTTTAAATGGGATCACCATTGAATGTGTATATTTCATAATTACACTAGATTTCATGAATGTTTTAGTTTCCTCAAGTTATGCTAGTTATCAATAATTATGTTCTTTTCCCCTCTAGGCTTGAAATTAAGCAATTTATTCATCATGTCATTGGATTTAAGACCCCAAGAGTATCATTATTTTTTAGCTAATCATTTTTCATTTGGGTATGAAATTAGGCAAGTTACCCTTGATTATTCAACATAAGATCTCTAGGGATCATCATATCAGGTTCATGATTTCAAAACAACATCTTTCATGTATGGCATGATTTCTTATTAGTTCTAGCTTATGGGAGTGACTTATCATACACATATCAAGTTTATCATAGGTGAGATTTATAATGTATCATGTATCATTTGAGGAATAACATTATCATCAACATCTAGGTTTCAAATATATCTCACTTGTATCTAGAAATGGCTCCACAATCTCAAGCCACTCAAGCTAAAACCTATCTATGTCCAACAAGACATGATTACCACAACCATATACCCATAATAAAAAATTTAGCCAACTTTTAAAAGCAAGGGCAACCACTAGATTCCTTAACATCAAGCCACTAACGTGAGTTTGAGTCTCATCATTAAGATCGCATGTCATGTACATCATCTAAGGGTCTTGGGACATCTCCCTCACCTATATAGAAAATATCATATATTCAATTACTTCTTTCTCTAGGGTTAGATCTTTTCATAAGAAATATAGGGTTCAATATTTTAAAGGAAACCACACACTCGGTGACTCAAATCATATACTTATAAGAAATCTATCTAAGGACTCATAGATAGGTATTTCATCGTGCATATTTATTAACATTTCACATATTTTGGAGTTTAGGTACTCTGATCTTCTCTCGTGGTGGGTCGACTCATGTCAAGAGATGAACCTTTTCATATGTCCCATGGTAGAGGTCCTACTTTGTAAAGAGATTGAGGCACGTGTTGGTCACAAACCATACATCACATATCATATCTCAACACATACAAGACTAAGCACAAGCAAGAATGCCAACCCACTAGCTATCTTTAGCCCAACAACCAAGTCCTGTGTACCTTACATGGTTCTAGATCTACATGGGGTTGCATGGTTAAACACTTCTCATATCATAAAATGTAACATGGATCATCTTGAACATTTCATAACATCACATCAACATTTCTCTCATCATCATCCTCATCATCATCATCATCATCATCATTGTCATCATTTTCATCATCATTATTATAATCATCATTATCATCATCACCATCATCATATAGGCTTACTTACTAGCCTAACTTTCATCATGGATATAGACAAATATAAAGACTATGACTATCATCTAAACTCTCTCATCTAGACTTGATGTTACATATCTTCTCTTAAGTTAAATTGAAACTCACTAACTTTCTGTGTGTGGTAACATTTTCCATATGTACATATACTAATACTTGAAATAGTTTTTCTCCAACATTGAAACAAGCGATGAAAATCACCATACTCCATTCAAATAAAACCAAAACCCAAATGAGTTACCACACTCATTAGGCAGCCTAGTGCCATGAAACCTAGAGAACTAGAAAGAACATGGTGCACACCTATGTAGCTACCCTAAGCACATAACAGGAATATATGTCTAGGTTGGTAAAAGGAACTCCCTTTTCTCACCCTCCTGAACCTACAACCCATACTAAAGGACAGAAGGAGGAGAAAAAAATGTTCTAGGTATTACATAAGTCTATGCCTTGTTCTAGACCATCTAGGTTCTAACCTAGAGGCTAAGTCAACTTAGTCCACTAGGAAAACTTATTAATTTTCTAAGATTGATATGTAAGGTTACGTTTAGTATGTGTTTCATATGAGGAATGTTTGGTGTAGTTATTTTTCATGCTTTGATACCATCTATCATGGAACCATTTGTTACCCAAATACTAACTCTGAATGACTATAAAGTCAATAGTGATAGGACCTAGGCATCTGCACCTATCATAGTGTTATCAAAATGTGAATGCAAAGCGTGAAGGTTCACACACATGAAAAAATAACAAGATAAAAGCATGAATCATAGTCTCAACATTCAACAAGTATTATTAAGGCATATTCTTTATTACAAGCTTTTGATTACATATTCAAGAGTACAAATTTAGAAGTCTACTCATGTATAGTAGGGATCTTACAACAAGTACACCTGACATAGCTCACCAAGCCCATTAATTTCTATCCATCTCTGAACCTATAAAATACATGAAACAAGGTGGGTCAAGCACATGAGGTGCTAAGTACGGGACTAAAATATGCATATACATAAACTTTGCATAATTTGAAAAGATTTGCAGAAGTATCGAACAAAAATAAACAAGTTAAGTATTTAAAAAAGTGAGAGCCCATATTTTATGTCATTTTAATCCAATTATAACAACAACATCACATAACATAACGCCTTTGACCAACTTCCTATCAGAAAGGTCTGTAAGGGTTCTCAATATTAGCTAACCCTTTTATCGACATGGTCCGCCCTATCTTGACAACTCAAGTAGGACACCCAACCTCGTGTCCTTACCCTAAGAATATAGGCAGTTGCACAAGTTTTGTATAATGTAGTTTCCATATTATGTTTGCTAGTTACAAAACAATGCTACAAGACAAACATCGACTAAAATACTAGATTACTGCATGGCTATATTTGAGCAAGTTAACAAGCATACATATGTATCACATTCAAGCAAGAAATCCATAGTCACGTAATTATTAAAGTTTGTACTTGATTTTATAGATTTCATAACCTATCCTTCACCATCTAGATCTCAAGCAACACCTGGTTAAGAACAATATTGCATACATGCATTAGATTCTCACATTAACTCTAATTAGCTTCATTTTAGGGTTTTGGCCAAGTTAGGTTCATAGTTGGTTAATTTCATATTTTATGACCATTTACTAATTTGGGGTCCATCATAAAGGCTTGGTTCAAGTTTCATATCATCTTGAGGTTTCATATGGACATTGCAAGATTTTAGTCATTTATGTACATAACTAGGTCATAAAGCTCATAATAAGGAAACAAAGGTCAAGTGTCATAAAATATTGAGAGAAAATCATAAAAGATAGTTTATATCAGCAAGATAGGAGATAAGAGTACATTTGAGGATAATTGTATGCCCCCTACGGTCAAGGCATCAAGGTATAACTTGGTATCAACACATCAACATACATGTAAGATCCAACAACAAGACTTGTATGGTTAGGGTCCAACATATATGTCATATGGGACATGCACATCAAGACAATCATAAGAGAGGATACTTCCTGATTTGGGAAGGGGGGACATGAGATCAAGACCAATATCACATTTGGGGCACAAAATTAGACAAACAAGCCAATGGTGTCAAATTAGGTCATCACTAGTGGACTTAGGGTCACATACACCATCATATAAAGATATAGTGTGAATTTTGGGTATTAGGACATTTGTACATCATGGAGTTACTGATTTCAAGAATGCAAAGGCATTTGATGTACAATGTAGGTCAAACACATCATTTGATTCAGGTATAAACAATCATAGCCTTTAGGGTCACATTCATGCATAAAACCATATAGGCCAAGATAAGCACAATAAGGAACACATGGGGTGGTATAGTTTCAAGGATAACATAAAGTTACTAATTTTATAGTTAGGAGGGCAGAGAGCATCAGAGTTTCAAGGTTTAATCAAAATCATGCATTGAACATTGTCAAAGAAAGTCAAAGTCATATTTTAGCAAATAAAGAGAACTAGGAGGTGATTTAGGGTCTACAAGTTATTACATGTTGTATGTCTCATCGAGGGGATCAATTTGATATTTAATATTGCATACTTTGGGTGAGGGATGCAGGAGTTATGCAATTTTGAAGTTAAGCATGAAAACTATAGAGGAAGAGGGTCAAGGCATTACATTTATTTATGTTTCGATCTTAGCCATGGATTCCCCATCCTCTAGACTGCACTACGCTCCTCTTCCCAACGTCACTTGGCCACTTAACCACAGTTTAAACCATCACCTAGTGACTGCTCACTGCCATCAGTCCCTCGCCATCACGGATCCCCCTCCAGCCCACGTACTCGATGACAGTTGTATGTGGCATAAAAGGCATGAGTTTCATTCCCTCCCACTACTGTTTGAGCAGGGCTTGCAACCCTACAACCACCATCACTGCGGGGCAAGCTCTCTGGAGCAACTAGGGAAGACTCTACATGGGTAGTTGGCTGCCAAGAAGATGTCTCCTCACTCCGCAGTAGCCCCACAAGGGCTTTAGAATTCAAACCAATGGCCAAAGGTGATTGGGGAGGCACACCTCCTTGGCATCATGGATGGAGGTTGTCATGGAAGAAGAAGGGGTGTTGGGGTGATTTAGTGAATGAAAGAAGCAGAAAAAAGAGGGGAATGGGAGTGGGAGTTGAAACAAGGGTTTTTCCCAAAGTTCTATTCATCCAAACTGGCCAAAAAGGGCGCCTATTGGTTTTCATAAAGGACAGATCTACAGTGTACGGAGCAACGAGGAAGAGGAAGAAGTGGCATTGGATGGGGGTCCATCATGGTCCATGCTTGATCCAGCAGTGGTGAGCATCTGCACTCACCTACCCAAGTTGAGGAAGTGGTTGGGCGGTGGGCAAATTTGGGCCCAATAAGCTCAAAACAACCAACAAAAACAAGTTCATAAGACATATATTCATTATTCTCTAACTTGGGCTTGGATGGTCCAATTGAGGCAATTTTTGTACCATTGTATTCATAACTGAGAGCTTTAGGATATGATAAATAATAGGAGGCCAAAACACCATAGTGACAAGGTTCAATTTACATTGTAAGACAGTGACATGATAAGGAATGGTACTTAGTTCAAAATTGCAAAATAAAGTCACACATTGTAAATCGATCATTATAGTGGCCAAATAAAATGTCACAACTCTCCAATTATGAAATTAACATCAAATTGAGTAATAGACCACTTGATGAGGGAGGAAAATAACAAGATAGGAGAGAGACAAGTCTAGGTTGTCACATCCTTCCCTCTTTAAAAGAAAATATCATCCTCAAAATTTGTCCAAGATCATGCTCAAAGAGTCATAGTCAATATACATTGAGTGTAGGTATCCAAAGATTGTTTTCAAGGCATTCCCCTCAATGGGATGTACACTTAGGTTATAATCATAAAGGGTGTACTCATCTCAATTATATACATATTACTTAGTGTTCCATCATATTATGACATCATCATGGCATTGGGGTTTTCCCATCCCTTAGTTTCCCTACATTAGGGGTTTTGTTCATATCTTCATAGGAGACCAAGGTGTATTATCAAAGTCTATGTTATGAAATCTCAAACGAACATGTTCACAATCATGATTTCCAAATGGGAACACCAATGAATGTGTATATTCCATCATTACACTTGATTTGATTCATGTTTTAGTTTCTCAAGTTATGGTACTTATCAATAATTATGTTTTGTACCCTTCATTAGGCTTGAAATTAAGCAATTTATTCATCATATCATTTAATTTATAAACCCAAGAGTATCATTATTTTTTAGTTAAACATTTGTCATTTGGGTATGACATTAGGCATGTTACCATGATTATTCAAGCTAAGATATATAGGCATCATCATATCAAGTTCATGATTTAATAACTACATCTTTCATGTATGGTATGATAACCTATTATATCTAGCTTATGGGAGTGACTTATCGTACACATATCAAGTTTTAACATAAATGAAATATTTTGTGCATCAAGTATCATTTGAGGAACAACATTATAATCAACATCTGGGTTTCGCATATATCTCACTTTTATCTAGAAATGGCTCCACAAGCTCGAGCCACTCAAGCTAAGACCTATCTATGTCCAACAACACATGATAACCACAACCATATACCCATAAAAAAAATTCTACCCAACTTTCAAAAGCAAGGGCAACCACTAGATTCATTTACATCAAGCCACTAACCCTAGTATGAGGCTAATCATGGAGATCACATGTCATGTACATCATATTAGGGTCTTGGGACATGTTCCTCACCTATATAGAAAATATCATATATTTAGTTGCCTCTTTATCTAGGGTTTGATGTTTCATAGGAGATATAAAGTTCAACATTTTCAAGGGAACCACACACTAGGTGACTCAACTCATATACTTAGAAGTAATCTATGTAGGGACTCATCGTCATGTCTTTCATCGTGCATATTTTTCAACATTTCACATATTTTGGAGTTTAGGTACTCTGACCTTCTCCCGTGATGGGTCGACTCATGTCAAGCGATAACCCTTTTTGTATGTCCCGTGCTAGAAGTACTCCTTTGTAAAGAGATTGAGGCACGTGTTGGTCGCAAACCATATATCACATATCGTATCTCAACACATACTAGACTAGGCACATGTAAGAATGCCAACCCACTATCTATCTTTAGCACAGAAACCAAGTCATGTGTACCTTACATGGTGCTAGGTCTAGATGGGGTTGCATGGTCAAACTCCTCTCATATCATCAAACATAACTTGGATCATCTTGAACATCAAATCAACATTGTCATCGTCATTGTCTTCATCATCATCAACATCATCATCATCATCATTATCATCATTATTATTATTATCATCATTATCGTCATCACCATAATCATCTAGGCTTACTTACTAGCCTAACCTTTATCATGGATCTAGAAAAATCTAGAGACTACAACTATCATCTAAACACTCTCATCTAGACTTGATGTTACATCTCTTTCTCTTAGGTTACATTGACACTCACTTCCTTACTACGTGTGGTAATATTTTTCATATGTACATATACTAATACTTGAAATAGGTTTTCTCCAATGTTGAAACAAGCGATGAAAACCACCACACTCCATTTGAATAAAACCAAAACCCAAACGAGTTACCACACTCATTAGGCAGTCTAGTGCCATGAAACCTATAAAATGAGCAAGAACATGGTGCACACCTGTGTTGCTACCCTAAGAACATGTCATGAACATATATCTATAGTGGTGAAAATAACTCCATTTTCTCATCCTCTAAACTTATAGCCCATACTACAAGATAGAAGGAGGAGAAGAAAAAAAGGTTCTAGGGATTACACTAGTCTACACCTAGTTCTAGAACATCTAGGTTCTAACCTAGAGGATAAGTCAACTTAGTACACTAGGACAACTTATTAAGTTTATAAGATTGAGATGTAAGGTTATGTTTAGTTTGTGTTTCATGTGAACAATGTTTGGTATAGTTATTGTTCATTCTATGATACCATCTATTACAGAACCATTTTTTACCCAATTCCTAACTCCAAATGACTATAAATTCAATGGAGATAGGACCTGGGTATCCGTCCCTAGCATAGTATTATCAAAGTGTGAATGCAGAAGCATAAGTCATAGCATACATGAACAAATAACAAGATAAAAGCACCAATAATAGTTTCAACATTCAACAAGTATTATTAAGCAACATTGTTTATTACAAGCTTTCAATTACATATTCAAGAGTACAATTTTACAAGTCTGCTCATGTATACTAGGAATCTTACAACAAGAAAACCTGACCTAGATCACCAATCCCATAAATGTCTAGCCATCTTTGAACCTATAAAATACATGAAACAAGGAGGGACAAGCACACGAGGTGTTGAGTACAAAGCTAAAAGATACATATACATAAGCTTTGCTTAATTTGAAAAGATTTGCAGAAGTAACAGAAGAAGATAAAATATACAACGTCAGTATTTAACAAAGCGAGAGACCATATCTTATGTCATTTTATGAAAATTATACCAACAACATCATATAACATAAGTCTTTTAACAACTTCCCATCGGAAGGGTCTCTAAGGGTGCTCAATATTAGTTAACCCTTTATCAACATGGTTTGCCCTATCTTGACAACTCAAGTAGGATGCCCAGCCTCGTGTACTTACCCTTACAATACAAGAAGGTACACGAGGTTTGTATAGTGGAGTATTATGTTTCTAAGTTACAAAACAGCGGTACGAGACAGACATCGAGTACAATACTAAAGTAATATATGGAAATATTTGAGCAAGTAAACAAGCATACATATGTATCACATTCAATAAAGAAATCCATAGTCATATAATTATTGAAGTCCATACCAAATTCTAATAACCTATCCTTGACCATCTAGATCTCAAGTAACACCTGGTTAAGCACAAGATTGCATACTTGCATTAGATTCTCATCATTAACCCTAATTAGCTTCATTTTAGGGTTTTGGTCAAGTTAGGTTCATAGTTGGTTAATTTCATATTTGATGACCTTATATTGATTTGGGGTCCATTATAAAGGTGTGGTTTAAGTTTCAAATCATCTTGAGGTTTCATATGGACATTGTAAGATTTTAGTCATTTATGTACATAACTAGGTCATAAAGGTCATAATAGGGAAAAAAAAGGTCAAGTGTCATAAATATATGAGAGGAAAGCATAAAAGATAGTTTAGATCAGCAAGATAGGAAATAAAAAGTATATTTGAGGATAATTGGATGTCCCCTAGGGTCAAGGCATCAAGGTCTAACTCGGGATCAACACATCAACATACATGCAAGATCCAACAACAAGACTTGTATGTTTAGGATCCAACAAATATATCATATGGGACATCCACATCAAGACAATCATAAGAGAGGATACTTCGTGATTTGGGAGGGGAGGACATGAGATCAAGATCTATATCACATTTGGGGCACCAAATTACACAAACAATCCAATGGTGTCACACTAGGTCATCGCTAGTGGACTTAGGATCACATACACCATCATATGAAGATATAGTGTGAATCTTAGCCATTAGGGCATGTGCACATCATGGAGTTACTGATTTCAAGAATGCAAAGGCATTTGATGTACAACGTAGGTCAAACACATCCTTTGATTAGGGTATAAACATGCATAGCCTTTTAGGGTCACATTCATGCATAAAAGCCATATAGGCCAAGATAAGCAGAATAAGGAATGCATGGGGTTGTACAGTTTCAAGGATAACATAAAGTTACTGATTTGGATCAAAGTTTCAGGGTTTAATCAAAATCATGCATTAAACATGGTCAGTGGAAGTCAAATTCGTATTTTAGAAAATCAAGAGACCTAGAAGGAGATTTAGGGTATGGAATTGCTCCATGTTGTAGGTATCGTCGAGAGGATAAATTTGATATATAATATTGCATACTTTGGGTGATGGAGCTAGGAGTTATGCAATTTAAAGGTTAAGCATGAAAACTATAGAGGAATGGGGTCAAGACATTACATTTATTTATGTGTTGATCTTGCTCGTAGATTCCCCATCCCCTGGACCGTGCTATGCTCCTCTGCCCAATATCACTCGACTGCTTAGCTGTAGTTAAAACCATCACCCAGCATCTTCTATCTGCCATCAGTTGCTCAGCATTGTGGATCCCCCCTCCGGCTCACATACTCTATGACTGTTGGATGCAACATCAAAGGCCCGGGTTTTGTCCCCTACCACTACTGTTTGAGCAGGGCTTGCAACCCTTTAGCCACCTCCATCTAGGGAAAGCTCTCTAGATGGACTAGGGAAGCCTCCACATGGGTATTTGGCCACTGATAAGATGCCACCTTGCTCTGCAGCAGCCCTACGAGGGCTTTGGAAGTCGAACCAGTGGCTGAAGGTGGCTGGGAAGGCTCACCTCCTCGGCGTCGTAGACGGCGGTCTCCATGGAAGAAGAAGGGGTTTCAAGGTGATTTAGGGCATTAAAGGAGAGAAAAAGGAGGGGAATGTAAGTGGGACTCGAGATGAGGGTTTTTCCCAAGTTATATTCATCCAAGCGGGCCAAAGAGAGCACCTATTGGTCGTTAGAAAGGACTGCTCTATAATGTACGGAGCAACGAGTAAGACAAAGGAGATGTGTTGGATGGGGGGTCCCCTGATCCAAAGTGGTGAGCATCTTCACTCACCTACCCAAGCTAAGTAAACGGTTGGTCCATGGGAAAATTTGGGCCCAATAAGCTCAAAAAATCAACAAAAAAAGTTAAAAAGGCATATCTCCATTATTCAATAACTTTGGCTAGGATGGTCCAATTGAGGCAATTTTTGCATCATTGGATTCATAATTGAGAGATCTACAAAATGATATTTTACAAGGTTCAATTTACCTTGTAATATGGTGACATGGAAAGGAATGGTACTTAGTTCAAAATTGCAAAATAAAGTCACACATTATGAAATGGATCACTCTAGTGGCCATATAGGAATGTCACAAATCTCTAATTCTAAAATTAACATCAAATTAAGTAATAGATCACTTGATGTCAGAGGAAAAGAACAAGATATGAGAGAGAAAAGTCTAGGTTTTCACAATAATCCTCTTCCTACTCTTTGAGATGTGCTTAATCATGTACAACAGTTACCATCAGTGACTTCTCTTCCTTCTATTGAACACCCTGCTCTTCTTTTACGCTCTACTAATAATAGTCATAGATGTGGGCATGGTCATAGCCATGGATGTGGTGTACGTCCTCCTCCTACCTTGGACCACACTTATTTTACTACACCAAGTCAGGATCAACCCATTGGTCCTCACTTCTGCAATTTCTGTGGACATGACAATAATAATGAAGACCGGTGTTGGGTCAAACATGGAAAGCCTTCTTGAGCTAACTAGGTCACCTATAATGTGGCTGAAGACACTTCTACTACTAATCACACTTTAGCTCAACCCTCTTCAACCTAGGTCCAACCTAAGTTCTAGAAGCTCTTACAAGAGCACATGTCCAATCTACCATCTACTTCAGAGGTATGCTCGTCTGCCTTGCTTGTTGCTCCATCTACTAGTAAAAATAAATGGTGCATTGACATTGGTGCTTTGATACATATGGTTGCTGACTCTGATTTATTCTCTGCTCTAACAAGATCCACTCACCTACCTCTCTGGTAACAATAGTTGATGGCTCTCAAATAGCAGTCATGGCATTGGGATGATTCCTTTATATTGAAACTTGCATGTAAAATGTGTCTCATATGTTCAGAGATTTACTTTTAATATACTTTTTGTTAGTAAAAATATGAAGAGCCTTCAGTTCTCTATTATGTTTGACTGTTAGTGTTGTGCTTTTCAAGATCTCTACATGAGGATGAGGATTGGTCTAGCCCATGAGGGACCATATGGGCTCTACTACCTGGATGGACCGACATCAGTTCTGTTATGCTATTGACATATATTACTGGGATGCAATGGCATTACTCTCTTGGTCACCCATTTTCTTATAAGTTGAAATGTTTATTTCCTGCTTTAGCTTATACGAGTTTTACTATGAATCTTGCTAGTATAGCAAACACACCCAGTTTGTTTTTCTTGAAAAAGAAAGAAATTGGTTCTAAATGCATTTTTGATATTTTTCATGTAGATATACGGGGTCCCTATTCCATTACAAGTCATTCTATTGTTAGATATTTTATGACATTCATTGACAACTTTTCTCGAGCTACATGTTTATTTTTACTTAATCTGAATATCTCAAATTCTCGCGAAGGAAAGGTCTATTTTACAAGAAACATGGCCATTGCAATCTTTATGGTTTCTTAGACTTTGATTATGCAGGGAGTATATGTGATTTCAAATCTATATCTAGATATTGCACATTTGCTGGAGGAAACCTAGTTACTTGGCATAGAAAAAAGTAGAAGGTGATATCTAGATCAAGTGAAGAATCAGAATAGTTATGGCTCATACTGCATGTGAAATTATGTGGGTTCATAGCAAAAGGTAGAAGGTGGTATCTAAATCAAGTGCAGAATTAGAATATAGAGATATGGCTCATACTGCATGTGAACGTATGTGGGTTCAAAGCCTTCTCAAAGAATATGATATATCTGATATTAGTCCTATTCTGATGTTTTGTGACAACAAAACCTCTAATTTTATTGCAAGCAACCCAACCTTTCATGACCACACAAAGCATATTAAGATAGATTGTCACTTTGGTCAAAAATCTATTCTTTCTGGACACATTTGTAGCCCACATCTCAATACTAAAAACTAAGTGACAGAAAGCTTCACCAAGCTTCTACCTAAATCTCAACTCAAGACTCTAGTGGACAAGTTGGGCATGCTCGACATCTATGCTCCAGCTTGAGGGGGGTAAAGAAATAACAAAGAGATATTCTTCTATTTACTATTACATATGCTCTACTATACATCTTACTTGTGTTATTTATCCCATATTACTTAGCTATGTTTAGTGTTTTATTCTCAATTTTAGTCACTTATTAGAAAACCACTTTATTATCTATAAAGCCCAAAAATATTAAATTTACTATTGAAAAGAAAACATCTAATATAATAAATAAATAGTATAATTCAACTTTTCTAGATTATACATATATAATTTATTAGAAGTTGTAATAAATAAAATTTTGGTGTAACATAAAGAGAAACAATGTTGTATCTAAATCTATGGAAATTATCATGGTGGAAAATCTTAATATGAACTTATTTTTCAAATACAATATGAGTGTTAGAAATATAAACCCAGGTCATGGCAATAATGTGGAATATACAAGGTATTTAATAAATTAGAACAAAATTTAAAGATCTAATTCTCTCTTCTTAACGTTTGAAAGCTAAATAAATGAAAATTATAATGTTATCATATCATAAAGAAAATAAATATTTTAGCTTGATTATATATTTTTTTGGAAACAATTAAACATTACCAAATTTATATAATCAATTCCTTAATCCAAACAAGATCTAACAATAATATTGACTAAATGATTTCCATAGTAAACCTCCCTATTACCTCCTAAAACCATTAACAACAAGAAATTAAAAGGAAAATAGTTTGATAGATAATGTTTACACTCTTTAAATTTGAAACTCAGGTGTCTATAATAACTGATTTTGCATATATAAATTTATTAGCACCTGTCTCCTCCACAAATAATTAATATAAAATATATTAGCAATATGTACAGTTGCCCCAAATTTGGAATTTTGGATCTAACTTGGCATTAATTAAATAGATGCCTTGTGTTATCAAAATAAATAAACATATGCCTTCTATTGGAATAAAATTGTTATAGATGTTTTCAATTACTCTAAAGTGAGAAGAAAAACATTTTCAAAAAGTTAATTGGTAATGGGGTTAATAAGTATATATAATAGGTTCATAAATGGAAGAATAGAAAAGGAATTCAATATGTATATCCTACAGAGTTGTACATAAATTATTATACATGTTTACATTGAGTAAATAATTACACAATGAGATATTTAGAAGTCTCTTTATTGTATATGTAGTCATAAATGACATTTTTATGTTTATTCTTTCCTATAATTTGTTGAAGTATGCTTAACTTTTATCCTTTTACAATATATGTTGCATATTTTCTCTACAAAATAAAAATAGATATGTTTCTTGCTACCCAAGATGAGTAGTTCTATATATAGACCCATCTCCATGGAATTCACACACAAAGAAATCACTTGACCAATAGGACAAGACTCATAACCTTCTCCCTTATCCTTCTATTCAAATCACTTGGATGAGTTGTCAAAGACTTGTAATATCATGGTGATCTTTTCTCAACTACTGGTGTTACAACCTTGAAACCCTGACTTGGATCGAAGATTTGAATTTTAACAAGTTGACAAATATCTTTGAGGTATGTTGCATTCCATATTATTCTTGTTGAACAATCATATGTTTTCCCTCTCACTCTCTCTGAGTCTTGTGGACAAAATAGCCTACACAATTTCTCTCTCTTCGAAGAATTTATTTCATGTAAAATATTATATGTTGATTTTGATCTTATGATCATCTTAACTTTCTCGATATTCTTATTGGAATCTAGTTTGTATCATTTTATCCTCACTCCTTGTGGAACCCTAATTTGAGATATTGAATCAAATGTGGACTCTTATGCATCTTATTTGTGGAGATTGTTGAATATTGGTTTATGGGTCCTCTGGCCCCACATGATAGTTGTTGGATAATATCATCTCTTATTTAATATGGACTAAACTTGTTCTTGCATTTACATTATGCATGTTTTAAACTAATTTTATTTCTTATAGCGGTACATCTATGCAACCATATGTTGGATGTGTGTATTCCGTCCTGAATGTGCGTATTCCACTCATATAGATATTAAAGGGTACGTGTATTCCTCCTATAGTGTGTGTATTCCACCCAATACTTTTAGGCTAAGATTCTATGGTATTGCAAACCTCCTTGAAATAACTGTAGTCAATGTTGTTTACATGAACTATTTATATTGTTGTGAAATTATTTGAAGGAAATACATGTCTTATTGTTGATCATACTTTTATTAAAATTTGTATTCTTTAATACCCACTTATATGGTACTTATCCTATTCTATAAGAAGCCTTGTTATATTTGATACTCTTTTTCCTTATATTGCTCAATCCATATTTCATATGTGCATACTGGCATTTTTGCTGATAACCTTCATTTGTGTCTTCTCTTCTGGGGTATGCTTCCAACTCTAGGTGTAGGACTTGGAAGACTGGACATGGTGACATGGACCTTCTAGGTGGCACTTTTAGGGAGATAGACTTGAGATAAATGGATATCTCTCTACTTAGATCATTATCATGTTAATCTCAATCGGGAGAATATCATGTAACCTTGATAAATTAAATATAGTAATGAAATATAATCTTACTTCTATAATTTGTCTATTTTGTATATCATCATCTGATAAATGAAAATTGTACACCTATTCCAACATATCTTTTGAGTGTGTTTGGAATAGATATGTTATGAAAGCATCTGAGCTTAGTTTGTAAACCAGGGTTTACCTACATGATTGCATGCTTAACTAGATTGATCATTTCCTAAAACTGATTAACGATGGTAACTCAATTATGATGTGTTAAATATAATGAAAACTCTAAGGTTGTCTTCATTTTGAATAACTAGGGTTTGAGAAGTATAAGCGCTAGTCGGCTGAAATTAGAGTTTTTGCCCAACACACCTGTGATAGGGTGATGTGGGTATGGTGATCATAGGAGAGTGAAATTGGGAAGAATGGTCGTGGTGGGTAGCACAGTCATGTAGGGTTCTTAGCGGCACGGGCATTCTTGGCCACACGGATATTTTGAAAGAATTGAAGTGTTTGCCAATTTTTGTACTAAAATTTGACAGAACCTAGGCGCCACGTCCATGGAAGGAAGTACAACCATCTTGGGTCCATATTAGCACGTCCATGTTACCTTGCATGGCTAATCTGGGGTATTTTCTCTTCAACTGACTTTTCAGTAGACTACACTATAGCAGTGCATTGTTTGAATTTCAGTTATTTATTGGTAGCTCCTAATGGTCTGAAATTTTTTACAAGATCTCTGAAATTATATGTCTGATACTTTGATAAATTTTCATAATTTTTGGAAGAGTTTTGACCTATGAAGTAAATAATTTATAGTAACCTTTTAATGACAAAAAATTATAGTGAAATAAAAAAAGTAAAAGTAGGCTCAATATGCAATTGACCCAAGCACCTCAATTGCTTTATATCAGCATGATAGCACCAAAGGAGCTCTTATATTTCATGATTGTTCTATAGAAACGAAATTCTAGAGAGAGAGAAGAGTTGGGGTTTTGAGAGGAGAAAGTGGTGGAGATGTTGACCTAGAATTTCACTATTGGAGATATGATGAATTCAAGTAAGTTTAGCTTCTTTGCATAGCCTTTCATGGTGAATCTTCTATCACATTCCAATATTCTACCCCTCCTCTAATTTAATTCAAAATGATATCAAATCTTCCCCTTTTCTCACTCTTTCTCCATAAATCTCCATTCCTAGGGTTTTAAGATGAAAGAAAAAAGAAAGCAGTGATTTACTAGGGTTTTGATATGAGTTCGAGAGTTTTAGATGTGGGTTGTGTTTTTAAGGTGATTTCACACCTTATGGTGACTAGGTACTTCCTTTAAATAGTATATTGCACAAAACTGGATTAAATCCATACTAATATGCAATTCCTTTGTATGTGACTACAATCCCTAGACTATCTTTTGGTTCTAGCTTTTGCAAGATGATATGAAATGGAATATTTCTCTATTGTGATGAATTCCAAATGATAAAATCATATTAGAAATTAATATAAATCATATAAAAGATAATTCCTAAAGTTTTTGCAAAGATTATAAGAATATGGTGAAATCTAGGTTTTTCGGCTATGTTTGAAATGTGTTGTATAACTAAATAAAGAAGTTTGCCTATTTGAATCTCTTTGATTATGAATGTTTGTTTAATTGAATGTGTAGTATTTATATGTCGAATACTATCTTGAATTTCATTTAATGTTTCAATGTTTGTTTGATATAAAAATAAAGAGGTAGAAATCCTAGATGATTGGAAAGTTGAAAGTTTGCAAATAGACATCATGAAATTCAACGGACTTGATTTTTTTTATCATTATAAATTCATTTCTTCAATGTTATTATTGATACTTGATATTTGAGTGAATGGATTGAAAACCCTAGATCAATTTATTCCAAGGTTTCATATATATGTTAGTTGTATGTGAATTTTTGAAAGTAGTCTTTTATCAGTAAAAGATTATGATGCATAAAGTCCTTATGTGGGTTGTGTCATATGTGAATGTGGTGGATTATGTGAATGAGGTGAATGAAACCCTAAGGATAGGGTATTTAGTGAATCAATTGTTTTCAATTTATTCAGTGAGATAAGTGGTATTACACAATTGTTCAGTTTACAATATAGATTGTTGATAATCTATGAAAAGGATTGTTTATAAGGTTAAAATAAGAAATGTTGATTTGATGATTGAATTATAAATTTAAAGAGTTGTTTAGACATTTAGATGCCCTAAATAGTGCAAAATTCTCTTAGGAGGCTTATGCTATGAGGATGAAATGTGCTTCCTGACTGGAGGTCTCACATAGATCGAGGTAAGATGGAGTGCATCATTGTGGGGTGCGGGGGTCTAGGCCAGTGAGGGTGGACTCCTTAAATGATCGGTATCCAACATCAATTGGGGATGTCGATGGTACTTGAGATATGAGTTGCGACAATCAGTGGACATCTTCAGTAGGTCCACCGGTGTACAAGCCTGAGGGATTTGACTCACTGCCTGAATACCTAGGTTGAGAGGTGGAGTCTGAGATATCTTATATCTTATCACTCCCATTAGCCATCAAGAGGCAGATGTGCTGATGCCCGATGTAGATGTGGTATTGAGACTAAATAGTTAGGATCTCGGGCATGATTCTAAGTCTTGTATAGTGAGATCACAGATTGTTGTAATTCTTTTACATGTTGTGATAGACCTCATGTGGGTTCCTAGCATAATAAGATGAATGAGAGGTTAATCAAGTGTGTGTAGTTATTCAATTTTTCCTTATATGTATCTCAATTATTAGTTCTCTTTGTGATTAATCAAGTGTGTTTAGATATTGATTCACTCTTGTAGATATCTAGAGCATACTTCCATATTTATGTTTACGAATGATTAGTCCCTTTAGAGCTTGTTGTTTTTCTAATTGATATCAGTTGCTCGGCAATAGATCTGCAATTATATAAGTACTTCAAAATGTTTCTTTGAAATACTCATTCACTGAGCAAGTAGTATCACCCGTTTATTGACATTTTTTAGAGATAAACATGGATTGAAGATGTCAATGCCAGATTAGATCTTCCACAAGATCTAAGTATTGGATTAGTCAGGCTATGTCGGTCCCTATCACTCTAATTCCTTGAAGAGTAGTGAGACAGTTGTAGATGATGATGTTTAACTTTTATTCTTTAATAGTAAAGAATGTATCTGAATATCAAATCGTGTGTGCACGGAAGTGTGAGAAAAAAAGGAAAGTTTAGACATGTATCTTTATTATTGAAATCAGATTAGAGTAATCATGCTTTATTTCCCTTGCAAAGTTAGTTTATGTGATTGAATGTGAGAAGACAAAGGGTTTGAAATCAAATAAAAAGTTGAGGATGTTCTTTATATCATGTTTAATCCTCAAATTATGCCCTAATCTCATGATTAGTAGTAATTGTGAGATGGGGGTGAAATAGCTTCGTATCAGAGCTTCATCTGAGTCATCAGGGACCATTAAGATAGGAAGTCAAAGTTATAAGTGTGGTAGTTAGGAAGCTATATGTCACAGCTCTGGGAAGTCTGAGTATTTGGATACCCTAGCCTAGTATCTAAATACTTAGGTTGACCAGTATCAAGTTGCTCTATCTATTTTTCTCTGGATGCCCTGGTCAGGTATGTAGAGGAAGGATGGGCTAGAGAGAAACCCTAGAAATATTAGGGTAAGAATACCAAAAGTAATGAAGAAATAAGAGCATAAAGATAAAATGAGATACAAAATTTATTTTAATATTGTTGTTTTGGTCGGATATGAATAGAAATGTTCTTATATATTTGAATTAATATTATCAGTTTGTAAAAGATATATGATTCTTTTAGATTGTTGTATATCATGAAGTTACTTCAGTTATTGTTTATATTATTTGTATCCAATATACCATAAGTTATGCTCAAATGAGATTTCCCTAAGTGGATATTCTTTCCACATGCTTGAAATGAATAGAGTTGGTTAATCTTGAGTAGCTCTTGTCTTTAGTAATGTAGGTGTGGCCTGGTCTAGCTGGCAGGAAGTGTTACTGGGATCTAATGACTCCTATTAAGAATATAATAAGAGTAAACTCTAGACAAACTAAACTCAAATTGTAGTAAAAAGTACATACACTAAGATATTTAAATATAAGGGAAAAACTAGAACATCTAAGAATCAGTTTGAACTGATATCATGGTTCAAGCTTTGGGTCCTTAGATAAGAACCCCTAATTTACCAATTAAGGAAGAGGGAATATATATACAAGACACATATTAGTATCTAGAATACAAAATGAAGAAGAAAGGATGGATAAAAAATTGAATCATATAACTAATTGAGGCACTTTATTCAATTTGAAATCAAGGAAAGATAAGAGACAAATACATAGAAAGCAAAGATAGAAAGAATCAATTATGATGAATGGATCGTATAATCAAGTAAAATGCATTTATTTACTCAAAAATAAAGGGAAAATAAGAGAGAGAGAGAGAGAGAGAGAAGTTAGTATACAATTAGTACATAGAAGTGGAGATTTTTAGAAGAATTAAAGTGAGGAGAACTAAATGAAGATGTATATTATAAGACTAGGATAATAAACTCATATGAAACAAAAGGAAGTGATGGAAATGATGAAATTGATTAAGGAAGGAGGGTTACATGATATAATTGAGAGCATGGAAAATCTATTTTTATTATAAAGTTTAAGGCATTTAACCTTACTACCCTTTGATTCAAGGTTTGTATAGAGTAGCAACCTAGTTTCCATCAAATGTGTTCAATAGGTTCCTAGTAAGTGTAACTAGTTCTCAAAAAAAGAAAAAAAGGTGCAACTAAACAAATGATCAATCCAAATAAAGGTGAACTATTTTCAGAATAGAAAAACTTCATTACAAGTAAAACAAATGGTTGACCCCTACATGAGTCATTAGATTTAAAATGAAAGCCATGTAATGTATTTTACATAAGATGAAACTAGCATGGAGAATATTGATTTTTAATTTCAACTTCACCTTAGTTAAGGATAAAAAACAATATGGTGTGGAATACATAATCATACACATGCATGAGAAACATGGTCATAAGAGATAAGTAGAAGTTAAAATTGACAGATGGAAGAGTAGCATAAAGTAAGAGGATAATGGAAATTAAATAAGAATTTGGAACATGAGGAAGTAATATAGATCATATGAGAGAGAGATTGTGATATGCGAGAAAGCTCCATATGTTTAGTTTCCTTTTTAAAACCTATATATGATAAATATGTTAAGTGAATGCTTGAATATAAGAATTTGAAATATCAGAATCATCTTCTCTTTTATATCTTCCTTAATAAGAAGAATGTGGGAATGACATGATAAGAAAATGAATTCTATATGATGAATAACCACCATGGTAGAGACATCTACCGAATGTATTAATGACACGTTATATGATGATGAAACCCTAACATGGTAAATTAACAAACTAATCAATCTGAATGGTCAACTAAGAGAAATCAAGTGATAAATATAAGGAAGACTTTAAGGGAGTAAAATCATGTC
Source organism: Alisma plantago-aquatica (assembly GCA_963693085.1). Taxonomy (NCBI): domain Eukaryota; kingdom Viridiplantae; phylum Streptophyta; class Magnoliopsida; order Alismatales; family Alismataceae; genus Alisma; species Alisma plantago-aquatica. The sequence goes on along the minus strand of OY856413.1, from coordinate 1,052,861,335 downwards.
CCAAACACCATACTATTGATAAAGATGAAATCATATGATGTTTAGGTTTATAGTAGTTCAAGGGATGTCACTAGATATTTGACCTTGAGCATGAACATCTCTATAAAATAAAATCTTAAGATCAAAAATATGAGAAGAAAATAGCAGTGCTAGTAATACAGGGTTTAAAGGTAGAAAATGAGGAAGATAGATAAACAATATGGAAATGACTATGAATGGAGGGTAAGAAATCGATTTGAAATGTAATAAGTGTGATTTGAATAAAAGGAGAAGTATTACATGAGCAAAGTGTAATCTAAAATAAATTCTCATAGTGATAGAAAGAATGACGAATGGTCTATTCTTATCTTGAATGTTTCAATGTTAGGGATGTTTAATGTATATGATCAAAATGAGAAGGATAAGTAAGAGGAAGCAAGTAGTACTGAATAAGAAGAGAAATCAGAGGAAACAAATGGCTTTCAGTAATATGTGAATTTGTTTTTTTAGAAAGTATTATTTGTTGAAAGTATATCAAGGGATGTGAATTTGTTTTACGTATGATTTCATTTGTACATGTGCGAGTAACATGTTGATTTCAAAAGGGTAATCTAGCACAATATTGTATAGTTGTTGGTAAATATAGCCTTATAGCTTATGAATGCTTTGGTATTGTAGTAGAAAAATAGTAAACTTCAAAATAATAAGGTGAACTCTCACTAGTAACCAATTTGTGATACAAAATAATAGTACAAATTGAACTGTACAGATTGAGATAGTTGAATCAGATTACTAGTACTGAAATAACATCTCAAGAGAATATGACATGATTTAAAATGGTTGATTTCCCTTTCTCTTTTTATTATTGATTGTGGCATAGAAAGATGTATGATGTATAAGATTTTAGAGGTTTAAAAGAAACTTTGAATGTACTTCACATGTATATTTATGTTTTGGGGAGGAAACCTTTATTAAGGAGGGAAGAATTATTATGACTGCATATGAGCTTAATTGGTAAAGTAGGTTTTACCTAAATGATTACATGCTTAATTAGATTGATTATTTATTAAAATTGATCAAGGATGGTAGCTCAATTATTTTCCCAACATACATGTGCTGGGGTGAAACAGGTGAGGTGATCAAAGGATAGTGAAATTGGGAATTGGAGTCCTATATAGAATGGTTGTGGTGTGTAGCATGGCCGTGTAGGGTTGTTGGTGGCACGGGCATTCTTGGCCACACGACCGTTTTGGAAAATTTGTAAGTTTTGGAAAAATTTTGTACTCAAATATCATGGAACATAGGTGCCATGTATGTTTTGGGTCCATATTAGCACAGTTATGTTACCTTGCATGGCCGTTCTAGGGCATTTTCTCTTCAACTATTATTTTGTAGACTGCACTATAATAGTATACTATTTGGTTTTTACTTATTTATCAGTAGCTCCTAATGATATGAAATATTTACATGAGCTCTTAAATTACATTTCAGACACTGTGTTAAATTTTCATAATTTCTGGAGGAGATTTGACCTTTGAAGTAAACAATTTTTAGTAACTTTTTCATTAGAGAAAATTCTTTTGAAACAAAAGGAAGTATAAGTAGGGTCAATTTGCAATTTACCCAAGCACTTTAATCTCTCTATATGAGAAAGCTATCACCCAAGGAGATCTCATATTTTTTGATCCATTCTAGAGAAATAAAATACTATATAGAGGAGAGCTAAGTTTTTAAGAGGAGAAAGTGGTGGAAATGTTGACCTGGGATTTCACTATCTGAGATACAATGAAATCAAGTAAGGTTAGATTCTTTGTTGAACCTTTCATGGTGAATCTTATCTGACATGTCAATTTTCTACCCCTCCTCTGATTTGATTTGAAATGATATCAAATATTCCCCTTTTCTCACTCTTTCTCCATGAATCTCCATTCCTAGGGTTTCTGAGTTGAAAGGAAGAAGAAAGTGATGATTTGGTAGGGTTTTGACATGAGTTAAAGAATTTCATATGTGGGCTGCATTTTAAGGTTTTTTCACACCTTAGGGTGAGTGGGTACTTCCTTTAAATATTAGATTGAAAAAAATTGGATTGATTCCACATCAATATGCAATTCCTTTGTATGCGACTACAGACCCTAAACTGTCTTTCAGTTCAGCTTTGGCAAGATGATATGCAATGGATTATTTCTCTATTGTGATGAATACCAGATGTTAAAATCATATTAGAAATGAAGATAAATCATCTAAAAGAGAATTCCTAAAGTTATAGTAGAGGTTATAAGAATATAGCAAAATTTAGAGTTTTCGACTATGTTTGAAATTTGTTGTATAACTGAATAAAGAAGTTTGCCTATTTGAATCTCTTTGTTTATGAATCTTTGTTTAACTAAATCTGTGGCATAGATATGTCAGACTCTATCTTAAATTTTATTTGATGTTATCAGTGTTTGTTTGATATATCAATAAAGAGGGTGAAACCCTATATGATTGGAAACTTAAAAGTTTGTGAATAGACATCATGAAATTCAATTGATTTGATTCTTTTATCATTATAAGTTCATTTATTCAATGTTATTCTTGATATATTTGTGATATTTTAGTGAATGGGTTGAAAATCATAGATTAGTTTATTCCAGGGTTTCATATTTATATTAGTTGTATGTGAATTGTTGAAACTAGTCTTCTATTAGTAAAAGATTGTGATGCATAAAGTCCTTATGTGAGTTGTGTGATATGTGAATGAGGTGGATTATGTGAATGAGATGAAAGAAACCCTAAGGATTGGTTATTCAGTGAATCAAGTGTTTTTATTTCAGTGTTCTTCAGTGAGATAAGTGGTACTGCACAGTTGCTCAGTTTACAATACAGATTGTTTATAATTTATGAAAAGGATTGTTTATAAGGTTAAATTAAGAAATGTTGAGTTCATGATTGAATTATGAATTTAAAGAATGAATTAGACATTTAGATGTCCTGAACACTATAGAATCCTCACAGGAGGCCTACTCTATGAGGAGAAATGTACTTCTCAACTAGAGGTCTCACATATTCAAGGTAAGCGAGAGAATGCCATTGTGGAATGTGGGGGTCTAGGCTAGTGAGGGTAGACTCCTTAAATGATTGGTATCCAACACAATCTGGTTATATCAGTGGTACGTGAGATATGAGTTGTGGTGATCAGTGGACATCTCAGACATGTATCTTAATTTATTGTTGAAATTTTATTAGAGTAACCATGCTTTATTTCCCTTGCAAAGTTATTTTATGTGATTTAATGTGAGAAGACAAAAAGTTTGAAATCAAAGAAAAAGTTAAGGGTTTTATTTGTATCATGTTTATTTTTCAACTTATTCCCTAGTCTCATGATTTGTGGTAATTGTGGGATGTGGGTATAACAAGATGAATTTGTTCCTCAAATTATGTAGGGAGTGGATCCCTCTCAGGTCCCACTTATTACAAAACCTTTACCATCTCTCATGAAATTGTTCATGGACCATTTGAATAAAATAGGTCATATTCCTTATCATTTATGTAAGCCTTTCTATTGGATAAAAATTCTTAAGAAATTCATTTTTCATGGTTTCCCACGTCACCACCTCGGTCTTAGTGAAATAGCATTCTTTGGCCTTATCTTTCAAAGAGAATGGAAATAGTGTAAGACAAATGCATCCATCACTCACGGTGGGAATTTGGAAGGTAGAGAAAGTCTTCAAGAAGGCATAATTATAATTATAGGGGTTCTCATTCTCTTATACATTGAAGTTGGGAAGAAGTCCTACAAGGGTTGGAGGTACAGAGAATGCTTGCCCCATCATTTGCTTCACTTTTGTAGAAATTTTAGATGTGTAGTTTCCCAATGTGAAATAATTGTGAAGGTGCTTTAGTGCGGGTTGAATGGGTGGGTAAACTGGGTGCATTTATTCTTTGTGATCTCACATGTCTTGCTCTTGTACTTGATTGATGTGCCTACTCCTCTGCCTTCTCCGACCTATATATGAATCTATGAAGAAAAATTCAATAGATAAGGGGCAGTGTCCAGACATGTACTATCAATAGCATAAGAAACAACCAAGAAAATAGAATCAAGTTAGGAATCACAATTTGCAAAAGTGTAATAAAGAATAAAGAATAGCAAGGGTGATGGAAAAAAGAAAAATCAAAAAAGAAACAACTAGCTAGGCCTAAAATCCACTCCTCAGAAATAGATCTAGAAACCAATATGCGCCTAGGGAACACCAGTTGAGATATATTTGTAAGGCACCTAATTGACATGCTTTTGATACACCAAACAATTTCCCCCCAAGCGCAATGACTCAAACTATAATATAGAGTAGGAAAGTTAGGGGTTAATCTAGGAGAAGTGGAGTAGGACAACTACCTAGGGTTTTTCCCTATAAGTTTCTAGGTCCAAGGATTATGATTTTTAGTGTTTGATTGGGGGTAGGGGTTGATTTATAGTAATTAAACAAGAAAATAAGGAATGAAAGTAAGAATCAAACCTCAAATAACCCTACTCAATCCATCCTAACTAAACAAACTTGAAGAGAAATATAAGGTAAGTTAAATTAGCTACTAAAGTGAGAGAGAAAGAAAGCAACCAAAAACAACACTAAGAAATAGTACAAACTTAACACAAGAAACTAAGCAAGAACTATTTACTCTAACAAGAACTAATCAGTATGAACAAGGAAAACAAGTAAGAAATAATGAGATATGAATGGAGAAAACTAGCAATGCAGTAGTGGGCTATTTTGAAGTATATGAAGCAATATAACATGTAGAGGGTCCTATTCAGGCTCAATATCAAACCAAACAAAAAGGATCAATGTAGAACATGCATCTTATTCTATTAGTTGGTCATGGATGGAATGGAAGTGTATAGGGAAACTAGTCCCTATAACCCACCACTACCCTTATGAGGCTCTATTGAATAAGGAATAGGTAGGCATAGATATATATTATCCTAGCCTATGTTTATGGATGAACTTATCCTAATAAACTTAGGGAAAAGAGTGATTTAGAGTATAGATGAAGGGTGTTTCATCTTCTACTAGATCTAGTTAACCACTAAAAATCCATTTACTAAGTATATATGGAAGAGAACACCTAGTCACTTAGATATGTCCCCTAAGATTAGGAAAATCTTGGGACCAAGGGGGAAGGAAGATAAACTAGTTGTTTTCCATTAGGGGATTTAAAAGTATCTCAACCAAAACTCCCAAAATCACCCATTTTGCTTATTCCTAGGTGGTTTCATAGATCAAACAACCATACCAAGATGTAGGAAAGGATAACTAGAAATAATCTAGAATTAAGCAAATAAATAAGAGTTTAGTGCACTACTATTTTCCAAAATGGTATCATAATTACATATTATTGCCCCCAAATAGCCCAGAAAGGAGCTAGCCACTCATATTCAAAGAAATAACTAAAGAATAAGGATTATAGGTAAAATGACATAGATCTTGATGAAGACTTATACTTATTCACCTCCAATTGTATATAACCAAGCACCACCCTTCTCCAAGGTCCAAAAGCAAAGGAAATGGAGTTCAAATTGCCAAAACCCTAAAAAGTTAGGGTTTAGCAGTGGATGGAGGTGGAATGGAATAGGGGGAGAATGTGTGGAGTCTATAATAGCTAGGAGGATGTAGAAAATGGTAACCTTTGAATCTTGGCTGACACTAGTGTATATATAGGGGGATAGGCTAGCTAGGATTACTTGAAGATAGTTTGGAAAATAGACTACAGGAAGCAATAGGGTTCTAGGGCAGCATTTTGGAAGCAAAACGGTCATGTTGGCCCAGGGGAGTGGATGGGTATGCTAGGTGGAACATGTAACGTCCTAGGATTTGAATCCTTGGATAAAATGATCTTATAAGGAATGATTGGACTACCCATGTCACCAAGGTGCACCTCCTTTTTAGGGATCCCATCACTAAGAACTTCAAAGTTAAGTGTGCCCAACTTGGAGTGGTACTAGGGTGGGTGATCGCTTGGGAAGTTGATCTAGCTTGTGTGTGAGTGAGGCTCATAGTTAAGGTTAGTGTTTGTCTATGGGTCCATTCATGATTCCTAAAATTCTATAAAATACTTGGATGGTGGGTTCAGATGTTACGGAATGACTGTTCTAGGATGAAGCCACCATTTGTGTGGTTTTGGCATGAACATTTGTGACACAATGATCATTCTAGTTGCGAAGTGGCACAACTATTCTAGTGAGAACGTCCATTCTGGGTGTGGATGGAACTATTTGTGGAATTGGATTAAGTGTACAAGGTACTGGCAAAAACAGCCAATCTAGAATGACCATTCTCTAACCAAAATTTTCATTCTAGGGCCTAGGTGATGGACATAGTCTTTTTAGTGGGATTTTTTGTTTTGTGTAAGATGGTAGTGGAATGTGAATTTTGGCCATTTTTCATGGTCGTTCTAAGGACTAAATGGTTGTTCCATGGCCTGGGTGTGGTATACTTAGGACTTAGAGGGATTTTTAGGGGTCTTAGTTCTTTGTTTTCTTTGTCTTTGTTCTTGTTGTTGTAGCTTGATCATTCATAGGGGCATGGGATGCACTTTGATCTTCTAAATGTCAATCTTGATGCCTCTTGATTTAATATGTTCTTTGATCACTTAGGGGTAGGTTGGGGTAGATTTAGGGCTCACTTTGCGCTCCTTCATGGTTGGGGAAGTCCTAGGATCATGTTTTTCTCTCCCTTTTATCAATAAGTCTCAAAGTTCATATAACACATGAAAGAGAAACCATAAGTTTATTTATCATCAAATGATATTTATTCGGAAATAGCATGCATTGTACAAATTTTATTGGGAATGAGGAGAAAAATAACACAAGATGCAGACCCAAACTAGGGCTCATTAGTATGCCTATGCGGGTTTAATTTAGCTTATTGTTTCTTTGTGCAGTGGTACTCCTCATAACATGATAATTGTATTAGAATTATTTCTACTTCTATATTTGTTTATGTTTAGTATTCTCATATAGGATTGCTTAGAAGTGTATGGTTCACACGGATTTTATTCGTAAAACTCCTATCTCTAATGACATTAGATGTCAAATATGTGTCTAAGACGAATTACCAAAGAAAACTTTTATATCAACAGAAATAAATACATATTTGCTTGATCTTGATCTCTATAATCTAATATTGTTCTCACCCAGGAAGGTACCCAATATGTTGTAACTTTTACTGATGATTTTTCCAAATTTTGTTACATTTATTTGTTGAAAAGAATTAATTAGAAAATGGAAAATTTTAGAGTTTATAAAACACACGTTATAAACCAAACTGAGAAGAACCATAAGAGGATTAGATCCAATAGAGGTGAGTATACCTCAACTAAACTTAAATAGTTCTATGTGGAACGTGACCTTATTCATGAAATCACTTCCCTATGCAGAACACAATCTAATGATGTAGCTGAAAAAAATGAACATAACATTGATTAATATGGTTAATCTAGTGTTGTTTGAATATTGAGTACATCAAAGGATATGGAAAAGGCTCTCTTACCTGCTAACTATGTGTTCTATTATATTCCTTTCAAACACATAGAAAAACCCTTATGAACTTTTTTCTATTAGGAAACCTACTTTAAAGTACCATAAAGTGTGAGGTGCTTGACCAAAAATTAAAATCCTTATAAAAAAGAAGCAAGATATTGGTCCCAAAACCGTTGCTTCCATTTTCATAGTCTATGTTGAAATTACAATGAAAATAGATTTCTAGTCATAAAACTAGATACATGTCTTAGAAATAATTCCATACTCGAAATCTGACCTATAGTGTTGTATACTATCAAAAAAAATTCCTTTCAAAATTAGTGGTCACACAAAAGTTGGTGTTGGTCCCTCTCGTGTTGAACCTTCTAAACCCACTCAAGATTTAACCCATATATCTGATATACATGTATTTGAACCCAAACCCTTGATCCTTAAAGTGTTTGATCCTCTAGGCGACTTTGTTCGGGATAACAAAACCAAAATAACAAAGAAATTTGGTCCCAACTTGTACACCATTATAGTAACAGACATATGAAGATATCATGAAATTTGTAGGTGCTAGTTTCTGGAAGAAAGTTGTTGATAGTGATAAAGAGTTCATAATGAACTATCATACTTAAGTCCTAACTTATGTTCCTCCAGGATACAAAAATATTGAATGTATATGGGTCTTCAGAAGGAAGTTAAGGGTAGATGGCATCATTGATAAGTTTAAGGCCACTCTAATAGCCAGATGTTACAATGAACAAAAAGGTGTTGTTTATTCTGACATGTATGGTCATGTAACCAAGATCACATCCATGTGTGTCCTTGTTTCCTTGGTTGGGATCACAAGCTAGAAATTCATCAAATGGATGTAAAGATTGTATTCCTCAATGATTATCTTGAGGAAGATATCTACATGCATCAACCTGAGGGTTTTGTGGTTCAAGGACAAGAACAAAAAGTTTGTAGACTTGTAAAATCCTCATAAGATATAAAACAATCAACTGGCATTGGAATGATGAGTTTCATAGAACTATTTTATCTTATGGCTTTATTTCAAGTGAATCTAATAGATGTATTTATTCTAAATATGTTGATAATGCATCTAGAATTGTGTGTTTAAATGTTTATGACATCTTGATTTTTGGATCCAATGTTGCTATTATTATTGATACTAGATCTTTTATTTTTAAGAATGTTGATATGAAAGGCTAAGGTATTTATTATGTCATTTTTGGTAATAAATTGAGTAGATTTATTTCTAATTATTGTTTAAATTAGTCCCACTATGTAGAAAAGGTTTTACATAGTTTTGATATGTACTAAATGTTTGCTTGTTAGTACTTGTATTATTTCTCTTTACATTTAAAGGAACATAAAGATAATCATGTGGATCAAAATAGACGTCTCCATTTCATAGCAAGCTTTATGTACTTAGATAATTGTTCTAACCTAATATTGATTATGTTTTTGGTAGGATAAGAAGGTACACTAGATGTCTTAATGTTGATCACTGGAAGACCTTGGTCAGAGTTTCTAGGTATTTTAAACATACCATGAGTTATTATATTCACTAAACTAGTTTCCCAGGTCTGTTAGAAGGCTATACAAATGCAAATTGGATTGTAAAATTGCTGAGACCAATTCAACTAGTGGCTATGTTTTGTGCCTTGGTTCTGGTGTATATTAGAAAATATCCTATAAAACTATTTGGGATTGATCCAGTATGGATTCAGAGTTTATAGCCTTTGGTTTATCTTATTGTAAGTATGACTGTCTTAGAAACCTTTTTCTTGACTTTCGTATACTCTAACAATTATTTCCTCCTGTATCTATTCTTTGTGATAGTATATCCATGGATAAAGCCAAACAATCTGAGGGTAACCCATAAAATTTCTTTATGAGATTTAGGTTTGAAGAGGTGAGAGACGTCATTACCCATGGTGGTATATCCATGTAGTTTGTTAGATCAGTAGAGAACATTGGTGATCCTTTGACAAAGGGTCTATCTAGGAAGCTAGTACTCCATCCATCGAGGGGGATGGGTCTTCTTCCTATTGTTGAACACCATAGTGGTAACCCCACCATTTAAAAAATTGAGATCAAATAAGAAATGGTTCAAAAGGACAAGTAAGTTGTGTATGTGTTTGGTGGAAAACCAACCTTGGAATTTCACTTCAGACCCTTCCCATGGTGTTTTGTGCTTTGGGACTATCGTGGTAGAGGAAGATCTTTTCTCTAAATGGGTTCAAGGCCATATGTTTGACAACGTGTGGTACCATGCATACACCCTTGGGAGATCCCTACTATGTGAGTGTAATATTAGTCCAGGGTTTATATGAGTTGGGAATTCTCACTATAAAGCTCATCAGATAGATTCTCATCAATTCCATAATGTACACAGTGATAAAAACCTATCCTCGTGCCCTCACTATGTTTGCACGGTTTATTGAAATCACTAGGGAGTTAGGTTCAAGATGTGGTTCACCATATCTCTCTAGATTATATGAACTACTACTGGGCAATGTTCAAATCTACAAGCTACCTATGTTGAAATATATAGTTTTTAGTTGCCATTTAGATTTTTTAAACTTTTTGAGGTGAATATAATATGTGGGTGAATGTTTTATTCCAATCACATGTTTGTTTATTCCAAAATATCTCAGTCAAAAAATTATCCCCATATTAAAGTAAGAGAGCTCCAATTAAGTGTGAGTGGAGACCAAAGGCCATGTTAGACACTCTAGGGCATGGAAATTTAAGGTTGACTAGACTCTTTGGTGCATTGGGCTTTCAAGATACAAATCATGCATGTATGTTCATTGCCTTGCCATGTCATAGCCCGCCATTCCCCGTTCCACCCAGCTCAGTTTGGTTTAGTTCAATTCATTTTGTTGCATTGTGTTGTGTGTGTATGGTTTGGACTTTATATAAACAAAATTTCTTTTATTTTGTTTTGCAATCAAATAATGTTTTAGTTGTCGCATGAAGTCCCTATTGCAAACAATAAAATTTATTGCCTTAATTTCCTTAGAAAGACAAGCCTTGAGCTTGCAACTTGCCAGTGCCCTTAAATAAAATTATAGCCTTTTTCCCATCTAGACTCATTAGTTGTTCATATGGTCTCGTATCTTGGTTATTGTGTGTACTTTAAACCTCATAGACATTATTCTTTGAAAGAAAAAATGGTCAGTTGGTTGGTGACACGCGCATGATGTGTGTAGGGCACAAGTGTAGGTGTTGAGTAATATAGGACTATAGAGTTATGAGTTATCAACCACAGAAAATTATGAATCTAGAAACTACTAGTAACTAGAATCCAATCATCTAGGCCTATGAATAAGATTGGTTTTATTAAGACTAAAATTCTTACTAACAATTAAACTAAGAAAGCATGTTAAATGATTACTTCATATCAAATGGATGTGAATATTTAGGATCTCTAACTTCACCATAGTGTAAGTATCATATTAGATATTTATCTAGATAATGAATTATTGATTACCAATTTGGTTAAGGAATATGTATATCGTGCCACCCACTTTTGTAGAGTAACACACTAACTTCTCTAGTCAAAAACCTGGTTTTGCATTGTTTAAGTAATAGATTGTGTGATGAATAATGATCTCTCAATACTCTCCCATGTTGTCTTAAGCCCTTTTTCAAAAATGTGATATAAAAATGTTTAAACAAATTCATCTATTAAAATAATCACACTTTCGCAATGATAAATTACCCAAAATTATCAACATCATGATCAATTGTACACATAGAAAATAAATTGAATTTACATTAAAATGTTTTGTTAATAATTTTTCCCATCTATAGATGCAATGTACAATATAATTACATCAGGCTACTCTTCATTCCTAAGGATAGAGAATAAGTTAGACATCTTTGATATGGGTATGTGAAAATTATCCAACAAGAAAACATGTACTTCAAGGGAGAAGAATGTGAAAGAATAAATAATGAATTATGTCATAGAATATGGAGTCATTCCACCATTATTCTACCACAAAAACATCCCTACAATGTGTCAATAATAGGGTTGGGTGTGGTCTGGTCAAGTCTTATCTGACCCTAAAACCATGGACCAGACCACATATGGTGGTCTAAAAATTGTCTAGGCCAAACTTGACTGATAAAAAGATCTTAGACCAAACTTAACTTCACCACTAAAATCTAGTCAAGTTTGGTTAAATTCAGTATAAAACCACTAATATCTAGTATCTACTAGTCGCATGCTTAAATGAATATCAACCCAAAAATAGTTCAACAATAATTTGTTTTACTTGTAATATCAAGCTATTTGTGTCCTTTAATAAAAAGCATTCTAATAACATGAAATATTTTTAATGTCTAAATTAGATTGATGTTTGTATAGCACATGTAATAATAAATTTAAAATTATTTTAAAAAAATTGTATATATATATCAGGTATAACACTAATATAAAAGTCATGGATGCATTAATCATATATATAATGTTGATTCTATCTGAAATATTATATATACATCAACAAAATAATTACTAGAATAATTTTATTGAGTATATATATAGACACACACACATAAACATATGTAGTATTGGTCAGGTTCGGTCTGATCAGTTAACCAGTTGCCCAAACTATGACCAGACCAGTTAAGGATGGTCTGAACACTTTGCTAACCAAACTTGATCATAATACCCATCCAAACTAGACTCAACCAACACTTGGTTGAGTCTAGCTTGGATTGATGGTTAAGTTTCATTTCCTGACCATCCCTAGTCAATAGGGTTTCCCTCCACCTTTCTCCTTCTCCTCCCCTACGTCTATCCCCAAGTGAATAGAACAATAATGGATGATATCATGGTCATCCTCTAGTGAATAGGTTATATAAAAACTAAATTTCCTGAAATATCACATTAGTTGTTGGATTTAACACTTTAAATATTGGTCAGTCGTGTCTTAAATCAGTGCCAATGAATTTTTACTGTCAAAATTATTTTCCTTATCAACCTAAAATATTTTTTGAAAATATATGTGTGTACCACGTCAGTACTACTGAGTGTCAGTGGTATAATTTTTTCTTTGTAAAACAATAATTATCTACAATTAAGATGTGTAATGAATTAGGACTAATCATTTTGTGATAATTTTTGTAATACAAAATACTTGCAAGAAGAGCGAAACTGAAGAATGAATTATTGTATACTTATTTGGTAAAATATGTATATTCAATTAAAAGAAATGAAAAATAAAACAACCCAAGTAGGATATAAATATAATGATAATTAAGTGTTCATCAAATCCCCTAAGGTTGAATATTTCTCATCCTCAAGCTACACTACTCTTGAATTTGGTGAAACAAGTTAGCAAGAAGTCATATATAATAAACTAGAATCTCCTAGAAAACCTCCACTTGTCAATCCCAAGCCAGTCATTTCCAACCATAGAAGAAAAGATACTCTACAAGTAATGAAATATGTAAAAACAATGTAGGCTTCTCAGGAGAAGAAAACACAGTAGGAAAAAAAATGATAGAGTATCCTATGAGTAGGATCCATCTAATGTGACAAAATTTGATTAATTTTTGCAAGTTTATACCTTATTATGGAAGATGTTGCGATGATTCAACCTTTTAATTCTTAGTGTAAATTTGGACCCTCCAATCTATGTCTCTTTCTAATCTCACTAGATTAGAAATCAAAATTCTTTTTTGGTGCATAAGGCACATATGAAGGTCACCTTCTTAAAACTAATTTCTATGATGGATCATAGGAAATTGTGGTTACTTGCAAGTGGGAGACCATCTAATTCTGTTAGTGATTATCATAGATCTTGAAGTTTCCTTTAGAGGATCGCACCGTTATGTGGATAGCATGGTCTACATAATGTGTTGTTCTGTCGTGAAGACCTTCTCCTCCATTTGTGTGTTGATGGTGAAGCTTCTTGTCTGGAACCAATTATAGTGTGAACTCATCTCAATAGTATCCATGTGAGTTTTAAAAGATGGCTTGGAGTCGCTGGTCTCCTCCCTCTGTCTCTCTCTCTTTCTCTCTCTCTCTAAGTTACTCTTTCGATTTCTCTAACCTTTAAGGAAATAATGAGAAATATGATTACATACCATCACAGCCTCCTCTCATATCACATATATATAGGAGTGAAGAGGTTAGGGTTTCCAAACCTTGTTTGGTGAGGTTTTGGACTTCCTCACAGAATGAGGGATTCCACCACTCAGTGGGTCTGTGAAATGCAACATTTTGTCAGTCTTGTTGTGTATGGACTTCCTTCTTCAATGAGGAATGGGTCCCTGACTTATATAAACTTATTTCCTTAGTCTAAATTTGTATTTTATTTAGGTCCTTAAAACTTGTTTCCAGGTCCCTATATTTTTGTAAAAAGTACAATAAGGTTTCAACCTTTATTCAAGATATATCTATGTGTGTGACCCTATAAGCACCATATTATGTTGGAAATGGATTCATTAATCAATATTATGTCACATAAGCAATTAGTGGTTTCTATCCACACACCATTTCTACCTAAGTAGTAGGATTAGTTGGATGATATTAAACAATAAATGATCGGCGTTACCATATTGTATAATCATTTCATCATAGATGTCTAGATTGGACTAGATGCATGGGCACATCATCCTTGTTACATTCAACCTAAGTTCCTTGATCTCTAGATAGACTAGCAAGATACATATGAGATTATTATCACATATTGACTCACATGAGCATGGCCATGCAGTTTTATAGTCTAAAATGTTAGTAGGACTTGGGTATTGTTTTTGTTATATGAGAGGGACAAATTCCTTCAACATCACTCATAATGTATAGCATGATACTCATTACAGCCAATCACTAACTTTATGGAAAGCATTTACCAAACACGTTGGGAAGTGTCAATGGACGACATTGTCACGTCACCATTCTAGTGACTTCAAGTCAAAGGACCACAACACCATTGTCACATTTGAGAGTTCATTATGATAACAGACCATGAATCACTCTCAAGATGGGTTTGTCCAGCCTACTTATTCTCTAACAAGTACTTATGTGTCTGAATTAGTATCCAATACATATGACCCATGAAATAAAGTCATCAGTCACCACGCCTACTAGTCTCACATGTATAATTGTTGTCTCAATTAGAATAATACTTGAGTAGGTTGATTTAAGAATATTACTCTTAGGATCTATTAGGATCTCATGTTCAAATCACATATATGAAGTCCCATGGCTTTGAACCAATCATTCAAATGACATTTATCATGTATGTGAATATTGTAGTAATTATATGTGCAACAATAGATTGGAATTTTCTTTATTAATCAAATAAAAAAGTACAAAATACCCTATAGCCACCATCTAATAATTAGCTTCTGGGGCATATACTCCAACAAACAAATGATTCAAAATAAACCAATGAAAATCATAAGTATGTCATAGTGGAGAAACATCATAGAAAGTTTAATACATGTTGAATGCACCACAACATATGCCTAACTACTGCAATGACGCATGCATTGGATGCCTCATCCTAATTATGAGTAAAGATGGAAATGTTTTTTAAAAGAGTAAAGTCCTTTCTTCACTTTCTTTCATTATGATAGAAAAAAAAATTATTTGTTTTTGGAACCTTTTCCTCCATTCTCTTTTTTATTTATTTATTTTCTCAAATATTTTTTGAAAAATTTTCTACCCTTTAAATTCATGCTTGGGATTTAAATTTAGATAAGGAGTAAGAATAAATCATTATTTTCTATCTCATTTTGTTTCTTTGGAGATCTAGGTAAGTATATTTCCAATCCCCAAAAGGGGACAAAAAGCCAAGCTACATACATACATGTAGCCTATAAAGGGTAAAACTAGGAATTTTCATACCCAAATTTCAAATACAAAATGCACCAAATTAGTCCTCATAATAAACCTTTGCAAAACTCCCAATTTCTACAAACCAATGTAGAAATCCCTCAAGTTTGTTCTTATGAGTATTGTATCTCAATTTGACCTCATTTTCAAGTTTTCTAAACATGGAAAGGATTTCACTATCTCTCCCTCCATTATCTTTTTATTTTGTTTAGTCTAGATTATATGCACGCCTCTTGTGATTGGCCACAGTTCTATTACACCATTTTTAATCTATTACTCCCCACCTCTTCTAAGCAAGTACATAGAGAATAAAATCTCCTCCAGTTGAATTTTAGTTATGCTCAACCCCACAAGTATTTCCAAACTTTTCATTCACCAAACACATGTTAAAAATATTCATCACCTGACAGGCATAATTATCATGTTGTATCTTCATCTAGTTTCTGCGTGTAGCTTGTCTTTTGTAGGAATACAATCATTGAAAGCCCTAAAGGTGATAAGTCTCCATATTGGATAATGCATGGTTAGGTACATATGTTCAAAATATTTTCTCTTATGTTAGAGTTGTCTACATATAACTCACATGTTCTCCTTAGTACTACAATATGTTGGCCATAGTTCCAACATTTTTTTCCAAATGGTAGAGAACCCCCAGTTATGGTATGGTTGTTGAGATAGATCCTCACCATATCTCTCTAGCATTAATTCACTCCATGTTGAATTCATATCAATTAGATCATGTATCCTCCTTTGTATTTGATGATCACCTAGGTCTGGTAATCATTTTAGGTTCATACCTCCTTGTATAGGCAAGGCTAGTATTCTCTAGCTCACAGGATGTATAGGACTCCCCCATAAAATTGGACATAAGCATTTCCATTTTGGTAAGCATAGATTTTGATATTTCTCCTTACTTTAGCCAATATCCAATCAATCCCATGGCACAATACTTAATCAATATGAACCTCTCTGCCATCGATGTTTTGTTATATGTTTGTCTCTTAATCATGTCCTTCAGATGGTTAGGAAGACATGGAAGTTTTTCATTTTCAGGTTACCCCCAATCATGGGAAACCCCAAGTGCTTTGTGGGCCATTCACCTTTCTAGATACCCATGGTATCAACCAATGTCTCTTTGTTCTTCCAAGATATTGATAGATATAAGTGAGTTTTAGTCACATTACACTTCATGCCCGACTAGTTCCCAAATTCTTGGAGAAGGTTTTTTAGTGGTATCTAGCTTCTCGCCCTGTCTTCAACAAAGATCAAAACAACATCAACAAATAGCAGATGGCTCAGCACTCTAGTTCTTATGATTGTGTACAATCTAATTCTCTTCTTTTCATGACCTTCCTCTAGACTTCTACTCAAACCCTCCATTACTATTGTGATTAGCAAATGTGATAAGGGATCACCTTACATGAGACCATTTAAGCTTTTGAAGAACCCCGTAGGTGGCATGTTTGGTAGGAGAGAAAATTATGGAGTAGAAGCATGTTGCTTTACAAAGTTAATTCACATAGTACAAAATCACATACCTTCCAAACACTTCCATAGATATGATCATTGGACATAATCATATGACTTAATGATGTCCTATTTGATACAAGCTAAGGGGATACTTTTCTTGACGTTGAAGTTCAAGGTGAATTTCACAGTTAGCATAGAATAGTCCTCAATGTTCCTACCCTTCACAAACGCTCCCTGGTTTGGTGAAATTAGTTTTGGTAGAATCACAGCTAACCTTTGAGTGATGATCTTCATGATGACTTTATACATCAAAGAGAAATAAGAAATTAGACAAAAGTCCACTGATGATTCCATGATGTTCTTATTAGTAATTAAAGCAAGAAACACATTTTTAACTTGATGAACCATGTTTCCACCTTTAAAGAACCATTCCACAGCCTTGAAGACATCATCCTCAATCATGTCCCAATTTTCTTTGTAAAACAAGGCATTGAAACAATATGGTCATTGTCTCTTGCTAGATCCAATGCTCCATATTGCATTCTTGATGTCTTTCTCATGCAACACTTTGCACACAATTTCATTGTCTTCTTGGTTCACCTTCTATATTCAAATACACTCAGGAAATTTCTCATCTTATTGTTCTTGGTTGTACAAATCTTCAAAGATTATTATTGTCTTAGTAGCTCTAATTATTTTAATCCTCAATACAGGACCCATAGGAGTCAAACAAATCATTGATAGAGTTGGAAAAAACTCTTCTCTTAACCGCTAAATGGTATAATTTTATATTCATGTCTCCATTAGACAACCATTCCATGATACTTTGTTTTTAGTAATATTTTTCTTTATCTTTTTTGAAAGTATCAAGTCTTGTAAAATTGACCTTTTCTACCTCAACCAGTTATACATCCATTAGTGATCTTATAAGAACCTTGGATATATCATTTAGCTCCAACCTCTCCTTGGATATAATGTCTTTAGGTTCACATTTTTCTTCAACCAATTCAGTTCTTCCTTAACTCCTTTCAATTTTTGATAGAATCAAAGTGAAGGGTTCCCCATTGAATTGTGTCTTCCAAGCTCTTTAAATGATGTCATATAAACCAAGCATTCCATCCAAAAATTCAAGAACTAAAAAGGTTTTTTCTTCCTAATGACTTCCTTCAAATTCACATTTATAGTTAAATGGTTAGAATATTTGCAAATGATCACTTTAAATTTAGTACCTAGAAATTTTCTGACACATTCATCATTCACCAATGCCTTATCAAGTTAGTAGGTGATTCTTTAGTTTCACTTTGCTTATTATACCAATTACATATTTCCCTCCCAATAGAAGAAAGTTTAGTGAGGCATGTATTGCCAATTGTAGTGTTAAAGGAACTTAGAATGAATGATGGTACCTCCCAACCACCCGCCTTCTCCTCTCCTTTCCTAATAGTATTGAAATATTTGATAACAAGCCATGGTTCATTATTAGATCATGTGACCCTTTTCCGATTCATTCTTGGTCCTAGTTCTTTTTTGTACAAAGTTCCAAGAATAGAAAGATGTGATTTTAACAATAATACATCCTTTATTAACACACTTCATAGAGATATGTTGATCATCCATCCCATTACATATCATATCTCATGACTTGGGATTCCAATCCATGTTGAAGCATCCATTACTATCATAGTGATAATTAGTTAACCACTTCCAACCTCTCAAAATTCTCTTCTCTGAAGTATTTTTCATGTAAGCTTTAATCCTTGTCTCCACCAGAAAACTATAGATGTTTGCACCTCCATAATAGTTCTCCTGACCTCCCTCTTCTTATGTGGTTTCCCATAACCATGGACACTGGTCATAAGTATGGTCATCAATGACCTTTACTAGTAGAGCAGGTTACACATGATCCATTCATTCTAGCACTCCTAGTCAGACTCCTTCCTATAGAAGAGATTTTATCCTTCCTTTGTTGTTTGACTCTAATAATCCTCCTTTATTAGATTCATTCTCAACTATAAGTTTTTGTGGCTCTCATTCATCCCGCTTGTCTATCTCAAAACTTTTGCTAGGATGATATTCTTCAAGCTTAGTATCCCCTATAGACACTTCATCATTCGATTTTTCAAAGTTGTTGCACACTAGTATTTCCTATCCCTTATCTGCAACATTCTGGTTTTCACTAGTCTATGAATTATTATTATTATCCACACTTGAGGATGATTCTCTTGTGCTTATTTGTCTTGTGGTTCTTGTTCTTCATCCTATTTTAAAGGACAATCTATATTAATGTAACCAAATATCTTACATTCATGGCATCTTTTAGGAACATGTTCACAGTGTATGCCACCGCTATAGGTTCATGTCTGGGCATGTTAACCCATACCTATTGTGGAGGTTCTTCATTAGTGTCAATCTCCACAAGCGCCTTGGCTTATCTTAGAGACTCCTACCCTATTGACTCCACAAAAGTTTACCAACACCACTGGATACAATACCTATATCTCTAGTGACTAGTTCCTTCCCATACTCAGTGTGTTAATCCACAAAGAGATTGTACTGAAGAAATCCTTCTACAGATCATTACTTGTTTAATCATCTTTGACCACCACGAGTCTTCTACCAAACCATAGGGGACCTCCATTAATGATGTTCTTATCTTTGTCTGAGTTGAAGTGAAGCAGAAAGAACTTATCAGGTTTAGAGAAGAGATTAAAACTGTGTTTATGTTTTGAGACCCTCCTTATCCATTCAAGTAGATGATATTAATACGGCCTTCTCCCCATTAAGTACAGGATTGTCATATGCTCCCATGAGTTCTCCATAGCTTCACATGTATTTTCATCAATGGTGAAAAATATTTTACCAACCACCTTCTCTGGCAGTGCAAAATCATGTTGCTTGAAGATGTCAAATCCACCCAAGGTATGATTCCACGCCTTCTTGGTGATAGTTCTCTCCTTCTGAATCTTCAGAGAGACCATCTTCTTCTAATATGCTTGATAGAGGGGAGAAAGACCTCCCTTCCACAATTTTGGGAGAATCACTTCCTAGGTCATCGTTCTATCATGAAACTAAGAAAAGCATAGCACAATTTTTAGATATAGAATATGTTAATTTTTTTCCTATCTCATTTTGTATGAATAAATCAGAGTGGAGGATAAAAACCTAACACATTATACAACATGTAACACAGTATGCAATCTTATGAGGATGACTATGCACAACTTAAATGGGTATTTACTTTTTAATGTAGAATGATGTAAATATATTTTTCCTATCATTATATGAAATGTAGTCACAAGAAAAAAATTTGTATCATTTTCTCATCCAGTAGTGGTGATGCAATAAAATTGGGTGGCTAAGATCAAGTGGCTAATAGACATTATCTTTCTCACTATGATGTAACTCTATCTAGTTAACTCATGAAACCAGGTCATCTATGCTTTATTCCAGAAATCGAATAATAAGTCAAACTAATTGCTTGGTCGAATTAGAATAAAAACCATCTTCAACCAAATTCCATAGGATTAAGTCAGATAATCTATTTTATTCCTAAATGTGTACACTCTATCAACACCCCCCTCTAGGAGGCGATAAAGTAGATTCCAACTTATGGTAGATTTCTAAAGCAACTCATCGACAGGAAGCAACACATTAAAGTTCAATTTTTTATAGTCAATGATGTGGAGTGCCATGATCCAGAGATGATTTTCACAGAAAAGGAAAGCCCAAGATTCTTCAACATCCCATGTTCTATCGACATCAATGTTTTAGTCGATGCATTGTGTGATTAAGGGGGAATCATAAATTAAATTCCATTGTCTACTTCTAAAAATATGATTTTGAAAGAGACTACAAAACAAGCATGATGATACAATTGACATATAAGTCTTTTATTAGGCTGGTGGGAACATGTGAGGATGTGCTAGTCAAAGTGGAGAAATTCACTTATCCCATCGATTTTGTTGTGATGAATATGTAGGAGAAGAATGGATTTAAATTACTTCTGGGAAGACCATTCCAAACTATAAAAGATGTGATAGTTCTATTGGTCATGGTTACTTATCTTTAGGGATTGATGAGGACCGAATGGAATATATATTACCAAAGTAGTCACAATTACCATGCCATGATGATCCATACTGAAAGGTAACACTTTGTGGAGCCTAAAAGATTTGAACAAGTGTGATTTGTTCTAGGCAACCCACCGATATATTTTAGATTTTGTTTTGCTTAATTTATTTTCATTAGTTAGATGTCTGTGTTATGATTAGATCACTTTATTTCATAGATAGTGGGTAACTATGTTTGATGGAAGTAAAAAAGGTATTGTGACATGGTTATTCAATTTTTAGAAGTTTCTTTAAGTCGGTACCATTAACATCATCTTAGTGGCACCAACTCAGATTTGTTTTGGTACACAAGCTGACCTTCATAGACTCAATGGCACAACCCAAAAGTCGGTACCACTAATTTATTCATGAAAATATATAAGAAAAATCTAACATAGCTCAACAAAATTGGTTACCTTGTTAGTAGCACCAAATTCCATCACCAACAAACACAACAAGCTATAGGCTCATCTCAGTAGCAATGATAGACACATCACTAGCACTGACTCTAAAGATGTTTTCAATTATAAGCTAAATATTCAACTTGATACCACTGACAAAGCTGTCACTGGAACCAACATTGTTATATAAAATATGGCATCAATAACTCACATCCACTGAGTTCAACAGTTGATGGTAGCCACCGATCCAAATTTAGTACCACTAACAACATCTCCGTGACATCGACACATGATGAATAATGATAATGTTGATTGTCTTAGAGATATAGAGTTTGAGGAGGAATTTCTTTGCATCATCACCTAAGCTCCTCAACCACATAATCATAGATGACATTGGATATGTCAGATGCCATTCTTCAAAAAGCTTGATACTTTTTCACTAACAGACATGCTTCAATGAGAACGATGATTGGGTGGACAATTGGAACCTTTTTTCCAACTCGGTTACCCTGTCGATTAAAAAAATGGTAAATTGATTCCATTTTCTTCCTTTATTTTTCATGTTGAGGACAATGACAAACTAAAGCTTGGGGGTGATGGAATGTTGACTCTATCTTTCAACTCTCGCATTATTTTTTTATTATCTACTTTTCGTGCTTTTCATTTCAAAATATTAGTTTAACGTTTTGGGGCTTACTCCTATTTAGTGTAACCGTCGACATTAATTAGATAACATTTTAGTTTGGATGGTTCTTCTTTGATGGCATATTGGAATGATATTAATTTCAAAATTTTTGAATCTTATGTGCTTTCACAAAGAGCCTATAAGCATTTTTATAGTTCGAGCTTGTGAAATATGTTTGGGAGCTTTTAGAACTATTTATTTTCATTTGCAAGATTCAAACTATCTAGAAGTAGAACATGAGGTGTATTTATGGCAAGACATAGAGTGGAGATACAAAGATGAGCTAGAACATATGTCTCCTTGGGGGTCTCCTTACGGATTTCCTCCCTTAAGCTTGCATCAATGCCACCATGTAAAATATGCTCAGGGTCAACTAGAGTAGGTTGTGGTTGCACCTTCTTAAGTATAGGTGCCTTCTTATTATTGGTTAATTATCCATTACAAATTAGTTTCACCTGCTCTTGTTTCATGGGCTCCTCATCAACAAGTGTGGGTGTAGAAATGGTGGTGGTCGAATCTTTAGGCTCATCTCCTTGCAAAATCATTGGCTAGAATTTCTTTGTTGTTCTTTGAAGTCACTACATTGTCTAGAATGATCACATGTGTAGGATTAGTTTTTGTTCTTATTCCCTTTGTTCCTCCAAACAAGCTATTGGGAAAAGGAATTTAAGGTAAAAAGACACAATGAGTTTGAGGAATGGATGGATCTAGAGTCTCCTCAATGAAATAGCATTTGGCTTACGGGTGGTGGTGTGTTGTCTCAATGTTCCTAGTAAAACCTTGTTGTGTTAGATTAAAATTTTCAACAATCTCTAAAGCTAGATACAAGATCTAAGTCCCCAGACTATGGATCTGGGACCCCTGGTTATGTGTTCCCCTTCTAGATTGATCAAAGTAAGAGTCAGTCTTTGTCATGAATTTTTCTAGAATGTCTTCTAATTTATTCAACCTGGTCAGGGTCTTGTCCAGTTGTTGGGATGGATCGTGCAAAAAAATGGCTTGGGTTCTTCCAGGAAAACTTGAAATCATTGTACCATGCTTGATCAATGTACATGTAATAGCTATACTACCCCATATACATGCATTCTTTGTCTA
This sequence comes from Alisma plantago-aquatica, assembly GCA_963693085.1. Lineage (NCBI taxonomy): Eukaryota > Viridiplantae > Streptophyta > Magnoliopsida > Alismatales > Alismataceae > Alisma > Alisma plantago-aquatica. Next base: position 1,052,838,228 of record OY856413.1, on the reverse strand, counting down.
CCTAGCCTTTTTTGGATTTTAAGGTTCGCAACCATTGTACCAACGGTCCCATCTGGTACTTTAGCTCTTTTATCTCACGCGCATCCATGGCACTCTCTGTAAAACATGTATTCTCGCAATCATCACCCCATGACTGGTTTTTGACCATATTAAAAATATACATGCTCCTACATTTCCTAGTATGGCCATTTCTTCCTTATGCAAACCATAATAAAAGATTTAGCCTTGCTAAATAAGTCTATCTCATGATGTGGGACTTTCTAAAATATATATCCTAGTAGCACTCCTAGGCTTCTGAGTATGAGTCGTCTATGTGCTGTTTGAAATTATGAATGCTTTCAAAAAAAACGTATCAATCATATATTCCCATGTGTGAGAATTGATACCGAGTAACCATGTCTTTTCCATCCATCATAATTTCAAATAGATGATTCTAGATACTACCATGTCTATCTTCAGCATGTCATAGCTTTCTATAAATATGTAAATGTGTCATATCAGATCCTCTATGGTGTGTCTGTGAAATGCTTGAAATTTCACTTAAGTCGCCGAGCTTGAATCTATCTTGTAGCTCCCCATGTTCACTGATTGATGCATGATTGGACCCAATTGTGGTGTGGTTGAGGATGCCTTTATTCTTTCCCATATAGTCTGCTCATTGTTAGGACCTCCCAAATCATTGTTGTCATCTTTGTGGTTGGACATGACTTATGGTTCTTCTTCTTCAACCATCGGGTCTTATGGGTTGATCACCAGTTCCTCTTAGTTCACAAGTGGAGTTGATTGTGTTGTCAGTAGTGATGATGGTTCACTCTCTAGCTAGGAATTCTTTCCTTCTTCCTTGAGGAATGAGTACTGAGCATTAATTAGTGCCAAAAAATAGTAAATTTGGTATAAGAACACAGAATATTAGAACTGAATAAAAATGATTCAGCAATATTTTTTAGCAAAATGAAAAAATAAAGAAAAATAAAGTGTCCTAGAGTGTTCAGTCCTATCACTTGTGGTGCTAGCTTCTCCAACTCCCTAGCAAGGGTATCAAAATCTGGCACGAGTATGTCGTACATGTAGAGTGCAAGTATATCTATCAAGTAATATAGGAATATTGAGTCTCGAGTTATTTAACACTCAGAATTATGCAGCTAGAAACTACCATTAAGTAAAATCCAATCAATTAGGCCTATAAATATGGTTGGTTAAGTCAAAGATGAAAATCAAATTAACAATTAAACTAAGAAAGCAGATTAAATAAATAATTGAATTCATATAGATGGAAATATTTAGGAACCTTGGTTTCACCACGGTGTAAATATCATATCATATATGTGTCCAAACTATGAACTAACTGTTATCAATTAATTTAAAAAATATGTATATTGTGCACCCACTTCTGCAGTATAGCACACTGTCCTCTTTAGTCAAAACCGTACTTTCGTAGTGTTTAAGTAGCAGATTGGATGATGAAGAACAATCTCTCAATATTCTCCCTCATTGTATTAGGCCCTATTTGAAGCATGATATCAGCAATGTTCAAATAAGTTCATCAAGGAAATTAATCTCACTTTCACAGTGATTAATCACCTGAAGTTATGGACATGGTGATCAATCATGTACAAAGAAAAAAAACTGAATTTATATAAAAATCGAGCTATTCCTTGGGTCCTAAAATTGGATATTAGTCGCACATCTCCGGCACAGTATCACCCTTGAAAATTATTTAACAAGAAAATATGTATTTGGGGAGATAAGAAGATGACAAAATAAATAATAAGCCCAACGTAGAAGCCCAACGCAGGAGATGGAATCGCTCCACTATCGTTTCCGTCGCCAAAACATAACCGAAGTGCGCCAACAAGGCTATGTTACACTTTTGTCCTTCTTTTCCTCCCCTATGACTATTCCCAAGTGAAATAACAATACTGAATGATGTAACGTCCGTCCTTTGGTGGATTTGTTAAAAAAACTTGATTTTCCCAAAATATCACAATCATTGTTGGATTTAATATTTTAAATCTTCGTCGTAAGCGTTCCAAATCGGTGGCATGGACTTTTTACTATCAAGTCCATTTTTCTTGTTGATCTCAAACAACTACTAAAAATATACTTCAATACTCATCAACGACTTAAAGTCAGTGGTATCGATTTTGCCCCAATAAACAATAATTATTTATAATAAAAATATGCTATGAATTAGTCAAAATAATATTATAATAATCAAAATAATACGGAGAACAATTGACGCATGATTTGCATAATAACTTGGTAAATTACGTACGAAAGATATTCAATTAAGTCCAGCTAACAATTAAAAAAACCCAATTAGGCTATCAAAATGATGTAATTACGTGTTCATTCATTGGCTGCTTTGCAGCTGCGTCCATCTATAAAATAAACATGTTACATCCATTTGCAAACACAGATAACAAGCAAGAACTGTTGTGTGCATTTGCGCTCTCGCTTTCTTGCTATGTGCAAGACATCTTACTGTTGTGATATTCTTCGTTCTTTAATTATTGATCAAATTATTTGTTGCCGTGATTGCATAAATTTTCTTAAACAGTAATTAGAAATTAAATACTTCTGATAGATTATTTGTTAATTCATACCTTAATATCAAAATTCTAGGTCTTCAACCGAGTCTAGATGCACCTATTTGCATACTTAATGTGAGAATTTCGTCTAACCTTCAAAACTCGATGTTTTCCAACTAAACCCCAGCAGGATTATCATGCATGTAACTCTAGAACCTTATTGATTATATGAATCTCTACCAATCATTCACTTGTATGTTGAACATTCTCCTTGCAAGCATGGTTGTTGGTAAACATGTGCACATGAGTTTTACTAAAATAACATATAGTAGTAACTACAACTAAAGATTGGAAGTAGAGAAAGAGTTGTGATTTGGGCGCCCCACAACAAAGGCTTAGTGGGACAATAGGCCCAAGATTTGTAGAGAATATGAAAGACAACCCATTTGTAAGGACTCATTCTACTGATTCGACCCTAATATCATTAGGACAAAACCAACTTAAACCTAGAATACATAAAAAATGAGTTGAAAAGTTTTGAAACATGATCCATGTAAGATCTGATTGCGAGAAACTATTGTAAAACCTCACCTTACATCACATAAAAGTGTACTACTAAACACCCAAATTATTCCATTTCTAAACACAATAGAGAACAAATGAACCCTCTTCTGTTCATTATATCAATATGTAATTTTTTTGTGGATATGAAGCTATAACAACATAAGATGACTTATTCAATTTACAACTCGTAGTCATAAAGAAACACCAAGAGAAGCAACCTAAGTATTCATAATCAACTGGCCTCCCATAACTCAGGTTAGTTCTTTACTTTAATATGTTATCTTTTATTAAACCTTGATCATAAAAAGATTTGAAAAGACAAAGGAGCAGGATCCCAATTCCCATGGTATGACAAAACAACTTATAACGTTTTATGCATACAAATAGGAGCAGGTAGTTTGAAAAGATGTAACAAACTACACTGAGCATATGTCAAAGAAAATAAATTTACAAGAACATATTATGGATCACATATAACACTTGTAGGAAATTAAATCATAATAAATTTACATCCATGTGATTCACCAATTAAATCTAAATAGATTTACTAAATTGATGGTTATGTGTTTTACTATGCCCTAGGTAGACTGAGGTGTACCACTCAAACTACTAGCTAGAGGTTGTAAATATCAAACCAGTCCCATATAAGATCTAAGAATTTCCAAACCATTAGATCTCTATGTACCTCAAATCTTGAGCACATCTAACAAAATGTAGAGTGCACATAAGAGGATCTCATTTGTAATGCTCAAAGGCAGGTCCATAAACATCATTTGTTTGCACCGGGTATGTAGGTCATGGAACCTTAAAATATGTTATAAAATTCAAAAACCAAGTTACAGCCTAATCTGCTCTCCATCAGAAATCACCAAACCATCAGTTGCAACCCCAAACAAGATTTAAATACATAAGGATATAGCAACCCCAAGGGTTCATGCATATTCACTAATATATGGACTGAGCTTCTTCGCAGAATTCCCATACCCCTATAAGATTAACTAGTTTTATTTTTCTTCATTGACTCAGGGAAACATATCTATGGACTTAAGACACTACATGATTAAGGTTACACTTAATTAATTAAATTAATTACTCATTTTTGGTTGTATCAATCCAACTACCTACAGGCAACATATAAGTAATTGAAACTCTAGAAGAAACAAAGTTAAATACACATGTATCAAACAACCAAATTAGGGTACAAGTAATCATTTTTGTCCATACCAAGGCCCAACTCATCAAATAGGGCACCACAAAGCCTAACTTACCAATCTCTTCCACAATAAGGCCCAAAAGCATCATTTTAGGGAACATCAACCTTAAACAAGGCATCAACATGGAATTTTTCTCTTTTAATATTTCATTTCCAATATGCATATGTAAACACAAAATACATGCCATTATCCTGTATGTGGAACTTCTCATGATCACCATTTAGTACCAAACATGATACTATAATAGGATTGACAATCACTCTTCCAATGTAATTTGTTGTCATGATAAACTATCATATTGTATTGTTTGTAAAAACATTTCATTCAAATCAATAAATCATCATTTCTTGTCTCTTTCATGACCAATTTTTTATAATAAAGTGTGTGTCACCATTAGGGGAATATAACTTCTCATGATTACTTGATTACAGTATATCATATCTCATTATTTTAAGTGCAAGTGTATCAAACACACATGACCACATAACCAGCCATATTAAGTGTATCGAAAACCTTTGCATTATCTTATAATTTGATTATATCCAGTCATATGTATAGTTTTTTAGCCTTGGACCCTACCATTGTTCACAACGATGATACCCCCATCATTTCCATCAAGGAAAAAGTCTCAAGGCATCCTGCCTACTTCTATATTCCATATCCAAAACTCATCATATAATGTCAGACTTTATATCATACTTCTTTAATTCTATAAGATTTTTGGAAGATAAAAGAGGAGAGGCGGATCTCTTAATCTGAGAAGGTGATATATCCCATTAGGTTGCATCTTTGAATTCAGATTTCTCCATATTGCATAAGGATCATATTTGACTTGTAAACTCCAATATCACTTTGTACATACATTGTTAATTGGATCCATTAAATATGTGATGCACGTTCATATAATTTTTCCCCCAAATTTATAATTACTTTTAGGTTCATTAACAACTCAAACATGGTATACGTAACCATTCTTGTCCTTAAAAGGACCAATTCACCAAACTATGGCACATAAAGGCCTAAATCACCTTTAAGGACATAATAGGGATAAGTTCTCTTAGAAGTATCATATACGCCTCAGATTTTTCATGTGTATTTGTGAGATAGCAATAAAATAGAAGCCAATCAAACATGGATCTAACAGATGTGAATTTTATGCTAGATTCAAGATAGGGAACATTTAGACCTATCACATTATTAAGGTCAAACAAAGATAATTCCTCATAGGAAAATTATATAGATCTAAAACTATGTACATGCTTCACGAGACAAAATCAAGACATTACCCAAAATTTCATCTTAAAATTAGAATGGGCATGAAGGTCATGCTCAATACATGTTAGGGTTTTACAAGGGTCAATTATTGTTTAGAATGACAAATTAGGGCATAAATGAGCTACCTTTACCAATAAAATTTTGTCCAAACAGTGATACAGAAGAATAAATGACTAAGTAAAGGCATACAATTCATTTGAGAACACCTCACAATCAGTAATGCACCTATATTTTTTCATAATGAAAATGCTATCAAAAAGCTCCAAAATGAGCACTATTAGGGTTCTTAATCATGTATTCCATCATTTCAGCCCACAAACACTTTAAAGAATGATTTTTATGTACGGAAAACATCTTTAAAATACAAATGAAGATATATAAAATCTAACTCACATATTATCCATCCAAATCATACCATAAAATTTCATATATTAATCAAGTTAGGCACATTTAGAGCAAGATTAGGGTTTGTAGATGAATTGTAGGCAAAAGAGAGTATAAGATTGCCTAGATTGATGATGAAAATGAGGTACACAAAGAAAAACTCCAAGAAACTACCTTTCCACGCCCAATATCACCTCCCATCTCCAAAATGATTTCTCATGTTGTATCTAGGGCAAACAAGAGTAAAAGAGAAGAAAAGAAGGTGCTTTGCTAGATGAGCAAGTTTCCACTATGAAAAACCATGGATTTCTCCAAACGATGGAGAATATGTAAACAACATAAGGTATAAGAGATTAATGGATATAATCTTCCATTTTTATGCAATAAATAAGTTTACTAAGATGGAGTTGCTTGATTTTAACATGCATCGACGTGTAGGCACTTGATCCAAGTTATTGAGCTTCAAGGGGACTTGTCTAGGTTCAAGCCTTCCTATTGAGGCTCTTAGGATCCGTACTCATTACAAAAATTGTAAAGGGTTTTAAAAGAGTAACTCAGTCAACGGATATTGTGTATATATTTAAAAAAAGCCTCAAATGACCAAAACAACCCCACTTGAAGTGAGCAATCGAGGGGTAGAATGGTCAAGGTTATCGAGGTAACGACTTTCAAAATTGATATATTTAACCATCGAAATTATATGAATTGAGACTACCTATCTATGTTCACAATCCCACCAAGTTTCAAGGTGTTTTTTTGGACCTATCAAGGTCAAAGGGTCGAGGTATCAAAGGTCAAGAAATCAAGATAACGAGATTTGTCATTCATAATCTATTAAACCATCACCACTTGGACACCCTAGATATCTAGTCACCATATAATATTATAAATATTAAAGATACACATAGATGGTCAACATCTTACAAATTATATATCCATATGGTGAGAATCTATGAAGGTCAAATGGCCATGATGTCGAGGGTCAACCAATAAAGTCTACTACAGTCTGCACATGAATCAGAATCCATCCATATACATGCCCATAGAGGTCCTAGGTGACCTATCTAGGTACACCTCAATATATTGTCACCAAGGGACCCTTAAGAGTCTAGGTATAGACTCTAAAAAGGTCCAAAACCTATCAAGTCATAGATCATTCATCCATGTATATTTGGGCTAGATTTTGTGTTAAAACCCCTTGGTTAAAAAACCATGGAAACCAATTTAAAACTTCATTAAATTAATCAATAACACAAAGGAAGGAATGAACTTATAGGATACATACTCATTTTTTCAATTAAATATTTAATTGTCATGAATTCTCATATGAATCCACAATGAACATGAAATATGGAATCGTTGCAATTAAGGTTCAATTGCAGTCAAATTAGAGTCATCTCTAACCAATTGATATTAAGGTTTACTAATGTACGACTATGTAGGAAAATACAAGTTTATATGTGTTTCAAACAGTTTTAAATCAATTACCCATGCTAAGGTGACGTGATATTTAAGTCCACAACTTGCAAATGTAAAATTAGGGTACACAAAGTGCAAATTTGCCCTGATTAGTGTTTCCACTTAGTTTGTTGGTCTCAAAAATTATAAAAGCATAAAAATATTACAATATATATATATATATTATAGATAATTTAAGGTTGGTCTAGGTTTAGGGACTCCCATCATTGAGAGAAGATACCTTAGTTGGTGATATTCATTTTGGCTAAACATCATTAGAAAAACAAGATTCAAGTATATGAAGTCAAAAAAGTAATGTAACAAGTGTTAAAAAGGTTGAATGAATATCTAATTTAAATCTATCAAGATTGTGTCATATATACAAGAAACTAGACCAAAAAAAGTATCCAAGTACAACGATTAAAATTGGTATGAAATGCTTGACTTCAATACATCATGACAAGAATGGTAGGGTAGAGTAATTGTATAATCAGGATGATTTTCTCCTTAATTGTAATTATTATGAGGGTGATGATGATATAATCATTCTACCGATCATATCATATGTCATTAGTTCTATAAAGTAACTACCCCCTCGACTGCCTAAAATCAAACAAGTTTTGAGGTAATGGTTGAGGAAGTTATAAAAGATAGAAAGGGATTTCATCCAATCACCTTATACTCAATTGAGGATTCCTTCACTTGAAAGTATATATTAAAGGTGAAAATTTATTTAGGCATAGCATGAAAATTATTGTAGAGATATGGAATGCACCATGGTTTGGTTTTTTATGGGAGGATCAATAAAATATGTCAACGAGTGAATATTGGTTTTTTTCTTAAGGGTTCTTTCTTCTTATATGAAGAGGATTCCACTTGCAATGATTGCATAGTGGAGTTATCTTCATGTGATAAGAGATTTTGTGAATAAGGTTAGGTAGGAGAATGAGGTGTTTGTCATACATGATAATGCAACCAACAAGATCTCCAATGAGAAGAAGTTGATGGATAAGAGAAAGATATCATTCTACAGAGTATGTGCTAAACATCACCTCGATCTTTGTCAGAGTACATCTTCATTTTGGATTTTTTAATATTTTCAAGAGGGTATAAAAGTTCACTATATGTGTCTAAAATAATGCACACCTACACGACACTTTTGTTTCAATGTAGTAAAGGTCACCTAGAGCTTCTTGAAAAGTGAGGTGATATGATTTGCTATGCATTTTCTAGGCTTTATTCGTTTGTTGAAACATATTATTTATATGAGTGACTCCATTTCTATGGTTTGATGAACAGTACTTGGGTAAAGACTCTAGAATGAGGCCTCATTTTCAATATGAAAATGGAACAATATCTTTTGGAATAAGTGGGGGGCTATCTCTAGATAACCTAGGCCATGTGGTTGTGTTGAGATTCATTTATGTAGATGATAACCCACCTATGTGGTATTATCTACTGATTTTGGTGCGTACAAAGAGAATTTTTATTGAAGAATCTTTTTAGAGTAGGAAAACATATAGGTCTGTCATGGATATTATTCATTATCATTGGGACAAAACAATGAAACATCCCATTTACAAAAATGGTATCTTCGTGGACCTAACTATCTTTATGATATAAAGGTTACAAAAAAAGATTGGATAAATTATATGTGAGGTTATGGTAAATGATCCTACAAAAAAATGAACTACTCGGGATCTACAAAAATCACAAGGGTAATCATATCTATCAAGTGAGAAAAAATTCCAACCAATCATATTTTCATTTGGTATTCACTATTGTATATGTCAAAATTACTTGGTAACAAAATCACTTTTCATTGATGGTGATAGAGCAATGAGACAACTATGGGGGTACAACCCCATTTTTGTAGACTGTAGAAACATGTATCTTTGAACTATTTTTCATGTATTCATCTTATGAGCACAACTATGGTGTATTTGACCTTGTAAGTAACTAATTATAGTTCACTTGTATTTTCAAATGCATAATGTAATGACAAATAGTTGTTCCACTATTTTAAAATGTCTAGATCCACATCATGAGGAATAAATCATAGCCTCAAGTGCACTAAGTAGATTTTTACTCAATATAGTTGATACATTGATCATAGGTTGAAGAATATGAGTATTTTGATATGTGGTTGTCTTGAGCTTGGTTGATGAAGTGAATAATGGAATCAGTGTAAGGCCTAAAGTGGTGCTAGTTATCAACATGAAAATGCTTGATGAATCTTTAGAATTTCTATTTTTTCTGATGTAAAGAGGCCGAGAAGGGAAGGGTTTGCACCTTTACGGTTCTTTTCCTCACCTCACTTATTATCGTATAAGTGAGTTACCGAGCATCTTCTCATGAAGGTGACAACCTCTATCGGTTAGTAACTCAATTCTTTCTCAAACGCACTTCTGATTCTCAAAATATTGTCTGACTTCTGATCCAAGTTACTCATACGAGAGCAGTAGCAATGGCCTCATGTCCCATAGAATATGAATGGGATGCGATCATGGAGAGTTCACCTCCTTCGGTGAAACCAAGCACTTCAAATGGATGTGGGTGTTCCTACTGGTTCGATAGCCAATGAAATGTAACTCCATCTATCCTGTAAGAGATATGGTTAGAAAAGGTCCATGTGACATATGAATATGAAGACTATAGCATTGAACAAGATGAATTTCCTGGATGAAATTTTCATGTATTAATGATGGATGATCCATATTTTTCTTTATTTTGTTATGTTTTGACATTTTGATGTGTGACAAGTTATTAGAAAATAGCTTTTGGGTGTGTACTCTTAGCTAGTTTATTTTCTACTTAGAATGCATTGTGACCATCCAATAATGCACTAAATTTTTGTGTGGCTTACTTAGCATTCACTAGTGTTAAGATCTTAATTCATTTATTCTCTTGAGGATTAGGGGGCTCTAGTAGTATATAAAATTCATTTTCATGAATTATTCAATATCATAACTTTGTTTGGAAAAATGTGTATATGTTATTTCTTTTGTTTTTTTCCAAGTTCTATCATATTGAACTCATTACCTTGTTGGAGTTTTCAATATGTGGCCTTCTTTTTTGTTTCAATTTCTATCCAAAATGCATTATGATGTGTTATTTTATTCTACCAATGGATTTTTCAATTATTATTGGATATATTGTGTCAATTGTGAGTCAATATGATTTAGGGGTATTTCCTACATTTTATACATCTTTATAAGAAGGAAAAACCTTTAAAATTTTAAGATATACGTATAGATATATATATATATATTAATATATCTGAAATTAATACAAAAATTGGGCACATGGGCGACAACGTGCCTAACTAGTGTCAATTTGCCACATTAAAATGTATGTTTCCTTCATAGCTTATTATTACTTTATTTTGCAATAGTATCAAAGTTTCCCATTTTAAAACATTATATGTATTTAAGGTGTTGTCCCTAAAATTTACTATATTTTTATATTTTAACTTTGAAATATTAAATTACAAATGATTTAATTTTGGGTCTTCTAGGCCCTTCATGGGTGAATTCACTTAAAGAGTAGTCCTTAAAGTGTAGATGAGTTAATGGTTCCTATAGTAATGAGATTCTGAGTGACCCTCATTTGGCCACATGATGATTGTTGGACCCTCAAATCATGATCGATGTTTGAAGCATAAGATATAATCATTTTTCTTCCACGTCTATCTAGTATCACTCTCCTTGTTTGAGTACAAGCATGAACTGATTGGATTATGTGGGAGGCTAAAAGTGGTTGGCATTTTGTCATTGAACCCTAACTCTTTGACGCCCAGGTTGATGGGGTATATAAACTCTCTATCATTTATCTTTTTATTCTTCTTCTACTTATTTAGTTCTTGTCCACTGTCACCACATGCATATGTTGTTTCCATCATTTTTTCTTTCTCCATTGGGATGGTCTTGAGAAAAGAAATATGGGAAGAGAGATTCCAACATGTGCATTACTTTATCCTACCTTGGTTCTAGAAAATGATCAATGTGTCCGCACCTAAATTATGTTTCCATGAATCATTTAGAAAGCATGGTGATGAGTATTTCACCTTTATTCATCACAAATTGGGTTGTTTTTACTAGCATTGACCCCTTCCTCACAAAAGTTTTTTTTCCTTTATTTCTCAATGTGAGTGTCCGACCAAAGTATTCTAGGTGGTATAAGTCCCAATGAAGGACCTGAGTTCGAACCACACTGAAGGCACTCTATAAATGGTAGTCTATGCCGATTTGGCATGGATGGGGGTGACTGACCCACACCATCTCATTCCTCAAGAGTTTACCATGATGGGCTCGCCTAGTGTGGGTTCTCTCGCTCACCAAAAAAAAATGTGAGATCATGTTCATCATCTAAGTCTTCATTCTCATGTGAGTATTCATAAAGATGCAAGCAGGCATAAAAGTGGAGTCTACAAGTCATGTATGACTAGTTATTGACCAATTAAATAGGGTCAAGTTTAAATGTCAAAAAGGTTTAGAACGGACCTATATTGGTGTGAGATTACTTTTAAGAGAGGGAGTGGTGTATAAGTTAGAGATAAAGAGTGCATGTGTTTTGAAGTGATGTGTGGAGCCTCTAGGTTTTTTGGTGTGTAGGTTGAATTTGAGCCATATAAGGTTTTTTATTTGCCTTTTGTTTTTTATCTTGGAAAATTCTTGGTGTTGGTAAGGTATGCCCGTAGAGCCAATCATATGATGATTGACATGGCATAATTACTCGAAAGGTTTTGATTAATAATAATATAAATAAAGGTAAGCTTCCAATTCATATTTTTCACTCAATTATGAGATAATGAGGAGACAGAATGAATGTTTATAGAATGACAATACTCAACGACTTATGTCTTTAAGTATGTCACATGGAAGAAATGAGATCATACGAATGCTAAGAGTATGTACATTCTTATTATGTTCCTAGTCGATTATTATGGTGGAAGGTAGATAAACACCAGTAACACATAAGACTAGAGTGTGGATTGGTTAATGACATAATATCATTAGTCATTATATGACAATATCAAACCAAGCACACAGATACATGTTAGGGAACAGTGTATCGGAAAGACCCACCCTGATAGTGACACATGGAAACCATCAATGGTGGTCATAGTCATCTCTCATATTGAAGGTGGTGATTGTGATTTTTAGACTTGAAATCACTGCACTCATCACATGTTTTTGGGTGTGCTTTGACATCATCAAACGTAGTCCTAAAACATGGGTTGTTATAACGATGATGATTGGGTGACTTTGACACATGGGGATGACTGTGAGTGATACATATGGGATTTATCCCTCCTACTGGAGTATGATATCTTGACCACTTGATAAGCGACACTGAGAAATGCATGTGCATGCACGTGTGAATCAATATATGATATTGAGGTCACATTATCTCAAATAGACTACTCTTGGTTCAAGGAACATGGATGACTGTTGACAGGGTGACCATCCATGCCTCAAGTTCATCTTGGATATCAGTGATAAAGGAATTATACAATCACTGCAACATTTTATACAGATTAGAGGTTGAAGTTGTTCTCCAATTTTCAATTCACTTGGGAAGCACTAATGTGTGACTAAGAACCACTCTTTCCTTGTGATGTCATAATCTAGTTATGAACACTCACTTCCAATGTGATATGGGACCTATAGGGTCACACACATATGAACTCATCTAGAAGGATTTTGATCTTGAATGACAATTGGATTGATTAATAAAGTGTTTAGGTATTCAATTCACGCAACATATCAACTGATTTGTTGTCTAGACTGCCAAATGACCATATCACTAGGTGAGACGATCGTTTGAGAATCCTTATGGGTGTCTCAAGTGTTGAGATAGCCATTTGGGTTGTCAGACTAATCAACGATTGAATTAGCTTAGCTCTGCCCAAATTGAGGAATGAACTGACGGGTATAATATGATTGAATTAATCAGATCCACTCAAGTTCACCAGAAGTCCATCTAGGTGAATGAGATGAGCGTCTTGCATGTGTGAGATGGATCGATTAGGCCAAATGAAGATTTGGGATGTTTCCCAAAAAGTTTCAGTTTTACTTTACTTGGGGTACAAGGGAATTAATATGTGAAATTAATTAGAATCAAAATTGTCAAATTTGTATTCAACTAGGAAACTATCAGATGACCGTCTGGAAGTGTGAGACAATCATCTTGCACACTAGATGACTAGCTGGGTGTTCCAAACAACCATTTTGTGTCTCGTAGGTTGCAAAATTTCAAGTTCTTCTGGTCCCTTCCACTCCCATGTAATCTCGTACATATTGGGAACCCTAACCCAAACCATGCCTATAAAAGGAGGGGTACTGGGGGCTTCCCAAGATACACCATAGACAATTAAGAATCAGTTCCTCAGATGATTGTTGTCCTCTATAGTTGTGGTAACCAAGAGAGCCCAAGCAAGTTCTACCCGACAGGATGGCTAGCTACGGGAGAGAAACAACTAGTGATTGTTGTTGGTGGGAGAGAAGGTTGGTGACTAGTATACCGACGGGATGGACAACTCCTTCCTATATGTCCTTGGTGAATGTCAGGAGTTATAGTTGGTCCATGTGGACTAATATAGAGGTAGGAGTCCTTTAGATGTTGCTTGGAGAGCAAAGTCAACCTGTAGCCTATGGTAAGACCACCAGAGTCGATGTAGAGGTTGCGCAAATAGTTGTTCATGGTGAAGACCAGGAGTTGCACAGTCACCGTCTAAGAGAAACTAGTCAGTAGTTGCAAAGAACTGAGATTTTTTGCTGGACTTGCTCTAGGACTAGGTATAACTCACTAAAACCATCCTTCCTATTTCATAGTAATTGATGCGATCTTGCTATTATAGGAATACAGTTAGATAAAAAAAAATTGTTTCAGATGCTATACTCAATTATCATATTTCTCAATAGTGGTATTAGAGCCACTTCAATTTACTATATTTAGGATAATTGATATAATCAGATTTTTAGTTTTATTGTTTATTTATTGCATACGATGTGAATTTTTAAACTGCTCTCATATGTTTATCTGATCAAAGACCACATAATCCCAAACTAGTATATATATATATATATATATATATATATATATATATATATATATATATATATATATATATATATATAATGTGTGTAATTTACATGCGTCACCCTAAAAGTGGTTTTTATGGTGGATGTGTAGTATGGTTATGGCCTAAACCCTATATCTATGTATGGTTGGATGGTTTGGTTGTTCTTGTTTATCTCAGTCTGTGTATCGAGCCTCTACCTCTATATTTCCAATATAAAGTACTTCTTTCCTACCTTTGATCCCCTTGAATGTAACTTGAGATTTCCCTTTATAATGTAATAAAGTAGCAATAGGATAGTTTTTCTTTATGAAATGACAAAGACAATGATCATCCTCGGAGAAGACGACCAGTTCATGAGACAAGCCAACCGTCTGGAGGACAGAATGATGGAGCTAGACGACCACCTAGAGGGTCCAACTGACCGTTTGGAAGGATTCTAAACATCAATTGGACAGGAGGTCATTTGTGATGACCAACTGACCGGCCAAGAGGTGAGACGACTGGTTTAAGGGTTGAACCGATCTACCTAGATTGGTAAGCAT
This sequence comes from Alisma plantago-aquatica, assembly GCA_963693085.1. NCBI lineage: Eukaryota > Viridiplantae > Streptophyta > Magnoliopsida > Alismatales > Alismataceae > Alisma > Alisma plantago-aquatica. Next base: position 1,052,823,173 of record OY856413.1, on the reverse strand, counting down.
AGATCTACATCAACCGCTAGGTTCATGTATGTGATGTGATGATTGACCGAGGTGGTAGTAATTCCTTGCGGCTCTAAGGAATTACAAGTAGACATGGCCATAACCATCACTTTTTGTTTTATATTGCATGTTTATGTTGTGGGATATTGCATGTACATGATACGTAATATATATATGGTGATTGGATACAGTGTATGTATATAAATATGATACATATAAAACCCCTCAATCAAACATATTAAGTCTAAGATGCCTTCCAATAGCAATACACGTGAAAAACTTGTTTGACTAAGCACAAGTTGTGCCTCTGTGTGCTGCATCGTCTACCTTGTGGAAGTGTGATTGTAATGATGTAGGTTTTGCCTCTATGGGGTGCATTGTTATTGTATTAGCTATTGGGTCGGGCTTAACTGGTAATTCTCAGCATGTCTGGGTCCAAAGGTATAAACATGAGTATGGCAAGGAGTTGCACATATCGTCTATCCAGAATTACATATGATGCAATTGGCAAAAGTTGCCTACCTTGATGATTACATGTGTTTTGAAGTGTTGATCAAGCCATAGTTGAATTATCTTGGTCTGACTTATTATAAAATTATTCACTACAATTTTCCAAATTGGTACATGAGGGTTATTAATTTGAACAATATAATGAGAATGATAATTAATTAAAGACCTAACGATTATCGCCCAAATTTTAATCAAATAAAATCAAAATGAGTTTTTGACAAAATTACAAATTATTTTGTAGAACCAAATGGTGACAAACAACAATCACTTTTCTTTGTGGTCAGTCCTTGAGAAGGATAAACTTACTTGGAACAACTTCCATGACTAGTTCAGGACGTTGAGAATTTTTCTCACACATGAGCATAAGCTCTATGTCATGGAAATGCCAGAACCAGAGGACCCAACTCAAAATGCTCCAAGTGTTGACAATGATGCTTATAAGAAGCATATTGAGGATGTCATGGATGTCAAGTGTATGATGTTATGCCCCATGAACCATGAGCTGCAAAGGTAGCATGAGAAAATGGGGGTGATTGAGATGGTCACACATCTCAAGAACATGTACCAAGATCAGGCAAGACATGAGAGATATGATGTCTCCAAGACATTTTTCAAGTGCAGCATGAAAGAAGGAGATCCCGTAGGTCCTCATGTACTCAAACTCATTAGGTATGTAGAGAACCTAGCTATAATGGGATTCCCCTTGGGATAAGAGTTGTCCATTAACATGATTCTTCAGTCCCTACCAGAGTCATATAGTCAGTTTGTCATGAACTAAAACATGAACGACTTTGACAATCCATTGACAGAGTTGTTGGCCATGTTGAGAACACCTGAGACACAAATGAAGAAAGACAAGCCCAAGTCTATGATGGTGATCAGCAAGACAAAGGGGAAGTCTAAAGGAAAAGGAAAACCTAAGAAGAGTTCTAAAGCTAGCTAGAAGCCAAAGTCTTTAGATCTCAAGGAAAAAGGTGGAGTAAAGAAAAGAGGTGATTGTCACCATTATCACCAGCCTGGACATTGGCAGAGAAATTGCCCACTCTGGTTAGAGGAACTAAAGAATAAGAAGGATGGCACGAGGCTGCCACTTTAGGTATAAACAATACAAGATCAATTTGATTACTTCTTCATATTGGTATATGATACCAGATAAGAGGTGGCATTGGCCATAACACATCTTGCAAATTTTATGTGAAATGATACAAAGATGAATGTTTATAATGTTTATACCAAAGGATTATAATTGATAACTCAAGACTATCATTAGCATTAGTCATCTTGTGTGAATATGAGAATTTCATGCCTATAATACATATTGATATTGATCTAGATTCCCTTAGTAATTGAACCTAAGGAAAGATGTAAGTCTTATTCACGCATAATATGACATGACATGCTTCACTGAATGTAGTGGGAGGATAAAGATTTCATTATACCTCATATGTATGATGCATAAAGGTCTAATGAATGAATGTTATAGGTAATCATTTATACCTCATTTCATTTACTGGTAATATAATGATATGTACTCAGTAAAGTAGAAACATAAATATCTTGAAATTTTCAAAGAGATTATAAATGAAGTATAACTTTCATAAAAGTATTAAATATTTTGATGAGATCAAATATTGAAATACTTTGCATCAATACCTTGAGAACCTTCAAGAAAGAATTGTGATAATGTATCATAAGTCAAATCCATCTGAACATGATGATGTGTCAGAATGAAGGAATTATACCATGATGAGTCATGATATAATTATCAATTAGTTAGTCTTCTTATATCCTCATAAATATATACTTATCACTAAATAATGTACCATATGAATGGTTTATAAGGACATCATAGATGATATGATTTGGGAATGTCCCAATATAGGATTAAAACCAATATTGAGAAAGCAGTTTCTTGAGAAGGTTTATCATAAACCATGATTGTTGAATATTACTATTAAACCCAATCCAATAACAAAATTGTTTTGTTAATAGAATACCTAAATAATTAGTGGGAGTAAAATTAGAACTCAAAATGTTTGAAGTCAACAAAGAGGTACACTGAGAACTAAGAGAATCATAAGTTGTTGTGGAATCTCAAGTTTGCCATTGGACACATAATAAAGTAGTTCTAGTTGAACAAATCTGAAGTTGAAGGATTGTGAATCCAATGATTCAAATAGGTTGATCATAGGATGATAAGCCAACTAATCAACTAGAAGCTATAAAGTACCATAATATGAGTAATGGTTTAAGACCATTATGGGATCCATGTAAGATAATAAGGTAGGATCTTGGTGGTGCCACCTAAAGGGGTAATACCTAAAGGGTGAAATAGGGTCTTTTGGCAAATACATGCATGGACAACATAAAATGACAAATTGGTTGAATAGTCTTTCAAATCAGTTCAAGTTGTTGAACATGATATAAATCCCTTTACCAATTTTCATGCTTGTTGTTGCGATTAAAATAGACAATGAGATTTAGAATATGAACTAAGAAATTGGATTCCTTAAATGGAATACATGAGAGGATGTGTACGTGACACAACCTAAAAAGTTTCATAACTTCAAGAATGCAAATTAAGTCTATAAACTACAAAGTTCAATCTAGTATTGAAATAAGCACCTCAGAGATGGGATCTAATGACTTAATTAGACAGCCAAAGAGTTTGACTTGAATCAAGATAAAAGATGAAATCTTTGTTTACAAAAGATTTAGTGGGAGCATATACAAATATTCCACATGTGATGAGGAACAATGCCTCAATATTGTGAATATTGATATTTGGCATGGAAAACCCCTTTAATGATAAAGGATAAAGGTGAAACATCTTATAAGATAAGGATCAAGACCTACAAGATAGTTCTAAAATGTTTCACAATGGAAGTTGAGCACATACAATAGCAATGTGTTGAAAGAGTTCAACATGGAGGAATTCAATGAGAGATAATTAGGATTATTCTCTCAAGAACCATGTGTTCCAATTCGTATGAAGAATGGAAATGTCATGAATAAATATTCCATGGGCTACCCCAACAGTGAATCTATCACGAATGCAATAAATGTGCTTATCCCATGTAATCTTGTATGTATTTGATGTGACAAGATAAGTCCAACTTCAATAAGGGTTATTGAAGAGTCATTAAAATAGATCCATTAGTACTTATGAAGTACTTAAGGATAACATTGCTTGTCAAAGTAGATAGCAATAAAAGGAGTCAGATGTAAAGTGTTACATTGATGTAAGCTTCCATAACGACAAAGTGATCTAAACAAAATATGTTTGATTTTAAAAGAGAAAAGGATGTTATTAGTTGGAAGGGTTCCAAACTAATAGCCATTAATTATATTTTATAATAGAGGTTGAGTATACTTGTGTTGTAAACACAGATGATAATATATGGATATAAAAGGTTCATATGATGAACTTATAGATGTTCTGACCATTGATGACTCGATAGAGATATTGTAACAACAATGAAGCTACTTGTTAGGAAAGGAATATCGGATGCCATATTACGATAGTTTCATCTTAGAGAAAAGAGATAAGAAACATGCAATATACTGACTAATAGAAAAGTGTTTCTAACCCTTTGTTTTAGCACTAGCGTACTCTGAATAGGATTCATGGGTGATTGGCTCTAAGTGCAAGTGGGAGTATGTTGGTAAGGTATGCTTGTAGAGACAGTCATATGATGATTTACATGGCATAATTACCCAAAAGGATTTGATTAATAATAACATAAATAAAGGCAAGCTTCCAAATCATTTGTGTCACTAAGTTATGAGATAATGAGGAGACGGAATGAATGTCTATAGAATGACAATACTCAATGATGTATGTCTTCAAGTATGTGACTTGGAAGAAATGACATCATATGAATTCCAAGAGTATGTACATTCTTATTATGTCCCTAGTCCGTTGTTACTGTGGAAGGTAGATAGACACCAGTAACACATAAGACTAGAGTGTGGATTGGTTGATGACATAATCTCATTAGTCATGATATGGAAATATTAAACCAAACACACAGATTCATATTAGGGAAAAGTGTATCGGACATACCCACCTTGACAGTGACATAAGGAAACCATCATTGGTGGTCATAGTCATATCTCATAGTGAAGGTGGTGATTCTGATTCTCAGACCTAAAATCACTACAATCATCACATGTTGTCGAGTATGCTTTGACATCATCAAACGCATTCCTGAAACATGGGTTGTTATAACAGTGATGATTGCGTGACTTTTTACATATGGGGATAGACTATGAGTGATACATATGGGATTTGTCCCTCCTACTGGAGTATGATATCTTAACCACTTGACAAGTGAGACTAAGAAATGCATGTGTATGCACATGTGAATCAATATATGATATTGAGGTCACATTATCTCAGATAGTCTGCTCTTGGTTCAAGGAACATGGTGAACATTGACAGGGTGACCATCCATGCCTTGATTTCATCCTAGATATAAGTGACAAAGGAATTATACAATCACTACAACTTTACATAGATTGTAGGTTGAAGTTGTTCTCCAACTTTCCATTCACTTGGGTAGCACTAATGTGCAACTAGGAACCACTCTCTGCTTGTGATGTCATAATCTACTTATGGACACTCACTGCCAACGTGATATGGGATCTATAGGGTCACAAATATAGGAACTCATCTAGAAGGAGTTTGATGTTGAATGACAATTGGATTGATTACTAAAGTGTTTAGGTATTCAATTCATGCAACAGATCAACTGATTGGCTATCTCGACTACCAAATGACCATCTCACTGGGTGAGATGGTCATTTGGGAATTCAGACAGACATCTCAAGTGTTGAGATGGCCGTTTGGGATGTCAGGCTAATCTAGGATCGAATCGGCTTAGTTCCTCCCAAATTGAGGAGTGAACCGACTGATACAATAAGATTGAACCGATCAACTCTACTCAAGTTCACTAGACGACTGTCTGGGTGAATGATACGGGTGTCTTGCATGAGCTAGATGGCTCAGTTGGGCCGAACGAAGGTTCAAGATAATTCTCGAATAGTTTTTTTTTATTACGAAGTGGTGTATTTCTTTTATTTATTCCACTTATGAAACCCTATCAAGATACAACTCCACACTAGTATTGTTTACATGGACATCTGAAAGATGGTGTCTACGGATGCAATCCGGGGGGAATCGAAATGGTGCTCGGGTGAGCTGCTCCTGAGTTGGTATTTTGCCAGTCCATCTGCTACTGAGTTGCACATTCGTCCTACAAACTGAACCGTCGTGTTTTCCAGTCTATCCTCACACAACTTGGTTAACCAGTAAGTGAACTTGGGGTAGTTCTGGGCTTCTTCCTCTAACAATTTCAGTGTGACTTGGTAGTCTGTTTCAACTAAAACTCTAGGCCATACATTTCTCCTTATCTGTTGAAATGCAAAATGAATGTCGGCCAATTCAGCAGCAGTAGCTGAACTGGTGTGAATCTTTTTGGTCCAGCCACCCAGCCAGTGTCCCTGAGCATCTCTTACAATGATCGTGACAGCTGCGCCCTTATTGTTCATTGAGGCATCTACATTAAGTTTGATGAAGTTTTCCGGAGGCCTATTCCAGACTTCAGTTGATTTTGATGGCTTCTCTCCTTGCCCTATCCTCCAACTTTCTGCTACCAACTGTATCGAGGATTTGATATGGATAATATGATGTGCAATACTCTTGACTTCACCTTCAAATATCTCAGTGTTCCTGAACTGCCAAATTTTGTTACAAATAATCCAGAAATTTTCTCCCAGAATATTTCTACCATCAGTAGCCGTTTTTAGCAAACCGTTCATTGTATCTTCCTGCATGAACCATCTTGCCTCGTGGGTAGGGAGTATTTGATTCCATATCTCCCTGACTTTGTTGCAGTCACGTAGAGCATGTAGAACCATTTCATCAGATTCCCCACATCTCGTACATAAACCACTTGCAGTCATATGTCTGATCTTGCGGCGCTCATTTGTGAGAAGAGCTTCATGGTAAACTAGCCAAGCAAAAAGTTGAATCTTCGCCGACACCTATAGCTTCCATACATTACTCCAATTTTCTTGACCTCAGTTTTCCTTCTGTTTCCTGAGGGTATGGTATGTCGAGCTTGTTGTAAAACAACCATCTGTGGTGTGAATCCATGCTCTAAGATCCTTTTGATCTGAATGTAAGGGGGCGTCTATCTTTAGTATTAACTAGACTGTGTCTTCCTCGAACCAGTGTTTGAGGAAGTCCAAATCCCATTCACCTAAATCCATGACTAAGCTTCTAACCTTTAGATGTATAAGGTCATCATGTATCTGCTTCTTGGCTCGATCTCTAAGAAAGATCCTCGGGCACACCCAGCTGTCATGCCATACATTCACCGATAAGCCGCTAATAGGGATCATGATAGAATTCTCGTAGATGAACTACTTACCCTCAGTGGAAACTTGAGCAAGTCTCGATGCTGCCTCCTGCTTTCCAGCCTCGGCTACTTCAAATCGTTTTCTGATTGCATTACACCAGGGTGTTTGTCGATTTGCTGCCAGATCCCAGGTGTTCTTTAGCACTAAAGCTTCGTTCCAATCCCGCATGCACTTGATACCCAAGCCCCCATTTTCTTTTGAGCTTGTAACTTTATTCCACACTACCAAGGACACCGGTCTTGATTTATAGCTGCCCCCCCCATATGAATTGTCTGACAACCGCATCAATTCTGTCACACAGGCTTTTAGGCAACACTGCGGTGTGCATAGCATAGGTAGGAATGGCTGACAGTGTGGATTTGGCTAAGCAGACCCTCCCTGTCATAGATAAACTTTTCGCTGCCCATGCTTCAATCTTACTCTCCATCTTGCTAAGAATATACGCATACGTATGTTTAGTAATCCTTGTGTGCAAGATTGGAACTCCCAAATACCTACCAAGATCATCCGTCAGAAGGAACTTACTCATCTGATGTATTTCTCTTTTTGTAGCATGAGGTACACTTTTAGAGAAGTAAATCTGTGATTTGGCGACTGATATTTCCTGCCCAGATGCTCGTTCAAAGTCTTTGAAGCATTATAAGATGGTCTTCATCTATTTCCTACTAGCCTCCGCAAAGAGTATCAAGTCATCAGCAAAGCAGACGTGAGCTACTGTACACCCAGTTCTTCCCAACTTTATCAGTTTCCAGCTGCCTTCATTCACCTTCTCCTGGATCATTTGTGACAATCTCTCTAAGCATAAGACAAATAAGTATGGTGAGAGTGGATCGCCCTGCCGAAGTCCCCTACTAGAAGTAAAAGCTTTGGATTGTTTACCATTCCAACAAATAGTTGAACTTCCCCCAGATATAGAGTTCATGATAAATTGCTTTATGTTCGTAGGAATGTTCACCTTGTCAAGTGTATCCTGAATGAAACTCCATGACATTCGGTCATAAGCTTTGGATAAATCTATTTTGATTGCCATGGATTTTGCACCTCTTCTCCTTTTCATGCCATGAATGATTTCCCGCACCAGCGCTATGTTGTCCGTTATTCTTCTGCCAGGGACGAAGCTGCTTTGCTTTGTCGAAATTCAATTCAGTATGTGTTTCTTCAACCTTTCAACTACCACCTTTGAAGCTAGTTTCAAAATGATGTTGTTTAATGAAATTGGTCTCAACTGGTCGCATTTTTCTGGATGTGGCACTTTTGGAATTAAGATGATGGTTGCATTGCAGATTTCATCTTTAATCGACTTGCCTATGATCATGTCTTTCACCGTACTAGATACTGATTTCCCTACAGATGGCCAGTTTCCCTTCAGAAATTTGACAGTGATCCCATCAGGGCCTACGGCCTTGAAGGGTTTCATGAGTTTCAGAGTTTTGAAGATTTCTACGTTTGAAGGTATAGCAGCAATTTGGTTCTTTTCAGATGTAGACAGCTTCCAAAACCTGCCTGGTATTGTCATACTCGAGTGCCTTCTCCTACTTGCTGTTTCAGTGAGCATGCCTTGGAAGTGGTCCACTACCATATTCATGATAGCGGTTTCATCAATTAACCAACGGCCAGTAGCATCCTTTAGCGTGGTTATGGAGTTTTGTCTTCTCCTTTGATTAACCCAAGACTGGTAGTATCTTGTATTATTATCATCATTCTGAAGCCAGTGGATGTGTGATTTTTGTTTCCAATCCTCCTCTTCCTTTGTAATGATATGTTGTAGATCAGTTTGTATGTCAATGCAGAGCTTATCTGTTATGGCATCATAATTCTCTGCGAGCATGCGTTGCAAGGTAGTGATAATTCTCGAATAGTTTTAGTTGTACTTTACTTGGGTTGCAAGGAAATTAATATGTGATATTAATTGGAATTGAAATTGCCAAATTCGTATCCAATTGGGAAACTGTCAGACGACCGTCTAGCAGTGCGAGACAACTATCTCACACACCAGATGACCATCTAGGTGTGCCAGATGATTGTTTGGCATCTCACAGGTTGTAAAAGTTCAAGTTCTTTTGGTCCCTTCCACTCCCACGTAATCATGTACAGATTGGGAACCCAGACCCAAACCCTACCTATAAAAGGAGGGATATTGGGAGCTTCCCAAGATACAATATATACAATTGAGAATTAGTTCCTCTGACAACTATTGTCCTCTCTGGTTGTGGTAACCAAGAGAGACCAAGAAATTCCTACCTGACAGGGAGAGATAGCTATGGGAGAGAAACAACTGGTGATCATTGTTGGTGGGAGAGCATGTTGGTGACTAGTACACCAACGGGAGGGATAGCTCCTTCTTGTCTATTCTTGGTGAGAGATAAGAGTTCTAGTTGGTCTGTGTAGACTACTATAGAGGTAGGAGTCATTTGGATGTTTCTCAGAGAGCAAAGTCAACCTGCAGTCTGTGGCAAGACCATCAGAGTCTCTGCAGAGGTTGTGCAGACATCTATTCGTGGTGAAGACCAGGAGATGCACAACCATCGTCCAAGAGAAACTAGTCAACAGTTGCAAAGAAGTGAGTTTTGTTGCTGGACTTGCTCTAGGACCAGGTATAACTCACTAAAATGTCCTTCCTATTTCATAGTAATTGATGTGATCTTGTTGTTATGGGAATACGATTAGATAAAAAAAAATCGGTTACTATACTTTGTGCTCGTATTTCCCAACACTTGGGACTAAGTAAATATCATGTGAAACCATGTATTTATTGTATGTATATATTTGTATTTGTGTGTGCATATGTGTGTATCTGTGTGCGCGTATGTGCATGTATGTGTGTGGTTATTGGAAAGACAAAATTGAGATATTCTCAAACATATCATTATATAAAACGCTTTACAAGGTATGGATCAACAAAAAATGGATTATAGTATTATACTCTAGTTAGACATTTTATTGGGATTATACTAACTCAAAACTATTGGTAGGGGCATTTTGATTGTCTTATATGATTATGGTCAGATTATAATCATCTAGAGACATAATCTATCTCTTAATTAGGGAGTTATTTGGAGGCATATTGATTGTATTATATAATTCTAGGTACTAGCACCTAGATATGTTGTAGTATGATATTTATGGGTTAGGATTTTGTGATCATTTGGACCCTCTTAGATCACATAGGAGGTATTACCACCGAAATTGAGGGTTTTATGTTTTTCTCAGGGTATTAGGAGTGATATATCTTGTAAGATGAATATAGACATAATATTTTGAATTAATTATATACAAATAAGTGTGCTTAGGGAAATAAATCACATGGTAATTAAAAGTCTATAAAGTGCCATATAAGCCTAGGCTTAGTAAACCTATATTAATGTAACATGTGGGATACAAAGATATGATTATCTGAGTTGAGAGAAAACAAAGACCACTAGAGTAATGATGAGCCTACCCCATGGAAGGGGCTAAGCCCTAACAATATGATGAACATGTATAGTCACTTCAAGAAATTATAGCCTATGTATTTCTTTTCTCATTGGTGCTTTTGTGCATAATAGTAATGAAATAGGTAGTTATGAGACTTTAAGGAAGTAAAAACTTGTCTATACCCATCTAAGTGATTGAATTTGCATTATTTAAGTGTTTAATCATTGCCTAATGATTGGATCATAGTTTTTTATCCTAATGAAGGTTTGCTTTGGTGAACTGGGTTGGAATATGCATGAAACCTTGTGGGTTTTGGAAATAGGTGTTCTTCTTTTAAGGTGAATATTAATTTGTTAGTAAGTTAATTCTTAAACTCCTATCCTTTTATCTATTTTTTATAATATAATTAGCTTATACTTGTTTATTGTTGTCAGTAAATTTCACATGTCAATATTATTTGATAAATAGCTTCCACGAGGTTATTGTTAGTCATCACTCTTTATTTTTGATTCAGTACATCATGTAGATGTAGCATGACAAACTTATAAAAATCATCCACATGTTAATGTTACACTCTCATTTATGATTTCATATTGAATTGCAACTTGTGATGTTAATAGTTTCTATTTGTGAGCATGATAGGTTTAAATACAAGTTAGATTTTTATCAATGATAGTTTATAGCTTTTGATTGGTATGTCTACATGAACATACGTTAGAGTGTTGTGTCTAGTGACAAGCTTTGATGGATAAACCTAGGCCAAGGTACTTAAGAGTGTGTATTAATACTTGTCTATGGATAGTATACACATATGATTCCCCTCAATCAAGGTACATAAGGTGTTTGGACCTGTGATACATATGTTTATGTACCCTATATCAGAAGGCTCATTTTCCTAGTATGCACTAGTACTTAGGATAAGGTTATGTGTCATTAGTTGAGGAAAGATACATGGGAATGAAATATTGGTATGTATGACTAGAGAGCCAATCATGTGATGATTGTAATGTCATATCTTGTAAATAATTTGATAATGAAGGCAATATTCCAATTTATTCTATTTTATTCAGTTATGAGATAATGATGTAACATAATAAATGTTTAAAGAATGATATTACTCAATGACATATGTATTTGGGTTGAGGACCTAAACAATGAGATCATGTGGATGTTAAGAGTGTATACATTCTCGTTATGTCCCTAGACGGATGTTATTATGGAAGGCTAATATTTTGAAATAACACATAAGCCTAGAGTTTGTGTTGGTTGATGATAAAATCTCAATAATTCATGATATGTGATACCAAACCAAACACATAGATACTTGTTAGAATAGTATATTGGACAGACCCACTCAAAGAGTGATACATGGGAACCATGATTGCTAGCCAGACTCATCTCTTAAAGTGATGGTAGAGATTGTGGCTCTTAGACCTGAAATCACTACACTCATCACGTTTCGCTCAATGTAATTTGACATCATCCATCATTACTTGAATAATGGTTTCCATAAAGGTGGTGCTCGGGTGTGTTGTGACACATGATGACTGTGAGTGATGTAGATGGGATTTGTCCCTCCTACAGTAGTATGATATCTGGCCAATCGATAAGTGAGACAAAGAAATGCATGGTCATGCTCATGTGAGTCAATATGTGATATTGAGCTTACATATATCACAGACAGTGTGCTCTAGTTCAAGGAACATGGATTTAACATAGAAGAGGATGACAGTTTTATGCCTTCAAATTGATCTGGATATTAGTGACTAAGGAACTATACAAACAATGTGACACCAATTATAGCTTTTCGATTGAAGTTGTTCTCCAACTTACTAATTACTTGGTTAGCAATGATATCTTGCTAGATACCAATCATTGCTTGTGATGTCATAAATCGGTTATGGACATTCACTGCCAATGTAACTTGGAACCTATAGGGTCAAACACATAGGATACACTTAGAGTAGGAGTTTATTCATGAATGGAGTTTAAACTTGATTATTAAAGAGTTGGGTACTTAATTTAAAAAACAATGGTTGAAAGTTAACTTATTGGACTGTGAAATGACCAGTTCAAGTATTCAACTGATCGGTTTCAAGTGTAAGGTCAATTGAACCAAAATTGACAATCAGAACCATGAGACGACCGGTTCAGCAAGTGAACTAATCAACCCAGGTCTATGAACCGATCAGTTTAGGTTGTGAATTAACAAGTTGGTTGATCAATTCATTGGATAAAAGATTAGTGTTGATGTCATATTATGCATTAATTGGATATTAATTTATAATACAATTGTGATTGGGAAATATAGTGAAATGATCGGTTCATGGGTTGAATCAATCGGTTTGCATGCCAACTAATCGCTTGACTATTGAAGTGATCATTTTGTCAGTTGCAGGTTACAAAAAATCATGAAATCTGATCCCCTTTGACTCTCGCTCAGACTATAACTCCTGAACCTGACCCTTCTATAAATAGAGGGGTAGTCGAGGCTTGCAAGAGACACAACAATAAGCTCTGACAATTATTGTCTTCTCTGCTTGTGGTAACCAAGAGAACCTGAGGAAGTCCAACCCGTCAAAGGGAGGGATAACAAGGGAGAGACAGTTGGGAGAGTAATTTGATTCTAGCACACTTACTAGAAGGGAGAATTTCTTGTCCATTCATCTAGAATGACAGGAGTTCATGATGGTCTGTGTGGGCAACTATAGATGTGAGGAGGTGGTTTCCTTCCATTAGGAGGATAAGGTCAACCGCTATCAGTGGTGATCAACTAGGAAGTTGTTGCTAATGTTGTCCAGGTGCAGCTTGAATAAATATGCACGCTACTGGGAGGAATTTTTGTTGGACTTGCTCCAGGACCAAGTATAACCTTGCAACCATCCTAACCCATTACATAGTTATTGGCTCGATCTACTGTGCAACGGGGAATATGATAGCTAATTTTTTTGTTCCTATTGTCTTCTTTGCCACCATATTTTCCTATGTGGTATCCGAGTCACATCAATTTACTATTCCTTGTAATTTAATCAATGTTATTAGATTTTGGTTTTCGGCATTTATTTGTTGCATATGATCTGAATACTTAAAATGATTAATATGCATATCTAATAAATACCACATACAATCCCAACTATATATATATATATATATATAACTTACACGTGTCACCTAAAAGTTAGTTTTGATGGTGAATGTGAAACATGGTTATGACTAATAACCCTATATCTATGTGCATGGTTGTGTGGTTATTTATTCTTGTTCATATCTTAGTGTGCATATCCAGCCTTTATATTCTCTTTAATATGTAAAGGTATTATTCTCTTCTTCCTATGCTTCCATCGAATGTAACTCAAGATTTCACATTACCATGTAACATGTTAACATCATTAGGATAGTTTTAATTCGTGTTATGCTAAAAAATTCGTTCAGCACCAGACGAGTCATCGATTTCATAGTACGAGCTGATTGGTTTGAGGACTAAGGAGGACAGAAGATAGGGGTAGGCAAACCGATTGACTGATGGCCTAACCAATCAATTGGAGGGTTCCAAAAGATGTTGGACCAAAGACTAGATGGTTGTTTAGTGAGACCAGCTGACTGGCCAAGAGGCAAATCGATCGGTTCAAGAGTTGAAATGATTGACCCTGAATGGATCAAGCATAGATCTTCATCAACAATAGGTCATTACTTGTGATGTAGACCTTACGTGCTAGTTGATGCAACCCTATTTTAGGGCTCCATCTTATGCCATTTTGTACTTTATTCACATCTAATCATAGTAGAATGCAAGTTAAATCCCCCAATATGAGTATTACTATCAAATGCACTTATGGACGTTCTTTACATTATTTTTAAGTACTTGGACCATGCTTTGGATGGATGAGTGAGAAGGAAGGAGTTTTAGGGTTCCTCCACTCATGGAGGGGTCTGTAGAAGGCCCCAAAGCTCCCTCAACCTACCCATAATGGCTAAGATTTGACATCAAGCAAAGAAGTCCATTGATGATGAAGATTGAAGTCAATTTAGCCACTGAAGACCCAGCACGGCTGTGGGCATCCACCACAGTTGTGTGAATTTTGTTCAAGATTCAATAGGGAAGTCAATGATTTTGCACCAAACGCACCATGGTCGTGGCCCATTGAAGACACCACGGTCATGGCCATCGGGACGGATGTGGCCAGTAGAAGATAGCATGGTCATCGCCTCCTGTAATGGTTGTTGAAATTATGCACCAAGTTCCCCAAAATCAATAGGGAAGCGACCCATTTTATGCTTGAATGACCACGGTCATGGCCACTCACAACAGTCGTGGCTCTTGAAGACTGCTTCACCTATGGCACTCCCCACACCTATGACCTCCTCCTCCAACACGGTCGTGGTACCTCACCACGGCAGTGGCACCCCTTCCCCAGCACGAACGTGGCACCTCGCCACAGCTGTGGCCACCACATATACTTAGCCTTTCCTCTCCCTTTCACGCATTGGCCGTGTCCACACCCCCATGACCATTCCATGCTACCCCCACCACGGTTTTGGCACGTCAACACGGCTGTGGTGACCAACTAACCCTACCCTTTTTCTACACTATTTTTCCTATTCTACACCTACTTATCCTAGTGCTTCCCCATCACCTATATATACATAGGTGTAAGTTGGGGAACAATGTTACACTCCCTAGACACCATTACTCCTCTCTACCCACTCCTTGAGCATTCATTATACTTCCCTTGCATTTATGCTCTCCATCCACCATTTCCACCTCATTTCCACCTTGGAAACCTAGATTTCTAGGTTTTCCTCCATAATCCCCATATTCTCATGCCCATATGGACCATTGGAGCAGAGAGGTCATCCCCAAGCTGATAGGAGGTGAAGAAGAAAGATATACCCCAAGCTCCATGGAGTCTTATCCCCTTCTTTCCCATTCTTTTGCTATTTTTTTATTATGTCTAGCTACGCCCCTAGTGGTGGGATGTTTGGGGTAAAAATATGACTTTGATACCATGTTGGGGAAAATAACTTGTAATGAACATTATTTCTATCTATTATGATTGCATCTTACTTCTATCTCATTTTCTATTTTATTGCATGTGATTTATGCTTTTAACATGGATTGCTTGCTTTGAGATGTTTGATGACACTTAGCTTCTAGGACGAATTGGAGTGTATGTAGCAATCTTAGGATTGGCTCCTAGGTCCAATTAGTGGATCCATAGCTAGCCCCCATTATTCCTACATACATATCCCTCCTTCTACAAGTGAGTGTATGATTTAAGTAGCTAGTTTAAGTGTGATTAGTGCAATTGCCTAGAGCTTTCTAAAGGCTAGATGGCTAGTTGCATGAGTTGAAAAACCCTCATCTCTACTCCCATCTCTACCCTTGGCTCTCAAATGCCCTAATACCACTTACCCTGAAAACCTAGACTTGACAAGTCCTACTAGAATTACACCTAACCCTAGTTCTCCAACTAGTAGTATAGGGTACATTCTAATAGCACTTGCCTTGTTGTTTGGTTTGGTAATCTAGATTGAATTGTGATAATTACTTGCTATGATGACACCCCCCAACTAATATCAAAGCACAATCCCAAATGGTCCACCTACCTAACATCATTTCTTAAAACCCTTCTTGCCTTCTTAGTCTGTTCATGCTAATCTAGTTTAGTTGCTTTTGGTCAATCTAGTTAATTGCTTAGTCTTGCTCTTTAGGGTTAACTTAGGTTCTTGCTCTCTCTAGTGGTTAACTTAGCTATTAGTTGCTAATTGCTCTACTAGTGTAGTGTAGCTAACCTTTTCTCTTATTTAGCTAATTTCTTAATATAGTTCCTTAGACTTGCTTGCTTAGGATAATTTAGGGTTTGCGATAATTTACATTTCATATTGCCTTTACTTGCATGTTCACTTAGTTTAACAACCCAAACAACCCCTTTTAAACCCTTCAACCCTAGTCTCTACATTAGGAATGTAGCCAACGCTAACCTAGCTCTAGTGCCCCCTCTATCCCTGAGGATCGACCCTTACTCTTGCCTATCACCTATACTACATTAGTACCCCGCACGCTTGCGGGTGACCTATTTAGTGTTGTGATCGAGTCTCATTAGGGTTTTATAAATTTTGGGAGATCTCATGTGTTTGAGTTCTGTGGAGTGCGTCTAATCACCTCTTGTTGGCTAGTGTGTACACCTCTGGCTTGGAAGCACCAAGCTTTCTGGCGCCGTTGTCGGGGATAGAGGCGCTCAGCCTAGCGAGTTAGTGTAGCTTAGCCTTTCCTATTGCCCTCGTCATTGCTATTCTTTATTCTTTGTTCCCTTTTGCATATTTCCATTCTAACATGGTTTCTTCTTATTTGTTTGTGTATTGTGTTGGTGACAGATGCGCATGTGCCATACGCATTCTACTTGTACTGACTTGGTGTTGTACGACCTTGAGATAGGTAGGAGGAGATGCCAAAGTCATCGCAGGAAGCACCAAGTAACTGACATGGCAGAAAACAACCCCATGGAAATGCTCAACCACCTCCACCACAGCCCAACTTCCCCTCCACGAGTATTTCACCCTAGGGAACTACAATTCTCCCATTTCCACCCTAGTTGACCAAATGGCGGGTCAATAGTTCTCCATTCCACCCGCACTCCTTGGACTCCTCCCTACTAACTATGGGATGGAGAATGAGAATCCCTACCATCACATCAATGCATTCCTTGAGACTTGTTCCACCTTTCGTACCCCCACTGCTACTGATGACTCCATCCAGAGGACTCTTTTTCCATTCTCTCTAAAGGAAAAAGTTAAAGAATGGTACATCTCGAAGCTGGAGTTGGTGACTTGGAATGAGGTCAAAAATGAGTTTCTCATAAAGTTCTTTCCAATTTCCAAGATGACTCACATGAGAAGATGTATCACCACCTTTGCCCAAAAGGAAAATGAACCTTTCCCCCAAAAGGAAAATGAACCTTTCACGAGGCGTGGGAAAGGTTCTAAAAGCTCCTTTGAGACTTCCCCCACCACAAAGTACCATTGTGGCAGCTAGTCCAAGCCTTCTACATTGGGCTTGAAGAGTTGAGCCAGAACAACATTGACTCATCATGTGGAGGCACATTCGTGGCGAAGCCACCCGAGGGGTCGTGGCCATTGTTTTAACACCTTGCTGAAAATTCCCACCATCGAGTTTCTATAAAAGGGGAACATTGCAACTGGAACTATGTCCCTCCACCTCCTTTTGTAGATCCAGCCTGCAACGTTTCCAACCCTGACATGATGAAGATGATGGCAGACATGATGAATATAATGAAGAGACAAGCTGGTGGTTCTTCTAGTTAATCCACCATGGCAGTTGAAGCCGAAGAAAAGGAAGTTCATACCTTCCACTCTTTTGGCAACCAGAACAATCAAGGTCCCATGTCCAACACTCACACTCCTAAGTGGAGGAACCATCCCAATTTTTCATGGAAAAAAAAATGAAGATGGTCAAAGACAAGGGCATATAAGTCCATGATATAGCTCCAAGTTTGAAGATGAAGTGCTTGAAAGATTAAGAGGTTTGGATAAGGTGAAGAAAGATGTATCCTCACATGGGTAGCCCATCAGTCATCTTTAGAAAAGACTAGATCAAATATCTCTCTCACTTTCTAGGAGGAAGGAAGACTCCCATCTCAACCAATGTCAAATCCAAACAATAATGGTACTTTCCTAGGAAATACTCAAAGTTCATATGTTCCACCCTCATACCAAGAACCACCAAATCCCTATGCTCCACCACCTTCTCAAGCTCCTCTCAACAATCAATATGCTCCACATCCACCTCATTCATACCAACACCCACCTCCACAATACCATCCCCATCCACAACAACCACAACCACAATTCATCCTCCAAAACTGAAATTCACCTCACCAAAGACCACCACCACCCCAATAGCCACAACCACCTCCACAAGCCTCTTCTTCTACTACCCATGAGCATGTGAAGGTGGTGATGGTTTTGAGGAGTGGCCAGACTTTGGAGCAGCCTTGTGATACTGTTGTTGTGGATAGAGCAGCCAGTGAGGAAAAAGGTGATACTGTAACTAGATAGGTTGATACTGAGATACAACTTGATGATATTGTGATGAGAGCTAGAGTTGATACTGTGACACTGAGTAGTGATATTATGATATCGAGCTGTGATACTCTGATTCCTGTGATTCAAGTTGATGATACTACTAATCTGAGCCATTTCATAGTCCAACTCCCCCCCCATTTCCTGATATTCTTAAGGAGCCTTCTGTTGAGAGGAGAAGAAAGAAACATATTGAAGACATCCTAGAGACTTTCAAACAAGTGAAAATCAACATTCCTTTGCTTGAGGTGGTCAAACAAATTCCTTCTTATGCTAAGTTCCTGAAAGATTTGTGCACCTTTAAGAGAAAGACAATGGGGAGAACCCCAAAGAAAGTCAAGCTCACCGAGAAAGTGAGCTCAATTCTATAGCACACCATGCTAAGAAAGAGGAAAGATCATAGTGCTCCCATCATTTCATGCTACATTGGGACACATTGCATAGACCAAGCCCTTCTAGACTTGGGTTCTAGCGTTAACCTAATGCCATATGATGTGTTTGTCAAGCTCCAAATGGGGCAATTGAGTCCGGCTCACTATACTTTGCAGTTGGCTGACCGATCAGTGAAGATGCCTAGAGGGCATGTTGATGATGTGCTTGTGAGACTTGATGATGAGACTTATTCTTCCTCACTAACTTCATTGTGTTAGACATGGAAAAAGATACAAGAAGGGTGTCTATCATCTTGGGAAGGTCATTCCTAGCTACAGCTGATGCAGTGATTCATGTGAGGATTGGGACTATGTATGTGATATTCATGCACATGAAGATCCGATTGAACATCTTTAAATCTTCAGCCACGGCCGAGGTGATAGGGGCCACTAAAGAAGATTGCTATCTCGTTGAGTGTCTGGATGAGATTGTGGAGGAATGCCTACCTGTGTGGATTCAAATTGCCGCTCAAGGTAGAGGTTTAGAGCCAATAGTTGAGTTACCAGATGATGATGATGAAGAAGATGAAGAGAATGAGCTAGACTTGGTCTCTGCAAGTGAAGACCTTCCATCGATTTCTGAACCATTAAAGAACTTTCTTGAAGAACCTCCAACTATTGAGCTAAAGTCACTCCCATAAGGATTGAAGCATGGTTTTCTAGGCTCAAATGACACCCTCCCAGTGATCATTTCTTCCATTCTCTCACCAGAATAAGAGGGGCATTGAAGAAATTCTTAAAGAAGAACATCCAGGTCATTGAATGGTCTATTACTGATTTGAGGGGTATTGACCCCTCCATTTGTGTGTACAGGATCTATTTGGAGGATGATGCAAGGTCAACCCACCAAATGCAAAGGTAGTTGAATCCAAAGATGAAAGAAGTTGTAACTCAAGAGGTTGTGAAGTTGCTAGATGTTGGGATCATTTATCCCATTTCTAATAGTACGTGGGTGAGTCCCATCCAGATTGTACCTAAAAAGGGTGGGATCACTATGGCAGAAAATGTGTATGGTGAGCTTATGCCAGTTAGAGAACAATCAAAGTGGAGATTGTGTGTTGACTATAGGAAGCTCGATGAAAAGACCAAGAAGGACCACTACCCTCTCCCATTTCTTGACGAAATTCTAGAGAGGCTAGCGGGGCAGAGCTTCTATTGTTTTTTGGATGGGTACTTTGGATACTTCCAAATTTTTGTGCATCATGCGGACCAAGAGAAGACAACATTCACTTGCCCAAGTGGTACATTTTCCTACCAGAGAATGTCATTGGGGTTATGTAATTCCCCTTCTACATTTCCAAGATGTGTGACCTTAATATTTGCTAATATGCTTGATTCATTGCTGGAAGTGTTCATGGATGATTTCTCAGTTTTTGGTAAAACCATTGATGAATGCTTACTCCATTTAGTTGATGTTCTTGAGAGATGTGTCAAGGTTTGCCTACTGCTATCATGGGAGAAGAGCCATTTCATGGTACTCGAAGGCATTGTTCTGGGCCACCAGGTTTCAAAGGATGGGATTGGAGTTGATAGGGCCAAGGTGGGCCTCATTTCTATACTTACTATTCCTTCCACCGTAAGACATGCCCGATCTTTCTTGGGATATGCAGGCTTCTACCGCCGCTTCATCAAAGCTTTTAGTAAGATCTCGAGACCTTTATGTCACTTGTTAGAGAAATATGTTGAGCTTCATTTTGATGACAAGTGTGTTGAAGCCTTCAACCACTTGAAGGAAAAACTAGTTTCTACTCCTATAATGCAGCCCCCAGACTTTTCCTTGCCATTTGAGATCATAAAGATGCATCCGACATGGCAGTGGGGGATGTGTTGGGCCAAAGAATTGGCCGGATTCCACATGCTATATACTATTCAAGAAAGACTCTAGACGAAGCCCAAAGAAACTACACGACTATAGAGAAAGAGTTGCTTGCATTTATCTTTGCCCTTGACAATTTTAGATCTTATCTTCTACAAAACAAGGTGACTGTATACACGGACCATGCTGCTTTCAAATATCTAATGGCAAAGAAAGACTCCAAGCTTAGGTTGATCTGTTGGATATTGTTGCATCAAGAGTTCAATATTGAGATTGTAGACAAGAAGGGAGTAGAGAATTCTATCGCAGGTCATCTCTCCTAAATTGAAGCACCTTTTGATGACACAAGTAGAATCAAAGAGACAATGCCACATGAGTAGCTATTCCGACTCTCATCCACTCAAAGGTCATGGTATCAACACATAGCTAACTTCTTAGCTAGTGGAAGAATACCAAACACTTGGATGAGGGAGGAAAGCAAAAGGTTATTTGCTATGGCTAAGAATTATGTTTGGGATGATCCTCACCTATTCAAGTATTTCCCCAACCAACTTATTCGGAGATGTGTTCCGGAGATGGAGCAGCAAGAGATTATATGTATGTGACATTTTGAAGTTTGTGGAGGTCAGTTTGGTGTAAAATGTACTACTTCCAAGATTCTCCAAAGTGGATTCTATTGGCCCTCCTTGTTCAAAGATGCTCATGAATTTTGAAGTGCCAAAAGGTGGGTAATATCTCTAAGAGGGACGTGATGCCTTTATCACCCATTCTAGTGGTGGGGGTATTTGATGTTTTGGGGGTTGACTTTATGGGTCCTTCCCCCTCCTCTTTTGGATATGTCTATATTTTGGTTTTTGTTGACTACGTATCAAAGTGGATTAAAGTTGTTGCAATAAGGACAAATGATCACAAGGTGGTGTGTGACTTCGTGAAATCCAACATATCTAGCCATTTTGGTATTCCAAGAGCTATGATTAGTGATGGGGGAAATCACTTCATCCACCGCACCTTTAAAGGCTTTCTTAAGAAGCACAGAGTGAACCATCATGTGGCTACTCCTTACCACCCCCAAACAAGTGGTCAAGTTGAGTTGGCCAATCGGGGGATAAAGGTCATTCTAGAAAAGACGGTGAGACCGAACCACAAGGATTGGTCACTACCTCCCAATGAAGCTTTATGGGTGTATAAGACTGCATACAAAGCCATGATTGGCACCACACCATTCAAGCTTGTGTATGGCAAAAGTTGCCATCTGTCAGTTAACATGCAACACAAGGCACTATGGGCTTTGAAGGCCATGGACTTTGATAGAGAGAATGTCAGGATGAAAAGAAATTTTCATCTGAATAAGTTAGAGGAGATGCTCCATGAAGCGTATGAAATGTCCAAGTGCTATAAAGAGAGGATAAAGTTTCTACATGATAAGATGATCAAGAAGAAAGACTTTGAGCCCGAAAAGTGGATATGTCTGTATAACTCAAGGATGAAGTTCTTTCCCAGAAAACTCCGATCTAGATGGGAAGGGTCTTATCTAATGACCCCGCCTCCCGGTAACCCCTAATTAAGGGAGACCCAAAGTTCAGAGCCATTAACCAATTTACAGGATCAAAGGTTCAGCAAATAATCAATGATAATTATAAAATTCTACCAGTAAACTGAATTTTAGCAGGAAAAATTAAAACTTTATTTACCTTTTTGAAACTTTGGGAAACTATCTATCCCTTACTGGAATTCCTCTATCTAATCCTCCTTGTACTTATTTCTTACTTTCCAGATGTGTCACTTTACTGTTTGTGCTTTCAGGGTTATACCTAAAACGCCGACAAACAAAACATCGATCAGCAATTGCTAGTATGTGGGGGATTACAAAAAGTCGTGCAACTATATTAACAATGTAAACAGCCAATTATCATTTAACATTCAAATTACATTTTAAGTAGTACTACTCAATCCCTTCCTATCCCCTTTCTCTGTACTGTCCCTGCAGTGGACATGGAGACTACCTCTCTCACATGGTAGATCTTCATTAAACCCTGCATGATCCTACCTAACAGGTAGATCAATATCTAGGGTTGAGTCGCACGGCACTACCCATAAGTAGTCTGATCTCTAACTCAATGTGACTTGATGGACCTACCCCATTGGTAGCCATTTACTAAGTCATCTAATGACCTGATGGGCCTACCCCATTGGTAGCCTTTTACTAGGTCAACCCATTAAGCTACAGAGGGGACTGGGATCTGAGCTAGTAGGCATAATCATTAGGTGATAGTCATATTCACTTTATAATTGGCATGAATTAAAACATCCAACAGTTTAATTCAAGTCACGATGGGAAACTGCGACAAAATCACGGAAAACTAATTTGAGTAGTCATAAGCGTAACCACATACCTGTTATGTAGGCTTGAATGCAGAATTAACTTAATCAACTAGGAAATCAAGCAAGCACACACACAAGCCCCTGAAAAAGGCATTTAATTCCTCTATTATTAATCATGTCATTATGATTCAATAATTCTAAGGGTTTCCTAGGTTATTTGCCCTTTTTAGGGTTTTGACCATTATTAGGGTTTTATTTCCTTTTTATTGCTTTTACCTTATTTTTATCAAATTATACATCAAACCCTAATTTTCTTGCTTTATCATCCATCAAGATTCCTAAGATCAGACTTAGTCCATTAAACCCTAATTTCGAATTACTTGTCATTTCTTTTTTCTAAATTAGGGTTTCCAACCTTTTAAATCCACATAAACCCTAAACTTGTAATTCTATCATCAAAATAGGTTAATAATTATCTAAAATAGAAAATAAGTTAACCATACTCGAATTAACTTAATTGCAAGACGAATTACACTTTTTATCAACAATTAGGGTTTTTATCCACAAATTAACCCTTTTTCTATTCTAGAAATATACTTTTAAAAAACGAGTCATATTCAGGGTCTCAAACTATTTTTATTAAATCCCTCATATTTTTCTGGTCATTTTTCATGTATTAAGATTTTCCATCTGAGCTTCCTAGCTCCAGTTATAATTTTTTCTAAGATAAATCATTTTTATCCAATTATCAACTAATTAGGAAAAACGCGGACCGCACGATCAATGGTCCGGTGGTCCACTTAGGATCCAGCGGCCACGATTACACGCGCTTCTAAACTGTGCTCAGAATTAGTAAAGGACAATAATGGCCCTACCCATTTAAGGGAACGTTGAGGGTAGATTAGTAATTCACTCCTTTGTCTTCTTCCCCGACCTCGCACGAGAGTTGTAGTTTCGACGGTCAACTCTGGAGTTGGCTTTGGGTGCTACTCCTCCTGCGAACAAGCTGATGGCACAGGAAGCTCCGTCTTCCTCAGCCGAAGTCGACCAGGGGTCAAATTCCCTGCCCGAGCCGTTCCGAAGCCTCCGCCTACTCGCCGGACTCTGACGACGTTTCCTGGGGTGTCTAGGATGTTGGTCAAGGTCGGAGGCAGAATTGAAAGTGCAAACTTGATCTTTGCTTCCCGCCGTAGCGATTGGACTAGGAAAAAGGGATGTCAGTGCCCTCTATCGCCCTCCCCTATTTATAGGGTCAAAGTAGGGACCTGCCCAGTTGGGCGTTTCCTCGTTTGACGATGAAACTCGGGGATATTAGGGTGGAATCTTCGCGATTCCATCTCCTGAGTTCAAAGGAACTGAAATCCAGTTGGCATGATCAAAGGATCGTGAGAATTAAGGGTTGCAAAATCAATCCTGTAAAAGCCAGATTCCTAGTCCCAGCGGGACTTAGACGATGAGCGACCGCCGTTGGATCAAGATCCAACGGGCTGGATTACTCGCGTTCTAAGGAAACCAAAAACCCTTTTTTTTATTTAATTCAGGGAAATTCCCAAATTGGCTATATCTTGCAAAATTAATATCTCTCAATCCATAACTCTGATTGGTCTCAAATTTTAAAGGAAAGTTCCTTTTAATATTCTCTATCTTTTTACGAAAATTGGGAAGCAAAAAGCAATGTATGAACAGGATTTCTTCTCTCCCAAGTTTTCTTATTAAATATTCCCAATTAATTCATATGCTTATTTCTTTTGCCTTTATCTCGTTAATTTGGGTCCCTTGGACCTCAAGGAAACCCAAAGGCACGAATTCCCATATTGGGGAATATTAGTTTAGCATTATCTTCTTTTAATAGTCAATTCGCATATTTCCCTTTTATTAATCAGTTTCTTTTCCTTTTTAATTTTCTTTTTAAGGATTTCTCTTTATCTCTCCTCTATATTCCCATTGGAAGTCCTTTTAGTATTAGGAATCCTTGCGATACAAAAATCCACTAAGAATAACTCAAAAATATACCTCTTTTCATTTATTTTCCCATTTTATCATTATTTCTAATTTCTTTCTTAATAAAGAAATACTTAATAGATCTCTTCTTTTCTTATTGCTCTATTTAAGCAACTTTGGACTCCTTGGTACCCAAGGAACCCAAGAGGCACGAAATCCCTCCTTGGATTTGCCTTCTAGAGGTTTCTACCTTTTCTCTCTTTTCTCCACAACTCAATTATTCATTAATTAATTGAATTTCCTTGTTATTGGGCCCAATAGCCAATAAAGCCCACAAATCAAACAACACGGCTAATTTCAACATAACTCATTTATTCAACACAAAATATATCATCATTTGTCCCAATATCTTTAAAATGAGAAATTACATTTCTCACCAAAGGAACCCAAAATTTGGGGTTGTAACATCCTTCCCCTCTTATGAGAATTTTGCCCTCAAAATTCCATCAAACAAGCGAACAGACAGGATAAGTCTTCTTATGTCCATCAGGGATCCCATGTGGCTTCACCCTTTCCATGGTGTTTCCCAAGAACCTACATTATCTCATTTTCTTCCATCTGAGTTCTTTCTTACCTTGGTATATCGTACCCTCATAGGTGACTCAGGACTTTTCAGCCTCTCAAAAGCTGAATAGGTTCAGGGCTCAACATATGGCTGGGGTACCTCACATAGTGCTCTAGATCGGACTCATGGCACTCATTACACATCACGTTATCATGAGGGGCAAGGCTAGACACAATCATCTCCACCATTCCATCTCAAATGGACCCATATATCGGGGACTCAGCTTTCTCAGCTGTAGCTTAGAGGGGTCGGATTTTCACATCACATATCCTCCCACAGTGAACTGCATGTCAGTCTGCTTTGCATCTGCTCGTGACTCATGTCACCACTGGGCTCTCTCTCAGCCATTGCACAATCTAAGTGACTTCATCTGCACACACTGTGGTTCCTTTCTGACCTTTGCGAGGCCTCCTCCACCAACATCATCTTAATGAAGTGGTGACCGACACAACCTCTCTATAAGACTTCTTGCATCCCGATAAGGCTATGGTGGTTAACGTCACATAATAAGTTCTATTTCTATGTATCATCCTGAATGAGCACACATGCCCTCATCAGACCCTCTAGTCTGGATCATACTAACCATTAGTTAGGGGTGATATACTATCATCAAGCTTGTCATGTACCTACTTCCACTTCATGGAAGTGAACCTTGGTCAAATCCAAGAACTTTTGAACTCACATCATGGCGTAGTTGAACCATCTCTTTTCATATGTAGTTCAACCAGATCTGTCCCTTGACAGAGCTCTTCCTTTCTCATGTCATCAAGGTAAGGCAATCTACCATAACCCATATTACACCTCGACCCTCCTTGGTCTAGGGAAGACTTTCCACACATCCATAGTGATGAAATCCCCTTCCCTCTCGGGGACTCTTTATACTTTTTATCCATGCATCGGGTTACAGGTGTTCGTCCTTCACCTCCTGACTTGCATGGACACAAGCTACATGCAATATCATATTAAGCATCCCAAGTATTACTATCACTTACCATCTTTGTAGTATTACGGTGGTTGGGACCTTAAACCATGATCTCCTGTATGTCATAATTCCTCAAGATCGATTCCTCAGAAACCCTAAACCATTCTCATCAGGGTTTTATTACCTTCCTATTCAAAGAAGTGTATCTGAGGTTCTATCACCATCCTTTCACTATATCAAGGACTAAACTGGATAACCAAACAACCATTAACTTGTTCAACATATCTTATTACATCCGAGTGTTATCCAAAACACATCTTCTTTCCAAACATAGGGTTAGTCGAACAACCTCAACTTCTTCTAGCCTCTAACTAAACTAGGCAGTTAGATCTCAACCAGAACATTCTTTACCACTTCTTATCCTTAGGGGTTAGGTATGTTGAAGACATGCACCTCCATGTGTTATACTTATCATCTCCTCTCAGACTCTAAGTTTGTCTTCATTAAGAAACTCTGAGCTCATCCTCATGGTGATCAAACTCAACCTTGCATATCTTGCAAATTCCAGATAGCTCACAATATCACATCCTCACAAGATGATCTCCTTAATACTCTTAGTGTTAGTATACCATCCATATACCATTCACTTCACAAGGGTATGTTATCATCTCTTTCATCATACCTCGTAGCAACGTTCCAACTCGCATCATCTTTTATCCTTGGTGTATGGCATGCGTACTGTCCTATCTCTCACTCCCATAACAAGAAGAAATAAGCATTTGGCGGCCGTCCAAATACAGAGTTCTTTCTATTCCAAGAGTAGAGATGGTACAATCCACCTTGCCAGTACACCTTTAAATCTAAATTGAAACGTGCAACTCATGTCTCTACCTCACAATCATCATTATATTAAAGCTAATAACTTCCATGGAAAACTGGTCTCGAACCTACTTGGGTTACTACATAATCCTTTGTCATCTCCTCTAGGTCTATAGGGTGCCGAAACTTTTGGGGTCATCCCTCTTCCCTTATGCATCCAGAGAGTGCCCTACTCATCTGCCCTTTGGGCCTCATGAGTTCACGAAGGTGATCAATCTCCTAACCCATGGCCCTCAGACAATGATAGATGTTACCTCCCGACCCAATGGTCATGTGCAACTAGGGAATTAGGCAACTCCTTCTTCCATCGGTCTTATCCCTACCTGACTCTAGGATAGACTTAGGAATCCATTATAGTACATGTTCATCTTAGAACCTCACCTAATCCTTCCTCATCTCTCATTGCATTCATGACTGACTTTCATCCCTTCATAGGGGTCATGGCATCCTGCCTACCTTGGTCAGGCCCCATACTGGTTACCTCCATG
Organism: Alisma plantago-aquatica; assembly: GCA_963693085.1. NCBI lineage: Eukaryota > Viridiplantae > Streptophyta > Magnoliopsida > Alismatales > Alismataceae > Alisma > Alisma plantago-aquatica. The sequence goes on along the minus strand of OY856413.1, from coordinate 1,052,795,299 downwards.
GTAATGCATCCACATGCACTTAGAGATGGTTATCTATGGGTCTACAGGTTCCTCCTCACGCCATGTACTTTTCACTTAGCTTCACAAGATCCTCTGAAACCTCTTTAAGTTACCTCAGAACCAACAAAACTGGTATACACCCTACCAAAGGATCCCTCTCCCAGGATGGGAGGAAACTACAACTCTTGACAACAAGGTCACAACCGTCCATAGGGTTTACATTCTCATGAGCATGCCTAACCCAGCAGCTACTAAGGTACAAGAAGACCACCTATTAAACCGTGCTAGGTCATACTTGTTCTTTTTCTCAGCATTAGACCAACTTAGTGGTGAGGGGTTCATCAAACATACCCTTACCTTGAGGGGTTTCCTTTACCTCTACACATTAAGAGTACCATGCTCGAAACTATAGAGACTCAAACCTCATTATGAGCATCGGATACACAGCTTCCCCTCTTAGGCCTAGGAACCCTAGGTTCTCCTTTGGGTATCCAACTGCATGCTCAATCTCTTAACCACGAATCAAGCATGTCCAAGGTATGTCATGTACTCCCATGATCTTTCTACTCGATTAACACTTTGGAGTTGATACCTCTTCCAGGACAACTAACTAGGTATAAAGCCTCCCAACTGGTGACAACCTCCTCAGGGTCTAAAGCACTCTTTATCTCATCCAGTAGGTAATCACTTATACCACAGGTATAGAAGCATCACCCTCTCTCCTGGGTTTGGTTACTCTCAAGCTAACCAAGACATCATCAGCCTTCAGGGGTCAAGCATAAGGCAACCGCTATCATTCACCTAGGTCGCATCATCCTCAACTGCCCACTGTTCCTCATGTCTTGGGATTCTTTTGCTCGACTCTTGCTCTCTCTCTCCAGAGCTAACTCCACCTCCAGTCCTACAACTGAAGGTCATCTCTCCGTGAAATTGGATCAAGCTCACGAGCATATCCCTGCCTGGGTGAAGCCTTTGCTCAACTCCTGTTTGGCTCAAGATCATCATTAGCTCTTTATGTTTATCTCATAAGCCATCTGTTGTGCCCTTCTGGCCAGGGTTTCATCCTACTGTCAGCACTACTGACGTACTCGGGGTGCGAGCTATATCCTACTTGCAACAGCCCATAGGGTAACTATAGGTTCTTCTCTAACCTTATCGATGAAGGAGCTATCCTTCACTCTAACATGCATGACCCTTTCCAGGGTTGGGTTGCCATGGTACTTGATCATTTAACCTCTTATGGCATCCCAAAGACATGTCCAACCAAACGCTCAGTCAACCATGATATCTAACTCATCATGTCATCTTTCTCTCTAACATTCACTTAGGGTTAGGGTTAACATCATCCTCAAAGGATGTGCTAGGTTTCTACTTTTAATGGAGGTATCTACCTCCAAGACTAACTCTCTCTCTACTCACGCTCCTGACAAGGAGGTCCATCCTCAGGTCTCTCCTGAGGGCAAAGACATCTCGTGTCATAAGGCCTAAGCATGTATCTATTCCTTTACGCTTACTCTATTAAGCTTATGTCCATGACATCTTATTTACATGATTTTTATTAATTTTTTTGGTGGAGGATTCCTTAATCCTTAATTTGCTTACCCATGTCACATGAGGGTGAGAAAGAGAGAGAAAACCCTAATCCTTAAAATCCTTAAAAGAATTTGAGTTGAGAAGGGACGAACAAGATGAGAGAGTCCTAAAGGTATCTTATTTCGAGTCTTATCCTAAGACATCGGCCAGGCAGTCACACGATCCGGGAGTCCTCGTATTCTGACTAGCGGTGCAGAGGAAAATTTTACCAGCCCCCGGATGTGATCCTTTTCTAGTCACCTCAGTCTTTCGGAAAATCCTCTAATAACTCCCTCGGTTCTACAGAATGTGTAAAATTTAATAATTATTAATGGTTAGATGGTGAACCTACACTCTGATACCAATTGTAACGACCCTGCCTCCCGGTAACCCCCAATTAAGGGAGACCCAAAGGTCAGAGCCATTAACCAATTTACAGGATCAAAGGTTTAGCAAATAATCAATGATAATTATAAAATTCTACCAGTAAACTGGATTTTAGCAGGAAAAATTAAAACTTTATTTACCTTTTTGAAACTTTGGGAAACTATCTATCCCTTACTGGAATTCCTCTATCTAATCCTCCTTGTACTTATTTCTTACTTTCCAGATGTGTCACTTTACTGTTTGTGCTTTCAGGGTTATACCTAAAATGCCGACAAACAAAACATCGATCAGCAATTGCTGGTATGTGGGGGATTACAAAAAGTCGTGCAACTATATTAACAATGTAAACAGCCAATTATCATTTAACATTCAAATTACATTTTAAGCAGTACTACTCAATCCCTTCCTATCCCCTTTCTCTGTATTGTCCCTACAGTGGACATGGAGACTACCTCTCTCACATGGTAGATCTTCATTAAACCCCGCATGATCCTACCTAACAGGTAGATCAATATCTAGGGTTGAGTTGCACGGCACTACCCATAAGTAGTCTGATCTCTAACTCAATGTGACTTGATGGACCTACCCCATTGGTAGCCATTTACTAAGTCATCTAATGACCTGATGGGCCTACCCCATTGGTAGCCTTTTACTAGGTCAACCCATTAAGCTACAGAGGGGACTGGGATCTGAGCTAGTAGGCACAATCATTAGGTGATAGTCATATTCACTTTAGAATTGGCATGAATTAAAACATCCAACAGTTTAACTCAAGTCACGATGGGAAACTGTGACAAAATCACGGAAAACTAATTCGAGTAGTCATAAGCGTAACCACATACCTGTTATGTAGGCTTGAATGCAGAATTAACTTAATCAACCAGGAAATCAAGCAAGCACACACACAAGCCCCTGAAAAAGGCATTTAATTCCTCTATTATTAATCATGTCATTATGATTCAATAATTCTAAGGGTTTCCTAGGTTTTTGCCCTTTTTAGGGTTTTGACCATTATTAGGGTTTTATTTCCTTTTTATTGCTTTTACCTTATTTTTATCAAATTATACATCAAACCCTAATTTTCTTGCTTTATCATCCATCAAGATTCCTAAGATCAGACTTAGTCCATTAAACCCTAATTTCGAATTACTTGTCATTTCTTTTTTCTAAATTAGGGTTTCCAACCTTTTAAATCCACATAAACCCTAAACTTGTAATTCTATCATCAAAACAGGTTAATAATTATCTAAAACAGAAAATAAGTTAACCATACTCGAATTAACTTAATTGCAAGACGAATTACACTTTTTATCAACAATTAGGGTTTTTATCCACAAATTAACCCTTTTTCTATTCTAGAAATATACTTTTACAAAACGAGTCATATTCAGGGTCTAAAACTATTTTTATTAAATCCCTCATATTTTTCTGGTCATTTTTCATGTATTAAGATTTTCCATCGAATCTTCCTAGCTCCAGTTATAATTTTTTCTAAGATAAATCGTTTTTATCCAATTATCAACTAATTAGGAAAAACGCGGACCGCACGATCAATGGTCCGGTGGTCCACTTAGGATCCAGCGGCCATGATTACGCGCGCTTCTAAACTGTGCTCATAATTAGTAAAGGACAATAATGGCCTTTCCTGCTTAAGGGAAAGCGGAGGGTAAATTAGTAATTCACTCCTTCGTCTTCTTCCCCGACCTCGCGCGAGAGCTGTAGTTTCGACAGTCAACTCTGGAGTTGACTTTGGGCGCTACTCCTCCTGCGAACAAGTTGATGGCACAGGAAGCTCCGTCTTCCTCAGCCGAAGTCGACCAGGGGTCAAATTCCCTGCCCGAGCCGTGCCGAAGCCTCCTCCTACTCACCGGACTCCGACCACATTTCCTGGGGTGTCGAGGATGCTGGTCAAGGTCGGAGGTAGAGTTGAAAGTGCGAACTTGATCTTTGCTCCCCCCCGCAGTGATTGGACTAGGAAAAAGGGATGTCGGTGCCCTCTATCGCCCTCCCCTATTTATAGGGTCGAAGCAGGGACCTGCCCAGTTGTGCGTTTCCTCGTTTGACGATGAAACTCGGGGATATTAGGGTGGAATCTTCGCGATTCCATCTCCTAAGTTCAAAGGAACTGAAATCCAGTTGGCATGATCAAAGGATCGCGAGAATTAAGGGTTGCAAAATCAATCCTGTAAAAGCCAGAGTCCTAGTCCCAGTGGGACTTAGATGATGAGCGACCGCCGTTGGATCAAGATCCAACGGGCTGGATTACTCGCGTTCTAAGGAAACCAAAAACCCTTTTTTTAAATTTAATTCAGGGAAATTCCCAAATTGGCTATATCTTGAAAAATTAATATCTCTCAATCCATAACTCTGATTGGTCTCAAATTTTAAAGGAAAGTTCCTTTTAATATTCTCTATCTTTTTACGAAAATTGGGAAGCAAAAAGCAATGTATGAATAGGATTTCTTCTCTCCCAAGTTTTCTTATTAAATATTCCCAATTAATTCATATCCTTATTTCTTTTGCCTTTATCTCGTTAATTTGGGTCCCTTGGACCTCAAGGAAACCCAAAGGCACGAATTCCCATATTGGGGAATATTAGTTTAGCATTATCTTCTTTTAATAGTCAATTCTCATATTTCCCTTTTATTAATCAGTTTCTTTTCCTTTTTAATTTTCTTTTTAAGGATTTCTCTTTATCTCTCCTCTATATTCCCATTGGAAGTCCTTTTAGTATTAGGAATCCTTGGGATACGAAAATCCACTAAGGATAACTCAAAAATATACCTCTTTTCATTTATTTTCCCATTTATCATTATTTCTAATTTCTTTCTTAATAAAGAAATACTTAATAGATCTCTTCTTTTCTTATTGCTCTATTTAAGCAACTTTGGACTCCTTGGTACCCAAGGAACCCAGGAGGCACGAAATCCCTCCTTGGATTTGCCTTCTAGAGGTTTCTACCTTTTCTCTCTTTTCTCCACAACTCAATTATTCATTAATTAATTGAATTTCCTTATTATTGGGCCCAATAGCCAATAAAGCCCACAAATCAAACAACAAGGCTATTTTCAACATAACTCATTTATTCAACACAAAATATATCGTCATTTGTCCCAATATCTTTAAAATGAGAAATTACATTTCTCACCAAAGGAACCCAAAATTTGGGGTTGTAACATCCTTCCCCTCTTATGAGAATTTTGCCCTCAAAATTCCATCAAACAAGCAAACAGACAGGATAAGTCTTCTTATGTCCATCAGGGATCCCATGTGGCTTCACCCTTTCCATGGTGTTTCCCAAGAACCTACATTATCTCATTTTCTTCCATCTGAGTTCTTTCTTACCTTGGTATATCGTACCCTCATAGGTGACTCAGGACTTTTCAGCCTCTCAAAAGCTGAATAGGTTCAGGGCTCAACACATGGCTGGGGTACCTCACATAGTGCTCTAGATCGAACTCATGGCACTCATTACACATCACGTTATCCTGAGGGGCAAGGCTAGACACAATCATCTCCACCAATCCATCTCAAATGGACCCATATATCGGGGACTCAGCTTTCTCAGCTGTAGCTTAGAGGGGTCGGATTTTCACATCACATATCCTCCCACAGTGAACTGCATGTCAGTCTGCTTTGCATCTGCTCGTGACTCATGTCACCACTGGGCTCTCTCTCAGCCATTGCACAATCAAAGTGACTTCATCTGCACACACTGTGGTTCCTTTCTGACCTTTGCGAGGCCTCCTCCACCAACATCATCTTAATGAAGTGGTGACCGACACAACCTCTCTATAAGACTTCTTGCATCCCGATAAGGCTATGGTGGTTAACGTCACATCATAAGATCTATTTCTATGTATCATCCTGAATGAGCACACATGCCCTCATCAGACCCTCTAGTCTGGATCATACTAACCATTAGTTAGGGGTGATATACTATCATCAAGCTTGTCATGTACCTACTTCCACTTCATGGAAGTGAACCTTGGTCAAATCCAAGAACTTTTGAACTCGCATCATGGTGTAGTTGAACCATCTCTTTTCATATGTAGTTCAACCAGATCTTTCCCTTGACAGAGCTCTTCCTTTCTCATGTCATCAAGGTAAGGCAATCTACCATAACCCATATTACACCTCGACCCTCCTTGGTCTAGGGAAGACTTGCCACACATCCATAGTGATGAAATCCCCTTCCCTCTCGGGGGACTCTTTATACTTTTTATCCATGCATCGGGTTACAGGTGTTCGTCCTTCACCTCCTGACTTGCATGGACACATGCTACATGCAATATCATATTAAGCATCCCAAGTATTACTATCACTTACCATCTTTGTAGTATTACGGTGGTTGGGACCTTAAACCATGATCTCATGTATGTCATAATTCCTCAAGATCGATTCCTCAAAAACCCTAAACCATTCTCATCAGGGTTTTATTACCTTCCTATTCAAAGAAGTGTATCTGACGTTCTATCACCATCCTTTCACTATATCAAGGACTAAACTGGCTAACCAAACAACCATTAACTTGTTCAACATATCTTATTACATCCGAGTGTTAGCCAAAACACATCTTCTTTCCAAACATAGGGTTAGTCGAACAACCTCAACTTCTTCTAGCCTCTAACTAAACTAGGCAGTTAGATCTCAACCAGAGCATTCTTTACCACTTCTTATCCTTAGGGGTTAGGTATGTTGAAGACATGCACCTTCATGTGTTATACTTATTATCTCCTCTCATACTCTAAGTTTGTCTTCATTAAGAAACTCTGAGCTCATCCTCATGGTGATCAAACTCAACCTTGCATATCTTGCAAATTCCAGATAGCTCACAGTATCACATCCTCACAAGATGATCTCCTTAATATTCTTAGTGTTAGTATACCATCCATATACCATTCACTTTACAAGGGTATGTTATCATCTCTTTCATCATACCTTGTAGCAACGTTCCAACTCGCATCATCTTTTATCCTTGGTGTATGGCATGCGTACTGTCCTATCTCTCACTCCCATAACAAGAAGAAATAAGCATTTGGCGGCCGTCCAAATACAGAGTTCTTCCCATTCCAAGAGTAGAGATGGTACAATACACCTTGCTAGTACACCTTTAAATCTAAATTGAAACGTGCAACTCATGTCTCTACCTCACAATCATCATTATATTAACGCTAATAACTTCTATGGAAAACTGGTCTCGAACCTACTTGGGTTACTACATAATCCTTTGTCATCTCCTCTAGGTCTATAGGGTGTCGACACTTTTGGGGTCATCCATGTTCCCTTATGCATCGAGAGAGTGCCCTACTCATCTGCCCTTTGGGCCTCATGAGTTCACGAAGGTGATCAATCTCCTAACCCATGGCCCTCAGACAATGATAGTTGTTACCTCCAGACCCAATGGTCATGTGCAACTAGAGAATTAGGCAACTCCTTCTTCCATCGGTCTTATCCCTACCTGGCCCTAGGATAGACTTAGGATTCCATTATAGTACATGTTCATCTTAGAACCTCACCTAATCCTTCCTCATCTCTCATTGCATTCATGACTGACTTTCATCCCTTCATAGGGGTCATGGAATCCTGCCTACCTTGGTCAGGCCCCATACCGATTACCTCCATGGTAACGCATCCACATGCACTTAGAGATGGTTATCTATGGGTCTACAGGTTCATCCTCATGCCATGTACTTTTCACTTAGCTTCACAAGATCCTCTGAAACCTCTATAAGTTACCTCAGAACCAACAAAACTGGTATACACCCTACCAAAGGATCCCTCTCCCAGGATGGGAGGAAACTACAACTCTTGACAACAAGGTCACAACCGTCCATAGGGTTTACATTCTCATGAGCATGCCTAACCCAGCAGCTACTAAGGTACAAGCAGACCACCTATTAAACCATGCTAGGTCATACTTGTTCTTTTTCTCAGCATTAGACCAACTTAGTGGTGAGGGGTTCATCAAACATACCCTTACCTTGAGGGGTTTCCTTTACCTCTACACATTAAGAGTACCATGCTCGAAACTATAGAGACTCAAACCTCATTATGAGCATCAGATACACAACTTCCCCTCTTAGGCCTAGGAACCCTAGGTTCTCCTTTGGGTATCCAACTGCATGCTCAATCTCTTAACCATGAATCAAGCATGTCCAAGGTATGTCCTGTACTCCCATGATCTTTCTACTCGATTAACACTTTGGAGTTGATACCTCTTTCAGGACAACTAACTAGGTATAAAGCCTCCCAACTGGTAACTTAACCTCCTCAGGGTCTAAAGCACTCTTTATCTCATCCAGTAGGTAATCACTTATACCACAGGTATAGAAGCATCACCCTCTCTCCTGGGTTTGGTTACTCTCAAGCTAACCAAGACATCATCAGCCTTCAGGGGTCAAGCATAAGGCAACCGCTATCATTCACCTAGGTCGCATCATCCTCAACTGCCCACTGTTCCTCATGTCTTGGGATTCTTTTGCTCGACTCCTGCTCTCTCTCTCCAGAGCTAACTCCACCTCCAGTCCTACAACTGGAGGTCATCTCTCCGTGAAATTGGATCAAGCTCATGAGCATATCCCTGCCTGGGTAAAGCCTTTGCTCAACTCCTGTTTGGCTCAAGATCATCATTAGCTCTTTATGTTTATCTCATAAGCCATCCGTTGTGCCCTTCTGGCCAGGGTTTCATCCTACTGTCAGCACTACTGACGTACTCGAGGTGCGAGCTATATCCTACTTACAACAGCCCATAGGGTAACTATAGGTTCTTCTCTAACCTTATCGATGAAGGAGCTATCCTTCACTCTAACATGCATGACCCTTTCCAGGGTTGGGTTGCCATGGTACTTGATCATTTAACCTCTTATGGCATCCCAAAGACATGTCCAACCAAACGCTCAGTCAACCATGATATCTAACTCATCATGTCATCTTTCTCTCTGACATTCACTTAGGGTTAGGGTTAACATCATCCTCAAAGGATGTGCTAGGTTTCTACTTTTAATGGAGGTATCTACCTCCAAGACTAACTCTCTCTCTACTCACCCTCCAGAGAAGGAGGTCCATCCTCAGGTCTCTCCTGAGGGCAAAGACATCTCGTGTCATAAGGCCTAAGCATGTATCTATTCCTTTACGCTTACTCTATTAAGCTTATGTCCATGACATCTTATTAACATGCTTTTTATTAAATTTTTTGGTGGAGGATTCCTTAATCCTTAATTTGCTTACCCATGTCACATGAGGGTGAGAAAGAGAGAGAAAACCCTAATCCTTAAAATCCTTAAAAGAATTTGAGTTGAAAAGGGACGAACAAGATGAGAGAGTCCTAAAGGTATGTTATTTCGAGTCTTATCCTAAGACATCGGCCAGGCAGTCACACGATCCGGGAGTCCTCGTATTCCGACTAGAGGTGCAGAGAAAATTTTTCCAGCCCCCGGATGTGATCCTTTTCTAGTCACCTCAGTCTTTCGGAAAATCCTCTAATAACTCCCTCGGTTCTACAGAATTTGTAAAATTTAATAATTATTAATGATTAGATGGTGAACCTACGCTCTGATACCAATTGTAACGACCCCGCCTCCCGGTAACCCCCAATTAAGGGAGACCCGAAGGTCAGAGCCATTAACCAATTTACAGGATCAAAGGTTCAGCAAATAATCAATGATAATTATAAAATTCTACCAGTAAACTGAATTTTAGCAGGAAAAATTAAAACTTTATTTACCTTTTTGAAACTTTGGGAAACTATCTATCCCTTACTGGAATTCCTCTATCTAATCCTCCTTGTACTTATTTCTTACTTTCCAGATGTGTCACTTTACTGTTTGTGCTTTCAGGTTTATACCTAAAATGTCGACAAACAAAACATCGATCAGCAATTGCTGGTATGTGGGGGATTACAAAAAGTTGTGCAACTATATTAACAATGTAAACAGCCAATTATCATTTAACATTCAAATTACATTTTAAGTAGTACTACTCAATCCCTTCCTATCCCCTTTCTCTGTACTGTCCCTGCAGTGGACATGGAGACTACCTCTCTCACATGGTAGATCTTCATTAAACCCCGCATGATCCTACCTAACAGGTAGATCAATATCTAGGGTTGAGTCGCACGGCACTACCCATAAGTAGTCCGATCTCTAACTCAATGTGACTTGATGGACCTACCCCATTGGTAGCCATTTACTAAGTCATCTAATGACCTGATGGGCCTACCCCATTGGTAGCCTTTTACTAGGTCAACCCATTAAGCTACAGAGGGGACTGGGATCTGAGCTAGTAGGCATAATCATTAGGTGATAGTCATATTCACTTTAGAATTGGCATGAATTAAAACATCCAACAGTTTAATTCAAGTCATGATGGGAAACTGTGACAAAATCACGGAAAACTAATTCAAGTAGTCATAAGCGTAACCACATACCTGTTATGTAGGCTTGAATGCAGAATTAACTTAATCAACCAGGAAATCAAGCAAGCACACACACAAGCCTCTGAAAAAGGCATTTAATTCCTCTATTATTAATCATGTCATTATGATTCAATAATTCTAAGGGTTTCCTAGGTTATTTGCCCTTTTTAGGGTTTTGGCCATTATTAGTGTTTTATTTCCTTTTTATTGCTTTTACCTTATTTTTATCAAATTATACATCAAACCTTAATTTTCTTGCTTTATCATCCATCAAGATTCCTAAGATTAGACTTAGTCCATTAAACCCTAATTTCGAATTACTTATCATTTCTTTTTTCTAAATTAGGGTTTCCAACCTTTTAAATCCACATAAACCCTAAACTTGTAATTCTATCATCAAAACAGGTTAATAATTATCTAAAACAGAAAATAAGTTAACCATACTCGAATTAACTTAATTGCAAGACGAATTACACTTTTTATCAACAATTAGGGTTTTTATCCACAAATTAACCCTTTTTCTATTCTAGAAATATACTTTTACAAAACGAGTCATATTCAGGGTCTCAAACTATTTTTATTAAATCCCTCATATTTTTCTGGTCATTTTTCATGTATTAAGATTTTCCATCGGATCTTCCTAGCTCCAGTTATAATTTTTTCTAAGATAAATCGTTTTTATCCAATTATCAACTAATTCGGAAAAACGCGGACCGCACGATCAATGGTCTGGTGGTCCACTTAGGATCCAGCGGCCATGATTACGCGTGCTTCTAAACCGTGCTCAGAATTAGTAAAGGACAATAATGGCCTTACCTGTTTAAGGGAACGCGGAGGGTAGATTAGTAATTCACTCCTTCGTCTTCTTCCCCGACCTCGCGCGAGAGCTGTAGTTTCGACGGTCAACTCTGGAGTTGACTTTGGGTGCTACTCCTCCTGCAAACAAGTTGATGGCACAGGAAGCTCCGTCTTTCTCATCCGAAGTCAACCAAGGGTCCAATTCCCTGCCCGAGCCGTGCCGAAGCCTCCGCCTACTCGCCGGACTCCGAAGACGTTTCCTGGGGTGTCGAGGATGTTGGTCAAGGTCGGAGGCAGAATTGAAAGTGTGAACTTGATCTTTGATTCCCGCCGCAGCGATTGGACTAGGAAAAAGGGATGTCGGTGCCCTCTATCGCCCTCCCCTATTTATAGGGTCGAAGCAGGGACCTGCCCAGTTGGGTGTTTCCTCGTTTGACGATGAAACTCGGGGATATTAGGGTGGAATCTTCGCGATTCCATCTCCTGAGTTCAAAGGAACTGAAATCCAGTTGGCATGATCAAAGGATCGCGAGAATTAAGGGTTGCAAAATCAATCCTGTAAAAGCCAGAGTCCTAGTCCCAACGGGACTTAGACGATGAGCGACCGCCGTTGGATCAAGATCCAACGGGCTGGATTACTCGCGTTCTAAGGAAACCAAAAACCCCTTTTTTATTTAATTTAGGGAAATTCCCAAATTGGCTATATCTTGCAAAATTAATATCTCTCAATCCATAACTCTGATTGGTCTCAAATTTTAAAGGAAAGTTCCTTTTAATATTCTCTATCTTTTTACGAAAATTGGGAAGCAAAAAGCAATGTATAAATAGGATTTCTTCTCTCCCAAGTTTTCTTATTAAATATTCCCAATTAATTCATATCCTTATTTCTTTTGCCTTTATCTCGTTAATTTGGGTCCCTTGGACCTCAAGGAAACTCAAAGGCATGAATTCCCATATTGGGGAATATTAGTTTAGCATTATCTTCTTTTAATAGTCAATTCTCATATTTCCCTTTTATTAATCAGTTTCTTTTCCTTTTTAATTTTCTTTTTAAGGATTTCTCTTTATCTCTCCTCTATATTCCCATTGGAAGTCCTTTTAGTATTAGGAATCCTTGGGATACGAAAATCCACTAAGGATAACTCAAAAATATACCTCTTTTCATTTATTTTCCCATTTTATCATTATTTCTAATTTCTTTCTTAATAAAGAAATACTTAATAGATCTCTTCTTTTCTTATTGCTCTATTTAAGCAACTTTGGACTCCTTGGTACCCAAGGAACCCAAGAGGCACAAAATCCCTCCTTGGATTTGCCTTCTAGAGGTTTCTACCTTTTCTCTCTTTTCTCCACAACTCAATTATTCATTAATTAATTGAATTTACTTGTTATTGGGCCCAATAGCCAATAAAGCCCACAAATCAAATAACAAGGCTATTTTCAACATAACTCATTTATTCAACACAAAATATATCGTCATTTGTCCCAATATCTTTAAAATGAGAAATTACATTTCTCACCAAAGGAACCCAAAATTTGGGGTTGTAACATCTTATCTCATCAAGAAATTGTATCCATCCGGATCGGTGGTGATTTGTGAGAAAGAAGGAGCTAGAGAATTCACCGTGAATGGTCAAATATTGAAATCAGTTGTAGAAGTACGTTCGGACAAGGCAAACCAAAGTTTTAATATAGTGATACTAGTGGAAGATCATCCAATTGATGAGGAGACGTGCTTGAATGCACTGAGAGAGACATTTACTTTAAATATGCTTTGGGATTCCTATGAAAATGAAGGAAGCCAATAATCAATAAGCCTGACTGAAGGCATAAATTTAGCACTAGTGGGAGGCAATCCACCTAGCTTTGGGAGCTTTTTCACCGAGCCTTCTCTTTTTGATACTTTTGCTTTCCTTACTACAAAATACACACACAGATGTGTTTAATAGTTTTCTTTGAGTTATGATGACATACTAGGTGTTAAGACTAAAGAGAGAGGAATCAAAGGTGAATCATGGCCACTAAGATCAATTTGTGGTGAAATCTCAAAGAAAAAAAAGTTCTTGAATTTGAGTTTAAAAAAAAGTTGAATGAATGATCCCACCATGGCCATATAGCTTGACCACAATCGTGGCAGCAACTATCCAAAATGGCCATGGCCCCTTGCCATGGCCGTTGTAATTATTTGTCAAGGGAGATGAAGAAGTCAGGTTGTTTATCCAAGTTCATGCATGAATGGCCACGGCCATGGTTCCCCACCACGGTTGTGGTTCCCTACCACGGCCGTGGTTCCCCACCACGACCGTGTCAAGGACAGATGGCCACGGTCGTGGCCCCTTTTCCACAGTCGTTGTAATTATTTGTCAAATATGCCAAAGAATTCAGGTTGATTGGTCGAGTTTGTGCATGAATGGCCATGGCCGTGGCCGCCCGCCACGACAGTGTCAAGGATGGATGGACATGACCGTTACTGTGGACCACGACCGTGGCAAGTTCGGGTGGGTGCACTCTTCATCGACAACACAACCGTGGAGCCCACCACGGCCATGCCACCAAGCCCTCACCATGACCTTGGCCACCCACCACGACCGTGGTGTGCCCCGACCCCACAAAAAAAAATATAACTTAAATTCATCTTCAACCCGACCCCCCCATTCTATCACTTCCTTTTGCGAGAAAACGGTTTTGGCGGTGCACAACTCCTCCAAGCTCTACCTCCAAGCCCCCAAATTACCTCCAAACCACTACAAAGCATCCCCTAATCATCCATCTACCATTACCATTCCATTTCCACACCAAATCATCCATTAATCCACCCTCCACCACCACTTTCTCATCCATTCTGCCCTACAGCAATCCCGACCAAAAACCTCCATTTATTTCCCAAACTAAAACCTAATCATTCACCCACCATCTAAACCTCCATACCATTCCATTCCACCCCTTAATCCACCTCAATCCTATCATCTATCCAAAAACCCAATTTCCACAATCCCTACCACCTCCTCCACATCCACAAAATGAAGGGGATCACCAAGGCAGTGAAGAAGGGGGCTCAAAAGAGCCTTGATGTGATCACTGGAGGCAAGGCACGCACCAAGAAAGCCTTCTCCCATGTCTCCATGCCTTCCCATTCCCCTTACCATCAAATTCCATTACCTAATCACTCCCCTGATCGATGTCTGTGAATACATCCCACACACAGTCATCTGATGGCCACCACATTATTGATGAGATGTACTGGGGAGAGAAGGAGGAGGCATCTGAGGAGAACATGGATGACTTGGTAGATGAGGTTGAGACGGTAGTTGCAAAAAGAATCCAGAGATCCAAAGTAGCCCCATCCTCATCAAAGTGTCCGCCAAAGCCCACTCTGGCCCACCATTCGACGTCTTCCATGGATGCAGAGCATGGGGAGCAGTCGCAACAAAGGAGGCAATTGCATTCAGAGGAAGAATAGTTTGCACAGTGGTATCCCAAACAGTGGGTACCACTCAATCTTGATACTAGTTCGGGGACCCGATCATATATGTTGGATGTAGAGGAGGAAGACAGTGAAGATGAGGAGATGGAGCTATCAGCTGAGGCAGAGGATATTCTAGCACAATTAGAGTAAGATAGGTTGAAGGCCTTAGGAAAGTCCCCCGTTGGAGTGTCCTTTGGAAGAGGACACATGGAAAGGAAAATTTCTCTCAGATACCCAGAATGCATGACAAGGCGAGTCATCGCCACCCGGTATGGATGTGATAAGGTCATAGATGAGCTCGGAATCAAGGTGGTTGTAGAAGGTAGTTTGAAGAAAATGGGGATGTGGAACATTCTTTTCACAACCCAAATAACTTACACCACGCTAACTCGAGAATTCTTTGCCACACTTGAAAAGACGAAGGTGAGAGGTAATGACGCTATCAAATTTGCCATGTTGGGAAACATGCACACTCTCACGGCAGCTGAACTGAATTGCATATTTGCTGCCAATCCTGAAGAGGCCAAGAAATTAGATGATAGCCTACTTGAAAGAGAGGTAGATTTCAATTATGCACATTTCTGGTACCTCTTGACAGGAAGCAAGGACTACTATGTAGGGAGATCAAAAACTTTATCTATAAGAAATCCCTTGTACCGTTATGTGCAAAAGCTTTTTGGCCAATACCATGTGGGAAGATATGATAATCAAGGCTCGATTTATCAGAAAGACATGTTTATCTTGATGGCAATGCACCAAAAATGGTATATTGACCTTGGAGTGCATTTGTTTGATCATATGAGGTCCATACCCTCTAAAAGTAAAACCACTTTTGTTATGGGAGGGTTTGTAACCTCAATTGCACTAGCTTTGGGGTATGATCTTTCTGGGTTTGATGACATAGATGAAGCTGAGTTTGTTGACTTGAAGTATCTTACTCGCTCCCACACTATCATGATCAAGGACAAAAAAATGATATATCATGCGAGTAGTGTGTCAAAGATCAAGCTTGAGCTGCCATACCATGTTGAGCCACTTCTCTCCGTGTTGGGAATCCTCCATAAACTGGAGGCCAAATTGTTGGAATGGAAACAAAACAACCCAAGGGAGACATATAACAGGGGAGCCACTGCCGCACAAGAAGAGATTGATGAGTCTAATGTGCAAGGGTAGGATCAAGAAACTGATGGACAAAGGCAGTCCTGAAAATCAAGAAGAAGGGATGAAGGAATATCCCAGCTGCAGCAGCCCTCAACAAATGCCTACTATATGGCCACCATCCAGGCACAACTTGAGAGCATTCACAAGACACAGAGCGACATGCAGCTGATCTGGCAGTACATGTGGCAAGACCTACAGCAGATGCACCACTAGGTCAACCACATGTACCACTACCACCATGACCAAGCAGCAAGAAACCAGGAATGGGGTGGAGACTTTTGGGGTGGTATTGCTGGATATTTAGAGACATACCCTCCACTCTAGGATGACTATTGGGGACACTACTACTAGCATCCTCCTTCAGGCCCAGCTCCTCCTCAAGACCCTCCTCACTCATCCAACCAGCTGCCACTGCAGCCATGACACTTCCACTATCTACCCTAAGCTATAGTTTCATGCTGAGGATAGCATGATTCTAAAGTTTGGGGTGGTTAAGGCGGTATGCACCATCCTATCTCTCTCTTTGTGATTTTTGTTCCATCTATGTCATCTATCTTAGTTTTTCTTATTCTTTTTTTTGCTTGCATCCATGCATAGCATGTAGTTACTTTCATGCATTTTTGCATAATTTTCAAAAAAAATGCTTCTTTTTTTTACCATGCATTGCATATCATGTAGATTTTTGGTAATTTATGCATGATTTAGCTAGGATTTGGTTGTTTACTGTTTTAAGTTCAATAATGTGGGTTTAGATGTGATTGAAGGCAAATTGGCACCATCTTGGCCCATTTTTCCCAAACTTGAATGTTCTTGCCTAAAAGCATGTTTGGACTTAATATCCACTGTTTGAAATGAAATTTTGGTCTTTTGACAAATGCATGCCGTTTTCTTAGATTTTTATTGCTATATGGTCTTGATTGTTGACTTTTTACATGTGCACCACTTCTCTCAAGTTTGTGAATGTTCTGGTTGAATTGTGAATTGAGCAAGCTACAAACGCTTAGAGCCTATGGAATCACTTGATATAAATGTGAATCTCATGTTGTTCAATCATGCGGTGTGATATCAATTGATGAAGTGTTGGATTAGCTTTCATGAAGGAAATCTTATGTTGAAGACTACACTAATGATTGACCCGACTCTTCTTTCACCATATTCATACCTCTCTACCTCATGAAAGGATGCCCTAGTATACATAATCAGCCTTGGCCACCTCTAAAAGTTTGGGTGGCAATACCTACATCTCCTCACTTCACTCTATCCACCATATGCCCTATTTACACCAAGGGCAAAGAAAAGAAAAAAGAAAGCAAAAATAAAATAAAAGGATGCTCCTGTTTAAGAGAATTCAAATAAAGAAAAGATGAGTGTTGTATGTAATACCACTCCAAAAATCTTTTCGCAACCCTTTCTTCTATTTTCATACCTATTGAGCTAGAAAACATCAAATCTAGCTCGCTTTACCCTTTTCTACAGTCATGTGGGTCATTTGGTGTGGTTGGAGGCATGTGAAGGACATATGGAAGTAAAACAACACTCCTGGTCATCTTAGATTAATGCCTACATGAAACAGTTTACCCTGAATGATATGAAGGACATATGGAAATCTTGTGTATTCTAAGCTTTATATTTGAAGTTTGTATGCTCAGTGCTCATTTCATGATTGGTATGTGAAAGAGGAAGAGGAGAGAGGTGGAACACATGCACTTAGTCACTTCCAAGACCACTTAGTCAATAATCATCTATTGTTGTGCATTTATCATTCTTGTTTATTGAAAGAAAACTGAAAAGAGAGATTAAGTTGGAGCATACTTGAGGACAAGTATATTTTAAGTTTGGGTTGGTGATGCAGCCCTATTTTAGGGCTCCAACTTGTGCCATTGTGTATTTTATTCAGATCTAAACATAGTAGAATGCAAGTTAAATCCCCCAATATGTGTATTACTATCAAATGCATTTATGGACGTTCTTTGCATTATTTTCAAGTACTTGGACCATTATTTGGATGGATGAGAGAGAAAGAAGGAGTTCTAGAGTTCCTCTGCTCATGGAGGGGTCCAAAGAAGGCCCCAAAGCTCCCTCAACCTACCCCTAATGGCCAAGATTCGATATCAAGCAAAGAAGTCCATTGATGATGAAGATTGAAGTCAATTTAGCCACTGAAGATGCCAGCACGGCCATGGTCATCCACCACGGTCGTGTGAATTATGTTCAAGAATCAATAGGGAAGTCAGCATTTTTACACCAAAAGCACCACGGCCATGGCCATTAGCATGGTTGTGGCCCATTGAAGATACCATGGTCGTGGCCATCAACATGGTTGTGGCCCATTGAAGATACCATGGCCGTGGCCATCAGCACGGCCATGGCTAGCAGAAGACAGCACGGATGTGGCCTCTCGCAACGGCCATTGGAATTATGCACTAAGTCCCCCAAAATCAACAGGGAAGCGGCCCATTTTATGCTTGAATGACCACGGTCGTGGACACTCACCACAGCCATGGTCCTTGAAGACCGCCTTGCCCATGGCACTCCACACGCCCATGAACTCCTCCTCCAACATGGTCATGGTACCTCGCCACGGCGTGGCACCCCTTCCCCAGCATGACTGTGGCACCCCACCACGGCCATGGCCACCACCTATACTTAGCTTTTCCACTCCCTTTCTCGCCTTGGCCGTGTCCACACCCCCCATGACCATTCCATGCTACCCCCACCATGACCGTAGCACATCAACACGGCTGTGGTGACCAACTAACCCTACCCTTTTTCTACACTATTTTCCCTATTCTACCCCTACTTACCCTAGTGCTTCCCCACCACCTATATATACATAGGTGGCGGCTGGGGCATGAAGGTTACACTCCCTAGCTGCCATTACTCATCTCTACCCACTCCTTGAGCATTCGTTGCACTTCCCTTGTATTTATGCTCTCCATCCACCATTTCCACCTCATTTCCACCTTGGAAACCTAGATTTCTAGGTTTTCCTCCATAATCCCCCATATTTGTATGCCCATATGCACCATTAGAGGAGAGAGGTCATCCCCAAGCTTCTAGGAGGTGAAGAAGGAAGATCTACCCTGAGCTCCATGGAGTCATATCCCCTTCTTCCCCTTTCTTTTGATATTTCTTTGATTATGTCTAGCTAAGCCCCTAGCAGTGGGTTGTTTGGGGTAAAATGTGACTTTGATACCATGTTGGGGGAAAATAACTTGTAATGAACATTATTTCTATCTATGATGATTTCCTCTTACTTCTATCTCATTTCCTATTTTACTGCATGTGATTTATGCTTTTAACATGGATTGTTTGCTTTGAGATGTTTGATGACACTTAGCTTCTAGGAGGAATTGGAGTGTATGTAGCAATCTTAGGAATGGCTCCTAGGTCCAATTAGTGTATCCCTATCTAGCCCCCTTTGTTCCTACATATGTATCCCTCCTTCTACAAGTGAGTGTGAGATCTAAGTAGCTAGTGTAAGTGTGATTAGTGCAATTTCCTAGAGCTTTCTAAAGGCTAGATGGCTAGTGGCATGAGGTGAAAAATCCTCATCTCTACTCCCATT
The DNA here is from genome assembly GCA_963693085.1 of Alisma plantago-aquatica. NCBI lineage: Eukaryota > Viridiplantae > Streptophyta > Magnoliopsida > Alismatales > Alismataceae > Alisma > Alisma plantago-aquatica. The sequence continues at coordinate 1,052,775,931 of OY856413.1, read as the reverse complement.
TCTACACTTGGATCTCAAATGTCCTAATACCACTTACCCTAGAAACCTAGACTTGACAAGTCCTACTAGAATTACACCTAACCCTAGTTCTCAAACTAGTAGTATAGGGTACATTCTAATAGCACTTGCCTTGTTGTTTGATTTGGTAACCTAGATTGAATTGTGATAATTGCTTGCTATGATGACACCCCCCAACTAATATCAAAGAACATTCCCAAACAGCCCACCTACCTAATCTCATTGCTTAAAACCCTTCTTTCCTTCTTAGTTTGTTCATGATAATCTAGTGTAGTTGCTTTTGGTCAATCCAGTTAATTGCTTAGTCTTGCTCTTTAGGGTTAACTTAGGTTCTTTCTCTCTCTAGTGGTTAACTTAGCTCTTAGTTGCTAATTGCTCTACTAGTGTAGTGTAGCTAACCTTTTCTCTTGTTTAGCTAATTGCTTAATCTAGTTCTTTAGACTTGCTTGCTTAGGATAATTCGGGGTTTGTGGTAACTTAGATTTCATATTGCCTTTACTTGCATGTGCACTTAGTTTAACAACCCAAACAATCCCTTTTAAACCCTTCAAACCTAGTCTCTGCATTAGGAATGTAGACAACTCTAACCTAGCTCTAGTGCCCCCTCTACCCCTGAGGATCGACCCCAACTCTTGCCTATCACCTATACTACAATAGTACCTTGTGCGCTTGCAGGTGACCTATTTAGTGTTGTTATCGAGTCTCGTTAGGGTTTTTATGAATTTTGAAGGATCTTGTGTGTTCGAGTTCTGTGAAGTGCATCTAGTCACCTCTTGTTGGCTAGTGTGTACACCTCTGACTCAGAAGCACCAGTAGTAATTCGTTGTGGATCCAAAGAATTACAATAGTATGACCATAACCATATCTTATTTTTATGATTGCATGTTTTAATTTGTGGTATATATCACGTATATGATACATATTATAAGTATGTTGTGATTGGATATGTATATATGTATATATATGTATATATATATATATATATATAATCCCTCAATAGCATAGTAAGTCTTAGAAGATTTCCATTAGTAACACACATGAAAAGATTTATCGACTAAATGTGGGCACGTCAGTTGTGGTGCGTTGTCCATCTCATGGAAGTGTGATGGTAGTTATGTGGTCCTGTCAAGAAGGGTATATTACAATCGTGTTAGATTTTGGGTTAGACTTAACTAGGTGAGCTTAATGATATCAAGCACCTAGAATCATGAAAATGACTACAGCAAAGATTTGTGCATACCATCTATCCAAGAATTTTATAAAAGATTCAATTGGCAAAAGTTTCCTATCTTAATGATTGATTATGGATGTTGGTGTTGGTCGGGTAATAACTCAATTGTTTTGTATATTGCCTCATTAGAAGTTTGTATGATGCAATATTCCAAATTGATATGTGAAGGCTATCAATTTGAACAAAATAGTGGGATCAATAGTTAAATAAAGTCCTAATTAAATATCGTCAAATTTTATTTGAATCAAATCAAATCCAAAAAATGTTTTGACAAAATGCAAATTTTCTTTATAGAAACAAATGGCAAACAAATCGTTGTTGCGATCTGTTCTAAGGAAGGAAAAACTTAATGATACAATTTTCTAGGACTAGTTTTGGACTTTGAGAAGGGTTCTCAATTATGATCATAAGCTCTATGTCCTATATACACTAGTGCCAGAAATACATTCTCCCAATGCACCTACAGCTGAGGAGGATGCTTATTGGAAGCATGACAACAATGCCTTAGACATGAAGCACCTTATGGTATGATGCATAAACTATGAGTTGCATCAGTAGTGGGAAGACATGGGGATTCTTGAAATGGTAACACATCTTAAGAATGTGAACCACAATCATACAAATCAAGAAATGTGCAATGTCTCAAAGATGCTCTTTGAGTGTAAGATGATAGAGGGAAATCTAGTAGTGACCCATGTGCTCAATATGATTGGACATGTGGAACATCTAAAAGAATTAGAATTCTCTTTGAGCCAAGAATTGGCCACGAATATGATTCTACAATAGTTTCTTGGATCATATATCCATTTTATCAAGTGTTATCACTTGAACAACATGACCATACCACTGCCAGAATTCCTTGGCATGCTGATAAATGTCGAAGCAAGAATGAAGAAGGACAACTTCATGATGGTGTTCAGAAGAATGGATTCCAAGAATTAAAGTAAGTCCAAGAAGAGTTTTGAGACTAAGTATAAATCTAGATCTTCAGCGCTCAAGATAACAAGAAAGAAAAGTATAGAAGGAATTTGTCCTTTGTACTTTAAGGGATTCAAGAAGACGAAGTTGGGGATAGAGATCTCCACTTTAGGTATATACATTATTGAGATAAACTTGTCTACTTCTTCATCTTGGGTACTAGACACCAGATGTAGATATCACATATGTTTGAATATGCAAGATCTGAAAAGAAGTAAGCCTTTACAAAAGGTCAAGGTCAAACTATGAGTCGCAAATGGAGAAAGAGTTATTGCCACTACAGTTGGAGCCTATAATTTATCTCTACCCACATGGCTTGTAATAGAGTTAATGAACTGCTATTATGTATCGACCATAAATAGAAACATCATGTTTGTATCTTGTATGGATAAGGATGGATATTAATTTCATATTAAGAATGGTCAATGTTCTATTTTAAAAGATGAGATCTTTATGTTAGTGCCCCAATTTCTTATGGTCTTTATTTGTTGGATCTAAAGACAGATGTTTATAATGCATATATCAAAAGATTAAAACTTGATAATTGAAACAAAAACATATCTTTGGCATTGTCGTATAGGGAACATCAATAAGAATCGCATATCTAGACTCCATAAAGATGGTTATATATACTCTTTTGATCTTGAATCAATAGATACATGTGAGTCTTGTTTGTTGGGAAAGATGATAAAGACGCCCTTTATTGGAAAAGTGAGAGGGCCAGTGATCTAATAGGACTCATATAGACTGATGTATGTGGCCCTTTTAGAACAAATACTAGAGGATGTTATCATTACTACATTACCTTTATTGATGATTTCAGTAGGTATGGTTATGTTTATCTGATGAAACATAAGTTAGAAACCCTTGAAAAGTTCAAGGATTTCATGAATGAAGTATGTAACCAACTTGGAAAAAGTATTAAGCCACTTCTTTATGATCGAGGTAGAGAATATTTAAGCCAAGAGTTTGAGGAATTCTGTGAGACTGTGGTATTATATCACAATGGACTCCACCTAGAATGCCTTAGCATAATGGTGTCTCAGAAAGAAGGAATTGCACATTACTAGATATGGTACGTCAATGATGAGTTTAGCTATCTTTCGACTACCTTATGGGGTTATGCTCTAGAAACCATCATGTTTACACTAAATTGTATACCATATAAATCAATTCAAAAGACACCATATGAGACATGGTATGGGAAGCATCCTAATGTGTCTTTTATGAAGGTTTAGGGTTGTGTAGCTTATGTGAGAAAGCAGTTTCCCAGAAAGCTTGGACCCAAATTAGATAAGTGTTATTTTGTTGGATATCCTTGGGAAACCAAAGTATATTACTTTTATTCCCTATCTGAGAGCAAAGTGTTTGTTGCTAAGGATATTGTATTCCTAGAAAAGGAATTCATTTCCAAAGGAATCAGTGGGGGAAAATAGAACTCAAAGAAGTTCGGCATCAACAAGAAAGCATTGTACTTTTAGAGGCACATGGGGAACATAGAGAGTCACAAACCATTGTGGAATCTCAAATTCCTGATGAAACACAAGAACCTCATATATATAGTAGGACACACCTTGAGCCAGATAGATTTGGTTATCTAGTGACTCAAGAAGGTGAGGAGCCATTCATCAATGATGAGACAACTACCTACCTAGAAGCTATTAAGGGACTAGATTCTAAGAAATGGCTTGAGACCATGAGGTCTAGATGGAATCCATGTACACTAACAACATATGGACCTTGGTGGAACCACCTAAAGGGATTAAATCCATAGGGTGCAAGTCGGTCTTCAAGAAGAAGACAGACATGGATGGTAATGTACAAACTTACAAAGGTCGATCGGTTGCAAAAGGTTTTAGAAAACTTCAAGGTGTTGACTATGACTAAACCTTTTCTCCAGTTGCCATGGTTAAGTCCATCAAGTTCATGCTTGCCATTGAAACTTATCATGACTATGAGATTTGGAAGATGGATGTTAAAACCACATTCCTTAATGGGAATCTTCTTGAGGATGTGTACATGACACAACCTAAGGGTTTTATAAATCTAAAGATGCAAATAAAGTATGTAAGCTACAAAGGTCAATTTATGGATTGAAAGCATTTCGGGGCTGGAATCTTCAATTTGACAAAATAGTCAAATAGTATGGCTTTAGTCAAAATGAAGATGAACCTTGTGTTTACAAGAAGGTTAGTGTGAGATTGAACCTCATATTGTATGTGGACGACATATTGTTGATGGGGAATGACATCCCTACTTTATACATGGTAAAGACCTAGATAGGAAATACCTTCTCTACGAAGGATTTAGGTGAAGCATCCTATATCCTTGAAAATAAGATCTAAAGAGATAGATCTAGAAGACTTCTTGGACAAACTTAGAGCACTTACATTGACAAAGTGTTGAAGACGTATAGCATGGAGGACTCAAAGAGAGGAAATCGGCCCATATCTCATGGTGTTATTATCTCTAGAGTTCACTATCCCAATTCTTGTAAAGAAAGGGAACACATGAGTAGGGTTCATATGCATCTGTAATTGGATCCATCATATATGCAATGTTATGTACTCACCCTAATGTCTATTATGCCCTAATCATGATGAGAAGATATCAATCAGATTTCGGTGATGCCTACTAGAATGTCGTGAATAACATCCTTAAGTACTTGAGAAGAACTAAAGATCAGTTCCTTGTCATTGGCCGTCACGCTCGAGAGCTCTGGCGATGGAGAAGCGTCGCCACCCTACAAATGCTACAAATGGTGCCCAGATCTAGAAGAAGAATCCGCTTGTGAATGATCTTACTAGTCTGTTAGATTCTCCTATTGAATGGGGTGACTTCTTCAAGATGGGTGATGAAAGGAAACTAGCTTCTCTAGAGAAAATTAAAATCTACATGGAAAACGGAAAGCTTATGTTTCCCCATTCAGACTTCTCTGAGTGTGCACAGTGATGGAATCAATGTCTTCTTGGATATGTAATTGACTTTCATCCAGATATGGACCTTCTTTATCATCATCTATCTCAGATGTGGGACTTATCTGAAGACTTCGAGATTATAAGAAGAGACTACGGGTTATTCATATTTCGTTTTGCTAAAGCCATTGATCTAAACTATGTCATGTGAAGAGATCCCTGGTTTGTCAAGCGTATGCCCTTAGTATTGACAAAGTGGCACCTAGGTCTTCCGATTAAGAAACTTGGATTTAAATATGTCCCTGTGTGGATTCAAGTCCATGTCTTTCCTTTAGAACATGGGATCGAAGAATGTGGGAGAGAATAGGCTCGTTCCTCAGCAACCCGATTCGTACTAATTTAGCTACTTTGAACTGCACTCAGGTTGACTATGCTAGACTACGGATCCTCATGAGTTTGGACTCTATTTTCCCAACTTCAGTGGTTATTCAGAGTGACAAAAGAGTATCCCATAAGATTTCATTCGAATATGAATGGTGTCCTAGTATCTGTCATAAATGCAGGTTGTTTGGGCACGAACCAGAGCTCTACTCAACTCCTTCTGAGAAATTGACTTCTCCTTCTAAATTTCAACGGCTTCTCCATATGGATCGAGGGCCCCGAGATCTATACCTTCTACTCCATTTTATGTGTTCGATGATAGGTTTCAAAGAATAAGAGACAAAGCCCCTATCGATGAAGGTCCATCTAGTTTAATTTTGAATCCTTTAGTTTATCCACCTAAAGTTATTTCTAAACATGCTACTAGTCTAACACAAAGAATGAATGAGTCAGTTTTCTCTCCTATGAATAATAGACTCACTGATCTTGAAGCTATTCCTGAGAACTTTAATGTTGAAGTTGACAACTCAATGGCTCAAGTTTCCAAATGAACCACAACTTCAAAATATCCTCCTGGAATGTGAGAGGCCTCGGTAACAAGGTGAGAGGTGTCCAGGAGGAGTTACATAGACTCTCAAGTCATTTTGTTATTTTGAACGAAACAAGATTCAAAAGTAAGAAGATTTTGAATTTTATGGCTTGCCATTTTCTTGGGTATAACTATGTGTCTAATCACAATTCCCATGTCCTTGGTCACATATTCGTTATTTGGAAACTTGAGCTATGTGATGTTATCAAAATTTTTGAAACTGATCAACTTATTCATCTTAAAGTTTCTAATGGTGAGTTTAATTGTTTTATTTCTATAATATATGGCCATAACGTTGATTCTGATAGAACTAGGTTGTGGGAATCCATTGATTCAATCACTTCTAGAATGGACCTACCTTGGTTGATCATTGGTGATTTCAATGCAGTTAGGAAAGATTGTGAAAAGATTGGTAGACAGCCTCCATCATTTAAATCCATGGAAGAATTTAATGAGCGTATGCTTAACTGTGGGTTGTTTGAAATTTATTTGAAAGGTCCTACTTTTACCTGGGACAACCACCAAGATGATGAAGACTTTGGTACTTCTAGAATTGATAGAATTAATTGCAATTCTCTTCTCCTTAACAATGTTCCGGATGTTTGTGGGGAAATTATCTCTAATACATTCAGTGACCATCATATTCTCCATCTGAATATTGGAGAGGAAAGGTCTATTAAGGCTCCTTTCAGGTTCATCAACTCGTGGACTAGTCAGGATGACTTTCTAGATGTGGTGAAAGATAGTTGGAGCTTGGAGGTTGAGGGTTACTCTATGTATTATGTCTATAGGAAGTTTGCTCTGCTTAGATCTAATCTGAGGAAATGGAATTCGTAAGTCGTTGGTAACTTAGTGGATAATGCAAGAATATTAAAAGATAAAGCTCGTAGAGAGCAGGTAATCTGACTAACAGTCTTTTGCAATCTGAAACCAAAGCAGCTAGGAAGGAATCTTCTGTAGCTTCTCTTCTTGAGGAAACATTTTGGAGGCAGAATTCTTGCATCCAATGGCTAAAAGTAGGTGAATCTAACACGCATTTCTTCTACTCTTCTTTGAAAACAAGGAGGCAAAGAAATCTTATCAGGGCTCTGATTATTAATGGTTCCATCAATCATAACCCAGAGGAACTAAAAAAGTATATTGAAGACTTCTATTACAACTTGTTTAATTCCCCTTCTCAGTCAAGTGGTAGAGTTAATGGGATTTGGCATGGAGATAAGATTTCTAGTTCTCATAAATCTTCTATAATTTCTCATGTTCTACAAACTGAAATCGATGATGTTATTAACAAGCTTAACACTGACAAGGACCCTAGCCCTGATGGGTTTAATGCAATGTTTATTAAAAGTTCATGGAATGTTATTGGTTCCGATATTAGTCGAGCTGTCTGTGATTTCTTTCGCAATGGCAAGCTTTTAAAGGAAGCAACCGAACCTTTATTACGCTTATCCCCAAACTGGAGCTGATACTTGTGATTTGAAAAACTGGCGGCCAATTTCTCTTTGTAACATTGTGTATAAAGTGATATCAAAAATCTTAGCTAACAGACTACAAGTTGTTCTCCCTTCCATCATTGATCTAGAACAGTGTGCCTTCATTAAAGGGAGAAGCATCAAGGATGCAGTGCTCTTAACTAATGAAATTATCCATGACTTTAATAGGAATACTACATGAAGCAACATGTGTGTGAAAGTGGACATTTCTAAAGCATACGACTCAGTGAATTGGAATTATCTATTCTCCGTCATGTACAACCTGGGCTTTCTTGCTATTTGGATCAACTGGATTGCTGAGATTTTTCATTCTACTTCTTATCAAGTCTTGATAAATGAAGAACCCTCTAATAGCTTTCAACCTTCTAATGGGATTCGTCAGGGTGATCCTATTGCACCATACCTCTTTGTTATCGTGATGCAAGGTTTGTCTGAGATTATTAAGGAAAAGGTCAACGAAAAAAGTCTTAAACCTATCAAGGCGTCCTCCAATCTTGCTATATCTCATCTTATTTTCACTGATGACCTTATGGTCTTTTCTAAGGCCGATGCTTCTAATGTTGACACCATTCTCAGGATTTTTGAGGAATTTGGCAGTTGTTCTGGTTTAAGGTTCAATCCTAACAAAAGTGATATGGGGTACAATAGCTCCCCTTTAATTTCTATTCTGGGCAAAGACATTATCCTTAAATCGGGAACAAAGATGGACTATTTTGTTGATTACTTTATAAAAGACAATTCCTAGTCATGTAATTCGAATAGACTCAACATCAAATTGAAAGAATTTCTCCATGCTCTGGATCCCCCTTCGGGTGGTGAGGATTCTCTATTGTTTGTTGGTAGTAAAGATCCTAGTACTAAAATTATATGGAACACTATAACACATGCTGATCCTGAGGACAAATCTACTATTTGGATGTGGAAGGACAATCTCCCTGGGAGATTTAAGATTCATATGTGGAAATCCTTACTAAATAAGCTTCCTACTAGTGATTTTGCCAGAAGAAGAGGCTTCCAAATTGCCTCTATATGTTTTCTGTGTAGGAATGTTTATGAATATGCTCTCCATGTTATGTTTGATTGCCCCTTTATTCAGAGATTATATTCCAAAGCGGGCAGTGTTCTTGATAGATTGCTCTATTAAAAAGTGGGAAGATCTTCACATCAATTCTGCTAAGCTTGGGAAATTTCTGTTGATGGCCATCTGTTATAATGTTTGGAATGAAAGGAACCGTAGGTTCATGACAATATAAATAGAAGTGAGGATTTTATTTGGAGGATTATCTTTCAAGATTTGTAGGGTTATATTTCATAAATTCTATGGAGAAGGGGAGCTTTTCCTTCTAAAAGTTAAGTATCTTCAATCTCTTGTGGTTTCCCCTCGAATTCTATAGTGGAAGAGTGTTGTCTTTGTGTGTAAGTTTTAATATTTGTAAACTCAAACGCTACCCCAAAAGCATATGGGTGTGTGTAGTATTATCGAGGTCGTCTAAGGAGTAGGGTATTGTTAGGTACAAGAGTATTAAACTTCAACATTCTAGATCTTTTTAACAAGAGAGGTTTTGTTTAGTTAACTAAGTAGTCAAAAGGAAATGAACTAAAATAGAAAATACTTGTATTAAGAATCAATTTGGATTAGGGATTCTTGAGGTAGGGTTTCACATCCACATCATAACATGAAGAACAACAAAGATCAAGAGCACTAGAAATAACACAAGGGAGGTATGTATCCTGCACCTACCTCCTAGTAGTGTAGAACAGTCCTAACTTTGTATACCACTCCCGTGGATATACTTAAATTCATACTACAAACCTTTGTTCCCCAACACATCCCAGCCACTCATGTGGTCAAGGTAGTGCAGCTAAGGTACATCTCCTTACTCATATGCACATCTTCCTAGATCATTCAAAGAGCTAAAATCATACATACAAAGTGGCCAACAAAGCATGTAAGAGGAATTAAACACCGTTGAACCTTAGAACAATGAAACAACTAGCATTATATAGGAAATTCATATTCAACAATGTTATGACATGGGAGTTACTCCCCCATGCCCAAGAACAAGAGATCTACTCGCCCATGGTTGTAGAAAGTAGATACGAATAGTAGAAAGTAGTGCTAGAATCATAATAGAATGAAATAAACTTGGATGTTTGTGGAAGGAGGAAGATATACTTGGAACACCGGTCAAGGAGTCACAAATATGTCCTTACTGCTAGAAACTCTCCAGAAATCTTCACTTTTGAGTGGAGAGAAGAGAACGGAGGAGATCCTTACTATAATTGTTGGAGAAGAAGGAAGAAGAAGAAGTTTCCCTCCCAAGAAACCAACTTTTCTCCCTTGGAACACCTCCAACTCCTCCTTGCTCTTCCTTGCTTGAGTCTCTCTCCAAAAGGTCCCAAATAGTCTGTGATAACTATCCCAAGATGACTTGGGGTCGTATATATAAGTGTGAGACAGTTAAATTCGTGTTTGAGTGAAATCTGCATGTCACAGATTTGTCATTTATAAGACACGGCGTGTCTTATGCAATAACTAAAGTTTGGATCGAGTTCTGGGAGGTTACACGGTGTGTCTTTAATAAGACACGATGTGTATTTAATAAGACATGGAGTGTCTTTTATAAAACATGGCATGTTGCTGCAAATCTGGAGTTCTGCATTCAATTTCTGGGTTGAGACACGGAGTGTCGTTAATATGACATGTTGTGTCTTTTTAAGACATGGGGTGTCTTAATTAATACACTGTGTGTCTTTATCAGTTTCAACAACATTGATTTTTTGAATGTCTAGATGATTGGGGAATGTCTTTATCGATGTTTTAATGGCGTTTTCTCCCCGTTTTGATGCCAAGTTATTGTACCTACAAACCAAATCATAGAGCAAGTAAATACAACAATAAAGATGGAAAATCCAGCATGATTAAGAGTGATTATTGGGTTAAAATGGTTGGGAAATTCAGCCAAAAGTGGTCCAAAATATGATATAAAATGCACATATCAAATCCCCCTAAGCTTAAATTATTGCTTATCCTCAAGCAAGAAGTGTTGGCTAAATGGACATCTATAAATCCCTTTGTTTTGATTATGACAAACATTTCATTCTTATTAATCTAACGAGCTACTTGAGTGTGCAGGATGACAAAGCAACAAGGGAAAATCTACAAGCTTACATATTTATATTTCATGCAATGTAATCACTATTGTAAAAACTTGTACAAATATATAATGTACAAGTACTTAGAATTACATGTAAATCAAGCGTTAGATTCTCCCTAGCTAAACACCACAGTTAGACAAGTCATCCCATTCAAATAGGATTACTTTTGCACACTCACACACATAATTAGTGCCTAAATTGAAACCTTGAAACAGGATCAATCTCGGTCGACAAACTCCTCGACCGAGACACTCTCGGTCGACAATCTTCTCGACCGAGAAAGATCCAAAGTAGCCGTTAGACACAACAGACAAGTTAGTTGGCAGTTGGAGAAAGACGTTGCAAATCACTTGTTCCAGAGAGCCTGTCGGTCGACAAATGTTCGACCGAGTAGGTGTCTCGGTCGACCATTTGTCGACCGAGATGGTCTCTGACACAAACTGCAGAATAAATTAATTAGCCGTTGTTAAAGCAACAACTTTGTACCTAACGGCTAGTTAAGCACTTAGAAACCCCTAGAAGTTGTCTAGAACGTCCTTAAGCATCCTTAGGCCATTCCTATAAATAGGACAAGCCATAGGACACTCAAATTCACTTGTTACACTTGAGAAATACTTGATCACACTTGAGCAATCTGTTGTGAGCAAATTGAGCTTTGTGAACATTGGCTACTTTCTTCTTTAGCTCATAATTCGTGTCCTATAGGCTAGTATCTCCTATCCACTGCAATCACAAGTCCACACACTTGGTTAGGAGATCTATACGCTTGATCTAGGCAAATCAAGCCTTGGGCTACAAAGGATAAGTTGTAATTTCTGTTTTCTTTCTTGTTCCCTATTATTGTTTGTACTCTCCTTGCTACTCCTAGGTTGGAGGCTGCGGATTGGAGAGGGTGAAGATCTTCTTGGCGAAGAAGGAGACTTTGAGCTACTTCAGAAGGCTGGTGCAACGGGAGATTACTTCTAGAGAGGAAGGCTACTTCAAGGGGGAGCTTGGAGTTACTTCATAGAAGGCTATCTCAAAGTTGGTGCACCTACTTCAAGTGAAGGCTGTTCAAAGGGTGTAAAGGAAAGTATTGTATTTTGTATAAATCCTCGAGAGGTAATAAAATAAATACTTTCAAATCCCGGTTGGGTAAGCAACTGGGTAGTGGACTGACAACTATAGTATTTGCTATAGTTGGAACCACTCTAAACACCTGTCTCTTTCTTCCAATCTCAATTGTGGTTGTTTGAATTCAATAAATTGTTAAAATAATTCAAAAACTCTATTCACCCCCCCTCTAGTAGTTTTTCAATTGGTATCAGAGCGAGGCTTCAAGGAACCCTAACAAGGTCTTGAAGAAATGGGTGACGGAGTACTCAACAACCTCAACATTGAAGGGACACTTGTTGCTAGGCCCCCAGCGTTCGATGGAACCAACTACCAATATTGGAAGAGAAGGATGCAATTCTACTTCCAAGGCATCAACTGGGATTTATGGAGAATGGTGTCTACTCCATATGTGCTTCCTCAAAATGAATTTGCGGAATGGGATGCAAACACGGTAAAGCTGGCCCAAATGAATGCAAAAGCTGTAAGCATTTTATATTGTTCTATTTTGGTAGGAGAATTTAATAGAATATCTAATTGTGACACAGCATATGATATTTGGCATAGACTGTCCATAACCTATGAAGGTACAGTCCAAGTCAAAAATTCCAAGATTAGCATGTTTAAACAAAAATTTGAACACTTTCGTATGAATACTAATGAATCAATTAGTAAAATGTTTGCAAAATTCTCTACTATTGTTAATGGTTTAAGTGCTTTAGGAAAACCTATTCCTGAAGAAGATCAGGTATCAAAGATCCTTCGTTCACTTCCTCCAAAATATAAGCCAAAGGTGACAGCCATTGAAGAAGCAAACGACCTCACTCAACTGAAAATGGAGCAACTTATTGGCAACTTAGAAGCTCATGAAGCAACTCTAGAAGAGGAAGAAAGAAGAGCACGTGAACTTCAGCAAGGAAAAAAGAAGGATGTGGCTCTAAAAGCTTCAAAAGTTGTCACACAAGAAAGTGAGGAGTCAAGTGAAGAAGAGGGAGAAGAAGCCTTGATAGTAAATGGTAAGAAATACAAAAGATTTAAATCTAACAAAATTTCCAGCTCTTCTTCTACCCCTCCTAGGTGCTTTGAATGTGGAAAGAAAGGGCATTTCAAGAATGAATGTCCTAAAGCAAAGAAAGGAAAGAAAAGCTCACACAAGAAGAAGGGAGAAAAAGCCTATAAAGCTGCATGGGACGAATCAAGTGACAGTGAAAGCAGAGAAGAAACCGTGGATTGTCTAATGGCAAGAGAAGATGATGAAAACTCTCAAGAGGTAAGCCTACTTGATCTTTCTAAAGAAGAGTTAGTCACTAGTCTACAAGAAATTCATGACAAGTATGTTGATGTCAAGAAGAAACTAAAGAAGGCTATAAAATCAAATGATGAGCAAATTGCTAAATTAGATAATCTTTCTTCTGAAAAGATTAACATTGATCTTGAGAATTTATCTTTAAAAACATCTTTAGATGATTGCACTAGAAAGCTACTCACTCTAGAAACAAATGTTGATCTCCTTTCTAAAGAAAAGACTGATTTGTTAGCTAAACTAAAAGATGTTCAGACTCAACCTATTTTGTGTAACCATCTAGACTATGAAAATGTTATAAAAGAAAGAGATTCATTGCTATCTGATTTAGATCAAGCAAGAAAAGATTTACACAAGAAAATGAATAATATTGCTCAGCTGCAAAGAGAACTTCATGAGTTAAGAAGAAAAGATATACTTGATAACATTCTAAACATTGGTACTGTTTTCAACGGAAGAAAAGGTTTGGGATATGCTCCAAAGAAAAATCAACCTAAAAGAACTCAAACTAGGTTTGTACCCAAGAACACAATGGCTAGAAAGAGAAATGAAGTTGACTCTATTACCTGCCATTTTTGTTTACGTCTTGGACACTATTCCTTTTCATGCCCTTATAAAACTAAGGATTCCGAATTAGTTTGGGTCCCAAAACCTCAAACTTAGTAGAGTCAAATAAAATTTAGTTGAGATATGACCAAAAAGCTCAATCTTGCTATTTATATTGTCTTATCTCAACTAAACAAAAGATTTTATGCTCATTGGTAATTTTCTGCATTATTGTACTAAAACAGAAACTTAGTCGGTCGAAGAATTGTCGACCGAACCATTAATCGGTCGAAGTATTGTCGACCGACCGAATGTCTGTAACATATCAAAATTTACAGCAATTATTTCGGTCGAAAATTGTTCAACCGAGCTACATTTCTGTGTTTTCTGATTTTGTATTACAGTAATCTTCTCGATCGACAAATTGTCGACCGAGACATATGTCGGTCGAATAATTGTCGACCGACTGGACTTCTGATTCAGAACTTTTATACAAATCTGTATTTAAATGATTCTAACCATATCGGACCATCACATGGGTACCAAAATCTACATTTTAATGCAGGAATGGGTGGTTGACAGTGGATGTTCCAAACATATGACCGGAAACAAGGATGCATTCCAAACTTTTGAAGAAAAGAAAAGTGGAACAGTCACTTTTGGAGACAATGGTAAGGGCAAAATCGTTGGAATAGGTAATGTTGGTACAAACCTCAAAATTAAGAATGTTCTACTTGTTGATGGTATGCACCATAACTTGATAAGTGTTAGCCAATTATGTGATAGTGGTTATGATGTGTTATTTAACAAAACCTGCTGCAAGTTATTAATAGAAAATACTACAAATGTTGTTTATGAAGGAAATAGAGTTGGAAATCTTTATATTCTTAAACCTAACTCTATGAAAACAGTAGTGGGAAAATGCTTGCTTGCAAATGACAATACCTTACAAATATGGCATAAAAAGCTAGGACATGCTAGTTCACATGTTATCAAAAAGTTAGTGAAATATGATCTTGTTCGTGGATTGCCTACTTTATCTTTTGATCAAGTTGAAAAATGTGAACCATGCACAATGGGAAAGCAAACCAAAACATCTTTCAAATCAAAACATGTACTTAGCACCAGTAGATCATTAGAATTAATTCATATGGATTTATTTGGACCAATGAGGACACAATCAATCGGTGGTAAGAGATACTGTTTTGTTATTGTTGATGATTATAGTAGATATACATGGGTACATTTTATTGCAACTAAAGATGATACTATTCATGTTTTTATGCAATTTTGTTCCAAGATTGAAAATCTCTTACAAAATAAAATATGTACCATTAGAAGTGATCATGGTGGGGAATTTGAAAATCATACATTTGAAGAGTTTTGTACATCTCAAGGATACACTCATAATTTTTCTGCTCCACGCACCCCACAGCAAAATGGTATAGTTGAAAGGAAAAATTGATCACTATAAGAAATGGCTAGAACTATGATGCTTGAACATAACACACCCAAAACCTTTTGGGCTGAAGCTGTAAACACTGCATGCTATGTGCTAAATAGAGTAATTGTTCACTCTCATTTAAAGAAAACTCCATATGAACTAATACATTCTAAGAAACCTAGAGTTGACTATTTTCATACCTTTGGCTCCACATGCTATATCTTAAATACCAAAGATGATAGAGATAAGTTTGACTCAAAATCACACAAAGCATTCTTTTTGGGATATTCCACTTCTAGCAAAGCTTTTAGAGTATATAACACTATATCTAGAAAAGTTGAGGAATCTATTCATGTTTCTTTTCATGAAGAATCCCAATCTGAAAATCTAGAAATCATAGATCTCACTAATCAATTCGAAAATTTAAACATACCAAACGATAGTGAGAAAGGTGCTACAAATAATCACCAAACTGAACCACAACCTACACCTAGACTTATTAAAGATCATCCTCAAGAATTAATTATTGGAGATCCTAATGATAAAGTCAAAACTTGTTCTTCCTTTAAAGATGTTGCAAACATGGCTTTTGTTTCTATCATTGAACCTAAAAAGATATCTGAAGCTCTTAAAGATGACTATTGGATAATAGCCATGCAAGAAGAATTGAATCAATTCACTAAAAATGATGTATGGGATTTAGTTCCTAAACCACAAGATAAAACCATAATAGGAACTAAATGGGTTTTTAGGAACAAGCTAAATGAGTCAGGAGAAGTAATAAGGAATAAAGCTCGGTTAGTAGCACAAGGATATAATCAACAAGAAGGAATAGATTTTGATGAAATATATGCACCCGTAGCTAGACTTGAAGCCATTAGAATGTTACTAGCTATTGTTGCCCATAAAAACATCAAACTCTATCAAATGGATGTCAAAAGTTCTTTTCTAAATGGCATCATTCAAGAAGAAGTTTATGTTGCCCAACCACCTGGTTTTGAAATTCCAGAAAAAGGTGACTATGTTTATAAACTTAAGAAAGCACTTTATGGTTTAAAACAAGCACCTAAAAATTGGTATGAAAGGCTCAAGACATATCTTTTTGATAATGGTTTTTCTATTGGAAATTCAGATTCTACTTTATTTTTCAAAACATATACATCCGATTTCCTAGTTGTGCAAATATATGTTGATGACATTATTTTTGGAGCTTCAAATGATTCATTGTGCACACAATTTAGTGATATTATGCAAAAAGAATTTGAAATGAGCCTCATGGGTGAACTAACTTTCTTTCTTGGTTTTCAAATTAAGCAAACACCTGCCGGAATATTCATAAGCCAAGAAAAATATACTAAAGAACTCTTAAAACGTTTTGGGATGGATCAATGCAAACATGCTACTACTCCTATGGCTACTTCTATCAAAATTGATAAGGATGAAAATGGGGAACCTATTGATGATTCCTTATATAGAGCCATGATTGGTAGTTTGCTTTACTTAACGGCTTCTAGACCGGACATTATGTTTTCCGTTGGTCTTTGTGCTCGATTTCAATCACAACCTATGCATTCTCATTTTCTAGCAGTTAAACGAATTCTTCGTTACCTAGCCGGTACTACTTGCTTTGGTTTATGGTATCCAAAAGGACAATCCTTGGATTTCAAAGCTTATACTGATGTGGATTATGCTGGTTGTCGACTTGATCGCAAGAGTACTAGTGGTGGATGTTT
This sequence comes from Alisma plantago-aquatica, assembly GCA_963693085.1. Taxonomy (NCBI): domain Eukaryota; kingdom Viridiplantae; phylum Streptophyta; class Magnoliopsida; order Alismatales; family Alismataceae; genus Alisma; species Alisma plantago-aquatica. Next base: position 1,052,759,049 of record OY856413.1, on the reverse strand, counting down.
CTTATTAGGGAGAGCTTTAGTATCTTGGTTTAGCAAGAAACAAAATACGGTTGCCCTATCTACAACTGAAGCTGAATATATGGCAGCCGGGTCTTGTTGTGCTCAAGTGATTTATATGCAACAAGTGTTAAGCGATTATGGTTTTAATCTTTCATCTACGCCTATTTTTTGTGACAACACGAGCGCCATAAACTTAGCACACAATCCTATTTTACACAGCCGAGCTAAACATATTGAAATCCGTCATCATTTTTTAAGGGATCACATCTCCAAAAATCATTTTTCCCTTCATCATGTTGATACGGAAGATCAATTGGCTGATATTTTTACAAAACCGCTTCCACTAGATCAATTTAACAAAATTAGGAAGCAATTGCTTATCACTCCTTTGGAAGATGTTTTCTTTGATATTTGTGCTACTTAAACAAAAACTCTTATTTCGCATCATGATACTTTGGTTTTAAATGGACATCTTTTTCATTATATTTGATGGGATATCTAATTAAGGGGGAGTTTTTATTCTTAAACGGTTATCTTTTTGAAATGACAAAGGGGGAGAGATAAATATAAAACTAAAACTTAGTAATTATGTAAAACTCAATTAATGAGTTTCATAAATAAACTCTTGGCTTTACATTGAAAGTTGCTATATTCCCAAATGATCTGGATTTCATGTTCCATAATTCATGGAGAATAATAAGCACACATTTTATACACAAGAGAAAAAGCAACAAAAGGTAATCTAAAGGTATGAAACTCATATGTTTTATATTTCTTTTATTTATATTTTGGAAATGTTTGTCATCTTCAAAAAGGGGGAGATTGTTGGCTAAATGGACATCTATAAATCCCTTTGTTTTGATTATGACAAACATTTCATTCTTATTAATCTAACGAGCTACTTGAGTGTGCAGGATGACAAAGCAACAAGGGAAAATCTACAAGCATACATATTTATATTTCATGCAATGTAATCACTATTGTAAAAACTTGTACAAATATATAATGTACAAGTACTTAGAATTGCATGTAAATCAAGCGTTAGATTCTCCCTAGCTAAACACCACAGTTAGACAAGTCATCCCATTCAAATAGGATTACTTTTGCACACTCACACACATAATTAGTGCCTAAATTGAAACCTTGAAACAAGATCAATCTCGGTCGACAAACTCCTCGACCGAGACACTCTCGGTCGACAATCTTCTCGACCGAGAAAGATCCAAAGTAGCTGTTAGACACAACAGACAAGTTAGTTGGCAGTTGGAGAAAGACGTTGCAAATCACTTGTTCCAGAGAGCCTGTCGGTCGACAAATGTTCGACCGAGTAGGTGTCTCGGTCGACCATTTGTCGACCGAGATGGTCTCTGACACAAACTGCAGAATAAATTAATTAGCCGTTGTTAAAGCAACAACTTTGTACCTAACGGCTAGTTAAGCACTTAGAAACCCCTAGAAGTTGTCTAGAACGTCCTTAAGCATCCTTAGGCCATTCCTATAAATAGGACAAGCCATAGGACACTCAAATTCACTTATTACACTTGAGAAATACTTGAGCACACTTGAGCAATCTGTTGTGAGCAAATTGAGCTTTGTGAACATTGGCTACTTTCTTCTTTAGCTCATAATTCGTGTCCTATAGGCTAGTATCTCCTATCCACTGCAATCACAAGTCCACATACTTGGTTAGGAGATCTATACGCTTGATCTAGGCAAATCAAGCCTTGGGCTACAAAGGATAAGTTGTAATTTCTATTTTCTTTCTTGTTCCCTATTATTGTTTGTACTCTCCTTGCTACTCCTAGGTTGGAGGCTGCGGATTGGAGAGGGTGAAGATCTTCTTGGCGAAGAAGGAGACTTTGAGCTACTTCAGAAGGCTGGTGCAACGGGAGATTACTTCTAGAGAGGAAGGCTACTTCAAGGGGGAGCTTAGAGTTACTTCATAGAAGGCTATCTCAAAGTTGGTGCACCTACTTCAAGTGAAGGCTGTTCAAAGGGTGTAAAGAAAAGTATTGTATTTTGTATAAATCCTCGAGAGGTAATAAAATAAATACTTTCAAATCCCGGTTGGGGAAGCAACCGGGTAGTGGACTGACAACTATAGTATTTGCTATAGTTGGAACCACTCTAACACCTGTCTCTTTCTTCCAATCTCAATTGTGGTTGTTTGAATTCAATAAATTGTTAAAATAATTCAAAAACTCTATTCACCCCCCCTCTAGTAGTTTTTCAAAAAGAGCATAGAAACCCAAATGAAGGATTTTTCAAGTCCATGCATAGATCAAATGAACTGAAAGATGTGTATATGACCAAACCAATCATGATCAATATGTTTATACTCATAGCCATCAATTTAACTTAAACACTCAAGAAAAAGATTTTTAGTTCAAAAGGGCTGGTCACAATTAAATTAATTAATCAATTAAACAACACTAAGTAGAACTTGGATGACCAAGCCAAACAATTAGTGGATGTGCAACTCAAACTCTCAACTATTAAGGATACAAATGATGATATCTTAGTTAAAATTAACAATTTTCGTTGTACTCTCCATCTTTTCCAAAAATAATATGACAATGGATTATGGGTTCCGCACTCGACTACTAATGTAAGCTTATTGATGTGGCCTATTATCGCACTAACAAATTCACTCGGGGTTGAAGTCCCTGATTTTTTAACCTAAACTTGTGCAATAATACCACCCGCAAGAAGATGGGTCTTATCACAGTATAGTTAAGGATCGAATCCCAAGGGACAATATTTTTAAGAATCGTTGCTAGTCTAGTCTATTTCAAGTAAGACTAATATTTAGAAAAAAGTTTTGATTTGAGTTTAACTAAACTAATTGCAAGAAAGTAAAGAGCAGAATTAAAGTTGAATCTAGATTAATGATGGGGATCACTAGGGTGGTCTCGGGTTTCACCACCACTACACATGCAAACATATCCAATCACAAACATCCAGGCAAGATCTAACTATCCAAATAGAACTGCTGCAAACCCTCCTGGAGGGATTTTTAGGTTTGCGTAAGCATCACCTTAGGCATTAGATTTCTCGTCGCCATTCAAAGCATGCACTTACAGTTCTGAAGATATAGATATCCAACCAAAGTTGTGGGCCCCCTATACAGGCATTAGGCACACAGAAGTGTCACCATGGGCTAGATGGCTCGTCCCCTCACGAATCACACACTTACGACCTCATGGAATCCCATCCTATTTCTAGTCAGGGAGTCAACCGCTTTAATCGACATTTTATCCTACATATTAAAGTTCTCACAACATAGGAAAGAATAGGATAAAAGCAAGCATGTGATCAATCTTGATGCGATGATTTTGAGTCGCATTTATAGACCTTTTTGATATGTATTTTGTGCTTTTATTAGTCATTTTTATGGTTAATATTGCATAATTCATCCATTTTGGTCTTTGCCATCATTTTATGTCAAATCCCCTTAGTTTCATCATTTTGAGCATTCATTATCACATTAATATTAATTTTGTGGATTTATTTGATCTTGTCTTTGAATTACAGGAAAAACAAGTATCTGCTTCTGTCGATACCATCGACGGAAGTCGATACCATCGACAAGGCCGCAGGTTGCCAGCCGAACGGAACAGCAAAGAGTCGATACCATCGACACCAAGTCGATGCCATCGACGCATGGAGGCTACAGCGTCGCTAAACGACAAAAACTGACGCTACAGAGAGGTCGATACCATCGACCCAAGTCGATGGTATCGAGATGGCTACAGGCACTCGGACGAAAAGACAAGAAGGTTGTCGCTACCACACTGGGTCGATACCATCGACCCGCGTCGATGGTATCGACGCCGGCAGATATGCGTTGGATTCATTTCGATCTCAATCGGACGGCTGGAGTTAATTGACGACCTAATTAGGGACTTATACCTAATGACGGCCGCCCAGACGAGATCATCATCTCATTTGCCATTGCACAAGTGCCGAGGAGCGAGAGAAAGGAGAACGGAGGCCAGAAGCTCATCCCTTTCGATCTGGACGCTGCCGAAGACGAATTTCACCACCGAGAGGCGGGAAAGCTCGTGTTCTACGCAAAGGATCCACCGGTTCTCCTCCGTTCAGGGGTTTTCCCATTTGATTCACGTTTTTCATATGATTTCCCCTATTTCTACCATGTATTTGTGCGAGATGAACATGCGGGGCTAATCCCCTCCATCTTTAGGACCGGGAGTAGCCCGGGAATGCATTGTATGACAGTTTTATATTAATAATTCATATTTTTCTCTCTTAAATCCGTGGTATAGTTTTATTTTCTCCATATATTGTTATGTTTGATCACCATAATAATAACTTAATGCCCTTAATCACTTCGACAGAAGGATTAACGGTTGAAAAGAGACGAAACCTACATTAATCGATAAATCCCTTGACAAAGGAGGTGTAAAATTAATGGTGGAAACTGAGAGATCGGCTGTAATGCGCTTAGTTTAGGGGAATGATTACTACGACGGTGGAATCAACCTAAACCTAAGTAGTGAATTACACCACGACAGTGGGTAATTCTATTTTCAGGCCACTACCCGGATAGAGAGAGAAGATTGAGGAGTTATATGAAACCTAATGCAATGTTGACCCGCGGTGAAACCGAAATCCTAAAGATATCCTTTTGAATTGATTAAATTAACCTTTAATCGATTGTTTGCTTTGTTTTATTTTTATTTTCTTTTAATTTCGACAACAAACCCTACTTTGTTATCTGGCTTAGCTGATCACAAATAGTTAGTAGAAGTCTCCAATAATTCAACGTATCTCTGTGTTCGACTCGGGCCTCACAAAGGCCTATATTACTCAACGCGTACACTAGCGTTTTTAGCGCGTAGTAAAATACACGTCAAATCTACAAGCAAACATCGACGATTAACAACGAAATGAAAAGTTATATACATGCCATGGAATGTTTAATGAAAATACATATAAGCTTTGGCAGTGGGGCTAGTCCCCACACCCCAGTGAAAAGGAACTACTCACTCATGATGCGGGGAATAAAAAGAACTAGAGAGAGGGAACATTCCTCCATGAGCATGATGCAGAAGATGGTCGCAGCTTGGTGAAGATACGGTCTTCTACGCCACGTCGGAGTAGATCTAGACAAGGAGCGAGGGACACCATGGCAGACAGGGCAGACTTTCTCTCTCTACTTCATTCTCTTCTTGTCCTCCTTTCTCACAGTAGGAGGAGCTACTTTTGGATGTGTATGTGGTGTGGATTGTGGACTGGATGGATGTGCAAGCTTGCCACTCAGCTTGGTTGTGGAGATCGTCCTCCACCATGGGTCGAGCATGGAGGCACACAGCCTGGTGGTGGAGTGGAGGATGTGGAGATACATAGGCGGAGGATTTGCTCAGGGGTTGAGCACATTAGGTGCAGCCTGGTGGTGGAGTTATTGTTGTAGATCGGAGGGAGCAGGGGTCGAGCTAAAAAAGGAGCATCATGGCGGCGTCCCAGATCTGATTCCCTAAATGAGGACCCTACTGATCCTATTTATAGACTTTGGTAGCACCCCACTTGGTTTGAACTATTTCTACAATTTTCACAGTTTTAGAGATCCATCGATTTAGTCTCTCGCAGTTTGGGAAACTGAGAGGCTCTTCACGGTCCTGTGTCTTTCACGTTCTCACAGTCTTGGTCTCACAGTTTGAGAGACCGATAGACATCCTTCACGGTTTGGAAAGTGCAACGTCCTTCACGGTTTGGAATCGATTGCCTTCCTCACAGTCTTAAGACCTTGAGGGTCTTCACGATCTCACTTCACAGTCTTGACTTACACGATTCACCTTCACGGTCTCTAGGGTTCCGTCTTCTCGGTCTACAAACTGAATGTCCCCATGCGGTCTTGAGACTGCGACCATCCATGCGGTTTGGATGGTCAGGGTTGTAGGCATGATGGTGGCGGCAGGTGCTCCGAGCAGTCTGGGATGTGGGGGTGATCCTCGCAGTTTGAGGTCGAGCGCCGCCTTCACATAGTTTGGTGGTTGCATGGTCGTCTCGCAGTCTTGAGACCGCGGGGAGAGCAGACCGTAAGGGCGATGGTCGGGTGGCGTTGAAGTGGTGGCGGAGACCTGCTGCAAGTCGAGGATGGAGGTTGTGGAGGCGCCATCTTGATGCAGAGGCAGTGGAAGCAGGTCGATGATGGAGGTTTAGGGTTGCATCGGCGATGGGAGTATGAGTCCTTCGGTGGCGTCGTCTGAGGTCCGCTGGGGTCGAGGAGGCGAGCATGTAATGGTCGCGGTCATCGCTGCAGGTCTTCATGATCGGAAGTAGATGGATGATTGTCGGAGGAGAGGGATCGGGGGCCTCGTAGTTTTGGAACTTCACGGTCTGTAGCTTCAAGCGGTCTTCGAATCCTCACAATCTTTGAGATCGTTTGCTGCCACACGGTCTCGAAACCGTGTGGAGAGATCGCATAATGAAACCGAGAGGGCAGAACGTGAAGAGCAAGATGGTGTGGATGATTGGCCAAGACCGTGAGAAGGGACCAAAGGCTCAGAACCACTAGGGCAAACTGAGAGGCCAAAACCCTATAGCCAAGACCGTATAGATAAGACAGAGAGGTCAAAACCGCAAGGCCAAGACCAAGAGGTCAAGGTTAGGGCTAGTCATTGATATGCGATTAGATGGTTGAGAGTGGAGGTGAGGGTGGTGAAGGTAGGAGGATGTCATGAGGCGTTGCATACTAAGGTGATGATGGTGGTTATTGATGGAAGGTGAAGTAGAAGAAAGGTGTTGATGAAGGTGGGCCCATATGAGGATTTGACATCATCGTGACCTGCATGAAATCAATATAAACCTAGTTAATAATCTTGATAATTGAACTCATTAAGAAATTTTGCATTTTGCAAGATTTAGTAGATGAAAGTGAAAGTATTGAGACAAATTAGGCCCAAGATGGCGATTGAATATCATGATGAATATGGATTCATCAAAACACCCCGAACTTAAACGTTGATCGTCCTCAAGTAACACAAAATCTAAAACAGTCGCCATATTAATGATCAATTCGTGTGACTGCCTCATCTTTACATCATGATTGTTTCCATTCTGCATAGTATGACTAAGCATCTCAACTTCCTGAGATCACCGAACACATCTTACCATATCTTCATTCCTGAATTTGTTTTTCAACATCACCTCCTCCTCACTTTTCCCAACAACAAGCATTTCTAAGAGTTTCATAAGAGTCCAGAGATACCCGCAGAACAACAAGTGTGCACCTGATCTGACACTAGTGTTTTTCAAGATATTGGCAAAGTAGGCATTCATTGTGCCAGTAGGTGGAAAGGGAGTGAAGGGGGGTATGGAAGGAAGAAATAAATCTCTCCTCTATTCGACTCGAGATTTTATTATATGTTTGCAATTTCATTGATTGCATTTTTTTGTGCAAATCTCTCCTCTATTTGACTCGAGATTGCATTTTTTGTGTGTACATTGGCATCTTTTTTAGTGGTACGCCCCTATTATATAGCGAGGGGTATGGAAGAAGCGGATATAGAGAGAGGTGGTGTGCTACCTCGAACTTAGGGTTTGGCACTATTTTGGCTATTTTTTTTCTTTTTTATGGACAGAGGGGTAAGAAGATGATAGAAGAAGCGTAGAAGAGAGTTCAGATCAGAATGCAACTTGATTTACAATTCAGTGCACCAAGTTGTTCTCCTTGTCATACTCTGCTCAAATAATGACTTCATGTGGATCCGGTGGAGGTTCCATGTTATTGTTCCACTAGTCAGTTAGGAAGCATGACGTGTTTGATCCCTATTAATTTGAAAGAAGCTTTCCATTTTTGTAGAAGGATCATGATGTTAGGATTCATAAGCTTCACAAGATGATTTCAATCAATAGGCTAGTTTTCAGAAAATGGCCCTTTTGAGGATTTGCTTCGAATAAGGAGTGTATAATGATTCAAAACGCATAGAGAGAGAAACTAGCCAGGTAGGTAATGGATTTTATTGAAATAGAAAGCGTCAAAACTTCATCAAGTTTCTATACAATTTCTTTGAAAACTTGAAAATTTTGAAAATTTTGATCAAAATTGCAATGATGAAATCTTAAGTTTGAAACATATGGGTGTAGGTAGAAAGTAAAGTACGTACCACCCACCCACCACCCCAAACTTACAAATTTGCTCATCCTGAGAAAACTCTAAATCCGAGATGGAGGGGAAAATTCATGCCAGTTGGACCACCAGATGTGGTTGTGTTCCAATCAGCACGCGTCCTCCATCTGAAAATCTCAAAAATGAAGACTAATTAGGCCTTAAGATGGCATCTCGTGATGTGATTTTTATTCATTGCAAAATTTTCTAAAAAGTAAAAAAATAAGGAAATTTTCTAATTCAAAATTAAAAGTAAAAATGAAATTATTGATCAAGTTGCCTCCCGACAAGCGCCTTTGTTTTACGTCGATGGCTCAACATAGATAGTATCACCATGGTGGGGCTCTGAGTGGAGCCTGAGCTGGATTGACATATTCTCTTGGTGGTTTCTTTCTCAGTCATTCATTTATCTTTGCTTTGATTCTGGCCTCTCATATTCTTCCCCATACAGAGCGGGCCGTGTCAGAACACATAGGGAAACAACTTGAGTTTTGTTGCTCAATGCGAGGCAGAGAATATTTGAAGGGAGTTTGAATGGCTTCATTGATAAAATAGTGTTGTTGAGGCTTGGAAGAAAAGTTCATTTGTTGATGCATTATCCCTTCATCATAGTAATGTTGGTCATTGATGTCAATCAGATATGGATCTGGGGGATGTTCTCGGTAGAAATTGTAGTCCAAATCTTGTTGCGGAGGGAAGATGAAATCAGTAGTCTCAGTTTGTTGTGCTACTAGTTGTTTCTAGATGAGGAGGATCATGGACACCTACAGAAGGTTCGGTATGTGTAACAATAGGGTTGAGATGTGTCTCCTCCATAGTTGATGACATTTCTTTTGTCTCTACATAGACTGGTTCACTCTCGGTCTTCTCTTCATCATGACCTTTTTCTGAGGGAACATTAGATTTTGAAGAAAGGAATTTATGCTGCATTTGAGTGAATTGATTAACACAGTCAACAAAATATGCTTCTTCTTCAGTGTGCTCCTTAGCACTTTTGGATGCATAGAAATCAAAAGATTGGTTTCCCACCCTTAGGGTTAAGACTCCAGCTTCAACATCGATCAGACCTCTAGCGGTTGAGAGGAAAGGTCTTCCAAAAAAGAGGGGGTAGTGTGGATTCTCCTTGATGTCCATAACTAAGAAATCACACGAGAATATAGATCCCCAAGCCTTACGAGGATATCCTCTATGATACCAACTAGCTTGATCATTGAGGATTCAATAAATTCGATGGACATTCTAGTGGGTGAGAAGTTGGTGAGGCCCAGTTTGTTGCATAGGCTAAGAGGAACGATAGAAATGCTAGCTCCAAGATCAGCTAGACCTGGTCGGCTGATTGAATCACTTATCGAGCATGTAATTCTAAAAGATCTAGGATCCTTATGCTTGTGTGGTATCCTATCCATCACTAAATCAGATGGTGTTCTTACTAGTTTCATTGTCTGATGCTCTTCAGTTTTGTACTTCCGACTAAGCAGGAGTTTGAAGAACTTTGATCATTGGGGCATCTCAGCCATGGAATCCAAGAGCGGGATATTGACATACATTTTTTTCATGATTTTCTTGAATTTGTTGAACCTAATATCGAGCTGGGTAAAATTCATTCGATTTAGAAATGGCACACAAGGTTTGTATACTGGAACAACTGGATCAGGCGGGTCTTCTGCATCAGTAACAATAGGTTCCTCAGAACTAGCCTTATTGGTCTTATCATTCTGAGTGGCACCTGCACTATGCTCAGCACCTTGGACAATTGTCATGGTGACAGGAGTTGTGGGTTCTGGTAAGACAAAGCCTGAATGAGTTGTCACAACCTTGAGTTGTTCCACATGCCTCGTATTGTATTCTGGTTGCCCAGTTAAAGCTCCAGCAGGTGGCTTGAGGCAAGATGCAAGTTGAGCTAGTTGAGATTCAATGGCCTTCTGGTGGGCTTGTTGGTTAGCTATCATCATCTGTTGTGACTGTAGCATCTTCTCAATGGCTGATAGCTTATCATCAGGAGAGATGGGACCGGCTTGATGTCCTTGTTGACAATTCTGGTAAGGAACTTGATTTGGATCTTAGAAATGATGGTTATTCTGGTAATTGTTGTAGTTCCTGTTCTGGAAATTACCTCTAAAGTTTCCTTGATCTCCGAAATTTTGTTGTTGGTTATATGAACCAAGTTGATGTGAGTTTACAGCTCCTGAAGGATTTCCATATTAAAAACCGAGATGGTTCATGTTCGGACTTGGATTGTAGTGTCCTTGACCAGGGATAGTGTTGACAGCATTCAGACTTTCCATCTGCCCATTATCTACTTGTCCATTGACTTTGCTCAAAACAACATTATAGAGAACATTACAGGATAAGGTAGAGTGATCAGTGCCTTCACATGCTTCACAGAACAGTGAAGCTGACTTGATATGTTCTTGTTGTTGTGGGAGTGAGTGTCTTCTTTCATAGGTAGTAAGAGATAATTCAAGATAGTCTTTCTTGGCAACTAGGAGCTTGAGGGATCCATTGATAGACTTGTACTCAGAAATAGCTTCATCCATAGCTACCTTCAACACTCTTTTACCTACAGATCTATCCCAATTAGATTGATTTTCAGCTCCAAGGGTAACAACCTTCCATGCTCTGTCATAACTCTGACGCATGAAGTTTTCTCCAGATGAGGAGTCTAAGAACTTCTTGAGATCATCATCTACACCCCTATAGAAGATCTCAATGAGTTGATTCTTAGGAATGTCATGGTGTGGACACTTGCATAGAAGCTCTTTGTATCTTTCCCATGCTTCAGCTAGGGATTCTCCAAGGACTTGAGTGAATTGAGTTATACGTCCCCTGATTTCATAGGTGAGAGAAGGAGGATAGAACTTCTCCAGGAAGACATTTTGAAGTTGTTCCCAAGTGGTAATGGGTTTGCATTGCAAGGAGTTGTACCAACTTATAGCTCTATCGGCAAGAGAGTATTTGAAGAGACAGAGTCGTATGGCATCATCGGATACTCCATTTTGCTTTGTCATAGCACATAAATTGATAAACCTCAGAAGATGTTCCTGACTATCTTCTCCTATCTTACCATAGAATGGGTTGTTTTGAAGCAAGGTGATCTAATGTGCCCTTATCTTGAAGTTTTGAACGTTGATAGGAGGAGGTTGCACTGGGTGATGAATTTCGGAAGCTTTAGGGATTGAGAACTCTCTAAGGTCCTTCTGTGGTTCTGCTGCTTGCACCGCTACTTGTGCTACTTGAATTTCTTCTTGAACTGCAGCTCTGGCTTCTTACATAAGCCTTTCTCTTTGTGCATTAAGGGCTTGAGCGACCCTTCGGGCTATTTCCTCCTCTTGAGCCATCCTTGCTTGGTTCTCTCTATTCTGACGATGAAAGGTTCTGTCTATCTCTGGATCAAAGTTAGCAGTGAGTCCGGAACTATTCGAGCGGTGCATACACTAGTTTTTGGGGGTAACTGGGATGGAAAGATCTTTAGGAAGTAAGATTGACAGAGTAGAACCGAATTCAAGTGAATGATCAATAGTATCAAAAGAAAAAGCAAAAACCTAGATTAGCCTTAATGGAACTAGATTTAACTAACTGATTCCGTTGTCCCCGGCAACGGTGCCAGAATTTGACGTGGCCTATTATCGCACTAACAAATTCACTCGGGGTTGAAATCCCTGAGTTTTTAACCTAAACTTGTGCAATAATACCACCCGCAAGTGGATGGGTCTTATCACAGTATAGTTAAGGATCGAATCCCAAGGGACAACGTTTTTAAGAATCGTTGCTAGTCTAGTCTAGTTCATGTAAGAATAATATTTAGAACAAAGTTTTGATTTGAGATTAACTAAACTAATTGCAAGAAAGTAAAAGAGCATAATTAAAGTTGAATCTAGATAAATGATGGGGATCACTGGGGTGGTCTCGGGTTTCACCACCACTACACATGCAAACATATCCAATCACAAACATCCAGGCAAGATCTAACTATCCAAATAGAACTGCTGCGAACCCTCCTGGAATGATGTTTAGGTTTGCATAAGCATCACCTTAGGCATCAGATTTCTTGTCACCATCTGGATCATGCACTTACGGTTCTAAAGATACAGATATCCAACTAAAGTTGTGGGCCACCTATACAGGCGTTAGGCACACAGAAGTGTCACCATGGGCTAGATGGCTCATCTCCTCACAGATCACACACTTACAACCTCAGGGAATCCCATCCTATTTCTAGTCAGGGAGTCAACCACATTAATTGACATTCTATCCTACATATTAAAGTTTTCGCAACATAGGAAAGAATAGGATAAAAGCAAGTAGGTGATCAATCTACAAGTAAACATCGACGATTAACAACAAAATGAAAACTTATATACATTCCATGGAATGTTTAATGAAAAGACATATAAGCATTGGCAGTGGGGCTAGTCCCCACACCCCAGTGAAAAGGAACTACTCGCTCATGATGCGAGGAACAAAAAGAACAAGAGAGAGGGAAGATTCTGCCATGAGCATGATGCAGAAGATGGTCACAACTTGGTGAAGATACGGTCTTCTACGCCACATCGAAGCATATTTGGACAAGGAGTGAGGGACACCACGGTAGACGGGGCAAACTTTCTCTCTCCACCTTCCTTCTCTTCTCATCCTCCTTTCTCGTAGCTGGAGGAGCTGCTTTTGGATGCATATGTGGTGTGGATTGTGGACTGGATGGATGCGCAAGCTTGCCACTCAGCTTGGGTGTGGAGATCATCCTCCACCAGGGGTCGAGTGTGGAGGCACGCAGTCTGGTGGTGGAGTGGAGGATGTGGAGATACGTAGGCGGAGGATTTTCCCAGGGGTCGAGCACACTAGGTGCAACCTGGTGGTGGATTTGTTGTTGTAGATCGGAGGGAGCAGGGGTCGAGCTCGAAAAGGAGCAGCCTGGTGGCGTCCCAGATCCGATTCCCCAAATGAGGACCCTGCTGGTCTTATTTATAGACTTTGGTAGCGCCCCACTTAGATTGGACTATTTCTACAATTTTCACAGTTTGAGAGATCCATCGGTTTAGTCTCTCATGGTTTGGGAAACTGAGAGGATCTTCACGGTCCTGTGTCTTTTACGTTCTCGCGGTCTTGGTCTCACGATTTGAGAGACTGATAGACATCCTTCACGGTTTGGAAAGTGCAACATCCTTCACGGTTTGGAATCGATTGCCTTCCTCACGGTCTTGGGACCTTGAGGATCTTCACAATCTCGCTTCACGGTCTTGACTTACATGATCCGCCTTCATGGTCTCTAGGGTTCTGTCTTCTCGGTCTGCAAACCAAACATCCCCATGCGGTCTTGAGACCGTGACCATCCATGCAGTTTGGATGGTCAGGGTTGTAGGCATGATGGTGGCGGTAGGTGCTCGGAGCCGTCTGGGATGTGGGGGTGCTCCTCGTGGTTTGAGGTCGAGCGCCGCCTTCACGCTGTTTTTTGGTTGCATGGTTGTCTCGCGGTCTTAAGACTGTGAGGAGCAGACCGCAAGGGCGATGGTCAAGTGGCGTTGAAGTGGTTGCGGCGACCTGCTGCAAGTTGAGGATGGAGATCGTGGAGGCGTCGTCTTGATGCGGAGGCACTGGAAGCAGGTCGACGATGGAGGTTTAGGGTTGCAGTGGCGGTGGGAGTATAGGTCTTGTAGTGGCGTCGTCTGAGGTCCGCTGGGGTCGAGGAGGTGAGAAGGTGATGGTCGTGGTCATCACTGTAGGTCTTCACGATCAGAAGCAGGTGGATGATTGTCGGAGGAGAGGGATCGGGGGCCTCGCAGTTTTGGAACTTCACGGTCTACATCTTCAAGCGGTCTTTGACTCCTTGCGATCTTTGGGATCATTTGCCGCCACATGGTCTCGAAACCGTGTGGAGAGATCGCATTGTGAAACCAAGAGGGCAGAACGTGAAGAGCAAGATCGCGTAGATGATTGGCCAAGACCGTGAGAAGGGACCAAAGGCTCAGAACTGCTAGGGTAAACTGAGAGGCCAAAACCGTATAGCCAAGACCGTATATCCAAGACCGTATAGCCAAGACAGAGAGGTCAAAACCGCAAGGCCAAGACCAAGAGGTCAAGGTTAGGGCTGGTCGTTGATCTACGATTAGATGGTTAAGAGTGGAGGTGAGGGTGGTGAAGGTAGGAAGATGCCGTGAGGTGTTGCACACCAAGGTGATGATGGTGGTTATTGATGGAAGGTGAAGTAGAAGAAAGGTGTTGATGAAGGTGGGCCCAGATGATGATTCGACATCATCGTGACATGCATGAAATCAATATAAACCTAGTTAATAATCTTGATAGTTGAACCAATTAAGCAATTTTGCATTTTGTAAGATTTAGTAGATGAAATTAAAAGTATTGAGACATATTGGGCCCAAGATGGCGACTGAATATCATGATGAATATGTATTCATCACTTATGCACACATGGGATGTCGATTGGGGTATTTTACCCTCTTTTAAGATGTACCACCTAACCATCATGGCCCGATCGGACTTACACTAGGATAGCATAATATGTGGGCGCTTTAGCTGTCCTCTATGGGGTATGAGGGTGAAATAAGCCAAAAGAAATTTTAAAAAAAAATCCACAACAAAGGAGAGTCAACTAAATTGCAACATTAGCTAGATTTCATTCATTTGTTTTGAAAGTTTTTCATTGAAAGAGTGGTTAAAAACGCACTAAGAGCTTGACAAGGGCATCCCATATTCTAAATGATGTTGTAAAGTTGATTTAATCACAAAAATTGAAACCATTACACATTTTAAGGAATCAAGGATGTGAAAGATGAATTTTCAAGATAAAAGCATAAACCAGAGTTAAGCACATGTTGATGACCAAAAGGTTTCATTTCATTAATGCATGCCTTTTACAATTTCTCCACATCATATGTCTCATCAAAAGAGGACAATCAGTTAAGCGTAGGAGTTCAATCCACATACAAAAGATAAAATTCATATCATACTGGATTTTCCATGAGAAGAGCATAACTGGAAACAACAACTAAAAAAAAGATAATAAAAGGGAAATAAAACTGCACTACACTACTGGCCGGTTGCTCTCCCCCTAAGCTTGAAATTTGTAGTGTCCTCACTGCATATAACAAACTCAAGAGGATTTCAACCGATTACCTATCATGGTGAATGATGGAGATGGAGGTCCATTGCTTTGATTTAAGGCTGGAAATTGTTGTGCTAATCATCTACGCCTCTTTGTCAATATATCTTTCATTTGGTCGAAAGATCGACGCTTGTGATTTGCAGTAGAAATGGTCTTTTGAACATCAATATTGTTGGTCTCTGCATTCTCCTCTTCAAATTAATCATAATCTGATTTGGGAATGCTTTTCTCATCACAAGAAATTTGCAAATGTATTCCAGAAAAATGAAATTTGTCTTTCTTGAAGAATCAACCCGTGGAGCATGTATGAATTTCTTCCTTTGAGATTCAACATCATTACCAAAATTAGAGTCAACAACTTCATTTGATATAGTATTTGATGGTGAATAAGATTCTCCTATAGCACCTCCACTCCTCAAAGTAATTGACGTGAATGTCTCCATTGGGTTCATTTCCACTTGGTTAGGCAATGAATTGGAATGTGGTTGTGATTGGCAAGAGCTAGTTAAGCAATTTGATTCTCCAACATCCTAGTGTGAGTGGAAATTCCATCTACCTTATAAGAAAGTTGTGAAATAGCATCCTTTAGCAGCTTTCTTTGTTGATGAAGCTCATCATTTTTCTGAATTTGTGTTGAGACAAAGGTCACAAGCATGGACACTAAACTAGGCTTGGGCTGCAAATGTTGTTGTTGTTGGATGAAATTGCAGTTGACATTGTTGTTGAGCTCCGGTGTCTCTTCAAATTGTGACGGTGTGGCAAAACATGAAGAAGGAGTGTTCCTGCTGCTTCACATGCATCAAAAGTTACTTCAGCAGCTTGCTTTCCTAAAATAGAGTATGAAGAAGAAGGTTTCCTTCTCCAATCAAGACTGCATTGGCAATCATTAAGTGCCATGTCTTCAATAATGGCATAAGCTTCTATGTATTATTTGTTCATTAAAGCACCCTTTACAGCAGCATCAATAGATATCCTTGTTTTGTAGAATAAGCCATTATAGAAAGTTTACAACATAAGACAATTACTTAAACCACGATGTGGACAAATACGTTTAAGGTCTTTGAACCTTTCCCATGTGTCATACAAGGTCTCTTCATGCCTTTGAGAAAAATTGATGAGCTGACTCCTCAATTGTGCGGTCTTGCTTGGTGGAAAGTATTTGGCTAAGAAAACTTTGAGGAGTTCATCCCAGATATTGATTGAGTTTCTTGGCAAAGAATAGAGCCATGCCTTGGCTCTGTCTCTCAAAGAGAAAGGGAAAAGAAGAAGACAAACTGCATCAGTAGGAACACCATCTATCTTGAAAGTGTTGAGATATTGTAGAAATTCAGCAATGTGGAGGTTTGGATCCTCCATTGGTGTCCCTCCAAACTGGTTCTGTTGTATCATCTGTATAATTTTGGGGCTGATAGAAAATTCATTTTCCTCAATTTGTGGGATAGTGATAGCCCCATTGATTTTTGTAGGAGCTGCAACAATAAAGTCTTTAAGGGGACGGTCATCTTCTATGATTGGTCTTTCTTGTTGAGATGGATGCTTGGGTAAAGATGTTCGTGATGATGTTTGTGAGTTCTCTGGATCCATTTGAGTTTCACTTGTCTTTACTTTTTGAAGGTTGCAAACATTGTGCTCAAGTTTGGGGTCCAAACATGTGAAAGGTTCAAGACTCCTTTTGGATCGCCTCATATAGTCCTGCAAGTAAAGAAGGCGAGTGAAGTACAAGAAAGAAAATGGAAGATACAAAAATAAGATAATGATGATGATCATGATGGAAAGAATGATGGTGGATATGACAGGTGGTGGGGTGATCTAGTCTCATTTATAATTCAACACTTCTTACTCTAACAAAAATATTGATGCTCCCCGGCAACGGTGCCATAAACTTGTTGGCTTTGTGCGCAAGTTTTAATATTTGTAAACTCAAACACTAACACGCAAGTATACGGGTGTGTGTAGTATTATTGAGGTCGTCCAAGGAGCAGTGTATTGTTAGGCGCAAGAGTATTAAACTTCAACAATCTAGATCTTTTTAACAAGAGAGGTTTTGTTTAGTTAACTAAGCAATCAAAAGGAAATGAACTAAAATAGAAAATACTTGTATTAAGGATCAATTTGGATTAGGGATTTTTGAGGTAGGGTTTCACATCCACGTCATAACATGAAGAACAACAAAGATCAAGAACACTAGCAATAACATAAGGGAGGCATGTCCTACACCTACCTCCCAATAGTGTAGAACAGTCCTAGCTTTATATACCACTCCCGTGGATATACTTAAATTCGGACTACAAACCTTTGTTCCTCAACACATCCCAGCCACTCCCATGGTCAAGGTAGTGCAGCTAAGGCACATCTCCTTACTCCTATGCACATCTTCCCAGATCATACAAAGAGAAGAAATCATACATACAAAGTGGCCAACAAAGCATGTAAGAGGAATTAAACACCAATGAACCTTAGAACAATGAAACAACTAGCATTATATATGAAATTCATATTCAACAATGTTATGACATGGGAGTTACTCCCCCATGCCAAAGAACAAGAGATCTACTCGTCCATGGTTGTAGAAAGTAGATACAAATAGTAGAAAGTAGTGCTAGACATCATAATAGAAGGAAATAAATTTGGATGTCCATGGAAGGAAGAAGATACACTTGGAACTCTGGTCAAGGAATCACAAATCTATCCTTACAGCTAGAAACTCTCTAGAAAGCTTCACTTTTGAGTGGAGAGAAGAGAACGGCAGAGATACTTACTACAATTGTTGGAGAAGAAGGAAGAAGAAGAAGTTTCCCTCTCGAGAAACCAACTTTTCTCCCTTGGAACACATCTAACTCCTCCTTTCTCTCCCTTACTTGAGTCCCGCTCTAAAAGGTCCCAAATAGTCCGTGATAATTGTCCCAAGATGGCTTGGGGTCGTATAAATAAGTGTGAGATAGTTAAATTCGTATTTGAGTGAAATCTACATATCACACGACGTGTCTTTTATAAGACATGATGTGTCTTTTATAAGACATGACGTGTCTTATGCAATAACTAAAGTTTGGATCAAGTTCTGGGAGGTTACACGACATGTCTTTAATAAGACACGATGTGTCTTTTATAAAACACGGTGTTTTGCTGCAAATCTAGAGTTTTGCATTCAAATTCTGGGTTGAGACACGGGGTGTCTTTAATATGACACGTCATGTCTTTTTAAGACACGGGGTGTCTTTATCAGTTTCAGCAACATTGATTTTTTGAATGTCTAGATGATTGGGGAATGTCTTTATGGATGTTACAATGGAATTTTCTCCCCGTTTTATGCCAAATTGTTGTACCTACAAACCAAACCATAGAGCAAGTAAATACAACAATAAATATGGAAAATCTAACATGATTAAGAGTGATTATTGGGTTAAAATGATTAAGAAATGCAGCCAAAAGTGGTCCAAAATATGATATAAAATGCACACATCAAAGAGAAGATCCATGCTCCTTTTTTAAATCAATTTTTTATTATTGATGGCCCTTATTTGAGAGTGACAGTTTTGATGAATCTTTTTGGACCTGATCCTTGCTATGGAGAGGGGGAGCTTTTCCTTCTGAAAGTTACTACTCTGAGGTTGTCTCTTTGCTGATCTCTGTTTGAATTTGTTGATTGGGACTCCTTAGTATCTTCACTCTCTTGTGGTTTCCCCTCAATTTCTACAGTGGAAGAGAAGATCCATGCTCCTTTTTAATCAATTTTTGATGATTGATGGCACATAACTGAGAGTGATAGTTTTGATGAATCTTTTTGGACCTGATCTTTGAGCTTATTTGATACTTTCTTTACACTTATAGATACATATATCTCCATTGTTTGTATAGGTTTTTCTATTCTTAGTTATTCTCTCCTTGAGAATGACAAGCATTGTAACTACCATTAACCCCAAAAATACAAAAAAGAACCAGGAGTTTTTTGCTGACCAAAAAAAAGATCGGTTCCTTGTCTATAGAGGTGAGGAGGAGTTGGTGGCACACTGATGCAAGATTCCAAACTGACAAATATGACTACATATCGCAATATGGATTTGTGATTTGCCTCAACAATGGAGTTGCGAGTTGGAAGAGTTCTAAGTAAAAGATGGTTGTGGATTCTACAATGTAGGTCGAGTATATTGTTGCATCCAATGCGGAAAAGGAGGTTTCTTGGATCAAGAAGTTTATATCTGAACTTGGGGAGGTTCCAATCATCTATGACGCAATTGAGATATATTGTGACAACAATGGAGCTATTGTACAAGCTAAGGAGACCAGATCGCATCAACGTTCCAAGCACATATAAAGGTATATCCATCTCATACGAGAGATCATACAGCAAGGAGATGTGAAGATTTGCATAGTAACAACCAAAAGCTATATGATTGACCCCTTGACAAAAGAACTTTCCCAACATAAGCATGATGGTCATATTAGATCACTTAGGATTAAGTTCATAGATGATTACCTCTAATTGCAAGTGGGGGTGTGTTGGTATGTATGCCCAAAGAGTCAATCATACGATGATTGTAATGGCATAACTTGTAAATGATTTGATTATAATATATGTAATCTTCTAATTCACTGTGTTTTGTTCAGTTATGAGATAATGATGTAACATAATAAATGTCTAAGGAATTATATTACTCAATGAAGTATGTCTTTGGGTTGAGGACCTGAACAATGAGATCATGTGGATATTTAGAGTACACTCATTCTTATTATGTCCATGTTCAGATGTTATTGTGGAAGGTTGATAGACAGCAATACCACACATAAGACTAGAGTGTTTTTTGGTTGATGACAGAATCTCATTAACCCATGATAAGTGATATCAAACCAAACGCATAGATACTTGTTAGAAAATAGTGTATTGGACAGACTCACCTTAAGAGTAACACATGGAAACCATGAGTGGTAGTCAAACTCATCCCTTATACTAATGGTGGTGATTGTGGTTCTTAGACCTGGAATCTACTCTCATTACATGTTGTTCGGTGTACTTTGACATCATATGACTTGACCTTGAATAGGGGTTGTAAATCCCTTGTCGGGTAAGTTCTGACCCACACGAAAGGCATAATAATCTGGACACTGTCTCAGAGAAAGGCTTGGTGAAATAGACATTTCTGTAAAGATGTAGACTACCTACACCTGGACAAAAAGACTATGAAGCTTCATTGTTCCCTGGGATTGGCTTTGGGCCTTTTCTATGTAGCTTAGGTGGAGTAAAGGTGGTGCTTGGGTGCATTGTAATGCATGGGGATGAATGTGAGTGTTGTATATAGGATTTGTCCCTTCTATAGGAGTATGATATCCTGGTCACTTGATAAGCGAGAGTGAGAAATGCATGGCCATAGTGAGTCAATATGTGATATTGAGCTTACACATATCTCAGACAGTCTGCTCTATTTCAAGGAACATGGATTTAATGTTGAAGAATATGACAATTCCATGCCTCAAGTTCAATCTGGATATCAGTGACAAAGGAACTATACAAACATTATAACATCAATGGTGGATTATAGATTGAACTTGTTCTCTAACTTTCTGATTACTTGGGTAGAAAAGGTGTTTTGCTAGATACCAATCATTGTTTGTTATGTCGACATTCATTACTAACGTAACTTGGAACATATAGGGTCACACACATAGGATACACTTTGAATAGGAGTTTATTCATGAATGGAGTTTAAACTTTATTACTAAGGAGTTGGGTATTCATTTTAAACAACAATGGTTGAAAGTTGACTGATTGGACTGTGAACCGACATGTTCAATTGTTGAACCGATCGATTCAAGTGTTAGGTCAATTGAACCAAAATTGGCAATCAAAACCATGAGATGACTGGTTCAACAAGTGAATCGGTCAGCTCAAGTCTGTGAACCGACCGATTTAGGTTGTGAACTAACCGATTTGTTGATTAATTCAATTGGATCAAGGATTAGTGTTGATTGCATGTTATGCATCAATTGGATATTAATTGCCAATACAATTGTGATTGAAAAACATAGTCAAATGACCAGTTCAAGGGTGGAATCGATCGGCTCACATGCCAATCAATTAGTTCCCTCTTGAACTGACCATTTCATCATTTATAGGTTATGAAAATTCATGAAATCCTATCCCCTTTGACTCCTGCTCAGACTAGAACTCTTGACCCTGACCCTCATATAAATAGAGGGGTATTCAAGGCTTTCAAGAGACACAACAATAAGCTCTGACTTGTCTTCTCTGGTTTTAGTAACTGAGAGAACCTGAGCAAGTCTTATTGGTCAAATGGGGGGATAGCAAGGGAGAGACAATTGGGAGAGTAAGTCAGTGGTAGCGCACTGAATAGAAGGAACAACTCCTTCTTGTTTGTTCTTCTAGAACGACAATAGTTCCTAGTGGTCTGTGTGGACTACTATAGAGGTGAGGAGGTTGTTGCATGCGCTAGGAGGATAAGGTCAGCCGTTGTCTGTGGTGATCAACTAGGAAGACGTTGTTGATGTTGTCCAAGTGCAACTTGAAAAAAAGCGCACACTACTGTGAGAGAATTATCGTTGGATTTTCTCCAGGACCAGGTATAACCCTAAAACCATCTTTCTCGTTACATAGTTATTGACTCGGTCTACTGTCCATAGGGGAATATGGTAGTTGAATTTTTTGTTTCTTTTGCCTTCTCTTTGCCATATTTCCTTACATGAATGGTCAGTTATCTTTTTGTCTTTGTAAAGTTGGTCATTTATGTGTATGCATCTTATATTATTAGATAATATATAAGTTATTAGTTGTTCTCTTTTGCATATGTTTACAAGTCAAGTTTGGTTCACCCTTTTATTAGAATTGTTATATTTCAAGTTGTTGGTTATTTTTTTGTGTGTGTTCTTATATACTTGGCTAGTTAATATCCTCTTTTGCATTCATATTTTTTAACTCTATACCTTTTAATAGATTAAAATGTATCTGGGTAGGTATCCTATTTTTGCATGTAATATATGATAGATTGGTAAATATATTTCTCCATGCATATATTTATCCTTCCACATACCAGTTTGTGATACCTACCTATTGATAGTGTATGTACCACCTTGCCGTATAGGATTTTTTTAGGATGGGACATTCAATTTTTTTTTTGACAAGATAAAAATCCATGAGACCTTGCAGTATCCCACTTTAGGAACACATGTGGATGTCATGTGTTCAATACTATGTTGTGTGTTTAGCGGCCATGTGAAGTGTACCTTATGTAATATATAAATTATGTGTAGAGTTGACCTATGTATGAGAATACTGACATGATGAACTTTTGTTATATGTTTATGTAGATTATATGCTACCCATAGACAAACCATTCTAGGTGTGGTAGTGACAAAATACTAATTGGGTGATCCCCTAGTTTAGGAGTGTACTACATATCTCAATTCTTATGTAGACTAGTGTTACACAAATTTGAGCCATACGCCAGAGAAAATATGAGAATCTAGTTGTAGCTTGGATATGTGTATTAATACACATCCAATTAGCTTGTATTATTAATTATGTTGTTTTATTATCATTGAATGATGTTGTGTCTAACAATCAAACTCCTCTAATGTTATTCAAAATTGTGTGCATGTGGTAGCTAGTTGTTGCTCTACTCTTGATATGTAGTTATCTTGTGGAACACGTAGATGTAAGATATAAATGTTACTCCTACTTCAAAATTAATCATGTTGACTTGATGTTGACTCATATTGTTTATTATCTATTCATAAATAATCCTCACAAGTGTGTGTCTTCAGATAAAGTCATATGTTGGTCTTGGTAAGGATTTAGCAAGTGCCCAGTAAGTAGCATCTATGTCTATTGTTGTTCACTATTTTCTTTTGATTTTTATGGAGTACATCTCTTATTTTGGTTTTGTATGTGATGAGTAGTATGTGTTTTAACCATACAATTTGTTGAACTTTAATGTGTTGAATGGTTTTATGTATAATGAGGATTGTTTTATGTTTTTGTTTAGTAGTATTTTCCAATGTGTATGAATGGTTTTCCTTTAGGATTAAGGCATCATACTACCATGTGGGAGGTGCTTTTAGATAGAAAATAAGACTTCACATAAGAAAGGGAGGCCTAAAATAATCTAGACCAAGAAACATTTGAGGTTTCACATACACCCAACCTTGAACCTCAAACATACCTCAATGAATAGTCATGTGGATCCACATATGGTAACTATATTTCACATTAAGGAATGGATCCACCATGAAGCAAACTCTAGGCACACCAATAGCATTGTTGTAAGCACATTGATGCCTCATGTTTGTTACATGTCAATAAGGATCGCATTTAATGAAGGCCAAGCATTTCAAGCTAAGAAACCAAACATAACATCAACCAAATGGGATGACAAATTTTAGTCCATCAAATTCATACCAAAGGCAATGAAGAATCCCACAAGGGGTGGATCTTCTATAAAGGTAATGATCCAGGAAGAGGAAGGCATTATGGATACAAGTAAGATTTTTTTACCAAGCATGTCTTGTCTAATTAAGGAGAACTAGAAGCACATTTGACTACTATCAAGCCAACATTGATCATATACACATTATTGAGGCCATGTCAAGATATGACGATCTTGATAACCATTAGCACCAAGAAAGTGGAGAGATAAAGCAAGAAAAAGAAGCTAACAACCACAAAGATGCCCAAGGTGAGAGAACATATAGTCCATAAAATTGAAGAGTGAGACCCAAACGTTGCAAAAACTATGTACAATAGATGTTATTATTTGTTGATAGACAGATTGAAAATCTAACTTAGATGCAATTCCAAGAACATCCCACCTTTGAAGAACAATAATGACACTTGAGCACTATGTAATCATGCTCAAATAAGGATAAGGCCTAATAGGAACATTGTTTCAAAAGAACAACCCATGATACAAGATGACACTCATATTAAACATATAGCAAAAGTGACGTCCAACATTTGTATGACTATCAATAATCTTCCTGCCAATTGTCAATCTTAAAAGTGGAAATGCAAGAGATAGCAAACAAGTCATTTTAACTGACCCATATTAAGCATTAGACATCTTAAAAATAAGATTCACAAACAAAGACAAGAAGAAATATATCGCAATACTGCATTAGTACCTAAACCAGAACTCAACCGGTAGTCTAGATTCAAGTTTATAAAGATGAAAGATAGATATCAACCTGCCAAATATATTTGTGGCAAAGTCCACACTTGAAAATGTCAAAATTGCAACAAACTTGATAGTTAGTAGCAAATCGTGAAGGCTTTCCGGCTTGCTATCATATATCCACCACCACTTATGTGACACAATTAATCAAGACAACCTAACCTATTCAACATTCGGTATTTTGAAGCAATAGTTTTACCCACACACAATTAGCAACAAGTATTTATTTGTTTTATTTTTTTAATCAATGACGCATTCACAACATTGGTCCCCCAAACGCATTAAGTTGAAATTGTCAAACAACATAAGTCCATCTAAGTTCTTAACATAAACTATAACATGTCCTCCTTCATAATGGCCATATAGATTACTTACGTACCAGTTATATTGGAGTTCTCCATTATAAAGGTCAAATATGATCTTCTTCATAATCAACAAATAAAATCACAATATTATCAAAATAAATTTAAACAAAAAAAAAAGAAATAGCCAACTCTAAGGGTCAAAAGGCAAGCATAACCTCTTAGAGTTACCAATGTAATCATCCTTCTAACCTCCACACTAGTTTACTATTGTCTCTTAGTAATCAAACCCTCTGAAGCCATCATTTTGGCCCCAAAAAATCTAGAAGATTCTCATTTTCATAGCCTCTTTAGACATGGGAAATTATTATAACCTTATCAACTTGCATAACACACAAAAGATGAATAAGGTCTAGGAACATGCAACCCATTGCTTCTCTCGCCAACATTCAATTGGAAATTCTTGTAGAGCCTCTCTTCATGGATAGGGTTGTTGGACAAATTTGTTATCAACAAGCAGTAGAATCACAAACTCTTATAGGAATTTTTCTAACCAACCACAAATCCCTTGGAATGTGTCAACATATTCCTCTCCTCAAACATTGTTGTATCATTGTCTCCTCAACCACCATCCAACTATGATTGAGTCATAGTGCCAAATTGTATTTTGGTCAACGGTCATTTAATCAAAATCACTAAGCTCAACAATTAATAATATGTTTGTTAACCTCACCCAAGATGTCTGATATTTTTCATATCAGGTATCGTTGCCTTATGGACACTAATACTCCCTTTAACAAGTTTCCCTTTCAATGTTCTACCAGCGAGCCTCAAATAAGCCACAAACATGACCATATCAAGATATAATGAAGTTGTCTAACACGCTATGTAACATGTGTGTTTCCTTCTCACAATAGCTTAATTGCACTCCTAAAACACAATAAACTTTCATCCACAACCACCTATATAGTTACATATAGTTGCATAGTCATCTAAAATGTCAAAACATTGATTCTACAGATCGATAATAAAAAGTTAACTAAAATATCTTGAATGCTTGAAACACAAGGAACGTGTATGTTTTGATATTGAAAAGTCAACTCTTTAACTCACGCGTTATGGATAATGATATCCTTGTGAATAAATAGTAAAGCCAAGGGATTAAATGTTCTCAATAAATAACCTTAAGGCATTCTATCAAGCAATATTACCTTGATTGTAGGTGGAAGACAAGCCCACCAATGACAACCATTGTAGTCCAAACCAAAGCATGTGGATGGGTGTGTGATCAGCTTCCAACGAAACTCGATCCAAAAGAACAGCTAGTGATATCATGGATGCAACATCATTGGAGATCACAATTACGACCAATGCGACAAAGACATATACGCATATCTGGATGAATGGAACCAATACATATGAACCATATAAGTGGATCAATTTGACGCTACGGGCGTATCAACACCTAGAAGAATGCACTTAATCTAAACGTGTCTTCTACATTGTCAAATAAATTTCATCAAGGTTGTTGAGAACCCAAACAAGGAAAGGATTAAAGTAGTTTGAGCTCCACTTAGAAGTTCCTAAATTTTGGAATTCAGTTTTGAATCCTTCATGCCTAATAGATATTCCTATGTATTGCAGTGAAGACGAGTTTCATGCTAATACGTTATATATATGCCAAGCATTTAGGTGCTCTGGAAAATCAGAGAATTCACACGGTTGTTTAAGCCCAACAGCCACTAGATATCTTTCTATTTTACCAGAATTTATGTACTATTGCCACATATCTCAAATCCTCTTCCGTTGGAAAATTTGAGTAAATTTGATGATGCTAAAGCAGCAAATCACAACCTTGAGAAGCACAATTACAATAGCATAAGAACACCAGTTACGCACATACGCCCATGTCTGTGCACAACAGCCTCAGATTATTAAAAGTCACAGAAATTGTCAAGATAGGCCGCTTCGCCTCTATGACTTGGCAATCGGGACACAATACATTATAAAAAGGACACCAGTCGGGAGACAACATGATTGCAACTTGAACAGCGCCGTATGTACCGCAACAACTACCTCCGTCTTGGTGCAGCTAGGTTTATTGTATTCCATAGCTGATAGGACAATATTTTATTCTCTTTTTTCCGCAATAATCCGATTAAGGCAACAAATTTAACATGTCACCAGAAGATTTACCCACTCATTATAAGATTACGTTACACTCGCAATCATGTCAAGTCTCAATAATTTCATTGACAGAACACAACATAAAACAAACGTGCTAACAATTGAAGTACCTTGCCATAATTATGTCGAGTCTCAATAATTTCATAGCGTTACAACGCTACTTCCATGATTTAAGTCATGCGCTAACAATTGAAGTACCGTGCCATAATTATGCCCATCTACAGCCTGTTGCGTTTTTAATTGCTTCACAAAATAGTACTCAACAATTACCGAAACGAGAGCTGCGCGAGGAATTACATGTTCTCCAGAAACAGTACTGCAGCGACATGATCAAGAAATCATTGACGAATGGTCCAAATTTACCAATACTTTCACATTTCTTTGCCAATTTTGACACCAATTTTGACTTACACTACTTGATGTCGATGCTACTGTTTTTAGTCTTTAGACTACCACAATAAAACACCTCCAGCCGCATGTTTGGATGGATAGTCAATGTCACGAGAAAGAGACAGGAAGACCTCCATCAAACCAAAAACTGCAGCCAAGCTGCTTTCTACCTTCTAAATCCTTTCCATACCAGACACGGTCACCATGTGTGGATTTGTATTACCGGTAGTTCGTTGAACTTTGTGAAGGCCAGAGTCTCACTCGTGCTCACGATTTCACGGTGGACACCAGGAACACACACAGAGTTTACCTATCTGGCTACACAGGAGAACGAAGAACACAGAACAGAGGAGAAAACAGTGTGTTTGTTAGCACGGCGCAACGTGCCTTCTTTTTTGGCATTTTCTATTTATATCGCCCGCAACTGATGCAGCGATTCAGTACATGGTTGTTACACGATCGGCAATGCGCACGATCCAACTAAACCGGAGCTAAACTCACGCTATGACTCAGTCTAGTTTTGACCCAGCCCACCATTACAACACCATGCTTATTCACCTACACACACGCTCACATAACATGGTACAACACATGACTAACTACAAGATTAAACTCTCACATTCTCCCCCTTAATCTTGTTGGACATCCTTGACATCCACCAAGCCCGCCTTCTCACGAAGCTCCACAAACTTCATTCTTCCCAGCGGTTTAGTTAAGAGGTCTGCAATTTGCTCTCCTGTAGCGACATGGCTCACTGCAATCTGACCAGCTTCTACACATTCACGAATATAGTGATATCGTGTATCAATGTGCTTACTCCGGTCATGATGAACAGGATTATGACAAAGTGAGATTGCTGACTTATTATCGACTTTCAGTTCAAACTGGCTTTGCTCTTCCCCCTTCAGTTCAGCAAGCAACCGAGCCAACCAAACTCCCTGACAAGCAGCAGTAGCAGCTGATATGTATTCAGCTTCGCAAGAAGACTGCACTACTACTCGTTGCTTCTGTGAAAACCATGTAACAGGACTTTCACCAAGGAAGAATAATACACCAGTAGTGCTCTTCCGATCATCTATATCTCCAGCATGATCACTGTCACTGTACCCACACAGCCGAGATTCTGCAATTTGATTTCGCTTGTAAAAGCATCCAAGGTTCAGAGTACCTCGAATATACCTCAAAATTTGCTTCACCGCTGCCATGTGCTGTGATGTAGGCTTCTCCATATAACGACTGACAATACCCACAGAAAAAGATAGATCAGGTCTGGTGTTCACAAGGTATCTAAGGCTTCCCACAACACTTCGATAATATGTTGAATCAACCTCTTCTCCTTCACCAACTTTACTCAGTTTCAATCTCTGCTCCATAGGTGTTTGACTGGAGTTGCATTCTGCCATGCCAGTTTTCTCAAGGATTTTCATCCCATAACTTGCTTGGCTCAAAGTGATGCCATTTCCACTTTGTTTCACTTCAATACCCAGATAATAGGATAGTAAGCCTAGATCACTCATGCTAAATAGATTCAACATCTGATCCTTGAACTTCTTCACTTCCTTCACATCCGAGCCTGTAATGATTAAGTCATCGACATAGACACCAACTAGCAATCTTATAACTCCATTATCCCTTTTATATACAGCATGTTCCACTGGGCTTCTCTCAAAACCCAAGGAGATTAAACTGTTGTCTAACTTTGTATTCCACGCCCTTGGAGCCTGCTTCAAACCGTACAAAGCCTTCTTGAGCTTCAGTACTTTCTGCTCATTGCCATCTTCAACAAAACCAGGAGGTTGAGTAACGTATACTTCCTCCTTTAACTCACCATTCAGAAACGCTGACTTTACATCCATGTGATGAACTTCCCAGCCTTCCTGTGCTGCCAATGCAATGAGTAATCTCACTGTTTCAAGTCAAGCAACCGGTGCAAAAACTTCATCATAATCTATTCCATGGCGTTGCACATATCCCTTGGCTACTAGTCTAGCTTTGTAGCGCACAACATTTCCTGCAGCATCCTTCTTCAGTTTATACACCCACTTCAAACCAATTGGCTTCACACCATCAGGCAAGGACACCAAGTCCCAAGTTTCATTTTGTTCAATGGACTCAAGCTCTTCTTTCATGGCCTTTACCCATTCATCATATTTTAGTGCTTCACTATGATGTGAGGGTTCATCTGCACCAAGCATGCAACACTCTACCTTATCAATCGATAGATTAGCATACTTTGGATTTGGCATGGAGATTCCATCTCTGGCCCGTGTGACCATGTGGTGATGTGGCTTAACAACAAGTGCAGTCTCATGGGCGATAGTGTTCTCTTCTGATGCTTGTTGAGGTGTGATGTTCTCTGAAGATTCTGAGCTCGATGCTGCAGTGTTCATATACGGGGCACCTAGCTGATTTCCATGATCTGGCGAGCCTACAAAAGGTGACGCCTCATGATCATTATCAGTAGGGATGCCTGGTTCCTTGTATGCCGATTCAGCAGCAATTGGTGTGGTCTTTTCAGTGTGAATTGGTCTTTCGGGATCAGCATGAACCACGAAGCGATTACTATATTCACTGTCAACCTGCTCCCCTTCATTCTCCCAGTTCCATCCTTTCGATTCCTCAAATACCACATCACGTGAGATACATACTTTCACAGTTTTAGGATTGTACAGACGGTATGCTACGGATCCATGTTCATACCCCAGAAACACCATAGGTATACTTCTATCTGCCAGCTTCCCCCTGATGGGCCAACAACCTTTACATGTCCCAAACAGCCAAAAGTTCTCAGGTGTTCTACACTTGGTTTCTCCATTTTCCACGCCTCATACGGAGTCATACCAGAAACACTTTTGGTGGGTGACCGATTCAACAAATACACCGCAGTAGACACTGCCTCCCCCCAAAACTTTCCTGGCATTCCTTGATTTTTCAGAAGACGTCTTGCCATAGCAACTACAGTCTGGTTCCTTCTCTCTACCACTCCGTTCTGTTGTGGGCTATATGGGGCAGTGAGTTGTCGCTGTATGCCATGATCATCACAGAAGGATTTGAATTCATTTGATATGAACTCACCTCCCCTGTCACTTCTCAGCATCTTCAGCTTCAGACCACTCTCAAGTTCTGTCGCTGCTTTAAACCTTCTGAATGCAACAAATGCTTCATCCTTTGTTTTCAGCAACGACACCCACATAAACCTGCTACAGTCATCTACCATCAGCATGAAGTACCGCTTCCCTGCTGGAGTAGCCGGTGTGATAGGGCCACAAAGGTTCGTGTGAACCAGCTCTAGGCATTGCCTTGCCCTGTACACTGCCTGCTTCGGAAAAGGTAATCGACGCTGTTTTCCTATCAGACAGCCATCGCAAACCTTGTCTTTCTGACATACCAAAGGAAGTCCATTCACCATACCATGCTGAGCCAAGGATCTCAATGCCTCAAAATTCAAATGCCCTCAAAATTCAAATGCCCATATCTGGCATGCCATAGCCACGCTGCATCACTGATCGACGATAACAGACAAATTGGCATACCCAGGTTGACATTCAAAATATACAACCTGTTTCTATTTCTCGGAACTCTCACCAACAACTTTCTCCCCTGATCAAAAATTTGCAAGTGACCATCTACTAGTGTTATCATACAGCCATTTTCTTCTAGTTGGCCCAGACTAATGATATTACTTCTAAGTTTAGGAATGTAATACACATCGGTCAGGCCTTTGTGAGCCCCATTCTTTGTTGTAATCAACACAGTGCCCCTGCCTGCAATCTCTACCAAGGATCCATCACCAAACTTGACTACACCGGTAACAACATTATCAAGACTAGTGAACATAGTTCTAGAACCTGTCATATGGCTACTAGCTCCTGTATCCAAGTACCAAGACTTTGTATCATACCTTTCATCAGTTCCCAGCTTCGGCTTTACCTTTTCTTCATTGAGGAAAATATTGCCTCTCACCTCTGCTGAAGCACTCGCAATAATGCAACTCTCAGACAGTAGCAATGCAGGCTCATCAATCTTCTTCTCAGCTAACATGGCTTTCTCATTCTTCTTCTTCTTCGGTTGTGTACATTCTTTTGAAAAATGTCCCTTTTCCCCACAGTTATAACATCTGAACTTCTTCTTCTGTTTTGATTCAGTCTTGACAGTAGAGGATTTCTCACCTTTCCCTTTGCCATTGCCTCGGTCAGGATTTTCCTTTGTGCTTCCAGACGCACCATCTCCTCCGGGCTTCTTCCCAGAGTAATTCTCCCATTGCCGCCTGGTCAGCATGAGATGCTGACCGTCACTGGGATCACCGAACCTCATCCGGACACGTTCTTCATGCGCCTTGAACCGTCCGAACAGATCCTCCACCGTCAGTGATTTCAGATCAAGGCACTGCTCCAATGCGCTGACAATGTGCATGAGTCTAGCTAGTGCCGCCTGAAGAACCTTCTGCACAATGGTCAGTTCCTTTAGCTCATCACCGAGCGCTCGAATCGAAGACACCATCTTGTTCAGCCTTGCCGCGAACGCATCCACCGTCTCGGCATCGCCCATCTCCAAAGCTTCAAATGCCTTCCGCAACGTCTGGAGATTTGTCTCACGGACGCGGTCATGCCCGACATGAACGGACTTGATAGCATCCCATGCCGCCTTCGCCGTATCCTTGCCGGCGAGGGACGCGAGTACATCTTCAGGTACGCCCTGGTAGATAGCGAGCAATGCATCTCGATTTGTCCCGAAATCGACATCCTCAGAGTGGACCGCCTCCCACACCTGAGCCGATTGCATCACAACTCGCATCTGCATCGCCCAGAGTGTGTAATTCGTCCTGGTGAGTTGGGGATAGTTGATAGGGCCTCGAGGCCTCCCCGTCGCCGCCGCCGTCGGGACAACCGCCTTCGATTTTTCCGCCCCTCCGTCAGCCTTCTTCCCCTTTAACTCTGCCAGTTCGGCTTTCACCGCATCTGCCTCTGCTCGCGCCGCCCGTGCCTCAGCGAGGGCCTCCTCTGCCGCCTTTAACACTTCCTCCGTCGTCTTTGTCATCACTGGTGATTGAACGCCGTCGGCTCTGATACCAAATGAAGGCCAGAGTCTCACTCGTGCTCACGATTTCACGGTGGACACCAGGAACACACACAGTGTTTACCTATCTGGCTACACAGGAGAACGAAGAACACAGAACAGAGGAGAAAACAGAGTGTTTGTTAGCACGGCGCAACGTGCCTTCTTTTTTGGCATTTTCTATTTATATCGCCCGCAACTGATGCAGCGATTCAGTACATGGTTGTTACACGATCGGCAATGCGCACGATCCAACTAAACCGGAGCTAAACTCACGCTATGACTCAGTCTAGTTTTGACCCAGCCCACCATTACAACACCATGCTTATTCACCTACACACACGCTCACATAACATGGTACAACACATGACTAACTACAAGATTAAACTCTCACACTTTGAATAATAGATATGAGCACATTCGTTTTTATTATATATTAGAGACCAAACTGAAGTTTGGTATCATCTTTAAAGACAATATTTCAGGAAATTGCCTTGCATCCTTATGTCAATAGAAATCCAACGGAATCGAATTCAATGCACTGGCTTTTTAATGTCTGAAAATCAGATTGACAAGTTTTCCAACATGTAAAGATCTTCATTTTACGCTATCAGAAAAGTTATGTACCTAACTAATCACACTGTAATCACATACATGTTTCATATATTGAAAGACACCTTCCATCCAGCCAAGAAATTCTCCTCTTGTTTACCTTTTACCAAAGTGACTAGGTCAAGGCAACTGCTCCTGGCGAAGCAATTACTTTAGGCTATCAGCTGCTAGCAGGAAACATGAGAGCAAGGCCAGGTGAACGTCATCCTCAACAGTAACTTCAAAATATAGAGTAGAGATTTCATGTAAGCACTGGAGCATGTTAATATCTGAGAACTGACATTAGAGTATCAATCTTTATCAAAGAGTAGAATTTACCTTGGCGTTATTATGCTCATCCAATTTTCTTTGACAAAGCCATAACATTGAAGCTAATTGAATCAGGATTCTTTTGCATCATCTCCTTAATTATTTTGGCAGCGTCCTGCAAATCTCAGAATATTCAGAATAGAGTACAGAAAAAGCAAGCTGGTAAATTTGGCTTCCAAAATGCCCTCTATTAGATCATATTTGGATAATATGTCCTCAGGAGCTTCTGTAACTTCATAGAAGATTGGCATAAGACTCGTGTCTCTAATTTGTGCGCCCAAGTCAGCTGGACGACCCTACGAACACATACATCACCGATCAATCTTCTACTCATCTCCCACCACATATCAGAGTTATGTTGTTAACAAAATTTGAGGTTTTCCGCAACCCCCCCCCCCAAAAAAAAAAATCAAAAATTCCAACAAGCCTGTCTAAATTTTCAACCCCTGCCGATTAGCTATGTTTAACAATGTAATGTCACTGAGTCACACCGCTGATGAAAATTCATAATTTGTTTCTCTTTATCTTTTGCTTTTTTTGGCTATGTTTACTCTTATTCTACCAGACACTATATCCGCCATTGTTTTCAGAGCCGGAAACTTTGTGTGCACCTTCACGTTATTGTGGTGCACTAGACCACATCACGAAAAAAGAAGTGTTGGCTCAAGGGTATTACTTAGAGCTATTTTGATATTGACATATTTCTTATTATTGTTGTTTCTAACTATGTTATTAAGTGTTTCAGAAACATACTAGTTGGTACAAGGAGTCAATATTTACATGAGATTTACTTTCAAAACGGATTGTAAACTCTTGCAGACGTCCATTTATTTTTTTAACATGTAAAAGAAGTAATGTGGATGAAACCGGTAGTTATCAAAGCACCTGCCTAGGTGCACCTAGCCGCTAGGTAAGGCCCCTCAAATCAGGCGTCCAGCTTATTAAGTGTATTAAGTCAGCATGCAAGGCCCTTTAGGCCCGGATTTGGTCAAATTAGATCACCTTGAGTCATTTTATGGTTGAATAGGGCTGAATAGGTCAAATTAGACAGGTCCTGATTTCCCAAACCAGACCTAAATTAGCAAAAACGTCTAGAACCGTCCAGGCTCCCATCGAGGCGCCTAGGCTCTTCAGGCATCCTTTGGAAAAAGGGACCGCATACACACTTAGAAAATTATGATGAATCCACAAGTCATTTGGGTCTTAGTTGGGACCCTAGGAGCCAAGGAAATAGTAATCTTTGAATTACATTTTGTATACACCAAAATTCATTTTATATGACTTTTAGGTCAATAGAATTTATTGTCGAACTCTTAGTTCGACCGAGATGGTGTGGGTCAAACCTTTAATTCAGCTGAGAGATGATCGATAGAGTCATTGTGCCTTTGTATATACCTCTGTCGAAACTACTAGTTCAACAATTGTCATCTCAGTCGAATTCTAGTTTGAAACCTTGTGTCCATGGGTTATGTATTCCTATGAATTTCCAATCAAAATCATAGTTCAATTGAAGTAGGCTCGGTCAAAGTACAAGTTCGCCAGAGACCATTATCAAATGCACAATTGGCCTCATAATTTTGTTTTTGGCTTGACCTAATGTATCTTTGAACCAAGGACGCTCCCATAGGCTAACCCCAACCCATTGCTCATTGCTACGTGAAGGGATCATATTTCATCATTGACACACTTAAGCAATATAAAATATTGAGAAAAGTTTTATGTGTGCTTTGTGGCTCCACGATCCCTTCGTGCTTAAGTAGATCTTTTATAGCAAAAGATTCCCCAATCAATTGGAAGAAACTCATTCATTAAAATCCTTCAAGCTTCATTGTGACATCCTTCTTCCAATCTTGTTCTTTGTTAAATAAGTCTTCTAGAGGGGTTTCAAGTTGAGTGTAGCGACAATTGGTCTAGAAGCAAGTTAATGGTCTTCTGCCTAGAAAAAAGGACATCATGTGCTCATCTTCCATCGACCACATTCCAAAGAAAATAGCAAAGTGGTTTCCGACGGCCAAAGATCCAACAGAGAAAGTGCATGGTTTGATGTTTATTTTTGTTATTGTGAGATATAAGTTTCTAATGTATTCCCTCTCCACCTAATATAATTGTTGAAATGTCAACTAGGCGTGCATTAGGAAGCCTTTGTGGTTCCTAAACAACATTAAATAACATGTACTTGTTGCAATCCTACTTTCACCTTTTACAAGTTTGTTTATACAACAGTTGCTATTAACTTACTTGCTAGTTCGTTTGCAAGAATTTTCTAACAGAGTATAATCGCAGACACCTCTAGACTTTCTTTTCAGTGTGGTTTAAGCACAATATTGTGGAGAAACCACTTTATTATATTGGCTGGGTTTTTGTTATACTAAGTTGGTTGGGTTTGGATTTTGGGTTTGGATTGATTGAGTCGGTGAAGAAATTGGGATCAGAGTCGCATTTATGAAAATGTGACCCGACACTATCATATCCAAATACCTATTATCCATTGACATTGTTGTGGCCGAACGTGAAGGGTGAATGTAATGAAAAAAAAAACTATAGAAAATGAAATATGTGAATATGGTGCTTGACCAAATGAAAAAAAATGGATGGATCGCTTGTCGATGGTAACAGCTCAGAGGGCTTATTAAGATTTCCAAAGATATAGGGGAACAATTGACTTTTTTTAAAGGTTAAGTGGGTTGTTTGGGAAAAACTCTAGTATTTGCATCATCCATAAATTTGTTCCTCATAATCAGCATTAACTCCTACTATCACTAAGGCACTAACCACAATCCAGACCAAGATGTAATCTTTAGATAAGTAGAAGATAAAGTTTCAAATTTACAAATCAACTTTGTAGTTTACCGAGTATAAACATAAGAGACCAAATAGAAAAGAAAGAGGGATACTATCCTCAACGACTCTTGTTAACAAACTCAATTCATTAGAGAGGGGAAGGGGGTATTATCTTCAAGGACTATGTTGCAGACAAACTATAATACTCAATTCATCATAATCCAGTCAGCTTGAATGAAGCCCTCAATATATAGCAAGGCGTCCAAATCGCCGGCTAAATATATTAAAAAGCAAGACGTTATTAACTTTGGATAGAAGCCATAGTATAAACTAAATCTGCATAAGACAAGAAAAAGTTCAATTTTATTAACTAATTCCAATAAAAAATACATCATAACACATGCTACGTATCAGCTGACTTGTGTGTGATATTGTTATCATGTCCCCAATAATCACAAGGACATGCTAATAATGCAGGCAATAAGCCAATATTGTAGCAGCACAAAAAGAGAAATAAAATCATAGTTTTGTTCCTATCAAATTTAAACCATGTATCAGAGAGCAAAACCAGATCAGTCAAGGGAAACTGAATTTGCTCGTGAGTTATGGCTAATTTGGTTCTACATACTCGCAATTCATACGAAACCAGAAACTGGAAATGGAACTGCACACCAATTGTTTGGTTAGAGGTCTCTTCCAACTCTACATTTCTGTACGTTTTTGTTAGAGAGTTTGTTTATTAGTTATTTATATTGTCCTTGTAATATGGGCCTCACTGTGTCTTGGCCCATTAGGGTTTAGTTAAGTCTGTAAGCTTCCATGTTCTCCTATTTATAGGAGCAGGGTTTCTTCTATTCAATACAACGATTAGTCGTCTCTTACTCTCTGACATGGTATCAGAGCAGCGATCTTGAACCGCCGTCGTACGTGAGAGAGAGAAACAAGAGGGAGATGTAGCCGGCAGGCGGCCACCCTTCTTCCTTGTGGGTCGGCTGCCCGCAGGCTGTTCCATGGTCTCCGAGGCTATTTCTTTCATTTTCTACTGCTCCGGGCATCCTTTCCTTCAGCGCTACAGTACTGCCGCGGCGCTACAGTACGGCAGCCCTCCATCCACCTCTAATCCCCTAATAACCTCTATCCTTGTGGCCTAATCCACCACAAGCCCCTCCGTCTAGCTTTGTTTCTCTTTTCGAAATCTCCGGACAGCCTCGGTAACTTTCCAGTTCTGGCATGTTGACGGAGTAACGGGATTCATCTTCTCTATCTGTCTGCGCCTCATGGTGGAGTGATTAATCCTCCATGTTGGCGTAGATTTTTTTTCTCTATCTGCTGCCCCTACGTGGGTTTTTCTAAGACCCATGTGTGTTGTCGGTTGCCTCCACCTATTTGCCTACAGAAAAACTTTGCCTTTACCATTGTTTTTTGACTCTCCACACCAACCACTCCTTTACTCCGTCCATGCTTGGTGTGAGGGGGAGAATAGAGGAGAAAGAGTAGAGGAAGAGATAGGAGAACACTTATATTGATACTACTGCCTGCTTCTTGGAGTTTTTTACATATGGAGTTTATTTTTGCTGCCTATTTAGTTGATGTCTTCTATCCGGCTACGTCTTCTACTGTTGTGTTGCCAACACTCTTTGGCTTGTCCATGCCTTGTGCATGTCGACCCGTCTGTGCTCTGTTTTTGCACGTCGACTTTTACTGCCTAATGTTGTGTGCAGCACTCTCTGGTTTGTCCGTACTTTATTTGTACGTCGACTACTACTACTACCTGTGATCCAGCACCCTCTGGACTTTGCTGCATGTGACCCGACACTCTCTGGGATGCGACGTTAGCCACTATGTTGAAGACCATGTTGTTGTGATGCTTACTACTGCTCCAGATTCTACTATAATGATCAAGAAGCTTCTGTGACCTGCTTACCTGCTTGCTTGGAGTATCTACTTGAGGGGGAGTTTCTGAGTGTTTGAGTGCTTTAATGTAATATTGAGGGGGAGAAAAATTTTGTATGGGCTTGGTTTATCTTTTTTTTGTTTTTGTTTCTTTGTTTTCTAGTTTGACTCTCTGTTTGCAAGCTGATTTGGGATTCTCCCAACTTCAGCTTGAGGGGGAGTGTTAGAGAGTTTGTTTATTAGTTATTTATATTGTCCTTGTAATATGGGCCTCACTGTGTCTTGGCCCATTAGGGTTTAGTTAAGTCTGTACGCTTCCATGTTCTCCTATTTATAGGAGCAGGGTTTCTTCTATTCAATACAACGATTAGCCGTCTCTTACTCTCTGACAGTTTTCATTTGGTTGGAGGTAGTTTAGTCGATGTTGTAACACGTAATTACATAAGCCACTAAAATTGTTGGACCAAACTCAATGTGGCGATAAAAAACCTGAGTGGTGCGGACAGAACTCTCAGTTTTTTGTACATCTAAAAGCCACTGCGCGGTTGGTTTCCACACCATGGCTCGGAACCACACCCAACCAAGCAAATGAAAATAAACACATTGTGTTTTGTAACTACATGAGTTCATTTACAGCTCAACCAAACGAGCCCTTAATGACAAAAAAAGTTGGTCAAATTTTGGATCTAAATTAGGTATTAAATGCTGCATATGTAGCCCAAATCCTGACGTTACCATAGGCCTGGCCGGGAGCTTCGGTTCAAGGAACATAAAACTTGTGCTACAACTATATCACTCTATATTCTTCACCCTTCAAGCAATTAGAACTACAAATGAGCACTCGATTTGAGCAAACATGCTCAGATGGGGATTTGATCAGCCTATACTCCATGTTCAGCAAAGTCATTGTTGAGTCCAACAAAGTAAAAGAGAAGTCATATAGAGGGGACCAAGGTGGATCATTTGTAGCAAAATCCATACCCAAACAGAAAGCGTCCAATCAAATCCATAGAGCTATAACATATATTTCAATCGTGCAAGCCTTTCTAATTACGCCCGAATAGTCAACTCAATGGGCCCGAATAGGCCATATTAATTAAATTTTGGCAATTTAGGTCTGCTTTCGGAAATCAGGAACGGTTTGGGGGAAGTTTGTCTGATTTTGAAAGTTAGGCCTGATTTGGCCGATTCGAGTCTCATTCAAGTCAGTTTAGGGTAAATTAAAGAAACTAAGGTCTAATAAGGTCAGGTTACGCAAAATTCGCTCTAATTTAGTACAAATCAGATAAATTTGGGATAATTAGGTCTTATTCGGGACAAGCAGGTCTGATTCGGGGGAAATACATTTTATTTGAGGAAATTTAGTCTGATTTGGCCAAACTCAGGTCTCATTTAGGTCAATATAGTATAACTTAAGGGAAGTTAGGTCTGATTGGGTCATGTTAAGCAAAATTAGGTCTGATGTAGGCCAAATTAGGTCAAATTTGAGTAAATTAGGTCTGGTTTGGGGATAAATTGTTTATTTAGAGAAATGCATCTGCTTTGAGGACACTTGGTCTGATTTGGACAAATTAGGTCTTAATTAGGTATATATAGACTAAATTAGGTAAATTTATGGTCTAAGAAATTGCTATGGACAATTAGGCTAGATTTAGGTTAAATTAGGTCAAGTTAGGTTCAATTCAGATCAAAATAGGTCAAATTACGACCAATATGTCCAGTTTAGGTCATATTTTAGATCTGATTTAGGTAAATATAATTGTACAACTCAGATACAACCAAGGAATTAAATATCCGATTTTGATGTCATGTCCGATGGTCCAGAAACAGAAAAAAAAATTTAGACAAAACGTCAAGATCTACTCAAATTTGCAATAATATTTCATAATGGATGTGTGTGGGGGGGGGGGGTCTCCCACATTTGTAAGTGAAGGAAGTCGAACAATTTCGACAGAATTTGATGGCAAAATGAAGGAATTAATTTATGAAATTCTGCAACAGTCTAGACAAACACACTAGACTATATATTATATAATAAATTTATATGTTCAGAGGTTAGCGTGGAAACCATGTCTTGATGAGTGAGTGCACAAATGAACAGAAATGTCAAGTCTGCTAGGCAGTTAGACTGCTAAAAAATTCAAGTTGTACTTAGAATTTATAAGTTACAGTTACAAGTTACAAAACTTACAAACTACGACTTGTATAAGTCGAGTGTTAGCATTTAACTAGGTTACAAGGGACATTTATACATATATCCAAGAAAGAACTTTATTATTTTCGGAGTATTTTTTCATATCTCTATAGAAGAGTGTAGAAATTGATGAAGGTGATTTATAAATGGTCTTGTGATAGGGGAAACATACCTTAGAATTCAGAAAAATAGCCTTTAGAAGCAAGAAATTCAACAAAAAATGCCAAATAACCAAGGTGTAGTATTAACAGTCTTAGGAATAAATTTCTCAAAATTTAAGTTGTGTTTTTGTACCATTTTGAGGAATTACGGCCCAAACTGGGCTTTTTGCTGTGAAATTTCACCCCGTTTGGCAAAATTTGGCACCTAGGGTCGAAATTGTTGCGAAATTACGTCCCATTTCCTGCATTTGTGAGTTTCACGTCTGATCATAAGTCTCGATGTCCGATTGCAAAAAAATGAATTTTGAGTGAAATTTCACAACTTCGATCAAAATTTTATTCCATGGATATTACCATTAAAAATGTACATAGTAATGTATCTATTTAAATTTAGCTAAACATATATCGATATGTAAATGTTAAAATATATACGTAAAAAATAGCAAAAACATCTAGAACAGCCCAAGCTCCCATCGAGGTGCCTAGGCTCCTCAAGCATCCTTTGGAAAAAGGAACCGCATACACACCTAGAAAACTATGATGAACCTACAAGTCATTTGAGTCTTAGTTGGGACCCTAGGGAGCCAAGGAAATAGTTATCTTTGAGTTATATATTATCGTATACAACAAAATTCATTTTATGTAAGTTTATGTCAATAGAATTTATTGTAGTTCGACCGAGATGGTGTCGGTCAAACTTTTCATTCAACTGAGAGATGATCGATAGATTCATTGTGCCTCTGTATATACCTCTATTGAAACTACCAATTCGACCAATTGTCATCTCAGTCGAATTCGAAACCTTGTGTCAATGGGTTATGTATTCCTACAAATTTCAATCGAAATCATAGTTCGATGAAAGTAGGCTCGGTCGAAGTACAAGTTCGACCAAGACCATTATCAAATGCACAATTGGCCTCATAATTTTGTTTTTGGCTTGACCTAATGTATCTTTGGACCAAGGACGCTCCCATAGGCTAACCCCAACTCATTGCTCACTTTTATGTGAAGAGATCATATTTCATCATTGACGCACTTAAGCAATATAAAATATCAACAAAAGTTTCATGTGTGCTTTGTGGCTCCGTGATCCCTTTGTGCTTAAGTAGATCGTCTTTTATAGAAAAAGATTCCCCAATCATTTGGAAGAAACTCATTCAGCAAAATCCTTCGAGCTTCATTGTGACATCCTTCTTCCAATCTTGTTCTTTGTTAGATAAGTCTTCTAGAGGGGTTTCAAGTTGAGTGTACTGACAACTGGTCCAGAAGCAACTTGATGGTCTTCAGCCTGGGAAAAGGGCATCATGTGCTCATCTTCCGTCAACCACATCCCAAAGAAAATAGCAAAGTGGTTTCCGTCGATCCAAACAAGAAAGTGCATGGTTTGATCTTTAATTTTGTTATTTGAGATACAAGTTTCTAACATATCCCCCCTCAACCAAATAAAATTGTTGAAACGTCAATTAGGCATGCATTAGGAAGCCTTTGTGGTTCCTAAACAGCATCAAATAGCATGCACTTGTTGCAATCCTACTTTCACCTTCTTTTACAAGTTTGTTTATACACAGTTGCTATTAGCTTGCTTGTTGGTTTGAAAGAATTTTCTAACGGAGTATATTTACAGACACCTCAAGACTCTCTTTTCAGTGTGGTTTAAGCACAATATTGTGGAGAAACCACAGTTTATTAT
Organism: Alisma plantago-aquatica; assembly: GCA_963693085.1. Taxonomy (NCBI): domain Eukaryota; kingdom Viridiplantae; phylum Streptophyta; class Magnoliopsida; order Alismatales; family Alismataceae; genus Alisma; species Alisma plantago-aquatica. Next base: position 1,052,717,048 of record OY856413.1, on the reverse strand, counting down.
ATTGGCTGGGTTTTTGTTATACAAGTTGGTTGGGTTTGGGTATTGGGTTTGGATTTGGTTATGTCGGTGAAACAATTGGGATCAGAGTCGCGTTTATAAAAATGTGACCCGACACTATCATATCCAAATACCTATTATCCATTCACATTGTTGTGGCCGAGCATGGAGGGTAAATGTAACAAAAAAAACAAACGAAACTATAGAAAAAGAAATACTGTGACTATGGTGCTTGACCAAACTGAAAAAAATGGATGGATCACTTATCGATGGTAAGTAACAGCTCAACGGGTTTATTAGGATTTCCAAAGATATAGGGGAACTATTGACTTTTTAAAAGGTTAAGTGGGCTGTTTGGGAAAACTCCAGTATTTACATCATCCATAAATGTGTTCCTCATATCCAGCATTAACTCCTACTATCACCAAGGCACGAACCACTATCCAAACCAAGATGTAATCTTTAGATAAGTAGAAGATAAAGTTTCAAATAACAAATTAAAATTACTTTTCCGAGTATAAATATAGGAGACAACATAGAGAAGAAAGAGGGATACTATCCTCAAGGGCTCTTGCCAACAAACTCAATTCATTGGGGGGGGGGGGGGGGGGGGGGGGTATTATCTTCAAGGACTATGTTGCAGACAACTATAATACTCAATTCATCATAATCCAGTCAGCTTGAATGAAGCCCTCAATATATAAGAAAGCGTCCAAATAGCTGGCTAAAATATATTAGAAAGCAAGATGTTATTAAAATTGTTTCAAATTACAAATTAAAATTGTTTTTCCGAGTATAAACATAGGAGACAAGATAGAGAAGAAAGATGGATACTATCCTCAAGGGCTCTTGCTAACAAACTCAATTCATTAGAGAGGGGGAGGGGGTATTATCTTCAAGGACTATGTTGCAGACAACTATAATAATCAATTCATCATAATCCAGTCAGCTTGAATGAAGCCCTCAATATATAAGAAAGTGTCCAAATAGCCGGCTAAAATATATTAGAAAGCAAGATGTTATTAACTTTGGATAGAAGCCATAGTTAGTAATAAACTAAATCTCCATAAGACAAGAAAAAGTTCAATTTAATAAACTAATTCCAATAAAATAATACATCTCAACACATGCTACGTATCAGCTCACTTGTGTGTGATACTATTATCATGTCCTCGATAATCACAAGGACATGTTCATGCAGGCAATAAGCCAATATTGTAGCAGCACAGAAAGAGAAATAAAATCATGGTTTTGTTCCTATCAAATCTAAACCATGTATCAAAGAGCAAAACCAGAACAGTCAAGGGAAACTGACTTTGCTCGTGAGTTAGGGCTAATTTGTTTCTACATGCTTGCAATTCATACGAAGCCGAAAACTGGAAACGGAACTGCACACCAATTGTTTGGTTAGAGGTCTCTTCAACTCTACATTTATGTTCGTTTTCACTTGGTTGGAGGTAGTTTAGCCGATGTTGTAACATGTAACTGCATAAGCCACTAAAATTGGTGGACGAAACTCAATGCGGAGATTAAAAAAAAAAACAGTGAGGACCGCTGAGGGAGACGCAGATGATAGCTCGAAACGAAACCGCGCCATTTTCTGGTGCGACCAGAACTCTCAGTTTTCTGTACATCTAAAAGCCACTGCGCGGTTGGTCTCCACACCGTGGCTCGGGACCACACCCAACCAAACAAATGAAAATAAACACAGTGTTTTGCAACACGTGAGTTCATTTACAGCTCAACCAAACGAGCCCTTAACGACATAAAAAGTTGGTCAAAATTAGGATCTAAACTAGGTATTAAATCCTGCATATGTAGCCCAAACTCTGACGTTACCATAGGCCTGGCCAGGAGCGCCGGTTCAAGGAACATAAAACTTGTGCTACAGCTATATCACTCTATATTCTTCAGCCTTCAAGCAATTAAAACTACAAATGAGGACTCGATTTGAGCAAGCCATGCTCCGATGGGGATTTGATCAACCTACACTCCATGTTCAGCAAAGCCATTGTTGAGTCCAGCAAAGTAAAAGAGAAGGCATATAGAGGGGACCAAGGTGGATCATATCGTAGCAAAATCCATACCCAAACAGAAAGTGTCCAATCAAATCCATAAAGCTCTAACATATACTTCAATCGTGGAAGTCTCTCTATTGTGGAATGGATATGTACTCTTCTCCTTGTTAATCAAAGGGCCATTGTTAAGTTTGACAACAGAGATCATGGTGGACTTGATGAACAAAAAATAAAAGAAAATGCATGATAATGACAACTCATATTCCCAATTATCCTTAAAATATTGTTGCCAATTGGTGTGATGTACACTGAATTTGTTTATTCAAGGTTATCTTCCAGCAAAAGGGAGTGATGGCACAACTATATGTGCCTCTGGGAATATGTAAGATTGTCCTAAAAGACATCTGGATGGCATGATCCCTGCTTTCATGTTGTTTTCCACAGAATCAAGTGAGACTTCTACTAACTTTAAAATCATGAACAAGGGAGTAGGGCGCAACACGATGCTGGTCAAGGTAGCAATGGCAGCCTGAGTGGATGGCACCGCACTCACAAAATCTCACTTGTCAGACCTTAATGGCATTGGTTTTAGCCCTAGGCGAGGAAGGAAAGTTAGGGTATGAGGAAGGACAGTCTGCCACAATGTTCAAAATTTCAGGCGAGACACAGTGCGGTCTATGTTTTACACAAACTTTCATCAATTATTCTTGTTTCGAGGCTAGGCAACATACAAATCAAGTGGTGTGTCTCTAGGCCGGGATTTTGACAATATTTCACTCATTTTGACATTTTTGACAAAATTAGTACACAAGACATCAGCATGCCAACAACCATCAGGTTGAAACTTTCACCAAATAGTCGACAGAGTGATCTAGGCCGCATGGATGTGGAGACGGTATGTAACTTGCAATTTTGTTCTATTAGAAGTAATAGATCATTATATCCAACCTCCGTAAGCCACCATGGACACCAATCAACAATATTATAACAAGGCAGATGTGAAACTTAGTTGAAACAGCCAAAACTTTGGGTATTTTCACTTGTTCAAGCATATTTTTGCGTAATGCAAGCATGTTCCGTGCATAACAATCATGCAAATCAAGATCTGGACCTAATGAGCTCATCCTGCTTTCAACGGATTCTCAGTTATTTATTATTTCAAACATCTGTTTTTTAATACTATTAGAAAATCAACCATGGTTCATGTATAGTAACACGTAAACTCTACCTGGATCTATTACGCTAATGAGTTCTCAATTTATGACCAAGATGAATTTTTCTCTAATAATTTGCTGATTTTCAGTAATATAATTAATCTCGTGATTTCCTATTGACAGTATTCTCATTTGAAGTATAGGAACACCTAAATCTACCTAGATCTATATATCTACTTGGCTTATTTTATGACCAAAGTGGTTTTCCCCCTGGACTCCGCTTTCTTTTTCAGCGGTGCAGTTAATTTCTATTAATATACAAATTTACATATAGGCACCTCCTATAGGCAACAGCTTACTGATAGTTTCAGGCTACAAGAAGCACCTTAAGATTGCGACCAATATAGTTTTGTACGGTTGTGTCATGAATATTATTGATTGCAAATGTGTTTATCTGTGAATAACAATAAACCATTATTTCAAGTTGAATTCCCATTTTTTCATAAAATTCTCACAATGTTTGTGGTTTATTGAAATTTTCACCAAAAAAAACTGGAATTGACCTAAATTTTTTGTCAAAATACCCATAGTTTCCTTTCCATGAACATTCAATGGTGGTGATTCTAACATCTCGAATCCTTGAGACAGAGTTGACAGTGTTAGATGGGAGGTTACAGGAGGTCTACGGGAAATGAGGGGTGCATGGTTTGCCTTTTTTGTGCATCTGTAAAACAACGGATCCCAAAGAGTTCTCACTACAGTAGGGAGGCAGTCAAATAAGCTCTTTCACTAGGGTAGTACTATGATTCTTCTCATAGTCAAGATGATGTCTCGATGAGGAAGAAAAAAAACAATAGAGTAAGTGATTTAAAAAAAGATTTGACAAAAGATAGTGTTAGAGTTGAATTCAGTATGGTACAGGCCCTTCAATTGCAATATTGATGTCAAACGATACACTAAAGTTGCTTGTAAAACTGAAAACTCAACTTATCACAGTCATCAATCTGCATTTGCAAAGCCCCGACACTGAATATAAATGGCGACAGAGGAAAATTACCAATTTTGTTTAAGTTCCTGAAAAAAATAACCAAGTCCAAGGTTTTCAGAACCGACCCGGAGGTCAACCCATCAAAGCTTTCGGGTCACGGGCATAGTTGTCAGGATCGGACCGGCCGGTTCAACCGATCGGACTGGGAACCGACCACACTAACAGTTCGGTCCAGACCGGTTGAACCGGCCACACTAACGATTTGGTCCCGTCCCAGACCTAAAAAAAAGGCAACAACCACTCTAAAACCAGCAAACCGGTCGGTTGAACCGGTAAACCGACGAATCGGTCCGGTTTTTCCAATAACTGGCCAGTTGCTTCTAAGGGGGCATCTTCACTAAACCTGCATGCCTCCAGGGGAGAGAACCCTGATACTCTCGACCCCCCCCCCAATACTGCCGACTTCTCTCTCAAGTCGCCCTCCCCAATCTCCCGAGCCGCATTGCTTGCTGCCCTAGCGAGGAGAGCAAGATGACCCTTGCATGGAGCTCCAAACCGCAGAAGATGATGTTGAGCCTGAGCCACCGCCGTCGGCGATCGGTCGCAGCCAAAGCCGCTGCTAGAAGCTCCTTCCAAAGCCTCCACTTCTGCCACTCCTCCTTGCAGCAGCAGCAGTCGTAGCTGCATCCTCCCTACAGGTGCAGGTACTGCCGATTTTTCCTCTTCTTCTGCTTCTATTCTTTTATTGCTCCTCTTTTTCTTCTAATCTCGTTCTTCTCTTCGTCTACTATCTTTCTGCTCCAGTTGTCTTCGTCTGCTCCACCCCTTTTTCTACTACTCCTTTCTATGGTTCTTCATCCTCACCTTCTTATGCTCCTTTCCCTTCACGGCTCTTCTTTTATTCTCTCTTCATCTTCTTCTTTAATTCATCTTCCTCTATGCCTTTTCCTCCCTTTCTTTTATGTGTCTTGTTCCTCCCCTCTGTACTACTTCCCTTCTACCTCTACTAACCCCCTATTGCCTTATCTATTTTCATAGTTCTCTTTATCTCTGATCTTTTTTACTATCACCCAGTCCTGATCATGCGCAGCTGTTGTTTCCGTTGATCCAATTGAAGGCTTGATTTGAAGTTTTCAGCTCACAGACACGCTGCTGATTGGCTGTTGTTATTTGAATTCTACCACGGTCACAATTTGATTTCTAGTACTTCTATAAGGTAACACCATGTCCTGTATATAAATCACAAATTTGATTGCCGGCCTATTATTGGTTCTTCAATCTTCATGATTTCTTTACACCCAACTAGTAATAATCAATTTGGTTTCTATCTTTGTTTAACTGTCATATTAATTTTGTCTCCCAATTTCTCGGTCATGCATAACTAAATATGACTTGATTGTGGCTGACTAATGCAGTATAGGATTATTTGTTAATGTACTTTATCAGTAATTATGGTTCTTAGTATCGATTGTTGAATGTGCTTGAACGTATTATTTGATTCAATTCCTAACTAAATCTTTTGGTAGTGATTGATATTTGATATGTGAAATGCAACAATGTATAAATTGTTGAAAGTTAGTCAAAGTAGTAAGCTATTGAGTATTGTGTGAGATTATTTTCTTATCCATGTCACATATATATTTGCCATGATTTTCACATATATTAGATTTATTCTATTATTTATGTCTTTATGGCGTCTTGCTGACGTTACTGGTTGAACGGTCTTACCACTGGTTGAACCAATGAACCGAGAACCGGAGGCTTCATCGGTTCGCTCACTAGTTCGGTTCTGAAAACCATATACGTAGTATTACTATATACAAACATGTATATGTTTGTACGTGCGTATGGACACATATTATGTTTATGTATGGATATATAATTCACTAAGTGTTTGTATGTATATATGTATATAATCTACTGTATGAAAGAAAGGGCTGGTGAATTATGGAACAGAAAGTATATAAAACCAAGCATCTATTCATAAAGGAAATATAGTTTTCAATGCTCAAAACAAGTCATAAATTGTTTAATAAGCGAATATAACAATTTTTAGTGGTTGGAGTTAATAAATGACATTATAATTAGTCACAAGGTTATCTAGGGAAGGAAAATTAAAATCAACAAAACTCGGCCAGGTCTTTACCCGAGAGTCGGATAACCAGGTCGACGTTTGGTCTGATAGGTCACCAGTCAACTCCAGGTATTGGCCAAAATAGGTTTCAACCCCACCCAGGCCCATTGGACTTCGACCTGTCGGGTAGCGGTTCAACCGGCCAGGTTGGGATGGTTTTAACACACTAAGTCAACTTGATAAATACAATAGAGAAATGTCCTTAATTCTAATAATAATGAAATAAATAAAGAATTCATAATTTGACTCATATTCATGTGTATCACTTGAATATACTCTCTACAAGCTTGTATTCATGTTAACAAGGATAGACAAGCTCACATCAGAAATGGTGCTTTGTTACCCAAACTATCTAAATTTACGACTTTACAAGTCCCTACCCTAACTCAAATGTTAATCACACAGACAACCAGTCGCTCCAATAAGCATAACCAAGAAAGAATTGTGATTTAGACAGAATATTTTAAACCCCTTGGCGGCATAACATAAATATCATAGAAATTTATCTTTGGCTTCTGTCAATATTCTTTCTAACCAAAAGAAATGCTACAGAATATGGAGTCCGGAAAGTTACTTGTAATAACGTGCAGCGTGATGATGGCCCATGCGATATTGGTTGAGATCTCATCCCATCAAGCTCATAGAGTTCACCTGTAGAAGATAAATCACTTTCACAAACAGAAAAGAACCAATTCTTATTGTATATTTTAGAGAAGGTTCAGAAAGATATTCCTAACCGTCAACACAAGTAAAACATATAAAATGTTCGTCCACATCAGTAGATGCCTGCACAAACAACATCACATATATTACTGAACGGGGTTGACAATTTGTTGCAAAAAAAAATAAAGCAGGAAAGATTATTATCATAAAAATAAATTTCAATTTTTTAACTCGAACAATCAACAGTGGTTCAATTTTACGAAATGGCGTGGAGGATAGAGCCAGTCAATAACTAAAAACTAATAGAAAATCTACAACTGCTACTTTTATTCTTTCAATAAAGTTGCTATAACAAAATGGAGTTCCGCGATGGAGAGGGAAATGCAAGTAGGTAACATGAGGAGATTAAGCCCTTATATCCAATCCCCATCTCTTCCAGTTTTTTATTTTCGGAGTCAAGGTTTAGTCAAAGAGAGAAAAAGTGAAACGGAGGCTGAAAACGATGTGTTCCCTTCTGTTTGTGATACAAAAGGATGCATATTATGACATACGAGAGGGTAACATGCACACTAACTACAATGGTGGAATGGGGTTCCCTTCCACACTGCCACGTCAACAATAGTAGTAGTGACTTGAGAATCAACAAGCACCAAATCACTGGCAAGTGGCTATTCAGTTCTACCCTTCAAAACTCTATAGAGTATAGACTATCCTTGTTAATGCAACACTCTCGTGGAAGTGGCAAGAGCATGCAGCGATCTGATGGTTTTTCTTATAGTAGTCATCAAATTTAAAAAAAAAATACATTGGAACCTAATGGATTTTTGATGACATCACCACCTTTGCAAATTAATTTACGCAAAGTTCCAGTTTGTTGCATTTTTTTACAGCATGCTTCTCAGTTCCTTATTTACGTGGTTGAGCTTTCGTTAATTCATGTATATTAGTCCCAAATTGGCTACCAAATACCAATTTATTTAATCAGTCTTAAATGCCTATACATATGTAAGCCTCATTAGAAGGCAAGCTTGATGACTACATTTATCTGGAGTTTATTTATTTGCGATAATTATAAGAATTTCAATTTTGTTGGATTCAATCACTAGGCCCCCAGTAATAGGTATGAGAGCCTAACCCCACCCTACTCTTAGAGTATTGCTTCCGCCACCCTACCCTCCATGTCGCCTCTCTTCTCCTGTGGCCGCTACCACCAGCAACCTCCGCAACCCGCAAGAACCATCAGCAATAGCAATCCTAAATGGAGCTCGGATCGAGTTCATCTGTCTTAATATCAAAGTTATGAAAGAAGGTAGTGTCGTTGAAAACCCAGAGAGGAAGATGAATTATTGTTTTCAAGAAAAAAACTAAAATGGGATCATATTCTTAGGGACATATGGTGGCTGACAATTAATGAGGTAGCATGCGGTGAGGATAGTTTCATATTGGTAGGATTTTAGTGATTGAGCTTGAAAAATAAGGGCTCGAGGATATTTCAGCAACCCCATTTTGTTGTGTGTGTGGGCACCAGATCTTCGATGGATCATTCCACTGTCAAAGCAAAAATATAGCATGAAATCGGATATATATTCCAAAGCATCGTCCATTCGGGATATTATAATGCATTTATGAAAGAAATTGAGTTGTAATCAAATTTTATAAAACAATAAATTCAAAATACTTTACGAGATTTCAACAAATATGTATCTAAGTCATTTTGGAGCAAGGTTTCAATAACCAAACTAGTGAGCCAACCGGTAAGACTTCCGGTAATTTGTTCACTAGTTCAACCGATGGTTAAACCGGTTCAATGGGAGACATCAACATGACATCATTCATTATTTTCAAAAAGCGTATAGTATACACAAAATTTAGGAAAACTAAACATATCAAGGAGAATATCAAACAATATCATAGAAAGAAAAGAAAAAAGTCAACAAAAGCTACATTTCCTATGCCAATTTATGGTGGAAGGGCAAACGGGATGGCAACATGGAAAGAACAAGTAGGAATAGACATAAATTAGATATGGGGATCAAAGTATACACATGGCCAAGAATCCATTGTTGGAGAAAACTGGACCGGTTCATCGATTTTCGCATGTTTGAAGTCAATTTTGGGTTTGTGAGTGAACCAGATCGTCACAGCCATTGGTTCCTAGTCCCACCAGACGATTGGGTTCCGACAAGAAACTATTGATGATTATATCAAAATACCAAATTCCATTAAAATTGGTGTTTCAAAGGTGTTGGTAAATATGGGCACAGAGTATAGCAGCGGAAATAAAAAATTTACCTTATTTGTATTCCCAGAACAACAAGATCGCGTCAACTACTATGAAATAGGAAGGATGGTTTAACGAGTTTATACCTGGTCCTGGAGCAAGTCCAGCGACTACAACTCATTGTAGTTGCAACTATCTTCTAGTTGCTCTTGGATCGTAGCTGTGCAGCTCCTGCTCTTCACCACGGACAACGGACAGGACAGTTTCTGCAGTGACTCATGTGGTTTCGTCACGGACTGCATGTTGACTTTGCCCTCCTACTAGCAACCATAGGACTCTTGCCTCTAGAGTACTCCAAGCGGACCAACTAGAACTCATGTCGTTCAACTAGAACGGACAGGAAAGAGTTGTCCCTCCGTTAGAGTACTAGTCACCAACTTGCTCTCCCACAACAATAGTCCTCAATTATTCTCTCCCGTAGCTATCCCTCCCTAGTCGGGTAGGACTTGCTTGGGCTCTCTTGATTACCACAATCAGAGAGGACAACAATTGTCTGTGTTATTGTTGTGCTCTGGGAAGCCCCAAGTACCCCTCTATATATAGGTGGGGTTTAGGCTAGGGTTCCCAGTCTATTTGGGATCTGTGTGGGAGTGGAAGGGCCGGAAGATCTTGAATTTTTACAACTTGCAAGACATGAAACAGTCGTCTGGCACTGCGAGACGGTCGTCTCATTCTGCCAAACAGTCGTCTGGCAGTTTCCCAATCGCATACGAATTTGACGAAATTGTTTCTAATTAATGCGAACATTAATTCCTTGTCTCAATCAAATTGAACAATCAAAATGAGTAATTTTTCTCACAAAGTCAGGAATGTTGCTAGAACCTTCCACCGACCCAACCGAGCTTATCGGTTCACCAGGTGAATCGGTCGTCTAGCTCAGTCGAGCCGATCGGTTCACCCAGTGAGCCGATTGGTTGGGTCTGATTTGTGCAAAAATCCAACCAACTCTGTTTCAATCAGCCCGACTCTCCAAACGCCCGTCTCAACCCTTGAAACGGTCGTTTGGCACTCCAAACGATCGTCTCACCCAATGAAACAGTTGGCTAGCAGTGCAGTCAGCTGATATGTTGCTTGAATTGAGTACCTAAGCACTTTAGTAATCAATCCAATCATCATTCAGGATTAAACTCCTCTTCTAGATGAGTTCATATGTGTGTGACCCTATAGGTCTCATATCACGTCAGCAGTGAATGTCCATAACTAACTTATGACATCACAAGCAGAGAGTGGTGCCTAGTCGCACATCAGTGCTACCCAAGTGAATAGAAAGTTGGAGAATAACTTCAACCTACAATCTGTGTAAGGTGTTGCAGTGATTGTATAATTCCTTTGTCACTGATATCCAGAATGACCTCGAAGCATGGAATCGTCATCCTCTCATCGTTTAACTAATGTTCCTTGAACCAAGAGCAGACTGTCTGAGATAATGTGATCTCAATATCATATATTGATTCACATGTGCATGCGATGCGTTTCTCAGCCTTGCTTATCAAGTGGCCAGGATATCATACTCTAGTAGGAGACTAGGAGGGATAAATCCCATCTCTATCACTCACAGTCAGTCTCCATGTGTCAAAGTCACCCAATCATCACCGTTATAACAATCCATGTTTCAAGACAGCGTTTGATGATGTCAAAGCATACCCAACGACATGTGATGAGTGCAGTGATTTCAGGTCTAAGAATCACAATCACCACCTTCACTATCAGAGATGACTTTACTATCGATGATGGTTTCCATGTGTCACTCTCAAGGTGGGTCTGTCTGATACACTGTTCCCTAACATGTATCTGTGTTTGGTTTGATATTGCGATATCATGACTAATGAGATTCAGTCATCAACCAACCCACACTCCAGTCTTATGTATAACTGGTGTCTATCTACCTTCCACAGTAACAACCAACTAGGAACATAATAAGAATGTACATACTCTTAGCATTCGTATGATCTCATTCTCCAAGTCACGTACTTGAAGGCATGTCATTGAGTCATGTCATTCTTTATACATTCATAATGTTTTCTCATTATCTCATAACTGAAAATAGAATGAATTGGAAGCTTGCCTTTATGATTACTAATCAAATTCTTTATGGTATATGCCATGTCATCATCATATGAATGGCTCTCTGGGCATACCTTACCAACAAAAGGATCACAAATGTCATTGTTAACAAGATCAAAAGTTGTTGAACATAGATAGATTTTGCGTGGAAAAACATCCTATGGTGCTCACCCAATTGACAAAAATCACATGGAAGACATGTTAAAATTACATTAAGACAACTCAAGCCGTTTGAGTTTCTCCAAAGGTGGGTGTCCACCGTGTTGATGAAGTTGAAGCGATGAATGGGAAACAATAGCAGAATTTCAAGTGTTATCACCGAAGTAGTACAAGTCACCCAGTTCTAGAATCTAAACCAATCATTTTCATATTCTTAGAATCTTGCAACACAAAACCATGACCACAAAAGATTACATATCATTTAATGAGAAACAATTTAGCAAAGACATTAAGTTACAAGGAAAGTTATGGATATAATGCAGAGACTGGAGATTGATATTGGCAAAAATATTCACACTGTTGCACTGTTGGACCATTTTAATCGTCCTATCAGATGTGGTAGAGGAGGGGAATATCGGTGTCAAGGGTAGAAAGGTGTCACATATTAACCACGTGTTGTGTGTGGCCCAGAGTCGACTATCCAGGAAAAAATGGAGGTTATCGCTAAGGCCCCACATTACCTTGGTGGAGGGCAGATGTGCTGAAGATGTTGTAGACAACACATAATCATGGAATGCCCAGATTGGGGAGGGTTTTGAGATGCTTGCAACAGCTGCTCCTACTCAGCAAAAGAGATGGTAATTAAGGTCTAAAATACAAAGATGGTTTGCATTAGGTTGGTGAAACAAGTACAGGAGACTCTCTTATATAGGAGAGAATAAGAAAGATCTAGAAATAAGAATATTCTAGAATAAGGAAAAGGACTTATGGGCAGACGAAGGCCCATACAACAATAAAAAAATAAAAATAAAGCCAGAAAAATATACATACTAATACTCCCCGTCAAGCTGGAGCGCAGATGTCAATCATGCCCAGCTCGGCTATAAGCGTAGTGAATCTAGTCTTCGGAAGAATTTTGGTGAAAATATATGCAACTTGATCCGCAGTTGGTGTATAAGGTGTAGAAATCTGACCAGATAAGACAGCCTCCCGAACAAAATGGCAATCAACTTCAACGTGTTTGGTGCGTTCGTGGAAGGTGGGGTTGCTGGCAATGAAGATAGCAGCCTTGTTGTCACAGTGCATAGGTATGGATGGAGCAACAGAAATACCAAAATCTCACAGAAGACTGTGTACCCAGAAAAGTTCACAGGTGGTGTGAGCCATGGCTCGATATTCTGCTCCAGCACTTGAGCAAGCAACTACAGTTTGCTTCTTGCTTCGCCAAGTTACCACCTACAAAAGTGCAGTATCCAAAGGTGGATCTCCGATCTATCTTGCTTCCAGCATAATCAGAATCAGAGTATCCAATAAGATTACAATGGCCATGTTTCTTATACAGCATACCTTTCACAGGAGAACTTTTCAAATACTTCAAAATATGGCAGACAGCATCCCAATGGCATTGACGGGGCTTATCCAAATATCTACTTACGAAACCAACAGCTTAGCCCCAAGCATTCCTATCTCTGATAGGAGATCCAAAACATATTTACACTGTGACAAACAAAGACCAGACGAAGAATGAGAGACTTCAATTCTCAAAAAATACCTTAGTTTGCCTAAATCTTTGGTAATAAAGTGTTTTTCCAAGTATGTCTTAGTAGCTTAAATCTTTGGTAATAAAGTGTTTTTCCAAGTATGTCTTAGTAGCCTGAATGCATGCATAGTCACTTCCAGATAAGATAATGTCATCAACATAGACAATGAGAACTACAAGACCAGAAGTAGATTTCTTAACAAACATTGAGTGATCAGATTGAGAGCAACGGAAGTCAAATATCTGAAGAATAGAGCTAAGCTTGCCAAATGAGGCTCGGGGACTTTGCTTAAGGCCATAAATAGCTTTGCGAAGACGACAAACTTTGGAAGACTCCCCCTGAATCTCAAAACCAGGAGGTTGTGCCATGTAAACCTCCTCAAGCAGATCTCCATACAGAAATGCATTTTTTACATCTAGTTGAAATAAGGGCCAATCAGAATTTACAACCACAGAGATAACGGTACGAACAGAATTCAGTCAAGCCACATGAGAGAAAGTCTTGAAGTAGTCAACTCCATATGTCCGAGTGTAGCCCTTGGCTACAAGGTGAGCTTTGAGTCGTTCAATGGTACATCCGGTTGATATTTGACTGTGAAAACCCACCTGCAACCAACTGGTGAACAGCTAGGTGGTGCATCAACCAAATCCCAAATATGTCTATCAGTGAGGGCCTGCATTTCAGTTTTCATGGCTTGACGTCATGCTAGGTGTTGGAGAGCATGAGCAACATTCGTAGGAATAGTAACAACACATAAAGTAGAAGTGAAATTTGCAAAAGTATTTCCCAGATTAACAGTAATGCAGAAATTCCCAATGGGATGTTGCGTGCAAGAGCGAGTGCCTTTGCGTAAACCGATAGGAATGTCTAAGTCAGAAAATACCTGAGATGTTGGCTGATCTACTGACGAGGTTGGAAGACTTGGTTGGGCCATAGAGGGATTTGGTTCCTTTGGTCTTCTCTGGTAGACTTTTAAAGGAGGAGCCAGCGCAACAATGCTATCTGATAGGGCATTATCAACAGGCATAGGTGAAGGTGTTTCTGTCAGTAAATCAAACGTCTGGGCAGATCCAGCAGAGGAGTAGAACGGCATATGTTCAAAGACAACATCAGCCGACACCATCCATTTCTTAGTAACCGGATCAAAGCAGCGGTACCTTTTTTGTTTTCGAGAGTACCCCAGGAAAATACAGTTGGTAGTATGAGGATCCATTTTAGTAAGGCCGAGATGCAAATTTTTTACAAAACATGTACTCCCAAAAATACGAGGTACGATGAACAGAGGAGCATCCAGGTATAAATTTGAAAAGGCACTTGATTGCCAAGGACAGAGGATGCCATGCGGTTCATAAGATAACAAGTTGTTGAAACATCTTCGGGCCAGAAACCATGAGGAACATGATAGTGAAAGAGAAGGGTATGCGCAACCTCAAGGAGGTGTCGATTCTTGCGTTCAGCAATGCCATTCTGTTCGGGTGTATAAGCACAAAAGGTTTGGTGAATAGTACCCAATTTGTTGCAAAACATATTTACTGACATTTGCATGAATTCAAGGGCATTATCTGTTCGAAAGATTTTAATGGGTTTACCAAACTGGGTATGTATCTCAGCAAAGAAAGTGGTAATAGTGTCAAGAATATGAGATCTGTCTTTCAATAAAAACAACCGTGGTTCTAGAAAAGTCGTCAATAAAACTCAAAGTATCGATATCCAGAAATACTAGCAACAAAGCATGGTCCCCAAATATCAGCATGCACAATATCAAATGATGCTTTTGAGCTAATACAATGTTTCTTAGTAAAAGTAAACTAGGTTTGTTTCCCTAACTGACATGTTTCACAATGAAAAAATGACTCAGAAATATCAGATAATAAATGCTTCAATTTTGCCAGTGAAGGGTGCCCCAAGCGGTAATGCCACTGAATGTCGTCACAAATGTAGTTAGGTAAGTCGTCATCTTCGGTGCATCCAAATAGTAGAGTCCATTTGGTCCCTCATGGCCTGAACCAATCTTCATCCCCGTGCACAGATCCTGAAAAATAACACCATACGGGTCAAAGATACAATTCTACTCACAGATAACAAGTTGATAGGAAATTTAGGAACAAAGAGTGCCAAGTTCAACATAAGACGACCAGCAGTATAGATATTCCCTATTCTGGAAATAGATGTTTGAAAACCATCAGCTCGGGTGACAGGCGGAATGGCAGCAGTTTTATGCAAGGTAGAAAATAAAGATCGATTGCCAGTAATATGAGAGGTGGCACCTGAGTCAATAACCCATTTATGTTTATGAGACTGTGCAAGAGAAGCAGATTGTGTCAGAAGAGCAAAACCGCCAGTAGTGGAGGTCTCAGCAGAAGAGGTCAGGCGAGCTTGGAGTACTTCTCAACTTCAGATCTGATCCAATCAACAGATGGCGAGGCAGACGCAGAGGCAGAGAGGTCAGGCTGGTCTGAAGAAACATGATTTGCCCAGGCAGGTTTGTCATGCTTGATCCAATAGCGATCTTCAGTATGATTGGTGCTCTTGCAAAAATTGCAGAAACGTGGTTCAGTAGAGGAGTCAGCGCCCGAGGAGTACGAACCACGACCAACACCTGGAGTAGAGCGACCTTGACCACGGCCACGACCGCGGCCACATCCATGGAAAGAATCTCTAAAACATCTAGAGCAGCATTGTATGAAAGTTCAGGAGTCGCCTGAGATACCGAAGGCAAACGCTACACGCGTTTCAGAACATCGCGTAAGGTGGGCAACGGATCACAGGAGAGAATTTGAACTACGACACCCACAAAGGAAGATGGTAGGCCAGCAAGGAATTGAACGAGTTGTAGTTCATTCCGTTGTCTTTGTGCTTCCTTAATATCTGAGGATAGGGGATGATACACCTCAAACTCATCCCAAAGGGCACGACATTGATTATAGTAATCTTCAATGGCATCTAAGGTAGAATACTCCTTGGCCAGGTGTTTGAAAATATCAAACACCTTCTTGGGATTCCATTGATGAGAATAGGCGTGGGAGAGTTGATCCCACATATCCTTAGTCGTGCGCAGGTGCAGAAGGGATTGGTTAATTTTGGATTCAGCACTATTGACCATTCAGGTCATAACCCCAGAGTCGTCCTTGGACCACAGGTCATACGCCTGTTTAGTTTTGTCGTCAGCAGTAGCAGTCGATTCCGCTGGCCCGGTAGTAGTTCGATGGGAATTGCGTCCCTGAGCTTTGACATACAATTCAAAGGAGGTTGCCCAGGTGTGATAGTTGGAGTCGTCCAACTTGGTAGTCGTCACACAGAGATTGCAAAGCAGATCGGATGACACCATGAGAGGCCACAAAATACAAGACGACACAGCAGACAGCAGTGGCGAACCGGAGCAGGAATCATCACATAGCAGTCAGCAGACAGAGCAGTAGGCTCGTGGCAGCACCAGGCACGTAGCAGTCAGCAGATAGAGCAGCAGTAGTAGGCACATAGCACATGAAAGCAGTAGAAACTCAATCACAAGGTCAGGTCTAAAAATACCTGCACACGGGCATAAGATAGCAGAAGGAGATCTGATGCATCAGATCCCCAAAACCCACGTCGGGGCAGAGCAGTGGATATAGGAAACCTACGCCAACATGGAGGAAAACCTTATTCCATCACAAGGCGTAGGGAGAGACAGAGCAAGATCTAGTTACGCCTTCAACGTGCGATAACTGGAAAGTTACCGAAGACGTCTGGAGATTGGCGGGAAAGGAAACAAGTGGTGGTGGAGGCTAGCCGGAGGGAGAGATGGTGGGGAAAGGGGGGAAGGAAGAAGAGGAGGTGGAAGAGGGTTGAGTGGAGAAGGTGGTGGCTAGCCGGAGAAGTGGGACATCAGCAGGGGTTGTTGGATGGAGGTGGGGAGGGCGGCGGGCAGGGAGGGGTTGATGGTGGGTGGCGATGGGTGTGTGGGTGGAGAAAGAAGGGACGGCGGTGGTTGTATGGGTGGAGGAAGAAGGGGCGGTGGGTGGTGGAGAGGTGGCAGAAAGGAGGAGGGCAGGGGTTGGGCGACGGTGGCTGGTGAGGTGGGCAGCTGGTGGGGGGTGGCGGGTGAGGGGTTGGAAGAGAAGAGAGAGGGGAAGAGGGGTGGCGGCTAGGGTTTTTGTGGGTATACGTTAGGGTTGGGGTTTAAGGAGGATCAACCCTCTCTGATACCATCTAAAATACAAAGATGGTTTGCATTAGGTTGGTGAAACAAGTACAAGAGACTCTCTTATATAGGAGAGAGTAAGAAAGATCTAGAAATAGGAATATTCTAGAATAAGGAAAAGGACTAATGGGCTAATAGACAAAGGCCCATAACACAATAACAAAATAAAAATAAAGCCAGGAAAATATATATACTAATAGGAGGAATTCTTTATAGCTTGGGCAACATGAGTTCTACTAGCTCCACCTCCTCGCCCATAAAGATATCCATTCTTCTAGTAGCATTTTTCCTCAAGGTGACTAAATTTGTTGCAAAAGGTATTTTTCAATCTAAGGGCATGTCAACACCCTCAGCCACAACTCGCGACATTTATAGCAAGTTTTAAATCAGGTAGAATTAGAAGGTGAGTTGTAGGTTCATATTTGATTGCGTAGAAGTGAATATGCATCTTCCACTATTGAGACTGATCTCCTATTAGGATAACATTAGGAATGGGAGGCATATGCCTCGTGAAGACCTTTAAGAAGCAGACGCCATCTTTAGTCCGTTCATCATAAATGATGGGCTGGAAGAGGTGAAGTTGTTGTGATAGGGAAACAATTGTATCAAAGAAATCATCTATTGATTTGTCCCCTTGGTGTTCAACAAAGAGCTTGTCCCAGCTTTTTTCGTTCTGCATCGTTTTTTCTCCTGAGTGAAGTGGCATTGGGCGACTTCCCACAAGCCTTTAGCGATTGGGAAACATGTATTTGCAAGCAACGGACAGTTCCATATTGTTCCATAACCAATTCTCGACTTAGTTGTTTCCTTGTCTCCACTCAAGGTTGTCCTCGATAGGCTTCTGAATGAACTTCAACGTATCTCTAGATTCAAGAATCATATTCACTGAATCAATCCAAAGCAAGTAGTTTTTTCCAATTAATTTGATAATGGAGGTCAGAGCATTGTCGTTGTTGACAATACCCTGACTCAGAAGATCTTTTTCGTGAGCCAAGACTTGATATATGATTCACCAAAAGGATAGCGGTGAAAGAAAGAAGGGTTACAAGTAAGATGCATGATGATGATAAGAATGCCCAAGAGAAGCGTGGTTATGCACTATTACAGAAAAGATGCATTATGATAGGAATTACAAGAGATTCCTAAACTGATGAGAACTCACCCATGTACAAGAGAAAGCACATGGGGAGGTAGGAGGGAATAGGAGGAACCCCAGTTCTCTGACAAGGTTTTAGTAGATCACTATGAATGTAGGTGTCGCAGTCAACAGCATGGAGTCACTAATACGTTGATGAAGTACGAAGAACTGGAGATCATTGACATAGATAGAGGCATCAGACCCTCAATTCAGGGGGGTGGAACTGCCTACTACTCCGTGGGGGAAAGGTGGTGGCGACGACCTTCCTCCCTTGGAAGCAACGGCGTCGTTGTCCTTTAGGGGAGGGGGCTGGGAAACCTCTTATGTGTTGCCTCTAGGTCTCCTGTTGGAGAGTTGTGAAAACCACTATAACATCCTGAGAGGGGATCCACACCTTACTTTGAGAGAATAGACACGCAACCCCATCCAAACAACCACCAAGATAAACAAGAAAGGAAAAGGGTGCATACTGATTTCTCAAACTGCATGGGAGACCATAGTCGAGGCTCCAAGCTTTCCCTCCCTGTCGACTAAAGGAACTGTTCATCAAAGTTTCACTAACTCCAATTTGAACTCATGAAATCAATAGGATAGTTACATGGATCCAAGAATGAGCAAGGCACTAAGTGCCCTCGCTATCAAGCTCTAGAACTGTCGTCCATGACACGAACAAAGGGAGAGCAATCTCCCTCATGGCTTCTTCTTCATGCCCTCGTAGATAGCAAGGGCCTTTCTTGCCACTCAGGGGCATAACTGCCATTTCAGATCTCCCTTTTGTCTAAGCCGCACATTTGAAAGATAGATTTGCCTCATCATGCATGGTTAGTTGATAATCATGTGCGGGCGCATATTGGTACTTTTGAATGGCTTTTTATTTTTCAGATAAAAACAAGATATAAACTTGTAAAATCATAGTAGATTACTAGATTATCGAAAATTATAAATAAATGTATTTTGAAATTAGAAAAATAATTTTGATTTATTGATATAGTTTTAGAGTCTAATTTTGAGGTTTCAAGAAGGCTAATTTTAAGATTTAATTAAGTGAAATAATATTAACCCTATTCTATATCTATTGTAATTCGGTGTTAAATGTCCCTAGTCCCTGGTTTTAAAAGTGTTTGGATAACGAGACTTATTTCAAAGGTATGTGTATCTCTTCATTTTATTTAAGCATTAATATAACTAAAGCCCTAATTCCCACATTGAGGTATAACTAGACTTATTCGAAGGTATGTGTGTATCTCTCCATTTTTTATGGGCATTGATATAACTAAAGTCGTAATTCCTACACTGAGGCATTCCCTATATGTAACCCTTTCTTGATACCTTATTTGAAATATGTTAAATCATAATCTGTGAGCATCTAATTACTTTATGATTGTTGAAATGTTCTTATTTTATTTGGGTTCATGATCGCACTTGCCATGGTTACTTTGAATGTTCTATACAGTAGTGTTATCAAGGCGGGCGCCTAGGCGTCCTAGGCGCTCCAGAGGTCCCTCAAATCTAGGCGCCTAGGGGTCATAGGCTGTGTTGTACGGGTGGGCGCCCAGCATCAAAGGCTGTGCCAGGCGTGCTAGGCGGGCTAGGCGACCCACCCAGGCGCTACTTAATTGTATTTACTCATATGCTTTTTTGTATTTATCTATCTACTATTTTTATTTAGTTATCTACTGATTTGTGTTTATTTATGTATTGATTTTGATACTATTTAATCATCTACTGATTTAACTTTAGTTATCAACTGTTTAACTTTATTTATCAACTGATTTGTGTTTATTTATGTATTGATTTTGATACTATTTGATCATCTACTGATTTAACTTTAGTTATCAACTGTTTAACTTTATTTATCAACTGATTTGATTATATTATATTTATTCATCTACTATTTGTATTTATTTATGTACTGATTTGAGAATTGATTAATCATCACTGATTTATATTAGTTAATCAACTAAATTGTATTTATTCATCTACTTATTTATATTTATTCATCTACTGAATTTATTCATCTACTGTTTTTTATTTAGCTATCTACTCATTTGAATTTATTTATACTGCTTCTGAAATTATGTAAGAATCTACTGATGTAACTTTATTTATCAACTGATTCGTATTTACTTTTCCACTTATGTATTTATTCATCTACTTATTTGTTTTTATTTATTACTATTTTTATTTAGTTATCTATTGATTTGTGTTTATTTATGTACTAATTTTGATATCATTTAATCATCTATTGATTTAACTCTATTTATCAGCTGATTTGTATTTATTGTATTTTATTCATCTACTATTTGTATTTATTTATGTGCTGATTTAGGAATTATTTAATCATCTACTGATTTATATTAGTTTATCAACTGATTTGTATTTAATGTATTTATTCATCTACTATTTGTATTTAGTTATGTGCTGATTTAGGTATTATTTAATCATCTACTGATTTATATTAGTTTATCAACTGGTTTGTATTTATTCATCTACTTATTTGTATTTATTCATCTACTGAATTTATTCATCTACTGTTTTTTATTTAGTTATCTACTCATTTAAATTTATTTATGTACTGATTTTGAAATTATATAATTATCTACTGATGTAGCTTTATTGATCAACTGATTTGTATTTGTTTATCCACTTAGTTGTATTTACTCATCTACTTATTTGTATTTATTTAGCTACTGTTTTTATTTAGTTATCTACTGATTTGTGTTTATTTATGTACTGATTTTGATATTATTTAACCATCTACTGATTTAACTTTATTTTTCATAAATTTTACATGTATCCATTAAATTAATCTATCTATCTATATATATATATATATATAAACGCCTGGAAACGCCTGGGCCTCCGCCTGGGCGCCTAGGCGGCCTAGGCGTCCCCAGGCAACGCCTAGTCGCCTAGCCGCCTATACAACCATGGTCATAGGTGAGTTGGGAAAACTAGGCGGGTTGGGCGGGCTAGGCGGGCGCCTAGGCGGTCAAGGCGGACAGCCTAGGCGATTTTGCTGCAATTGTTGCAAAAAAATCAGTCCTTTTGATACTACTGTTTCTTTGATTTTTTTCTATTTCCTCTTGTGTCTCCTATTCTAGCTTCTTTTCTTTTCTTTTTTTGCAATTTCTCCTTCATTTCCTGTTCCTGCTATTGCATCTAAATTTTTGTTACTTCTATGTCCCCTCTTATTGCTATTTCCTTGTTACTCATATCAGAAATTCAGATTCTTACTTGCATCTCCTGCTCGCACGTCTACTAGACTACTAGTACCACTTCTATTTGCAAGTTTTCTTCTACTTTTTCTTACTTATTCTTGCTCCTACATGACTACATCTCAAACAGCTGTTGCTGTTTGCATGTATTTGTTAAAGCTTCCTGATCTCTTCTTCGTCCCCCTAGGTGTCCCTCAACAACTCCTTTACAACTATTTTTTGTTTATCTAACTTCTTTCTCCTTCACGTCTCCTCTGTTGCTGTTGCACGTTTCTTTATCTGACTTCTTCCAGCAAATTACTTGCATTTTTCTTTTATATTTTCCTGTTTTCTTTCTTGTTCAATTTCTACTTATCTTCAACATTCAGTTCCTCTTAATTCTCCTTCCTATGGTCCTCCCAACAGTTATCAATAGAAGTTCAGCATATCACAACATCAATGAACACATAATTACAAAATTGCATGTAGTATCATGTGTATAAATAAATAAATATGTAACTGAAAATTAAGTATAAATAAAAACGCCCAGAAAAGCCTAGGCGCCCATAGGATGAAAACTACCGCCTAGCCGCCTTGACAACCTAATATACACTTTTATGTGATAATGACTGAGCAAGCTTGTTTTGCCACTCTATTATGCATGTTCAGACTAACTTATCTAGAGCAGTGATTCTTATACATGACCATAGATTGAGATGTGCCATTTTTGTCCAGGGTCCGCTATTTCCACCCACATATATACAAGGGAGCATTATCTCCTCCTAAGTTGCGCTATTTCCACCCAATCTTTGGCTTAAGATCTAATGGTGTTTTGGCCTTACCATAGGTAGTGTTATTCTATTTTATATATGCATGCATTTTATAGTTGTGATTTGCAGAGTGATTTAAATGGCAAGATTCTTTATTCAATAACTGCTCTCATGCAATGAATGTCCCATTCTCTTGTTATTCTTTCTATTGAACTTGGCTTTTGTTCATTGTCCTCTTTTGAATGGAAACACCCTTGATACTGCACTTAAATCTTCAAATGTCATGTATTGTCTTATTGCACATATACCATTGTTTTTCTTACGCATACTTTTCTCTTGTTTCCTTTATGGGTGTGGTTCCCAACCCACCCAGAGGCTGAGCAACATGCAAATCATGATCTTGAGGAGCATGCTCAAGTGTATCCAGCTGAGGACTTTCAAAGATGGCCAGGTTGCCCACTGCACCCTATCCCATTAGATTCATTCCTAGTTCCTTCAAGTTTCACCCTTATGGACGATGTTGAACATCATTCTATTTTTGTAATAATTTTGTTTGGTTTCTACTACTACATACTTTACGCTCTTGTTTTGGCTTGCCAACATATTCTCGAAAGAGAAATACTATAAAAAATATGCATCCTAATCAACCAACGCAAAGACACAAAAGAAGGTCAAGGTCCTATCCAGAGGAGATAGAGGAAAGAAGGGCAAGGGTTTAGTTGACGATGACAATAACGATGACGATGACGATGACGATGATGATGATGATGACGATGACAATGACAATGATGAAGTTGACGACAACGACCGATGACGACGATGATGATGATGATGACGACGTTGATGATATAGACAGCAGATATGCTAAAGATGATGATATCCATGATTCCAGCGATGCAGTTGACAGTTATATGATCTCCATGGATAAGGATATCTTATTTCTTTAGTTATAAACATTTAGTTATAATTTTTTCTAAAGTTTCACACCTTTCCACATCTTTCCGACATGGTTATCATATTGTTTATGCAAAGTGTGCAAAGTTTTAAACATATGATTATTTCCTTCAAAGTTTAATTTAAAACTCATGCTACATGTCTGGTTCTATGATGAATGTTACCTTTTGTTGGGTATTTCAGTTCATTATTTCGTTTCTAGCACTTTATAGTTGTTTGTTTCATTGTTTATGTTTTATTGATAAATAGCATATCTAATAATGTCATCAAATTTTTGCAAGTCCATAATTAATGAATGCAAAAATCTGAATATCAACATTATTCTAAAAAAAGTAAAACGCATGGACACCTTAGACACCCCCTAAGAAACCCTTAGCCGCCTTAACAACTATGGATTACCGACTCCAGAGTGCAAATATCCAACTTGCTCACCCTCAGGATTTTATCACATGCATTAGTGTGGTGGAGATCCTTTACATCAATTAGAGTCATCTTTAGCCACCACATAGAAGGACTTTTAGGTTCTCAATGAGAGGCAATCCATCCTTCTGATTATAAGGAAGACATATGAAATGGCATATACGTTGTCAATAAGAGGATCAACCTATGCAACAATATAGAGGTGAATTCGTGAAGGCAATGTACAAGTGAACTTCTAAAAGCAATGTACTACTACTCAACACTAATGAATCAGCTTATGATCTTGCTAACATAATTCACAAAAAAAATAACTCTACTTTAGGCGCACAAAGAATTCAATCGAGATCTTCAAAAATCTATTGCTATTACAAGAAGAACCACACCAAGGACAAATACTTCAAGTCCTATACCTAAAAGAAATGAAGAAAAACTAAGTGAGGAAGGTGTTGATGATATACAAGCTCATTCTATGGATACCCACAAGCTTGAATTAGTCATCAAGTGAAGAGCAAACAAGAAGCCCAAACTCCACTAAGGAGATGGGATAAACCTTCAATCAAAGTTGATGTGAAACGTAGTACTTGTTTGCAAACGAGAAAGCTTGCTATTCACCTCATTGGTTTTTTACCAAAAAAAACTCCAACAATAATTGGATTTAAAACTTCAGTTGTGCAGACCACATGACTTACAAGAGGCGACTCTTGTCCACCTAACAGTCTATCAAGGTGGGGTCATCCTCATCCCAACAGGAATACATATAAAGAATTTGTGGAAGCACCAGCTAGATTGAGAGAGAATATGGTATTGAAAGGTACTACAGAGTATACACATTCATCAAGTTGTTTATCTCAAGATTTTCATTTCCTTGGACTCCCTCAAGGACATCTATTAGTGTTATGGTGGGGTTATGATGGAATATGAATATTCGGAGGAGGTGAACAAAGCCATCAAAGCCAGATGTTGGTACATCATAATATGGTAGATAGAGTATCCAGTAGTTCAAAGTTCATCAACATAATAAGACCCAAAATATAGTGAAGGAGATGGAGACCATCACAAAGTGAAGGACATTCACACATCTACGCAGCATCAAGTTAAAGATATGGTGAACTTGTTGGGATTCTATGTCCAACTCTATTGATATAATTTTCTTGGGATATGATTAAAGAAGAGAGAACATGAAAGATGAATCTAAACTAGATTCATGTAGTACTCTAATTTGTGACGGTGTTGGTCCAATTTGGAATTGCAAGCATTGTTTTAATTACTCGACTGTCATGGCATCCTAGATTGTCTTGAATGGTTTAAATCAAAGATGCAGTTTCTAGTTTCTAGTTTCCAATTGTGATCGGAAATAATAATTCATCACGGCTATAAAAGCAGGGATAGGTAGTGACTTTTGTTCAGAGAGTCATTCAGCACTGAGATTCCTAACACAAAAAGCACATAGTGATTTCGTGGGTTTTAGCTTACATCTTATAGTTGATCCACATGATGCACGTTCCAGGTGTAACTTTGGAATCGGGATTTCTCGTTCTCTGTACAATAGTTGTTGTAAGTTGTTCCATGTTATATTAACCTCACATCTTCACTGGTTGACGTAGGGTCCATTTTAAAGGATTTGGGCAAACCTCTGTGGATCATCATTTCAATTAGTGTCCATTTCTGCATTGCTTCTCTATCAATAGATAGTTCCATCTATAGGTTGATTTGTCAGCTTTAATGATATTAAAAAGTACATTAAACTAGAATAGTATTATTCCATTGTGTGTTATATTTGAGAACCAAGCTGTGGTTAATGCTAGTTGAGATTTTTCTCAGAAAATAAACAAGCAGGTTTGTGATGTTTACCCAATCACAGGATAAGTTAACAAATTCCTACGGATTAGACATAGAAAGATTATCTTCAGACAGCTATAAAACTAAGACTATGCAAACTGTAAGAATCAAGTGTAGTAGTAAATTAATTCAACTTTTACCGCTGTATCACCAGCAGATGCTGCTACAGAATGAGCATCCTCCATTTCTCCATTCTTTTCCAGGAAAGCAGCACGCTTTGACATTAAAGACATCAAACATAAATAAGTTTGGATATTATGGAGGAGAAACTTCTAAAGAAAGGGAATAATTAAGTGATGGACAGACCTCATGAGGATTCATCTTTGATGTTTCTTTATAAAACCTATCGAGAAATGATTCCTCAACTGAAAAGGAAAACGCAAAAGAACCAATTATACAAGATGCTGGAAGGAAGAATATCAACAGAAATATCTCTACAGATTTGTCAATTGTGAGGACTGTAAGGGATGAATCAACTTTAGCAAAATAATCAGGCGTCACTATAACGTACCTAGGAAGCACGGATACTCCAATGTCGCATACGTATTCGATGCTTCTCCAGACGTATCCATTTTTTTTAATGTTTGAAGAGTGGATACATCTTGGATACGTTGTGGATATGGCCCGGCCGATTTATACAGAGATACATCATATATATGATTTAATTTGGCATGCTACGGTTCGTTCTATATTATAAATTTTCTTTCTTGGCTCACAAAAACTTGGAGAGTTTTGGGACTACCACGAAAATCAGGGTGTATGGTAAATATGGATCTAGATAACACTGATCCATACTTGTTTAGGTGGCTAGTTGGCCCTTCCCACCCAAGGAGAGACTGGGGAGCTAGGCGGAAATTATAGATCTAGACAACACTGATCACTGATCTATAATAAACCAAATTGACATTGATCAGTAAACCAAATTGACATTCTAATAAAACTATTGCTAGTTTGTTGCTGAAAGCAACTTTTTGTTAGTAACTCACTTGTAGTTCCAAATTCTACAAATCAATTTGGCATTCTAATAAGTGACAGAACTACCGGATACATATTGGATACTAGTAATCCTAGGTAATCATACATAGTCTTAATTTTCATTTTTATAAATAAAAACTAGTTATATATATCTAATTTTAAAATATATTTTTATCAAAGGTACCCGTATCTTAAATTTTCAATAATTGTAATCTTCTTTTATTTGATTGTAAGAATTTCAACGATGACACTGTTCAGAATAGTATAATTGTAGTAGTTTATATTTGTATCTGTATCCGTATCCATGCTTCACAGTAACGTACACTTTTGAGTGTTCCGACCTATCTAATCACTAAGCTTATTTTCTAGGAACCAGCACACCTACAATTAGGAAATTTATTATGTTCTTTGTTGGATAAAAAAGAAACAAAAATATTGTTATTTAATTGGCCAAGATGATAAAACTGACTTGTGCAAAGGGTAGAGTAAGATGTGTTAACTACAGATCTGGATGATCAAGGACAATATTAGGATCCTATGAATCAAGGTATGCCTAGCATTCCTCTTGGTATGTAGTAACACTTGGGCTAGTTACGTGATACTTGACTTGCATTAGGTTATATCTGTATGGACGATGCTTGGTGTATGATATACTTGCTTAAGATGTTTGAACATTATAAATTGTTTTCAACTCTTCGATTTTAATAGCATCCAGTAATTGTTCTTTTGAATTTATGAACCACAAACATAATCAAGAGTTACATTATAGCTAACATTGGGAGAATAAGTACCCCCCCCAGAGCACTGTGCAATGGGAAGACAGCACCTTACTCCAGTGACCACCAACACTAAGGGACAGTGCCCACCATAAACCCATTTCAGAGTGCCAGTCGACCAAAATGTAATGTAACAAATACAAAGTAAAAGACGGTTTCACTATAAAGATGGAAGTTTGAGAATTTATATACATGATTTCATGTATTAATTTATTGACAATCTTAAGATGTAATGTTTAAGATTCTTTTAATTTGTCACGTGCCAGCACAGTTGTGGTGACTATTCTGAATTTAATGATTTTAAATTCAAAATCAGCATGGGAGCAACTATGTTGTGAGCAAGTGTTAAGAAGGCCATGTTGTCATAAGGCCATGATAGGTAGTATACATAAACATGTTGTTGTATAATGTTCCCTTTCTATATTTAAAATGTAAAATTGCATTAAATTAATGATGTAATATAAATGTTGATTGTTGAGCATAATTTTGGCATTGACATTTATTGTTTAGGCTCATCTATGCTCATCACAATTTTTATACAACGAAAAAAAGCTTCCTCATATTCCAATTCAGCCTATCTAGTATAGGGTTTTAATTTGGGAACACCCCAGGTTGTGAGGGTTTCAATTAGGATTGTTGGTTGGTCAGATTTGCTGAAAAATCCTCTGCCAAAAAAATGATGTGTGCATGACGAAATCCTTTTTCTTTCCTAGCTCGCATACTTGTCTAGGCGGCTAGGCGGTCCTTCCCACCCAAGGGAAGCCTAGGAGGCCTAGGCGTTTCAAATTTGTTTATGTTTTACATATATATAAACAATATTGCATATCTTTAGCTATATTCAATTATATACATCACTATGTGAACTTGTATTGGTTATCCCTACCTACATCACACCTGTCATGACCTAAGCTAGACCCATTCGGCCTTAATTTGACCTAAAATGATCTGAACTGGACCAAATTTAACTTAAGTCTGCCCCAATTTGGCCTAAGTTGCATAACTTAACCTAATCATACATATCTCCTAGTTAGTCCTACATTGACCTAATGAGCCCTATTTTGGCAAAATCAGACCTAATTCCCCCAAATAAGACACGATTTCCCCAAAACAAACCTAATCTGCCGAAATTATATTTGATTTGGCCTGAATCAGACCTTCGCTAAAATTACCAAAATTGATCTAATTTGACCATTTCAGACCAATCCATGCTAATTTGGTCTGTAAGTGTCATTTTGGGCCTAAAAAGCCTTAGGCATCCATTTTAGATATCAGAAAGCATAGGCGCCCAGTTTAAGGAGGCCCACCTAGAGCCTAGGGGGCCTAGGCGTGCCGCATGCCTAGGCGGGAGCCTTAATAACTATGCTACCTCGTTTATCGAAGATATGATGGTTATTAGACCTAAGCAATAAGAAGAGCCATCAACTGACCTATCTTTTAAAAAAGTAGGCACATGCTACTTAGGAACTGTTAAGGGCCCACACTTAGGTGGTTTTCTCCATTCCACCAGCCAGTGGCACAGTATTAAATTATAAAGGCATTCTTCGACTTATGTTCCTGACTGCGATATAATCTTTAAATGATGTTATCTGTCATTTCATTACAAAGATTATATTTGCTATCAAATTCCATACAGCTGAGGATCAAATTGCAAAATTTTACTGCTATACTGTTCACATAATTGTCAGTTTGTTGAGCAATGCAAGAACGACTGAGATGCTTAAGAGTTAGGGGCGAGGATAATAAGAACAGTAGGATACGTTCGGGTTCATAGATCCACAGATTCAGATTTCCTTTTACCTGTATTCTTTCGATTATCTTAACGATTTAATTTGCACTAATAAAAATAAACATTCTTGCGCGGATGCAGCTCTGGTAGGACATCTCCAAAGCACAAAATTTGTCCCTTTCTTTTCCATCATTTAATGAATCAAGATATCCTCCAACAAAAACAAAATATTCTTACGCAGATGAATCTCTGAAGTGACATTCCCTACAGCATGAAGAAGCCCAATAGTCCCACAAGCATTTCCAACTGTTTGTTTCATGAAGAATACATTTCCACTTGGCTGCCGAGAAGGAAAAGTAAACTTTTATATCACCGAAAGCAAATAAGAAACTGACAGATTTAAATGAAAAGAGAAAATAAAGTGAATGACAGAATGGATACAATAATAGTTTGTGTGATCAACTACCCATTCTCATCTATGTTAAGACAAGATCTTCTAACTCCAATTGCTCCTTTTTTTTATTTTAGTCACGTCACGTGAAAAATACAATACAGCAACCAAGTCATTTTGTACTTCTACTCCGATGAGAAGAACCCTACTCCCGTATATATAATAGAGAGGACAATACAGATCACAGAGTTGGACTCAAACACTAATGGGCCACCTGACTTAGTCAGGTAATACAAAACATGTATCAACCTTACTGTCTAATTCAGCAACACTCCCCCTCATGCAGGAACTGGAGCTCATGCCCAACTTGAATGTGTGTGCATAAACATGACATACAACATAACTATAATCACAAGTAATATAACCTCAACCCATGCAGAAGTAGTCACTTCCCCTAAATCTCTCAATCAAATAGCTGCAACACAAGTACATAAAGAATGCCTTGGTTATGCTGAAATATGCATTTAGAGCAGCGATAGCCAGCAAGCACACAATTGTAATAGGAATCATCACAGTCACCAATATCATTCTAATCCAGAGTGTTGGTTCACATGCAGAAGAAACAGGACTCGGTATCCAGGCAAACAGATGATCGGCATATACAAAAAAGCTGCATAAGTAGGAGCAACATGGGGTAGCTCTATAGCATCAGCTGCTATCAACGAGTGTGAAAAGCATGGAACATGGACAAAAACAACTATTTGTTTATGCGCACGTAACAGGATAGAAGTTGCATGAGTACAGAAACAATAAATTTATTTTTAAAGGAACCAACTCGCAATTTGCCCAATTTTTTCACAATCTCACTAATTAGTATACAAATAGATATACTGGAGGAACTATATTATGATGGTGCCTGTGACAACTAGCATTACATCACATTATTGTTAGAAGATCAAGATCAATGCATCATGTGTGTGTTCATGTGTTACTCCTTTCTCGACCCAAACTATAATTGTATCTTTTATAATACTTATTAAAAGGAAAAGAAATTGGTGTCGAGAAACCCCTCCAAGACAGTGCCACTTTGGACCCAGCCTAGTAGAGTAAATTTTGGGACCATATGCTTGATGGCAAGTGACCCTTGCACCTTGCCCAATAGCGTGGAGTGTCATCGTATTACTCGCCCCTAGTCAATGTACTTGCAAATGTGTCACGGAAAGGATTTGAACCCAGGACCCCTGACTAGCAGAACGCCATGTCCAGCATTTGAGCTAAATTTGGCTTGCAAAAATTTTCCAAAAAAAAATGGTGTCGAGGAACCCCTTCCAAATAGGCATTGTGGACCCACCATAGTAAACTCGGGGACCAGACACTTGGTAGAAGGTCACTCATGTGCCTCGTCGAATAGTGTGGGTTGTCATTGAAACATTGGCCCCTGGTCTATGTGCATGGCAAATTCGTCTCGGAGAGGAATCAAACCCAGATGCCCTGATGAATAGAACATCATGTTTACCAATTAAGCCAACCTTGGCTTGCAAGATGAATTACAATTACCACCTTAATTCCCCAATATCGAACTTATCGGCCTTGAATCATTGTGTTGAAGATAATAAATAGACGACATATTCACAATGTCGTGTTGCCCCTCTTCTTTATATAGGAGAAGGTGGACATGACTCTAGAGACTTCAAACCTAACTAAACTTGACTAGACTCTATATGGGCCTGCAGACTCCGGCCCATATATGATATGACTTATACTTCTAAGACTCCCCCCAAAGCTAGAGTATGGAAGAATCACATGTCTAGCTTGGATGACAAAAAGAACCAAGACATAGAGAAAAAATAAGTTATGACTAAAACATGGCATCACCTTGACTTAGCACGACATGTGCACTCCCCCACACTTTAATATATTTGCTATCTTTGACTTTGAAGCTTCCCTTGAGATTGATAATCATCGAATCTTTGAAACATCTGGAGCTTTGACTAGGTTGGAGCTTGTATCTTAGAGTATACCGAAGGAACATGCGAAGATCATCCGAGTCACGAACTCAGTTGCTACTGTCGTTGAAGTAGCTTTTAGGAGACGACCACCATGTGGTAGCCTAGACAATTGATGTGCTTGATAGGCATGGATGAATATCAATGTACTTAGCACGGACGAACATCAACATGGGCACAGACAAACATCGACGTGATGGGCATGAAACGGACGAACATCAACGTGGGCACAGACAAACATCGACATGATGGGCATGACACAGACGAACATCAACCACGGGCACGGACAAACAAGAAGGAAACAAACCGACTGAATGATCTTCTACAAAAGACAGGTGTGTCGGACCGACACACAACCAAATGTGCAAACACAATTCAAGATGCTTCAATACTAGAAGATTGAAGTGTTGCTAGAGTAGAATGACAAAGACATGGCCAATGAATAAACATATTTGTGTGATGTTTGAGCGTCAATGACATCCAATTGATCTGAGGAATAATCTTCTTCGGCTAACGACGATGGGAGGGGATGAATTATGATTTTGAATGACAAATCAATGCTTTCAACTCGAGATTTGAATGGCGAGGATGGACATTGGCCTTGAACTTAAGTGAGATCTGGACAACACGTTAAGTTACAAAACTCCATATGTAGATAATGTTGTTCTTCCTCTTTCCTCTTCTAAGCTCTAAACTCCTCTCATCATCATCCTCTTCTTATCTCCTCTATCTCTCCTTGGTCCCTGCACACCAACCACAAAGAGAGGAGAGGACGAAAGTGGTTGGGGTGGACAAAGACAGAGAAACTCCCCTGTGACATTAGGGGACATGAGGTGGACAGCGAAGAAATGACTGGAGAAAGATTGACTTAATACTGCTACAAAAGTTGTATGTTGGACTGCTCAACGGGATGGAAAGAACTTGACCTTAGGCTTAAAAAAGCTTGATGTTGTGCTTGAAAGGGATGAATCCTCACACAAGAGAGAGGTTAATCTTGTACCTAAAAGTGAACTACATCATACATGTGAGTATAGGGCTTCATGGTGCTTCAGAGAGGTTGATTGGTGAGGAAGCTACGGTAGTAGAACTAATAACCGGATTCGATGTAGTATGTGACCCGATTACAAGATCCACAGAAGAAAACAAATGAATCTTTATACTGATCCGAAAAGATTTGTTCATCCCTTAGGTCGACAAATCTGGGGGTGCGGAGGCAAAGCCCCGTAAAAACTTCAGGGGACTAGGTCGAAGAACAGTTCCGACAAAGATGTTGACTCTAGGTCAATGTTTACTCAAGGTTTAAATTGACCAAACCCTTGTTTTAATGATGACTAAACCATTCCAATTAATTGTGTCTAATGTCTGGACTTGAGTGATTTCAGATTAGGTATAGACACACTCCAAATGCCCTAACTTGCGCATCTCAACTTGGAGAAAAGACAAGCCAAAATCAATGCAAGTGCACTTTTGTGGAATATGATGTAAATCCATTAGAATCATGTTGTAAATTACTTGTAATTATTGTATGACTTGTAATTAAGCTTAGAAAAAATCAGGACCACTTAAATCGAATATTTAAGCACTTTAATGGCATTTTCCAAAATTCATTACAGTTTGTTTTTGGGTCAAGTTACAAACTCGACCGATCCCTTGATGGATTTTGAGAATGTCATGGTTCGATCGAGTTTACCACTCACAGAACTCGATCAGTCCCTATACTGGACAAAACTGATTTCAGTAATCGATCGAGTTTCATCCAAGACAAATTTGACCGATTGTTCAAATCTGGTTTGTCATATAGTGCAATCGGTCGAGTTACTTTTATTGAAACTTGACCGATCGCACTGTACGGAAATGTGCAGAAAAGTATTTCTAACCGTTAAGAGTGTTGCAAAACTCAAAAAAAATATCCATTGCAACACCCCAAACGGCTAGTATCCGTCCTTAAGTGTTCCCAAAGGCTAGTGGGCATCCCCAACTATAAATAAGACCCCTTGGGCTTCATCTCATGGTTAGCCAAGCACTATGAAGGTCCTTATTCTATAGTTGAGTGCATCCTACAGCCTCCTCTCTCTCTCTAAGCTTAACCACTTGCATCATCCATTAGAGTGAGTAGGAGATTTGTAAGAGAGCTAATCCTACATGTATATCTAGTGAGGCTCTCACTTCCACCACCTCCCAATCTCTCTTTTCTACCGTGAAGATGAAGATGAAGGTTCTCTCTCTTGGCTAAGAGAGGTGAAGAAGAACAAGGGAAGGTGTCCCTTGGTGAAATTTTTTCCTTGGCGAAGGTGAAGTCAAAGGCGGAAGATTCAAGAAGAGTGGGTAATTCCTCAAAGACTGAAGATTTATGCAAGAGTGGGTAAGTCCTTAATGAAGGTCGAAGACTCGTTGCAAAGTAGGTAAGTCCTTGGTGAGGTAGAAGACTCTTGGTTGGATAGGTAAGTCCTTTGGTAGGTCGTTGGCTCCCTTCTCAAAGGGAAAGTTGGGTAACCCTGTCCCGAAAAAGGTAGGTCATGTATTATAAGTCTAATGATGGAATATAAGAGTGCAATGGTTAAGAAATCCTAGAGGTTGACCTCTCAAGGTAGTGGACTGACTTACTCCTAGTTTGGAGTATGGAACCACTCTAAAATAGTTGGTTCAAGTGCTTGTTTCAATCTCTCTCATCTTGCTATGTATGTTTGGTTGCACATCAAATTTCCCATATTAGCAACCTTATCTTATGAAATATCTTAAAGGTCTAATGAATTTTGTTTAAGTGAATTCAGCTCTATTCACCCCCCTAGAGCAAATCGCCCATCCAACAAAAGATTCATCTTTTCCTTGCTTGGGAGCTTCTGATTTGACATATGAAGATGCTTGAAGAACTGATCCGGACACGTCCTTAGAAGACGTCACCACCACCGATTGAATTGCAAACCCTAATGGTGACAAGCCGAGACAGCGTGTTTGAGTTTCAAATATATTTGAACAGACTTCTGCCATGTGTTGTACGGGTGGGCACCCAGGCGGCCCAAGCCCACGCCCAATGTGGGCGTCCAGAAGATACTTGTTGCGGGTAGGTGTACTAGGCGTGTAGGCAGGTAGGCGTCCGCCTAGGCAGGCCAAGCGGTTCACCTAGGCGTTGGCCCATTAAGGCCTAAATAAAACTTTTACTGAAAAAGCCACAACAAAAAAAAATTAAATATAAAATGAAAACTAAAGTTTCCAAATTAAGAAAACCTAAACATCTATATAATCAACCCTACAGTAATCGACATATCATGCCCAGATCGTTGAGTTTCTCTGTGCATCAACCGTGGACACAGACAGTCACAAGCCAAAACAGCCACCTCCCGCGGAAAGAGTTGTGTCGCACGCACAACAGGATCAAAGGTACGCTTCATCCCCCGTTGTCTCCCCTCTCCTCCCTTCGTTCCCCTCTTTCCGGTCCTTTGTTCCTGATTGTCCCTTTTATTTGTTTGTTTTCTGGAAACGGCAACAAGCAAGCATCTGGGCTACGTCAACGTCTGCTTCCGTCAAAAGTGCGGCACCAATGGGAGCACAATCCAGTGTTTGCCAACCCTTCTTAACACGTATGTATGTTGTCCTCCCTACCCTTCTTCCCTTTCCTTTTCTAAATTTATATTAATTGATGAGAAATTTGAATGACTGACAAAAGTTCATCCTGAAAGTTAAGTATAACCAAGTCATGCAGGAGAAACCATCAATGAAAGACGAAAAATATTAAAAGCAAATATAACTTGGCTCTTCAACAGGATCTCAAACATCACTATGAATAAGATCAAAAGGACACTTAGACGTTTCACAGTGGGACTCCGAAACGAAATGCAATGATGCTTGCCTAATTGACATGACTAACACTAACAACTTTATTGATGTTAATCCTGGAAACAAGCTTTTGAAGACTCTGCAGAGACGGATGCCCATAGCGACAATACCATTGCAAGGGAGAGCAGCTGAAAACGGTGGATGTGATAGATGGAATGCGGCGAGCTAGGCGGCCACCTTCGAAGAAGTAGATCAACTTTCCTAGATCCCCCACCAATCAGATGGTGCTTGTACAATCCCACAAGCCTAGACTCTCATGATAGATCCATCGGCAAGTGTCACAGAAGAATGTGTGATATACGAGTCTGAAGAGAGAAGCATAGAACGTATACCTGTCATATACTCAGAGGCCCCACAATCCACTACCCATGTAGAAAACGAATGGGACGCAACAAGCGTAGTCGCCTAGTAACTTGTACAATGAAGAAGACAGACATACTCCTTGGAGATCATAACATCTGATTGCACTTGTTTGGAAGCTCCAGATATAGATGCTCCCAACGAAGTACTTGTACAATGTGAAGCACCAATAGGGGGTTGACTATGCTTAGAATAGCACTTTTCTTGTGTATGTCCAAGTTCCCCACATAATGTACATTTGTCTTTAGGACAATAGCCTCGTCCTCAACCAGCACCTCGCCCAGTTCCTTTAGCGCCAAAAACAAGAGAGGCATGATTCTCTCAGTGTTTTCCTCATAAAGTCACATAAACAGACTCAAAGGAAGATTCTTGAATCCTCACAAAGGCGTCATCAAGGTTTGGTAGTTTATCTATGGCAAGGATAACACTCCTAGCTGAAGCATAGACAGGATTTAACCTAGATGGAAATCTTTCTATTACGAGATCATCTCTATCTTCCATCTAATCACTAGTCTTCAGCGATCGGTAGATACTGAGTTTCTGGGAGATAGATTGTATAGCACCAACGTAATCCTCTAGAGAGTGGCTATCTTGTCTTTTTGCAAAGAGACGGTCATAAGCAGTATAGAGACAAAGAGCATTCTTCTCGTGAGATAAGTGTTTCTTTGCAGCTTCCTAGATTTGTTTGGTTGTAGAGTAGAACATAAATTTGAAAGCAATCTGGGGCTCCATGATACTCTATAACCAAGACTTTACCAATCCATTGTATTTCTGCCAAGCAGAGTAGCCTTTGCTACTTTCATCATGAGGCTCTAACTCAATGATATCCACCTTCACTCGAGATTCAAAAACGGAGTATATAGCATTCATCCAGAGGAGATAATTCTGTGAAGTAAGTTTCACAAAAGTTATCTAAGATTGATCATTGTAGACAATTGTAGCAGAAGCAGCTGGTTTTTTGTCTACCATAGTGAGATTGCATCAAGAAAACAACAACGTTTGAGGCAGGCTGTCAGCAACATGCCGTGTTGAAGTGTCTGTATGTTGTGTCAGTTGGCAAAGACAGAAGACAGACCTTCTGACTCTCTTTGATATGTCATGTTAAGCTCTTGCCACGTCGTGTTAGTTGGCAACAACAGGAGACAGACTTTCTAACATGGTACTAAACATCCTCGACATCTGGCGATATATCCTCGATGATACATATGTCTACGTCTGTCGACGTCGAAACCTAGTAAACTTCCTCGACATCGATGTTGCCTACTTGTTGACATGTGTCAATGAATTCAGCCTACTTGGTGATGAAATTGACTTAGCTAGCTCAAAGCCTCCCATCTTTTCGATGATCTTTGTAGTTATTATTGTTGCACACATAGTGAAGGCATAAAGAACTTGTAGGAAACCATTCTTCACATTGAGATGACTATTTCTTTGGTTTCTAACTAGAGAGTAATGTTAAGTTTATTCCTCTATTAGATTTCCACAAGTTTTGCAAAATTTGGTGTAGACCTAATAAAATTTCACCTCTGTTACTTTTTCCCCTCTTGACAAATTGATGTATTTGAAAATAAGCTCATGTTTTTTAATTCTAGAATGTGATCCAATTGGGATCTATGTACATACATAGCACATATATAGAACAAATCTAAGTTCTAAACATTTCATATAGAAGATTATAGACGGGTATGTGTTTACTAAAAATTTGATGTTTTATGTCGAATTCCCTCTCAATCTCATTATTTTTTAGCTTATTTTGCGTCGAAGTGTTAGCCCAAAACTTCCTCAAAGTTTCCTTACATGTTCCACAAACTTCCACTTTCTTGCCTGTCGAAGTTGACACTAAGATGTCTTATACATTTGCACGTGACTGTATTTTTCTTTATATGTAAACATGTATGAATGACTATATACAGACATATATTTAGTTTTTAAGATAGATTTGATGAAATCTATGAAATTTCATCATGAAATCACTATTTGAGCTTAATTTTTGTCAAAGATGTGTCAAAGTTTGGTTGTAAAAATCGTCGAAGTTTCCTCGATGTTTCCACAAACTTCCACTTCCACACTTGTCAAAGTCAACTCGAAGTCGAAGTTCTGTTCCATGCTTTCTAAATCTCTTTGACATGTCGTGTACCCATCAGAGGCATAAACTTCAAAATTTGTCAACACATCATATGTCTGTAGGAGGTGTAAACTCCAGTAGTCTTTAACACGTCGTGTAACTTGCAATCTAAGAAAAACATGCGTAGTCATAACAAACTTTGGACTGCAACTTGTTGTGTTGCTTGGACAACACGTCATGTCAGCAACGGCTGATGCAAATCTGGACAAAAATTGGCTCTGTCAGAGAAGTAAAAGACATCGGGAAGACATGTCGGCAATGGGTCGGATTTTTTCCAACCCGACCCAAATCCAACTCGACCCGCATATTGCAGACCCAAACCCAAACCCAACCCGAATTTCATGGGTCCCATAATAAAAAATTTGCCCCGACCCAAAGCTCACCCAACCCAACCCTGGCCTACCCGACCCGACCTATTATAATGATTTTCTGGTGCATGATGTGTTGTTGATGCAACAGACAATGACACAATTATATGATTAATATTCATGTCCGTACTGTTGTATGATGTGTTATTGCCACATATAGAGAACAACGCAACAAAAGTTAGTTACAAAACCACGAATACCATTTACAAGCTACAGAAAAACATCGTTGATCAGTTTCTTGATCAAGCATTTTTATTACAAGCTACAGGAAAACATTGCTGATTAGTTTTCCTGATCATACAGATTCCATTACAAGTTCATGTGTCACAAAACTTAAAACACCAGACTCCCATAAGTGAGATTGTGCACCCAAATACTTGCGTGCATATTCCGTCACAGTGAATGGCAATCATCAGCTAGTAGTTTCACGGTCAGAATATTAGGGGGAAAAGGGGGTGATGAGTTCCGGCATGATTGGGGAGAGGACTGATACAGGAACGGAAGAGAGGGAGTGTCCGATCAGGGGTTGTGACTAGCAAGCCGTCGACGAGGGGGGTCGCGGGTTTGTGCTGCTGCAGGGCTGTCGTCAAGGACCGAAACCCTTTGATGGAATGGACCATTGTAGCGGCGGAGAAGTGGGTAGGTGGTCGCGTGGCTCCGGGTGCCGGTATGCTATTGGGAAGGTAGAGCAGCGTGGATCAAGCTTGTAGAAAGGAAGATGGGGTTTGGGAGAAAGGCATATTAGGGGAGAAAGGAGGAAAGTGAGTTGAGTTGGAACTCACTAGATTTGGAGCACAAAAAAGCCCCTTGCAGCGCCTGCGTTCGACTCCCCTTCTAGGCAGGGAGAGCTTCGGTGGACGGCTGAACGGCAATGATAGCGACCAAGTACCGTTGAGTCAGCAGAAGGTGCGAATGGAGGCGAAAGCTTCGACAGAAGGCGCGAGGCGAGGCGAGAGCTTCGACCGAAGGCGCGACTGAAGGCGGCTATGGGAGGCGGCGACTAGGATTTTTCGTCACCCTCTCTCAAATTTCCACTGGTAGGCAGCAGCTGCACGAGGAGACGGGTCCCCGGAGAGTGACCGAGTGAGAGTGAGGGTCTATGAGACGCGCTCGACTCACGCCCAAATTGGGCTACGGCCCACCCGTAAAAATTGGATGTGACCCGACCACCACCGAAATTGCATCCTCCGCCCATTGGGCTCAGCCGGCTCCGCCCATTCACCCAATTAGACCCATATTCTTGGGTCGGGTTGGGTCGGGACGGGTCGGGTCAAATTGCCATTCCTAACTGTCGGGGAGGAAGATAACCCCGACAAGATGCATCAGGGGCGTGACGGGGATTACTACTGTCACTTGTATCAATAGATGATGTGAATATGACGGACGCATCAACAATCCCTAAATGACATAGGCACTCATCCACATATGGGGACTAAGTGGAGAGGAAAGAAGACAAGAAGGGAGTTGTTCCTCCTCTCTACGGGATAGAACGAGCAGATCTCCTCCTCTCCTTCAAGCAGTCATCGTGCTTTGATGGAGTGGGAGAGAAACTTACCGGCAAGAACCTAAGCTGGCGACAATCGTGATGGCGATGATGGGCGCAACGAAGAGGAGACAGAGAGAGAGAGAGGGAGGAGGGAGAGGACGGCGACTAGGGTTTTACAGCAGAGGACTTGCTCTAATACCATGTGAAACTATTGGACAAAGAAATACCCGGCTATAGTGGGTTCTCCTTTATTATATAGGTGTGAACATTTACTAATAGACCCAACAGACAAAGGAAATAAGAAAGAGGTTCATAAGTAGAAACTATTTTTTAACAGTATAATTATATATCGATATATGTAATGGATATCAAATGTATATATGCATATATAGGTAATATTTTTGTGTATATATACACACAAGTCGGCCAAACAAGTTTCAACCAACCAAAAAAATATACACACAAATTTATTGCTCCGTTTTCCAAACTTTTACCCAATAAGTGACATCTATTTAAGGCAGGTATTGGGGTACCAGGGCATCAAAGAGAGAATTCCACTTCGACACTACATATGAACACTTTTCATGCGTAATAGTTGGTTGCTATTCCATGAATTATACAATGTCCATATGCATGTCTAATATGAGGCAGCTTAGTGAGGAAATAATAAACACCCAAATGAGGAAAACTCACTTAGGACCTTGTACATATGACGAAAGGCTCGACATGACACATAGGAAACCAAGGATGATATGCACACTATTGGTGAAGCCACAATACCAATCAGAAAATCCAAAATAATTCGACTAGGGTAGTATAGAACTTGAGATCTTCTAGTAAAGAATATGTACGATCAACATCGAATACATCCTTGTTGGGTAATAATGTTGTCTACATCACACCCTTGCAAGGTATTAATTAGTATTTAGCATGGACTAATGGATGTCAATAACATAAAACTCCTACTATATCCATTGCTAAGATTCAGAACTGCAAGGACTAAATCATGTTAAACTCTAGGAACACCAGCAGAAGCATGATTCAAAGTGACAGAACTTGAG
This sequence comes from Alisma plantago-aquatica, assembly GCA_963693085.1. NCBI lineage: Eukaryota > Viridiplantae > Streptophyta > Magnoliopsida > Alismatales > Alismataceae > Alisma > Alisma plantago-aquatica. Next base: position 1,052,676,443 of record OY856413.1, on the reverse strand, counting down.
ATATGCACACTATTGGTAAAAGCCACTACCAATCAGAAAATCCAGAAAAATCGAGTAAGGCAGTACAAAACTTGAGATCTTCTAGTAAAGAATATGTATGATCAACATTGAATACATCCTTGTGGGCTAATAATGTTGTCTACATCACACCCTTGTCGTCTATTAATTAGTATTTAGCATGGAATAATGGATGTCAATAACAAAAAACTCTTGCTATATCCATTGCTAAGATTCAGAACTGCAAGGACAGAATCATGATATAACTCTACGAACACCAGCAGAAGCATGATTCAAAGTGATAGCCTTCACATACAGAACATATGCAGACATGGATAAATTATCCTAGCTAAGAACCTAAGACATTGAAGCTCCAATTAAATGGAAGAGCTTCAAAGATATCTCTAAAAACAGCCAAAACCTCCCTCAGGGAGATGTAGCACGATCTAGCTTAAATCAAGTTGGAGCCCCCAACACGAGATCTTGTGGTTGACAATCAGTTGTTTGAGTTCTTCACAAGTCGATTTAGAGGCAGCATGAACCCATCAACCATAATGCATATAAGACAATAAATTGAGTTTATCGCAGCAGGTAATTTGTGGCAGTGCATCCGACATGGTGAGTTGGTGCTATGAGAACCTGACTACTAATAATCTTCTGGGTTTTGCTGTTAGAATTGACTTAGTTACATAATTGGATGATACTGACGCCAAAGAGAGCAAAACAAAAATCATAAAGACAAAGGAAAAACTGTATAATTACAGCTACCATAGTTGTTGAGTCGGGCGACTAGTTGCCGTCTAGTCCAGTGGCAGAGCCAGCCCCCTTATAAAGGGGGGCACTTGAAAAATAATGTTATGTATTTATATGAGATCGACATTATTTTTGTTTTAAATCAGATGTAAATAGGATTTGAATAATCACCATGAGACAAATGGAGTGCGGACATGTCTCAAAGACATGACATTGACCAATTTACTTAGATCTGGTTAAAAAAATAGACGAGTCATACATAAATAAAAGACGGGGTTGGAGACATATGATGGGGTTGGAGACATATCTCATCACTTTGTGGAATATTTATTTTAGATCTTATTCAAATAATCTTCGGCGTATATAGTTTATTGCATATTACTATGTATATTATAACATTCTACATACATTTAGGATTTTTTTATATTTAAGATTAGTTTAAAATGACGGCCATTTGTATTGAAAATATTTAATTTCTTTGTATAAGACCAACTGTTCCTTTATATTAATTCTACATATTTGAAAAACCACATAAATTTAATGTTCAATATTAATTGTGTGGATTATAATTTAGTTTTCATGTTCACGCAAATAATTTCCTACATGATGAGTTTGACAAGCAAGTAACTATAAACATAAAGTTAAGAAATGAATATATGTGGTACCATGTGGCAATTACTATTATTATATATAAATCAAGAAATCCAATACTATAATAGTTTAAAGTTAAATAAAGATACTTATGATGGTATTAAACTTATCTATAAATTTTACCTAATAAAGTAATAGATCTTATGACAATTCATTGTTCACTAAGTTCTAAAGACAGTTATATCTATGTTGCATTGGAAAATACAAAAATATCAAAATTCATTATCCTTGATATTAAGATGAAATAATCTTTATAATTTAGAGAAATAAAATTTGCATAACTTGTGAATAGAAGCATAATTGTAAGGGTTCTTTCATGATGACACATGATATTATATTATTTTAACAAATATTTATTGATGTATAAAACTTCAAAACAATACACATATTTTGTTAAAAAATATTAACAAATTTATCGTGACACCATGTACTACTAAAAAACTATCATATTTCATTTGACTTTATCTTTAATAGCATGCATTACACCTATGATAGAAAATAATCAGCATACACCATTTGCACAAGTAAAAGATACACACATAAAACAATTTACTTGCTATGTTTGTTATACATTTAATTATAACAAAATTTGATATCTCATGGATTATACCATTAATTATAAATATCAATTTTCTTTCTCTCCTTTACCTATGTACATAGATATCAATTTTCTTTCACCTCATTACCGATGTACTTTCTGTATTTGTTACACACTTAATTATTTATATATTATATAAAATATTTGGTATTTTATAAAGTATATAATTGACAAAAAATATCTATTTTCATTTTCTCAGTATCCATACAACTACATACTTGCTATGTTTGTTATATTTTTAATTATTTATATATGATATAAAAATATTTGACATTTAATAAAGAATACTATTAGTTACAGATATCTATTTTTTATATAATCACTATATAAATAGGTGTAAAATAACAGTTAATAAGTTGACATTATGCATGTCTTTTTGATACATTTGTTAATATGTTTAATAAAGAACAATATATTAAGTATGGAAAATTGAGATATACTTATAAAATAAAGAAACATATCCTATTTTGATGTATTTTTATTTATGATTCTTTACCTAAAATCGTATTAGTAATGACATTATTTATGGAAGAGAGTTTATATACTTTGAAAATAGGTTAATTAGCGTGGGAAGGAGATAAAACATAAAAATTAATATTAACTTTGATACCATGTAATATACATAATATATATATGTTCAAAAATTTTCAAAATTGGAGGGGGGGCACTTGCCCCCCCCTCCCGCCGCCACTGGACTAGTCGTCGACTGGTCGGCTGGTCGCCAAAGGGGTGCCTGCCTAGCCAGCCACCCATAAATGGGCTTCGGCTTGGCATCTACCTAGGCTGACTGGTCAGGCTACTAATCTTCTGGGTGGTGGCTTAGGTGTGGTTCGGCTGGTGTCGAGCCACGTAGTTAATTTTATTTCATTGCAACTTTTAGATGTTACATGTTGAGAATGACATTTTTGTTATTTAAATACAATCTAACCAGTATACTATTTTTTTTGCTTTGTCACTTCACAATATTGCATATTGATGGCAATATATCTTGTTATATTAGACAAAATTGTTTGGCTTTTACATTAGATGTCTGGAATATTCTCCATTACAAGTCTAAATATTATCTCTACTCTCTACACTTTTAGTGTATATAACCCTTATTTCAGTTGCAGAAATTCAATCATTCACTAGTTTCAACTTTAGAGTACTAAACTCAATATTAGTATGCCATCTTTAGAGTACCTAGCCTTTTTTAGCTAATAAGTATTTGTTGAATACAAATATATTATGACTCATTTGATGTTTTAGGACATTCTTTTACAAATTTGTAGTATTATATATTCTATATACATGCATATACTACAGAGCATATATATAATATTAATTTATATGTATAAAATTACCTATGGCTGAGCACTCGACTAGTCAGCCTGGTCGCCCAAGCAAGTAGGGTCACTGACTGGACACCTTGACAACTATGATGGTTACAACCACTGCCACAAGACTATTCGAACACAGAGATCCTGCAACAATATCAAATTACAGAAGAAATGGGAAATTGACCCATTGGCTTGCACCTGATACCATGTGAGAATCAGGGAATAAGCTGAACGCCTTTGAGTCACCAAAGTGATGTCAACACCTTGTAGTACATATAGCTACTAACATCATAATGTTCTACTTCACTATTGATATATATTATAGAAAATGCCACCAGCTCTGACAGGATCCTAATTACCACGTACAGAAATTCTGGATCCAAATCCAAACACAGAGAACAGTAACTGCAGATGAAAAGGTATGTCAATGTTGAATAAGGTTTTAGCAATGGGCACTCTGAGGACGGGTTCCACGGATTCTAACTGGTATGTCCCTGAATGAAAACTCTAATAAAGGCATTTCGTCTAAACTACGAAAAATTAAGGTTGCACTCACGACCAATGGACTAAATTCATTTCTGCATCTGCGGTGTCAAAGCAACCGTTCTCTTCGTAACTTCGCTTATCAAGAATATTCACAGAGCATACTGCAAAATGCAATCATCGATCCTGAGCTTCGATTCAAATTTTACAATACCTTGCTTTCGCCAGCCGCAGTCTGTTCCTTTTGTGCCAATCTCTCAGCTTTGATCTGCACCAAATCCAAGCAGCCGATCAACAGCAATATATAGTGTTGTCCCATTGCTGACTGAAACGAGGAAAGGAAAAATTATGCATACTCCTGTCAGGGATGAGAAGACTGTCTCACCTGTGGGGTATAGGGGAACAGGAACACGACCGCGAGCACGGGCTTGGGCACCATGTCAAGGAGCTCGTTGTCCAGCCCATATACATCGTAAAGCTCTACCTCATCCTCCCGTAGGCCGAGCCCCCACAAGTACTACAGTAAGCAAACAGGAATCAGAAAAACCTAACTGGATACACACATGCATGCAGCGTGAAGAGCGGGCACAACTGCGGCGGAGAATCTGCCACCGATCATGACGAAGAGAAACAAATGACGGCACGGAATAAATGAGATTCAGGCACCTGGTTCATCACATCTGGATTCGCTTCCAGAGGAACCCATTTCTTCTTTGACGCTGAGGCGACTTCGGTGGCCATTTCGAGCTCTCGTGAGCTTCGGCAGGAAGCAGGAAGACGGAAGAGTAGGAGTCGTGATCAGAAGATTTTGGTAGGGGAGAGGGAAGGTAAATGGGAGGTTTTGAGTCGGTTTGTTCGTTGCTTGCGCCGCAAAACAAGAACCGGAATCGTCCGTGCTCTTTTTTTTGTTCTCGTGTCCCGAAATAAACGGGAAACGAGCAACAAATAATTTGAAGTGAAACTTTTCTTTTAAAAAAAAGCTAGTTATATTACCTCGAGCAACAAATAATTTGAAGTGAAACTTTTCTTTACTTATATTATATTACCTCGAGCAACAAATAATTTGAAGTGAAACTTTTCTTTAAAAAAAAGCTAGTTATATTACCTCGAGAAAATTTGTTGAAGGTATTATATGACCTCGAGATATATAAACAACTGAATCAGTTGAACTGATGGCATACGCTTTACCAACAAAAGTCCAAAACATGTAGTTGGGACCAAGTTAATCAAAGTTTGATCCATTACTAGTTTGAGTTCCTTTAACAAGGCACCTAAATTGAACTGGTCTCATTTTCAATATTACGTATAAAGCAAATAGTATATAAAAAATAGTTAAATCCATACTAAAACTTTTGATAGTAGGTTTGAGTTGGTCTGAACCACGGTATTACGAAATCTCAACACGGGACCGTTATACTGATTTTATCCAAATGTCCTACTTGTTCAACTTGAATCAGATTAATGTGTGTGGCACAATCGGACAAGTGTGAATCTGCGACTGCATCCCATACCAAACATGGGCCTAAAAAAAACATTGGATAAGGGGTAGACATGTCGAATAGAATAATACTATACCTGATATCCAAATTTGAAGAAAAAAATTATCCGGTATGATATCTGACGGTCGTCATATGTCAACATCTGCATCCAATCCGAACGGATAATATCCAAATTCAGATAAATATCTGATCTGAACCTAAAATTATACATTTAATGTTAATAAATATATTATATATAGAAAATATTGATATCATATTAAATATATATGATAGTGTCTATATTTTCATACTTTATACATAAATAATATATATTTAATAATACTATGTATTTGTTGAATTCATATTTTTTTGGAACCGATACAACAATATTTGATATCCGATCTGAAATTTTCGTATCAGAATTTCGATTTCCAAAATTCAATCAGAATTATGCGGTTGTCAAAAAAAAATCAAAATTTCGGATTGAAATCTGGATCGAATGTGTGGATTTTAGAAATCTATTTATAGGTCTAATAAGGAGCAAACATAAACAAAGACAACACCTACAAGAAAATAGAGAAAATGGTCTCCCCAATAACTAAATAAGTATCAATGAAGGTGTTTTCCCTTGAGTTGTGTTTGGTACGTGGTGAAAAAGTTGATGGTGATTGGGACGATAGCGATGATGGAGGAGGAGACAGTGATGGTGATGGGAAATTGTTAAAATGTGTTGTTTGGTAACATGTGCATGGTGAAAGGAATAGGGATGGAAAAAAAATAAAAATGATGTTTGTTACATGGTTATATATAAGGTGAGGAAAATTGTTTATAAAAAACATCTTATACAAGTAAAAATCATATTTATTAAAATATTTTTTTATATATGTCTAAATAAACAGTGGAGTCTTGAAAGAAACTTCTTTCACCATAATCCTCCATATTCTTCCATGGTGAAAAAATACCATATTCTACTATGGATTCTCTGTGATCCTCTGTTATTATGGCAAACAAACTCCACTTATATTTCACCATCATTTCCCTCTACATGATTCACGATGTAACAACATTTAGTAGACGTCCACTAAAAAAAAGTTAAACAATATGTAAAGCTCCTCGGGGCAAGGGTGGTTCAACGGCTTTGGTATAGAGCATCAATAGCTCGTGGAAAGCTAGTATCAGGATCATCGACATCATTGTGTTTGGGGGGAAGGTCATTGGGGGATCTTGGCAAGTGGCAACATTTAAAATTGGAGGCCTCTCTTTAGGCAAGAAGGTGGACATGTGACGTGCCTAAACCTTAATGAATTGAGCTTGCATCGCTTGAGGTTTGAAAATATGTAGCCAGTAGTTATATGCAACAGGAATACTAGCAAGTAGCAATTACTTAGAAGATATTGTCAAATTTGGAGTGTTGTTTATTCTAGCAAAATACGGAAGTGAGTTATTATCACAGAGGCTCTTACTTTACACTACCGATAATAAAGTAACGAAACTTCAAATCATTTTGAAATTTCAAGGTTTCCTCAAAAATATGAGCTCCATTTCATATTTTTTTGGAGTTTGGTAAGTATATTTATACTCCTCATGAAAACAAAAATTAATAAAGTAGGGGAATAGCTTGATTGAAAAAGGGTTGAACGTCTACATAAATGTTTTCAAAAAGGCATGATTTTATAGACGACCAATCTTTTTTTCTATGGCAATCCCCAATCATCTAAAAAAAATTAAAATAGGTTGATGATGACAACATCACATTCCTATTTGTGATATGTAGAATGTGTTGTAAGAGAGAAATAGAAAAGTATGAGTTTGGTTTTACAATAACACTATGTCATTTTCATATTTTTGAGTATAGTAAAAATAATTTGTGTGTTTAGGTAATTATGACTATGTTATCCTAGTGTGAGAATGATTGTGATTGGACTTCAACATTATTAAAAATTTGGTTCTTCTTAATTATCTATCCTCCCACAAAAAAATGTTCAGTCTAATCAATATGGTTGCCAAGTGAATGAGATAGTGATGAGTGCTAATTTAAATGCTAGAAGAATCAGATATGGATATGCGAACGAACTTCAAAACTAGAACAAATTCAGCGATGAACTTTGGTCATAATTATAGTCATCAAAATCTAATTGTAAGACGCTAAATGTCATTTTATGTTCATGGGCCTAATTTTTTGGCCCACTAGGGTTATGCCACGCTTCCTAATACCTGCCTCGTCTCTTTATATAGGAAGGGAGTTAGTCTTGTATCTAATAAGAAACGTCTTTTTAGCCCCCATCTTATTTTCTATATAGTATCAGAGCAACAATTAGGGAGAAAAAAAAGAGCCTCCGCTAGTAGGTGATCGTCGTTCTTCTTGGTTTAACCACCCACTAGTCTATGGTCATCTCTGATGCATGTGTTTTTAGTCGCTTTTATAGGCTCATTTTCCTTTATTTTTCATGTGTAGTTTGGACATTTATATGACCTATTATGCATGGAATGTCATAGCTAGCCTATGTTTCCTTGTTTGTATCAAATTATATGATTTCAATCATTTTTACTAGCATTTTATGCATTTCGAGCACTTCTGATGCTTTATGTATTTTCCGGTACAAGACAGATCGACACAGCTCGGTACTACTGACACCACAAAAGTCAGTGGCACCGACTTGACCTCAGAGAGCTACCTGAAAACAACCCAGATCTTGGTGCTACCGACCCAAGAAGTTAGTGCCACCGAGATGCCATCAGAGAGCCTCGCATGAATCAAGAAAACCTAGTGCTATCGACCCTAACATCAGAGAGGCGGCTTGAATTCGCAAGAAGTCGGTGCCACTGAGACATTGTCGATGGTATCGACGGGATTGGGATCGGGTGACCTAACTTAAGTAACTCCGTACCACTGACACATCAAGTCGGTACCACCGAGTCTGCCCGATCAGGCCAACCGTAGAATTGCTTCCAATCCAATGGTGGACAAAATTTCACACCCTAAGTCATGCCTATGACTTAGGGGGACAACGGCCAGACCTAAAGACGAGCCTGTTTTCATTATACAGTGACCGGAGAGAAAGAAGAGAAGGACGGAGGACCAAAAACTTCACTGGGAGTGATCTGAGCACCTACGGAGGACATTTCTGCTACTGGAAGACAACATACCGCATGTAGTACGGAGGGGATTGTCTGGACAGCCAAAGATCTAGGGGTTACCTTAGTTTTTACTATGTTCTCGATGTTTTTATTCTTCCCTTCTGTGTGTTTTGTCATAAAAATCATGCAAGGCTAAAAACCTTTGTTCTTTAGGACCCGGGAGTAGCCTGAATATACATTGCAGTTGATTTCTATGCATTAATATCAATTTATCTTTCGTTCCTGGATATAATTCTATGGATGTTGCTTGTTCTATTATGCTTGACCACCATGAATGGATTAATAGACACTTAATCAACTCGGGAGAGGGATTAAGGGTTGAAAAACATAGAATTACTCGTTTATTGTACCCTTTGGGAAAAGCGGTGAATAGATGAGGGGAGAAACCCAGAGTATTGATGTAAAGCACCTAACTAATAAAATCAATAACCGTGGGAGTGGGATTGGCATTAGTATAGGTAGTGAATTACACTACGAAAGCATGTAATTCTGGCTACAGCCTCCTTATCCAGGAATTGAGATAATAGGTATTAGTATGTAGGATAGACTATAAGTGATTTCTGTGGCAAAACCATCGTCCTAAGGAACTCATTCTCTTTAAAATTTACTCAATTCATTTAATTTGTTTGCTTTAGTATTAATTTAGCAATTCAACCCAACTCAAACAACCATCATCAGCTTAGTTGATCGATTTGTAGTTAGTTGTAGTTTATGGAGAAACGCTTCCACGTGTTCGACTCTAGCCTCACATGTCCATTATTACTGTGATATGTTCAGTTACATTTTGCACACGATAGACAACGCATCAAGTTTTTGGCACTTTTGTTGAGGAAGCGTCAACATCCAGTATTATGAGTGTTGCAGTCGGCCACTCTAGGCCAATTATTTATTTATTTATTATTCAAACTGAATCCTAATAATCTCTTCATTCGAATATAATCTTTTGACGCAGACATTCATTCTTTTTGTTTCAGGGGTACACTAGTGCATGGTGTGAACGAGAGCTCTAAACTATGGTAAACCATCTTCACCAAGTTTTGGGCAAGTAGAGTTCTTGCACGGAGAACGAGTGCAGGGCAGACATGTAGACAGGTTCAGCAGAACGCTTTCACCGAATCCTCTTGTGTTAGAAGAAATAGAGGCATTTGTAGCACCTAAACTGAGAGAAATGGGGGACAAAGTAGAGGAACCGAAAGAGCAAAATATGGGAGAAAATTAAAGCTTCATCGTCTACGGCCCAGAAAGGGCCCATTAAAAGACAAGCTATAAATGTGGGCAGCTGCAAGATAGAGCCTGGACTCAATGCTCTAGTTAAGGCCCAGCAGGCGTTCCATGGTCATCCTTCTGAAGATCCGGTGAAACACATCAGAAATTTCATACATAGTTGTGACATGGTAAAAATAGACAGGATCCCAGCTAGCACAATCTACCTCAAGTTGTTTTCATCCTCACTTGCAGATGGGGCAAAGTCATGGTTCAATAATTTAGATGATGAGATCATAGAGTCGTGGGACCAGATGATTGATGCGTTCTTTGAGTGCTACTTTCCTCCACATAAGACTAATGATCTAGCAAGAAGATTCACAACTTCAGGTAGCAAGCTGATGAGTCGTATTCTGAGGCATGGGAGAGATTCCAGAACATGCTTAGGAAAGTACCTCATCATGGCATTGATCTGCAGGGACATGCCAAGATCTTTTACTATGGTCTGCACAAAGGGTAGCAAACAACTCTTGACAACACAGGAGCATGGTTCTTTCTGAATAATAAGCAAGCTCGTTGCTTAGAGATTCTCAAGAACATGTCAAAGAATCAATCATGGGGAGAAGAAAGAGAGACGCCATCCACAATAAAGAGTGTCAGTGAATCTAAAGTAAGATCTGCCTTGAATGAGAAGTTGGATCTCATTGCTAAGTCACTATGTGCTCCAGATAGAGGCCCTAATGAAGAAGAGGAAGAAAAGTGCAAATATGTGCACCAGGGTCAGTACAGCAATAATGATTATTCATGGAGGAAAGACCCCAAGTTCTCATGGAAGGACCCCAATAACTTCCAACAAGATCCTTCTCAAGCACAGTAGCAGCCACCAAGACCATAGCAGTTCGGTGGTCAAGCCCAATACACACTGGAACATCAGAAGATTGATAAGAGCAAGCAGATGCTAGGCAAGTTGGTAAGTCAGAATGAGCTGCATATTGCACAGACACAGAGGGACTTGCAGAATCAGGGGGCACACATTCACAGTATCGAGATACAGATTTCCCATACTGCAGCGGATGTGAATGCTTTGAAGCAGCCGATGCAGTAGGGTTTTCTATAGAACACAAATGTACCTTTCAAAAACCAACAGGAGAAAGCAGTTCTACTCCGTAGTGGTAGAAAGATACTGAATGGAGCACCACAGAATGCAGTGACAGAAGATGTAGACACTCAATCTATCCAGTGGAAGTAGAAGAAGTAGACACTACAGACCAAGAGAAGACCACAGAGGAACAAGCTGATGAGGCAGGAGGCAATAAGACTCGAGCATACATTCCTCCTCACCAGAGGGCACCTATGATTCCGGTGCCATTTCCAAACAGTTTGAAGGCTACAAAGATGGATAGGCAGTTCAAGAAGTTTCTAGACAGCTTTCAGAAACTATCAATGGACATACCTTTGATTGATGCAATTGAACAAATACCATCTTACGGGAATTCTTGAAATATATCATTACTAAGAAGAGGAAGATCCCAGAATCTGACGTGGTGGTGCTTAAAGAACAAGTCAATGCTTTTATTTTGGGCACACTACCACCCAAAAGATAGGATCCCGGTTGTTTTAATATCACGTGCTTGATTGGGAAGATAAAATTTAGAGAAGCTTTGTGTGATTCAGGAGCAAGTATCAATCTGATGCCCCTATCTACTTTCAAGAAGCTTGGACTCAAAGAAACTACATCGAGCAACATGACAATCCAGTTGACGGACAACTCTGTAGTGAAGCCATATGGAATTTGTGAAGATGTTCTAGTGAAGGTAGACTTGTTCATTTTTCCTACAGATTTTGTAGTTATGGAGATGCAAGACAACCATGGCAATGAACTCCTATTGGGGAGACCATTCCAATCTATTGCAGACATGATACTTGAGATGGGCAGAGGACGCATCACTATGGGAATCCAAGATGATAGATTTGAAATAAAGATGCCAGAGCATTCCCAAGCAATGGGAGATAAGGCACAATGCAACATGTTTCAACAGGTAGACAACAAAATTTCTTTATTTTTGGGGAAGCCATTCTTAGATATGGCTCATGTGATGATAAGAGTGGATAAAAGCACTCTAGCTATTGACATCCTGGAGAACACTAAGGTACTTTCTTTGACTCAAGCTATGCACTATCCAGGAGATGACGGGGAGGATTATGACCAAGCTGCAAAAGAAGAAGTAAAGGTTGATTCTGTGATAGGGTCATCTCCACAGTTACCTTTAGAATCCTACTTGACAAATAGAGTGGATGATAGCTTATACAACAATCATCTGGAGGAGTGCATTTATCTGTTAAACACAGTACCTTGCTATTATGCAAGGCACTTTGAAGATCTAGGACCATCACCCCCTCCTTTGGTCATGTATCTTTTGAACCCACCAGACCTGGAACTGAAGCCTCTACCTCCACATTTAAAGTATGTGTTCCTTGCTATAGAAGAAAATCTACCAGTGATCATCTCATCGTCTCTTAGTAATGAGGAGGAGAAGCAGCTTCTCAATGTGTTGAAGAACCACCGAGCTACATTCGATCGGTCTGTAGCAGATATAAAAAGGATCTTGCCAGCCTTATGTCAACATAAGATCCATCTTGAAGAGGGAGCGAAGGCAATTATTCCGCCTCGGTGGCGTCTCAACCCGATCATGACTGAGGTGGTCTAGAAGAAGGTCGTCAAGCTCTTATACACATGTATAATTTATGCAATATCTGACTCTATGTGGGTGAGTCCTACGCAGGTAGTTCCCAAGAAAGGGGGATTACAATTACCACAAATGCATCCAATGACCAGATTTACACTAGACTTGTAACAGGGTGGTGTGTTTGTATTGACCACTGTAGGTTGAATGAAGCCACCTTGAAAGACCATTTCCCCCTACCCTTTATTGACCAAATACTGGAATGTTTATCTGGTCGATCTCACTTTTATTTTCTCGACAGGTATTTCGGCTACAATCAGATTTCTATAGAGCCTAAGAATCTCAGGAGAAATCTACTATCACCTGCGCTTATGGCACTTTTGCTTATCGCCGAATGCCTTTTGGTTTATGTAACGCTCCTGCCACGTTTCAAAGGTGTATGCTTGCCATTTTTTCAGATATGTTGGAGCAGTTCCTTGAGGTTTTCATGGATGACTTTTTAGTTTATGGGGAGTCATTTAGTGATTGTTTGCATAATTTGGACAGGGTGTTACAAAGATGTGAGGACACTCACCTGGTTCTTAATTGGGAAAAGTGTCACATGATGGTGAGTGAAGGAATAGTTCGTAGACACAAGGTGTCCAACAAGGGCATGGAAGTTGATCCAGTCAAGATTGAGGTCATTTCCTCACTACCTCCATCGACATCGGTGAAAAGAGTTAGGAGTTTCTTGTGTCATGCGGGATTTTATCGTTGATTCATAAAAGACTTCTCAAAAATTTCCAAGCCTTTGTCTGAGCTTTTAGAAAAAGGCATTGGTTTTGCTTTTGATGAACGATGTTTAAAAGATTTTGAAACACTTAAAGAAAAATTGATTTCTGTGCCAATTATGTAGGCTCCGGATTGGAGCCTCCTATTTGAATTGATGTGTGCCTCGAGGTTTTATGTTGCTTATGTATCAGGATCATCGACATCATTGTGTTTGGGGGGAAGGTCATTGGTGGATCTTGGCAAGTGGCAACATTTCAAAAACATTAAAATTGGAGGCCTCTCTTTAGGCAAGAAGGTGGACATGTGACGTGCCTAAACCTTAATGAATTAAGCTTGCATCGCTTGAGGTTTGAAAATATGTATCCAGTAGTTATATGCAACAGGAATACTAACAAGTAGCAATTACTTAGAATATATTGTCAAATTTGGAGTGTTGTTTATTCTAGAAAAATACAGAAGCGAGTTATTATCACAGAGGCTCTTACTTTACACTACCGATAATAAAGTAACGAAACTTCAAATCATTTTGAAATTTCAAGGTTTCCTCAAAAATACGAGCTCCATTTCATATTTTTTTGGAGTTTGGTAAGTATATTTATACTCATCGTGAAAACAAAAATTAATAAAGTAGGGGAATAGCTTGATTGAAAAAGGATTGAACGTCTACATAAATGTTTTCAAAAAGGCATGATTTTATAGACGACCAATCTTTTTTTCTATGGCAATCCCCAATCATCTAAAAATAAAATTAAAATAGGTTGATGATGACAACATCACATTCCTATTTGTGATTTGTAGAATGTGTTGTAAGAGAGAAATAGAAAAGTATGAGTTTGGTTTTACAATAACACTATGTCATTTTCATATTTTTGAGTATAGTAAAAATAATTTGTGTGTTTAGGTAATTATAACTATGTTATCCTAGTGTGAGAATGATTGTGATTGGACTTCAACATTATTAAAATTTTGGTTCTTCTTAATTATCTATCCTCCCACAAAAAGATGTTCAGTCTAATCAATATGGTTGCCAAGTGAATGAGATAGTGATGAGTGCTAATTTAAATGCTAGAAGAATCAGATATGGATATGCGAACAAACTTCAAAACTAGAACAAATTCAGCGATGAACTTTGGGCATAATTATAGTCATCAAAATCTAATTGTAAGACGCTAAATGTCATTTTATGTTCATGGGCCTAATTTTCTTGGCCCACTAGGGTTATGCCACGCTTCCTAATACCTGCCTCGTCTCTTGTATATAGGAAGGGAGTTAGTCTTGTATCTAATAAGAAACGTCTTTTTAGCCCCCATCTTATTTTCTATATAGTATCGGAGCAACAATTAGGGAGAAAAAAAGAGCCTCTGCTAGTAGGTGACCGTCGTTCTTCTTGGTTTAACCACCCACTAGTCTATGGTCATCCCTGATGCATGTGTTTTTAGTTACTTTTATAGGCTCATTTTCCTTTATTTTCATGTGTAGTTTGGACATTTATATGACCTATTATGCATGGAATGTCATAGCTAGCATATATTTCCTTGTTTGTATCAAATTATATGATTTCAATCATTTTTACTAGCATTTTATGCATTTCGAGCACTTCTGATACTTTATGTGTTTTTCGGTACAAGGCAGATCGACACAGCTCGGTACTACCGACACCATAAAAGTCAGTGGCACCGACTTGACCTCAGAGAGCTGCCTGAAAACAACCCAGATCTTGGTGCTACTGACCCAAGAAGTTAGTGCCACCGAGATGCCATCAGAGAGCCTCGCATGAATCAAGAAAACCCAGTGCTATCGACCCTAACATCAGAGAGGCGGCTTGAATTCGCAAGAAGTCGGTGCCACTGAGACATTGTCGATGGTATCGATGTGATTGGGATCGGGTGACCTAACTTAAGTAACTATGTACCACTAACACATCAAGTCAGTACCACCGAGTCTGCCCGATCAGGCCAACTGTAGAATTGCTTCTAATCCTATGGTGGACGAAATTTCGCACCCTAAGTCATGCCTATGACTTAGGGGGACAACAGACAGACCTAAAGACGAGCCCGTTTTCATTATACAGTGACCGGAGAGAAAGAAGAGAAGGACGGAGGACCAAAAACTTCATTGGGAGTGATCTGAGCACCTACGGAGGACATTTCTGCTACCGGAAGACAACAGACTGCACGTAGTACAGAGGGGATTGTCTGGACAACCAAAGATCTAGGGGTTACCTTAGTTTTTACTATGTTCTCGATGTTTTTATTCTTCCCTTCTGTGTGTTTTGTCATAAAAATCATGCAAGGCTAAAAACCTTTGTTCTTTAGGACCCGGGAGTAGCCCGAATATACATTGCAGTTGATTTCTATGCATTTATATCAATTTATCTTTCGTTCCTGGATATAATTCTATGGATGTTGCTTGTTCTATTTATTCTTGACCACCATGAATGGATTAATAGATACTTAATCAACTCGGGAGAGGGATTAAGGGTTGAAAAACATAGAATTACTGGTTTATTGTACCCTTTGGGAAAAGCGGTGAATAGATGAGGGGAGAAACCCAGAGTATTGATGTAAAGCACCTAACTAATAAAATCAATAAACGTGGGAGTGGGATTGGCATTAGTATAGGTAGTGAATTATACTACGAAAGCATGTAATTCTGGCTACAGCCTCCTTATCCAGGAATTGAGATAATAGGTATTAGTATGTAGGATAGACTATAAGTGATTTCTGTGGCAAAACCATCGTCCTAAGGAACTCATTCTCTTTCTAATTTACTCAATTCATTTAATTTGTTTGCTTTAGTATTAATTTAGCAATTCAACCCAACTCAAACAACCATCATCATCTTAGTTGATCGATTTGTAGTTAGTTGTAGTTTATGGAGAAACGCTTCCACGTGTTCGACTCTAGCCTCACAGGTCCATTATTACTGCGATATGTTCCCTTACATTTTGCACACGGTAGACAACACATCAAGTTTTTGGCGCTGTTGCAGAGGAAGCGTCAACATCCAGCATTATGAGTGTTGCAGTCAGCCACTCTAGGCCATTTATTTATTATTCAAACTGAATCCTAATAATCTCTTCATTCAAATATAATCTTTTGAAGCTAACATTCATTCTCTTTATTTCAGGGGTACACTAGTGCATGGTGTGAATGAGAGCTCTAAACTATGGTAAACCATCTTCACCAGGTTTTGGGCAAGTAGAGTTCTTGCAGGGAGAACGAGTGCAGGGCAGACATGTAGACAGGTTCAGCAGAACGCTTTCACCGAATCCTCTTGTGTTAGAAGAAATAGAGGCATTAGTAGCACCTAAACTGAGAGAAATGGGGGACAAAGTAGAGGAACCAAAAGAGCAAACTATATGGGAGAAAATCAAAGCTTCATCGTCTATGGCTCAGAAAGTGCCCATTAAAAGACAAGCTATAAATGTGGGCAGCTGTAAGATAGAGCCTGGACTCAATGCTCTAGTTAAGGCCCAGGCGTTCCATGGTCATCCTTCTGAAGATCCGGTGAAACACATCAGAAATTTCATACAGAGTTGTGACATGGTAAAAATAGACAGGATCCCATCTAGCACAATCTACCTCAAGTTGTTTTCATCCTCACTTACAGATGGGGCAAAGTCATGGTTCAATAATATAGATGATGAGATCATAGAGTCGTGGGACCAGATGATTGATGCGTTCTTTGAGTGCTACTTTCCTCCACAGAAGACTAATGATCTAGCAAGAAGATTCACAACTTCAGGTAGCAAGCTGATGAGTCGTATTCTGAGGCATGGGAGAGATTCCAGAACATGCTTAGGAAAGTACCTCATCATGGCATTGATCTGTAGGGACATGCCAAGATCTTTTACTATGGTCTGCACAAAGGGTAGCAAACAACTCTTGACAACACATGAGCATGGTTCTTTCTGAATAATAAGCATGCTCGTTGCTTATAGATTCTCAAGAACATGTCAAAGAATCAATCATGGGGAGAAGAAAGAGAGACACCATCCACAATAAAGAGTGTCAGTGAATCTAAAGTAAGATCTACCTTGAATGAGAAGTTGGATCTCATTGCTAAGTCACTATGTGCTCCAGATAGAGGCCCTAATGAAGAAGAGGAAGAAAAGTGCAAATATGTGCGCCAGGGTCAGTACAGAAATAATGATTATTCATGGAGGAAAGACCCCAAGTTCTCATGGAAGGACCCCAATAACTTCCAACAAGATCCTTCTCAAGCACAGTAGCAGCCACTAAGACCATAGCAGTTTGGTGGTCAAGCCCAATACACACCGGAACATGAGAAGATTGATAAGAGCAAGCAGATGCTAGGCAAGTTGGTAAGTCAGAATGAGCTGCAGATTGCACAGACACAGAGGGACTTGCAGAATCAGGGGGCATACATTCACAATATCGAGATACAGATATCCCATACTGCAGCGGATGTGAATGCTTTGAAGCAGCCGATGTATTAGGGTTTTCTAGAGAACACCAATGTACCTTCCGAAAACCAACAAGAGAAAGCAGTTCTACTCCGTAGTGGTAGAAAGATACTTAATGGAGCACCACAGAATGCAGTGACAGAAGATGTAGACACTCAATCTATCCAGTGGAAGTAGAAGAACTAGACACTACAGACCAAGAGAAGACCACAGAGGAACAAGCTGATGAGGCAGGAGGCAATAAGACTCGAGCATACATTCCTCCTCACCAGAGGGCACCTATGATTCCGATGCCATTTCCAAACAGTTTGAAGGCTACAAAGATGGATAGGCAGTTCAAGAAGTTTCTAGACAGCTTTCGGAAACTATCAATGAACATACCTTTGATTGATGCAATTGAACAAATACCATCTTATGGGAATTCTTGAAAGATATCATTACTATGAAGAGGAAGATCCCAGAATCTGACGTGGTGGTGCTTAAAGAACAAGTCAATGCTTTTATTTTGGGCACACTGCCACCCAAAAGATAGGATCCCGGTTGTTTTAATATCACGTGCTTGATTGGGAAGACAAAATTTAGAGAAGCTTTGTGTGATTCAGGGGCAAGTATCAATCTGATGCCCCTATCTACTTTCAAGAAGCTTGGACTCAAAGAAACCAGATGGAGCAACATGACAATCCAGTTGGCAGACAACTATGTAGTGAAGCCATATGGAATTTGTGAAGATGTTCTAGTGAAGGTAGACTTGTTCATTTTTCCTACAGATTTTGTGGTTATGGAGATGCAAGACAACCATGGCAATGAACTCCTATTGGGGAGACCATTCCAAGCTATTGCAGACATGATACTTGATATGGGCAGAGGACGCATCACTGTGGGAATCCAAGATGATAGATTTGAAATAAAGATGCCAGAGCATTCCCAAGCAATGGGAGATAAGGCACAATGCAACATGCTTCAACAGGTAGACAACAAAATTTCTTTATTTTTGGGGAAGCCATTCTTGGATATGGCTCATGTGATGATAAGAGTGGATAAAGGCACTCTAGCTATTGACATCCTGGAGAACACTAAGGTACTTTCTTTGACTCAAGCTATGCACTATCCAGGAGATGACGGGGAGGATTATGACCAAGCTGCAAAAGAAGAAGTAAAGGCTAATTCTGTGATAGGGTCATCTCCACAGTTACCTTTAGAATCCTACTTGACAAACAGAGTGGATGATAGCTTATACAACAATCATCTGGAGGAGTGCATTTATCTGTTAAACACAGTACCTTGCTATTATGCAAGGCACTTTGAAGATCTAGGACCATCACCCCCTCCTTTGGTCATGTATCTTTTGAACCCACCAGACCTGGAACTGAAGCCGCTACCTCTACATTTAAAGTATGTGTTCCTTGCTATAGAAGAAAATCTACCAGTGATCATCTCATCGTCTCTTAGTAATGAGGAGGAGAAGCAGCTTCTCACTGTGTTGAAGAATCACCGAGCTACATTCGATCGATCTGTAGCAGATATAAAAAGGATCTTGCCAGCCTTATGTCAACATAAGATCCATCTTGAAGAGGGAGCGAAGGCAATTATTCTGCCTCAGTGGCGTCTCAACCCGATCACGACTGATGTGGTCTAGAAGGAGGTCGTCAAGCTCTTATACGCATGTATAATTTATGCAATATCTGACTCTATGTGGGTGAGTCCTACACAGGTAGTTCCCAAGAAAGGGGGATTACAATTACCACAAATGCATCCAATGACCAGTTTTGCACTAGACTTTTAACAGGGTGGTGTGTTTGTATTGACCACCGTAGGTTGAATGAATCCACCTTGAAAGACCATTTCCCCCTATCCTTTATTGACCAAATCCTGGAATGTTTATCTGGTCGATCTCACTTTTATTTTCTCGACGGGTATTTCGGCTACAATCAGATTTCTATAGAGCCTAAGAATCTCAGCAGAAATCTACTATCACCTGCCCTTATGGCACTTTTGCTTATCGTCGAATGCCTTTTGGTTTATGTAACACTCCTGCCACGTTTCAAAGGTGTATGCTTGCCATTTTTTCGGATATGTTGGAGCGGTTCCTTGAGGTTTTCATGGATGAGTTTTCAGTTTATGGGGAGTCATTTAGTGACTGTTTGCATAATTTGGACAGGGTGTTACAAAGATGTGAGGACACTCACCTGGTTCTTAACTGGGAAAAGTGTCACATGATGGTGAGTGAAGGAATAGTTTGTAGACACAAGGTGTCCAACAAGGGCATGGAAGTTGATCCAGTCAAGATTGAGGTCATTTCCTCACTACCTCCACCGACATCAGTGAAAGGAGTTAGGAGTTTCTTGGGTCATGCAGGATTTTATCGCCGATTCATAAAAGACTTCTCAAAAATTTCCAAGCCTTTGTCTGAGCTTTTAGAAAAAGGCATTGGTTTTGCTTTTGATGAACGATGTTTAAAAGCTTTTGAAACACGTAAAGAAAAATTGATTTATGTGCCAATTATGTAGGCTCCGGATTGGAGCCTCCTATTTGAACTGATGTGTGCCTCGAGGTTTTATGTTGCTTATGTATCATGATCATCAACATCATTGTGTTTGGGGGGAAGGTCATTGGGGGATCTTGGCAAGTGGCAACATTTCAATAACATTAAAATTGGAGGCCTCTCTTTAGGCAGGAAGGTGGACATGTGACATGCCTAAACCTTAATGAATTGAGCTTGCATCGCTTGACATTTGAAAATATGTAGCCAGTAGTTATATGCAACAGGAATACTAGCAAGTAGCAATTACTTAGAAGATATTGTCAAATTTGGAGTGTTGTTTATTCTAGCAAAATACGGAAGTGAGTTATTATCACAGAGGCTCTTACTTTACACTACCGATAATAAAGTAACGAAACTTCAAATCATTTTGAAATTTCAAGGTTTCCTCAAAAATACGAGCTCCATTTCATATTTTTTTGGAGTTTGGTAAGTATATGTATACTCCTTGTGAAAACAAAAATTAATAAAGTAGGGGAATAGCTTGATTGAAAAAGGGTTGAATGTCTACATAAATGTTTTAAAAAAGGCATGCTTTTATAGACGACCAATCTTTTTTTCTATGGCAATCCCCAATCATCTAAAAATAAAATTAAAATAGGTTGATGATGACAACATCACATTCCTATTTGTGATCTTTAGAATGTGTTGTAAGAGAGAAATAGAAAAGTATGAGTTTGGTTTTACAATAACACTATGTCATTTTCATATTTTTGAGTATAGTAAAAATAATTTGTGTGTTTAGGTAATTATAACTATGTTATCCTAGTGTGAGAATGATTGTGATTGGACTTCAACATTATTAAAATTTTTGTTCTTCTTAATTAACTATCCTCCCACAAAAAGATGTTCAGTCTAATCAATATGGTTGCCAAGTGAATGAGATAGTGATGAGTGCTAATTTAAATGCTAGAAGAATTAGATATGGATATGCGAACAAACTTCAAAACTAGAACAAATTCAGCGATGAACTTTGGGCATAATTATAGTCATCAAAATCTAATTGTAAGATGCTAAATGTCATTTTATGTTCATGGGCCTAATTTTCTTGGCCCACTAGGGTTATTCCACACTTCCTAATACATGCCTCGTCTCTTGTATATAGGAAGGGAGTTAGTCTTGTATCTAATAAGAAACGTCTTTTTAGCCCCCATCTTATTTTCTATATAGTATCAGAGCAACAATTAGGGAGAAAAAAAGAGCCTCCGCTAGTAGGTGATCGTCGTTCTTCTTGGTTTAACCACCCACTAGTCTATGGTCATCTCTGATGAATGTGTTTTTAGTCGCTTTTATAGGCTCATTTTCCTTTATTTTCATGTGTAGTTTGGACATTTATATGACCTATTATGCATGGAATGTCATAGCTAGCATATATTTCCTTGTTTGTATCAAATTATATGATTTCAATCATTTTACTAGCATTTTATGCATTTCGAGCACTTCTGATGCTTTATGTGTTTTTTGATACAAGGCAGATCGACACAGCTCGGTACTACCGACACCACAAAAGTCAGTGGCACCGACTTGACCTCAGAGAGCTTCCTGAAAACAACCCAGATCTTGGTGCTACCGACCCAAGAAGTTAGTGCCACTGAGATGCCATCATCGAGCCTCGCATGAATCAAGAAAACCCAGTGCTATCGACCCTAACATCAGAGAGGCGGCTTGAATTCACAAGAAGTCGGTGCCACTGAGACATTGTCGATGGTATCGACGGGATTGGGATCGGGTGACCTAACTTAAGTAACTCTGTACCACTGACACATCAAGTCAGTACCACCGAGTTTGCCCGAGCAGGCCAACCGTAGAATTGCTTCTAATCCAATGGTGGATGAAATTTTGCACCCTAAGTCATGCCTATGACTTAGGGGGACAACGACCAGACCTAAAGACGAGCCCGTTTTCATTATACAGTGATCGGAGAGAAAGAAGAGAAGGACGGAGGACCAAAAACTTCACTGGGAGTGATCTGAGCACCTACGGAGGACATTTCTGCTACCGGAAGACAACAGACCGCACGTAGTACAGAGGGGATTGTCTGGACAGCCAAAGATCTAGGGGTTACCTTAGTTTTTACTATGTTCTCGATGTTTTTATTCTTCCCTTCTGTGTGTTTTGTCATAAAAATCATGCAAGGCTAAAAATCTTTGTTCTTTAGTACCCGGGAGTAGCCCGAATATACATTGCAGTTGATTTCTATGCATTAATATCAATTTATCTTTCATTCCTGGATATAATTCTATGGATGTTGCTTGTTCTATTTATGCTTGACCACCATGAATGGCTTAATAGACACTTAATCAACTCGGGAGAGGGATTAAGGGTTGAAAAACATAGAATTACTTGTTTATTGTACCCTTTGTGAAAAGCGGTGAATAGATGAGGGGAGAAACCCAGAGTATTGATGTAAAGCACCTAACTAATAAAATCAATAACCGTGGGAGTGGGATTGGCATTAGTATAGGTAGTGAATTACACTACGAAAGCATGTAATTCTGGCTACAACCTCCTTATGCAGGAATTGAGATAATAGGTATTAGTATGTAGGATAGACTATAAGTGATTTTTGTGGCAAAACCATCATCCTAAGGAACTCATTCTCTTTCTAATTTACTCAATTCATTTAATTTGTTTGCTTTAGTATTAATTTAGCAATTCAACCCAACTCAAACAACCATCATCGACTTGGTTGATCGATTTGTAGTTAGTTGTAGTTTATGGAGAAACGCTTCCACGTGTTCGACTCTAGCCTCACAGGTCCATTATTATTGCCATATGTTCACTTACATTTTGCACACGGTAGACAACAGATCAAGTTTTTGGCGTTGTTGCCGAGGAAGCGTCAACATCCAGCATTATGAGTGTTGCAGTCGGCTACTCTAAACCATTTATTTATTTATTTATTTATTTATTATTCAAACTGAATCCTAATAATCTCTTCATTCAAATATAATCTTTTGAAGCTGACATTCATTCTCTTTATTTCAAGGGTACACTAGTGCATGGTGTGAACGAGAGCTCTAAACTATGGTTAACCATCTTCACCAGGTTTTGGGCAAGTAGAGTTCTTGCAGGGAGAACGAGTGCACGGCAGACATGTAGACAGGTTCAGCAGAATGCTTTCACCGAATCCTCTTGTGTTAGAAGAAATAGAGGCATTTGTAGCACCTAAACTGAGAGAAATGGGGGACAAAGTAGAGGAACCGAAAGAGCAAACTATATGGGAGAAAATCAAAGCTTCATCATCTATGGCCCAGAAAGGGCCCATTAAAAGACAAGCTATAAATGTGGGCAGCTGCAAGATAGAGCCTGGACTCAATGCTCTAGTTAAGGCCCAGGCGTTCCATGGTCATCCTTCTGAAGATCCGGTGAAACACATCAGACATTTCATATAGAGTTGTGACATGGTAAAAATAGACAGGATCCCAGCTAGCACAATCTACCTCAAGTTGTTTTCATCCTCACTTGCAGATGGGGCAAAGTCATGGTTCAATAATTTAGATGATGAGATCATAGAGTCGTGGGACCAGATGATTGATGCGTTCTTTGAGTGCTACTTTCCTCCACAGAAGACTAATGATCTAGTAAGAAGATTCACAACTTCATGTAGCAAGCTGATGAGTCATATTCTGAGGCATGGGAGAGATTCCAGAACATGCTTAGGAAAGTACCTCATCATGGCATTGATCTGCAGGGACATGCCAAGATCTTTTACTATGGTCTGCACAAAGGGGAGCAAACAACTCTTGACAACACAGGAGCATGGTTCTTTCTGAATAATAAGCATGCTCGTTGCTTAGAGATTCTCAAGAACATGTCAAAGAATCAATCATGGGGAGAAGAAAGAGAGACACCATCCACAATAAAGAGTGTCAGTGAATCTAAAGTAAGATCTTCCTTGAATGAGAAGTTGGATCTCATTGCTAAGTCACTATGTGCTCCAGATAGAGGCCCTAATGAAGAAGAGGAAGAAAAGTGCAAATATGTGCACCAGGGTCAGTACAGGAATAATGATTATTCATGGAGTAAAGACCCCAAGTTCTCATTGAAGGACCCCGATAACTTCCAACAAGATCCTTCTCAAACACAGTAGCAGCCACCAAGACCATAGCAGTTCAGTGGTCAAGCCCAATACACACCGGAACATCAGAAGATTGATAAGAGCAAGCAGATGCTAGGCAAGTTGGTAAGTCAGAATGAGCTGTAGATTGCACAGACAAAGAGGGACTTGCAGAATCAGGGGGCACACATTCATAGTATCGAGATACAGATATCCCATATTGCAGCGGATGTGAATGCTTTGAAGCAGCCGATGTATTAGGGTTTTCTATAGAACACCAATGTACCTTCCGAAAACCAACACGAGAAAGCAGTTCTACTCCGTAGTGGTAGAAAGATACTGAATGGAGCACCACAGAATGCAGTGACAGAAGATGTAGACACTCAATCTATCCAGTGGAAGTAGAAGAAGTAGACACTACAGACCAAGAGAAGACCATAGAGGAACAAGTTGATGAGGCAGGAGGCAATAAGACTCGAGCATACATTCCTCCTCACCAGAGGGCACCTATGATTTCGGTGCCATTTCCAAACAGTTTGAAGGCTACAAAGATGGATAGGCAGTTCAAGAAGTTTCTAGACAGCTTTCGGAAACTATCAATGAACATAGCTTTGATTGATGCAATTGAACAAATACCATCTTACGGGAATTCTTGAAATATATCATTACTAAGAAGAGGAAGATCCCAGAATCTGACGTGGTGGTGCTTAAAGAACAAGTCAATGCTTTTATTTTGGGCACACTACCACCCAAAAGATAGGATCCCGGTTGTTTTAATATCACGTGCTTGATTGGGAAGACAAAATATAGAGAAGTTTTGTGTGATTCAGGGGCAAGTATCAATCTGATGCCCCTATCTACTTTCAAGAAGCTTGGACTCAAAGAAACCAGATGGAGCAACATGACAATCCAGTTGGCGGACAACTATGTAGTGAAGCCATATGGAATTTGTGAAGATGTTCTAGTGAAGGTAGACTTGTTCATTTTTCCTACAGATTTTGTGGTTATGGAGATGCAAGACAACCATGGCAATGAACTCCTATTGGGGAGACCATTCCAAGCTATTGCAGACATGATACTTGAGATGGGTAGATGACGCATCACTGTGGGAATCCAAGATGATAGATTTGAAATAAAGATGCCAGAGCATTCCCAAGCAATGGGAGATAAGGCACAATGCAACATGCTTCAACAAGTAGACAATAAAATTTCTTTATTTTTGGGGAAGCCATTCTTGGATATGGCTCATGTGATGATAAGAGTGGATAAAGGCACTCTAGCTATTGACATCCTGGAGAACACTAAGGTACTTTCTTTGACTCAAGCTATGCACTATCCAGGAGATGACAGGGAGGATTATGACCAAGCTGCAAAAGAAGAAGTAAAGGGTGATTCTGTGATAGGGTCATCTCCACAGTTACCTTTAGAATCCTACTTGACAAACAGAGTGGATGATAGTTTATAAAACAATCATCTGGAGGAGTGCATTTATCTGTTAAACACAGTACCTTGCTATTATGCAAGGCACTTTGAAGATCTAGGACCATCACCCCCTCCTTTGGTCCTGTATCTTTTGAACCCACCAAAGCTGGAACTGAAGCCGCTACCTCCACATTTAAAGTATGTGTTCCTTGCTATAGAAGAAAATCTACCAGTGATCATCTCATCGTCTCTTAATAATGAGGAGGAGAAGCAGCTTCTCACTGTGTTGAAGAACCACCGAGCTACATTCGATCGCTCTATAGCAGATATAAAAAGGATCTTGCCAGCCTTATGTCAACATAAGATCCATCTTGAAGAGGGAGCGAAGGCAATTATTCCACCTCAGTGGCGTCTCAACCCGATCATGACTGAGGTGGTCTAGAAGGAGGTCGTCAAGCTCTTATACGCATGTATAATTTATGCAATATCTGACTCTATGTGGGTGAGTCCTACGTAGGTAGTTCCCAAGAAAGGGGGATTACAATTACCACAAATGCATCCAATGACCAGATTTCCACTAGACTTGTGACAGGGTGGTGTGTTTGTATTGACCACCGTAGGTTGAATGAAGCCACCTTGAAAGACCATTTCCCCCTACCCTTTATTGACCAAATCCTGGAATGTTTATCTGGTCGATCTCACTTTTATTTTCTCGACGGGTATTTCGGCTACAATCAGATTTCTATAGAGCCTAAGAATCTCAGGAGAAATCTACTATCACCTGCCCTTATGGCACTTTTGCTTATCGCCGAATGCCTTTTGGTTTATGTAACGCTTCTGCCACGTTTCAAAGGTGTATGCTTGCCATTTTTTCGGATATGTTGGAGCGGTTCCTTGAGGTTTTCATGGATGACTTTTCAGTTTATGGGGAGTCATTTAGTGACTGTTTGCATAATTTGGATAGGGTGTTACAAAGATGTGAGGACACTCACCTGGTTCTTAACTGGGAAAAGTGTCACATGATGGTGAGTGAAGGAATAGTTCGTAGACACAAGGTGTCCAACAAGGGCATGGAAGTTGATCCAGTCAAGATTGAGGTCATTTCCTCACTACCTCCACCGACATCGGTGAAAGGAGTTAGGAGTTTCTTGGGTCATGCGGTATTTTATCGCCGATTCATAAAAGACTTCTAAAAAATTTCCAAGCCTTTGTCTGAGCTTTTAGAAAAAGGCATTGGTTTTTTTTTTTTATGAATGATGTTTTAAAGCTTTTGAAACACTTAAAGAAAAATTGATTTATGTGCCAATTATGTAGGCTCCGGATTGGAGCCTCCTATTTGAATTGATGTGTGCCTCGAGGTTTTATGTTGCTTATGTATCAGGATCA
The DNA here is from genome assembly GCA_963693085.1 of Alisma plantago-aquatica. Classification (NCBI taxonomy): domain Eukaryota; kingdom Viridiplantae; phylum Streptophyta; class Magnoliopsida; order Alismatales; family Alismataceae; genus Alisma; species Alisma plantago-aquatica. Next base: position 1,052,649,532 of record OY856413.1, on the reverse strand, counting down.
TCGACATCATTGTGTTTGGGGGGAAGGTCATTGGGGGATCTTGGGAAGTGGCAACATTTCAATAACATTAAAATTGGAGGCCTCTCTTTAGGCAAGAAGGTGGACATGTGACGTGCCTAAACCTTAATGAATTGAGCTTGCATCGCTTGAGGTTTGAAAATATGTAGCCAGTAGTTATATGCAACATGAATACTAGCAAGAAGTAATAACTTAGAAGATATTGTCAAATTTGGAGTGTTGTTTATTCTAGCAAAATACGGAAGTGAGTTATTATCACAGAGGCTCTTACTTTACACTACCGATAATAAAGTAACGAAACTTCAAATCATTTTGAAATTTCAAGGTTTCCTAAAAAATACGAGCTCCATTTCATATTTTTTTGGAGTTTGGTAAGTATATTTATACTCCTCGTGAAAACAAAAATTAATAAAGTAGGGGAATAGCTTGATTGAAAAAAGGTTGAACGTCTACATAAATGTTTTCAAAAAGGCATGATTTTATAGACGACCAATCTTTTTTTCTATGGCAATCCCCAATCATCTAAAAATAAAATTAAAATAGGTTGATGATGACAACATCACATTCCTATTTGTGATCTGTAGAATGTGTTGTAAGAGAGAAATAGAAAAGTATGAGTTTGGTTTTACAATAACACTATGTCATTTTCATATTTTTGAGTATAGAAAAAATAATTTGTGTGTTTAGGTAATTATAACTATGTTATCCTAGTGTGAGAATGATTGTGATTGGACTTCAACATTATTAAAATTTTGGTTCTTATTAATTATCTATCCTCCCACAAAAAGATGTTCAGTCTAATCAATATGGTTGCCAAGTGAATGAGATAGTGATGAGTGCTAATTTAAATGCTAGAAGAATCAGATATGGATATGCGAACAAACTTCAAAACTAGAACAAATTCAGCGATGAACTTTGGGCATAATTATAGACATCAAAATCTAATTGTAAGACGCTAAATGTCATTTTATGTTCATGGGCCTAATTTTCTTGTCCCACTAGGGTTATGCTACGCTTCCTAATACCTGCCTCGTCTCTTGTATATAGGAAGGGAGTTAGTCTTGTATCTAATAAGAAACGTCTTTTTAGCTCCCATCTTATTTTCTATATAGTATCAGAGCAACAATTAGGGAGAAAAAAAGAGCCTCCGCTAGTAGGTGATCGTCGTTCTTCTTGGTTTAACCACCCACTAGTCTATGGTCATCTCTGATGCATGTGTTTTTAGTCACTTTTATAGGCTCATTTTCCTTTATTTTCATGTGTAGTTTGGACATTTATATGACCTATTATGCATGGAATGTCATAGCTAGCATATATTTCCTTGTTTGTATCAAATTATATGATTTCAATCATTTTTACTAGCATTTTATGCATTTCGAGCACTTCTGATGCTTTATGTGTTTTTCGGTACAAGGCAGATCGACACAACTCGGTACTACCGACACCACAAAAGTCAGTGGCACCGACTTGACCTCAAAGAGCTGACTGAAAACAACCCAGATCTTGGTGCTACCGACCCAAGAATTTATGCCACCGAGATGCCATCAGAGAGCCTCGCATGAATCAAGAAAACCCAGTGCTATCGACCCTAACATCAGAGAGGCGACTTGAATTCGCAAGAAGTCGGTGCCACTGAGACATTGTCGATGGTATCGACGGGATTGGGATCGGGTGACCTAACTTAAGTAACTCCGTACCACTGACACATCAAGTCACTACCACCGAGTCTTCCCGATCAGGCCAACTGTATAATTGCTTCCAATCCAATGGTGGACAAAATTTCGCACCCTAAGTCATGCCCATGACTTAGGGGGACAACGGACATACCTAAAGACGAGCCCATTTTCATTATACAATGACCGGAGAGAAAGAAGAGAAGGACGGAGGACCAAAAACTTCATTGGGAGTGATCTGAGCACCTACGGAGGACATTTCTGCTACCGGAAGACAACAGACTGCATGTAGTACGGAGGGGATTGTCTGGACAACCAAAGATCTAGGGGTTACCTTAGTTTTTACTATGTTCTCGATATTTTTATTCTTCCCTTTTGTGTGTTTTGTCATAAAAATCATGCAAGGCTAAAAACCTTTGTTCTTTAGGACCCGGGAGTAGCCCAAATATACATTGCAGTTGATTTCTATGCATTAATATCAATTTATCTTTCGTTCCTGGATATAATTCTATGGATGTTGCTTGTTCTATTTATGCTTGACCACCATGAATGGATTAATAGATACTTAATCAACTCGGGAGAGGGATTAATGGTTGAAAAACATAGATTTACTCGTTTATTGTACCCTTTGGGAAAAGCGGTGAATAGATGAGGGGAGAAACCCAGAGTATTGATGTAAAGCACCTAACTAATAAAATCAATAACCGTGGGAGTGGGATTGGCATTAGTATAGGTAGTGAATTACACTACGAAAGCATGTAATTCTGGCTACAGCCTCCTTATCCAGGAATTGAGATAATAGGTATTAGTATGTAGGATAGACTATAAGTGATTTCTATGGCAAAACCATCGTCCTAAGGAACTCATTCTCTTTATAATTTACTCAATTCATTTAATTTGTTTGCTTTAGTATTAATTTAGCAATTCAACCCAACTCAAACAACCATCATCAGCTTAGTTGATCGATTTGTAGTTAGTTGTAGTTTATGGAGAAACGCTTCCACGTGTTCGACTCTAGCCTCACAGGTCCATTATTACTGCAATGTGTTCACTTACATTTTGCACACGGTAGACAACACATCAAGTTTTTGGCGCTGTTTCCGAGGAAGCGTCAACATCCAGCATTATGAGTGTTGCAGTTGGCCACTCTAGGCCATTTATTTATTATTCAAACTGAATCCTAATAATCTATTCATTCAAATATAATCTTTTGAAGCTGACATTCATTCTCTTTGTTTCAGGGGTACACTAGTGCATGGTGTGAACGAGAGCTCTAAACTATGGTAAACCATCTTCACCAGGTTTTAGGCAAGTAGAGTTCTTTCAAGGAGAACGAGTATAGGGCAGACATGTAGACAGGTTCAGCAGAATGCTTTCACCGAATCCTCTTGTGTTAGAAGAAATAAAGGCATTAGTAGCACCTAAACTGAGAGAAATGGGAGAAAAAGTAGAGGAACCGAAAGAGCAAACTATATGGGAGAAAATCAAAGCTTCATCGTCTACGGTCCAGAAAGGGCCCATTAAAAGACAAGCTATAAATGTGGGTAGCTGTAAGATAGAGCCTGGACTCAATGCTCTAGTTAAGGCCCAGGCGTTCCATGGTCATCCTTCTGAAGATCTGGTGAAACACATCAAAAATTTCATACAAAGTTGTGACATGGTAAAAATAGATAGGATCCCAGCTAGCACAATCTACCTCAAGTTGTTTTCATCCTCACTTGCAGATGGGGCAAAGTCATGGTTAAATAATTTAGATGATGAGATCATAGAGTCGTGGGACCAGATGATTGATGCATTCTTTGAGTGCTACTTTCCTCCACAGAAGACTAGTGATCTAGCAAGAAGATTCACAACTTCAAGTAGCAAGCTGGTGAGTCGTATTCTGAGGCATGGGAGAGATTCCAGAACATGCTTAGGAAAGTACCTCATCATGGCATTGATCTGCAGGGACATGCCAAGATCTTTTACTATGGTCTGCACAAAGGGGAACAAACAACCCTTGACAAAATAGGAGCATGGTTCTTTCTGAATAATAAGCATGCTCGTTGCTTAGAGATTCTCAAGAACATGTCACAGAATCAATCATGGGGAGAAGAAAGAGAGACACCATCCACAATAAAGAGTGTCAGTTAATCTAAAGTAAGATCTGCCTTGAATGAGAAGTTGGATCTCATTGCTAAGTCACTATGTGCTCCAGATAGAGGCCCTAATGAAGAAGAGAAAGAAAAGTGCAAATATGTGCGCCAGGGTCAGTACAGGAATAATGATTATTCATGGAGGAAAGACCCCAAGTTCTCATGGAAGAACCCCAATAACTTCCAACAAGTTCCTTCTCAAGCACAGTAGCAGCCACCAAGACCATAGCAGTTTGGTGGTCAAGCCCAATACACACCGGAACATCATAAGATTGATAAGAGCAAGCAGATGCTAGGCAAGTTGGTAAGTCAGAATGAGCTGCAGATTGCACAGACACAGAGGGACTTGCCGAATCAGGGGGCACACATTCACAGTATCGAGATACAGATATCCCATACTGCAACGAATGTGAATGCTTTGAAGCAGCCGATGGATTAGGGTTTTCTAGAGAACACCAATGTACCTTCCGAAAACCAACATGAGAAAGCAGTTCTACTCCATAGTGGTAGAAAGATACTGAATGGAGCACCACAGAATGCAGTGACAGAAGATGTAGACACTCAATCTATCCAGTGGAAGTAGAAGAAGTAGACACTACAGACCAAGAGAAGACCATAGAGGAACAAGCTGATGAGGCAGGAGGCAATAAGACTCGAGCATACATTCCTCCTCACCAGAGGTCACCTATGATTTCGGTGCCATTTCCAAATAGTTTGAAGGCTACAAAGATGGATAGGCAGTTCAAGAAGTTTCTAGACAACTTTCGGAAACTATCAATGAACATAGCTTTGATTGATGCAATTGAACAAATACCATCTTACGGGAATTCTTGAAAGATATCATTACTATGAAGAGGAAGATCCCAGAATCTGACGTGGTGGTGCTTAAACAACAAGTCAATGCTTTTATTTTGGGCACACTGCCACCCAAAAGATAGGATCCCGGTTGTTTTAATATCACGTGCTTGATTGGGAAGACAAAATTTAGAGAAGCTTTGTGTGATTCAGGGGCAAGTATCAATCTGATGCCCCTATCTACTTTCAAGAAGCTTGGATTCAAAGAAACCATATGGAGCAACATGACAATCCAGTTGGCGGACAACTCTGTAGTGAAGCCATATGGAATTTGGGAAGATGTTCTAGTGAAGGTAGACTTGTTCATTTTTCCTATAGATTTTGTGGTTATGGAGATGCAAGACAACCATGGCAATGAACTCCTATTGGGGAGACCATTCCAAGATATTGCAGACATGATACTTGAGATGGGCAGAGGACGCATCACTGTGGGAATCCAAGATGATAGATTTGAAATAAAGATGCCAGAGCATTCCCAAGCAATGGGAGATAAGGCACAATGCAACATGCTTCAATAGGTAGACAATAAAATTTCTTTATTTTTGGGGAAGCCATTCTTGGATATGGCTCATGTGATGATAAGAGTGGATAAAGGCACTCTAGCTATTGACATCCTGGAGAACACTAAGGTACTTTCTTTGACTCAAGCTATGCACTATCCAGGAGATGACGGGGAGGATTATGACTAAGCTATAAAAGAAGAAGTAAAGGATGATTCTGTGATAGGGTCATCTCCACAGTTACCTTTAGAATCCTATTTGACAAACAGAGTGGATGATAGCTTATACAACAATCATCTGGAGGAGTGCCTTTTGGTTTATGTAACGCTCCTGCCACGTTTCAAAGGTGTATGCTTGTCATTTTTTCGCATACGTTGGAGAGGTTCCTTGAGGTTTTCATGGATGACTTTTCAGTTTATGGGGAGTCATTTAGTGACTGTTTGCATAATTTGGACAGGGTGTTACAAAGATGTGAGGACACTCACCTGGTTCTTAACCGGGAAAAGTGTCACATGATGGTGAGTGAAGGAATAGTTTGTAGACACAAGGTGTCCAACAAGAGCATGGAAGTTGATCCAGTCAAGATTGAGGTCATTTCCTCACTACCTCCACCGACATCGGTGAAAGGAGTTAGGAGTTTCTTGGGTCATGCGGGATTTTATCGCCGATTCATAAAAGACTTCTCAAAAATTTCCAAGCCTTTATCTAAGCTTTTAGAAAAAGGCATTGGTTTTGCTTTTGATGAACGATGTTTAAAAGCTTTTGAAACACTTAAAGAAAAATTGATTTTTGTGCCAATTATGTAGGTTCCGGATTGGAGCCTCCTATTTGAACTGATGTGTGCCTCGAGGTTTTATGTTGCTTATGTATCAGGATCATCGACATCATTGTGTTTGGGGGGAAGGTCATTGGGGGATCTTGGCAAGTGGCAACATTTCAATAACATTAAAATTTGAGGCCTCTCTTTAGGCAAGAAGGTTGACATGTGACGTGCCTAAACCTTAATGAATTGAGCTTGCATCGCTTGAGGTTTGAAAATATGTAGCCAGTAGTTATATGCAACAGGAATACTAGCAAGTAGCAATTACTTAGAAGATATTGTCAAATTTGGAGTGTTGTTTATTCTAGCAAAATACGGAAGTGAGTTATTATCACAGAGGCTCTTACTTTACACTACCGATAATAAAGTAACGAAACTTCAAATCATTTTGAAATTTCAAGGTTTCCTCAAAAATACGAGCTCCATTTCATATTTTTTTGGAGTTTGGTAAGTATATTTATACTCCTCGTGAAAACAAAAATTAATAAAGTAGGGGAATAGCTTGATTGAAAAAGGGTTGAACGTCTACATAAATGTTTTCAAAAAGGCATGATTTTATAGACGACCACTCTTTTTTTCTATGGCAATCCCCAATCATCTAAAAATAAAATTAAAATAGGTTGATGATGACAACATCACATTCCTATTTGTGATCTGCAGAATGTGTTGTAAGAGAGAAATAGAAAAGTATGAGTTTGGTTTTACAATAACACTATGTCATTTTCATATTTTTGAGTATAGTAAAAATAATTTGTGTGTTTAGGTAATTATAACTATGTTATCCTAGTGTGAGAATGATTGTGATTGGACTTCAACATTATTAAAATTTTGGTTCTTGTTAATTATCTATCCTCCCACAAAAAGATGTTTAGTCTAATCAATATGGTTGCCAAGTGAATGAGATAGTGATGAGTGCTAATTTAAATGCTAGAAGAATCAGATATGGATATGCGAACAAACTTCAAAACTAGAACAAATTCAGCGATGAACTTTGGGCATAATTATAGTCATCAAAATCTAATTGTAAGACGCTAAATGTCATTTTATGTTCATGGGCCTAATTTTCTTGGCCCACTAGGGTTATGCCACGCTTCCTAATACCTGCCTCGTCTCTTGTATATAGGAAGGGAGTTAGTCTTGTATCTAATAAGAAACGTCTTTTTAGCCCCCATCTTATTTTCTATATAGTATCAGAGCAACAACTAGGGAGAAAAAAAAGAGCCTCCGCTAGTAGGTGACCGTCGTTCTTCTTGGTTTAACCACCCACTAGTCTATGGTCATCTCTGATGCATGTGTTTTTAGTCGCTTTTATAGGATCATTTTCCTTTATTTTCATGTGTAGTTTGGACATTTATATGACCTATTATGCATGGAATGTCATAGCTAGCATATATTTCCTTGTTTGTATCAAATTATATGATTTCAATCATTTTAACTAGCATTTTATGCATTTCGAGTACTTCTGATGCTTTATGTGTTTTTCGGTACAAGGCAGATCGACACAGCTCGGTACTACCGACACCATAAAAGTCAGTGGCACTGACTTGACCTCAGAGAGCTGCCTGAAAACAACCCAGATCTTGGTGCTACCGACCCAAGAAGTTAGTGCCACCGAGATGCCATCAGAGAGCCTCGCATGAATCAAGAAAACCCAGTGCTATCGACCCTAACATCAGAGAGGCGGCTTGAATTCGCAAGAAGTCGGTGCCACTGAGACATTGTCGATGGTATCGACGGGATTGGGATCGGGTGACCTAACTTAAGTAACTCCGTACCACTGACACATCAAGTCAGTACCACCGAGTCTGCCCGATCAGGCCAACCGTATAATTGCTTCTAATCCAATGGTGGACGAAATTTCACACCCTAAGTCATGCCTATGACTTAGAGGGACAACGACCATACCTAAAGACGAGCCCGTTTTCATTATACAGTGACCAGAGAGAAAGAAGAGAAGGACGGAGGACCAAAAACTTCACTGGGAGTGATCTGAGCAGCTACAGAGGACATTTCTGCTACCGGAAGACAACAAACTGCAGGTAGTACGGAAGGGATTGTCTGGACAACCAAAGATCTAGGGGTTACCTTAGTTTTTACTATGTTCTCGATGTTTTTATTCTTCCCTTCTGTGTGTTTTGTCATAAAAATCATGCAAGGCTAAAAACCTTTGTTCTTTAGGACCCGGGAGTAGCCAGAATATACATTGCAGTTGATTTCTATGCATTAATATAAATTTATCTTTCGTTCCTGGATATAATTCTATGGATGTTGCTTGTTCTATTTATGCTTGACCACCATGAATGGATTAATAGACACTTAATCAACTCGGGAGAGGGATTAAGGGTTGAAAAACATAGAATTACTCGTTTATTGTACCCTTTGGGAAAAGCGGTGAATAGATGAGGGGAGAAACCCAGAGTATTGATGTAAAGCACCTAACTAATGAAATCAATAACCGTGGGAGCGGGATTGACATTAGTATAGGTAGTGAATTACACTACAAAAGCATGTAATTCTGGGTACAACCTCCTTATCTAGGAATTGAGATAATAGGTATTAGTATGTTGGATAGACTATAAGTGATTTCTGTGGCAAAACCATCATCCTAAGGAACTCATTATCTTTCTAATTTACTCAATTCATTTAAATTTTTTTCTTTAGTATTAATTTAGCAATTCAACCAAACTCAAACAACCATCATCGGCTTAGTTGATCGATTTGTAGTTAGTTGTAGTTTATGGAGAAACGCTTCCACGTGTTCGACTCTAGCCTCACAGGTCCATTATTACTGCGATATGTTCACTTACATTTTGCACACGGTAGACAACACATCAAGTTTTTGGCGCTGTTGCCGAGGAAGCGTCAACATCCAGCATTATGAGTGTTGCAGTCGGCCACTCTAAGCCATTTATTTATTTATTTATTATTCAAACTGAATCCTAATAATCTCTTCATTCAAATATAATCTGTTGAAGCTGACATTCATTCTCTTTGTTTCAGGGGTACACTAGTGCATGGTGTGAACGAGAGCTCTAAACTATGGTAAACCATTTTCACCAGGTTTCGAGCAAGTAGAGTACTTGCAGGGAGAATGAGTGTAGGGCAGACATGTAGACAAGTTCAGCAGAACGCTTTCACCGAATCCTCTTGTGTTAGAAGAAATAGAGGCATTAGTAGCACCTAAACTAAGAGAAATGGGGGACAAAGTAGAGGAACCGAAAGAGCAAACTATATGGGAGAAAATCAAAGCTTCATCGTCTATGGCCCCAGAAAGGGCCCATTAAATGACAAGCTATAAATGTGGGCAGCTGCAAGATAGAGCCTGGACTCAATGCTCTAGTTAAGGCCCAGGCGTTCCATGGTCATCCTTCTGAAGATCCGGTGAAACACATCAAAAATTTCATATAGAGTTGTGACATGGTAAAAATAGACAGGATCCCAGCTAGCACAATCTACCTCAAGTTGTTTTCATCCTCACTTGCAGATGGGGCAAAGTCATGGTTCAATAATTTAGATGATGAGATCATAGAGTCGTGGGACCAAATGATTGATGCGTTCTTTGAGCGCTACTTTCCTCCACAGAAGACTAATGATATAGCAAGAAGATTCACAACTTCAGGTAGCAAGCTGATGAGTCGTATTCTGAGGCATGGGAGAGATTCCAGAACATGCTTAGGAAAGTACCTCATCATGGCATTGATCTGCACGGACATGCCAAGATCTTTTACTATGGTCTGCACAAAGGGGAGAAAACAACTCTTGACAACACAGGAGCATGGTTCTCTCTGAATAATAAGCATGCTCGTTGCTTAGAGATTCTCAAGAACATGTCAAAGAATCAATCATGGGGAGAAGAAAGAGAGACACCATCCACAATAAAGAGTGTCAATGAATCTAAAGTAAGATCTGCCTTGAATGAGAAGTTGGATCTCATTGCTAAGTCACTATGTGCTCCAGATAGAGGCCCTAATGAAGAAGAGGAAGAAAAGTGTAAATATGTGCGCCAGGGTCAGTACAGGAATAATGATTATTCATGGAGGAAAGACCCCAAGTTCTCATGGAAGGACCCCAATAACTTCCAACAAGATCCTTCTCAAGCACAGTAGCAGCCACCAAGACCATAGCAGTTCAGTGGTCAAGCCCAATACACACCGGAACATCAGAAGATTGATAAGAGCAAGCAGATGCTAGGCAATTTGGTAAGTCAGAATGAGCTACAGATTGCACAGACATAGAGGGACTTGCAGAATCAGGGGGCACACATTCACAGTATCGAGATACATATATCCCATACTGTAGCGGATGTGAATGCTTTGAAGCAGCCGATGTATTAGGGTTTTCTAGAGAACACCAATGTACCTTCCAAAAACCAACAGGAGAAAGCAGTTCTACTCCATAGTGGTAGAAAGATACTGAATGGAGCACCATAGAATGCAGTGACAGAAGATGTAGACACTCAATCTATCCAGTGGAAGTAGAAGAAGTAGACACTACAGACCAAGAGAAGACCACAGAGGAACAAGCTGATGAGGCAGGAGGCAATAAGACTCGAGCATACATTCCTCCTCACCAGAGGGCACCTATGATTTTGGTTCCATTTCCAAACAGTTTGAAGGCTACAAAGATGGATAGGAAGTTCAAGAAGTTTCTAGACAGCTTTCGGAAACTATCAATGAACATAGCTTTGATTGATGCAATTGAACAAATACCATCTTACGGGAATTCTTGAAAGATATCATTACTAAGAAGAGGAAGATCCCAGAATCTGACGTGGTGGTGCTTAAAGAACAAGTCAATGCTTTTATTTTGGGCACACTGCCACCCAAAAGATAGGATCCCGGTTGTTTTAATATCACGTGCTTGATTGGGAAGACAAAATTTAGAGAAGCTTTGTGTGATTCAGGGGCAAGTATCAATCTGATGCCCCTATCTACTTTCAAGAAGATTGGATTCAAAGAAACCAGATGGAGCAACATGACAATCCAGTTGGCGGACAACTCTGTAGTGAAGCCATATGGAATTTGGGAAGATGTTCTAGTGAAGGTAGACTTGTTCATTTTTCCTATAGATTTTGTGGTTATGGAGATGCAAGACAACCATGGCAATGAACTCCTATTGGGGAGACCATTCCAAGCTATTGCAGACATGATACTTGAGATGGGCAGAGGACGCATCACTGTGGGAATCCAAGATGATAGATTTGAAATAAAGATGCCAGAGCATTCCCAAGCAATGGGAGATAAGGCACAATGCAACATGCTTCAATAGGTAGACAATAAAATTTCTTTATTTTTGGGGAAGCCATTCTTGGATACGGCTCATGTGATGATAAGAGTGGATAAAGGCACTCTAGCTATTGACATCCTGGAGAACACGAAGGTACTTTCTTTGACTCAAGCTATGCACTATCCAGGAGATGACAGGGAGGATTATGACCAAGCTGCAAAAGAAGAAGTAAAGGGTGATTCTGTGATAGGGTCATCTCCACAGTTACCTTTAGAATCCTACTTGAAAAACAGAGTGGATGATAGCTTATAAAACAATCATCTGGAGGAGTGCATTTATCTGTTAAACACAGTACCTTGCTATTATGCAAGGCACTTTGAAGATCTAGGACCATCACCCCCTCCTTTGGTCCTGTATCTTTTGAACCCACCAGACCTGGAACTGAAGCCGCTACCTCCACATTTAAAGTATGTGTTCCTTGCTATAGAAGAAAATCTACCAGTGATCATCTCATCGTCTCTTAATAATGAGGAGGAGAAGGAGCTTCTCACTGTGTTGAAGAACCACCGAGCTACATTCGATCGCTCTATAGCAGATATAAAAAGGATCTTGCCAGCCTTATGTCAACATAAGATCCATCTTGAAGAGGGAGTGAAGGCAATTATTCCACCTCAGTGGCGTCTCAACCCGATCATGACTGAGGTGGTCTAGAAGGAGGTCGTCAAGCTCTTATACGCATGCATAATTTATGCAATATCTGACTCTATATGGGTGAGTCCTACGCAGGTAGTTCCCAATAAAGGGGGATTACAATTACCACAAATGCATCCAATGACCAGATTTCCACTAGACTTGTGACAGGGTGGTGTGTTTGTATTGACCACCGTAGGTTGAATGAAGCCACCTTGAAAGACCATTTCCCCCTACCCTTTATTGACCAAATCCTGGAATGTTTATCTGGTCGATCTCACTTTTATTTTCTCGACGGGTATTTCGGCTACAATCAGATTTCTATAGAGCCTAAGAATCTCAGCAGAAATCTACTATCACCTGCCCTTATGGCACTTTTGCTTATCGCCGAATGCCTTTTGGTTTATGTAACGCTTCTGCCACGTTTCAAAGGTGTATGCTTGCCATTTTTTCGGATATGTTGGAGCGGTTCCTTGAGGTTTTCATGGATGACTTTTCAGTTTATGGGGAGTCATTTAGTGACTGTTTGCATAATTTGGACAGGGTGTTACAAAGATGTGAGGACACTCACCTGGTTCTTAACTGGGAAAAGTGTCACATGATGGTGAGTGAAGGAATAGTTCGTAGATACAAGGTGTCCAACAAGGGCATGGAAGTTGATCCAGTCAAGATTGAGGTCATTTCCTCACTACCTCCACCGACATCGGTGAAAGGAGTTAGGAGTTTCTTGGGTCATGCGGTATTTTATCGCCGATTCATAAAAGACTTCTAAAAAATTTCCAAGCCTTTGTCTGAGCTTTTAGAAAAAGGCATTGGTTTTGCTTTTGATGAATGATGTTTTAAAGCTTTTGAAACACTTAAAGAAAAATTGATTTATGTGCCAATTATGTAGGCTCCGGATTGGAGCCTCCTATTTGAATTGATGTGTGCCTCGAGGTTTTATGTTGCTTATGTATCAGGATCATCGACATCATTGTGTTTGGGGGAAGGTCATTGGGGGATCTTGGCAAGTGGCAACATTTCAATAACATTAAAATTGGAGGCCTCTCTTTAGGCAAGAAGGTGGACATGTGACGTGCCTAAACCTTAATGAATTGAGCTTGCATCACTTGAGGTTTGAAAATATGTAGCCAGTAGTTATATGCAACATGAATACTAGCAAGAAGTAATAACTTAGAAGATATTGTCAAATTTGGAGTGTTGTTTATTCTAGAAAAATACGGAAGTGAGTTATTATCACAGAGGCTCTTACTTTACACTACCAATAATAAAGTAACGAAACTTCAAATCATTTTGAAATTCAAGGTTTCCTCAAAAATACGAGCTCCATTTCATATTTTTTTGGAGTTTGGTAAGTATATTTATACTCCTCGTGAAAACAAAAATTAATAAAGTAGGGGAATAGCTTGATTGAAAAAGGGTTGAACGTCTACATAAATGTTTTCAAAAAGGCATGATTTTATAGACGACCAATCTTTTTTTTCTATGGCAATCCCCAATCATCTAAAAATAAAATTAAAATAGGTTGATGATGACAACATCACATTCCTATTTATGATCTGTAGAATGTGTTGTAAGAGAGAAATAGAAAAGTATGAGTTTGGTTTTACAATAACACTATGTCATTTTCATATTTTTGAGTATAGAAAAAATAATTTGTGTGTTTAGGTAATTATAACTATGTTATCCTAGTGTGAGAATGATTGTGATTGGACTTCAACATTATTAAAATTTTGGTTCTTCTTAATTATCTATCCTCCCACAAAAAGATGTTCAGTCTAATCAATATGGTTGCCAAGTGAATGAGATAGTGCTGAGTGCTAATTTAAATGCTAGAAGAATCAGATATGGATATGCGAACAAACTTCAAAACTAGAACAAATTCAGCGATGAACATTGGGCATAATTATAGTCATCAAAATCTAATTGTAAGACGCTAAATGTCATTTTATGTTCATGGGCCTAATTTTCTTGTCCCACTAGGGTTATGCTACGCTTCCTAATACCTGCCTCGTCTCTTGTATATAGGAAGGGAGTTAGTCTTGTATCTAATAAGAAACATCTTTTTAGCCCCCATCTTATTTTCTATATAGTATCGGAGCAACAATTAGGGAGAAAAAAAAAGAGCCTCCGCTAGTAGGTGATCGTCGTTCTTCTTGGTTTAACCACCCACTAGTCTATGGTCATCTCTGATGCATGTGTTTTTATCGCTTTTATAGGCTCATTTTCCTTTATTTTTATGTGTAGTTTGGACATTTATATGACCTATTATGCATGGAATGTCATAGCTAGCATATATTTCCTTGTTTGTATCAAATTATATGATTTCAATCATTTTTACTAGCATTTTATGCATTTCGAGCACTTCTGATGCTTTATGTGTTTTTCGGTACAAGGCAGATCGACACAGCTCGGTACTACCGACACCACAAAAGTCAGTGGCACCGACTTGACCTCAAAGAGCTGCCTGAAAACAACCCAGATCTTGGTGCTACCGACCCAAGAATTTAGTGCCACCGAGATGCCATCAGAGAGCCTCGCATGAATCAAGAAAACCTAGTGCTATCGACCCTAACATCAGAGAGGCGGCTTGAATTCGCAAGAAGTCAGTGCCACTGAGACATTGTCGATGGTATCGACGGGATTGGGATCGGGTGACCTAACTTAAGTAACTCCGTACCACTGACACATCAAGTCACTACCACCGAGTCTGCCCGATCAGGCCAACTGTATAATTGCTTCTAATCCAATGGTGGACGAAATTTCGCACCCTAAGTCATGCCCATGACTTAGGGGGACAACGGACATACCTAAAGACGAGCCCATTTTCATTATACAATGACCGGAGAGAAAGAAGAGAAGGACGGAGGACCAAAAACTTCATTGGGAGTGATCTGAGCACCTACGGAGGACATTTCTACTACCGGAAGACAACAGACTGCATGTAGTACGGAGGGGATTGTCTGGACAACCAAAGATCTAGGGGTTACCTTAGTTTTTACTATGTTCTCGATATTTTTATTCTTCCCTTCTGTGTGTTTTGTCATAAAAATCATGCAAGGCTAAAAACCTTTGTTCTTTAGGACCCGGGAGTAGCCCAAATATACATTGCAGTTGATTTCTATGCATTAATATCAATTTATCTTTCGTTCCTGGATATAATTCTATGGATGTTGCTTGTTATATTTATGCTTGACCACCATGAATGGATTAATAGATACTTAATCAACTCGGGAGAGGGATTAATGGTTGAAAAACATAGATTTACTCGTTTATTGTACCCTTTGGGAAAAGCGGTGAATAGATGAGGGGAGAAACCCAGAGTATTGATGTAAATCACCTAACTAATAAAATCAATAACCGTGGGAGTGGGATTGGCATTAGTATAGGTAGTGAATTACACTACGAAAGCATGTAATTCTGGCTACAGCCTCCTTATCCAGAAATTGAGATAATAGGTATTAGTATGTAGGATAGACTATAAGTGATTTCTATGGCAAAACCATCGTCCTAAGGAACTCATTCTCTTTCTAATTTACTCAATTCATTTAATTTGTTTGCTTTAGTATTAATTTAGCAATTCAACCCAACTCAAACAACCATCATCAGCTTAGTTGATCGATTTGTAGTTAGTTGTAGTTTATGGAAAAACGCTTCCACGTGTTCGACTCTAGCCTCACAGGTCCATTATTACTGCAATGTGTTCACTTACATTTTGCACACGGTAGACAACACATCAAGTTTTTGGCGCTGTTTCCGAGGAAGCGTCAACATCCAGCATTATGAGTGTTGCAGTCAGCCACTCTAGGCCATTTATTTATTATTCAAACTGAATCCTAATAATCTCTTCATTCAAATATAATCTTTTGAAGCTGACATTCATTCTCTTTGTTTCAGGGGTACACTAGTGCATGGTGTGAACGAGAGCTCTAAACTATGGTAAACCATCTTCACCAGGTTTTAGGCAAGTAGAGTTCTTTCAAGGAGAACGAGTATAGGGCAGACATGTAGACAGGTTCAACAAAATGCTTTCACCGAATCCTCTTGTGTTAGAAGAAATAAAGGCATTAGTAGCACCTAAACTGAGAGAAATGGGGGAAAAAGTAGAGGAACCGAAAGAGCAAACTATATGGGAGAAAATCAAAGCTTCATCGTCTACGGTCCAGAAAGGGCCCATTAAAAGACAAGCTATAAATGTGGGTAGCTGTAAGATAGAGCCTGGACTCAATGCTCTAGTTAAGGCCCAGGCGTTCCATGGTCATCCTTCTGAAGATCCGGTGAAACACATCAAAAATTTCATACAAAGTTGTGACATGCTAAAAATAGATAGGATCCCAGCTAGCACAATCTACCTCAAGTTGTTTTCATCCTCACTTGCAGATGGGGCAAAGTCATGGTTAAATAATTTAGATGATGAGATCATAGAGTCGTGGGACCAGATGATTGATGCATTCTTTGAGTGCTACTTTCCTCCACAGAAGACTAGTGATCTAGCAAGAAGATTCACAACTTCAAGTAGCAAGCTGATGAGTCATATTCTGAGGCATGGGAGAGATTCCAGAACATGCTTAGGAAAGTACCTCATCATGGCATTGATCTGCAGGGACATGCCAAGATCTTTTACTATGGTCTACACAAAGGGGAACAAACAACCCTTGACAAAACAGGAGCATGGTTCTTTCTGAATAATAAGCATGCTCGTTGCTTAGAGATTCTCAAGAACATGTCACAAAATCAATCATGGGGAGAAGAAAGAGAGACACCATCCACAATAAAGAGTGTCAGTTAATCTAAAGTAAGATCTGCCTTGAATGAGAAGTTGGATCTCATTGCTAAGTCACTATGTGCTCCAGATAGAGGCCCTAATGAAGAAGAGGAAGAAAAGTGCAAATATGTGCGCCAGGGTCAGTACAGGAATAATGATTATTCATGGAGGAAAGACCCCAAGTTCTCATGGAAGGACCCCAATAACTTCCAACAAGTTCCTTCTCAAGCACAGTAGCAGCCACCAAGACCATAGCAGTTTGATGGTCAAGCCCAATACACACCGGAACATCAGAAGATTGATAAGAGCAAGCAGATGCTAGGCAAGTTGGTAAGTCAGAATGAGCTGCAGATTGCACAGACACAGAGGGACTTGCAGAATCAGGGGACACACATTCACAGTATTGAGATACAGATATCCCATACTGCAACGGATGTGAATGCTTTGAAGCAGCCGATGTATTAGGGTTTTCTAGAGAACACCAATGTACCTTCCGAAAACCAACACGAGAAAGCAGTTCTACGCCGTAGTGGTAGAAAGATACTGAATGGAGCACCACAGAATGCAGTGACAGAAGATGTAGACACTCAATCTATCCAGTGGAAGTAGAAGAAGTAGACACTACAGACCAAGAGAAGACCATAGAGGAACAAGCTGATGAGGCAGGAGGCAATAAGACTCGAGCATACATTCCTCCTCACCAGAGGGCACCTATGATTTCGGTGCCATTTCCAAATAGTTTGAAGGCTACAAAGATGGATAGGCAGTTCAAGAAGTTTCTAGACAACTTTCGGAAACTATCAATGAACATAGCTTTGATTGATGCAATTGAACAAATACCATCTTACGGGAATTCTTGAAAGATATCATTACTACGAAGAGGAAGATCCCAGAATCTGACGTGGTGGTGCTTAAAGAACAAGTCAATGCTTTTATTTTGGGCACACTGCCACCCAAAAGATAGGATCCCGGTTGTTTTAATATCACGTGCTTGATTGGGAAGACAAAATTTAGAGAAGCTTTGTGTGATTCAGGGGCAAGTATCAATTTGATGCCCCTATCTACTTTCAAGAAGCTTGGATTCAAAGAAACCAGATGGAGCAACATGACAATCCAGTTGGCGGACAACTCTGTAGTGAAGCCATATGGAATTTGGGAAGATGTTCTAGTGAAGGTAGACTTGTTCATTTTTCCTATAGATTTTGTGGTTATGGAGATGCAAGACAACCATGGCAATGAACTCCTATTGGGGAGACCATTCCAAGCTATTACAGACATGATACTTGAGATGGGCAGAGGACGCATCACTGTGGGAATCCAAGATGATAGATTTGAAATAAAGATGCCAGAGCATTCCCAAGCAATGGGAGATAAGGCACAATGCAACATGCTTCAATAGGTAGACAATAAAATTTCTTTATTTTTGGGGAAGCCATTCTTGGATATGGCTCATGTGATGATAAGAGTGGATAAAGACACTCTAGCTATTGACATCCTGGAGAACACTAAGGTACTTTCTTTGACTCAAGCTATGCACTATCCAGAAGATGACGGGGAGGATTATGACCAAGCTGTAAAAGAAGAAGTAAAGGATGATTTTGTGATAGGGTCATCTCCACAGTTACCTTTAGAATCCTATTTGACAAATAGAGTGGATGATAGCTTATACAACAATCATCTGGAGGAGTGCCTTTTGGTTTATGTAACGCTCCTGCCACGTTTCAAAGGTGTATGCTTGTCATTTTTTCGCATACGTTGGAGAGGTTCCTTGAGGTTTTCATGGATGACTTTTCAGTTTATGGGGAGTCATTTAGTGACTGTTTGCATAATTTGGATAGGGTGTTACAAAGATGTGAGGACACTCACCTGGTTCTTAACTGGGAAAAGTGTCACATGATGGTGAGTGAAGGAATAGTTTGTAGACACAAGGTGTCCAACAAGGGCATGGAAGTTGATCTAGTCAAGATTGAGGTCATTTCCTCACTACCTCCACCGACATCGATGAAAGGAGTTAGGAGTTTCTTGGGTCATGCGGGATTTTATCGCCGATTCATAAAAGACTTCTCAAAAATTTCCAAGCCTTTGTCTGAGCTTTTAGAAAAAGGTATTGGTTTTGCTTTTGATGAACGATGTTTAAAAGATTTTGAAACACTTAAAGAAAAATTGATTTTTGTGCCAATTATGTAGGTTTCGGATTGGAGCCTCCTATTTGAACTGATGTGTGCCTCGAGGTTTTATGTTTCTTATGTATCAGGATCATCGACATCATTGTGTTTGGGGGGAAGGTCATTGGGGGATCTTGGCAAGTGGCAACATTTCAATAACATTAAAATTTGAGGCCTCTCTTTAGGCAAGAAGGTTGACATGTGACATGCCTAAACCTTAATGAATTGAGCTTGCATCGCTTGAGGTTTGAAAATATGTAGCCAGTAGTTATATGCAACAGGAATACTAGCAAGTAGCAATTACTTAGAAGATATTGTCAAATTTGGAGTGTTGTTTATTCTAGCAAAATACGGAAGTGAGTTATTATCACAGAGGCCCTTACTTTACACTACCGATAATAAAGTAACAAAACTTCAAATCATTTTGAAATTTCAAGGTTTCCTCAAAAATACGAGCTCCATTTCATATTTTTTTGGAGTTTGGTAAGTATATTTATACTCCTCGTGAAAACAAAAATTAATAAAGTAGGGGAATAGCTTGATTGAAAAAGGGTTGAACGTCTACAGAAATGTTTTCAAAAAGGCATGATTTTATAGACGACCACTCTTTTTTTTCTATGGCAATCCCCAATCATCTAAAAATAAAATTAAAATAGGTTGATGATGACAACATCACATTCCTATTTGTGATCTGCAGAATGTGTTGTAAGACAGAAATAGAAAAGTATGAGTTTGGTTTTACAATAACACTATGTCATTTTCATATTTTTGAGTATAGTAAAAATAATTTGTGTGTTTAGGTAATTATAACTATGTTATCCTAGTGTGAGAATGATTGTTATTGGACTTCAACATTATTAAAATTTTGGTTCTTCTTAATTATCTATCCTCCCACAAAAAGATGTTTAGTCTAATCAATATGGTTGCCAAGTGAATGAGATAGTGATGAGTGCTAATTTAAATGCTAGAAGAATCAGATATGGATATGCGAACAAACTTCAAAACTAGAACAAATTCAGCGATGAACTTTGGGCATAATTATAGTCATCAAAATCTAATTGTAAGACGCTAAATGTCATTTTATGTTCATGGGCCTAATTTTCTTGGCCCACTAGGGTTATGCCACGCTTCCTAATACCTGCCTCGTCTCTTGTATATAGGAAGGGAGTTAGTCTTGTATCTAATAAGAAACGTCTTTTTAGCCCCCATCTTATTTTCTATATAGTATCAGAGCAACAATTAGGGAGAAAAAATAGAGCCTCCGCTAGTAGGTGACCGTCGTTCTTCTTGGTTTAACCACCCACTAGTCTATGGTCATCTCTGATGCGTGTGTTTTTAGTCGCTTTTATAGGATCATTTTCCTTTATTTTCATGTGTAGTTTGGACATTTATATGACCTATTATGCATGGAATGTCATAGCTAGCATATATTTCCTTGTTTGTATCAAATTATATGATTTCAATCATTTTAACTAGCATTTTATGCATTTCGAGTACTTCTGATGCTTTATGTGTTTTTCGGTACAAGGCAGATCGACACAGCTCGATACTACCGACACCATAAAAGTCAGTGGCACCGACTTGACCTCAGAGAGCTGCCTGAAAACAACCCAGATCTTGGTGCTACCGACCCAAGAAGTTAGTGCCACCGAGATGCCATCAGAGAGCCTCGCATGAATCAAGAAAACCCAGTGCTATCGACCCTAACATCAGAGAGGCGGCTTGAATTCGCAAGAAGTCGGTGCCACTGAGACATTGTCGATGGTATCGACGGGATTGGGATCGGGTGACCTAACTTAAGTAACTCCGTACCACTGACACATCAAGTCAGTACCACCGAGTCTGCCCGATCAGGCCAACCGTATAATTGCTTCTAATCCAATGGTGGACGAAATTTCACACCCTAAGTCATGCCTATGACTTAGGGGGACAACGACCAGACCTAAAGACGAGCCCGTTTTCATTATACAGTGACCGGAGAGAAAGAAGAGAAGGACGGAGGACCAAAAACTTCACTGGGAGTGATCTGAGCACCTACAGAGGACATTTCTGCTACCGGAAGACAACAGACCGCAGGTAGTACGGAAGGGATTGTCTGGACAACCAAAGATCTAGGGGTTACCTTAGTTTTTACTATGTTCTCGATGTTTTTATTCTTCCCTTCTGTGTGTTTTGTCATAAAAATCATGCAAGGCTAAAAACCTTTGTTCTTTATGACCCGGGAGTAGCCCGAATATACATTGCAGTTGATTTCTATGCATTAATATAAATTTATCTTTCGTTCCTGGATATAATTCTATGGATGTTGCTTGTTATATTTATGCTTGACCACCATGAATGGATTCATAGACACTTAATCAACTCGGGAGAGGGATTAAGGGTTGAAAAACATAGAATTACTCGTTTATTGTACCCTTTGGGAAAAGCGGTGAATAGATGAGGGGAGAAACCCAGAGTATTGATGTAAAACACCTAACTAATGAAATCAATAACCGTGGGAGTGGGATTGACATTAGTATAGGTAGTAAATTACACTACGAAAGCATGTAATTCTGGGTACAACCTCCTTATCCAGGAATTGAGATAATAGGTATTAGTATGTAGGATAGACTATAAGTGATTTCTGTGGAAAAACCATCATCCTAAGGAACTCATTATCTTTCTAATTTACTCAATTCATTTCAATTGTTTGCTTTAGTATTAATTTAGCAATTCAACCCAACTCAAACAACCATCATCGGCTTAGTTGATCGATTTGTAGTTAGTTGTAGTTTATGGAGAAACGCTTCCACGTGTTCGACTCTAGCCTCACAGGTCCATTATTACTGCGATATGTTCACTTACATTTTGCACACGGTAGACAACACATCAAGTTTTTGGTGCTGTTGCTGAGGAAGCGTCAACATCCAGCATTATGAGTGTTGCAGTCGGCCACTCTAAGCCATTTATTTATTTATTATTCAAACTGAATCCTAATAATCTCTTCATTCAAATATAATCTGTTGAAGCTTACATTCATTCTCTTTGTTTCAGGGGTACACTAGTGCATGGTGTGAACGAGAGCTCTAAACTATGGTAAACCATTTTCACCAGGTTTCGGGCAAGTAGAGTACTTACAGGGAGAACGAGTGTAGGGCAGACATGTAGACAAGTTCAGCAGAACGCTTTCACCGAATCCTCTTGTGTTAGAAGAAATAGAGGCATTAGTAGCACCTAAACTAAGAGAAATGGGGGACAAAGTAGAGGAACCGAAAGAGCAAACTATATGGGAGAAAATCAAAGCTTCATCGTCTATGGCCCAGAAAGGGCCCATTAAATGACAAGCTATAAATGTGGGCAGCTGCAAGATAGAGCCTGGACTCAATGCTCTAGTTAAGGCCCAGGCGTTCCATGGTCATCCTTCTGAAGATCTGGTGAAACACATCAAAAATTTCATATAGAGTTGTGACATGGTAAAAATAGACAGGATCCCAGCTAGCACAATCTACCTCAAGTTGTTTTCATCCTCACTTGCAGATGGGGCAAAGTCATGGTTCAATAATTTAGATGATGAGATCATAGAGTCGTGGGACCAAATGATTGATGCGTTCTTTGAGTGCTACTTTCCTCCACAGAAGACTAATGATCTAGCAAGAAGATTCACAACTTCAGGTAGCAAGCTGATGAGTCGTATTCTGAGGCATGGGAGAGATTCCAAAACATGCTTAGGAAAGTACCTCATCATGGCATTGATCTGCACGGACATGCCAAGATCTTTTACTATGGTCTGCACAAAGGGGAGAAAACAACTCTTGACAACACAAGAGCATGGTTCTCTCTGAATAATAAGCATGCTCGTTGCTTAGAGATTCTCAAGAACATGTCAAAGAATCAATCATGGGGAGAAGAAAGAGAGACACCATCCACAATAAAGAGTGTCAATGAATCTAAAGTAAGATCTGCCTTGAATGAGAAGTTGGATCTCATTGCTAAGTCACTATGTGCTCCAGATAGAGGCCCTAATGAAGAAGAGGAAGAAAAGTGTAAATATGTGCGCCAGGGTCAGTACAGGAATAATGATTATTCATGGAGGAAAGACCCCAAGTTCTCATGGAAGGACCCCAATAACTTCCAACAAGATCCTTCTCAAGCACAGTAGCAGCCACCAAGACCATAGCAGTTCAGTGGTCAAGCCCAATACACACCGGAACATCAGAAGATTGATAAGAGCAAGCAGATGCTAGGCAAGTTGGTAAGTCAGAATGAGCTGCAGATTGCACAGACACAGAGGGACTTGCAGAATCAGGGGGCACACATTCACAGTATCGAGATACATATATCCCATACTGTAGCGGATGTGAATGCTTTGAAGCAGTCAATGTATTAGGGTTTTCTAGAGAACACCAATGTACCTTCCGAAAACCAACAGGAGAAAGCAGTTCTACTCCATAGTGGTAGAAAGATACTGAATGGAGCACCATAGAATGCAGTGACAGAAGATGTAGACACTCAATCTATCCAGTGGAAGTAGAAGAAGTAGACACTACAGACCAAGAGAAGACCACAGAGGAACAAGCTGATGAGGCAGGAGGCAATAAGACTCGAGCATACATTCCTCCTCACCAGAGGGCACCTATGATTTCGGTGCCATTTCCAAACAGTTTGAAGGCTACAAAGATGGATAGGAAGTTTAAGAAGTTTCTAGACAGCTTTCGGAAACTATCAATGAACATAGCTTTGATTGATGCAATTGAACAAATACCATCTTACGGGAATTCTTGAAAGATATCATTACTAAGAAGAGGAAGATCCCAGAATCTGATGTGGTGGTGCTTAAAGAACAAGTCAATGCTTTTATTTTGGGCACACTGCCACCCAAAAGATAGGATCCCGGTTGTTTTAATATCACGTGCTTGATTGGGAAGACAAAATTTAGAGAAGCTTTGTGTGATTCAGGGGCAAGTATCAATCTGATGCACCTATCTACTTTCAAGAAGCTTGGACTCAAAGAAACCAGATGGAGCAACATGACAATCCAGTTGGCGGACAACTCTATAGTGAAGCCATATGGAATTTGTGAAGATGTTCTAGTGAAGGTAGACTTGTTCATTTTTCCTACAGATTTTGTGGTTATGGAGATGCAAGACAACCATGGAAATGAACTCCTATTGGGGATACCAATCCAAGATATTGCAGACATGATACTTGAGATGGGAAGAGGATGCATCACTGTGGGAATCCAAGATGATAGATTTGAAATAAAGATGCCAGAGCATTCCCAAGCAATGGGAGATAAGGCACAATGCAACATGCTTCAATAGGTAGACAACACAATTTCTTTATTTTTTGGGAAGCCATTCTTGGATATGGCTCATGTGATGATAAGAGTGGATAAAGGCACTCTAGCTATTGACATCCTGGAGAACACTAATGTATTTTCTTTGACTCAAGCTATGCACTATCCAGGAGATGACGGGGAGGATTATGACCAAGCTGCAAAAGAAGAAGTAAAGGCTGATTCTGTGATAGAGTCATCTCCACAGTTACCTTTAGAATCCTATTTGACAAACAGAGTGGATGATAGCTTATACAACAATCATCTGGAGGAGTGCATTTATCTGTTAAACATAGTACCTTGCTATTATGCAAGGCACTTTGAAGATCTAGGACCATCACCCCCTCCTTTGGTCCTGTATCTTTTGAACCCACCAGACCTGGAACTGAAGCCGCTACCTCCACATTTAAAGTATGTGTTCCTTGCTATAGAAGAAAATCTACCAGTGATCATCTCATCGTCTCTTAGTAATGAGGAGGAGAAGCAGCTTCTCACTATGTTGAAGAACCACCGAGCTACATTCGATCGGTCTGTAGCAGATATAAAAAGGATCTTGCCAGCCTTATGTCAACATAAGATCCATCTTGAAGAGGGAGCGAAGGCAATTATTCTGCCTCAGTGGCGTCTCAACCCGATCATGACTGAGGCGGTCTAGAAGGAGGTCGTCAAGCTCTTATACGCATGTATAATTTATGCAATATCTGACTCTATGTGGGTGAGTCCTACGCAGGTAGTTCCCAAGAAATGGGGATTACTATTTACCACAAATGCATCCAATGACCAGATTTCCACTAGACTTGTGACAGGGTGGTGTGTTTGTATTGACTACCGTAGGTTGAATGAAGCCACCTTGAAAGACCATTTCCCCCTACCCTTTATTGACCAAATCCTGGAATGTTTATCTGGTCGATCTCACTTTTATTTTCTCGATGGGTATTTCGGCTACAATCAGATTTCTATAGAGCCTAAGAATCTCAACAGAAATCTACTATCACCTGCCCTTATGGCACTTTTGCTTATCGCCGAATGCCTTTTGGTTTATGTAACGCTCCTGCCACGTTTCAAAGGTGTATGCTTGCCATTTTTTCGGATATGTTAGAGTGGTTCCTTGAGGTTTTCATGGATGACTTTTCAGTTTATGGGGAGTCATTTAGTGACTGTTTGCATAATTTGGACAGGGTGTTACAAAGATGTGAGGACACTCACCTGGTTCTTAACTGGGAAAAGTGTCACATGATGGTGAGTGAAAGAATAGTTCATAGACACAAGGTGTCCAACAAGGGCATGGAAGTTGATCCAGTCAAGATTGAGGTCATTTTCTCACTACCTCCACCGACATCGGTGAAAGGAGTTAGGAGTTTCTTGGGTCATGCGGGATTTTATCGCCGATTCATAAAAGACTTCTCAAAAATTTCCAAGCCTTTGTCTGAGCTTTTAGAAAAAGGCATTGGTTTTGCTTTTGATGAACGATGTTTAAAAGCTTTTGAAACACTTAAAGAAAAATTGATTTCTGTGCCAATTATGTAGGCTCCGGATTGGAGCCTCCTATTTGAACTGATGTGTGCCTCAAGGTTTTATGTTGCTTATGTATCAGGATCATCGACATCATTGTGTTTGGGGGGAAGGTCATTGGGGGATCTTGGCAAGTGGTAACATTTCAATAACATTAAAATTGGAGGCCTCTCTTTAGGCAAGAAGGTGGACATGTGACGTGCCTAAACCTTAATGAATTGAGCTTGCATCGCTTGAGGTTTGAAAATATGTAGCCAGTAGTTATATGCAACAGGAATACTAGCAAGTAGCAATTACTTAGAAGATATTATCAAATTTGGAGTGTTGTTTATTCTAGCAAAATACAGAAGTGAGTTATTATCACAGAGGCTCTTACTTTACACTACCGATAATAAAGTAACAAAACTTCAAATCATTTTGAAATTTCAAGGTTTCCTCAAAAATACGAGCTCCATTTCATATTTTTTTGGAGTTTGGTAAGTATATTTATACTCCTCGTGAAAACAAAAATTAATAAAGTAGGGGAATAGCTTGATTGAAAAAGGGTTGAACGTCTACATAAATGTTTTCAAAAAGGCATGATTTTATAGACGACCAATCTTTTTTTCTATGGCAATCCCCAATCATCAAAAAATAAAATTAAAATAGGTTGATGATGACAACATCACATTCCTATTTGTGATCTGTAGAATGTGTTGTAAGAGAGAAATAGAAAAGTATGAGTTTGGTTTTACAATAACACTATGTCATTTTCATATTTTTGAGTGTAGTAAAAATAATTTGTGTGTTTAGGTAATTATAACTATGTTATCCTAGTGTGAGAATGATTGTGATTGGACTTCAACATTATTAAAATTTTGGTTCTTCTTAATTATCTATCATCCCACAAAAAGATGTTCAGTCTAATCAATATGGTTGCCAAGTGAATGAGATAGTGATGAGTGCTAATTTAAATGCTAGAAGAATCAGATATGGATATGCGAACAAACTTCAAAACTAGAACAAATTCAGTGATGAACTTTGGGCATAATTATAGTCATCAAAATCTAATTGTAAGACGCTAAATGTCATTTTATGTTCATGGGCCTAATTTTCTTGGCCCACTAGGGTTATGCCACGCTTCCTAATACCTGCCTCGTCTCTTGTATATAGGAAGGGAGTTAGTCTTGTATCTAATAAGAAACGTCTTTTTAGCCCCCATCTTATTTTCTATATAGTATCAGAGCAACAATTAGGGAGAAAAAAAAGAGCCTCCGCTAGTAGGCGACCGTCGTTCTTCTTGGTTTAACCACCCACTAGTCTATGGTCATCTCTGATGCATGTGTTTTTAGTCGCTTTTATATGCTCATTTTCCTTTATTTTCATGTGTAGTTTGGACATTTATATGACCTATTTGCATGGAATGTCATAGCTAGCATAGATTTCCTTATTTGTATCAAATTATATGATTTCAATCATTTTAATAGCATCTTATGCATTTCGAGCACTTCTGATGCTTTATGTGTTTTTCGGTACAAGGCAGATCGACACAACTCGATACTACCGACACCACAAAAGTCAGTGGCACCGACTTGGCCTCAGAGAGCTGCTTGAAAACAACCCAGATCTTGGTGCTACCGACCCAAGAAGTTAGTGCCACCGAGATGCCATCAGAGAGCCTCACATGAATCAAGAAAACCCAGTGCTATCGACCCTAACATCAGAGAGGCGGCTTGAATTCGCAAGAAGTCGGTGCCACTGAGACATTGTCGATGGTATCAACGAGATTGGGATCGGGTGACCTAACTTAAGTAACTCCGTACCACTGACACATCAAGTCAGTACCACCGAGTCTGCCCGATCAGGCCAACCGTAGAATTGCTTCTAATCCAATGGGGGACGAAATTTCGCACCCTAAGTCATGCCTATGACTTAGGGGGACAACGGCCAGACCTAAAGATGAGACCGTTTTCATTATACAGTGACCGGAGAGAAAGAAGAGAAGGACGGAGGACCAAAAACTTCACTG
Organism: Alisma plantago-aquatica; assembly: GCA_963693085.1. Classification (NCBI taxonomy): domain Eukaryota; kingdom Viridiplantae; phylum Streptophyta; class Magnoliopsida; order Alismatales; family Alismataceae; genus Alisma; species Alisma plantago-aquatica. The sequence continues at coordinate 1,052,621,851 of OY856413.1, read as the reverse complement.
GGAGTGATCTGAGCACCTACGGAGGACATTTCTGCTACCGGAAGACAACAGACCGCACGTAGTACGGAGGGGATTGTCTGGACAGCCAAAGATCTAGGGGTTACCTTAGTTTTTACTATGTTCTCGATGTTTTTATTCTTCCCTTCTATGTTTTTTGTCATAAAAATCATGCAAGGCTAAAAACCTTTGTTCTTTAGGACCCGGGAGTAGCCCGAATATACATTGCAGTTGATTTCTATGCATTAATATCAATTTATCTTTCGTTCTTGGATATAATTCTATGGATGTTGCTTGTTCTATTTATGCTTGACCACCATGAATGGATTAATAGACACTTAATCAACTCGGGAGAGGGATTAAGGGTTGAAAAACATAGAATTACTCGTTTATTGTACCCTTTGGGAAAAGCGGTGAATAGATGAGGGGAGAAACCCAGAGTATTGATGTAAAGCACCTAACTAATAAAATCAATAACTGTGGGAGTGGAATTGGCATTAGTATAGGTAGTGAATTACACTACGAAAGCATGTAATTCTGGCTACAACCTCCTTATCTAGGAATTGAGATAATAGGTATTAGTATGTAGGATAGGCTATAAGTGATTTCTGTGGCAAAACCATCGTCTTAAGGAACTCATTCTCTTTCTAATTTACTCAATTCATTTAATTTGTTTGCTTTAGTATTAATTTAGAAATTCAACCCAACTCAAACAACCATCATCAGCTTAGTTGATCAATTTGTAGTTAGTTGTAGTTTATGGAGAAATGCTTCCACGTGTTCGACTCTAGCCTCACAGGTCCATTATTACTGCGATATGTTCACTTACATTTTGCACACGGTAGACAACAAATCAAGTTTTTGGCGCTGTTGCCGAGGAAGCGTCAACATCCAGCATTATGAGTGTTGCAGTCGGCCACTCTAGGCCATTTATTTATTATTCAAACTGAATCCTAATAATATCTTCATTCAAATACAATCTTTTGAAGCTGACATTCATTCTCTTTGTTTCAGGGGTACACTAGTGCATGGTGTGAACGAGAGCTCTAAACTATGGTAAACCATCTTCACCAGGTTTTGGGCAAGTAGAGTTCTTGCAGGGAGAACGAGTACATGGCAGACATGTAAACAGGTTCAGCAGAATGCTTTCACTGAATCCTCTTGTGTTAGAAGAAATAGAGGCATTAGTAGAACCTAAACTGAGAGAAATGGGGGACAAAGTAGAGGAACCGAAAGAGCAAACTATATGGGAGAAAATCAAAGCTTCATCGTCTACGGCCCAGAAAGGGCCCATTAAAAGACAAGCTATAAATGTGGGCAGCTGTAAGATAGAGCCTGGACTCAATGCTCTAGTTAAGGCCCAGGCATTCCATGGTCATCCTTCTAAAGATCCGGTGAAACACATCAGAAATTTCATACATAGTTGTGACATGGTAAAAATAGACAGGATCCCAGCTAGCACAATCTACCTCAAGTTGTTTTCATCCTCACTTGCAGATGGGGCAAAGTCATGGTTCAATAATTTAGATGATGAGATCATAGATTCGTGGGACCAGATGATTGATGTGTTCTTTGAGTGCTACTTTCCTCCATAGAAGACTAATGATCTAGCAAGAAGATTCACAACTTCAGGTAGCAAGCTGATGAGTCATATTCTGAGGCATGGGAGAGATTCCAGAACATGCTTAGGAAAGTACCTCATCATGGCATTGATCTGCAGGGACATGCCAAGATCTTTTACTATGGTCTGCACAAAGGGGAGCAAACAACTCTTGACAACACAGGAGCATGCTTCTTTCTGAATAATAAGCATGCTTGTTGCTTAGAGATTCTCAAGAACATGTCACAGATTCAATCATGGGGAGAAGAAAGAGAGACACCATCCACAATAAAGAGTGTCAGTGAATCTAAAGTAAGATCTACCTTGAATGAGAAGTTGGATCTCATTGCTAAGTCACTATGTGCTCAAGATAGAGGCCGTAATGAAGAAGAGGAAGAAAAGTGCAAATATGTGCGGCAGGGTCAGTACAGGAATAATGATTATTCATGGAGGAAAGACCCCAAGTTATCATGGAAGGACCCCACTAACTTCCAACAAGATCCTTCTCAAGCACAGTAGCAGCCACCAAGACCATAGCAGTTCGGTGGTCAAGCCCAATACACACCGGAACATCAGAAGATTGATAAGAGCAAGCAGATGCTAGGCAAGTTGGTAAGTCAGAATGAGCTGCAGATTGCACAGACACAGAGGGACTTGCAGACTCAGGGGGCACACATTCACAGTATCGAGATACAGATATCCCATACTCCAGCGGATGTGAATGCTTTGAAGCAGCCAATGTATTAGGGTTTTCTAGAGAACACCAATGTACCTTCCAAAAACCAACAAGAGAAAGCAGTTCTACTCCATAGTGGTAGAAAGATACTGAATGGAGCACCACAGAATGCAGTGACAGAAGATGTAGACACTCAATCTATCCAGTGGAAGTAGAAGAAGTAGACACTACATACCAAGAGAAGACCACAGAGGAACAAGCTGATGAGGCAGGAGGCAATAAGACTCGAGCATACATTCCTCCTCACCAGAGGGCACCTATGATTCCGGTGCCATTTCCAAACAGTTTGAAGGCTACAAAGATGGATAGGCAGTTCAAGAAGTTTCTAGACAGCTTTCGGAAACTATCAATGAACATACCTTTGATTGATGCAATTGAACAAATACCATCTTACGGGAATTCTTGAAAGATATCATTACTAAGAAGAGGAAGATCCCAGAATCTGACGTGGTGGTGCTTAAAGAACAAGTCAATACTTTTATTTTGGGCACACTGCCACCCAAAAGATAGGATCCCGGTTGTTTTAATATCACGTGCTTGATTGGGAAGACAAAATTTAGAGAAGCTTTGTGTGATTCAGGGGCAAGTATCAATCTGATGCCCCTATCTACTTTCAAGAAGCTTGGACTCAAAGAAACCATATGGAGCAACATGACAATCCAGTTGGCGGACAACTCTGTAGTGAAGCCATATGGAATTTGTGAAGATGTTCTAGTGAAGGTAGACTTGTTCATTTTTCCTACAGATTTTGTGGTTATGGAGATGCAAGACAACCATGGCAATGAACTGCTATTGGGGAGACCATTCCAAGCTATTGCAGACATGATACTTGATATGGGCAAAGGACGCATCACTGTGGGAATCCAAGATGATATATTTGAAATAAAGATGCCAGAGCATTCCCAAGCAATGGGAGATAAGGCACAATGCAACATGCTTCAACAGGTAGACAAAAAATTTCTTTATTTTTGGGGAAGCCATTATTGGATATGGCTCATGTGATGATAATAGTGGATAAAGGCACTTTACTATTGACATCCTGGAGAACACTAAGGTACTTTCTTTGACTCAAGCTATGCACTATCCAGGAGATGACGGGGAGGATTATGACCAAGCTGCAAAAGAAGAAGTAAAGGGTGATTCTGTGATAGGGTCATCTCCACAGTTACCTTTAGAATCCTACTTGACAAACAGAGTGGATGATAGCTTATACAACAATCATCTGGAGGAGTGCATTTATCTGTTAAATGCAGTACCTTGCTATTATGCAAGGCACTTTGAAGATCTAGGACCATCACCCCCTCCTTTGGTCATGTATCTTTTGAACCCACCAGACCTGGAACTGAAGCCGCTACCTCCACATTTAAAGTATGTGTTCCTTGCTATAAAAGAAAATCTACCAGTGATCATCTCATCATCTCTTAGTAATGAGGAGGAGAAGCAACTTCTCACTGTGTTGAAGAACCACCGAGCTACATTCGATTGGTCTGTAGCAGATATAAAAAGGATCTTGCCAGCCTTATGTCAACATAAGATCCATCTTGAAGAGGGAGCGAAGGCAATTATTCCGCCTCAGTGGCGTCTCAACCCGATCATGACTGAGGTGGTCTAGAAGGAGGTCGTCAAGCTCTTATACACATGTATAATTTATGCAATATCTGACTCTATATGGGTGAGTCCTACGCAGGTAGTTCCCAAGAAAGGGGGATTACAATTACCACAAATGCATCCAATGACCAGATTGTTGACCTAGGTGTCGCACATTGCCCATATTTTGATAATGACTTAACCATTCCATTCATATGTATCTAACAAATCTATTTGAGATTGTTTCAGACATTAGGTACAAGAAAAGAATCTCATTCCACTCCAAAGCTACTCATCCAGCACATGCAAAACATGTGACTTTTGATCGTTTTGTAATATAGCCCTTAGAGGCTTAGAACAATTGATGTAATCACTTATACTCATGTTTTGTATTGTAACTAAGATGGATAAATTGATTGGGACTCAAAAATCCATCGTTTGTACACTTTATGAAAATTCCAAAATACCCATAACAGGGATTTTGTCGGCCGAATTCCAAACTCGACCGATCCATATATTCTGGAATTTTCTGGGCTGTCGGCCGAGTTACCAACTCAGTCGATCCCTGTTCGGTCGAGTTTCTATGGTGGGAAACTCGGCCGATCCACTGATCGGTCGAAGTTGAAAGTAGACCGATCGGCCGAGTTTCTCCAAGGAAACTCGGCTGACAGTCTATCTTTCAGACTTGTCGCTTCGTGGTTCGGCCGAGTTGCCTTAATTGAAACTCGGCCGATCGAACTGTACTGGAATGCAGAAAAAGAAATTCCAACCGTTGGAGGAGTAGGTGGGACTCAAAATAGATCCGTTGCAAGTTGTAAAACGGCTAGTTTGTGCCACTTAACTCTCCCAACCTCAAAGGGACACCCTCAACTATAAATAGGACCTCTTGGACTTCATTCCAAGGTTGCTCATTCACATATGCTTGGTCCTAGCCTTAGTTGAGTGGTTTCTAATCCTTTGAGCCCCTTTCTCTCTCTACCTTCAAAGCAAATTTGTGAGTATGAGTGAGTTAGGATCCCATGTATGAGAGCTATCATTTGTAATCTTGTAAAGCTCTCCTTTCCACTTCTCCCATCTCCATTCTCTATGAAGATTGATTGAAGTTTCTTCTCCGAGTGAAAGAGAAGAAGGTTGCTGTTCTTCCCCGAGTGAAGGAGAAGAAGGCTAGCTGTTACAGGCCTCCAAGTGAAGGAGGAAAGTGCTAAAGCTCTCCAAGTGAAGGAGAGGTGCAAGGCAAAGCTCAAGCAAGATAGGTAAATCCTGCAAGGCCGAAGACTAGAGCAAGAGTGGGTAAGTCCTTTGAAGAAGGTGGAAGACTACTTGCTTAGTGGGTAAGTCCTTGGTGAGGTAGAAGATCTTGGCTTGATATATAAGTCCTTGGATGGTTGGTAGTTGTAGCTTGTAATCTTATTGTGTGATATATATAAGAGAACCAAGTTACAAATCCTAGAGCCTAACCAACTCTAGGTAGTGGACTGACATTGCTCCTAAGTTTAGGACATGGAACCACTCTAAACCACCTGTCCAAGTGCATGCTTTCCTTGTCTCTTATCCTTGCTTTGTATGCTAGTTTAGGACATCAAATTGCTATTTTGAATTAAGTTATGCACTTAATATAATTTGGTGGTCTAATCACTTTTGTGAAGTTTGTGAAGCTCTATTCAACCCCCCCTTCTAGAGCCCATTGATCCAACAAGTGGTATCAGAGCAGGTCTTCTCTAAGCTACTTCAACAAGTAGGAGAAGATGGGCGATTCAGCTCTTGGGTCACTCAATCTTGAAGGAAGCTTCTCCATGAGACCCCCGGTCTTCGACGGCACAAACTTCCTATATTGGAAGAGAAGGATGCAATTCTACATCCAAGGCGTGAGCTACGAGATGTGGAAGATAGTCCATCTCAAGTATGAAGAGCCGAAGGGGAACATCACCACGTGGACGGAAGATGAGATGAAGCGTGCTCAACTCAATGCTAAAGCTGTGAGCATCATCTACGCCGCCCTTTCACCATCGGAGTTCAACCGCATCTCTTCTTGGGACACGGCGCATGAGATTTGGCATAAGTTGTGTGTCACCTATGAAGGGACGGAGCAAGTCAAGGAGGCCAAGGTCTATATGCTCGACGGCCTACTTGAGAACTTCAAGATGGGGAAGAATGAAAGAGTTGCGGACATGTACACAAGGTTGAATGTCATCTTGAACAGCCTTGCAGCCCTTGTGAGTGTCATGGATAGAGGTACCATCAATGCAAAGATCTTGAGATCTCTTCCAAAGAGATGGGAGCCAAAGGTCACTTCAATTGAAGAAGTCTACAAGCTGAGCAAGTTGTCAACCGAGGAGCTGGTTGGTAATCTCCAAGCACATGAACCAAGGCTCGACAAGCAAGAGGAAGAGGAGAAAAGAGAAGAGAAGGAGTCCAAGAAGATGAAGGACACAACCTTCAAAGCTCAAGTTGAAGAAATGATGCGGCAACAACAACTTGCCATGAAGTCTCCCTGCCCTTCCTCAAGCGAAGATGAAGGTGCAAATGATCATGAAGCCAACTATTCAAAAGGAAGACACTTCAAGGGCAAGCCATCCTCCTCCACTCCTAGGTGCTACGAGTGTGGTCAAAAGGGCCACTACAAGAATGACTGCCCAAAAGCCAAGAAGGGCTATCATAAGAGCAGCCACAAGAAGGATGACAAATACAAAAGAGAAGCCAAGTACAAGAAGAAGAATAAGAAGGAGAGACGACCCAAAGATGCAGCTCATGCGGCATGGGAGGAGTCTTCTACTTCAAGTTCCTCAAGCTCCGAGGATGGTGAATGTCACCTTGCACTCATGGCTTCTACTAGTGAAGAAGTAATTGAGGTAAGTGAGGTAAGCAAGGTAAGTGATGAAAGTTTACTTGATTTATCTAAGGAAACCCTCATTGAAATGCTTAATGATTGTCAATCATCTTTTGCTAAATGTAAAGCTAAAAGAAAAAGATTAGGAAAGATAGTTGATGATCTCTATGCCAAGATTGATATTCTAGATCAAAATGAGAAATTACAGCTTGATAGCATAGATTCCTTACAAGGGCAATTTCTAGACCTTGAACTTCAATATAATGGAGTAGAGGTTGAGAATGGTACTTATCTTAAAACTATTGAAAATCTTAAGATAGAGAACCAAAATTGCCTAGATGAGCTAGATGTTCTAAAAACTGAAAATGTTGAACTTAAGCTTATTGATGATGCTAGGAGAGATGAAGTGTATTCTTATCAAAGAGAAATTGTTGTCCTTAAATCTGAAAATGCTAAACTTCTTGCACAAACAAATGATTAATCTTCTAGACCTATCTTGCCTAGAAATGAAGTTGCAAACTTAACTCTTGAAAAAGATTCTCTTCTTACTAAAGCCCTCTGTCTTGAGGCCGGCCTTTTGCATGCTAGAGAAGATCTTGCTAGTTTATCTACTACCATTACAAATCTTAGTGATGATAATGCTAAATTAAGATCTACTTTGCAAAGGTTTCTTTCGGGTAAGAAGTCTCTAAATGATGTTCTAGAGCACTCTACCAAACAAGTTGGTACTAGTGGTCTAGGATACAATGCGACTACTCCAAAAGGTAAGAAGAAGAAGAAGGGTAAGAAAAAGAGTGTGGAAACTCCAAGTTTCAATGGAGAGTCTTCCGGCTCTAAAAACCCCATGGTATGTATGCATTGCAAATGTGATGATCATTATTCTACCTATTGTCCTTACAAGCCTAAGGGGACCAACCCAAATATGAAATGGGTCCCCAAGCTAACCCCGGACCCCAAAGTTTGAGTTGGGTTCCGACATCCTCTTTTCTTGCAGGTCACAAAGAAATGGATTGTTGATAGTGGCTGCTCTAAGCACATGACTGGAGAAATCAGCCATTTCAACAAATTTGTGAAGAAGAAAGGAGGATCGGTAACCTTTGGGGACAACAAAAAGGGTAAGGTTATAGGTGAGGGTGATGTAGGTAATGATTTGTGCATTAAAAATGTTTTGCTTGTTGATGGCCTACATCACAACTTAATTAGTGTTAGCCAATTATGTGATAATGGTTATCTTGTGCTCTTTACTTCCTTAGAATGCTTGCTTCTAGATTCTCTGTCCTATAATGTTATATATAAGGGAACTAGAAATGGTAATCTATATGTGATTGTTCTCGATGCTTTAAAGCCCATACTAAATAGATTCTTAGTCGTGGATAAAAACGATCTTTCGCTTTGGCATCGACGTTTGGGTCATGTGAACTTGCATCAAATGAAGAAACTGAACAAAAAGGACTTGGTTCGAGGACTTCCTAAATTGGATTTTGAAAAGGATGAGGAATGTCAACCTTGTACACAAGGGAAACAAACCAAATCCTCCTTCAAATCCAAAGGAGTCATGAGTACCAAGAGAGTTCTAGAGCTTCTTCATATTGATCTCTTCGGACCTATGAGAACACAAACGCTTCGCGGCTCCAAGTATTGTCTTGTTATTGTTGATGATTTTTCTAGATATACTTGGACTTTCTTTCTCATTTCTAAAAGCGATACACTCGATGTTTTCTCGAGCTTTTGTAAACGAGTTGAAAACGAAGCTTCTTGTCATGTTGTTTCCATCCGTAGTGATCATGGGGGAGAGTTTGAAAATGATCTTTTTGAATGTTTTTGTGAAAAATCGGGTTATTCGCACAATTTCTCTTCTCCTCGCACACCCCAACAAAATGGAGTTGTTGAGAGGAAGAATAGATCGCTACAAGAGATGGCTAGAACCATGCTTCTTGAGTATGACACTCCTAAGAAGTTTTGGGCTGAAGCCGTTAGCACCTCATGTTTTGTGCAAAACCGAGTTTTCACTCATCCGACTTTTAAGAAAACCCCCTATGAACTATGGCGTGGTAGGAAGCCGTCAATTGATTTCTTTCATGTGTTTGGATGTCCTTGTTTTGTTTTGAACACCAAGGATTCTCTCGACAAGTTTGATCCGAAATCGTACAAGGCTTTCTTCATAGGCTATAGCACTACTAGCAGGGCTTTTAGAGTATTTAACATTGAACTATCTAAAATAGAAGAATCTATAAATGTTAAATTTATTGAAACTAACCCTGTTATTGGCAAGCATATTGGTGATGATGATGTTGCAGATGAAATCATTCCTATCTTAAAAGAGCTCAACATCAAAGACAAAGGTAAGCAGGTTGAAGAAGAAGAAAAAGAAGAAGAAAGGAAGGATCCCACTCCCCGCTTTGCAAAGAATCACCCCAAGGAGTTGATCATGGGCAATCCGTTTGAAAGAGTGAGGACACGAGCTGCACACAACAAAGAACAAGCAGACAGTGCCTTCATCTCTCAACTGGAGCCAAAGAACATCAAAGAGGCCCTTGGCGATGATGAGTGGATCCTTGCCATGCAAGAAGAGCTTGAGCAGTTCGAGAAGAACCGTGTGTGGACCTTAGTGCCAAGACCAAATGAAAGAAAGATCATTGGTACCAAATGGGTCTATCGCAACAAGCTTGATGATCAAGGAAAAGTGGTAAGAAACAAAGCAAGGTTAGTAGCACAAGGTTACAATCAACAAGAAGGTATTGATTTTGATGAAACCTATGCTCCTGTTGCTAGATTAGAATCTATTCGTATGCTACTTGCCTTTGCTAGTTATAAAAATTTCTTGCTTTATCAAATGGATGTTAAAAGTGCGTTTTTAAATGGTACAATCGAGGAGGAAGTATATGTTGCTCAACCTCCAGGCTTTGAAAATGATAAGTTACCCAATCATGTATATTTCTTGCAAAAAGCTCTCTACGGACTCAAACAAGCACCTCGAGCTTGGTATGAGAAACTAAAGAACTTTTTGTTAGATAATGGGTATATCATGGGCAAAGTTGATTGTACTTTATTTCTAAAACACACTTCTACCCATTTTCTCATAATTCAAATTTATGTTGATGATATTATATTTGGCGGAACTGACCTTGATCTTTGCAAAGAGTTTAGTTCGCTTATGCAGAGTGAATTTGAGATGAGCATGATGGGTGAGTTGACCTTCTTCCTCGGCTTCCAAATCAAGCAAACCAAGGAAGGCAACTTCATCAACCAAGGCAAATACACAACTGAACTACTCAAACGCTTTGGGATGGAGAACATGAAGCCGATGGATACACCCATGTCAAACACTGCCAAACTTAACAAGGATGAAGAAGGTGAGAAGGTAGATGAGAAGCTCTATAGAGGTATGATCAGAAGTTTACTTTATTTAACTGCCTCTAGACCTGATATAATGTTTAGTGTTGGCCTGTGTGCTCGCTTTCAATCAAGCCCTAGGAAATCACATCTTATTGCTGTCAAGAGGATTTTGAGGTACTTAGCCAAAACTCCAAATTTTGGACTATGGTACCCTAAGTCAAGGGACTTTACTCTTGTGGCATATAGTGATGCTGACTACGCAGGTTGCTTGATTGATAGAAAGTGCACAAGTGGCACTTGCTTCCTCTTGGGACCATGCTTGGTGTCTTGGTTCTCTAAGAAATAGAGCACAGTGGCATTATCAACTACCGAAGCTGAATACATTGCAGCCGGAAGTTGTTGTGCCCAGGTCCTATGGATGAAGCAAATGCTCCAAGACTTTAACATTCATTTTGATGCTTCTCCTATTTTCTGTGATAATACTAGTGCAATCAATCTTTCTTATAATCCAATATTGCATAGTAGAGCTAAACACATAGAAGTTCGCCATCATTTTCTCCGTGACCACATTGTCAAAAAGGATATTTATATCACACATGTGGATACGGAAAATCAGTTGGCCGACATTTTCACTAAACCGCTTGCTAGAGAACAATTTAATTTTATTAGATCAAAATTGCTCATAATTTCTCTTGATGATGTTGAATTGCTCTCTAATTAGTTGGCTACATCTTACATGTGTTGCTCTTGCTTATAAATGCTTTGTTTGCTAAAAGATGCTTGTTTTTGCATATTTCTATTCTAGTTTTTATCTCTTTTTCAGGCTTTTCTCACAAATCGGGTTTTAATCGACAAATAGTACCCTATGATGATGGGAATGTGCCTAAATATGCTTAATATACAATCTAGACCAAAAAGAAAAATTGCATTCGGTCATTTGAGGCTAGGGCTAGATATTAGGTTTTTCCACATCAGGGTTTTGGTCGGCCGAGTTTCCAACTCGGCCGAACGGTCGGGTACAGGGCACCTGTGCGCTCGATCGGCCGAGTTTCCATTTCCCAAACTCGACCGATCGGCGGCAGACTGGTTTTATTTTAATAGGAATCGGCCGACTTGCTCCCTCTCAACTAGAGCAAAGTCGACCGAACCCTAGCCGTTTACCCCGACCCTTCCTAACCCTGGTCCTCTCTTCCCTCATTCCGGCCTTTCTCTCCTCCAATCGACCTTGTGCTTTCGTTCTTGCTGTTCTAGGAGCGTCTCCTGCTCTCTCTCTCCGCGCGGATCGACTCTTTTCCTTCTTTCTCCTCTCCATGAGGTCACAACGCCAGAAACGCGCCGTTCCTGCCCCTGCCATGGCGACTCCTCTTGCTCCTAGGTATATTACGTTCAATAATCTCTCGTTTGTTGACAATGCTGCTGTTTCTCGTTACAAAGAGCTCCTTCCTCGCTCTCCCTTCCCTTTTCGAGCTCTACATCAACCAAATAGCTTTCACGCTGACCTCTTGGAAGCTTATCAAATCTTTTGCACCCATCATCTTGAGGCGTTTTGCATAGAGGATGCCCGCTCCTATAACTTGAAATACAGCACCAAAGCCGTCCGTGAGTTCTACGCAAATTTGCGGTGGAACTACGACTTTTTGGTCCCCTCCACGGACACCTCCATTGTTTTGACATCCATGATCGCCGGACAACCTTTCCATATTACTGAACGCTCGTTCAATCTCTATCTAAATGGCAATGTTGGCACGGCTGCTTGGATCACCGACTACCCTCTTTATCTTGATCTTTTGTCTCCCGAGGATGTCTATAAGACAATTGAGGTTGACTTGACCGATATCCACAAGTTTCTCAAGCAACCCAACTTTCCTTATAGAAAAAAGGGTACTTTGCCTTCCTCCGCCCTTTCCTCTCCTCGCCGCATTTTGGCGTTTATTCTCAGTTGCAATGTCCATCCAAAGAAGAATCAAACAGACATCGCCGAGAATACGACTATGATGATGTATCTTCTGTTGAACAACCAAGGAGTCAAATGGGCCCGTTACATCCTTCACCATATGACCTGTTTTGACTCGGGAAAGAACACCAAGGGCACACATCTTCCATATCCTGCCCTAATTTGTGGTCTTTTCCAGCATGCCACTGGAAAATCTCTCTTTACCGATTTTCTCTACCGCCCTGATCGTAAAGGAGTTTATATCAGTGAGACCACTCTTCAAAAGAGTGTGCCTACCCCTGGTGCATCATCTTCCTCAGCTCCACCTCCACCTCCATCTTCCTCAGCTGCACCTCCTCCTCCACCCTCCACATCTGCCCCTCCTCCTCCTGAGCCATCCTTCCAGCCTCCTCCGCAGCCTGCCTTTGCTGACTTCCACGTTTCAAATGAGGCCCTCATGGGGTATCTCATGCACCAGCAGGCTTACAACATGCAGGTCCAGCAACATCACCATCAGGATCTGTGCCACATCATGTCTTCCATGTCGTTATCTTGCCCTCAGCCCTACCCCACCTATGAGCCCTACCCCGGTGGTGACTACGCTTCTTACGCGTATAGCCAGTTTTACCCTGCTCCACCCTTTACTGCTTCCGCTGAACCCTCTGCAGGTGGATGCCCTTCTCCGGTTATGGCGCTCCCAGGTGGTCGTCTGTCCGAGCTCCTGGCCCAGTACACTTCTTCTTCTCCCCCCATTGAGGTTGCCTATGAGTTACATGCTCTAGGCATGTCTTGGGCCGAGCAGAGTGCGAGGTGGCCCGGGCGTGCTTCTGGTCCTCCAGACGAGGATATGGTTGACCAGGAGGATGCTGAGACTGACGCTGATGAGGCTACTGCGACGGATGCTGAAGACGAGGATGAGGATGACGATGCTGATCATGGTGCCGAGGCTACACCAGCTGCTGCTCCTCCTTCTGATGATGGCGATGAGGACTACCAGCCCGACGAGGACATGGATGCTGCTGTTGATGATATCGACATAGAGTAGTTTAGCTTAGGAGTTGTTGTGTCTAGTTTTAGTCTCAGATGACCATGTTACATCTCTTTGGACTATGATTGTATTATCTACATTAGGCACATCATCTGAGTTGTACTATTTCTACTCTATGATATCCTTGTAGTTTTTGTTTTATGGTTTATGGAAACGCTTCATATGGTTTATCTTGTAGTGTTTTATCATATTTTGATTAATGACAATGCATTGCTTTCATGGTTTATCTTGATGTTAATCTGTTTTTCTGTGGAAATGTTTGATTGAGTGTTTTTTGTTGTTGGAGAAGACCTTGCTTTTATGCTCTTCTACCCCCTGCCTTTTTGAGATGACAAAGGGGGAGAAATAGCTCAATCATATTGTTTTTATTGCTTGTATGGTTCCTTTCTTGTCTAATTAACTGAAATACATCTAGACTTGCTTAGAATCATATAATATACATATGTGCTGTGGTTGCTTGTTTTTTAACTAACCATGCAGGGATGAGTAAGCATGAATTGAGGGGGAGCATTACAAATTGATCATTTTTGCATCCCTTGCAATTCCCTAAGAAAAGGTATAATTTTCACATTCTTTTCAATATGTTGAGGAATGGTTTGTCATTGTCAAAAAGGGGGAGAATGTTGACCTAGGTGTCGCACATTGCCCATATTTTGATAATGACTTAGCCATTCCATTCATATGTATCTAACAAATCTATTTGAGATTGTTTCAGACATTAGGTACAAGAAAAGAATCTCATTCCACTCCAAAGCTACTCATCCAGCACATGCAAAACATGTGACTTTTGATCGTTTTGTAATATAGCCCTTAGAGGCTTAGAACAATTGATGTAATCACTTATACTCGTGTTTTGTATTGTAACTAAGATGGATAAATTGATTGGGACTCAAAAATCCATCGTTTGTACAGTTTATGAAAATTCCAAAATACCCATAACAGGGATTTTGTCGGCCGAATTCCAAACTCGGCCGATCCATATATTCTGGAATTTTCTGGGCTGTCGGCCGAGTTACCAACTCATCCGATCCCTGTTCGGTCGAGTTTCTATGGTGGGAAACTCGGCCGATCCACTGATCGGTCGAAGTTGAAAGTAGACCGATCGGCTGAGTTTCTCCAAGGAAACTCGGCCGACAGTCTATCTTTCAGACTTGTCGCTTAGTGGTTCGACCGAGTTGCCTTTATTGAAACTCGGCCGATCGAACTGTACTGGAATGCAGAAAAAGAAATTCCAACCGTTGGAGGAGTAGGTGGGACTCAAAATAGATCCGTTGCAAGTTGTAAAACGGCTAGTTTGTGCCACTTAACTCTCCCAACCTCAAAGGGACACCCTCAACTATAAATAGGACCTCTTGGACTTCATTCCAAGGTTGCTCATTCACATATGCTTGGTCCTAGCCTTAGTTGAGTGGTTTCTAATCCTTTGAGCCCCTTTCTCTCTCTACCTTCAAAGCAAATTTGTGAGTATGAGTGAGTTAGGATCCCATGTATGAGAGCTATCATTTGTAATCTTGTAAAGCTCTCCTTTCCACTTCTCCCATCTCCATTCTCTATGAAGATTGATTGAAGTTTCTTCTCCGAGTGAAAGAGAAGAAGGTTGCTGTTCTTCCCCGAGTGAAGGAGAAGAAGGCTAGCTGCTACAGGCCTCCAAGTGAAGGAGGAAAGTGCTAAAGCTCTCCAAGTGAAGGAGAGGTGCAAGGCAAAGCTCAAGCAAGATAGGTAAATCCTGCAAGGCCGAAGACTAGAGCAAGAGTGGGTAAGTCCTTTGAAGAAGGTGGAAGACTACTTGCTTAGTGGGTAAGTCCTTGGTGAGGTAGAAGATCTTGGCTTGATATATAAGTCCTTGGATGGTTGGTAGTTGTAGCTTGTAATCTTATTGTGTGATATATATAAGAGAACCAAGTTACAAATCCTAGAGCCTAACCAACTCTAGGTAGTGGACTGACATTGCTCCTAAGTTTAGGACATGGAACCACTCTAAACCACCTGTCCAAGTGCATGCTTTCCTTGTCTCTTATCCTTGTTTTGTATGCTAGTTTAGGACATCAAATTGCTATTTTGAATTAAGTTATGCACTTAATATAATTTGGTGGTCTAATCACTTTTGTGAAGTTTGTGAAGCTCTATTCAACCCCCCCTTCTAGAGCCCATTGATCCAACAAGTGGTATCAGAGCAGGTCTTCTCTAAGCTACTTCAACAAGTAGGAGAAGATGGGCGATTCAGCTCTTGGGTCACTCAATCTTGAAGGAAGCTTCTCCATGAGACCCCCGGTCTTCGACGGCACAAACTTCCTATATTGGAAGAGAAGGATGCAATTCTACATCCAAGGCGTGAGCTACGAGATGTGGAAGATAGTCCATCTCAAGTATGAAGAGCCGAAGGGGAACATCACCACGTGGACGGAAGATGAGATGAAGCGTGCTCAACTCAATGCTAAAGCTGTGAGCATCATCTACGCCGCCCTTTCACCATCGGAGTTCAACCGCATCTCTTCTTGGGACACGGCGCATGAGATTTGACATAAGTTGTGTGTCACCTATGAAGGGACGGAGCAAGTCAAGGAGGCCAAGGTCTATATGCTCGGCGGCCTACTTGAGAACTTCAAGATGGGGAAGAATGAAAGAGTTGCGGACATGTACACAAGGTTGAATGTCATCTTGAACAGCCTTGCAGCCCTTGGGAGTGTCATGGATAGAGGTACCATCAATGCAAAGATCTTGAGATCTCTTCCAAAGAGATGGGAGCCAAAGGTCACTTCAATTGAAGAAGTCTACAAGCTGAGCGAGTTGTCAACCGAGGAGCTGGTTGGTAATCTCCAAGCACATGAACCAAGGCTCGACAAGCAAGAGGAAGAGGAGAAAAGAGAAGAGAAGGAGTCCAAGAAGATGAAGGACACAACCTTCAAAGCTCAAGTTGAAGAAATGATGCGGCAACAACAACTTGCCATGAAGTCTCCCTGCCCTTCCTCAAGCGAAGATGAAGGTGCAAATGATCATGAAGCCAACTATTCAAAAGGAAGACACTTCAAGGGCAAGCCATCCTCCTCCACTCCTAGGTGCTACGAGTGTGGTCAAAAGGGCCACTACAAGAATGACTGCCCAAAAGCCAAGAAGGGCTATCATAAGAGCAGCCACAAGAAGGATGACAAATACAAAAGAGAAGCCAAGTACAAGAAGAAGAACAAGAAGGAGAGACGACCCAAAGATGCAGCTCATGCGGCATGGGAGGAGTCTTCTACTTCAAGTTCCTCAAGCTCCGAGGATGGTGAATGTCACCTTGCACTCATGGCTTCTACTAGTGAAGAAGTAATTGAGGTAAGTGAGGTAAGCAAGGTAAGTGATGAAAGTTTACTTGATTTATCTAAGGAAACCCTCATTGAAATGCTTAATGATTGTCAATCATCTTTTGCTAAATGTAAAGCTAAAAGAAAAAGATTAGGAAAGATAGTTGATGATCTCTATGCCAAGATTGATATTCTAGATCAAAATGAGAAATTACAGCTTGATAGCATAGATTCCTTACAAGGGCAATTTCTAGACCTTGAACTTCAATATAATGGAGTAGAGGTTGAGAATGGTACTTATCTTAAAACTATTGAAAATCTTAAGATAGAGAACCAAAATTGCCTAGATGAGCTAGATGTTCTAAAAACTGAAAATGTTGAACTTAAGCTTATTGATGATGCTAGGAGAGATGAAGTGTATTCTTATCAAAGAGAAATTGTTGTCCTTAAATCTGAAAATGCTAAACTTCTTGCACAAACAAATGATTAATCTTCTAGACCTATCTTGCCTAGAAATGAAGTTGCAAACTTAACTCTTGAAAAAGATTCTCTTCTTACTAAAGCCCTCTGTCTTGAGGCCGGCCTTTTGCATGCTAGAGAAGATCTTGCTAGTTTATCTACTACCATTACAAATCTTAGTGATGATAATGCTAAATTAAGATCTACTTTGCAAAGGTTTCTTTCGGGTAAGAAGTCTCTAAATGATGTTCTAGAGCACTCTACCAAACAAGTTGGTACTAGTGGTCTAGGATACAATGCGACTACTCCAAAAGGTAAGAAGAAGAAGAAGGGTAAGAAAAAGAGTGTGGAAACTCCAAGTTTCAATGGAGAGTCTTCCGGCTCTAAAAACCCCATGGTATGTATGCATTGCAAATGTGATGATCATTATTCTACCTATTGTCCTTACAAGCCTAAGGGGACCAACCCAAATATGAAATGGGTCCCCAAGCTAACCCCGGACCCCAAAGTTTGAGTTGGGTTCCGACATCCTCTTTTCTTGCAGGTCACAAAGAAATGGATTGTTGATAGTGGCTGCTCTAAGCACATGACTGGAGAAATCAGCCATTTCAACAAATTTGTGAAGAAGAAAGGAGGATCGGTAACCTTTGGGGACAACAAAAAGGGTAAGGTTATAGGTGAGGGTGATGTAGGTAATGATTTGTGCATTAAAAATGTTTTGCTTGTTGATGGCCTACATCACAACTTAATTAGTGTTAGCCAATTATGTGATAATGGTTATCTTGTGCTCTTTACTTCCTTAGAATGCTTGCTTCTAGATTCCCTGTCCTATAATGTTATATATAAGGGAACTAGAAATGGTAATCTATATGTGATTGTTCTCGATGCTTTAAAGCCCATACTAAATAGATTCTTAGTCGTGGATAAAAACGATCTTTCGCTTTGGCATCGACGTTTGGGTCATGTGAACTTGCATCAAATGAAGAAACTGAACAAAAAGGACTTGGTTCGAGGACTTCCTAAATTGGATTTTGAAAAGGATGAGGAATGTCAACCTTGTACACAAGGGAAACAAACCAAATCCTCCTTCAAATCCAAAGGAGTCATGAGTACCAAGAGAGTTCTAGAGCTTCTTCATATTGATCTCTTCGGACCTATGAGAACACAAACGCTTCGCGGCTCCAAGTATTGTCTTGTTATTGTTGATGATTTTTCTAGATATACTTGGACTTTCTTTCTCATTTCTAAAAGCGATACACTCGATGTTTTCTCGAGCTTTTGTAAACGAGTTGAAAACGAAGCTTCTTGTCATGTTGTTTCCATCCGTAGTGATCATGGGGGAGAGTTTGAAAATGATATTTTTGAATGTTTTTGTGAAAAATCGGGTTATTCGCACAATTTCTCTTCTCCTCGCACACCCCAACAAAATGGAGTTGTTGAGAGGAAGAATAGATCGCTACAAGAGATGGCTAGAACCATGCTTCTTGAGTATGACACTCCTAAGAAGTTTTGGGCTGAAGCCGTTAGCACCTCATGTTTTGTGCAAAACCGAGTTTTCACTCATCCGACTTTTAAGAAAACCCCCTATGAACTATGGCGTGGTAGGAAGCCGTCAATTGATTTCTTTCATGTGTTTGGATGTCCTTGTTTTGTTTTGAACACCAAGGATTCTCTCGACAAGTTTGATCCGAAATCGTACAAGGCTTTCTTCATAGGCTATAGCACTACTAGCAGGGCTTTTAGAGTATTTAACATTGAACTATCTAAAATAGAAGAATCTATAAATGTTAAATTTATTGAAACTAACCCTGTTATTGGCAAGCATATTGGTGATGATGATGTTGCAGATGAAATCATTCCTATCTTAAAAGAGCTCAACATCAAAGACAAAGGTAAGCAGGTTGAAGAAGAAGAAAAAGAAGAAGAAAGGAAGGATCCCACTCCCCGCTTTGCAAAGAATCACCCCAAGGAGTTGATCATGGGCAATCCGTTTGAAAGAGTGAGGACACGAGCTGCACACAACAAAGAACAAGCAGACAGTGCCTTCATCTCTCAATTGGAGCCAAAGAACATCAAAGAGCCCCTTGGCGATGATGAGTGGATCCTTGCCATGCAAGAAGAGCTTGAGCAGTTCGAGAAGAACCGTGTGTGGACCTTAGTGCCAAGACCAAATGAAAGAAAGATCATTGGTACCAAATGGGTCTATCGCAACAAGCTTGATGATCAAGGAAAAGTGGTAAGAAACAAAGCAAGGTTAGTAGCACAAGGTTACAATCAACAAGAAGGTATTGATTTTGATGAAACCTATGCTCCTGTTGCTAGATTAGAATCTATTCGTATGCTACTTGCCTTTGCTAGTTATAAAAATTTCTTGCTTTATCAAATGGATGTTAAAAGTGCGTTTTTAAATGGTACAATCGAGGAGGAAGTATATGTTGCTCAACCTCCAGTCTTTGAAAATGATAAGTTACCCAATCATGTATATTTCTTGCAAAAAGCTCTCTACGGACTCAAACAAGCACCTCGAGCTTGGTATGAGAAACTAAAGAACTTTTTGTTAGATAATGGGTATATCATGGGCAAAGTTGATTGTACTTTATTTCTAAAACACACTTCTACCCATTTTCTCATAATTCAAATTTATGTTGATGATATTATATTTGGCAAAACTGACCTTGATCTTTGCAAAGAGTTTAGTTCGCTTATGCAGAGTGAATTTGAGATGAGCATGATGGGTGAGTTGACCTTCTTCCTCGGCTTCCAAATCAAGCAAACCAAGGAAGGCAACTTCATCAACCAAGGCAAATACACAACTGAACTACTCAAACGCTTTGGGATGGAGAACATGAAGCCGATGGATACACCCATGTCAAACACTGCCAAACTTAACAAGGATGAAGAAGGTGAGAAGGTAGATGAGAAGCTCTATAGAGGTATGATCAGAAGTTTACTTTATTTAACTGCCTCTAGACCTGATATAATGTTTAGTGTTGGCCTGTGTGCTCGCTTTCAATCAAGCCCTAGGAAATCACATCTTATTGCTGTCAAGAGGATTTTGAGGTACTTAGCCAAAACTCCAAATTTTAGACTATGGTACCCTAAGTCAAGGGACTTTACTCTTGTGGCATATAGTGATGCTGACTACGCAGGTTGCTTGATTGATAGAAAGTGCACAAGTGGCACTTGCTTCCTCTTGGGACCATGCTTGGTGTCTTGGTTCTCTAAGAAACAGAGCACAGTGGCATTATCAACTACCGAAGCTGAATACATTGCAGCCGGAAGTTGTTGTGCCCAGGTCCTATGGATGAAGCAAATGCTCCAAGACTTTAACATTCATTTTGATGCTTCTCCTATTTTCTGTGATAATACTAGTGCAATCAATCTTTCTTATAATCCAATATTGCATAGTAGAGCTAAACACATAGAAGTTCGCCATCATTTTCTCCGTGACCACATTGTCAAAAAGGATATTTATATCACACATGTGGATACGGAAAATCAGTTGGCCGACATTTTCACTAAACCGCTTGCTAGAGAACAATTTAATTGTATTAGATCAAAATTGCTCATAATTTCTCTTGATGATGTTGAATTGCTCTCTAATTAGTTGGTTACATCTTACATGTGTTGCTCTTGCTTATAAATGCTTTGTTTGCTAAAAGATGCTTGTTTTTGCATATTTCTATTCTAGTTTTTATCTCTTTTTCAGGCTTTTCTCACAAATCGGGTTTTAATCGACAAATAGTACCCTATGATGATGGGAATGTGCCTAAATATGCTTAATATACAATCTAGACCAAAAAGAAAAATTGCATTCGGTCATTTGAGGCTAGGGCTAGATATTAGGTTTTTCCACATCAGGGTTTTGGTCGGCCGAGTTTCCAACTCGGCCGAACGGTCGGGTACAGGGCACCTGTGCGCTCGATCGGCCGAGTTTCCATTTCCCAAACTCGACCGATCGGCGGCAGACTGGTTTTATTTTAATAGGAATCGGCCGACTTGCTCCCTCTCAACTAGAGCAAAGTCGACCGAACCCTAGCCGTTTACCCCGACCCTTCCTAACCCTGGTCCTCTCTTCCCTCATTCCGGCCTTTCTCTCCTCCAATCGACCTTGTGCTTTCGTTCTTGCTGTTCTAGGAGCGTCTCCTGCTCTCTCTCTCCGCGCGGATCGACTCTTTTCCTTCTTTCTCCTCTCCATGAGGTCACAACGCCGGAAACGCGCCGTTCCTGCCCCTGCCATGGCGACTCCTCTTGCTCCTAGGTATATTACGTTCAATAATCTCTCGTTTGTTGACAATGCTGCTGTTTCTCGTTACAAAGAGCTCCTTCCTCGCTCTCCCTTCCCTTTTCGAGCTCTACATCAACCAAATAGCTTTCACGCTGACCTCTTGGAAGCTTATCAAATCTTTTGCACCCATCATCTTGAGGCGTTTTGCATAGAGGATGCCCGCTTCTATAACTTGAAATACAGCACCAAAGCCGTCCGTGAGTTCTACGCAAATTTGCGGTGGAACTACGACTCTTTGGTCCCCTCCACGGACACCTCCATTGTTTTGACATCCATGATCGCCGGACAACCTTTCCATATTACTGAACGCTCGTTCAATCTCTATCTAAATGGCAATGTTGGCACGGCTGCTTGGATCACCGACTACCCTCTTTATCTTGATCTTTTGTCTCCCGAGGATGTCTATAAGACAATTGAGGTTGACTTGACCGATATCCACAAGTTTCTCAAGCAACCCAACTTTCCTTATAGAAAAAAGGGTACTTTGCCTTCCTCCGCCCTTTCCTCTCCTCGCCGCATTTTGGCGTTTATTCTCAGTTGCAATGTCCATCCAAAGAAGAATCAAACAGACATCGCCGAGAATACGGCTATGATGATGTATCTTCTGTTGAACAACCAAGGAGTCAAATGGGCCCGTTACATCCTTCACCATATGACCTGTTTTGACTCGGGAAAGAACACCAAGGGCACACATCTTCCATATCCTGCCCTAATTTGTGGTCTTTTCCAGCATGCCACTGGAAAATCTCTCTTTACCGATTTTCTCTACCGCCCTGATCGTAAAGGAGTTTATATCAGTGAGACCACTCTTCAAAAGAGTGTGCCTACCCCTGGTGCATCATCTTCCTCAGCTCCACCTCCACCTCCATCTTCCTCAGCTGCACCTCCTCCTCCACCCTCCACATCTGCCCCTCCTCCTCCTGAGCCATCCTTCCAGCCTCCTCCGCAGCCTGCCTTTGCTGACTTCCACGTTTCAAATGAGGCCCTCATGGGGTATCTCATGCACCAGCAGGCTTACAACATGCAGGTCCAGCAACATCACCATCAGGATCTGTGCCACATCATGTCTTCCATGTCGTTATCTTGCCCTCAGCCCTACCCCACCTATGAGCCCTACCCCGGTGGTGACTACGCTTCTTACGCGTATAGCCAGTTTTACCCTGCTCCACCCTTTACTGCTTCCGCTGAACCCTCTGCAGGTGGATGCCCTTCTCCGGTTCTGGCGCTCCCAGGTGGTCGTCTGTCTGAGCTCCTGGCCCAGTACACTTCTTCTTCTCCCCCCATTGAGGTTGCCTATGAGTTACATGCTCTAGGCATGTCTTGGGCCGAGCAGAGTGCGAGGTGGCCCGGGCGTGCTTCTGGTCCTCCAGACGAGGATATGGTTGACCAGGAGGATGCTGAGACTGACGCTGATGAGGCTACTGCGACGGATGCTGAAGACGAGGATGAGGATGACGATGCTGATCATGGTGCCGAGGCTACACCAGCTGCTGCTCCTCCTTCTGATGATGGCGATGAGGACTACCAGCCCGACGAGGACATGGATGCTGCTGTTGATGATATCGACATAGAGTAGTTTAGCTTAGGAGTTGTTGTGTCTAGTTTTAGTCTCAGATGACCATGTTACATCTCTTTGGACTATGATTGTATTATCTACATTAGGCACATCATCTGAGTTGTACTATTTCTACTCTATGATATCCTTGTAGTTTTTGTTTTATGGTTTATGGAAACGCTTCATATGGTTTATCTTGTAGTGTTTTATCATATTTTGATTAATGACAATGCATTGCTTTCATGGTTTATCTTGATGTTAATCTGTTTTTCTGTGGAAATGTTTGATTGAGTGTTTTTTGTTGTTGGAGAAGACCTTGCTTTTATGCTCTTCTACCCCCCTGCCTTTTTGAGATGACAAAGGGGGAGAAATAGCTCAATCATATTGTTTTTATTGCTTGTATGGTTCCTTTCTTGTCTAATTAACTGAAATACATCTAGACTTGCTTAGAATCATATAATATACATATGTGCTGTGGTTGCTTGTTTTTTAACTAACCATGCAGGGATGAGTAAGCATGAATTGAGGGGGAGCATTACAAATTGATCATTTTTGCATCCCTTGCAATTCCCTAAGAAAAGGTATAATTTTCACATTCTTTTCAATATGTTGAGGAATGGTTTGTCATTGTCAAAAAGGGGGAGAATGTTGACCTAGGTGTCGCACATTGCCCATATTTTGATAATGACTTAACCATTCCATTCATATGTATCTAACAAATCTATTTGAGATTGTTTCAGACATTAGGTACAAGAAAAGAATCTCATTCCACTCCAAAGCTACTCATCCAGCACATGCAAAACATGTGACTTTTGATCGTTTTGTAATATAGCCCTTAGAGGCTTAGAACAATTGATGTAATCACTTATACTCGTGTTTTGTATTGTAACTAAGATGGATAAATTGATTGGGACTCAAAAATCCATCGTTTGTACAGTTTATGAAAATTCCAAAATACCCATAACAGGGATTTTGTCGGCCGAATTCCAAACTCGGCCGATCCATATATTCTGGAATTTTCTGGGCTGTCGGCCGAGTTACCAACTCATCCGATCCCTGTTCGGTCGAGTTTCTATGGTGGGAAACTCGGCCGATCCACTGATCGGTCGAAGTTGAAAGTAGACCGATCGGCTGAGTTTCTCCAAGGAAACTCGGCCGACAGTCTATCTTTCAGACTTGTCGCTTAGTGGTTCGACCGAGTTGCCTTTATTGAAACTCGGCCGATCGAACTGTACTGGAATGCAGAAAAAGAAATTCCAACCGTTGGAGGAGTAGGTGGGACTCAAAATAGATCTGTTGCAAGTTGTAAAACGGCTAGTTTGTGCCACTTAACTCTCCCAACCTCAAAGGGACACCCTCAACTATAAATAGGACCTCTTGGACTTCATTCCAAGGTTGCTCATTCACATATGCTTGGTCCTAGCCTTAGTTGAGTGGTTTCTAATCCTTTGAGCCCCTTTCTCTCTCTACCTTCAAAGCAAATTTGTGAGTATGAGTGAGTTAGGATCCCATGTATGAGAGCTATCATTTGTAATCTTGTAAAGCTCTCCTTTCCACTTCTCCCATCTCCATTCTCTATGAAGATTGATTGAAGTTTCTTCTCCGAGTGAAAGAGAAGAAGGTTGCTGTTCTTCCCCGAGTGAAGGAGAAGAAGGCTAGCTGCTACAGGCCTCCAAGTGAAGGAGGAAAGTGCTAAAGCTCTCCAAGTGAAGGAGAGGTGCAAGGCAAAGCTCAAGCAAGATAGGTAAATCCTGCAAGGCCGAAGACTAGAGCAAGAGTGGGTAAGTCCTTTGAAGAAGGTGGAAGACTACTTGCTTAGTGGGTAAGTCCTTGGTGAGGTAGAAGATCTTGGCTTGATATATAAGTCCTTGGATGGTTGGTAGTTGTAGCTTGTAATCTTATTGTGTGATATATATAAGAGAACCAAGTTACAAATCCTAGAGCCTAACCAACTCTAGGTAGTGGACTGACATTGCTCCTAAGTTTAGGACATGGAACCACTCTAAACCACCTGTCCAAGTGCATGCTTTCCTTGTCTCTTATCCTTGCTTTGTATGCTAGTTTAGGACATCAAATTTCTGTTTTGAATTAAGTTCTGCACTTAATATAATTTGGTGGTCTAATCACTTTTGTGAAGTTTGTGAAGCTCTATTCAACCCCCCCTTCTAGAGCCCATTGATCCAACACAGATTTCCACTAGACTTGTGACAGGGTGGTGTGTTTGTATTGACCACCGTAGGTTGAATGAAGCCACCTTGAAAGACCATTTCCCCCTACCCTTTATTGACCAAATCCTGGAACATTTATCTGGTCGATCTCACTTTTATTTTCTCGACGGGTATTTCGGCTACAATCAGATTTCTATAGAGCCTAAGAATCTCAGGATAAATCTACTATCACCTGCCCTTATGGAACTTTTGCTTATCGCCGAATGCCTTTTTGTTTATGTAACGCTCCTGCCACGTTTCAAAGGTGTATGCTTGCCATTTTTTCGGATATGTTGGAGCGGTTCCTTGAGGTTTTCATGGATGACTTTTCAGTTTATGGGGAGTCATTTAGTGACTGTTTGCATAATTTGGACAGGGTGTTACAAAGATGTGAGGACACTCACCTGGTTCTTAACTGGGAAAAGTGTCACATGATGGTGAGTGAAGGAATAGTTCGTAGACACAAGGTGTCCAACAAGGGCATGGAAGTTGATCCAGTCAAGATTGAGGTCATTTCCTCACTACCTCCACCGACATCGGTGAAAGGAGTTAGGAGTTTCTTGGGTCATGCGAGATTTTATCGCCGATTCATAAAAGACTTCTCAAAAATTTCCAAGCCTTTGTCTGAGCTTTTAGAAAAAGGCATTGGTTTTGCTGTTGATGAACGATGTTTAAAAGCTTTTGAAACACTTAAAGAAAAATTGATTTCTGTGCCAATTATGTAGGCTCCGGATTGGAGCCTCCTATTTGAACTGATGTGTGACACATCTGATTTTGCAGTGGGAACGGTGTTGGGTCAACACCGTGATAAAATTCCTACTGTTATCTATTATGCGTCTAAAACTTTAAACGATGCACAAATGAACTACACCACTACTGAAAAGGAGTTATTAGCAGTAGTGTTTGCCTTTGAAAAATTCGGACAATACCTAGTAGGGGCTAAGGTGATAGTCTGGACAGACCATGCCGCTATCAAGTATTTGTTGCAGAAGAAGGATGCAAAACCTAGACTTATTAGGTGAATTATTTTGTTACAGGAATTTGATATTGAGATCAAAGACAAAGCAGGTGTGGAAAATGTAGTGGTTGATCATCTTTCTAGGTTAGAGAGGTCGGATGAGAGAGATAAAGTTATCCCCGTTGTTGAGGAGTTTCCAGATGAGAAATTGTTTGTTGTTCATTCTAATGACCCATGGTTTGCAGATATAGTAAATTACTTGGCTTGCAAGGAGATACCTATAGATTGGGGTTACCAGGAGAAAAAATAGTTTTTCCATTCTTTAATATTTTATATCTAGGATGACCTAATTCGTCTCAAGCAATGCAGGGATGATCTGTTGAGAAGGTGTGTTCCTGAGTGTGAAGTAGAGAGCATTCTATCACATTGTCACTCTCTACCCACAGGTGGGCACCATGCTAGATCCAGTACGAAAGCAAAAGTCCTGGAGAGTCGGTTCTATTGGCCCACTTTGTTTAAATATGCACATAATTATGTTCGTCATTGTGACACTTCTCAACGTGCAACTACATTTTCAAAGAAACACAAGAAGCCCTTAAATGTATTTCGGGAGGTTGAAGTTTCTGATCTTTGGGGTATAGACTTTATGGGTCCATTTGTGTCATCCAATTCTTACCTATACATTCTTCTTGCAGTTGACTATGTGTCTAAGTGGGTGGAAGCAGTTCCAACCCGCACCAACGATGTGCAAGTGGTGTGAAAATTTGTGAAGTATTACATTTTCTACAGGTTTGGTGTCCCTCGCCTAATCATTAGTGATGGTGGCTCACACTTCACTAATAGGCAGTTTGGAGCTCTCTTGAGCAAGTACAGGGTGAAACACAGTGTGGGTACCCCATATCACCCACTGACTCAAGGTCAGGTTGAGGTTTCAAATAGGGAAGTTAAGCAGATCTTAGAGAGAATAGTCTCAACCAATAGGATGAACTGGAGTTATGTGCTTAATGATGTACTCTAGGCCTATAGAACAGCTTATAAATCTCCAGTAGGTACCACACCTTTTAGGCTGATCTATGGTCGTGCATGCCATTTACCTATAGAATTAGAACATAATGCCAGATGGGCTATGAAGAAACTGAACTTCAATTTAGATGAAGCAGGTAAGAAGAGATTCCTAGAATTAAATGAATTAGATTAGCTAAGAATGAACGCTTATGAAATCTCTAGGATATATAAGGAGAGGACAAAGAAAATTCATGATAGACACATTTTAATAGGGTGTTTCTTTCTGGGCAGAAGGTCCTCCTCTTTAATTCTAGGCTTAGATTGCATCCAAGGAAGCTGAGATCCAAGTGGAGTGGACCATTTATTATTGAGAAAGTTCACCCCCATGGTGCTATGACCATTATAGATGGGAGTAGGTCATTCCTTGTTAATGGTCAAAGACTCAAGCATTATTTTGGAGTGGAGGTAGAGCCAAGGTTAGAGGAGGTGCAACTTTGCACCATTCCTTAGTTTTATGCTCTAAGGACTGTCTAGTCTAGGACATTAAACAATGATGCTTGTTGGAGACAACCCAATATTTTTCACATCTATTAGATTTAATTTTCATGTTTAGATGTACTTTCAATTTGATTTTTAGTAAAAAAAGGTACCTTGAGCCGTTCTTTTTGAGTGTGCAGGACAAAGCGTGTCAGTACCACCAAGTCAATCATTCGGTGGTACCGAAACAAGGTCAGTGCTTTTTGCAAACTAGCAGCGCCAACTCGGTGGCACCGACCAGTAATGTCAGTACCACCAAGCCTTTAGAGATGTGTTGCAGTTTAACTGATAAGGACTCAGTACCACCGATACTTCCCGTCGGTGCTATCG
The DNA here is from genome assembly GCA_963693085.1 of Alisma plantago-aquatica. Classification (NCBI taxonomy): domain Eukaryota; kingdom Viridiplantae; phylum Streptophyta; class Magnoliopsida; order Alismatales; family Alismataceae; genus Alisma; species Alisma plantago-aquatica. The sequence goes on along the minus strand of OY856413.1, from coordinate 1,052,594,164 downwards.
AGTTTTTGGCACCCCCAGGCTCGGAACACTAAGTCCATTTTTCGCAAGCACCGACGCAAATGCAAAATCTCGGTAGCACCGACATGCCACGTCAACAATCCAAGCGGTCACGATCCAACATCTCAGATGCACTTCATCGAGCGATCGATAGCTCTAATCTGCGGCATAAGTCGGTACTACTGACGGTGTTGTCAGTACCACTGACGAAAGGTGATCTGCGCACATCACGTCAGCCAATCGTAAGTGTCGCAGATACCAACCACAGATTGTGCTCTACAACTCGGTACCACCAACTCTTGTGTTGGTAGTACTGACAACGTCGCGAACAGCTATAAGAAGGGAGAAAGTGGAGTCATTTTCATTCACAGCCTCAGGCATCCACCTCTCCTATCTTCCAGAGCACAATTACAACAGGCGCCAGTGAACTTCTTCGAGCTCTATTCTCCTATCCTCACTCCTATTCTTCACCATGGCTCCCAGACCAGCTTGCATCCAACACCAGAATACAGAAACTAGGAGGATGTATGAGGAACTCTAGACCAGACAAGTGATACCAACGCAATATGGTGATCACAATCTGCTTGAGATGACTGACTTTATAGACAACATGTGTTGGGTGTGTCAGTAATAGGATCTGGAGGGAGACAATCCTTTCTTCAGTGACTGGTAGACTTATCCGACTGTTGTCCTGGAATTCCAGGGGTCTTTGGATGTTATTGTCATCCCCATGCAGACAGTAGGCAGAGAGTGGAGAGAAGGCGGGGTCAACCTTTATCTTTTCAACACTGCTTATTCCCTAACACTATGTGCCTTCAATGATATCTTTGGCTGGCCTCAAGTACCAGAACGCTCTGCACCATCAGATTTCGACTATGATCTAGCATGGGAGTAGCTGAAAGAGGTGCCGGTTGGTTACCATATCAACTGGCACATCAGTTTGGTGTCTGACATTGAACAACCATTTGCTCGAATACTACATCGGTTCTACATCAAGACCATCTTCTCCCGGTCAGGACAAGCGTAAGGTAAAGTCCAATAGGTTGATCATTATTTCCTTTACCAGCTGTTGGGTGGGGAGACTGTGAATTTTGGGTCATTTTGTAACATCCCTGACCTGGGTTATGAGTTAACCCTAGGTGTTTTGCCTAAATATGTAATTAAATCTTTATGATTAACTCTGAGCATGTAATTAAGTTTCTCAGAAACATATATTTCAATATTTGCTCCTTTTTATTTAAAGTTGTAGCATTGTTTTGATATACAGGGACCTATGTGCAATTTACCCAGTTGAAAGGGTTAGCTTGCAATTTGCACATGATGAGATGTTCCTCTGATGTTGAGACATCATGAGAAATCTTTTTGGCAAAGTTTGAGGGATTTCCCAAGCTTGGGCACCAAGGTGCAGCTGTGGAAGCAATCCCGGTGCTTGAAACCCTAATTTGGGGGAAAATGCAATTTACCCAAATTAAGGGATGCAATTTGTAAAATATATCATCTAATGTATCTTTTAGAACTCTTGACATCATTTAGAGAAGAAATGATGAGGAATTCACCTCAATTGAATTATCAAGTTATGAAATATACCTTGTGATTGAATAATCAGGGTGTATGTGCAATGGCTCTTTATGTAAGTACCTTAGTATTAGATTGATCTTCCTTGCCTCTCTTTCTAGACCTTAAGAGAAGTTTTGTCCTTAGAATAAAGATGAAGGGACGAACAAGTAATGAAGGAAGGACCTAGTTGGAATTAGGGGAAACTTATGGGCCTTTAATGAAACATCACCCAAGTATATATATACACTTTACCTTTCAAGCAAAGGAACCTTTCCTTCATGCATATCACTGTTTCCCTTTGCTTGGCCGACTAAGGACTGTCTTGGAGCTCAAGAGGAACGACCAAGGGTGCAAGGTAGGTTTGAATCTCTCTTCTTGCCTAATTCCATGGTTAGAACTCGAATTCAAGGTCAATTTGGTGACTAACTCATGAAACCCTATCTTTCTAGCCATCCTTTCTCATTTTTCCTTGGAATTTTCACCTTGGCCAACCTGTGGGAACTCAAGGACGCCATTAGAGCTTGGAGCTTGAAATCTTGGAGCTCAAGGAGCAAGCTTTAGGCGGGTTTTATAACTCTAAACCCATGCTTTACTATGTACATCTCTTATATGCGGTTAGATGATAGCTCTTCATGTTTCCCTACTTTTCTTTGCTATTTTGCAAAACAAATCCATGGGATATCCGTACTGTTCTTGAGATAGGAGATGAAGGCGTGATTTCCAAGAAAAAACCCACTGCTTTTCACTTTCTTAAACGGTCCCAACAGTTTGCTCTCTCGGTCTCAGGACCGCGAGGTGAGCAAACGGTCTCTGGACCGCGAGAGGGCAAACGGTCTTCACGACCGTTTGGACCCGTTCACCGAGCGTGGACTGTATAAGAAATCTGTTCCTAATTATATAGGCTAATCACCCTCAAAATTTGAGAGGCTAAATCCAAAGGAATCGGGATATATGACCTTTTTAAGTAACAACTTTAATTGAATTTATTCCTGATTTTCAAACGGTCTGAAATTGCCTTTTTGGGAAAACGGTCTCAAGACCGTGTAAGGTCGTTGACCAAGAGTTGACCATATGAAATTACTGTTAAAAATTATGTTAATTAACAACTCACCAAGTTTAATGGTCTAATTCCAAACGAGCTAAGAGTTGAAGGGTGATTACTAGGGCTAACCCTAGATGAAATCAGTACTGAAATTATGGTGACCTAATTAGGGTTTTTAGGGTTGATTGACCTAAACGGTCTCAAGACCGTTTGGGGGTCATCCAAACAGTCTCAAGACCACGAGGGCAATCAACCATGACCGTTTGGAGGTCTGGGGTCAAGAATAGTTGACCAATTGAAGGTACATTTATACCAAATTATATTGCAATTAAATATTGATATGATAATCAACTCAATAGGTCAGACCTTGATGAATTTGCACTAGAATCCAAAATTGGATGGGAAAACGGTCTCAAGACCGTTTGGAACTCATCCAAACGGTCTCAAGACCGAGATGACAATCACCCAAGACCGTTTGAAGGTCTAGGGTTAAGCTAATTTGACCAATTGAGGACCCAATTTCAATAAGTTATCAAATTAATCAAAATTCCGATTTTGTGACTCAATCATGGTTCAACCCCTATCTAATCACTCTTGATTTTGATGAAATCTTGGGAAAACGGTCTCAAGACCATGTGGGGTCCACCCACATGAGCTCAAGACCGTTTGGGCCAAGTTTGGGCCCAATGGGAGCTCAATTGAAGGGTTCAACCTTGTGTTGATGCACATTGTTGAGTGTTGATGGGTGAACATTGATAGACCCTAATTGAATCGACTTCAACCCTAATTGGTCAACAATTGAGGGTCAATTGAATGACCAATTGGGTAAGCATAATCTTAATTGACCTAATTCATAAGTGGTCACCATGGCTTTGACCTTTTGAGGGCTTCAACATTGGTTGACATCAACGGTTGTAACCATTGAACCTTGTTGATGGTCCAAGCGGTTGAGACCATGTGAGCTCGCGGTCTCAAGGTCGTGAGGAGGCTCGCGGTCTCAAGGTCGTGAGGAGGATCGTGGTCTCAAGGTTGTAAGGAGGCTCACGGTCTCAAGGTCGTGAGAGGGCTCACGGTCTCAAGACCGTGAGGGGCCTCGCAGTCCTGAGGTCAAAGGTGGGCAAACGGTCCACACCATCCTCGCGGTCTTGAAATCAAATGAAGGCTCGCGGTCTTGAAGAAGGTTGAGAGGGCTCGCGGTCTTGGAAGAGGTTGAGGGCTCGCGGTCCTAAGGTCAAAGGTGGCTAAACGGTCAACTCACCCTCACGGTCCTGAAAGTCACATTGGTTAAAAGGTCAACTCAACCAATGGGTCTCAAATCGATTGAGGGTTGATGGTTGAGATCGATCAAGATAATTCAAGGTTGACTTCATTCAATCAACTAATAATATAAATAGTTCAATGATGCCCTAATCTAAAACCCTAATGATACCCTAGGATATTAAGGGATTAATTGACTAAGGTTTTGACCATGATAATGATCAATGGGGTGAATTACCAAAATACCCCTGAAGGGTCAATTGAGTTATATCTTGCTCAATTCAAACCCTAATTACATGAGAATGATGTTTTTAGCCATGATGACTCTATCCAACTTGATCTAGTCTAATGTTATCGTCAATCACTAATATGAAGAAAGAGAAAGTATTCTGGAGAGAGAAAGTACTCTAGAGAGAGAAAGTACCCTAGAGAGAGAAAGTAACCCTAATTGGATGGAAACTTAAGTGAAGCATCTTCAATGCACATGAATGTGTATAATTAGGGTATGATTCACCTGTGTGAAGTCATAGAAACCCTAATTATGATAAATGATGAACCTTTAACTAATCTGAGAGCATTAATGATGATGTTACTCATACATGATGATGATATGAGATCAACTCACCTTAATGTGAATAGTAAACCCTAATTCAAGGGTAAAGGCATGCAAATAAGTATTAAACTCCAATTGATGAGAATCAGAGGATTTAACTCTTATGACAAGAGTGGAAAGTATATTCCTTATTTTGTATTACCTTTATCAGTTGAATTAACCATGCAGGTTCTGATATGAAGGTGATCCTATCCAGGTATGGATATTGATGTTATATTCATTGAAGGCATGTTGTTAGCCTTATGAATAAGAAAAGTGACTTGATGCCTTGTCAATGGCATCCCATAATGATAATGGGCTGTGAGAGCCATGAATACCATCAAAGTCATGCTTTGGAGATGACTTGTGATGAGTATGATGAGAAATTATGGTTGATATGAGTTAGGCCTGTTACATTTAGTATTCTCTTGTTTTAGCTGTTATGCTACTGATTATTGTTTGAAGAACAATGTATGTTGTTAAAGAATACTGAATGTACCTAACTAATCAAGTATAATGTAGAGCCCTGATCATAGATCCATCACTATCAGAGATCAAGTGATGGTGAAACAGGTTTTCTTAAGGAACTCCTGGAGCACATACTTTTGAGTATGTGGGGTACATGGATGTGTAGAACCTTACATCCTAGTGTAGGAAAGTGATGTAGATGCGTAATCCGTCCATCCTACACTATATTTCCATACCGTATCAGTGGTAGGTAAACATGAAACCTCCTGATGACGAAGAAAACACAGATATCCGTATCAGTGGAGATAAACATGAAATCTCCTGATGACGAAGAGAGTACAGAACGCCACTGTGACTCTAGAATAGAGAAGGACCACTTTACCCTGGTGAGCTATAGTAGTAGAGACATGAGATGTCCTACAAGTGATCCTCTCACTGACTGAGGAAGGTGAAGGTCATGAGAATCCGGCTCTCTTAGTGACCTATGTATGATACTGATGTGACTTCTCAGCGATCAGTTGGAGTATGAGTGGTATGCCTCATCTCCACAGGGCATAATGTTGTTTGTAAAACATAATCAACCACGTAGTATACTTGCTAGAGATAACTCCAAGTTAGTTGATTGATGTTACACTGTTATAGTGCTTCTACTTCTTCATATCTCATAAATGTTGAGATCTTGTTATAGTTGCAACTGTTATCTAATACTTTGAAGGCTTTATTGCTTAAGATGTTCTTTGATGTTATATTAAAGCTTCTGGCGGAGAGTTATAACTCTCGCTGGGACAATTATGTAAAATTGTCTCACCCCGTAGACTTCAACTTTTTAGGTGGACGTCGGAGACGAAGGAACCAGCCTACAGGTGACCAGTTTCAGCAGCAGCAGCACCAGGAGCAGCAGTAATCTCAGGTGGAGATTTAGCTTGCCATGTGGTGTAGTTAGAGTCAGTCCTATGTGTCCTCTGTACTCCCAGGTCTTGGAGTCTTTTGTTATGAGTTCTTGAGATTTTGTATCTTGATGTATATAATTACTCAAGAAGTAATTATCATGAGATGTAAACAATTTATCTCTTGTTATGAAAGAAGCTTTTAAGGATTCAAGCTCTTGTCTCGAAAAGTTTTAATTTCCCATGATTTTTGTCTTCTGCTGTTTATCGAATCACTTCCGCTAAGTTTAAGTCGTGTTTATGTCATGGTTTGGAGATCAGAGCCCACACATTTATTCTGCTTCACTTGTTATCTGTGAGACGAAATGTGAATAGGAAGTGTATGATTCTATTTGGGGGCCTTATCACCCCCATTGCACTTCATCTGAACTTGGATTTGTCCATGCTCAAGCCTTTGGAGGACACGTCCAAGTTGGACCTCCTGCACTTCCACAAGGCGCATCTACTATAGAGCAATCATGGTGTCATCTATGCGCATTGCAATTGTGGAGGTGTTTTCAAGGAGCGCATCCTCCCTAATTCTATCTTCAACCTTCGTGGGGTGGAGAACCTCAGGTAGCCACTCTATGAAGGTGAGGAAGAAGACCCGGCGAGAGCATAGCAAGGAGGCAAGGATGATGACAACAGCGATGACAAGGATGAGGAGGTGGAGCCCACCATCCCCATCATGCGCGACCGGTCCCGCGCAAGCGAGCCCACACTTATGTGGCCTCGACATCTTTAGCCCCACCCCCTTCTCAGGAGGAGACCGACTCGTACAACATGCAGGGCATGTACGGGATGCTACAACAAATACAGACTGGGCAACATCAACACCAGGAGGCCCTAGCCGGTGTGCAGGACATTCATGGACGGCTATACAAGAACCAACATACCATCTTTGAGAATGAATGTCGTCTCCTGGCCAACCAGGAGAACGTTCATACATGTCTGCAGAGGATTGACCCGTACCAGCAGTTGTTCTACGATAACTATTAGAACCGTGGCTACTTCAGTGAGTATCCATGTAACATCCCTGACCTGGGTTATGGCCTAACCCAAGAAGTTTTGCTTAAGTAAGTCATTTATATTCTTGTCTTTATCTTTTGAAAAGTAATTAAGACTAAAGAGAGTTTATGTTTCAATTTTGGTTCTATTTGAATAATGTTGAAACAATATTTGCTTATTTTGGACTAAAGTGCAATTTACCCAATATAAGGGGTTACCTTGACAAATGTTACATGATGAATGTTCCTCAAGTAATTTAGCATCATAAGAATGAGAAGGTTGCTAAGGGATGGTTTGTGGAAGCCTAAATTCCAAGAAGGGGCTTGTTTGAATATACTTGTACATTGAATACTAGTTTTGGTGTGATTTGCAATTTACCCAAAATCTAGGGTTGAATATGTAAAATACCACCTCAAGAGTGTCCCTACTATCTCTTGGTATCATTTAAAGAAAATAAAAAGAAAGGGGCATCTTGTTTGAACCATATTTGAGAAATGATACTCTTGATAATAAAACAATAAAGAAATAAGCATAATTGAAACCCTAAGTTATTTTGTAGTAAAAATATATAAATTAAATAAAGTGCCCATCAACTAAAAATTCATGGGTGAAATTCTATAATGGAATGGCAGCCAAAATACCTTGGGAGGCGCCGAAATAATCCTAAGTATGTGAAAATATCTACCTACATTTTTAATTGAAAAGTAATGTCCACTAACATAAAGGTGCTAATGGATAATAGTATTATATTTATTAAGAAGCTTAATGGTTGATTATAATTCAAGGATATTTCAAAGGAATTTGAAGATAAGAAGGATAGATTCGGAGACAAGGAAGTGGAGGGGGCGTGTGGCAAGGAAAGTTGATGACTTCCCTCCTATTTTCTCTCTCCTAAGAATTCAATTATATACACTCAATTATCCACTACTTGAAAGGCTATTTTCGTAATAAACATTCACTCCCCACTTAGGCCGATGACCAAGGAAGCAAAGGAGAAGGAGGAGATCGTTTCCCAAGCTTGAGGTAAGATCTATGGTCATCTTCAACCTTGGGTTGAAGGCTAAAATTGAGTTATAACTCTTCTTTTCTTCTCTCTTCCATCCAATGCTCAACTTTGGCAATCTTTTACATCAAAAGGGTTGAGAACGTGCCTTGGATAATTGGAGGAGCTATCTTCACCATTAAAGATGAAAATCTTGGAGCTTTGAAGTTGCTTTGAAGGCGGGTTATATAACTTGAACCCATTGATATTATTATTTGATTTCAATTTTGCAATATATGTTGATCTTTCATTCTTCTCGAATTTTTCGTGAGTAGTTGATGAATTAATGAATCCATCAGTTGTATGGATAGTAGAAACGGAGGTCTGAAGCTTGATGATGATGGAATCATCTTAGCACACACCTCTAGATCAACAATATCAAATGGTTTCAAATTTGTATGGCCAAACGGTTTCAACCTTGTATGGCCAAATGGTTTCAAAATCGTTAGAGGTCAAATGGTTTCAAATCGTTTAATGATCAAACAGTTTCAACCTTGGATGGCCAAATGGTTTCAAAACCGTTAGAGGTCAAAAAGTTTCAAACCGTTTAGTGATCAAATGGTTTCAATCTAATCTAGATCAAACGATTTCAAACCGTTTAGTGATCAAACAGTTTCAACCTAATCTAGGTTAAATGGTTTCAAACTATTTAGAGTGCAAATGGTTTCAACCTAACTTAGTCCAAACGATTTCAAACCATTTAGAGTGCAAACGGTTTCAACCTAATTTAGTCCAAACAGTTTCAAACCCTAGCAAAATCAAACAGTTTCAGACCATTTGAAGGTCAAAAGGATCTCAAGACCGTTTGAAGGTTAAAAGGATCTCAAGACCGTTTGAAGGTCAAAAGGATCTCAAGACCGTTTGAAGGTCAAAAGGATCTCAAGACCATTTGAAGGTCAAAGGGGTCTCAAGACTGTTTTAAGGTCAAAGGGATCTCAAGACCCTTTGAAGGTCAAAAGGAGTTTTCAAGATTGTTTAAAGGTTAAATAATCTCAAACCATTTAGAGACCAAATAGTCTCAAAACCATGTAAGGTTAAATAACCCTATGAGTGTTTGTAAAGTATCTCAAGATTGATTATAATGGAAGTACCTCTAAATTACTTAGGTGAATAGTACACTTAGAGTGATTTTCATTTGATGCTTGTGAAATTAATAAACTCAATACACTATGATAAACGTAGGTGCATGTACTTTAGTGAAAGAATGAGCCAACTTAATAAAATATGGAATAATCAACATCCTAGGGAGGATGAGAGAGAAACTCATATTTGTGTAATAAACATGTAATGTGCATACATTGATACTTTTAAATAAGTGTAGAGTATGAATTAGGGTTTGATCTTTGATAATGTGATCATGAAACCCTAATTGATAAAGAATGGGAAACCTTAACCCTAATTTCGGGTAATGGAATGAGAAATCCTAATTGATAAAGAATGGGAAACCCTAACCCTAATTTCGGGTAACGGTATGAGAAACCCTAATTGATAAAGAATAGGAAACCCTAACCCTAATGAGGGAATAATGGTGTTACCCTTGTATTGCATGGTGTTGATATGTAATTGATATGGTTGTTATCAAGTATACTAACTATGCAGGTATTATGAGATGATGAGAATTGTCAGGTATGAACTATGATGTTTATTTGATAAAAATGCTTAATAGACCTTGTGAGCCATTATATTATTTGTTTCCTAGTGAGAGGTGACAAGATGTTAATGTGCCTTGTGAGCTATGTGAGATGTTTGTGTAACAAGTATCAAGTATACTTTGGTCAGATGACCTAGATGTAATAGTTACCTGATAATTAATGGTAACAATGTTCAGTGATGAACTAAGGGTTTGAATACCCAGATCCAGTAAATATGATGATGATATTATTGAGGGATGAGAATTCCCAGTGATGAGATAAGGTATTGAGATCCCAATGTTTTATAAAGTTTTGAAAAGTACTTGATAAATGTATTACACTTTTCTTTGTAGCATTTGTCATAATAATTCATGTTTGAAAACTTGGCTGATGCTAAAATAATATGGTAATGCACTTAATTAATAAAGTGAAATCTTATCATGTAGAGCCTTGGCCATAGATCCATCATCGTCAGTAGCTGGTGATGGTGAAACGGGTTTTCCCACGGGATCTCCTGGAGGGCATATTTTTTAATATGTGGGGGTAATGTGTGTGAATATCCTTACGCCCTAATGTGGGATTGACGAGAGATAAATACGAGATCTCTCAATCCTTCATTATATGTGCCGTGATGGATGTACCACGAATCTCCCGATGATGTCTAATGTCAGATCGATGTGAGATAAACATGAAATCTCTCGATTGTGAAAAGAGTGCAACTGCTGCTGTATCTCTATAGCGAAGTTGCCAGTATACCCTGGAAAGCTATTTAGTAGTGACACTAGATGTCCTGCATGTGGTCTCGCACTGACTGAGACGGATGAGGTCATGGAGTCCGGATCTTCCATTGACCTAGGTATGGAACTGATGCTTTACGCCGTCGTGGTCGGTTGGAGTATGAGCGGTATACCTCATCTCCTCAGGGCATAAGTGTGATTGTAAAATATAATCAGCCGTGTAGCGTATTTACTTAAGGATGAAATATGGAAATCATTGGTTGATGTTACATTTCTTAATGTATCCTAGAATGGATAAATGTTATACATGTTCTTCATATTCCTTATTAAATAGATGATTTATTGCTTTATCATATATAGCTGAAATGTTTTAAATGATGATATTGCTCTATTCCACTTAAACATTGATTTATCCTACTTATTAATAATAAAGAATCCTCTGCTCAATTTATTACTGTTTAACTGTAATGATAATATTATTGGCGGAGAGTTATATCTCTCGCTGGGACATGGGTCTCACCCCGTTGGTCACCAACATTTTTAGGTGGACGCGGATGAGCAGGTAGGGACCATACAGTAGGGGAAGGACAACAACAATAGGGACAAAAGTAACATTTCAGGTGGAGATACTGATTGTCGTGTCTTGTAGATATGAGTCATATGTGTCGTCTTTGTACTCTCAAGTCCTTGGAGTCAGTACTCAGTGTTTTCATGATCGATGTGAGATTTTTGGCTTGAATGTCTCGAGGTTTTATGTTGCTTATGTATAGTTTTGGCAAAGCAACTGTTGTAAATATATTCCTCGAGAAGAGATGGTAAATGGTATGTACAATGTAAACTATAATGTATACAATACTTTGGTTCTCTTTATAAGAGTTTCCTGGAATTGGATTTCTTTGCAAAAAGGTTTTAATTTTTAGTGATTTTTTGTTATTCTGTTGATTATGGTTAATTCCACAGTTAATTACACAGTGACAGTCTGATTTGTTGTCGGATCGTCACAAAGTTTTGATATCAGAGCCTAAGGTTTGCTGAGTCTACAGAGACATAGGATTAAGGTCGTTGAGTCTGTTCTAGTGTCTTCTAGTTTATCTAATAGTGACTTCTGCTCTCAGGAGAAGAGGTAAAGCTTGAAGATGGCTGGATCACATGAAGAACATGCTGCTGAAAGCAGTGTTGCTGCACCAGGAGGAGGTGCAAGGGATCAGGCTAGAGAGGAACTAGTACCTGAGAATCCCCAGCTTGAATAAGCTTCGATAGAAAACCCAGCTTTCCATGCTCTGTTTGGACAGTTCATGGCAACAATGACACATATGGCGGATAGGATGCCACCACCTGCACCTAGGGCACCAGTCCCCGATGAGAGACATGGAGTTGGCAAGACTTTTGAATGGCTTCGACGGGTAGGAGCCACTGATTATACTAGTACAGCTGACCCAGCAGACACAGACTTGTGGCTGACTGAGATGGAGAAGGCCTTCAGAATTCTTAATATCCCAGAAGCTGAGAAGGTTAGGTATGCGGTGTATCTATTGAAAGGGAGTGTTGGCCACTGGTGGGCCATTGAGGAAGAGAAATGACCAGGAGTTGAGGTCGAATGGAGAGAGTTCTGACGAGAGTTTGTTAGTAGATATTTTCCCAAGACTTACTTGGATGGGAAAATCTCTCAGTTTGAGCGGATAAGGCAAGGACTAATGAACATTAGTGAGTATGAAGCTAAGTTCATGGAGCTTCTACGGTTTTGTCCGCACATGGCTACTACATATGAGGAGAGGATTCAGCATTTTGAGAAGGATGTGAACACTGACTTGACCACACCCGCATCTGCCCTAGAGAATATAGAGAGTTTTGCCACCTTTGTAGAGTCAGTTAGGCGGATAGAAAGGTCTGTGACTGAGAAACATCAAGCCAACAATAAGAAAGTGTATACACAGTTCCAAGGATAGAGGTCCGAAAGTTTTAAGAAACCAAGGTTTTCTACACCAACAGTACCACCAAGGTTCAATACTCAGACGCAGTGGACATCCAGCAAGGGTAGAGGTCGTAGTTTACCACCATAAGGAGCCCACAGCTCAACATCAATGTCAGTAACTGGACCATCTAGGTCACAGTGGGAGAACAGAAGCTATTATAAATGTGGGAAGATAGGACATCTAATGAAAGATTGTCTAGCTAGAGATGTGAGTGTAACCCAACCATTGAGGTAGAGTCAGCAAGGCTTTTAGAAGTGACAGTTTAGTAGTGGCACATGAGGACGTGGATGTGTCCCAAGCTGGTTCATCTGCACCCAACAACAGGGCAAGTGGTCGACAACCAGCAACGATAAGATTCTATGCTATGAATCAACCGAAAGTAGTGGTCAACCCACAAGTCGTGACAGGTCAGATGGAATTATTTCATTCTGATATGTCTTCATCCTGCTTTGTATCTGTTTTGATTGATCTGGGTGCTACACATTCCTTATCACTCGAGAAGTGATTCATGACTGCACTATGATTGTCAATCATAGAGCAGATAACTTGTTATTAGAAACTCCGTTAGTTGGATCTGCAGTGTTGTGGGAGGTATGTTCTCCCTGTGTTATTTCTTTTTCAGAACATAGCATTCAGGTGGATCTTATACCACTTGAGATGCATGGGTTCGACATAATCCTTGGGATGGACACCCTAGAAAAGTATAAGGTTGTCTTGGATTGCGGTTCCAAGAAGGCTATGTTCACAGACAATGGTAATACATGGGTCTTTTAGGGGGACAGAAAGATTCTTTCAACCTGTCTAGTATCGACAATGATAGTTGAGAAACTGTTGCGACAAGGATGTGAAGCATTCTTGGCACATGTGGTAGATACCAGAGTAAAGAGTCCTAGTCTTTCTGAAGTTCCGATTGTTAGGGAGTTTGAGGACGTGTTTCCTGAGGAACTTCCAGGTGTTCCTCCACCCCTAGAGATTGATTTTGAGATTAATCTAATCCCAGGTACACAACCAATAGCTCAAACACCTTATAGAAAGGCACCTGTTGAGATGGCAGAACTCAAGAAACAGTTATAGGAGTTTCTTGAAAAGGGTTTTATTCGACCGAGTACTTCACCTTGGGGTGCTCCAGTTCGTTTTGTGAAAAAGAAGGATGGGTCTATGAGATTATGCATCGACTATAGACATCTAAACAAAGTAACCATAAATAACAAATATCCTCTTCCAAGGATAGATTCCATGTTTGACCAGTTGCGTGGTGCAACTATATTCTCTAAAATAGATCTGAGGTCAGGATACCATCAATTACGCATCAAGGAGAGTGACATACCTAAATCAGCCTTTAGGACAAGGTATGGTCACTATGAGTTCATAGTTATGTCATTTGGACTAACTAATGCCCCAGCTGCATTCATGGAACTCATGAAAAGAATCTTCCAGTCATTCCTTGATCAATTCATAGTAGTCTTTGTAGATGACATCCTGATTTACAGTAAAGATGCTTGACAACATGAGCAACACCTTCTTCAGGCCCTGACTTTACTGAGAAAGCACAAGCTATACACCAAGTTTAGCAAGTGTGAATTCTAGTTATCAAAATTGTCTTTCCTAGGACACATAATATCTACCTCAGGTATCCGTGTTGATCCTAAAAAGGTAGAATCTGTCTTGGAGTGGGAACAACCAAAGACACCAACGGAGATACGTAGTTTTCTAAGACTGGCAGGCTACTATAGGAGGTTCATTAAGATCTTCAGTTCTATAGCATTACCCTTAACTAGGTTAACCAGGAAGGAGGTTCCTTTTGTGTGGAATGACAAGTGTCAACATTCTTTCCAGTTGTTGAAAGAAAGATTAACAAGTGCGTCTGTGTTAGTGTTACCTGAGCAGGGAAAGGGGTATATTGTATTCTGTGACGCCTCTAAGAATGGTCTAGGATGTGTGCTGATGTAGGATAAACAAGTGATTTCTTTTGCTTCTCGACAACTTAAGAAACATAAGGAAAATTATCTGACACATGATCTAGAATTGGCTGCAGTGGTACATGCGTTGAAGATTTGGAGACATTATCTCTATGGAGAGACATTCCAGATTTTCACAGACCATAAGAACCTAAAATACATTTTCTCACAACACGAGTTGAACATGAGACAACGCCGCTGGATGGAGTTAATCAAGGACTACGATTGTACAATTGATTATAATCCAGGAAAGGCTAATGTAGTGGTTGATGCACTAAGTAGAAAATCATTGTCGCCAATCATAGACAAAGCACAGTTGAACTCTTTAGTGTGCTTTAAACGAGGCATGCTTGTCTCTTTGAGGCAAAACAATGTACAACTTAAAGTATCCTTATTAGTTGGAATGTTAGCTGAAATGCAAGTGAAACCTACTCTGAAACAACAGATCAAAGAAGCACAACAGGCTAATACTATGATTCAGTAGATCAGGTCAGAGTTTGGTAGTGAGAAATGAGATGGTTTTCATGAATCAGATGATGAGGTAGTTTGTTACCATGGTAGGATGGTAGTACCTGATGCCAATGACTTAAGGAAGTTAGACAAGGAGGAAGCTCATTCATCTATGTATGCAATGCATCCAGGGAGAACCAAAATGTATCATAACTTGAAAGATATGTATTGGTGGCCTGGTTTGAAGAAAGATGTAGCTGAGTTTGTTATGCGGTGTCTAGTATGTTAGCAAGTTAAAGTTGAACATCAAAAGCCCACAGGAACAATCCAACCTTCACCTATACCACAGTGGAAATGGGATCATGTGACCATGGACTTTGTGGTTGGTTTACCCAAAACAACCAAAAGTCATGATTCCATTTGGGTGATAGTTGATAGGTTGACTAAGTCAGCACATTTTCTTCCTATCAAAACAACCTATGTTACCGAGAAACTTGCACAGATCTATATAGATGAGATAGTGTGGTTACACAGAGTTCCAGCCACAATTGTTTCTAATAGAGGTCCCTAGTTTATGAGTCATTTTTGGGAACGACTACAAAAAGCATTGGGTACGCAGTTAAGATTCAGTACTGCCTTTCACCCCCAGACGGATGGACAATCTGAGAGGACTATACAAACTTTGGAGGATTTTCTTAGGGCATGTGTCCTTCAGTTTGTAGGAAGTTGGGATTTACACTTGATCTTAATAGAATTTGCTTAGAACAATAGTTATCAGCACAATATTGATATGGCACCATATGAAGCATTATATGGTAGATGTTGTAGATCTCCATTGTGCTGGTATGAAACAAGGGAATGCCAATTTTTGGGTCCTAAATTAGTGCAACAGACAACTGAAAAGATTAAAGTAATACAACAACAATTAAAGGTTGTACATGATAGACAGAAGTCATACGCTGATAAACGGCGAAGACCTTTAGAATTTCAAGTTGGAGATAGAGTATATCTCAAAGTCTCACCTTGTAAAGTTGTTCTTAGATTTGGGAAGAGGGGTAAGTTAGCTCCTAGATTTATGGGGCCTTATACAATCACTGAATGGATGGGAAAGGTAGCCTATAAGTTGGAGTTGCCACTTGAACTACATAGATTGCATCCAGTATTCCATATATCCATGCTGAGAAAGTGTCACCCTGATACGGAATTAGTATTACAACCTGTGGAGGTAGAGTTAAATGAAGATATATCCTATGAAGGACCAATGATGATTCTTGACAGGAGAATCAAAAAGTTGAAAAAGAAAGACATAATTCTTGTGAAAGTTCTCTGGCATCATCATGGCATTGAAGAGGCTATGTGGGAGCTGGAGGAAGAGATGAGGAGGAAGTACCCTTCTCTTTTCTCTTGATGATTTCAGGGACGAAATCCCTGTTAGGGGTGGATAATTATAACATCCCTGACCTGGGTTATAGCCTAAGCCTAGAAGTTTTGCTTAAGTAAGTCATTTATATTCTTGTCTTTATCTTTTGAAAAGTAATTAAGGCTAAAGGAGAGTTTATGTTTCAATTTTGGTTCTATTTGAATAATGTTGAAGCAATATTTGCTTGTTTTGGACTAAAGTGCAATTTACCTAATATAAGGGGTTACCTTGCAAAATGTTACATGATGAATGTTCCTCAAGTACTTTAGCATCATAAGAATGAGAAGGATGCTATGGGATGGTTTGTGGAAGCCTAAATTCCAAGAAGGGGCTTGTTTGAATAATACTTGTACATTGAATACTAGTTTTGGTGTGATTTGCAATTTACCCAAAACCTAGGGTTAATATGTGAAATACCACCTCAAGAGTGTCCCTAATATCTCTTGGTATCATTTAGAGAAAATAAAAAGAAAGGGGCGTCTTGTTTGAACCATATTTGATAAATGATACTCTTGAAAATAAAATAATCAAGAAATAAGCATAATTGAAACCTTAAGTTATTTTGTAGCAAAAATATATAAATTAAATAAAGCGCCCATCAACTAAAAAGCCATGGGAAAAATTCTATAATGGAATGGCAGCAAAAATACCTTGGGAGGCGCTGAAATAATCCTAAGTAGGTGAAAATATCTACCTACATTTTTAATTGAAAAGTAATGTCCACTAACATAAAGGTGCTAATGGATAATAGTATTATATTTATTAAGGAGCTTAATGGTTGATTATAATTCAAGGATAATTCAAAGTAATTTGAAGATAAGAAGGATAACTTAGGAGACAAGGAAGTGGAGGGGGCGTGTGGCAAGGAAAGTTGATGACATCCCTCCTATTTTCTCTCTCTTAAGAATTCAATTATATACACTCAATTATCCACTAATTGAAAGGCTATTTTCACAATACACATTCACTCCCCAATTAGGCCAACGACTAAGGAAGCAAAGGAGAAGGAGGAGATTGTTTCCCAAGCTTGAGGTAAGATCTATGGTTATCTTCAACCTTGGGTTGAAGACTAAAATCAAGTTATAACTCTTCTTTTCTTCTCTCTTCCATCCAATGCTCAACTTTGGCAATCTTTTACATCAAAAGGGTTGAGAACGTGCCTTGGATAATTGGAGGAGCTATCTTCACCATTAAAGATGAAAATCTTGGAGCTTTGAAGTTTATTTGAAGGCGGGTTATGTAACTTGAACCCATTGATATTATTATTTGATTTCAATCTTGTAATATATGTTGATCTTTCATTCTTCTCAAATTTTTCATGAGTAGTTGATCAATTAATGAATCCATCAGTTGTATGGATAGTAGAAATGGAGTTCTGAAGCTTGATGATGATGACATCATCTTAGCACACACCTCTAGATCAACAATATCAAATGGTTTCAAATTTGTATGGCCAAACAATTTCAACCTTGAATGGCCAAACGGTTTCAAAACCGTTAGAGGTCAAACCGTTTAATGATCAAACGGTTTGAACCTTGGATGGCCAAACAGTTTCAAAACCTTTAGAGGTCAAACAGTTTCAAACCGTTTAGTGATCAAACGGTTTCAATCTAATCTAGATCAAACAGTTTCAAATCGTTTAGTGATCAAACGATTTCAGCCTAATCTAGGTCAAACTATTTAGAGTGCAAACAGTTTCAAGCTAACTTAGTCCAAACGGTTTCAAACCGTTTAGAGTGCAAACAGTTTCAACTTTGGATAGGTCAAACGGTTTCAAACCATTTAGAGTGAAAACAGTTTCAACCTAATTTAGTCCAAACGGTTTCAAACACTAGCAAGATCAAACGGTTTCAGACCGTTTGAAGGTCAAAAGGATCTCAAGACCATTTGAAGGTCAAAAGGATCTCAAGACCGTTTGAAGGTCAAAAGGATCTTAAGACCATTTGAAGGTCAAAAGGATCTCAAGACCGTTTGAAGGTCAAAGGGGTTTCAAGACCGTTTGAAGGTCAAAGGGATCTCAAGACCCTTTGAAGGTCAAAAGGAGTTTTCAAGATCGTTTGAAGGTTAAATAATCTCAAACCATTTAGAGACCAAATAGTCTCAAAACCATGTAAGGTTAAATAACCCTATGAGTGTTTGTAAAGTATATCAAGGTTGATTATAATGGAAGTACCGCTAAAGTACTTAGGTGAATAGTACACTTAGAGTGATTGTCATTTGATGCTTATGAAAGTAATAAAATCAATACACTATGATAAGCATAGGTGTCTGTACTTTAGTGAAAGGATGAGCCAACTTAATAAAGTATGGAATAATCAACATCCTAGGGAGGATGAGAGAGAAACTCATATTTGTGTAATAAACATGTAATGTGCATACATTGATACTTTTAAATAAGTGTAGAGTATGAATTAGGGTTTGATCTTTGATAATGTGATCATGAAACCCTAATTGATAAAGAATGGGAAACCCTAACCCTAATTGATAAAGAATGGGAAACCCTAACCCTAATTTCAGATAATGGTATGAGAAATCCTAATTGATAAAGAATGGGTAACCCTAACCCTAATTTCAGGTAATGGTATGAGAAACCCTAATTGATAAAGAATGGGAAACCCTAACCCTAATGAGGGAATAGTGGTGCTACCCTTGTATTGCATGGTGTTGATATGTAAGTGATATGGTTGTTATCAAGTATACTAACTATGCAGGTATTATGAGATGATGAGCATTGCCAGGTATGAACTATGATGTTTATTTGATAAAAATGATTAATAGACCTTGTGAGCCATTATATTATTTGTTTCCTAGTGAGAGGTAACAAGATGTTAATGTGCCTTGTGAGCTATGTGAGATGTTTGTGTAACAAGTATCAAGTATACCTTGGTCTGATGACCTGGAGGTAATAGTTACCTGATAAATGGTAACAATGTTTAGTGATGAACTAAGGGTTTGAATACCCATATCCAGTAAATATGATGATGATATTGTTAAGGTATGATAATTCCCAGTGATGAGATAAGGGATTGAGATCCCAATGTTTTAAAAAGTTTTAAAAAGTACTTGATAAATGTATTACACTTTTATTTGTAACATTTGTCATAATAATTCATGTTTGAAAACTTGGCTGATGCTAAAAGAATATGGTAATGCACTTAATTAATCAAGTAAAATCTTATCATGTGGAGCCCTGGCCATAGATCCATCATCGTCAGTAGCTGGTGATGGTGAAATGGGTTTCCCACGGGATCTCCCGGAGGGCATATTTTTTAATATGTGGGGGTAATGGGCACGAATATCCTTACGCCCTAATGTGGGATTGATGTGAGATAAACATGAGATCTCTCAATCCTTCATTATATGTAATGGGATGGATGTATCACGAATCTCCCGATGATGTCTAATGCCGGATCTATGTGAGATAAACATGAAATCTCTCGATTGCGAAGAGAGTGCAGCCGCCGTTGTAGCTCTATAGCGAAGTTGTCAGTATACCATGGAAAGCTATTTAGCAATGACACTAGATGTCCTACATGTGATCTCACACTGACCGAGACGGATGAGGTCATGGAGTCCGGCTCTTCCATTGACCTAGGTATGGAACTGATGCTTTACGACGTCGTGGTCAGTTGGAGTATGAGAGGTATACCTCATCTCCTCATGGCATAAGTGTGATTGTAAAATGTAATCAGCCGTGTAGTGTATTTTCTTAAGGATGAAATACAGAAATCATTGATTGATGTTACATTGCTTAATGTATCCTAGAATGGATAAATGTTATACATGTTCTTCATATTCCTTATTAAATAGATGATTTACTACTTTATCATATATAGCTGAAATGTTTTAAAAGATGATATTGCTCTATTTTGCTTAATTAGTGATTTATCCTGCTTATTATTAATAAATAATCCTCTACTCAATTTATTACTATTTAACTGCAATGATAATATTATTGGAGGAGAGTTATATCTCTCGCTGGGACATGAGTCTCACCCCGTTGGTCACCAACATTTCTAGGTGGACGCGGATGAGAAGGTAGGGACCATACAACAGGGGAAGGACAGCAACATTAGGGACAACAGTAACATCTCAGGTGGAGATACTGACTGTCGTGTCTTGTAGATATGAGTCCTATGTGTCGTCTCTGTGTTCTTAGGTCCTTGGAGTCAGTACTCAATGTTTTCATGATCGATCTGAGATTTTTGGCTTGAATGCCTCGAGGTTTTATGTTTCTTATGTATAGTTTTGGCAAAGCAACTGTTGTAAATATATTCCTTGAGAAGAGATGGTACATGGTATGTACAATGTGAACTATAATGTATACAGTACTTTGGTTCTCTTTATAAGAGTTTACCAGAATTGGATTTCTTTACAAAAAGTTTTTAATTTTAGTGATTTTTTTGTTATTCTGTTGATTATAGTTAATTTTGTAGTTAATTACACAGTGACAGTTTGATTTGTTGTCGGATCGTCACAATCCACAGCTGTCGTTGATGCCTCCATCTGATCTATCATTTCAGGGGATGTTCCCTCCCCATGACCCGAACATGCCAACTCCACTGTTCTGATCCATGGTACCGCTGTTCCACCTCTTGGGTGAGAGTATTGACTATGTAGACATAGTCGTATTCAAGCTTGGGGGGGTGCTAGAATAGCATTCTATCCTAGTTTTATCTTAGTTTCTATCTTTATTTTCATTTTGTTATGCTATTTTAGTTAGTTTGTTTGCCTTATTTTTAGTTGTGCAAGTAGGATCCACATCTATCTAGTGTAATTGTGGAGTTAAAAATTTGCATGGTTTCAATCTTGAATGCTTGTACTCTCTGGTGTTAAATGAAAATGAAGGTCATGTTTTTAAAAGTTTGAGTTGCAACATCCTTCAGCAACACCTTCTGAGGAAGTGTTTGAATTAGTCACTTTAGGATACAATACATAAAAGAAAGTCTTTTTCAATAACGAAATGTAGATGATGAAGATGTTGAGCCTAAATTGACCAAACCATAACGAGATCTTAAATGAATATATGAGAAATAATCCCTTGGATCACCCCGAACACATGTCATTTAAGAGGGACACATCATAATATAATGAAAGGTGTTGTCTCTTAGTTGTGTGATTCTATCTTTTCCATTCATTCATTTGACTCACCACTTCAAAATTCTTGAATACTTCAAACTATTTTTCTTTTATTGCATTGCATAGCATATAAGGTAGTTTACTTGCACAAACAAAAAGAGAAAAAAATGTGTTGCATTCGTAGTCATTAATAGTCTTGCATACCATTTTAGCTTGCATAACATAATTCATATAGTGCATTCATTCCACCATTACATGCATTTTCTTTTTTACCATGTGGATCCTTAAACTCAAAATTAAGAAGATGAGATGCAGAAAAAAAAATGATGATGAAACAAAAGAGAAAAGAAAAAAAGAAAAAAAATCAAAAGCAAAGTTGAGAAGAAAGCGAGAAGCACAATGTGAGACTTGCTGAAAAGAAATTTGAAAAAATAAAAGAAATGAAGTATATTATGCATTCTTTTATGAAGAAGAGTATAATCCACATGTGCAACTTCCCAAGTTGAAGAAAGAAAGAAAAAAAATCTTAGCTGGTTCTACATGCATCATCTCATGAAAAAGAAAATTAGGCATTAGGTTCATTCATTACATTCTTGTGCATTCATATAGGTTCATTCTTCTTGTGCATGAATAGAATGGATGTACTCTTGAATTTTTCAATTGCCACCGATTTTCACCATTAATTGCTCTTATTGGTAGGCCACTCTTCACGATTTATCTCCTCGTTCATGTTTACATGGAGATATGCTTCCAGTTAGCTGGTAGTTAGGAAAGAGCAATTTAGTGTAGGGAATCATGCAATACATCAAGCAAATGCCTGAATAATTATGATTTTAACTACTTACTTGATAATGTCATTGACTGAGGGTGGACATCTCTTATTATAGTTTTTGGTCACTTTAGAGCAGTTAGTGGTTCAGTCGACAGTGAAGGTTGGTTTAGGGCTTGCTAGGTGGGTTGTTTAAGAAAAAAATGTATGTGCTTTTTCCATTTGATGACTTTTATCAAACAGATCTGAGAGTGTGTTGCTCGAGGACGAGAAACATTCAAGCTTAGGGGAGTTTGATGTATGTGTTTTTAGTCACTTTTATAGGCTCATTTTCCTTTGTTTTCATGTGTAGTTTGAACATTTATATGACCTATTATGCATGGAATGTCATAGATAGCCTATATTTCCTTATTTGCATCAAATTATATGATTTCAATCATTTTTTACTGGCATTTTATGCATTTTGTTCACTTACGATGCTTTATGTGTTTTCAGGTATAAGGCAGATCGACACAGCTTAGTACTACTGACACCACAAAAGTCGGTGGCACCGACTTGACCTCAGAGAGCTGCCCGAAAACAACCCAGATCTCAGTGCTACCGACCCAAGAAGTTAGTGCCACTGAGATACCATCAGAGATCCACGTGTGAATCAAGAAAACTTGGTGCTACCAACCCTAAAAGTCAGTACCATCGACTTGACGCTAGAGAGGCAGCTTGAATTCGCAAGAAGTTGGTGCCACTGAGACATTGTCAATGGTATTGACAGATCGGGATCGTGCGACCTAACTTAAGTAACTCAGTACCACCGAGTCTGCCCGATCAGGCCAACCACATATTTTCTTCTAATCCAATGGTGGATGAAACTTCACACCCTAAGTCATGCCTATGACTTAGGGGGATAACGGCCAGACCTAAAGGCAAGCCTGTTTTCATTATACAGTGATCGGAGAGAAAGAAGAGAAGGATGGAGGACCAAAAGCTTCACTGGGAGTGATCCGAGCACCTATAGAGGGCACTTCTACTGCTGGAAGATAGCAGACTACACATACTATGGAGAGGATCATCTGGACAGCCAAAGATCCAGGGGTTATCTTAGTTTTTACTATGTTCCCCACATTTTTTTCTTCCCTTCTATGTGTTTTGTCATGAAAACCATGCAAGGCTAAAAACCTTTGTTCTTTAGGACCTGGGAGTAGCCTAGATATACACTGCAGTTGATTTCTATGCAAAAATATCAATTTATCTCTCATTATTGGATATAATTCTATGGATGTTGCTTGTTCTATTTATGCTTGATCACCATGAATGGATTAATAGACACTTAATCATCTCGGGAGAGGGATTAAGGGTTGGAAAACATAGAATTACTCATTTATTGTACATTTGGGAAAAGTGGCAATTAGATGATGGGAGAAACCCAGAGTATTGATGTAAAGCACCTAACTAATCAAACCAATAACCGTAGGAGTGGGATTGGCATTAGTATAGGTAGTGACTTACACTACGGAAGCAAGTAATTCTGGCTATAGGCTCCTTATCCAAGAATTGTGATAATAGGTATTAGTGTGTAGCATAGACTATAAGTGATATCTATGGCGAAACCATTGTCCTAAGGAACTCGTTCTCTTTCTGATTTACTCAATTCATTTGCTTTAGTATTAATTTCGTAATTCAATAAAACTCAAATAACCATCATCGACTTAGCTGATCAATTTGTAGTTAGTAGTAGTTTCTGGAGAAATGCTTCCCCATGTTCGACTCGGGCCTCACATGTCCATTATTATTGTGATACATTCACTTGCATTTTGCGCACAGTAGACAACACATCAATGTCCTACCTTCTTCTTCATAAAATTGCATTTTTTGTTGGTGCTCTCCATACCAGACTTTAACTACGTTTATGCGCCTTTCCTAAGCCATGTCTAGTTGTCCCTTCCCAACATACTTTTAGCATCTTTTCCAATTAGGTATCTTAGATCTGCCCTCTTACGTTTCTAGAGGATAGACGTTCGATGTCAGGATCTTGTTTGTATGCTCATGACCCTCTTCAATCTGTACCCCCCCAATCTAATGACACTGCGAGTAAAGGTTGTTCTCTTTGATACACGTGGGAACCCCACACGTGGAGGGAACACGCTTGCTACACCAACCCCGACTGCTTTGATGAAACAGAAGGCAACAACATGTGGCCATTGACTACTAATGATCATCCACTAGCATAGGAACCTTTTCCAATTCAATGTAATCATGCACTAGGTGTGTGATTGAACGTCGCCCATAGAGGGTCCCCTTCTATATATACTACCTTTATCAATGAATGGAGGCATTGTCTTCTAGCCAAGTCCCTACCTTACTGTAGTGCCTTCCTTGCCATGTGTGAGACTCAGTTAAGTCGGGAGTTCCCATCCATCCAACAAGTCTAATTGTCTACGACCATTAGGGTTATGTTATGCTTATTTGTACTTGCCTTGTCTCCTATATGTTGGAGGGGAGTTTGCCTTGTATCTAATAACAAACATCTTTCTAGCCTCCATATTATTTTATACAGAGCTAAAGCAATATCAACATCTTAGATCTCAATGAATGAATATTCATCATAATTTAGTTGTAATTTGGTCAATTTTTTCATTTGTAATTCTTATTTTGCCTTGTAAATGGCTTAATTTAGTTCTATTTTAGAATTTAAGTTAAATTGTTATGATTTTGATACATTTCTTGACTTCCTTTATAGGTTTGGAGTTTTATCATTCCATACTCATGCAAATAAGGGGTTTGATTGACATGATAATTGACATCCAATGATTAACTTTTTTTATCGAGCTTCAATGTTCAATGTCCATTTATTGAGCATTCAACAATCGGCCAAGTCAAGCCAACTACTTGATTGACCATAACGGCCCTCGACCTCCATATGACAATCGACCGCCATATCTTGAGCATTGTTGATTGAGCATCAAGGAATCAAGCAAAAAACAATCTTGCCACCTCAATGACCCCTCTATGTGATGATGTTATACTCGACATCAACACCTATAGAGCACTCACTACTAGAGTACCAATGATTGGCCTCCAACTATAGGTTAAGTAGTTTCTGATCTTGAGCACCAGTAACTAATTGGCCCCAACATCAATGAGCTTTAAACCTACACCCATGATTGAGGTTTGCATGAAGTAACACTGATAGCTCCTCCCTGGTTGACCAATCCATGCTTGATTATGGCTACTCAAGCAAGCAACCAGCCAGCTATAGTATGATTATCAATCTCCACCCACATGCATATCTAATAGAAAATAATGAATATCTGCATGAAGTAACACCTATCGACATTGAGGTCGATAGCACCTCCCTAGCTAGACTGGTTCATGCTCAACTATGGCTGCTTGAGCAAGCAACCAACCATCCATACTATGATGATCAATCTCCACTCATAGGCCTATCGAACAGAAAACAATCAACCGCCACAGAGGATGCTTAGCCGCCAAGCCAAGAATACGTCAACTGTTTGTGTGGCATGGATCCCACCACTACCACCTCAGTATGGAGGCCTATAGATAGTCCGCCATCAGCAACCAAAGACTCTCTAAGACCCCAAGCCTAAAAAAGTGAGACTACTGCCTCTCCAACATAACTAGAGTGATTGACCTTGCCACTTCTAGAGTGCTCAATGTGCCAACTTCTCAATGTGAGAAGCAAGGTCGATTGAGTTGTAGATTCCATTCTCTTCAAAGCCAATAACTTATCTACATGCATCAAAGGTGATTGTAACATGCCAAGATTTAGTTATCTTGACTTTCAAAACCCTAATTCCAAGAATAGGAGGTTAGTGTGCACATATAATTAGAATTCACCAAACAAGGTTAGAGTTATACCCTAACATGCTTGTTTATATCCTAATGAACGTATAATGGGCATATGACGTGTAGTTCACATGTTTGAACCCTTATAAATATTTAATTCACATAAAATGAGCAGCTCACATGTTAACCCTAATTGTGGATGCATATGATCCTAACCTTTCCATGGACCAATAAACCCTAATGTTATGATGAGTGAGATATGTGGAACCTAATTTGGACATCATACATATTGATGAGGTGTATGTAATGTATAATGATCATGTTGACCTTAACACTATGGTATGTCAAACCCAAACACATACATTCTTTGGCAATTTTCGTGGATAAATTAAACAACATTAGGATCTTGATCACATAACATATCTCAATACACTTGAAACTGATAAGATAACCTAATCATAGATTGGTATGCAAAGGAGTCCATCAGTAAGTATTGTGTTTCACCTTGTTTACTAATATTGTAGGAGTGGGACCCAAGAGGGGAGCCACTCACTTACTCAAAGTGAAATAAGTGAGGACCAACCAATGCCAAATTTGATAACAATTTTTTACAAATAATGATATACTATAATTCAAGTATGTAATGTATCCAGTTACCAAAAGTGTATAAGTGGAAGATAAAAAGTCTAGCTATTACAATATTCATGTTTACCATTATGCTTCACCATGCATGGTGTGCATAAAATAAAACTAATCTATTGTATAGGATCAATAGAGGGTAAACCAACCACTTCAACCTATCTCCAAAAATAATAACTACTCTCGAGCAAGTTGCAACTCAGGGTCACCTAGGGTAGGATCTTCTCCACCTAAGGGGTTGGGAACAAGATAAGACAAGGTGGAAGATTATCAACAAAAGATGGTATGCATATATAATAGAGATTGGACAATTTATTGGAAAAGGCACATCAAAAGTAAAATAATATGGTCCCCAATGAAGAGGGAGGTAGAAGAAATTAAGTGGATATCATGAGGGTTCTTCATATAGTAAGACAAAGAGGTTATATGAAGTATAAAAGGCACAATAATACAATTATATCATTTAAATTTCAAATTAGAGAGTCAACAAATAATAAGAACTATGCATGCAAATTAAATATTAGACACAACCATCTAAATGGATGACCTAGACACTTCCACATATCGAGCCTATGAAGGAGGTGAGAGCACCCATAGTCCTGTATAACAATTTATATGTATCAAGTGAGAGCATCTGGGGCTGAGGTGAGAGCACCAAATGCCCAAATATCGAAAAGGTTGTACAATAGGGACAGAACCCATAATGTACCACCACTAATAGATGATAATAGTCCCAAAAATCAAACATGCATATAATAGAGAGGCAAGATAAGTGAAGCCCAAGAAAATAAATCAATTTAGGGTTCCATTATGAAATGGAACAATAATACGAAATAATGAAATAAAGGTTACAAATTGAACAAGCATATCCAAGAATAAATAAAAGAGATTCAAATTGCATTATCAATAGTCTATAAGATGAATTTCAGTGAATTGGGCTAAATTGGGCCAGATAGGTTCAACCAAGAGGTAAATAAGGTAACATGCCATAATTAAGTCAAAGATAGAGAGAATACAATTGTTGTCTAATATGACTTATAAAAAAATGAAACATGCCTCAACATGTGTATCAACAAGTTAGGGTCAAATCCTAGATCCAAAACCAAGGTCCAAAACTACCTAATAAATATTCAGATGAATTAAGATTTATACTCCTATAAATGAAACCCTAAAAATAACATGTCTTATCATTACTGATTTAGGTTATGAAAATTATGTATTCAGATAGATTATACTTTTAGATTTCAAAACATATTTATTCATTAACTTCTAACTTATAAATTATTAGATATGGATTTTAGAAAATTTAAGATAATTAGGAAAATCCATAAAATCACCTATTATATATATATTGGAATTAGGTTATAAAAACTATGTAAACCGATAGATTGTAATTTTCTAATTTAAAAACATATTTTAGTTTATTTTTCTGACCTAATAATGAATTAATATTATTAGTTAGAGTTTAAAAGATTTCATGGGAAAAGAAAAAGAAAATTCGATCAAATCACAATATTGCCCCCTCATCACACATCAAAGCTATATGTGTGACATGGGTAGCATGGGCCATTAAATCAGGGTGCGACATCAATTGAAATCAAATGCTTAAGAAAAGCCTGTTGGAGGTGTGACAAAATTAAAATCAAATTAGGGGATGTTTGTAAACCAGGCGACCATCATAATCTTCACCAAATGAAACCCAAGGAATTACCAATACGATGGATATCAACCTCAATCCAAGGTCTTAAACTCAGGATTTACTACCTATAAAGTCTAGGAAATGAATCCTTCTGCTTCTCTAGGTCTTCCCGACCCCAGTGAGCCCGACAAATCACCATGACGTGTTCGAAGATCCCGACAATAAGATCTGACATTTGTGGCCAAAGAAAGAACAAAAGGAAACAAAAAAACAGCAAATCAAAGAACGAAAGAGATCGAAAAGGAAACAACAATCCAAACTGAAGCTACTGATAGTGTAACGTCCCAGGATTTGAGTCCTCGGATAACATGATCTTAAATGGAATGATTGGACTACCCATATCACCAAGATGCACCTCCTTTTTTGGGATCCCATCACTCAAGAACTCCATAGTTAAGTGTGCTCAGCTTGGAGTAGTACTAGGATGGGTGACCAGTTGGGAAGTTGACCCCGACTTGCGCGTGAGTGAGGAAAAAGTGCGCAGTTAAGGCTAGTGGTGGTCTGTGGGGCCAATCGTCATTCCTGAAACTCTACTAGAGCCTAGGGCAGTGGGCCTAAGCATTACAAATGGTATCAGAGCCATAACCCCTCCAGTAGGTGGGGCCCGCATGGGCATGTGGCATGCCAGTCTTGAGTCGTGCGATCCAGGCATGTAGGAAAGGGTTGTCCATGGTTGACATAGCCACGCTTGCGCTGGTTTTCCGTGATCGGGAGCTGGGTGTCCATGGGCTATTGTGGGTCTTCACTGAAATGGGGTTAGATTATGAGGCCATATAGTTGAGCCTTGACGAGGACATCAAGAGTCTAAGTGGGGGAGATTGTAACGTCTCAGGATTTGAGGCCTCAGATAACATGATCTTAAAAGGAATGATTGGACTACCCATATCACCAAGGTGCACCTCCTTTTCTGGGAGCCCATCACTAAAGAACTCCATAGTTAAGCGTACTCAGCTTAGAGTAGTACTAGGATGGGTGACCAATCAGGAAGTTGACACCGACTTGCGCGTGAGTGAGGAAAAAGTGTGCAGTTAAGTCTAGTGGTGGTTTGTGGGGACAGTCGTCACTCCTGAAACTCTACTAGAGTCTAGGGCAGTGGGCCCGGGCATTACAGATAGGTAAAGCAGGCAAGGAGACTACCAGAAATGAGAGTAACCCCTCTCCATTGCAAACTGTGATGACGAAGACCAAAAGAGGGAAACACATGGTATACCTCAGCAGGTAAAATCAATTTTACATGAGGCTTTAGAGAGAATTCTGAAGTCGAACCATGCCCTCACTTGAAAGGCCCACCTCTGAGACAATACCCTCGAGCTCCTTGGAGCAAGAACTGGTCATCAGAGTTGGGAAGCTATCCACGGGGTGGATATAGAGGAAGATGATAATTGCTACAACTTTCGAAGGGTTCAACGATGGCTAGGGGAAGGATTTATATAGGTGCGGAACTCTGGGTTGGTCGGGAGTCCCAATGGAGGTGGAAATAGGGGACACGTGGAGAAGTCCCTTGTCGATGGAGATATTGGGAGACCCAATCCCAATCAATTTAGGGCTCATTCTATTTGCATAACCATGAGGAACACGATGGGAAACAAAAATAAGAATGAGGGGAGAGAAGAGTGAGGGAGAAAGAGACCACATTCCATCAAATTGTGAGGAGTTCAAGCTCCGTTGGTCTCAAGGAAGAAGAAAGACAGGACCGTTCAATTGGTATTTGACAACTTAGAAGAAGCCTGAGAAAACCTAGGAGGAGGAATCCGCGTGATAGGTAGACTATAGGAATTGGAAATTTGAAAATTAAGAATTAACATGTGTGACATTTAAATCAGAAAAATCGAGTGATTAAAACAAACTCCACTACAATTAGGCATGTAAACAGATCGAATTCGAATCGGATACATATGTATCTAAAATCTGAATTCGATTTTTTTTATCCTATCTAACATCCGATCCTATATCCGATAGATTTTAAAATAACTAACCGAATTCGAATATGAATTCAAAAGTCTGAATTTGGATAATTTCGGAATTCAAAAACTGAACTGTATTTGTATAGATGAGATGTAATTTTATTGATTAGGTTTAATATCAGAGATGACATCTGACTGTTTATTAAGTCATTGTTTCACAATACAAGCTTAGTACTTAAGAAGAACTAGATATAAATCATATAAAATGTGTACACATAATGGAGAAAATAGGGAAATCTGGATTTATTTATGTGTTACAGATTTACAAAGGTTCTTTTACAGTAAATGAAATACCAACAAGATAAATAGAGTACAATTTTAAAGATGAGTACATGATTTGTAATTCAAAAGCATAAGTGTCGCAACTAATGAGTGTAGGAGTAGATATGTCATCTTGCATCTTGAAATTTTGTTCAGAAGTGTGTATAAGTAGAAAAGCTCACTTCTGCTACGCCCTCTAGTTCTGTATCTGTCCAGACTTTCACATCCAGTTGTTTGAAAATTAATCTAACATGCATTAAATAGGTACAATTAAAATCAGATTCACAAAACTAGTATAGTGGACATATATACAACACTACTATCATCTCCAGAACCATATAGTAGATCAGTAGTCAGTCTAGCAAATGCACGTTTAGGAGGAAAACAATTACAAAAAAATGTTGACACGATAGTTAATACATATTAAAAATAGAAATCATTAGATGTCGTTAGCCACTAATTCTTGATCAAGAAGTTCTGGATATTAGATAACAATATATTTTTTATCTGACCTAAAAATCTAGATCATCGTGTGTAAAGTTCAAAGAAGAAATCAGTAACAGGCAAATTGTGGGCTAAAGACAAGAAATCAAACACACAAACTAACATTGGTGCTTTGCTCTAGTAATAAAAAGATAGATCTTTCTTGCCCTCATTTAGTGATTTTGCCCAATAAAAAAAATGTGGAGTTACGAAGAGGGAAAAGAACAGAGGGATAGGAAGAAACAAAGACACGAGCACATTGAGTACTAAGGAAGTTTTGGAAAAAAAACTGATGACATACCGACAAGCGTGCTTGATCACAGTTGCGTGTTTCATTCTTCACTCGAAGAGATTCTTACTAAATGATGAACTTGTTGTGGTCGTTTTCCTTGGACATGGCCATGATGTAACAAGTCACGTCGTATACAGTTCGGCATCAACAAGGACATGCACATGGATGCCTGTCTTCAACATTATGGTACTCCTCATGCATAAGCCAAGCAGCTCAGAGCTAAAGCTAGAGACATGACCACACCAGGAAGAGGGCATTGCGGCGACTAGGGTTTGTGTGGATATGAGAATGATAGGATAGAAAAGATGGACGGGAGGGGTGTGCGGAGAGTGAAGTGGGTGGGTCTTGAGGAGGGGTAAGGTGCGTGAGGGTAATGTGTGGTAGGTGTATAAGGGAGAAAATGAAGTAACTAATATCGTCACCTGCTGCGCACAATTGTTGTGCATATAGTAGTCATCGGATACAGATATTTCGGAGCGGATAGTGTTATATCCGAATCTGATCCGAAATTGTTTGAATAGTATGTTCAATATCCGAATAGCATTTAACGGATGTCAAATACGAATATTTTTTTTTTATTTTCGGACTTGAATGTGAATCGAATATGCAAATTTCGAATATCCATTTACAAGTCTAACTACAATTAAGGGTTACTTTATTATACAAAACTTCTTTTGATAATTTAGGAACTCAAACATTATCCAATTAAGTTGAAATTTTGTATCCAAGCTAATTAAGACCTAAAGAAATTGATTATGAACTTAGTTTTAGGTTCTGAGATTATCTATTAAGAGTTTTATTGAAATTAGGATTTAAGTTAATTATCTCAAAATCTCTTAACATATATTAACATTATCTTAATATTCTGGATGTAGAATTCATTTTCCTTGTATTATCACCATGTGGAGTTATATCGGCTTATATGGCATGATATAGGTTCATTTAAGCAATTTCTCACAAAGTCCATTAGTTTCAACATTAATTCAAATAGTGTCACATCAATTATCTCCATTGATATTAAACATCTAATTAGTGTTACATTATATAAATTAGTCACATTATAGTCTAAATGAATCAATTACTCATATATATATATATATATATATATATATTCACATCATGTTACCAATTATGCATGCTTAACCTCATATTAGCGATTTATACATGTTTATGTGAATCCAATTACTTATTAACCATATTTGAGTCATAATATGTGTATTAGTGGATGAGATGAAACATATTACATATTAACAAACTAATTTACATACCTAGCCATGAATAGGTGATTATGTACTATTTATGTGTATCAATGTATGTTATCCAATTATGACACCTAATGTCACAAATGTATCATGACTGTCACCATTGATGTATATGTTAGGATTAGATGATTACAACTTAGGGTTTATGCTCAACATGATCATTATACATCACATACATTCATCAACATGTATGATGTCAATTTCAATTCCATATATCTCACTCGTCGTCTTATTAGGGTTTACTGGTCCATGACATGACCGAGATCATATGTATCCATGACAAGGATTAATGAGTGACTTACCCATATTATGTGAACTAAATATACATCAAGGTACAAACAAGCATATCAGTACATATATCTAACCTTGTTTGGTGAAATCTAATGATACGAGCACATTATCATCCTTTTCTAGGAATTTGGGTTTCTAAAGCTAGTGTAGCCAAATATCGATATGTTACAAATACACATATGATGATTCAAATATAGTTAATGAGTAATTGGATTCACATAAATGTGCATAAATGGTTAATGTGGGGTTAAGTGTGCATAATTAGTAATAGAGTGTGAATAAATATGAGAAATTGATTCGTTTAGACAATAATGTGACTAATTTATATAATATGACAATAATCATATGCTTAGTGTAAGTGGGAATTATTAGTGTGCTACTATCTAAATTAATAATGGCATCAACAAACTAATTAACTAATTGCTTAAAACAACCTATTTCATGCAAGATAATGTAATAAAACTCCACATCGTGATAATATGAGGATAATGAAGTTAAAATATGGAATATTGAGGATAATGGTAAAAATATAATAATAGATATCAAGATAATTATATTAAACCCTAATTGTACTAAAACTCATATGAGATAATCTCAAAAGTTAAATCTAAGTATAAATTGGGTTGAACTATTCTAATTAGTCTAGATGTCAAGTTTGAACCTAATTGGGTAATGATAGCTATACTAATTTAACTAGAGAAGATAATGTCTAAATATCAATATCTATCTGAATCAAACTTTGGATTATCTGTTATGTCTCCCCAATTTTAATGTCATGCCAGTTTTCTCCTAACTTGCATGAAGTCCAGGTGTCACAGGTCGCATTATCAAGGGCTCCTCAGAGCCGTTGGATTTGAGATTGTGTGGCTTCCTTCTTCTCTTCTACCTTGCACCTGACTCATTCTAGACTCTACAATCTGTCATCCCTGACATTTTCCTTTTCATGATTCCCTCTCCCTTCTCCTCCTCACCTTGATACCTCTCCTCCTTAGTGTTATTCTTGTGCTTCCAAACCAGTGGATCCCAGACCTGATGGGTCTTCATTTCCCCTAACTTCAGGTCGAGAAGGGACTCTGATTACCTTAGAGGTTGGGACTTCCAGCTGCCTCACATCCTCACATATATAAATAAATCTTCCCCTGACTATGTGAGCACTAGCTGCAATTTTCTACTCCCCCAATCACCCTCATGGCCCATCCAATATCATCTGATTTCTAGCCTCCCGACATGCACACCTAGAAATATCCACCTAATGCCCCTCTCCACAACTCATACCACA
This sequence comes from Alisma plantago-aquatica, assembly GCA_963693085.1. Lineage (NCBI taxonomy): Eukaryota > Viridiplantae > Streptophyta > Magnoliopsida > Alismatales > Alismataceae > Alisma > Alisma plantago-aquatica. The sequence continues at coordinate 1,052,560,287 of OY856413.1, read as the reverse complement.
CCCATAAATTGAGATCAGGTGCACACCACATGAGTGAGATATATAGGTACTTGTATAGGGAGAGACCTAGTACAAGAAGAAGCGGGCTTTTGGCACAACACTTGTTGTCATTTAGGTCTCTCATATTTTATTTCTTGCGGCTCTCCACAAATCTAAGTCCAACACTATTATCAGGTATTACAATTTGTTAGTTTCTATTTCTTTATTCCATTTAATGAAGTATGGAAGCATCGTTGGTTGAAAACTATTCAGAAGCAACAAATAATAAAAGAATCAATAAATGGTTAATCAACAATAATTGCAAACTATTGCTTACGACCTACTATAGTAACATACTTTATCGCATTATCAAACTTTTCCTAAAGTAGAATCTGCCAGTAGCCTCTCCTTGATTCACATTACCACATATTGTAAAACAAAAGACCTCATGCTAATTTATAGAACACTAAAAAGTAGAATTGGGGTACTGCACTAATTCATTTCCTTCCTCTCTATGTGATTCTCCTAATCTATAAGCTAGAATGCTTTTCTTAAAAATTGGGTATTTATGTTCATTTATCCTACCGTTCCATGAATCTTATAGTGCGCTATGCTTTCCTATCAAAATCCATTACAATATTGCTATTCCTTTTTCTATCAAAATCCATTCTAGTCGTACTGATTTCTTCCTACCAAGTTCCATTCTGGTGGTGTTACTCCTCTTTCTACTGAGTTTCTATTTCGATAGTATTTTTGTTATGTTATTTGTACTGTGCTTGTTTTTGTAGTGATTTGTTCTTCCTACAGTGCCTTTATACCGATAGTGCTTTATATATGTGCCACCATTCCTCTATCAATGTATATGACTCTCCATCCACTCTTATGATCTTCATGGTTGGAGTGAGGGGGAGGACCGTGGAAGATGAGTAGAACAGAGAAGAGGAGATAAAATGAAGAGAAGTCATATCATTTGACCATGTTGCCCAGTTTCTGCATATTTATTTGGTTATTGGTACCTACTATAGTGCATACTCCTATCATAGTGCACCTCAAGCATGCGCCCACCTGCTACGGTACAATATTCCTATAGCAATGCCATTATTCTGACTATCGTGCATTATTTTGATGTTGGTACTTATTGTATGGAAATACTTCTACAATAATGATAAATTAGATGACTTCTACATATGTTATCCATGATCTACAGTGTTTTAATGGCTCATCAAAGATTCATATTTTTCATTTTGGTTGCTTCTACTGGTCCAACAATTACCAATTCCAAAGAGGGGTATATTATGCTACCACTACTTCTATATTAATCTTATCTTCATCAAGGGAAGAATGCATATTTGCGGCTACGTGCTATCTTCTTTAGGGGAGTGTAAAGGGTGTTTCAATTTTTGAATTACAAGATTGAGGGGGACATCGGTTCTTCTCAGTGGAGATCAATTTTTGTATGGGCATTTTTAGCATTTTCATGTATTAACAAGTTGGACATGTGTTTCACCCATGCTCCAACTTGAGGAGGAGGGTTAGATTAATTAATATATCATGTACATGGGTCTAATTTTCTACGACCATTAGGGTTATGTTATGCTTCTCTGTACTTGCCTCCTCTCCTATATATAGGAGGGGAGTTTGCCTTGTATCTAATAACAAACATATTTCTAGCCTCCATCTTTTTTTCTACAGAAATAAAGCAATATGAACATCTCAGATATTAATGAATTAATATTCATCATAATTTAGTTGCACTTTGGTCTATTTTTCATTTCAATTTCTTATTTTTCCTTGTAAATAGCTTCATTTAGTTCTATTTTAGAATTTAAGTTAAATTTTTATGATTTTGATACATTTCTAGACTTACTTTATAGGTTTGGAGTTTTATCTTTCCATACTAGTGCAACATAAGGGGTTTGATTGACCTGGTAATTGACATCCAATGATTTAATTTTTTTTATCGAGCTTCAATGTTCAATCTCCATTTATTGAGCATTCAATAATCATCCAAGTCAAGCCAACTACTTGATTGATCACAGGGTCCCTCGACCTACAGATTATGATCGACCGTCATAGCTTGAGCATTGTTGAACGAGCATCAAGGAATCAAACACAAAACAATCTTGACACCTCAATGCCCCCTCCATGTGATGATGTTATTAAGCTCAACGTCAACACCAAGAGAGCACTCAGTACTAGAGTGCCAATGATTGACCTCAACTATAGGTTAAGTAGCTTCCGATCTTAAGCACCAGTAACCAATTGGCCCCAACTTTGATGAGAGTTAGACCTACACCCATGATTGAGGTGTAATGACCACATTTGTGATTAATTGGTAAACTAGGGTTTACCTGAATGGTTACAAGCTTGATTAGATTGAACATCGTTTAGATTTGATTAATGATAGTAGTTCAATTGTAATGTTTCAAACCTAATAATAAACTCTAATTATGATTTTAGTGTGAAGAATTAGGGTTTGAGAAATGTAAACCCTAATCGGCAAAAATTAGGGTTTTGATAGTACATGAATATGAAATTTGATCAGGATAGTAGTGTGGTAAATGATTTTTCACATTTTCTACGAATTTTGTATTTAATTTAATTTTGTATATTATATGTATAACTTAATCATGCATATTGAGAAAAAATTTAGAATATTTGGATGTTCTTTGAATGTGGTTCTCGGTCGAACTATACTTCGACCGAAATGCTGACAGAGTGCTATTCAGCAGTGTAGTATTTGATTTTTAATTATTTATTGGTAACTCCAAATGATCTGAAATTTATACTGGGTTATGAAATTACATTTCAGACATTATTATAAATTTTCATAATTTCTGGAGGATGTTTGACATCTAAAATACATGAATTACAGTAATTTTTTATAACAAAAAAATTAGCTGAAATAAGAAAAAGTACAACGAGGGGTTAATGTGTAAATTGCCCAAGCACCTAAATTTCTCTATATGATCAAGCTAGAACCTAATTAGATCTCATATTTCATGATCCATTCCATAGGAACGAAATCCTAGAGAGAGAGGGAGAGTTAGGGTTTGAGAGAAGAAAGTGGCGGAATTGCTGATCTAGGGTTTCTCTATCCGAGATATGATGAAATCAAGTAAGTTTAGCTTCTTTGCATAGCCTTTCATGGTGAATCTTCTCTCACATGTCAATATTCCGTCCCTCCTATGATTTGATTTGAAATGGTATCAAATCTTCCCCTTTTCTCACTCTTTCTTCATAATCCACCATTTCTAGGGTTTTCGGGTTGAAAGGAAGAAGAATCTGGTGATTTGCTAGGGTTTGGATATGAGTTCGAGATTTTTTGAGATGAGCTGCATTTTTAAGGTGTTTTCACACCTTAGGGTGAGTGGGTACTTCCTTTAAACAGTAGATTGCATGAAAATAATTTAAATGATCAATAATCTTTACTTGTTTTGTATGCGACTACAAACCCTAAACTGCCCTTTTGACCTAGCTTTTACAAGATGATATGAAATAGACTATTTCTTTATTGTGATGAATTCTAGTTGATAAATCATATTATAAATGCATACAAATTATCTAAATGAGAATTCCTAAAGTAATTGTAGAGTTTATATGAAAATAGCGAAATATAGGATTTTTGGCTATGACTAAAATTGTTGTATAATTGAATAAAGAGGTTTGTTTAGTTGAATCTCCTTGGTTACAAGTGATTATTTTATCTGAATGAGTAGTACATATATGTCAGATAAGATCTTGTATTTCATTTGATGATATCAATATTTGCTTGATATATCAGTAAAGAGGGTGAAACCCTAAATGAATGAAAAGTTGGAAGTTTGCGAATAGATTCATGAATTCAACTGATGTGATTCTTTTATTGTTATAAATTCATTTATTTAAGGTTATTCTTGATGCATGATATTTTAATGAATATCTTGGAAACTGTAGTTAAATTTATACTAGGGTTTCATATTTATGACTGATTGAAATGAGTTATGTGATAATTCAAGTTTCTAGTTGAATATCATTTTATATGCATACACATTTTGATTTGTGATGCAAAAATCTCTAGCTGAGTTAATTGACATGAAATGCATAAGTTGTTATGGTAATTTAAGAAAACAAAAAAGACATTTCCCTAGATAGGGATGTCATTGATGCCATGCATGAATACGAGAAATGTTGAATGTAAATGTTTACATCACTAGACATGATATTTGTTTGAGCATATGTGAATTCTTTTATGTGCGTGAGAAATGAGAAACCCTGAGAAAAAGGTAATTAGTATGTTAAGAATCTAATAAATGAGAAACCCTAAGATGAGGGTAACCAATATGTTATGCATTCAACTAAGTATTATCAGTGAATTCAGTCCAATAGTTCAAGTAGTTAGTTAAACTACAATAGTAATAGTAGATGCCCTGAACACCGTAGAACCCTCCCTGGAGGTCTGTACCGGGATGGGTGAAACATGATATGGACTATTAGATATAGGAAGAAGTAGCATGGAACTAAGTATCTAACATCAACTAATTGGATATCAGTGGTACTTCAGTTGAGTAGCATAGTACCCAACAATAACCATAGATCCTGGTGGTACTATTTCAGTAGTAGGGGTATCCAATAATAACTAGAGATGCAGTGGTACCCACTTGTTGAAGTATACAATCCTTGTAGACCTACTTCTCCTGGCAGTTACTCTGTTTTGCGTGCCAACCCTAGTGGAACTGCATTACGTAGAGTTGAGGCTTTTTAGCCTAGAGGCACCCCTCCTGAGTACCCAGGATAAGGGGCAACAGTTTACGGATGATGTTTAGCCAACGTTAGGCCAGACATGGAAACCTTGTTGTAGACCAAGGTAGTTAGTAGTAGTCTTAAGGTCCCAAGTTTACCTTAAGAATTGTACGGTAAGTCACACAGTAGTGACTTTTGCTTGGATAGTACAATCCAAGTGAGTTTAGGGGCAAAAGTAAAAGAAAAGTTAATTGAGTTCAATTGAGTTCAGATAAAGAGTATAGTAGTCAGATTAGTCGATTATGTTTAGTTGGCTAACATAGTAGTAGTCAATTCAGTAGTCAGGTCAAGTCAAGGTGAATGAAAGATTACAAAGAGAATAATGAGAAAATTGTTTACATATTGTATATTACTACTGGTGCATTATATGATAAATGAGAGGTTAACCAAATGTGTGTAGTCATTCAATTATTCTTTTTATGTTTCTGAATTATTAGTTTTCTTTGTGGTTAATCAAGCATGTTCATATATTGATTCACTCTTGTAGATGTCTAGAGTATTCTACCATATTTATGTTTGTGAATGATTAGTCTCTTTAAAGCTTACTGTTGTTATAATTGATATCAGTTGCAGAATAGTATATCTGTAATTATATCAGTGCAACTGCTTCTTTGAAGTACTCATTCACTGATCGAGTAGGCTCACCCCTTTACTCACAATTTTTAGGGATAACTCGTGGACTGAAGATGTCATTGCATCAACATAGATCTACCATAGGAGTTAAGTATGAGATTAGTTAAGTTTAGTCAGTCCCTCTCACTCTAGGTTCTTGTATATAGTTGAGAGAAAATTCTAAATGATGATTTGTAACTATGTTTACTTAATGATAGAGTATATATTTGGTTATCATGTTGTATGTGCATGGAAGTGTGAGGAACAAAATGAATGTCTGGATGTGTATCATTAATGTTGAGATCATATTTGAGTAACCAACGTTTAATTCCCTTGTAAAGTTTGTTTATGTGATTGAATGTGAAAAACAAAAAAGAGTTCGAGATAAAGGAAAAAGAAAATATTGGGAGTGAACTTTGTATTAAGTATAATCCTCAAACTTATTCCCTAATTTCATGATTAGTGGGATGTGGGTGTAACATGAGGTCTACATCAATGGTGACATTCATGACATTAGGTGTCATAATTAGATAGCATACATTGATACACTAAAATAGTACATAATCACCTAATAATGGCTAGGTATGTAAATTTGTTTGTTAACATGTAATATGTTTCATCTTTTTTTTATCAGTAAGCGTGCCTCTTTCTATATAACCAAAAAAAGTATGTACAAGTGGGGGAAGCAAGGCTTCAAAAAGACTATCTATGCAAAGCACTATAGTCACTATAGATATGCTTCCATACATAAGCACTAGAAGGTACCTCACTATAAAAAATGACCCTATTCCTAGCGTACCATAAATGGTAAACTATAAGGATGCACATGATCTTGCTGTTATGATTTTTTTATCTTTAATTAATAGATATTCTCTATCTTTTGGAGGAACTCCAATCCATGTTTTTGCTCTGTCCCATACCTCAGTGCTAAGATTACAGGACCAAGTAATATGTATACTCGTTTCAGTAGATGATTTGCACAGGCAGCACCTTGAGGCCAAAAAGTATCCTCTCTTTTGCAGATAGGTTTCAGTAACTACAACTCCTTGTAGAATCTTCCAGCATCTCATCTTAATTCTAGGTGGTACCTTGGATTTCCATAACCAACGAGCCCATTCCAGTCCCACCTTTCGGTGTCTACAAATCTGCCACACACCTTTCAGTGAGAACTCTTCGAGGTCCAGAAAGTAACATTTATCTTCAGGGGAAAAGGGAATGGTTTCACAAGCTTCAACCAAAACTTCTCTACCTATGAAATCGGGAACAGACCATCTCTTCTCTGTGATGGTACCACTCAACGTATCATATTCACCCATATTGTTGCGAAGCTTCAGCATGTTGGCATCAACAACAAACTGATCCAGAAACACTCCGTTCAGCCATGGGTCTTTCCACATGGATATCTTTAAGCCATCAGCAACCTTGAATCTAACTAGATGCAAGACATTATCTCTTACTCTAAGAATGGATTTCCACATCCAACTGTTAGTTTGTTTCATATCAACAGACCAAAGTGTATCCTTTTTTAGATATTTGCTATGAATCCACATAATCCACAACGTATTCTTCTTCTTTGCAATATTCCAGAGTAGCCTCATCATTCCCAATTTACTCCAGTCAGCAACCTTTCTGATCCCTAGCCCTCCTTCCATCTTTGGTTTGCATATAGTACCCCAAGACACTGTATGGAAGTGCTTGTTATCTTCTTTGTAATATGTTTCATCTCATTCACTAATACACATATGATTACTCAAATATGGTTAATAAGTAATTGGATTCACATAAACATGCATAAATGGCTATTGTGGGGTTAAGCATGCGTAGTTGGTATGAATAAATATGAGTAATTGATTCATTATGACAATAACTTGATGAATTTATATATTGTAACACTAATTGGATGTTTACTATCAATGGAGATAACTGATGTGATGTTATTTGAGTTAATGTCGAAACTAATGGACTTAGTGAGAAATTTCTTAAAAGAACCTATGTTGTGCAAGATAATCCAGTATAACTTCATTTGGTGATAATATGAGGAAAATGAAGTATAGATCCAGAATATTGAAGATAATGTCAATATTTGTTAATAGATTTTGAGATAATTGACTTAAATCCTAATTGCACTAAAACTCTTACTAGATAATCTTAAAACCTAAAACTAAGTTCATACTTAGATTCTTTGGGTCCTCATTAGGTTGGATATGAATTTTTAACTTAATTGGATAATATTTGTGTTCCCAAATTATTAAAAGAAGTTTTGTATAATCAATAACCCTTAATTGTAGTGGAGTTTGTTTTAATCGCTAGATTTTTTTATTTACATGTCATGTATGTTAATTCCCAATATTTGGATTTTAGGATTAGATGATTACAACTTAGGGTTTATGGTCAACATGATCATTATACATCACATACATCAACATGTACGATGTCTATTTGGGTTCCATATATCTCACTCATCATTTTATTAGGGTTTACTGGTCCATGACATGGCCGAGATCATATGTATCCATGATAAGTATTAATGGGTGACTTTCCCAAATTATGTGCACTAAATATACATCAAGGTACAAACAAGCATATCAGCACATATATCTAACCTTGTTTGGTCAAATCTAATGATACGAGCACATTATCATCCTATTCTAGGAATTTGGATTTCTAAAGCAAGTGTAACCAAATCTTAGTATGCTATAAATACACATATGATGACTCAAATATGTTTACCGAGTAATTGGATTCACATAAATGTGCATAAATGGCTAATTTGGGGTTAAATGTGCATAATTGGTAACAAATTGTGAATAAATAAGAGAAATTGATTCATTTGGACAATAGAGTGACTATTTTATATAATATAACAATAATCAGATGCTTAGTTTGAGTGGTAATTATTAGTGTGCCATTATCTAAATTAATAATGGCATTAACGGAAATTAGGTATCACATATGTTTCATGTGACCTAAAACAATAATCAACCAACCAAGCTTTCCTAATCTAATGATATTGATAAATAAACTTAACCCTAATATACTCAAACCCTAATTTGTCCTAATTCAACCTAAGATCAATATAAGGTATTGATTATGATGTTTGATAATTTTGTATCGGTGTGTAGAACATGATCAAGACAAGAGAAGGTTTGACCTAGATTTGACTCAAAGATCAGAGAAACCATCTTAGGATCAACTTTGCTCCAAGGTAAATGGGTTATGGTGTTGAGCGCATGTATTTGTGGTTGATTGCATGCTAAGTATTAAGTAGACATTATCATCTCAAGTTTAATGTTTTATTCATGTTCACTATATTACTGCTTGATGATTGCTATATGTTATGTCCTAAGTTTATAATGTGCATCATGAGTAGAGATTATGATTAATGACTCATGAAATTCATCATAATGATCAAGAGTGATAAATCCCATCATGTTAAAGTTTAAGGATCAAGTTAAGGTTAATTTTCATGATTAAAATAATGGAATTGAATAAATCTTTATATGCTTCCTAATCATGGACCTCAAGGGGTCGTTAAAGGCTTTCCTAGCATCAAGGGTTTTCCTAGCAATAATGTGCTCCTAAGGGGGTGTCATAGAGGGATGCATACATTTACCTTTGAATTCTCATGTGAATAATGATTCAAGAATAATTATAGTTAATTCATATCAACTTTTTCTTACATGTCAAGTATACTTTATTTTATTATCTTATAAAGTGCCAATATTGTTTACTGGTGTGTTGATTTTCCCCTTTGCATGGTTGGGGACGCATCGTCCCTAGGAATTGGAGAAACTAAGGACTCAAGAGGAGAAAGCAAGGACTAGAAGACCTTCAAGAGATAACTGGTGGGGTGCCATCCACACTAGGCAATCCAATCATGTAGAAATATTTACTTTCATGCTTAGTTTGCCATGTTTAGAAATGATTAGAATTTAAGATATGTATCAAAAGTCAATTATAGTGTCATACTCAAACAATAGTGTATGAATCTTAGTGGTTATTTATTTATTTATTTGCTATGATTTCATCAAGGTGACCTCCCCCCTTCAATATGAAAGCTTCCACTCAGTTATGTTGTATATTAAAAAGGTGGGGTGTTGACTATGCTTCCTCATACTACATCCCAATTCCAAAAGACTTCCTAATCACGTAAAGTTACCAAACACTATGCTAACTGACTTTGAACTATAGGGAGACAAAATCCAACAAAATAGGAAGACTTTCAATAAAAATGTACTACACTTGCATCCCTTTTCAAGGGTAGTGTGGATCCAGTGAAACCATGATGCATTTCTAGATTGATTTGCAATGTGCAAACAACTTCGTCGTCCATGATCCTAATATGCTTTGTGTTTGTTAGGCACTCAAATAACTTGAACAAGACTAGGGGAAGTATGTACTAATGGAGCCCTTAATTGGATCTCCATATTGTGTCTCTTTGCCCATTATTCACACAAATATATTCATAATGCATGCTATTCCCTAATGATTCTCATTTATTATTAGATCCACTTACAAATGCTTTTTTCATGTTTTGTAGGTACTTGACCACTTCATGATAAGGGAGAGAATGAGGTTGATCCTAGGGCTCCCCTAAATTGTAGGAGTAAAAAATTATGGTAAGATCACCACAAACCTATCCCAAGTGATAAAGGAACGAGTTGAAACAAAAATATCCACGAACAACCAAAGTGAAAGATTGAAGTGCAATAGTAAAACTTCAAACAATTTTTGGTAATATCAACACAATTGTTCTACTAAGTTTCAAGTCGCCTAGTTTACATAGAATAAATACCAGCTTAGGCCCTTAGATCAAGAAAAATTACTTGAGAATGTCATGGAAAGTGGTCTCCAGAATGACAGTTCAACCCACCACAGTCATGTTGATCGAGCTTCCAACTCCTCATGTTCCCTATAAAAATACTCCACTACAACAATTCCATCCTGGCACAAATGTTCTACCCTCACCCATAATGAGTGTTCCACCTTGGATGACTATACTACCTGTCTCAGCCTCAATCATTGTATTTAGAATGGTAGTCCCACCTTAGCTCCACTATGATTGTTCATATCACAATGAGCATGCTATCTACACCCATTTCCCCTCATTCAACAAGGAATATACCCTATCATCACCATGATTGTTTCCATTCCCCACGAATGTTCTACCTTCCACCCACCAGGTTGTGGTGGGTAGAATGGTCATTCTACTCGAGACATTAGTTCTTTTACTAGTTTTATCACTTTGCCCCTCATCACCCTTGCTACCATAAGATACTATAAAAGACTTTAAATAGAGATGGATAGGGCGAAGAGGAGATCTCATTTACTCCCCTAGCTGCAACCCACTCATTTCCCACCCAATTCCCACCTAACCACTTCATCTTCCACCCCAAAACCCTAGTTTTCTAGGGTTTAACCATTCTCTATCACATTTCCATGCCATTTACCCTTGTAGGAGTGAGAAGCTTGACTTTTCATTTACTTGAGATGAAGAAGGAAGAGTCTACATCATCATATGTAGCTTTCTACTCTTCTTCTTCCCTTTTTTGTACTTTCTTTAATTATGTGTAGCTAAGGCCCTCTTGTGGGCTGTTTGAGGAAAATATGAAACTTCGATACCATGTAACTGGTAATATTCATGTAAACCGTTATATATTTCTCATTAATGTCATTTTATGCTTGTTCTTTCTCCCTATATTTTGATTTATATGTTTGATCTATGGAACCACCTAAGGTATAGAGAAGAGGGATTTTTGGGCTTTTAAGAGGAAAATTCTTTCTTCCCTAATACCCCTATATTACAAAAACTCTATATGTGAGACCTAAGTCTCTAAGTTTGCATCTCCCCTCTCTCTTAGCATAGAGCATACATGGAGGCTGGATAGGAAATAATAGGGATTGATGTAGACCAAGGACGATGTATCCCCTAATTAATAAAACCTTGTAAGGCTAGGTAGGGTGTGATATGGACCAGTTCCCATGTACGCATCTTATGCTACCCATGGTCATCTAGTAGGATATGACTCCTAACCTCATATCCCTATGCTTGTTTGGTTTGGTAACACTACCATTATATTCATGCATGAATGTGAACACTAGTTACATGTTTAGTTGTTATCATACCCATAACCACCCACTCCTATCATTCATTGTCTAAAGCCCTAATTGCGTAGTTGCATGCTATCTTATTTCTCTTCTACTTGCCTCAATGTTATTTTCTCAATAAATAATTAAAATATCTAGTTAGGTTATTAATACATATTGTAATTGTTTGGTTGGTTTATTGCTTTATTGTACAATTACCTTGTCTCAATAATTACTTCTGGTAGTTGATAACTTAGAATTTCCATTTCTGATTTAGTGTAATTGTTTACTCCTACTTAGTTAAGTGATAGTTGATCTCTTAGTTAGTTCATTACACCTAATTGTCAGGGTTAATCTAACTTTCAATTTTGTTCTTTCCCTTTCTCACCACCATTAAATCAAATTCCCAATTAAACTATTAAACCATAGCACTCAACACTAGAAATATAAAGAAACATAACTAGAAGTTAATGCCATCTCTTATCTTTGTGGATCGACCGATGACTTTCCACTCATGTACTACAATCCTGAGCCCATACACTTGTGGATTATGTTGTAAGTGTGTGCTAATTAGGGTTACTTTTTGTAAGCCTGGTAGATGTGCATTAACCTTCTAGATTTGTTGCCGGGGAGAAGTGTTTTGTACCTACATAGTTGTTTCTTTTGAATTTTTGCATTCACCATCATCATTTCTATTAATTCTAATTTTGTGATATCTAACTTGTCTTCTTTTTCATGGTTGTGCAACATGCAGGTGATGCAACCCTAATTTAGGGATTAATATTGTGATAATTTTCTCTTTAATCATATCTACACATGTTAGAATGCATGTTACTCCCCCAATAAACATATAATTGTCAGAATGCGTGTTTTTTAGGTACTTGAACCACTCCTTGGTTGGAAGGGAGAGAGAGAGGAAGATCTTAGGTTTCTATACTAGATCATCCTTCAGCCTACCACATGCGGTCAATAGTCAACTCAAAGAAAAGATCACCATGGAGCTGAAGTGCACTGCAAAAGCCTCAAAATGGGTGTGGTACATGGCCACGACCATGGTACAAAAATCCCAATCACAGAAGAGATTCAAGAAATTAAGAAGCTAAAACAAGTTGTCCACCACGGCCATGGCAAGAAAAATGACCATAGTGTTCAAGATCCACCACTATTGTGCCAGACAAAATAGACATATTGTGAACCTCACAAGATGACAAAGATCAAGAAAAAGACCAAGAAGTACTCCCTACAAAATGACTATGGCACTCACCATGGTAGTCTATACCAAAACCACCAAAGTCATGCCAGTAAACTCCCCAACACCAAAGTTCCACTTATCATTCCAGCCATTTCACCACACCCTCTCCACTCTACCATGTCCATCATCCATCCCATCCACTATGACTATGGTACCTAAAATGGTCGCGGTGATCAACCCTTCCAGTTCACTTTTCCACTGAATTTCTATCCTACCCCCACTTATCCTTAGGCTTTCCAAGCTCCTATATAACCATTTATGGCATCTAGGAGCAAGGGTTACCACTCATTACCACTTTCTAGATCATTCATTGAGCCAACTACTCTCTCCCACCTACTCCCATTTCATTTCCTCCTTCCACCTAAAAACCCAAGCTTTCTAGGGTTTTGACCATTCTTGTCCACATTTACATGCTTTTCATCCACAAAGGAGGGAGGAGCTCAATCATCTATAATTAGAGGTGAAGAAGGAAGAGTATACCAAGCATACATGGCATTTTACTCTTCTACTCCTTCTTTCTCTCTTTCTTGCATTATGAGTAGACAAGCCCCCTATGTGGGCTGTTTGGGGTGTAAAATGTGACTTTGATACCATGTTGGGGGAAAATAATGTGTAAAATCTAGTATTTCATTTAGTAATGATTATACTCGACTTCTATCTAGTTTCCCGTGGATTACTTTGTGATTTGTGCTAGGTTCTATGAGAAATGAAGGATATGTAGCTATTTTAGGGATTGTTCCTAGATCCAACTAGTGGATTCCTAGATATCTACCCATCTTCCTACATATCAAGCCATTCTCCTACACCCAAGTGAGAGTTCAAAGTAGATAGTTTGGAAGCACTTAGTGCAAATGACTTTGAAGCTACTTAAAGTCTAGATGGAAGGGGATGTGAGGTGCAAACCCTCATCTCCACCCTCCATTACTACGCTTGCCCCCCATTTGCCCTAAAATGTTCCATCCTAGAAACCGAGAATTGTTAGGTCTTTGTTAAATTCCACCTAAACCCTAGTGAAATGAACATCACAAGGTTGGTAGGGGGTGATAGGGACAAATTCCCCTATACACACCCTATTCCATCCACAGTGAACTAGTAGTTTAGGGAAATTCTCCATAACTTAACGAGCTCGTTTGGCTTGATGATATAAATGGGTGATTGGTGTTTGCATGTTATGACCCACAACCTATTTGATAGTCACATTACCCCAAACATCCCACACTTCCAATTTGCTTAGGACCCTAATTTACTTGCTTACTTAGCTAGTGTTCGTCTAATTAGCTTGTTCACTTTTTTTAGTCAATTGCCTTGTTCATGCTAATTTAATCTTGCTAGGATAGTAAGTCATACTTTTGGTTACTTGTACTAGTTTAATTACTCAATAGATATTGTGGTGCTCATATTGTTCTTTCTTGCCTAGTTTCTAGTTTAGTGTTGCTTCTTGCTTAGTTTATCTAATTTCTCTCCAATGTGCTAATTCAGATTCCTTTGATATTGTATTGCCTAGTGATAACTCTTTCTTGCTTGTTTTATTATGATTTACCTTCTTGATTATCCCTTTTTGACTTAACTTGCTATGGTTAACTTAGTTTTGTTCTTTCCTTTCTTATTTGCTTGACCACATTAGCTTAATTCAAAATACAAGATTAAACCATTTAACCCTAGTCCCCATGTTAGGAACCTAGCACAAGAAAATGAAGCTCTGGTGCCCCATCTGACCCTTGGGTTCAACCCCTAAATTTCCACTTTCTATGCTATCACACGAATTTGGGAGCTTGTGGAAAAGTATTTTAGTGTATTTGGATGTGTCGATTAGTATATAAATTTGTTAGCCCAACTGTGTGTCTAATGCACATCCAGCCACAACAATTAGTTGGGTGTACCTGAGGTCGCGTCAAGCTTCCTACTGTTGTTTCTAGGGAAAATGGTTGTCAACCTAGCTAGTTTGTTTTTCTTTGGCTTCTTGTATTTCCCTTACCCTTTATATTCATTATTCTTTGAGTTACCTTTTGTATCTTAGTTTGATAACTTGTCTTTATATCTTGGTTGTGCATGTGCATGTAACACTTAGTGCATGTTCCGACATCGATCCCTCTCTATTGACTCCTTATTTGAAGATCTAGAGATAGGGAGACAAAGGTGGAGGAACTGACACAACCAACACTTAGAAGATGAAATGGAAAATAGAGATATGCACCACAAGGATGCACCTGAACTACCATCTCCATCACCAATGCACATCATGACTACTTCATGCCTAGAAGTTACAATTCACCCATTGCTACTAGAGTTAATCAAATGTCAGGGTAGAAGTTCTCCATTCCATCCAATCTTCTTGGGATCCTCCTTCCCACATTCTATGGCCTTGAAATTGAGAACCCATATAAGCACATAGATGTATTCCTAGAGACATTCTTGGTGTGTTTTTTTCCTTACCTCGAGGTTTACATCTAAATTAATTGAATCTTGATTAGATGCGCTCCTCAAAGGCTCGAACACAGAACATGGGTCTTTCAAATTTATACAATACTAACAAGCTTTCTCACATAAAATAACACACTTCACCCGCAAGTTCACGGGGTCACATTATAGTATAGGAAAACATCAAGTTAGAGGTAGAACCCAAGGGAGAGAGGGGGTACTAGAGCTAAGTTGGTTTTGTTTAGGTTCCTACTGTGGAGTCTAGGGTTGAAGGGTTTGAAGGTTGATTTTGAGTTAATTACACTAAGGTTGAACAAGAAAACAATCAAATGAAGAAAGGATGAAAACCTAAGCTAACCCTAGACAAATGAATTATAATGAGCAAGGAAAGACAAGGCAATAAGGAAAGGCAAGACATGAGCAAATTACACTAAGGCAAGCAAAAAGAGACCTAGACTACACTCAGTTAGAAATTAAGAGTAAAGGACAATTAAATACCTAAACTAGCAAGAACAAAGGAATAACAATGCAATGAATTGATTAAGAAAGTAAAGAACTAAATAAGTAAAGACTAGTTAAGCAAAAAAGCAATTAGGGTTTTAATGCAATAATAGGAAGTTGGGTTGTTTGGGGGAATGTACTTTTCAATTGAGTTGGGGGTGATAACATATATACATTACTCATTCATTTAGATTACCAAACCAAACAACACGGTCGATGCTACTGAATTGCCATAAACTACTAATTGACCATGGATGGGATAGGGTGTGTATAGGTGAACTAGTCTGTATAACCTCCTATACACCCTTGTGAGGCTTTGGATTTGGGTTTAGGTGGAATTTATTAGGATCTAATCAAGTATAGGTTTCTATGTTAGAATCTTCTAGGTTAATTGGGGGCCGAGGGTAGTGATGAGAGGTGGAAATGAGGTTTTGGGCCTCAAATCATCTACCAACTAGCTTCAGGAAGCTCCAAGCCAATTATGCTAAATTCTTCCAAACTAGCTACATAGATTTCTCATCTACTTGTAGGAGAATTGATTATCATGTAGGAAGGTGAATAGATATCTAGGGATCCACCAATTGGACCTAGGTCCAATTCTTAAGATAGCTACATATAAGCAATTTTCCTAGAATCCTAGGTGATTTCAAGCACAAACCACAAAGAAATTTATGAGGAATGAGATAGAAATTGAACATAATAATTAGAAAATTAAAATGAAATGTTTCAATATTACTTTCCCCCAACATGGTATTAAAGTAATATTTTTGACCCCAAACACCCCCTAAGGGGACCTAGCTACTCATATACAAAAACATAGAGTAAAGAGGTAGAAGTAGCCATGGAGATCAGTGTAGATGAAGAAATCTCCCTCTTTAGTAGCTGCAAGGACGTGCTCCTCCCTCCTCTAAGGTGTAATGTCATGGGATGGTGGTGTAAAGTGGTCAAAACCTTAGAGAAGTAGGGTTCTAGTGGTGAAAATGGTGAAATGGAGGTGATTGGGATAGGGAGGTTGTAACATACCTGAATCTGGGCACCTAGAATAATATTCTCATTTTCTTATGCTTTTTTATCAATTTATATGTATCCTCATCCCCTTAAATTTTGAGTAATTGAATTAAAAATGTTATGCTTTTAACAAATAACCATTTCAATTGGGTTAGTGATACATTAATAAATTAAGACTTCAAGTTAATATACAAATTCACAGGTTAACTATTTTGATCCTAAATTGGCACTGTAGAGTCATTATAAGCCTATTTTATGAAAATAAAGTAAGGAATACAAAATACTATGCCAAATAGATTAAGAAATACATTAAATGAAATAAGTGAAGACTTGACATATACATAGTAAAATGTTAGGCCAAATGTTTTTTTGAAAGGGATAAATATCGCCAAGACCTAATCATTCACATCCAAATCAACCTACCTAAAATTTTCAAGTCAATTGGGGGTGTATTCTCTCTCAATTTGATTGAGGAAAAATATTAATCAAATAACCAAAATTTTCAATAAAATTAAAAAATTACATTCAATTGCCATCGATTTGTTCTTCCTCAAGACCTGGTCACACGGCTTATGCCCCACAAATTCTTCCTCTTTGCAATAGATGTGCGACCGACGGATCCTTCTTATCTCTTTTCTCTTGTAACCCCTCTCTTCCTCCACTCTTCATTCAAATAGCCACCCTAAACCACAACCTCGTCAACCACCAGGAGTAGCGATTGCAGCCCACACCTTTGGCCACCCACAAGCTAGGACGCCACACCTTCTTCAGCCCTAGCGGCGCCCCCATATCTTCACCCACATCTTCTCCTCGACCTATCCCCACCCCTCACTTCCTTGACCCAGACCCATCCGTCGCTTATCATCCTCACTGTGCTAAGTGGCTGCAGTAGTAGGTTGTTGCTGCCGCCTTATGCATTTGCTGGCAGGAGTCATGTTGGTATCTGCAACAGTGACAATCCACTATTTCCATACAATATCAACCTCCAACATTGGTCCAACACCTACTCACATCTCGCCTTCCTTCTTCATCCTCCAACACCTCTTCCTTCCTTACCACAGACCTACAAATTGCTAGTTGTGTTGATAGCTACCGATCTGTCGTTGCCCCAAACATGCATCATTACCATGGCCTCCACCATCTAGAAGATGATGGATGGTAGAAATAGAACACCCTCCTATGCACACCTCTATTCATCTTCACCCTGAGCCTAGCCATCACCACAAGACTAGAGTACTCACATGCCATCCTTCCACAACTCCTCCTTGTTGCTTCATGCTCATCACCTGGTATGCCCTTCAAAAGTGACTAGACTGACTAGTGTCCCTTCTTGCAACCAGCAATTGTTGTAGCATGACTGCAGCCTAACACTACAATCACCATGGATAGGGACCTCGTTTCCTCCTATAGTGGCTGCCAATAGGATAGATAACTACCTCCTCCTTTCCTACAAAGATTACCCTGTCATTAAACTCTCACCAGCCACCATCATCATAGATTTGCAAAAACCTTGGACCACTATGATCATCACTTCCACCACCTCTACCTCCACCAAGCTTGCCATTACTACTATGACCCCCCTCGTGTGATCTCTACGTAAACTAAATCCAACATGGTTCATTACATACTACTCTAGGTTGAGCATGTTTAATCATAGAGTTCTTAAGTGATGGGGTCCCTGAAAAGGAGGTCCACTTTGATGATATGGGTAGTCCAATCATTCCTTTTAAGATCATTTTATCCAATGCCTCAAATCTTGTGATGTTACAATGGTACCAAATAGGGTTTATGTCTGACTAGTCACCCTTGACAACCTCAAAGGGTTCAACAAGTTCATGAGACCCACCAAAATCAACTGTGACTTTGATTATCATCACCAGGCCTTAAAAGCAAGGTCAAACTTCTAGTTGACCTTGCCATGGATGTCTAAGAAACAACCAGAGACACATAAAGGGATAAGAAACATCCCTTTGGGGATTTACCTCTCTGCCCTTAAGTTTCATGACACTAAGTAGAGAATGCATGGACATCAAAGTCCTTTTTCCCTGGATCAAAGGCCTGTCACACTAGAACCCCTGAGATGATGTGTCACAAGCTCATTAGACAGACCCAACCCCTATAATTGTAGATAATGTTGTAGTTTCTAACATGAAGTAATAAAATTGGTAAATGTATAATTAACTTGCATTAATTATAGAAAATACATCATAGCTCAGATTATAGTCATACTCTATATTAGTTTGATCCAAAAAGGTGTAAATTTAAATAGAATATTCAACACCTTATTCTAATCATAGTTCTGAAAGTATGCATTAATGCATGGATATAAGGTGATGAATACATGTAAGTCTTAATCGTGATGAATAAGATGTGGCATACATTACACACATTTACTTTGCTATATAAGTTGATATTGTTACATAATAATGAGATCCAAAGATATTAGAATGATAACAAAATCTGCTTAGGATTTTCTAAGTCAATAGTTGATATTCATAAGATTTAATGTTTCAAGACCTAACCCTAAGGTCATCCCCAAACCAATAACCCCAATACCTAGATTCAACCCTAATTTTAATCATATGGATATAATGGTGTCAATTTAAGGTTATGTATAATTTCATATCTTGTTGATTTCTGAGATCCACATTATGCATGTTGGGATCATATACTTAAATGAATTGAAGTATACATCATGGTTCTTCAATAAAGGTACATTGTTAATTATTAACATTGATATATGTTAACCTATGAGGATTCTTGATGATTTCTCGATGATTGATTTGATAGATAAAATACTTGGATGTTTATTTAGTGCTAGTTCAATATAATGCCTATGTGTATCATATAAAGAAACAATAAGAGCTTCTGAACCCAGGTTGGAACGACTAAGGGTAGATCATACTAGTCCAAAGATGGACATAAAAGTGATTAGACACAAGGTGACATGACAAATGTGGGATATATAAAGTGAATCTACAAATTCATATGAGCATTTAATTCATTTATGAATATATATATATATATATATATAATCATGCACACTTTTGTATGCACCCACATACACGTTATGGCAATATATTGATCCATATTTGTTTCCCAACTATATATATATATATATATATATATATATATATATATATATATATATATATATATATATATATATATATATATATATATATATGAACATGCACACTTGTATATGCACCCACATACATGTTATGGCAATATATTGATCCATATTTGTTTGTCAGCATTTTAGGTAACTATGACCTAACAAAGATTGAAGATATCAAGATTCATGTGAATACGTTGAAGTTCACAAAGTTAATGTCGCAAGGAGGATTAATTTGTTAGTTAGCTAATTCATGATATCTTCTTCCTTGTAGTAGTAATGTTTCCCCCCATGTAGTATCTTCATCATGGAAATTATGTAAACTCCTTTGAGGAGAAATTAGCATCATTTTGTATCATTCAAAGTTATAAATGAAATTATTTGTTATTATTAGTTATTTCTTGAGTCTGGATCCTAAAAAAACATATTATGATCCTTGTCCCTATGGCATGCCTTCACTAGTGGGTAACTGAGGAAGGGGTCGTAACATTTGCTATCAGAGCCCAGACTTATCTAATAACCTATAATAGCTAACAATTTCTAGTGTTCTTTAGAAATAAAAGGAAATTATTAGGGAATTTCTCAAAGATAGTGGTGTTCAGAATGGATCACAACAGAGAGATGGGGAAAATTTCCTCCACACCACTAGTTGGTAAATGATGACTCTCGTGCCCCTATGAATCCCATATAACCAAAATTTGAGGTTCTTTACCAAAGTAAAATGCCTCTAGGTCTTCTCATCTTCAATTTCACCCTCTTCTCATCTATTGCTCTCTTAACCCTAAAATCCACTTCTTTCCTCATCTTGAGTTAGAGTTTAGGAAGAAGTGGGATTAAGACATTCTCCGCCAATAAAAGAATATATTATGTTAATTAGATAAATAAATATGACAGATGTATAATATAATTTATCTCCTTGTTTAAGGGTAAACCATCGAGACACCTAGGGATGGGTTGGCATATCCCATATATCCAAGATGGGCTTGGGTCGGGATAACCTAGTCTATTTTGAAATTTTGTGTTAAAATAAAAATAAAACCATATGATATAGAGTTAACTCTTAATCCTGGTAAAACCCTAATTTTGGGCACATACATATAAAGAGTGAAGGAAAATAATAAACCTACCCAAACAAACCCTATTGGAGGATAAAGGATAGAGAAAATCCAATAGTGTTTGGGTAATTTAGTTGGGTACCACAAATTAGATATCATTGGTTTTCCATGCAAGCAAGTACATAAGGTACAAGCACCAACGCATGTATGGTACACATGAAGGGTTTTGTATATACATGTAACACAAGTAACCAATGGTTACATTCGAATAAACACAAGACCCTCAATTCACCTTTAGGTATGTTGTTTAAACTTGGGGTGGGTCAACTGAAAATGGGAAAAGACCAATGAGGGAGGAAAAACCCTAAACTCATGTTGTGGCTAGAGAGCCTATCCTCCCCCTAAAATCTAAGAAGCCACCCAATGTTAGTACCTACTCAGGAAGGATGAATTGAACAACCTCATATTAGGTTTTAAAAAAATTAGGTACACTAGTACAAACACCGTCTTTGTCATTAGTTAAAACAACCCTATAATGTCAGTTAAAAACTGACACCTAAGTGGGCGACACTATAGCCACAGGTCTAAGACATTGATTCTTTGGGGAAGGCAAAACCAACACCAGAGATCCAACCTCAGTTGTGTGGAAAATAGAAACTGACACAAATTGGGGTCCTAGGCGTCGACTGTATGATAAAAATTGATGTCGAAAGGGCCACACCATATCACATTTGTAACTGGTAAAGGACCATACACAGTCACTTGGTAATAAACTGACACCTATCATGATGTACAGTGTTAGTTGCAACCCAAAATAATTGACGATTTTGATGTGAAGTGATGGTTATATCTAAAAAATTGCTGACTATGACATGCAATAACAAAACATAATATATATGCACATAATTTTATTCATTCTCCAATTCCATTTCATCACATCTGCAATCATAATTCATTCACCTTCACATTCATTCATGCACATGTTACTTCATTTATATATATACCAAAATAATTTTCATGACATGTAGAAACATTTATTCATTCATCTTCACATTCACACACATGTATATATATATATATTATAATTCACATATGCATGCATCAAATTTAGAGTTGCAAGATGTAAGACCCCTGACCTGGGTTTTGGGGTAACCCTATTTGTTTTGCTTAAGTAAGTTCTTAGAACCCTGATCTAAACCTATGAGATGCTTTTAGACCTTGTGAAGAGCATAAGTCTCCAGTTTGAGCTTGTTTGGATGATGTTTGTGCTTTTTGTGCTTATTTTGGGCTAAATTGAAATTTACCCATTTGTGAGGGTTATCTTGTGATTTTACACCTATAGAGTGCTCCTTCTCTTTCTTGACATCATCTAGAGGATAGATAAAGAAGTGGGCACCTTGGTTGAGTGGTGATACCCTTAGTGGTGATTAGGGTTTCTAGGGTGTGTGTGTGTGTCTCAACCATGTGTATATGGATGGGTATAGCAACCTAGGTCGCGACCTAGGGCATGTTTTGTGGGTGTCATAGTCTAGACACCTTCTCTATGTGTGGTGTTTGTGACCAAGATGGTCTTGTGTTGAGACAGTTGATTTTGGATGGAATGTCTCGACCTAGTGTGTGTGTGGTGATCTTTTGTCTCGGCCTAGTGATGTTTGGTGCCTTGTCGCGAACATGGATGGTGTTCCTTGATGGGTCACGACCACAACCATGTTAGGTGACCCAAGTAGGTCGAGACTCAACCTAGGGTGTATCACCATCTTGTGCATGTGTGGTTTAAGTGGTTGCATGTGTGTTTCTTGGGTGGATAAGTGTCCCTTTGGAGCCCTATCATGTTGACACATCATCCTTCACAATACTTCCCTCCTCTTTTACTATATAACCCCTTATCTCTCCATGAAAGTGATCATTTTTGGCAATCTTCTTCCTCCTTTCTTTTTTGATCATCCTTGGAGCCTTGAGGAACAAGGAGATCTATTTTGGATCTCTTGGTGGCTGGACTTCCCTTGCATGTGGTGCTTGTAGTGATCCTTGGTCATCTTCTACCTTGGTAAGTATATGCCTTTCTTTGCTACATTTTCCTTGAATCTCATACCCCATCTTCTTCTCATTCCTTGTCCTTAGACTATGTTTTGACATGGTGGCTGCTCTTGAGAGAGAACTTCTCATCACAAGGGTAATAGGTCATGTTTTAACAAGGCGACCCCAAGTGAGAGGGAGTTTCTCCTCTCTTATTTCCTTCTTTCTTTGGTTCGGCCTAGGGTTCTTTCTTGCCCATTTCTTAAGAAATATTTGACCATGATGTCTTATCCTTCTTGAGGTGATTTTGTGTCTAAGAGTGGAGCTTTTAGCAGACAATACCATGCTCTAGAACTTGGTTGATGATAGTTTGCATGTTTGGTTTGCTTAGAATCTGAAACCCTAATTCCTACATACCCGATTTTGGTGATGATGATATGGACGTTTTCCCCTACCTTTTGACCTTGGTTTTGCCTGCATGCTTGATGACTGTGTGTCTTGATGTTCTTTGAAAGAATGGGTTCTGTTGTAAATGTGGTTTTCTCTCTCTTACATAAGGTCCTTTCATGGTGGTTTCATGATGCATGTTCTAGGGTTTTTGGTGGCCATTTTGCATGAGGTTTCTCCTCCGTGTTAATGATGGATTTTGTAACATCCCTGACATGGGTTATGAGTTAACCCTAGGTGTTTTGCCTAATTATGTAATTAAGATACTGGTGATTATCTTTTTGCATGTAATTAAGTTCCTGAGGAACATACTTTTCCTTTTCTGTTCCTTTTAAACAATGTTGAATTGATTGTTTTGTAATACAGGGACCTATGTGCGATTTACCCAGTTAGAAGGGTTAACTTGAAATTTGCACATGTTGAGATGTTCCTATGATGTTGAGACATCATAAGAATGATTATGGTAAAGTTTGAGGGATTTCCCAAGCTTGAGCACCAAGGTGCAGCTGTGGAAGCAATCCCTGTGCTTGAAACCCTAAATTGGAGTAAAGTGCAATTTACCCAATTTGAGGGGTGCAACTTGTAAAATACACTATGTAAAAATATCTTGTAAGACTCTTGTCATCATTTAGAGAAGAAATGATGAAGACGTCACTTCAATTGAATAATCATATAATGAAAAACACCTTTATGATTGAATAAGCAAGGTGTAAGTACTATAGCCTTTTATGTGTGTGCTTTAGTAATAGGTTGATCTTCTTTGCCTTCATTTCTTGACCTTAGAAGAAGGTTGTCCTTAGAAATAAGAAGAAGGGACGAGCAAAGAAGAAAGGAGGGACTTACTTGAAAGTGAGGAAAACCTATGTGCCTATGTTGAAATTCCACCCCAAGTATATAAGCCCTTTTCCTCACTTAGCAAAGGAATGTTTCTTTCGTTTCCTTCATTGTTCCCCTTGCTCAAACCGACTAAGGAGAGCTCTGGAGCTCAGGAGGACGACCAGGGGAGTGCAAGATAGGTTTGGATCCTTCCTTTTTCTTAAATTCTTGGATGAAACTCGAATTCAAGGTCAAATTCATGGCTAGCTCACTTAGCTCTATCTTTCTAGCCATCTCTTCTCAACTTTTCTTGGAGGATTCACCTTGGCCGACCTGTGGAGCTTCTAGGACGCCATTAAAGGCTTGGAGCTCGAAAGCTTGGAGCTCAAGGAGCAAGCTTTAGGTGGGTTTTATAACTCTAAACCTATGCTTTGTTATATACATCTTTTCTATGCTTTTAGTTGCTAGTTCTTCTTCTTCCCTATCTTCCCTTGCTTCCTTGCAAGCAAATCCGTGAGGAACTATTGCTGTTCTTGAGCTATAAGATGAGGGCGTTAATTCCTATGCTTATCCACAGTTTTCCACTTTACCATACGACCTCAACTAATTGCCCATACGGTTTACAAAACCGTTTGGTGGGCAAACGGTTTCAAGGTCGTATGAAGGCATACGGTCTCAAGACCGTATGGCCGCGTTGACCAAGCATGGACCGTATGGGAATCCTGTTCATAATTATGAAGGTTAATCACCCACAAAATTTGAGAGGTTAACTCCAAAGGAATCGTGAGATATAGGCAAAACAATTAGCAAATTCAATTGAATTTAGTTCTGATTTTCAATCTACTTAATTTGCCCTTTTTGGGCAAACGGTCTCAAGACCGTATAAGATGGTTGACTAAGCGTTGACCGTATGATATTACTGTTCATAATGATGTTAATTAATGACTCACCAAATTTGATGGACTAATTCCAAACGAGTTAAGAGTTGAAGGTTGATTACTAGGGCAAACCCTAATTGAAATCAGTGCTGAAATCACAATGAGCTAATTTGAGATTTTGGGTTGATTAGCCCAAACGGTCTCAAGACCGTTTGGGGAATCATCCAAACGGTCTCAAGACCGTTTGGGGATCACCCAAGACCGTATGGAGGTCTGGGGTCAAGTATAGTTGACCAATTGAAGGTACAAAGATACCAAATTACATTGCAATTAAGTATTGATGTAATGATCAACTCAATAAATCTAACCTTGATGAATTTTCACTAGAGTTCAAAGGATGGATGGGCAAACGGTCTCAAGACCATTTGGAACTCATCCAAACGGTCTCAATACCGTTTAGTGACAACCCCAAGACCGTTTGGAGGTCTAGGGTTAAGGTAATTTGATCAATTGAGGGCCCAATTACAATGGGTTATTAAAATGATCAAATTGCTTATCTGTGACTTAATTAAGGTTCAACCCCTATCAAATCAATCTAGATTTTGATGAATTCTTGGTCAAACGGTCTCAAGACCGTTTGGAGTATATCCAAATGATCCCAAGACCGTTTGGGCCAAGTTTGAGCCCAATTGGAGGTCAATTGATGGGTTCAACTTCGATTTGATTCACATTGTTGAGTGTTGATGGTTGAACGTTTATAGACCTTAATTAAACCAACTCCAACCCTAATTGGATATCAATTGAGGATCAATTGAGTGACCAATTGGTTAAGGCTAACCCTAATTGTCTCAATTGGTAAGTGGTTAGCAAGCTTGAGACCGATTGATGGCTTCAACATAGGAAACCCTAATCGAGTTTACCCTTTGAACCACCTTGGAGGTCCATACGATCTTGAGCTTTTGAGGTCATTCGACCTCAAGACCGTATAAGGTCATTCGACCTCAAGACCGTATAAGGTCATTCGACCTCAAGACCATATAAGGTCATTCGACCTCAAGACCGTATAAGGTCATTCGACCTCAAGACCGTATAAGGTCATTCGACCTCAAGACCGTATAAGGTCATTCGACCTCAAGACCGTATAAGGTCATTCGACCTCAAGATCGAATGAGGGCATACGACCTCAAGATTGAATGAGGGCATTCGACCTCAAGATCGTATAAAGGTTGAAGGTGTGAAACTTATTGGAGACTTTTGAAGTTATGTCTGCCTAATGCCTTGAAGGCTTAAATGGTTTAATAGTTGTTCAACCTAAACCCTAATGATACCAAAAGACATTAAGGGTCAAGTGGTTAGTAAATTAAACTATGATGATGATCAATGTGTAATTTACCATAATACCCTTGAAAGGTTCAATTGAGTGAAACATTATTCTAATCAAACCCTAATCACTTAATAGTGGTGATTTGGTCTATGTTAATCAAAGTGGACTTAACCCAACCTGATCTAGATTGGTGTTATCACCATCTACAAGTATGAGGAGAGAGAAAGTATCTTAAGAAAGAGAAAGTACCCTTTTATGATGGAAATTCAAGTAAAGTACCTTCAATACACATGAATGTGCATGATTAGGGTATGATCCACCTATGTGAGATCATGGAACCCTAATTATGATAAATGATGAATCTTAAACTAATATGAGAGCATCAATGATGATGTTCCTCATACATGATGATGTTATGAGTTCAATTCACCATAATGTGAATAGTAAACCCTAATTCAAGAGTGATGACATGTAATGTGAATAGTAAACCCTAATTCAAGGGTGATGACATGTGAATAGTAAACCCTAATTCAAGGGTGATGACATGCAATATGAGTAGCAAACTCTAATTGATGAGAATCAGAGAACTTAGCTCTTATGACAAGAGTGGAAAGTATATTCTTGTTTTGAATTACCTTTATCAGTTGAATTAACCATGCAGGTTCTGATATGAAGGTGATCATATCCAGGTATGAATGATGGTACTATATTCATTGAAAGCATGTTGTTAGCTTTATGAATAGTAAAATATCTTGCTGCCTTGTCAGTGGCATCCTATGTTTTAATGGGCTGTAAGAGCCATGAATACCATCAAGGTCATGCTTTAGAGATGACTTGTGATGAGTATACTGAGAAATGATGATTGATGTGAGTTAGGTTTGTTGCATTTAGTATTCTACTTTCATAGCTGTTATGATACTGTTATTGTTTGAAGAATAATGTATGATGTAAAAGAATACTGAATGTACCTAACTAATCAAGTGAAATGTAGAGCCCTGATCATAGATCCATCATTGTCAGAGATCAAATGATGGTGAAACAGGTTTTCCTACGGGAACTCCTGGATCACATACTGTTGAGTATGTGGGGTATATGGATGTGTAGAACCTTACATCCTAGTGTAGGAATTTGATGTAGATGTATAATCCGTCAATCCTTCACTACAAAACTCATACCGTATCAGTGGATGGTAAACATGAAACCTCCTGATGACGAGGAAAACATAGATATCTGTATCAGTGAAGATAAACATGAAATCTCCTGATGACGAAGAGAGTACAGAACGCCACTGTAACTCTAAAATAGTGAAGGACCAGATTACCCTGGTGAGCTATAATAGTAGAGACATAAGATGTCCTACAAGTGATCCTCTTACTGACTGAGGAAGGTGAAGGTCATGAGAATCCGGCTCTTTCGATGACCTAGTATGATACTAAGGCACTTAACAGTGATTGGTTGGGGTATGAGTGGTAAACCTCATCTCCACATGGCATAATAATAAGAATGTTTGAAAAACATAATCTACAGCGTAGTATACCTGTTAAAGGTAACTATGAGCTAATTGATTGATGTTACACTGTATAGTGCATATGTTCTTCATGCTTGATATATGTTGAGCTCTTGTATACAACTGTATCTGCTATTGAATACTTTGTAAGCTTTTACTGCTTAAGTTATTCTTTGATGTTATAATAAAGCTTCTGGCGGAGAGTTATAACTCTCGCTGGGACAATTATGTACAATTGTCTCACCCCGTAGACTTCAACTTTTTAGGTGGACGTCGAGGACGGAGGAACAGGTCTACAGGTGACCAGTCCCAGCAGCAGCAACACCAGGAGCAGCAGTAAATCTCAGGTGGAGATTTAGCCTACCATGTGGTGTAGTTAGAGTCAGTCCTATGTGTCCTCTGTACTCTCAGGTCTTGGAGTGTTTTGGTTATGAGTTCTTGAGATTTTGTATCTTGTTGTATATAATTACTCAAGAAGTAATTATCATGAGATGTAAACAGTTTATCTCCTTTTATGAATGAAGCTTTATGGATTCAAGCTCTTGTCTCGAAAAGTTTTAATTTCCCGTGATTTTGTCTTCCGCTGTTAATCGATTCGCTTCTGCTAAGTTTAAATCGTGTTTATATCGTGGTTTGGAGATCAGAGCCCTCAATTAGTGGTATCAGAGCTCTAGGTTCGTTGAGTCTACAGAGGCATAGGACTTAGGATGTCGAGTCTATCCTTAGTATCTCTTCCTTATCTAATAGAATCTTCTGCTCCTCAGGAGAAGAAGATACATAAGGATGGCAGAGCCACATGATGAGTATGTGGCAGAGAGTAGTGCTAGTGCACCTCGAGGCAGTGCAAGGGTTCCAGAAATAGAACAGCCTGCACCTGAGCCACCCCAGTTTGACCCAGCTGATATGGGTAACCCAGCAGTTCAGACGATGTTTGGGCAGTTTATGACTGCCATGACACACATCACCGACAGGATGCCCATGCCTGCACCTAGGGCACCTGCCTAGCCTGAAGGACAAGGTATCGGTAAGACGTTCGAGCGACTTCGTCGTGTCGGAGCTACCGAATACTTTGGGACTGTTGACCCCGCAGATGCTGATCTGTGGTTAACAGAGTTGGAGAAGGCTTTCAGGATTCTTATCATCCCGGAGGCTGAGAAGGTTAGACATGCTGTCTATCTTCTCAAGGGCAGTGCTGGTCACTGGTGGAACATGGAAGTGTAGAAGAGACCTGGAATAGAGTTCTCGTGGGAAGAGTTTCGTCAGGAATTTATCAATAGATATTTTCCAAAGACCTTCCTAGATGAGAAGATCTCTTAGTTTGAGAGATTGAGGCAGGGCATGATGAACATTAGTGAGTATGAAGCTAAGTTCATGGAATTGCTGTGGTTCTGTCCGCACATGGCTGCCACAGATGAGGAAAGAATCAGGAGATTCGAGAAGGGTTTGAATGCTGATATGTCAACCCCCCTGTCTGCCTTAGAAAACCAAGAGAGATTCTCTACCTTCGTTGAGTCAGTCCGAAGGATAGAGATATCTGTGGTTGAGAAGAGGCAAACCCAGAAAAGATATCCACAGTTCCAGGGTTCTTCATCTAGGGATTCCAAGAAACCTAGATTCTCTGCACCTAACCCTCCACCACCCAGATCGAGTTCTCAAACTCAATGGTCACCAAGCAGAGGTAGAGGACGGAGTCAACCGCTTCAAGGGACTCACACTTCTGCATCGATGTCAGTTACTGGACCACCCTGACCACAACAACAGGAGAGGAGATGCTACAACTGTGGTAAGGTGGGACACTTGATGAAGGATTGCCGTTCTAGGCCTGTCAGTGTGACACAGCCTCCGAGACAGAATCAACAAGGATCTCAGAGAATGCAATCTCAAGGAGCAGCTCGAGGATGTGGACAAGCGTCTCAAGCTGGATCATCAGCACCACCTCAACACCAGGCGACAGCGAGGTTCTATGCCATGAACCCACCAGATGCAGTGGTCAATCCACGGGTGGTGGCAGGTCAGATGGAACTTTTATATCCTGATATGTCTACATCCTGTGTTGTATCTGTTCTGATTGACTCGGGTGCTACGCACTCTTTCATCACTCATAGAGTGATTCGTAACTGCAATGTGACTGTTAGTCATAGGGCAGATAGTTTGTTGTTGGAGACTCCGTTGAGTGGGTCTGCCGTTTTGTAGGAGGTATGCTCTCCCTGCATCCTCTTCTTTTCTGACCATCACATTCAAGTGGATCTTATACCGCTTGATATGCAAGGATTTGATATAATCCTCGGGATGGATACCTTAGAGAGGTATAGAGTTGTCTTGGATTGTGAGTCCAAGTTGGCTGTGTTTGCTGATGAAAGCAACACATAGATCTTTCAAGGTGAAAGAAAGATTCTGCCCACCTGTCTTGTGTCAGCTATGGTTGCTGATAAGCTGTTGAGGCAAGGATGTTATGCATTCTTGGCCCATGTGGTAGATGTTACCAAGGAAAGTTCCAATCCTGCCGAAGTTCCCATAGTCAGGGAATTCGAGGATGTGTTTCCTGAAGAACTTCCTGGTATACCACCACTTCGGGAGATTGATTTTGAAATCAATCTGATCCCAGATACGAAACCCATAGCCCAGACTCCGTATAGGATGGCGCCTGCCGAGATGGCAGAACTCAAGAAACAGCTTCAAGAGTTACTTGAGAAGGGTTTTATCCGACCGAGCACTTCACCTTGGGGTGCTCCGGTCTTGTTTGTTAAAAAGAAAGATGGGTCAATGCGGTTGTGCATTGACTATAGACAACTCAATAAAGTAACAATAAAGAACAAGTACCCTCTGCCGAGGATTGATGATCTCTTTGACCAGTTGCGTGGTGCAGCAGTCTTTTCAAAGATAGACTTGAGGTCTGGATATCATTCAACTTCGTATTAAGGATAGTGACATATCCAAGTCTGCCTTTAGGACAAGGTATGGTCACTATGAGTTCACGGTTATGTCGTTTGGACTAACCAATGCACCAGCTGCATTTATGGAACTCATGAATAGAGTTTTCCGACCTTTCCTTGATCAGTGTGTTGTCGTCTTCATAGATGACATTCTGATCTATAGTAAGGATGCTCAGCAGCATGAGCAGCATCTTCGCCAAGCTTTGACCTTGCTAAGAGAACACAAGCTGTATGCTAAGTTTAGCAAGTGTGAGTTCTGGCTGTCGGAGGTATCTTTTCTAGGACATGTGATATCTGCCTCGGGAATTCATGTTGACCCTACAAAGGTAGAATCTGTTCTACAGTGGGAAAAACCGAAGACACCGACGGAGATTCAAAGTTTCTTGGGGTTAGCTGGCTATTATCGAAGGTTCATTAAGAACTTTAGTTCTATAGCCTTACCCTTGACCAAGTTAACTCGGAAAGATATTCCTTTTTCTTGGAGTGATAAGTGTCAACAGTCTTTCCAGTTGTTGAAGGAGAGGTTGACAAGTGCACCTGTGCTTGTGCTACCTGAACAAGGAAAAGGATATGTAGTCTTCTGTGATGCCTCCAAGAATGGACTTGGATGTGTGTTGATGCAGGATAAACAAGTGATTTCTTTTGCTTCTCGACAGCTTAATAAACACGAGGAGAATTATCCGACACACGATCTGGAGTTAGCTGCTGTGGTTCATGCCTTGAAGATCTGGAGGCATTATCTCTACGGAGAGACATTCCAGATTTTCACAGACCACAAGAACCTTAAGTATATCTTCTCTCAGCATGAGCTTAACATGAGGCAACATCGCTGGATGGAGTTAATCAAGGACTATGATTGTACAATGATTACCATCTGGGCAAGGCCAATGTTGTTGCAGATGCCTTGAGTAGGAAATCAGCAACATCAACCATGGATAGAGCACAACTAAACTCTTTAGTGTGCTCTAAGAGAGATATGTTTATCTCTTTAAGGCAAGACAATGTACAGTTGAAGGTGTCATTGTTAGCTGGGTTGTTGGCTGAGATGCATATTAAACCTACCCTAAGAGAGAAGATTAAGGAAGCACAACAAGATGATGCTGCAGTTCAGTAGATCAGATCAGAGTATGGAAATGAGAAGCAAGATGGTTTCCATGACTCAGATGATCATGTAGCTTGTTATCATGAGAGAATGATAGTGCCAGATGTGGATAACTTAAGGAAGTTAGTCCTGGAAGAAGCTCATTCTTCAATGTATGCTATGCATCCAGGGAGCACCAAGATGTATCGTAATTTAAAGGAACTGTATTGGTGACCTGGAATGAAGAAGGATGTTGCAGAGTTTGTTCTGAGGTGTTCTGAGGTGTCCTGTGTGTCAGCAAGTTAAAGATGAACACCAGAAGCCTGCAGGAACAATGCAACCTTTACCCATACCACAGTGGAAGTGGGACCATGTGACCATGGACTTCGTTGTTGGCCTACCCAGGACAAACAAAGGACATGATTCCATTTGGGTAGTTGTAGATAGGTTGACAAAGACAGCGCATTTCTTACCTGTCAAAACAACCTATTCTGCTGAAAGGTTATCACAGTTGTATGTACAAGAGATAGTGCGTTTGCATGGAGTTCCTGTCACAATAGTTTCTGACATAGGTCCTCAGTTTACAAGTCGTTTTTGGGAACAGTTACACAGAGCCTTAGGCATCAAACTAAGGTTTAGTATGGCCTTTCATCTGCAGACTGATGGACAGTCGGAAAGAACTATACAAACCTTAGAAGACCTGTTGAGAGCATGTGTTCTCCAGTTTACCGGAAGTTGGGATCTACACCTAAGCTTGATAGAGTTTGCCTATAACAATAGCTATCAACATAGTATTGATATGGCACCTTATGAAGCCTTGTATGGTAGACGTTGTAGATCACCTTTGTGTTGGTTTGAGACTGGTGAGCATCAGTTGTTAGGTCCTGATCTTGTGCAGCAGACCACAGAGAAGATTAAAGTAATACAACAACAGATTAAGACTGCACAGGATAGGCAGAAATCTTATGCTGACAAATGTCGTAGACCCTTAGAGTTCCAGGTTGGAGACAGAGTGTATCTCAAGGTCTCGCCTTGGAAAGGAGTCCTTCGTTTTGGAAGGAAAGGGAAGTTAGCTCCTAGATTTACGGGGCCTTATCCAATCATTGAATAGATTGGAAAAGTAGCCTATAAACTAGAGCTGCCACCAGAGTTACAGAGGCCACATCCTGTGTTTCACATTTCTATGCAAAAGAAATGTCACCCTGATACTGAGTCAATTCTACAACCTATGGAGGTAGAATTGAATGATAATATATCTTATGAGGAAGGACCGATGTCAATCCTTGATAACAGAATTAAAAAGTTAAAGAAGAAAGATATAAGCCTTGTGAAAGTCCTCTGGAACCACTGTGGTATTGAAGAAGCCACTTGGGAACTAGAGGATGAGATGAGAAGGAAGTATCCTGCCCTTTTCTCTTAATATGTTTTATCGATTTTGGGGACGAAATCCTTGTAAGGGGTGGATAATTTGTAACATCCCTGACCTGGGTTATGAGTTAACCCTAGGTGTTTTGCCTAATTATGTAATTAAGATACTGGTGATTATCTTTTTGCATGTAATTAAGTTCCTGAGGAACATACTTTTCCTTTTCTGTTCCTTTTAAACAATGTTGAATTGATTGTTTTGTAATACAGGGACCTATGTGCAATTTACCCAGTTAGAAGGGTTAACTTGCAATTTGCACATGTTGAGATGTTCCTCTGATGTTGAGACATCATAATAATGATTATGGTAAAGTTTGAGGGATTTCCCAAGCTTGAGCACCAAGGTGCAG
This sequence comes from Alisma plantago-aquatica, assembly GCA_963693085.1. Lineage (NCBI taxonomy): Eukaryota > Viridiplantae > Streptophyta > Magnoliopsida > Alismatales > Alismataceae > Alisma > Alisma plantago-aquatica. The sequence goes on along the minus strand of OY856413.1, from coordinate 1,052,526,698 downwards.
CTGTGGAAGCAATCCCTGTGCTTGAAACCCTAAATTGGAGTAAAGTGCAATTTACCCAATTTGAGGGGTGCAACTTGTAAAATACACTATCTAAAAATATCTTGTAAGACTCTTGTCATCATTTAGAGAAGAAGTGATGAAGAAGTCACTTCAATTGAATAATCATATAATGAAAAACACCTTTATGATTGAATAATCAAGGTGTAAGTACTATAGCCTTTTATGTGTGTACTTTAGTAATAGGTTGATCTTCTTTGCCTTCATTTCTTGACCTTAGAAGAAGGTTGTCCTTAGAAATAAGAAGAAGGGACGAGCAAAGAAGAAAGGAGGGACTTACTTGAAAGTGAGGAAAACCTATGTGCCTATGTTGAAATTCCACCCCAAGTATATAAGCCCTTTTCCTCACTTAGCAAAGGAATGTTTCTTTCATTTCCTTCATTGTTCCCCTTGCTCAAACCGACTAAGGAGATCTCTGGAGCTCAGGAGGACGACCAGGGGAGTGCAAGGTAGGTTTGGATCCTTCCTTTTTCTTAAATTCTTGGATGAAACTCGAATTCAAGGTCAAATTCATGGCTAGCTCACTTAGCTCTATTCTTCTAGCCATCTCAACTCAACTTTTCTTGGAGGATTCACCTTGGCCGACCTATGGAGCTTCTAGGACGCCATTAAAGGCTTGGATCTCGAAAGCTTGGAGCTCAAGGAGCAAGCTTTAGGCGGGTTTTATAACTCTAAACATATGCTTTGTTATATACATCTTTTCTATGCTTTTAGTTGCTAGTTCTTCTTCTTCCCTATCTTCCCTTGCTTCCTTGCAAGCAAATCCGTGAGGAACTGTTGCTGTTCTTGAGCTAGAAGATGAGGGCGTTATTTCCTATGTTTATCCACAGTTTTCCACTTTACCATACGACCTCAACTAATTGCCCATACGGTTTACAAAACAGTTTGGTGGGCAAACGGTTTCAAGGTCGTATGAAGTCATACGGTCTCAAGACCGTATGGCCGCGTTTACCAAGCGTGGACCGTATGGGAATCCTGTTCATAATTATGAAGGTTAATCACCCACAAAATTTGAGAGGTTAACTCCAAAGGAATCGTGATATATAGGCAAAACAATTAGCAAATTCAATTGAATTTAGTTCTGATTTTCAATCTGCTTAATTTGCCCTTTTTGGGCAAACGGTCTCAAGACCGTATAAGATGGTTGACTAAGAGTTGACCATATGATATTACTGTTCATAATTATGTTAATTAATGACTCACCAAATTTGATGGACTAATTCCAAACGAGTTAAGAGTTGAAGGTTGATTACTAGGGCAAACCCTAATTGAAATCAGTGCTGAAATCACAATGAGCTAATTTGAGATTTTGGGTTGATTAGCCCAAATGGTCTCAAGACCGTTTGGGGAATCATCCAAACGGTCTCAAGACCGTTTGGGGATCACCCAAGACCGTATGGAGGTCTGGGGTCAAGTATAGTTGACCAATTGAAGGTACAAAGATACCAAATTACATTACAATTAAGTATTGATGTAATGATCAACTCAATAAATCTAACCTTGATGAATTTTCACTAGAGTTCAAAGGATGGATGGGCAAACGGTCTCAAGACCGTTTGGAACTCATCCAAATGGTCTCAAGACCGTTTAGTGACAACCCCAAGACCGTTTGGAGGTCTAGGGTTAAGGTAATTTGATCAATTGAGGGCCCAATTACAATGGGTTATTAAAATGATCAAATTGCTGATCTGTGACTTAATTAAGGTTCAACCCCTATCAAATCAATCTAGATTTTGATGAATTCTTGGGCAAACGGTCTCAAGACCGTTTGGAGTATATCCAAACGATCCCAAGACCGTTTGGGCCGAGTTTGAGCCCAATTGGAGGTCAATTGATGGGTTCAACTTCGATTTGATTCACATTGTTGAGTGTTGATGGTTGAACGTTTATAGACCTTAATTAAACCAACTCCAACCCTAATTGGATATCAATTGAGGATCAATTGAGTGTCCGATTGGTTAAGGCTAACCCTAATTGTCTCAATTGGTAAGTGGTTAGCAAGCTTGAGACCGATTGATGGCTTCAACATAGGAAACCCCAATCGAGTTTACCCTTTGAACCACCTTGGAGGTCCATACGATCTTGAGCTTTTGAGGTCATTCAACCTCAAGACCGTATAAGGTCATTCGACCTCAAGACCGTATAAGGTCATTTGACCTAAAGACCGTATAAGGTCATTCGACCTCAAGACCGTATAAGGTCATTCGACCTCAAGACCGTATAAGGTCATTCGACCTCAAGACCGTATAAGGTCATTCGACCTCAAGATCGAATGAGGGCATACGACCTCAAGATAGAATGAGGGCATTCGACCTCAAGATCGTATGAAGGTTGAAGGTGTGAAACCTATTGGAGACTTTTGAAGTTATGTCTGCCTAATGCCTTGAAGGCTTAAATGGTTTAATAGTTGTTCAACCTAAACCCTAATGATATCAAAAGACATTAAGGGTCAAGTGGTTAGTAAATTAAACCATGATGATGATCAATGTGTAATTTACCATAATACCCTTGAAAGGTTCAATTGAGTGAAACCTTATTCTAATCAAACCCTAATCACTTAATAGTGGTAATTTGGTCTATGTTAATCAAAGTGGACTTAACCCAACCTGATCTAGATTGGTGTTATCACCATCTACAAGTATGAGGAGAGAGAAAGTATCTTAAGAAAGAGAAAGTACCCTTTTATGATGGAAATTCAAGTAAAGTACCTTCAATACACATGAATGTGCATGATTAGGGTATGATCCACCTATGTGAGATCATGGAACCCTAATTATGATAAATGATGAATCTTAAACTAATCTGAGAGCATCAATGATGATGTTCCTCATACATGATGATGTTATGAGTTCAATTCACCATAATGTGAATAGTAAACCCTAATTCAAGGGTGATGACATGTGAATAGTAAACCCTAATTCAAGGGTGATGACATGCAATATGAGTAGCAAACTCTAATTGATGAGAATCAGAGAACTTAGCTCTTATGACAAGAGTGGAAAGTATATTCTTGTTTTGAATTACCTTTATCAGTTGAATTAACCATGCAGGTTCTGATATGAAGGTGATCATATCCAGGTATGAATGATGATACTATATTCATTGAAAGCATGTTGTTAGCTTTATGAATAGTAAAATATCTTGATGCCTTGTCAGTGGCATCCTATGTTTTAATGGGCTGTAAGAGCCATGAATACCATCAAGGTCATGCTTTAGAGATGACTTGTGATGAGTATACTGAGAAATAATGATTGATGTGAGTTAGGTTTGTTGCATTTAGTATTCTACTTTCATAGTTGTTATGATATTGTTATTGTTTGAAGAACAATGTATGATGTAAAAGAATTCTGAATGTACCTAACTAATCAAGTGAAATGTAGAGCCCTGATCATAGATCCATCATTGTCAGAGATCAAATGATGGTGAAACAGGTTTTCCTATGGGAACTCCTGGATCACATACTGTTGAGTATGTGGGGTATATGGATGTGTAGAACCTTACATCCTAGTGTAGGAATTTGATGTAGATGTATAATCTGTCAATCCTTCACTACAAAACTCATACCGTATCAGTGGATGGTAAACATGAAACCTCCTGATGATGAGGAAAACATAGATATCCGTATCAGTGAAGATAAACATGAAATCTCCTGATGACGAAGAGAGTACAGAACGCCACTGTAACTCTAAAATAGCGAAGGTCCAGATTACCCTGGTGAGCTATAATAGTAGAGACACAAGATGTCCTACAAGCGATCCTCTTACGGACTGAGGAAGGTGAAGGTCATGAGAATCCGGCTCTTTCGATGACCTAGTATGATACTAAGGCACTTAACAGTGATTGGTTGGGGTATGAGTGGTAAACCTCATCTCCACAGGGCATAATAATAAGAATGTTTGAAAAACATAATCTACAGCGTAGTATACCTGTTAAAGGTAACTATGAGCTAATTGATTGATGTTACACTGTATAGTGCATATGTTCTTCATGCTTGATATATGTTGAGCTCTTGTATACAACTGTATCTGCTATGGAATACTTTGTAAGCTTTTACTGCTTAAGTTATTCTTTGATGTTATAATAAAGCTTCTGGAGGAGAGTTATAACTCTCGCTGGGACAATTATGTACAATTGTCTCACCCCGTAGACTTCAACTTTTTAGGTGGACGTCGAGGATGGAGGAACAGGTCTACAGGTGACCAGTCCCAGCAGCAGCAGCACCAGGAGCAGCAGTAAATCTCAGGTGGAGATTTAGCCTACCATGTGGTGTAGTTAGAGTCAGTCCTATGTGTCCTATGTACTCTCAGGTCTTGGAGTCTTTTGGTTATGAGTTCTTAAGATTTTGTATCTTGTTGTATATAATTACTCAAGAAGTAATTATCATGAGATGTAAACAGTTTATCTCCTTTTATGAATGAAGCTTTATGGATTCAAGCTCTTGTCTAGAAAAGTTTTAATTTCCCGTGATTTTGTCTTCCGCTGTTAATCGATTCGCTTCCGCTAAGTTTAAATCGTGTTTATATCGTGGTTTGGAGATCAGAGCCCTCAAATTCTCTTGGTTTTACCTTCAGTTTTGGAATCTTCTATTTTGGTTATTTTTTATCCTTGTTTGATGACAGTCCCTTGACTTGGTGTTAGTTTGATCATTTTTGGTCTCTACACCTTGTCTTACCTTGGGTTGGGACAGCTTGATGCTTGTTTGGTTTTGGGTCGAAACACATACCCTTTCTGCGGTCAAGACATCACATCGAGTGATGGTCAAGGCACCTAGCTTCAGGTTGGTCATGATCTAGAGTTGGTTTCAGTTGAGATTCTCTTAGTTTGAGGTCAAGACAGGTCCTTGTTCTTGAGGTTGTGACATGGTCTTTCATGGCACCTAGATGAGTGGGTGTAGTTTGGTTTTGAGTAATCTCGCTTATGATGTGTCGGGGCATCATAGTTTGGTTGGTATCAGAGCTTTATGTTTGCTGATTCTACATGGGCATGGGACTAGGGTTGTGTCTATTCTAATGTCCTCCAGTTTATCTTATGGTCACTTCTACTTATGAAACAAAAGAAGAAGAGTCGAAAAGTTGGCTAGAGAACATGAAGAACATGTTGTTGAGAGTGGTGTTGCTGCACCAGGTGGAGGTACAAGAAGGTAGTTTGTTGATGGGAGGGCACCTGAAGTTCCCCAATTTGACCCGGCCATGATGGAAAACCCAACCTTCTAGTCCATCTTTGGACAATTCACGATGACAATGACACATATGGCGAGCTGGATGCCTATCCCACAGTCTAGGGCAATCGTTCCCCATGTAGAATTCTTAGGCATTGGTAAGACCTTCAAGAGGTTAAGGCGAGTTGGAGTTGTGGAGTATGCTAGTACGATAGATCCAGTGGAGGTAGATCTTTTGCTGATAGGGCTGGAAAAGGCCTTCAAGATCCTTAGTATCCCTGTTCCCGATAAAGTGAAGCATGCAGTGTATCTTCTGAAGGGGAGTGCATTGGTGGGCCATTTAATAGGATAAGAGTCCTGGTGTTGCTGCTAGTTGGGAGGAGTTTAGACGAAAGTTCGTTAGCTGGTACTTCCTGTGTACCTACCTGGATGAGAAGATATCTCAGTTTGAGAAGATCAGACAAGGACCCATGACAATCAACAAGTATGAGGTGAGGTTTATGGAGTTGTTGAGGTTTTATCCTCACATGGCTAATACATATGAGGAAAGGATTTCACTTTTTGAGAAGGAGTTGAATGTTGAGTTGTCTACCCCAATGGATGCTTTGGATAATTTTGAGAAGTTCACCACATTTGTGGAGTCCTAGTAACCAGGAGGTGTCAGTGGTATATGATTTTGAGAATGTGTTTCCAGATGAGTTTTAGGGTGTTCCTCTAGTTAGAGAGATTGACTTTGAGATCAACCTAGTACTGGGTACACATTCGATAGTGTAGACACCTTACATGATGGATCCATTGAAATGGCATAGTTAAAGAAATAGTTGCAAAGTTGCTTGAGAAAGGCTTCATCATACTGAGCATGTCTCTGTGGTGTGTTGCTATGATTTTTGTAAAGAAGAAAGATGCATTCCTGAGTCTGTGTATAGACTACAAACAGTTGAACAATGTGATGATAAAGAACAAGTATCCCTTGTCGAGGATAGACCACATGTTTGATCAGTTGCATGGTGCCATAGTGTTCTCAAAGATAAACCTAAGATTCGGATATCAGCAGTTGTAGATCAAGGCATATGACATACCTAAGTCAGCTTTTAAGACGCGGTATGGTCACTATGAGTTCGTGGTTATGTCGTTTGGGCTAACCAATGCATCGAAAACATTCATGGATTTGATGAACAAAATGTTTTGGTCGTTTCTTGATCAGTTCCTAGTGGTATTCATAGATGATATCTTGTTATACTCCAGAAATAATGACCAACATGAACAATATCTTCGTCAGGCGTTGACTTTGTTGAGGCAGCATTAGCTATATGCCAAGTTCAGTAAGTGTGAGTTTTGGTTGCAGGAGGTGTCCCTCCTAGGACATGTGATATCTACTGAGGGAGTTTGTATGGACCCCAATAAGGTTGAGTCTGTACTGGAGTAGGAACAACCAAATACGCCAACCAAACTTTGTAGTTTTCTGGGTTTGGCCGGCTACTACAGGAGGTTCATCAAGAACTTCAGCTCAGTGGCATTGACCTTAATGAAGCTGACAAGGAAAGATGTACCTTTTGTCTGGGATGACAAATGTCAACGTGCCTTTCAGTTGTTGAAGGAGAAATTGACGAGTGCACCAGTGCTGGTTTTGCCTGAGCAAGGGAAAGGATACATAGTCTTTTGTGATGCGTCGAGGAATGAATTAGGTTGTGTGCTGATACAAGATAAGAACATGATCTCCTTTGCATCATGGAAGTTGAAGAATCATGAGGAGAACTACCCAACCCATGATATGGAGCTCGTTGATGTGTTCCTTGCCTTGAAGATCTGGAGGCACTACCTTTACGGTGAGAAGTGTCAGATCTTCACTGATTACAAGAACCTACAGTACATCTTTTCACAACAGGAGTTGAACATGTGACAGAGACACTGGATGGAGTTAATCAAGGATTATGATTGCACGATTGATTATCATACAGGAAAGGCTAATGTTGTGGTAGATGCATTGAGCAGAAAGTCTTATTTGTTGTCATCAGCAGATAAGGCACACTTGTGTTCCTTGGTGTGTCACAAGAGAGACATGTTGGTCTCCTTGCATCAGATGAACATGAAGCTAGAGGTGTCCTTACTAGCAAGTTTGTTGGAACAACTATAAGTGAAGCCCACATTGAGGCAGCACATCAGGGAGGCACAATAGGTTTATATCATGATACATTAGATACGAGCATGATTCGATAGTGAAAAGTGTGATGGCTTCCACAAGGCAGATGATGGGACAGTGTGTTACCACGGTAGAGTTGTGGTTCTCAATGTTGATGATCTGAGGAAGATGATCTTGGAAGAGGCTCATACCTCGATGTATGCTATGCACCTAGGTAGCACCAATATGTACCACAATTTGAAAGATATGTACTGGTGTCCTGGCTGGAAGCATGATGTGGCTAAGTTTGTTGCAAAGTGTGTTGTTTTTCAATAGGTCAAAGCAGAACATTAGAAGCCTGAAAGGCCGTTGCAAACATTGCCTATACCCAGTGGAAATGAGATCATGTGACGATGGACTCTGTGGTTGGTCTCCCTAGGACAGCCAAAGGTCATGATTCCATTTGGGTGATCATTGACATGTCGACCAAGTTAGTGCATTTCCTCCTATGAAGATGACCTATACAACAGAGATGCTTGCTTAGATCTATGTTGATGAGATTTTTTGTTTGCGTGGTGTTCTAGCTACTTTCATGTCAAATAGAGGTCCTCAATTTACAAGCAGCTTTTGAGAGTGTTTACAGACAACTTTGGGTACACAGTTGAGGTTCAGTATTGCTTTCCATCCACAAATTGATGGATGGTCTGAGAGGACCATATAAACCTTGGAGGATCTGTCGAGAGCTTGTGTCTTGTAGTTTTTGGGTAGTTGGGACATCCACCTCATCTTGATAGAGTTTTCTTATAATAATAGCTATCAGAGGAGTATCGACATGGCACCATATGATGTGTTATATGAAAGATGTTTCAGATCTCCATTATGCTGGTATGAGATAGGTGAATATCAGCTTCTTGGCCCTAAGCTTGTGCAGGAGATGATAGAGAAGATCAAAGTGATTCAACAATAATTGAAGGCAGCACATGACATGCAAAAGTCATATGTAGACAACCACCATAGACCCTTGGAGTTCCAAATGGAATATAAGGCGTATCTCAAGGTCTCTCCTAGGAAGGGTGTTTTAAGGTTTGGGAAGAAGGGTAAGTTGGATCTCAGGTTTATGGGACCTTACCCTATGGTGGCACGTGTTGGGAAGGTGGCCTACAAGTTGGAGTTACCACCTGAGCTGCACGTGTTGCATCCAGTGTTCCATGTTTCTATGTTGAGTAAGTGCCATCCAGATACAGGGTTAGTGATGCATCCAGTGGACGTTGAGCTTGATGAGGATATGCCTATGAGGAAGGTCCTATTATGATCCTTGACAGAAGAGTGAAGAAGCTGAAGACAACTCTTTGGTTAAGGTTCTTTGGCATCATTGTGGAATTGAGGAAGCCATGTGGGATCTTGAGGAAGAGATGAGATGGAAGTACCCCTCTCTTTTTGCTTAGGATTTTGGGGGCAAAATCCTTGTTAGGGGGTTATGGCTTGTAAGACCCCTGACCTGGGTTTTGGGGTAACCCCTTTTTTTCTTACGCAAGTGCTTAGGACCCTGCTCTAATCCTATGAGAAGCTTTTAGACCTTGTGGAGAGCGTAAGTCTCCAGTTTGAGCTTGTTTGGATGATGTTTGTGCTTTTTGTGCTTGTTTTAGGCTAAATTGTAATTTACCCATTTATGAGGGTTATCTTGTAATTTTCCACCTCTAGAGTGTTCCTTCTCTTTCTTTACGTCATCAATAGGAGAGAGAAAGAAGTAAGTGCCCTTTTTTAGCCTTGGTTGAGTGGTGGCACCCTTGGTGGTGATTAGGGTTTCTAGGGTGTGTGTGTGTCTCGACCATGTGTATATGGGTGGGTGTAGTGACATAGGTCGTGACCTAGGGCATGTTTTGTGGGTTTCATAGTTGATACACCTTCTCTAAGTGTGGTTTTCATGACTAAGATGGTCTTGGGTCAAGACAGTTCAGTTTGGGTGGAATGTCTCGACCTAGGGTGTGTGTGTGGTGATCTTTTGTCTCGACCTAGTGATGTTTGGTGCCTTGTCACGAACATGGATGGTGTTCCTTGATAGGTCACAACTGTGACCATGATAGGTGAACCAAGTAGGTCTAGACCCAACATAGGTTGTATCAAAATCTTGTGTGTGTGGTTTAAGTGTTTGCATATGTGTTTCTTGGGTGGACAAGTGTCCCTTTGGAGCCCTATCATGTGGACACCTCATTCTTCACCCTACTCCCCTCCTCTTTTTCTATATAACCCCTTATCTCTCCATGTAAGTGATCCTTTTCAGCCAACTTTTTCCTCTTTCCTTGCTTGATCTTCCTTGGAGCCTTGAGGAGCAAGGAGATCTATTTTGGAGCTCTTGCTGGCTGAACTTCCCTTCCATGTGGTGCTTGTGGTGATCCTTGGTCATCTTCTACCTTGGTAAGTATATGCCTTTCTATGCAATGTTTTCCTTGGATCCCCTACCCCATCTTCTTCTCCTTCATTGGCCTTAGAGTATGTTTCAATATGGTGGTCATTCTTGAGAGAGAACTCCTCATCACGAGGGTAATAGGTCATGTTTTGACAAGGCGACACCCAAGTGAGAGGGAGTTTCTCCTCTCTTTTCTCCTTCTTTCTTTGGTTCGACCTAGGATTCTTTCTTGCCTGTTTCTTAAGAAATCTTTGACCATGATGTTTTCTCCTTATTGAGGTGCTTTTGTGGCCTAGAGTGGAGCTTTTTGTGGAGCTTCTTTTCCTACTTGGTGATCATGTGCTTGGAGCTTTGATCCTTGGGGTGATCCTCTTAAGGCGGGTTACACTACTACAGAAACAGCCTTTGGCATCGGTTTCTGACCGACGCCTATGTGGGCGCCGCTAAAGGTCGAACACTTCGGCGTCGGTTTTTTAACCGACGCCAATAGTCCATATAGGCGTCAGTCTTTTAGTAGATAACCGACGCCAAAAGGGTTCGCGCCACAGAAAACAGCGTCATCTAGGACACATTCTGCGTCGGTTATCTATTAAAAGACCGACGCCTATATGGACTATAGCGTCGGTGTTTACTTGGTAACCGACGCAGAAAGAGTCCTAGATGATGTTGTTTTCTGTGGCGCGAACCCTTTTGGCATCGGTTTTCTATAAAAAACCGACGCCATACTTCAAGACGACACGGTCGTGCTTCCCTACACGGCCGTGTTTAGTACTATAGGCGTCCGTTTTATATGAATAACCGACGCCTTTTCCACCACGGCCGTGCTATCCTGCACGGTCGGGTTGTTTGTACTATTAGGCGTCGGTTTTTGTCCAATAACCGATGCTGTAGGTCTTTGCTGACGGTTTTCTGTAAATAACCGACGCCTATATCTATTTTTTTTATATCAGTTTGCAGGCCTGCTGTGGCTGGTCATTAGGATGAGAACCTGCAGTTCAGTTTTCTGAACTGCAGGTTTACGACATCCATTGATATCAGCCTACAAACAGGCCACAAACCTGTAAAAGTCCCAAGGAAAATTTCACACAAGTAGATACATTCAGACATCAATTCAATTCTCACATTCACACATATAGAAACATTCAAATACATGTATTAACATTCAGAAATATTCATTTACAAAGTATCATTCATTATCGCTATCAACATCCCAATTATATCTTACAGTTGCCACTGCTTGTATGGATTTTGCCCATTCTTCTCTTATTTCATCTAATGCTTCCATCGTATATGGAGCATGTATATTTTTTAAGCGTTTACCTATAGTGTGGTCAGTTTTAAACACCTACAAAGAGAATGATGTATATATATAAGTAATAATATAAAAATAAGATTGATATATTTCATACTAACTAATGAGACTATATATAATACCTCATGTATGTTATCGATGTCCAATGCGGCATGTCGGATAATCATCTGCATAAATCGCATCACATAGTATGCGCATGCCCAACCGTTGTCTTGTGTAGCGCACTATAAATTGAAACATATAAAATAATACAACTAAGCACAATTCACATCAATAATATATACATTGGAGTCGGGAACTTACTTGTACGTTCTGCCAATTTATTGGCTGGTTCTTTTTCCTTGGGACCGTTCCTCCAGCCTTTTTGAATGCATCTAAACCCCTACATGTTAATATAACACAGTAAATTGCATAAGTAAATAGTAATGTAATAACAGATGTTAACGGATACAAAAATGAAATATTTCTCACCAGAATAATGGCATTCTCATTACGTGTCCAATTTTAGTGTTTAATGTACTTCCCGCGGGATCTAGATAATAAACAGTGAACGTCCCGGGGACAATAACTAGTAACTCCCAATGTTTACCGCTAGAGGTAAAAAGTTAACAATTAATAACTCAAAATGCACAATAAAAATGGAATTTTCTTAAGTCCAAATTATAAATAAAGTAAACTTACTTGACATTGAATGGAGCTATTATTATTGTCTTCTTTTGCTGACCAAAAATTGTAAAAGCATCTATACAGTATTGTTGAACACTATCGGGGTCTTTAGCTACCATACTAATCAATGATGGAATCAAAAATCCCACATGATCAAATGCAAATTGTTTGCATTGATCTTCGACTAAGTAGCTGCAAAATATGTATTACGTATACATTAATATATAAGAAACCAGATCACCGGATCTTACACAAGGTATATAGATGTATAAACAAGATCTCACCTTATCCATGTCTCTATCATTGATGTATTCAACCAAGCATACATAAACAGCTCAATAATATCTTGTATAAATAAAGAGCTATCGTATGATTGACCTGCATAATCTGTATCTAAAGAAACAATTATAGGGCAATATATATTATGTGCCTGTAGCCAACATGCCATTCCCCTACAAGTAGGACCTAACGGGTATGTTAGGTCAGTTGGAACCCAACTTGGTAATGCAGGAAGTGGAGGTGGAGGCCTAGGTGCTCCTGGTGTCTTCTTTTTAACCTGTATATATAATTTCAGATCAGTTGACCTCATATATACACATTAACAGTCTAAATCAATGTAAATTTATCTTACAATTTCAGTAGTGTAGACGACATCTGCTTTGGGCCACAATATGACCCCGCCTTCTGCCTCAGCAAGTGTATCAATATCCGGGTGGGGATATGGCAATGTAGCTTCCCTCCAATCGGGTAACACACGTAATGGGCCCACACGAACGTAGCCATGTGGCATTGGAGTCCCGTGAAACCTTTCCCCAGGAAGGGACGGGTAAGCCTGCGCCTCTGCAACAACATAGTCTTGTATTCTTAAGCGGCATGGCTTCAATGCCTACAAATTTACGTAAAGAATGTTATACATATATACATATCATCTTGAAAACATATCATCTTGAAAAGACTAGCTACAATGTCATAAACAATACTTACAACATACGTGTTAGGCGATGGGTCTCCAGGATTACTCGCAGTCTGTGCATCAGGAGAAGAGTGGGTCGCCATAGGCTGATTGGAAGCTTGAGATGCCTGCCACCGCAGCAATTCTTCCTTGACCTTCTCAGCAACTACATCGTTGACCTTCTTAGCAACTATATCCTCGACTCTCTTATTCTCCTATACATGGATAAAAGAAACATTAGCTTCTTATTATTGAATTTCCTTTTGCAGTAACATTCTAAAAAAGAATAGGTTACCTCTTCTTGAGAAAGTCCCGCTCCGGGTTTGCGCTGGGATGGCCCAAAGAATGCTTTGATGCCCACACCAGCGCCTGCACCCCTAACATGTCCAGGATGCTCTGGGTTACCCAGAGCAACTGTCAATTCATCCCTTGTGCCCTGAGGGATGAACGTGCCTTGTTTCCTCTACTCGTGCAGCTCCCGCTAATCACCATCAACAGAAATTGGTAAATTAACACCACAAATAATCAATATTCAAACAATTGCTCTAAGAGTTGTATTTTACTATTTTCGCATCCGCCTCAGCAGTTACAGGCTTCTTTATTTCACCCTTCTTGTTTTGCCTCCCAGCTATCCAGATATCATGGCGAGGCATGGGTGTGGCAGACTCCTTAGTAGGAGCAGACTCCTGAGTAGCCGCAGACTCCGCATGTAGTCTTTGGCGAACGCTTGCATAGCCTTTTGGACCCATAGTGTGGTCATGCACATTCAGTGCACGCCTTGCTTTTTGTGCGTCACTGAGGGCCTAGTTAGTATGCACATTAATGATTTGGTTAGTATCACTAAATGTTAATCTTGAATAGGTGAATACAATGTATATTAATTAAATTGGGAGTGACACCTAATACCTTGAATTCTCAGATTTTCTTGAAGCAACAAAATTGTCCCAATCTTCTTTGTCCAAGAAGTTCCATTGTTCAAGGGCTGACTTCTTTTTCTTATCACCCTCTTTTATGTATTCTCTGTTCAGATTTGTCCTATAATTCCTAAGCATCTTTCTAGTGCGTTGCATCACACTTTTACGATGCAACTTCTCATCCAATGCAAACAGATTCTGTAAAATAGAAATGTTATTAACTAGTATCCAAAATAGAATTGCAAATAATAGAATTTGTAATCTACAAAATAGAATTGCAAATAATAATAACTCACGCATAAATCCTTCCATATCAAGTCTTTTTTCCCCTGAGGAACTTTATGCCAGTTATCATACTTAACACCACAATGGCTCCGAGTGGTACACCCAAGATAGTTTACAAAATTATTGCGGTTCACTCCAATTGCATTTCCTCCATTATCAAACTCCACAACCAATTTGGATCCACTGCCACTAAGCGCTATTAACTTCTTCAACAGAGTGATTCCCCTTTTCTTGTTAAGTGTTTGGTGCTGCGCATCAAGTTGCTCCAGTGCTTCAGTGGGTACATGTGCATCATCAACCTAAAATTTGACAAAAATAAACACACTGAATTAGCCCAATATAGAAATATAAGATATATGACATAACTAGAAGATAATGAATTTTATAGAAATACAGGATATGTTTTTAGAACTTACATTGGTATCCTCGCCATACTCGTCATGGACAACATGCTCATCATGGACTTCATGCTCATCATGGACATCGTGCTCATCATGGTCAGCCATCTGAAAATGTCATTAAAAAGGAAAACATTTAGCATTTGTATTAACTAGAAAAAGGCAAACATTTAGCATTTGTATTAACTAGAAAAAGGCAAACATTTAGCATTTGTATAAACATACGTGTCTCTAAAATTGTGATCTTTTATCAATTAACAATCCTTCATTGTGATCTCCGCGCACATATAAGTCATCATTAGCTTCAATATTTTGTGGAGTTGGCAACCCAACTGAGAATGGACTGGAGTCATCATACTTATCATAGTACTCTTCTTCATATATAGGATCTTCAATGAACTGTCTTTTACCATGAAGAACAACCGACCATTTATCATTTGCAGGATCATCGATATAGAATATTTGTTTTGCCTGTGATGCCAATATGAATGGTTCACCCTTCTCGCCAATCTTTTCAAAGTTCACCAAAGTGAAACCCAATTCATCCACTATAACTCCTTTGGTTTTAACAACCCAATTACATTTAAAGAGCGGAATTTTGAAATCTATGTAGTCAAACTCCCAAATGTCTTCAATGACACCATAATATGACATTTTAGCTTCACGTGGACTCTTATCCTTTGCACTTGCAAAGTACATAGTTGATGCTTGAAGAGTGACCCCACTATTTTGGACGACACTCTTATCATCTTGGCGCTTTCTGTAATATGTGAATCCATTAATGTCAAACCCTTCATAAGACATAACATTCGGTTTTGGTTTAAAGGCGAGGCATTTGATAGTTTTTGTAATATCATTTGGTGTTTGAGATAGTCATCAATCAAAGGTCTCTCTTGCTGGAAAGTCATTAACAGTGCAAAACAACATAGCGTGCAAATGAAATGTCTCTCTTGCTGAAGCATCATAGGTCATCACACCTTCAGCCCAAAGTTTCTTTAAGTCAACAATCAAAGGTTCAAGATAAACATCGATATCATTTCCGAGTTGTTTATGGCCTGATATCAACAACGACAACATAACGTACTTATTTTTCATACACATCCAGGGAGGAAGATTGTATATAACAAGCATGACTGGCCAAGTGATATGTTGGCTGCTCAATGTCCCGTACAGATTCATCCCATCTGTACAAAGCCCAAGTCTTAGATTCCTATCTTCTTCACCAAATTTGGGGTACAATAGATCAATCTTCTTCCACTGTGGGGAATCAGACACATGTCGTAGGATCCCATCATTATTTTTCTTAACATCTGCATGCCACCTCAAATTCTTCGCATCTTTCGGATTTGCAAACAAGCGTTGAAACCGTGATATTATAGGTAGATACCACAACACCTTTGCAGGAGAACCAGTTTTGGACTCCCCCGAAGTCGTCAATTTATACCTTGACGCACCACATTTTGGACAATATTTCAAATCTACATAGTCCTTTTGAAATAATACACAATCATTCGGGCATGCGTGTATCTTCTTGGCCTCCATTCCCATTGGGCACAACATTTTCTTTACCTGGTATGTTGAGATTGGCAGCTCGTTTCCTTCAGGAAGCATTTCTTTCAACAAAGTCAACAATGAAGTGAAGCTTTTGTCGCTCCATCTATTGTTAGCTTTCAACTTATACAATCTCAACACAGTGCTAAGCTTCGTAAACTTAGCACAGCATGTGTATAACGGTATCTCAGCATCATGCACAATGTTTCTAAAGATAGGAGGTGGATCGGTGTGCTCTACCCTACAACTATCCAGCATCGCATCAACGATGTCTGCTGGAACTGGTTCGTTCACATTTACGTCATCGGAGGCAATTTCTTCTTCCACCCAAGCACTGCTATCGACATCTACTGGTTTCAATTTTGAAATCTCTCCATGCCAGTGCCATTCTGTATAGCCTTGTACAATCCCGTTGCACATGACATGAGTTTTGATTTCCTCACCAGTGTTGACTTTCAAGTTGTTACCGCAATGCCTACATGGACAGTAGAACCTATCTGTAGGTTTTTTCCTATGTTCCTCGGCAAATCTAATAAACTGATCAAGACCAGATATAAACTCTGGGGTGCAACGATTACGAATGGACATCCATTATCTATCCATTCTATGATCAGAGAAAACAAGTATATATTAGGAAACAAGTATATATTAGGAAAAGATTAGGGTATACACTTACATCCTAAGTGTATAATGTGATGTCATTCTTATATATAATAAATGTGTACCACCTATCCCATCCTTGAACACCTAATCTCACTAGTAAGTGTATAATGTGTATTGGGTTTTCGAGAAAATTTCGGCAGCATTTCCCCGCTGTTCTCTAAGTACATATGTACTTAGAGAACAAACGGGGAAATGCTGCCGAAATTTTCTCGAAAACCCAATACACATTATACACTTACATCCTAAGTGAGATTAGGTGTTCAAGAACAGTCCCAAACCGGGGACTATCCAAGATTTACTCCTAATGAGTCAAGCTTGGATGGGTTTCTAGGCCAACAAACACAATAATAGATATGTACAATGAAGCCGGACTTCATACAAACAGTATATAATTTAGTGATTGTTCATTCTAATTTATACCAATGTACAAGTAATATAAAGAACAATGATTGTTCACTTTCTAGGCCAACAAACACATGTGATGTCATTCTTATATATAATAAATGTGTACCACCTATCCCATCCTTGAACACCTAATCTCACTAGTAAGTGTATAATGTGTATTGGGTTTTCGAGATAATTTCGGCAGCATTTCCCCGCTGTTCTCTAAGTACATATGTACTTAGAGAACAAACGGGGAAATGCTGCCGAAATTTTCTCGAAAACCCAATACACATTATACATCCTAAGTGAGATTAGGTGTTCAAGAACAGTCCCAAATGGGGGACTATCTAAGATTTACTCCTAATGAGTCAATCTTGGACGGGTTTCTAGGCCAACAAATACAATAATAGATATGTACAATGAAGCCGGACTTCATACAAACAGTATATAATTTAGTGATTGTTCATTCTAATTTATACCAATCTACAAGTAATATAAAGAACAATGATTGTTCACTTTCTAGGCCAACAAACACATGTGATGTCATTCTTATATATAATAAATGTGTACCACCTATCCCATCCTTGAACACCTAATCTCACTAGTAAGTGTATAATGTGTATTGGGTTTTCGAGATAATTTCGGCAGCATTTCCCCGCTGTTCTCTAAGTACATATGTACTTAGAGAACAAACAGGGAAATGCTGCCGAAATTTTCTCAAAAACCCAATACACATTATACATCCTAAGTGAGATTAGGTGTTCAAGAACAGTCCCAAACCGGGGACTATCCAAGATTTACTCCTAATGAGTCAATCTTGGACGGGTTTCTAGGCCAACAAACACAATAATAGATATGTACAATGAAGCCGGACTTCATACAAACAATATATAATTTAGTGATTGTTCATTCTAATTTATACCAATGTACAAGTAATATAAAGATCAATGATTGTTCACAATTGATGTTAGGGTTTCATCAATGTTAGGGTTTAATCAAATCAAATT
Source organism: Alisma plantago-aquatica (assembly GCA_963693085.1). Taxonomy (NCBI): domain Eukaryota; kingdom Viridiplantae; phylum Streptophyta; class Magnoliopsida; order Alismatales; family Alismataceae; genus Alisma; species Alisma plantago-aquatica. The sequence goes on along the minus strand of OY856413.1, from coordinate 1,052,508,825 downwards.
AGGATGCTAGAATGGATTTAAATCAAATTAGGGTTTAAATCAAATCAAACACGGTCGTGGCTGTGTTGGCCTACCACGGCCGTGCTGGGCAGCACGGCCGTGGTAGGCCATTCTTCTCAGTTCTCAGTGAAAGAAGTGGTGAAACTTAGATTTAGATGCAATATTAGGCGAGCAACAACAACTGACCTCCCAGCAGTGGTGGCGGTGACCGGAGAGCTCTAGGCAGTAGGGCAGGCAGGTGCAGCGGTGGCCGGCGAGCTCCAGGCGGCAGGGCAGCGGTAGCCGGCGAGCTCCAGGCGGAGAAGGGGGCGCGGAGAAGGGGAAGAAGGCAGCATCAGTGGTGGCGGAGAAGGGGGCGCGGCGGCGGCACGGCGACGCTGTCGTGGAGGAAGAAGGAGCTTTCATGGAGGAGAAATCGGCGACGTGGTCGGGCGACAGCAGAGACGAAAAGGGAAATCGGCTCGCAATGAAACAGAAGAAAGGGGAAGAGTCGGGCGATCACGGGATATTAAGTTCCCAAATAGCATCGGTTGTTTCAACCAACCGACGCCTAAACCTCTTTAGCGTCGGTTGTTTGAACCAACCGACGTCCAATTGGACGATATTTTCATGAAAATGTTTGGCGGGAACCACTTTCAGCGTCGGTTATAGAAGGTTAACTGACGCTGAAAGTGACACTTTTCGCGCAAATTTTCATCGCGCATAGGCGTCAGTTTCTATCTACATAACCGACGCTGAAAGTGACACTATTTTTTTGCTCGAAAATTGGATTTCGCGGGCAACTTTAGGCGTCGGTTTGTTATTAACAACCGACGTTGTATTTAAAGCGGTACCCGTGTCTGGCTGGTCTTCGAATATAGATGTCGGTTTGCCTAAATAACCGACGTCTAATATTTTAGGCGTCGGTTTTCCTAAAGAACAGACGCCCTGAAAAAGAGACACTGAATGTTGTTTCTGTAGTAGTGTTATGTAACACTCAATCCTCTCCATTAATTGTACTCTTTTATACATGCTAGTTACTATCTTATCTCTCTCAAATGTACCATTAATATGCTAGAAGATAATACCATGTTGTAGAACTTGGTTGATGATGGTTAGCATGTTTGGTTTGCTTGGAATATGAAACCCTAATTCCTATGTACCCAATTTTGGTGATGATGATGATGATATGGACGTTTTCCCATACCTTTTGACCTTGGTTTTGCCCACATGCATGATGATCATGTGCCTTGACGTTCTTTGAAGAATAGGGTCTATTTTGGAGGTGTAAATGTGGTTTTCTCTCTCTTATGTAAGGTCCTTTCATGGTGGTTTCATGATGCATGTTCTAGGGGTTTTGGTGGTCGTTTTGCATGAGGTTTCTCCTCTGTGTTAACGATGGATTCCCTTAGTTTTACCTTTAGTTTTAGAATCTTCTATTTTGGTTATGTTTTATCCATGTTTGATGACGATCCCTTGCCTTGGTGGTAGTTTGATCATTTGTGGTCTCTACACCTTGTTTTACCTTGGGTCGTGACACCTTGATGCTTGTTTGGTTTTGGGTCGAGACACATACCCTTGTTGCGGTCAAGACATCACACCGAGTGATTGTTAAGACACCTAGATTTAGGTTGGTCATGATCTAGAGTTGGTTTTGGTTGAGATGCTCTTGGTTTGAGGTCAAGACAGGTCCTTGTTCTTGAGGTCGCGACATGACCTTTCATGGGTGGTTGAGACACCTAGATGAGTGGGTGGTCGCGACCCACCTGGATGGTGGTCACGACATGTACATGTTGGGTGGTCGTGACCCATGTGTGATGGGTTTCCACAACACATGGATGATGGATGAGTGAGATACATACTTGGACACATAATCACACATGTATATGAGTAATGAATGAGCTATGTATAGTGTTGTTTGGGTGGTTACTTAATCAACCTTAACCATGATCCTTAACCCTAATATGTTCCAAGAAAGTGGGAGGTCGTATATCTAGGGTTTGGTGTTTTATGTAACCATAAACCCTAATCAGTTATGCAAGGAACCCTGGCCTTAATAATGATAAATATGATGTGTCTTCTCCTCTCTCATGGAATGGTTATGGTGTTATGATGTTTTCTCTTTCCTATATATGAATCCCTAATCTTACAGGTGATGTGAGAATGAATGTCATGGATTTTATGTGTTGTGGTGATTATTATGTGATACAGGGTGTTGGCTATAATCCTTGATAAGACATGATGAGATCATGATGATGTGATGGGTACTATGACCTAGTGATGGATTAATGCATGTTGACAGGTGATACCCTCTAGTGATATGATTAAGGAATTGATATTTGATGGCGATGTGACTTTGGTGATAGCCTTTTGATGGCAGTATTACAGAGCTATGATGGTGATGTAGCTAGATCACACTATATACGTTTGATATCTTCTGGAGTTGTACAATTTCCTTACTTTTGTAGAATTTGCATTAGATTTATATGTTGTAACTTGATTGATGCTAAAATATAGCTAATTGGCTTATTTAATCAAGTGAAACCCTAATCTTGTAGGTTCCCTATGCCATAGATCCTTTCCAGTGTCAACTTTAATTGTTGTATTGGTGAAACGAGTATAACTCGGAGTGCATATTTTTGAAAATGTGGGGGTGCAAGTCGAGTATATCCTTGCATCCACAATGATAGATTTTGTGAGATAGCCATGAATGAGCTGATCTCCTTTTGATATGGATGGCCATGCGTGAGCCAATCCTTCTCTTAAGAATGGCCATGCATAGTCTATTCTTCTAGCACCGTTATATGTACCAAGGTGGGACAGGTGTCTATATATATGTGGATGGCCATGCGTGAGCGGATCCTTTTGTTGTCTTTATGTCACCTTTGCAGTTGACTGATAAGTATTTGTGATGTTTCTCTTGTGCTGACCAAGAGTTGTGGAGAGGTCATGGATTCCACTGCTTACATTGACCTTGTATGGAATTATTTTCGACTTAGCAATGGACGGTTGGATTTGGGTGGTACGACTCAAATCCTCAGGGAAATAACAATAAAATTTGTAATACATTCGTGTAGTGTGTCTTTCTTAGGGTCGAATACGAATAACATTGGTTGAACCCCTTTGCCTTATCTTTTTACTGATTTCTTGAATTATAAGATGGTAAGAGAAGTCAACTATTATACATATTATTCATATTCCTTCTTAAATTATTGATTGTTTTATTGCTCAATGGTAAAACACTATCTTGTTTAAGCTTATCTATCTATCAATTACATATCATTTAGCTAAATCTGCTCAATCTACGTAGTATGTTATCTGTTGCTTAGCCTATCTGTGCTTTAATAGACATTGGCAGAGAGTTATATCTCTCACTGGGATGTTGGGTCTCACCCTATGGGTTTCCACATCTTTTAGGTGACCGAGCACAAGGAAGTAGAGATAGTGTTGTTGGTGTTGAGCAACAAGAGGACCAGTAGTTGCAGAAAGGTTGGACGTGCTGCTTGTATATAGAAGTAGAGTCCTATGTGTCGTACCTTACACTTAGGTCCTTGGGGAGGTTTTGTTATATGTATTAACACAAGGTTTTTGTCTTGATGATGTTATTGTATAGATATGGCATGTATGCATATGAACATGATGTGTCTAGAGAGCCAGTGAACGATATCCGTACAATCTTTTGGACATGTAATATGATATACAGGTGGCCTTTGTGGATTTATGTACAACATGTTGCAACTTTTATGGCTACGTTAAATTGGTTTTAATTTCTTGTGTTTTATGGTAACTTGAATGTTTAGTTTTATTTCCACAGTATAGTTTTGAGTAATCTCATGTGTGATGCGTCGGGGCATCACACAAGAAGTCATAAGCACCACATGTATAATAGAATTCAAAGTTCTTCTTCATCTTCTTCATCTCAATTAAATTCAAAGTGCACTTCCCTTTCGAAGGCTTCTGCCCATTGTTTTTGTGTCTCCTCTAGTTGTTATTTTGTATAGGTCATGTGTACGTCTAGTAGATTTTCTTGCATAGAGAAGTCTTTCATTTCAAACACCTACTAAGAGAATGACATATATAATTTATACTAATAAGACTACATACTTATGATGATCAAGACTATATATATATATATATATATATATATATATATATATATATATATATATATATATATATCGATTACACTATGTATGTCATCGATGTCTACTACCACATATCTGACAATCATGTCCATATACCACATCACGTAGTATGCACATGCCCAAAAGTTGTCTTGTACAGAACACTATAAATTTTAACATACAAAATGTTAACAAATAAAAGTAAGCATAGTTGGCATAAATGTGCATTGGAAAGAAAACTACCTCAATATTCTCCCAAACTATCATTTTCTTTTTCGTGTCCACCTTTCCTCTAGCTTTTTTGAAACATTTTATAGCCCTATATGTTAATGTAACACATTGAATTAACATTAGTAAATATTCATGTAATATATATGTTAACAGATATAAATATAAAAATTTACTCATGTGAATAATGCCTTTTTCAGATTGTGTCCACCATCATCTATTTTGTCACCCCTGGGATCTAGATAATAAATAGTTAGCATCGCGGGGACAACAAGCAATAAGATCTAATGGTTATTCATGAGTCATATTAAGGCAAAAAAAATATAAATTGAAATCCACAATGAATGTAATTTCTTAAGTCATAATTATAAGCAAAGTAAGTAAACTTACCCAACATTGTATGAAGATACTATCACGCTCTTTTTCTTTTTACCAAAATATTTAAGTGTGGTAGAGTAGTATAGGGTAACGGATGGCAGGTTTTTAATTGCATGACTAATCAAGGATGGAACTAGAAATCTCACATGGGTCATTAAATACCCTATGTAAGTTGCTACGAAACATATATCATGTATGCATTAATATATACAAAAGTGTATCACCATATATAAAACAAAGTATGTATATATATAAGATCTCACTATATCCAAAGTTCTATCACATATGTATTCAACCAAGCAAAACGAAATAACTCCAAAACATCTTGTATAAATATACTTGTATCATAATGTTGACATGCATCGTCCTCCTTAATACAAACCATCATAGGTGAATGTTCTTCATGTTTGCCTATAAATAGTGTCATACCCCTACATTGAGGACCTATCGAGTCGAATAGGTCATGTGCAAGCCAACTAGGTGATTGAGGAGGTGGAGGATGAGGAGGACGAACTCCAAGGGGTTTCTTAGGATCTATGTCATGCATATATATAATTTCATATCAATTGTGATGTATATACGATACAAACGTAATGTAAATTTACCATACATCATGATTAGTATAGATAACTCCTGTTATGGGCCAAGCGACCATGCCGCCTTCTGCTTCACCTATCGTCTCAGCATCAGGGTGTTCATATGGCAGTGGATACTTCTTCTAAGTTTCATAGACAAGCCTCGGGCATGCGCATACTGCATCGGCGGGTAATGGAACACCATGAACCGTGGCACCTGCAAGGGGTGGGTAAGCCTCGCCCACAACAATGACATATTCTTGTAATTTTATATGAGATGACCTCAATCCCTACAAATTTTCATATAGTGTTATATATATACCTAAACATATCATCTTGAAAAGACTAATATGTCATAAAAATACTTACAATAGGCATGCTAGTTGTTGAGTCCATAGGATTACTCCCAACCAACTCTATCATAGGGGGTCCACCTTGTATGAAGAGCGGGGTAACACAATTGATACTATCTAAGCGGATGACTGAGAAGGTACCCACTAGCTCATTGCTTCCTGAATTTCCTTTGCAATTAACTCTTTTACCTCCTATTTGAGAATCCCCCTTTCTGGACAGATTTGTGCTCTGATGGCCTAAAGAATGCTCTTATACCCACATCAGTGCCTGAAACCCTAACACGTCCAGGATGCTCTATGTTACCTAGATCAACTGTCAATTCATCCCTTGTGCCCTCAGTGATGAACTTGATTTATTTCCTTTTCTCGTGGAGCACCCGCTAATCATCATCAATAGTAATTGGTAAGTAAAACATAACAATCATCAATACTAATTGCTTTGAGAATTGAATTTTAGCATTTTTGTCGCCGCCTCAACATTTGTAGGGTTGGTTATTTCTCCAGATTTGGATTGCCTCCCAGCTATTCATATATCATGGCAAAGTAGAGGTTTAATAGTAGTAGTAGAGGACTCATCAGTCCCAGGAGTAGGCTCCTGAGAAGCATAAGCATGTAGTAGCTTTTGGCGAATATTTGTGTAGAGACCTCGACCCATCGTGTGGTTGTGCACATTCTTCAGACACCTTTCTCTTTAAGCATCGCTTGTAGCCTGGTTAGTAATAATCATCTATAGTAATTGGTAAGTAAAAAATAACCTACTATGTCAAGGTAAAATAATGAATTCATAAGAATGTATTCAAAATGGGGATTGAGGCCTAATACTTTGAATTCATCAATGATTTTCATAGAAACTGTAACATCCCTGACCTGGGTTATGGCTTAACCCTATAAGTTTTTCTTAAGTAAGTTACTTATAAACTTGTTCCAATCTTTTGAAAAGTAATTAAGGCTCTTTGTGAAGTGTATTTTCAAGTTTGAGCTTATTTGCAAACTATTTGTGCATTACATGATAGTCTGAGTGTAAAGTGCAATTTATACCAAGATAAGGGGATATATTGCAAAATGTCACATGTTGAAAGTACCCTAAGTGTTCTAACATCATAAGAGAGAGTATGATGCTAAGTGGTGGCTTGTGGAAAGCCTATTTTCTAAGTGAGAACTTGTTTGAATAGTGCTAAGTGCTTTGTGTATCAATTATGAAACAAATTGTAAATTACCTCTTCTAGAGTGTCTCTACTCCTTTCCTAGTATCATCTAGAGGAGAGAGAAAGAAGAAGACACTATGTTTGAATCATCCTAGAGTGATAGCACTCTTGATGATGAAAAGACTAAGAAATGTATAGTTCAAAGCTTTATATGAATCATATCAAGTTTTAGACTTGAAGTAGAAGTCCCTATCGGCCATGGAGCCATAAAGGGAAGTCTCTTATCAGTTTTTTGAGTCATGGATTTTCCCATGACGAGATATACACTTCAAAGAAAGTCATATGTATCGGCTTGTAACTTTTTCTTTGGAAAAGATTGTGTTGAATATAATAATAAAGTGAGTGGAAGAAAACTTGCCCTAGAAGATAACCAAAGGGACAACCATTATCCTTTGCATTATCCTTGAGCTTTTATTTTGCATAGCAAGATAAATATGGGATGCATGCAAATACATGTGTCAACCATGCATGGCTATGTGGCACTAAGTAGCTTAAGCAAATGACACCTCTTACACTCCTTTTCATAAAACTCCAAGTATAAATACCCTTCCCTTCACCTATTAGTAGAATTTTTGAAATCTTGTTACCATATTTCCCTTACATATCATGCATACCACTCTTGTATCGTGCATGAGTGAGGAGAGTTGAGTGGAAGAGCTTGGTATCGGCCAAAGACAAGGGATATTGGCCAAGTAGGGGATATCAACCTAGCAAGGTGATATTGGCCACAAGGAAGGAAGATATCATGAAAAAGTTAAAGAGCTCAAGTCGTGGATCTTGGAGAAGCTCATCTTCAACCTTGGGAACTTGAAGAGTTGGATCTTGAAGCCTGAAAGTTGCTTTAGAGTCGGGTTATATAATTGAACCCAACCATGTTATTATTCTTTACCAATATTCTTGAACTTATTGATTTACTTTCAATTTCGGTTTCCTTTGATTAATTGAAATATCTATGAGTTCCAATAAGTAGTAAGGATGGTTGTCCATGGTTTAAAATAACAAGACAAAGGTGTTGAGGTTGATGATGATGACATCATCAGGGTACAACCCGATATGGGTTGAAGTACCTTGAAATCTGATATGGAACCCAAGATGGTGGTTCACCCGATATGGAAGTAGGTGACACCTCATACACAATATGAGGCATGTCCTATGAACGATATGGAAGAACCTACTTGTACCTTATACACGATACAAGGTTAAAGCTATACCTTTTACACGATATGGTCAAAACCCTAGATGAAGAAGTTGAAATCTGATATGCCTTTAAAACTCGACATACCCTTAAAACTTTGTGATGGGTTGAAGATCAATTAGGTATCTAGCTTGTTGTGTAACTATAATGATAGAACTGATCCTTGAAAGTTTAAAAAGGTTATAAGCTTAAGGGTTTATCTAACATAGGTAACCCGATATGATACCCAAGATGGGAAACTGATATAGTAATCCAAGATGGGAAATCGATATAGCAATCCAAGATGGGAAACCGATATAGTAATCCAAGATGGGAAACCGATATAGCAATCCAAGATGGGAAACTGATATAGCAATCCAAGACGGGAAATCGATATGGCAATCCAATATAGGAAACTGATATGGTATTATCTATATACCACTTAAATGATACATGATAAGGCAATATACTCTATGCCTGATATGGTGCACACCATGTGCACGATATGGCAGTAGGTATATTTCTATGACTGATATAGTGCACCCTTGGGCACGATATAAGAACCCAATATATTCTTATACCCGATATGAGGTCATGAATTTAACCCAAACACGATATCAGGTTGACTTTAGATGATAAGAGCAAGATGATAGTTAACCGGAGATGATTACACGATATGGTGTTAGGGGATGCACCCTAAACCCGATATGATGATGTGGTTTTACCACATAATTAATATGGATACATGATATGATGACATGTGCATCTTCAAGCACGATAGGATAACATTATATACCATGATATCCGATATGGTAGGCATGCTCCAATTCAATAGATTTGTCTCAGTGATGTAAGTTGTATGATTAATGCAACATTGAGATATAATGAGTTTAATTCAATTAAATAATGGGGAGAAAATAGACTTTAAGAGGTGAATTAAGTAACCAACATCCTAGTAAGGATGAGAGAGAAACTAAGATTGGAAGGTTAATTATGCAATATGTATGTGTTGATACTCCTAAGAAGAATGGAGAATGATTTAGGGCTTAATCTTTTATAATGAAATCTTGAAACCCTAATCAGTTGATAAAAGGGAATCCTAACCCTAATTCAATGGGGAAAATGTGTTCTTTAGCATTACATGGTAATGACATGTATGTGATATTTCTGTTATCATGAAATTTTAATCATGCAGGTATCATAAGGTAATGACCATAGCTAAGTAAGAGCTATGGTGTTTATATGATACAAATTTAATGAGCTATGTGAACTATGTGAATTAATACCTTTGTCTGATGACTTAGAGGTAATGGTTACTTGCTAAGTGGTGATAGTACTCAATGATGAATTAAGGGTTTGAATACCCTGGCATGAGAAAGATAAGAAATTGTGATTCTAAGTGATATATGTGTCCTAAAGATCATGAAAGTACTTGAAAACATATTATATTTTTCTTTGTAGCATCTGATATAATTCTTGTTTGTAACTTGAATGATGCTAAAAGATATTGTAATGCACTTAATTAAGCAAGTTAAATGTTATCATGTAGTTTCCCAGACCATAGATCTATTCAGTGTCAGCATTTGCTGAATGGTGAAATGAGTTTTACTCGGTATGCATATTTTTGAATATGTAATCATTAAATGAGGGTGCTCAGTGGACTTCCCAAACTAAATGAGGGTTCTTAGTGGACTCCCCAAATACACCAAGTTGCTCAGTGGACTTCCTGATGAAACTAAACCAGGATCGCTTAGTGGTCTTCCTGATGATAAATAATCTGAGAAAGCTTAGTGGTCTTCTCCCAAAGAGAGTACATTCTACGACTGTAACTCTATAGAGAAGATGCCTCTATACCCCGGCATAGCTAATTGTAGTTGACACAGGATGTCCTGCCAGTTATCTCGTACTGACTGAGACATGTGAGGTCTTGATAGCCAGCTCTGCCACTGACCTTGTATGGTACTGATTTCGACTTACGAGTGGTCGGTTGGAGTATGAGTGGTATACCTCATATCCTCTGGGCATAAGTGTGAATGTGAACATGTAATCAGCCGTGTAGCATATTTGCTTAAGGACTGAATACGGAAAACATTGGTTGATGCTTCATTACTTTTATACATCTTAGTAGATAGATGTCATGCATGTTCTTCATATTCCTTTTAAAAGCAATTAGATGACTTATAATTATGTTATCAATATCTATGTTTTGCATTGTAAATATACATGCTATTAGCATAAAATATCCTTTGTTCAACTTTATACTATTTCTTGTGATAATAATATTGTTGGCAGAGAGTTATATCTCTCGCTGGGACAATAGTCTCAACCTGTGGGATCCATAATTTTTAGGTAGACACATATGAGGGACTAGGAACTAGACTGTAGAGGAAGGACCACATCAGCAAGGGCAGTAGTAGTATCTCAGGTTGAGTACACTATCTGTCGTGTCTTGTAGTTAGAAGTCCTATGTGTCGTCTCTGTTCTCTCAGGTCCTTGGGAGATAGTTCTTAGTGGTTTTTATGAATGACTTGAGATTTTGGTTTAACTACCTTGAGGTTTTATGTTGTTGTTGTCTATGTGAAGTAAAGCAACTGGTACTTATTATCCTTGAGATGAGACGGTACAACATAGGTACGATATGATCCACATGTATATAAAGTTTTGGTTCTTTCAGTAACAATTTCATGGAAAAGGATCTATGTACAAAATGGTTTTAATTCTTAGTGATTTTTGTTTTGTTAAATATACTGCTTATGGTTATTCCGTGATTATTACTGGTGATGGCTTTATTTGTAATCGGGTCATCACAAAGTTTTGGTATCAGAGCCTAAGGCTCGCTGAGTCTACATAGACATAGGATTAAGTTTGTTGAGTTTGATCTAGTGTCCTCTAGTATATCTTATAGTGACTTCTCCTTATATAGGAGAAGGAGTAAAACTGAAGATGGCTGGAGCACACGAAGAACATGTTGTTGAGAGCAGTGTTGTTGCACCAGGAGTGGTGCAAGGGATCAGGCTAGAGAAGAACATGTGCCTGAGAATCCTCAGCTTGACCAAGCTATGCTAGAAAACCCAGCTTTTCATGCTCTTTTTAGGCAGATCATGAATATGATGACGCATATGGCTGACCGGATACTAGCACCAGCCCCTAGGATACCAGTTTCTAGTGAGGGACATGGATCTTGTTAGACCTTTGAACGGTTACGTCGGGTAGGAGCCACTAAATATGCTAGCACAACTGACCCAACAGACATAGATTCATGGCTTACTGAGATAGAGAAAGCCTTTAGGATTCTTGATATCTCGGAAGCTGATAAGGTTAAGCATGTTGTATATCTTCTGAAAGGAAGCGCTGGCCATTGGTGGGCCACTGAAGAAGAGAATAGACCTAGTGTTGAGGTAGGATGGTAGGAATTTCGATAAGAGTTTGTCAGTAGATACTTTCCTAAGACTTATCTTGATGAGTAGATCTTACAGTTTGAGTGGATTAGATAGGGACTGATGAAGGTTAGCGAGTATGAAGCTAAGCTTATGGAGCTTCTGCAATTTTGTCTGCACATGGCTACCACAAATGAGGAGAGAATTCGGCGTTTTGAGAAGGGTCTGAATGTTGAATTAAGCACACATGTATCTACTCTAGATAATAGAGAGAGGTTTGATACATTTATGGAGTCAGTTAGGCAGATAGAGAGGTATGTGACAGAGATATGAGAGGCAAACAATAGGAAAGTACCTACACATTTTCAGGATCAGAGGTTTGGCAATTTTAAGAAACCAAGGTTTACTGCACCAGTAGAACCACAGAGGTTTAGTGCTCAGACACAGTGGACGTCCAGCCAAGGTAGAGGTCGTAGTTTTCCGCCAAGTGGAGCCCATATCTCAGCATCGATGTTAGTGACAGGACCACCTAGGTTGCAATGGGAGGATAGAATCTGCTATAGGTGTAGGCAGACATGTCATGTGATAAGGGATTGTCCAGTTAGGGACGTGGAAGTAACCCAACTATCGAGGTAGAGTCAATAGGGCTCTCAAAGACAATAGTTTAGTAGTGGAAATCGAGGACGTGGATAAGCGTCCCAGGTAGGATCATCTACACCAGCCAACAGAGCACGAGGTCGACAACAGGCAACAGTGAGATTCTATGCTATGAATCAGCCTGAGGTAGTGGTTAATCCATGAGTTGTGACAGGTCAGATGGACTTGTTTCATTATGATATGTATTCATCCTATTTTGTATCTGTTTTGATTGATCTGGGTGCTATGCATTCCTTTATCACTCGAGAAGTGATCCATGACTATAATATGACTATAAATCCTAGAATGGACAATATGTTATTAGAAAATCCACTAGTCAGATCTACAGTGTTGTGGGAGGTATGCTCTCCCTATGTTCTTTCTTTCTCATAACACAGTATTCAGGTGGATCTAATACCACTTGAGATGCATGGGTTTGATGTAGTTCTCATGATGGATACCCTAGAGAAGTATAAGGTTGTCTTGGATTGTGGTTCCAAGCAAGCTATGTTCACACACGGTGATAAGACATGGGTCTTTAAGGGTGACAGGAAGATTCTTCCAACCTGTCTAGTGTCATCTATGGCAGCCGAGAGGTTGATGCGACAAGGATGCTTGACATTCTTGGCACACATGGTAGATACTAGAGCAGAGAGTCCTAGTATTTCTGAAGTTCCTATTGTTAGGGAATTTGAGGATGTGTTTTTCGAGGAATTTCCAGATGTTCCTCCACCCTGAGAGATTGATTTCAAGATTAATATTGTTCCAGGTACGCAACCCATAGCCCAAACACCATATAGGATGGCGCCAGCTGAGATGGAAGAACTCAAGAAACAATTACAAGAGTTACTTGAGAAAGGTTGCATTCGTCCGAGTACTTCACCATAGGGTGCTCCAGTTCTTTTTGTTAAAATGAAAGATGGGTCTATGAGACTATGAATAGATTATAGACAACTTAACAAGGTGACTATTAAGAACAAATATCCTTTTCCAAGGATTGATGATCTGTTTGACCAGTTGCGTGGAGCAACAATGTTTTCTAAAATAGATCTAAGGTCAGGATATCATCAGTTATGTATCAAGGAGAGTGACATACTTAAGTCAGCCTTTAGTACGAGGTATGGTCATTATGAGTTTGTAGTTATGTTGTTTGGAATAACTAATGCACCAGCTACATTCATGGAGTTGATGAATAGAATCTTCCAGCCATTCCTTGATCAGTTTGTAGTGGTTTTCATATATGACATTCTGATATACAGTAGAGACAATCGACAACTTGAACAACACCTTCGTCAAGCCTTGGCTTTGTTGAGACCACTCAAATTATATGCTAAGTTTAGCAAGTGTGAATTTTGGTTGTCATAAGTATATTTTCTTGGACATGTTATATATGCTTCAGGTATTCGTGTTGATCCTAAGAAAGTAGAGTCTATTATGGAGTGGGAACAGCCCAAGACACCGACTGAGATTCACAGTTTTCTAGGTTTGGCAGGTTACTACAGAAGGTTCATCAAAGACTTCAGTTCTGTAGCATTACCCCTAACCAAGTTGACTAGGAAGGAAGTTCCTTTTTTCTGGAATGACAAGTGTCAACATTCTTTCCAGTTGTTAAAAGAAAAGTTGACTAGTGCACCTGTGTTAGTTTTACCTGAGTAGGGAAAGGGATACGTTGTTTTCTATGACGCTTCTAAGAATGGTCTATGTTGTGTGTTGATGCAGAGTGATCATGTAGTTTCTTTTGCTTCCCGACAGCTTAAGAAACATGAAGAAAATTATCTAACACATGATTTAGAATTAGTTGCAGTGGTTCACGTGTTGAAAATATGGATGCATTATCTCTATGGAGAAACATGTCAGATTTTCACAGATCATAAAAAACTTAAAATACATTTTCTCACAACATGAGCTGAATATGAGACAACGTCGTTGGATGGAGTTAATCTAGGACTACGATTGTACAATTGATTATCATCCAGGGAAAGCCAATTTAGTGGCAGATGCACTTAGTAGGAAATCCTCGACTTCACCCACAGATAAAGCACAACTGAATTCTTTAGTGTGCTGTAAGCGGGATATACTTGTCTCTTTGAGATAGATGAATGTACAGTTAGAAGTATCTTTGCTAGACGAATTGTTAACTGAGATGCATGTGAAACCTACTTTGAAAGAATAGATCAGAGAGGCACAACAGGATGATACTATGATTCAATAGATTAGGTCAGAGTTAGGCAGTGAGAAATGGGATGGTATCCATGAGTCAAAGGACAGGATAGTTTGTTACCATGATAGGATGGTAGTACCTGATGCCAGTGATTTAAGAAAGTTAGTTATGGAAGAAGCTCACTCATCCATGTATGAAATGCATCTAGGGAGCACCAAAATGTATCATAACTTAAAAGATATGTATTGGTGGCTCGGTTTGAAGAAAGATGTAGCTGAGTTCGTTATGTAGTGTCCGATGTGTCAGCATGTTAAAGCAGAACACCAAAAGCCTATAGGAACATTACAATCTCTACCTATACCTCAGTGGAAATGGGATCACGTAACGATGGACTTTGTGGTTGGTCTACCTAGAATAGCCAAAAGTCATGATTCTATTTGGGTGATAGTTGATAGGTTGACTAAGACAACACATTTTCTTCCTATCAAAACAACTTATACTGCTGAGAAACTTGCACATATCTATATAGATGAGATAGTGCAGTTGTATGAGGTTCCAGCTACAATTGTATCTGATAGAGGTCCCCAATTTATGAGTCATTTTTTAGAACGACTACACAGAGCTCTGGGTACGCAGTTGACGTTTGGTACAACTTTTCACCCTTAGATAAACGGATAGTCTGAAAGGACTATATAGACTTTGGAAGACTTACTTAAAGCATGTGTTCTTCAGTTTGTGGGAAGTTGGGACTTACATTTGAGTTTGATAGAGTTTGCTTATAATAATAGTTATCAGGCTAGTATTGATATGGCACCATATGAAGCATTATATGGTAGACATTGTAGATCTCGATTATGTTGGTTTGAGACAGGAGAATACCAACTTCTGGGTCCTGAGTTAGTGCAACAAACAACTGAAAAGATTAAAGTAATACAACAAAAATTGAAGGTTGTACAAGATAGACAAAAGTCTTATGCTGATAAACGTCGTAGACCTTTAGAATTCCAAGTGGGAGACAGAGTATATCTCAAGGTCTCTCCTTGGAAAGGTGTTCTCAGATTTGGGAAAAAGGGTAAGTTAGCTCCTAGATTTATGGGACCTTACCCAGTGACAACACAGATTGGAAAGGTAGCTTATATGTTGGAATTGCCACCTGAGCTACATATACTACATCCAGTGTTTCATGTATCTATGCTGAGAAAGTGTCATCCTGATACAGAGATGGTGTTGCAACCTATAGAGGTTGAATTGAATGAAGATATATCCTATGTGGAAGGTCCAATGATGATTCTTGACAAAAGAGTCAAGAAGTTGAAGAAGTAAGACATTGTTCTTGTGAAAGTTCTCTAACATCATTGTGGCATTGAAGAGGCCACATGGGATCTAGAGGAAGAGATGAGGAGGATGTACCCTTCTCTTTTCTCTTGAGATTTCGGGAACGTAATCCTTTTTAGGGGTTGATAGTTGTAACATCCCTGACCTGGGTTATTGCTTAACCCTAGAAGTTTTTCTTTAGTAAGTTACTTATAAAATTGTTCTAATATTTTGAAAAGTAATTAAGGCTCTTTATGAAGTGTATTTTCAAGTTTGAGCTTATTTGCAAACTATTCGTGCATGATATGATAGTCTGAGTGTAAAGTACAATTTACCCAAGATAAGGGGATATATTGCAAAATGTCACATGTTAAAAGTACCCTAAGTGTTCTAACATCATAAGAGATAGTATGATGCTAAGTGGTGGCTTGTGGAAAGCCTAATTTCTAAGTGAGAACTTGTTTGAATAGTGCTAAGTGCTTTGTGTATCAATTATGGAACAAATTGTAAATTACCTCTTCTAGAGTGTCCCTACTCCTTTCCTAGTATCATCTAGAGGAGATAGAAAGAAGAAGACACTATGTTTGAATCATCCTAGAGTGATAGCACTCTTGATGATGAAAAGACTAAGAAATGTATAGTTGAAAGCTTTATATGAATCATATCAAGTTTTAGACTTGAAGTAGAAGTCCCTATCGGCCATGGAGCTATAAAGGGAAGTCTCCTATCGGTTTGTTGAGTCCTAGCTTTGCCCATGACGGACTAGATACTTCAAAGAAAGTCATATGTATCAGCTTGCAACTTTTTCTTTAGAAAAGATTGTGTTGAATATAATAATATACTGAGTAAAAGAAAACTTGCCATAGAAGATAACCAAATGGACGACCCTTATCCTTTACATTATCCTTGAGATTTTATTTTGCATGGCAAGATAAAGATGGGATGCATGCAAACACATGTGTCAACCATGCATGGCTATGTGGCACTAAGTAGCTTAAGCTAAAGACGCCTCTTACACTCCTTTTCATAAAACCCCAAGTATAAATACCCTTCCCTTCACCTATTAGTAGAATTTTCAAAATCTTATTACCATCTTTACCTTACATATCATGAATACCACTCTTGTATCGTACATGAGTGAGGAGAGTTGAGTGGAAGAGCTTGGTATTGACCAAAGACAAGGGATATCAACCAAGTAGGGGATATCAACCTAGCAAGGTGATATCTGCCACAAGGAAGGAAGATATCATGCAAAAGTTAAAGAGATCAAATATTGGATCTTGGAGAAGCTCATCTTCAACCTTGGAAACTTGAAGAGTTGGATCTTGAAGCCTGAAAGTTGCTTTAGAGGCATGTTATATAACTTGAACCCAACCATGCTATTATTCTTTTCCAATATTGTTGAACTTATTGATTTACTTTCAATTTCGGATTCCTTTGATTAATTGATATATCTATGAGTTCTAATAACTAGTAAGGATGGTTTTCCATGGTTTAAAATAACAAGACAAAGGTCTTGAGGTTGATGATGATGACATCATCATGGTACAACCCGATATGGGTTGAAGTACCTTGAAATCTGATATGGAACCCAAGATGGTGGTTCACCCGATATGGAAGTGGGTGACACCTCATACACTATATGAGACATGTCCTATGAACAATATGGAAGGAACATGCTTGTACCTTATACACGATATAAGGTTAAACCTATACCTTTTACACAATATGGTCAAAACCCTAGATAAAGAAGTTGAAATCTAATAAGCCTTTAAAAATCGACATACCCTTAATACTTTGTGATGGGTTGAAGAGCAACTAGGTATCTAGCTTGTCGTGTGACTATAATGATAGAACTAATCCTTGAAAGTATAAAAAGGTTATAAGCTTAAGGGTTTATCTAACATAGGCAACCCGATATGATACCCAAGATAGGAAACCGATATAGTAATCCAAGATGGGAAACTGATATAGCAATCCAAGATGGGAAACTGATATTCTAATCCAAGATGGGAAACCGATATAGAAATCCAAGATGGGAAACCGATATAGCAATCCAAGATGGGAAACTGATATGGCAATCCAAGATAGGAAATCGATATGGTATTATCTATATACCACTTAAATGATACATGATAAGGCAATATACTCTATGCCTGATATGGTGCACACCATGTGCACGATATAAAAGTAGTTATATTTCTATGACTGATATAGTGTACCCTTTCGCATGATGTAAGAACCCAATATATTCTTATACCCGATATGAGGTCATGAATTTAACCCATACATGATATGAGGTTAACTTCAGATGATAAGACCTAGATGATAGTTAACCCGAGATGATTACACGATATGGTGTTAGGGGATACACCCTAAACTCAATATGATGATGTGGTTTTACCACATAATTAATATGGATACATGATATGATGGCATGTGCATCTTCAAGCATGATAGGATAACATTATATACCATGATACCCGATATGGTAAGCATGCTCGAATTCAATAGATTTGTCTAAGTGATGTATGTTGTATGATTACTGCAACATTGAGATACAATGAGTTTAATTCAATTAAACAATGGGGAGCAAATAGACTTTAAGAGGTGAATTAAGTAACCAACATCCTAGTAAGGATGAGAGAGAAACTAAGATTGGAAAGTTAATTATGTAATATGTATATGTATATGTTGATACTCCTAAGAAGAATGGAGAATGATTAGGGCTTAATCTTTTATAATGAAATCTTGAAACCCTAATTAGTTGATAAAAGGGAATCCTAATCCTAATTCAATGGGGGAAATGTGTTCTTTAGCATTACATGGTAATGACATGTATGTGATATTTCTATTATCATGAAATTTTAATCATGTATGTATCATAAGGTAATGAGCATAGCTAAGTAAGAGCTATGATGTTTATGTGATACAAATTTAATGAGCTATGTGAACTATGTGAATTAATACCTTGGTCTGATGACCTAGAGGTAATGGTTACCTGCTAAGTGGTGACAGTACTCAGTGATGAATTAAGGGTATGAATACCCTGGCATGAGAAAGATAAAAAAATTGAGATTCTAAGTGATATATGTGTCCCAAAGATCATGAAAGTACTTGAAAAACATATTATACTTTTCTTTGTAGCATATGATATAATTCTTGTTTGTAACTTGAATGATGCTAAAAGATATTGTAGTGCACTTAATTAAGCAAGTTAAATGGTATCATGTTGTTTCCCAGACCATAGATCCATTCAGTGTCAGCATTTGCTGAATGGTGAAATGAGTTTTACTCGGTATGCATATTTTTGAATATGTAATCATTAAATGAGGGTGCTCTGTGGACTCCCCAAACTAAATGAGGGTGCTTAGTGGACTCCCCAAATACACCAAGTTGCTCAGTGGACTTCCTGATGAAACTAAACTAGGATCGCTCAGTGGTCTTCCTGATGATAAATAATCTGAGAAAGCTTAGTGGTCTTCTCCCAAAGAGAGTACATTCTACGACTGTAACTCTATAGAGAAGATGCCTCTATACCCCGGCATAGCTAATTGTAGTTGACACAGGATGTCCTGCCAGTTATCTCGTACTGACTGAGACATGTGAGGTCTTGATAGCCAGCTCTGCCACTGACCTTGTATGGTACTGATTTCGACTTACGAGTGGTCGGTTGGAGTATGAGTGGTATACCTCATATCCTCTGGGCATAAGTGTGAATGTGAACATGTAATCAACCGTGTAGCGTATTTGCTTAAGGATCGAATATAGAAAACATTGGTTGATGCTTCATTACTTTTATACATCTTAGTAGATAGATGTCATACATATTCTTCATATTCCTTTTAAAAGAAATTAGATGACTTATAATTATGTTATCAATATTTATGCTTTGCATTGTAAATATACCTGCTAGGTGTATAAAATATCCTCTATTCAGCTTTATACTATTTCATGTGATAATAATATTATTGATAGAGAGTTATATCTCTCGCTGGGATAATAGTCTCACCCCGTGGGATCCACAATTTTTAGGTGGATGCGGATGAGGGACTAGGAACTGGACTGCAGAGGATGGACCACATCAGCAAGGGCAGCAATAGTAGCTCAGGTTGAGTACAATGTATGCCGTGTCTTGTAGTTAGAAGTCCTATGTGTCATCTCTGTACTCTCAGGTCCTTGGGAGATAATTCTTAGTGGTTTTTACGAACGGCTTGAGATTTTGGTTTAACTACCTCGAGGTTTTATGTTGTTGTTGTTATGTGAAGTAAAGCAACTAGTACTTATTATCCTTGAGATGAGACGGTAAAACATATGTACGATATGATCCACATGTATATAAAGTTTTGGTTCTTTCAGTAAGAATTTCCTAGAAAAGGATTTATGTGCAAAATGGTTTTAATTCTTAGTGATTTTTGTTTTGTTAAATCCACTGCTTATGGTTATTCCGCGATTATTATTGGTGATGGCTTGATTTGTAATTGGGTCATCAAAGAAACAAATGCCTCCCACGTCACTGGATCAAGATACCTCCATTGCTCAGTGGCTGACTTCTTCCTCTTGTTAGCCTCCCGTATGTATAGTCTTGTCAGAGTTGTCCTATAATTCCTCAATACCCTCCCACAACGTTGCATCACCTTTTTTGTGATGCAATTTTCATACAGGTCAAATATGTTATGTAAAATTTCATATACTTAATGGAATATTCTTAAAAATAGAATTGTGAATAGTTCTAAAAACAAAATGGGATGTCTTAAAAGGACCTAGAGAAATGGAATATTTTGATATGGTATGGGTATAAGGCAAAAAATCATTAATACTACCTAGTCATAATAAGTTATCCTTAATAATTTTCTTGGTCCACAATTATCCTTAATAATTGAAATATAGTTACAACCTTAAATGTGAAAACTTTGGTGAGAGAAATACATGGGTAAATTTGTAATGGCAAGCAAAGTATATTGAAATGAATGTAATAATAATGTATTTAAGGTATGTGAGCCCTACTACCACCAAGTCTAGATAAGAAGGGTGGATGTTTGGCTTAATTCTTTGGGTGCATAGATAAATAAGAATGAAAACTTTTCTTATAGAAATTCAAAGTAAAATGTATTGAAAGATCACACATTGAAATAAATTACATGAAAGGCATCTAAGTATAGTCTCTCCTTGGATATGATGAATCATGAGATGTAGAATACAATGATATTGGAGATCCTTGTTCTAAAACAAGGTGTACTTAATAAGAGAAACTAAACAAAGGCATGGCATTTTAATATAGCCTAGTCAGGGTAGAATCCCAAGTCAACCTTAGGGTCAAGTAGGGAGGCTTATAAGACTCGAGAGATTAGGAGGTGATCATACCCATTAGTATGTAAAATATGTAGGGTTAGGAGAATTCTATCCATGTGTACACAAGGCCCAATGGTTCAGGAGAATGGCCACCTCCATAAGTACATGAGCCTCGAGGGTTCAATGAGAAACACACTCCATAAGTACATAAGGTGCTTGGGGTGAAGACAAAATCACTCAAAAGGTACATATACCCTAGATTCCTTAAGGAAATGGCTAAGTCTAATGATACATGAGATGTAAATATAAGATATGAAAGAACATATGTAATAAAGGTTAAAATGTAATAAGGGTTAAAATAGAATCTTAAAGGGAGTTGTGCATACACTCTACAATTATGAGAAAAGCACCTTCCCTCTGGCTTTATGAAATTTTAAGAAATTTGGGGAGTTAAAATGTACATATGGTTTGAGTCATTGTTGATGATTACTTAACCTAAAAATTGGTATTATGAGATAATGTGTGGATCCACCACCTCTATACAAAAAACAAGGTGATCTTTGAACTTGGACAGCCAAATATTTGTTTCACCTTAGGGTAGGTGTGCGAGATTGGGTATCACACGTGATATATATAACAGTTAGGGGTGTAAACGGTGCGGGTACGGTGCGGGTCTGGCCATACCCATACCCATACCCATCTAATTTAGCGGGTCCGGTTCCGGTTCTAGACCCGCATAATACAAAACCTGGACTCGTACCATACATGTACCCATAATAATAACGGGTATGCGGGTAAGCGGTTCTATAAAACATCATATTGTTTATGTAAGAGAAATTACTATGTTATATATATTTAACACAACAAGATATTGTTATCATATAGTATATTAACATGTAATAGTTATATTAAACAATGTTATATTCTATACAATAAAATTAATTGAGTAATTGTTTACATATTTGTAGTCATGATCATAACATTTAATTTATGTAGAAAGTAATGTAGATTAGTAGACATTTTGATTTTAAGTTTACATATGATGATGTTCGTTATTGTAACTAGAATAGCTAATTATTAGTTATATGACTAGTCTCAACCTTAGAGTAGGATATAATCTCAATAATTATATTAATTAGACTAGTAAAGTATGATATATAACATATTATTTTAGTAGTTACTTATGTATAGCGGGTACATAGGTCTAGCGGGTCTGGGTCTAAGCATACCCATTATTGGACCGCTTATATGCGGGTCCAAGGGTATACAGGTCCAAGGGTATGCGGGTATGAAAAATTAGACCCGTGACAGGTTTTTTAAGGGTCCGGATTTGCAGGTCCGCAGGTCTACCCGTACCCATTTACAGCCCTAATAACAGTCACATGAAAATGAATTACCTAAGATAAAAATGATACAATCTAGGGTTATAGAGGTGTTACCTCAGCATATCAAGAAAATAGTTGAATAAGGATTACTATAATTGATACTTAACTGAAAATAAAAACACCAACTGAAAATGAAACCACCAAGTGATAATATCATGCAATGAATAAGAATGTGGAAACACCCTTGGAATAAATTTGGATTCCAAACTTATAACATGAATAATGTACACCTCATGAAAGTTATTAATTATAACCTAGATAAGACCTATCCAAGAAAGGTTCCTAGACCCAATGCATGTGGGGAAAATGACTTATCATTCTCCTTAACTTGATTCTGTTTGAATTTTGAGGACAAAATTTCTTTTAAGGTGGGGTGAATGTAATGACCTCAAAATTTTGAAATTTAAGATCCAATTCAATAAAATGAGGATAAGAGAAAATTTGAATAACGAGGAAGATAAGTTTACTATGGTTAGTGTATTTGAGTCCTAGACTTCTTAAATCTTTAATTCAAGTAATATTGAGCATATGTATTAATAAGACACTTCATTTGAGATATGATAATGGTTTAAGCCTTAATTTAGTAATACAAAATATAATTAATCTTGGGGATCCTTTGGAAGGCCCAAGATATTAGTCATGGGTCCTAGAACCCAATCCAGGCCCATTTAGACTAATTAAGGTTTACATATGGGTCCTTGAGAGAACAATTGTGAATTTGGTATTTCATGCTCGTAACAAATACCATGACAATTTTAGTAGATGACAAATTAATATATAGGATTATGGAAGAAAAACCAGAAGATTCTAAGTTAGCGTGTGACCGATGTAATTAACTAAAGAATTAATTACTTATTTCTTAGAAACCAAGTTTCATACAGTTAGTCAATGATCTAGGAATTTATCCTTTACCCAATGGAAGATTATAGTAATATTAGTATTATGCTATATTTTGGGATAAAATGGGGTAGTGGCATGTTCTATATAATTAATAGCAAAAAATGGAGTTCCATATAAAGAAAAAGAAAGAAAAGAAAAGGAAATCTAGTCCAGCCAAACCCAATAAGTGGATATGAGTAGAGTCATAGATGGGGAGCTCTCCACCCTCCCTCAAACTTTGATCTTTCCTCACGAGAGTAGATGTCCTAAATAAAACTGAATCCTATCTCCCTCTGGATCCTTTCTTACTGAGAAAACAAAGCACCAACCACTTCGGTAGATCACAACAAACCCTGGAATTACTATTATCATGAAGTATATTGATAATACCCACATCCCAAAATCTAATATAGGGATGATCAGTTATTGGTTCCCCCCTAATCGAAGTGCCTATATAAGACATTAGGAGACTTGGTCTAGACCATGAGAGTACACTTCTACTACTAATTCTTGTTGAGACTCCATGAGACTCCTCACAAGACTCTGTCTTCATCTCATGTGACAAAAACCTTGGAACAAAGGCACATGGCATCTCCAATAAATTCACTTGGCCGGAGATCCATTGGGATTCCTCAAAGACACTCCAACCTTCACAGAAGTGTGAGGAAGCCCATGAGTATATCCTCGATCTCAGTTGTGATTTCTTGGACCTGATGATTGTGAATTCTGATTTGACCACCTTGGATCATTGCATAGTGGTAGGGATTCATCCTCACACATACAAAAACTTCCTCCAACCTTCATAATTTTGTGGTCATTGGTGATTCCCTCTCCTCTAATCCTTCCCTTCTTAGTAGGTATCATATGGGTTTATTCTAACTAATCACCTTTGACAACCCTAAAGGGTTTTACGAGTTTGATGGAGCCCATCGAACTCAACCATGACTTCGACCATCGTTTCCAAGCCTTGGAATTTAAAGTAAACCATGTGGTTTGACTTTGTCATGGTTGAATGAGCATCAAACTAAGCTGCAGAAAGGGAGAAAAAGAACCCCCTTTGCATGCAGGAAAACTGACTTATCATTCTCCCTAACTTGATTCTATTTGAATTTTGAGGACAAATTTCCTTTTTAAGGTGGAGTAAATGTAATGACCTCAAAATTTTAGAATTTAAGATCCAATTCAATATAATGAGGAGAAGAGAAATTTTGAATAACGAGGAAGATAAGTTGACTATGGTTAGTGTATTTGAGTCCTAGACTTATATTAAATCTTTAATTCAAGTAATATTGAACATATGTATTAATAAGACACTTCATTTAAGATATGATAATGGTTTAAGCCTTAATTTAGCAATACAAAATATAATTAAGCTTGGGGATCCTTTAGAAGGCCCAAGATATTAGTCATGGGTCCTAGAACCCAATCCAGGCCCATTTAGACTAATTAAGGTTTACATATGGGTCCTTGAGAGAACAATTGTGAATTTGGTATTTCATGCTCGTAACAAATACCATGATAATTTTAGTAGATGACTAATTAATATATAGGATTATGGAAGAAAAACCAGAAGATTCTAAGTTAGCGTGTGACCGATATAATTAACTAAAGAATTAATTACTTATTTCTTAGAAACCAAGTTTCATACGGAGAGTCATCCTCTAGGGTTAGCGGTGATCTGCGAGTCTGTTGTTGCACATGCGGGGTGGCAGCGCCGGCGGCCATGGTGGCCATGACGTAGGACATGGAACCTTCCACACTGTTCATCGGGCTAGCCAAGGTTGGGTCAATGTTGAAGTTGAAGATCAGCCGCCACTGCTGGACGGCGCGGAGAACTCGGACGCAGCTAACACCATAAAAGAAGGCAACCCTGTTGGCGGGCGCAACCCCGATATGATCTCTTTCCGAGATGTTATCACGAGTGGCGCTAAGCAACCAACGATCAAGTCAGTCTCCCCCGACGCCCTCAAAGCCTCTGATATCCATGTTGATCGCAGTGGTGCCCTGTCGGACATCCACATTAATCCTAGTGCACTCCCGCCGTTGTTAGAACCCTGGCGGTTTGCTGTGGTGGTGAAGGTAGCCGGCACCAACGTCGGCTTCACAATGCTAATCAACCGGATCACGTCCCTGTGGAAGCTCAACGAGCAGTTCCGTGTCATTGACCTGGAGATGGGCTACTTCATCATCCAACTCAGCAGCAAGGAGGCATTCGAGTGAGCCATGACCGAAGGTCCTTGGACCATATTTGGCAACTACCTATCTGTTCAATCATGGTTGGAAGACTTCCGGCCTGTGGATCACATCCCCAGAAAACTCGTGGTGTGGTTACGTTTTCCCGAGTTACCAGTCTAACTCTATCAATATCAACTCCTAGCAAGCATTGGCGATATCGTTGGCAAAACAATCAAGATTGACACCACTACATTGTCAGGTCATCATGGAAAATTTGCAAGACTAGCAGCTGAGGTGGATACTCTCAAGCCTCTACTACCAACCATCTATCTCAATGGGGAATACTACCACTTGGAATATGAAAATTTACCTTCAGTCTGCATGAAGTGTGGTAGAGTCGGACATGTTGACACAATATGCACCTTTGTCACGCTTTCTCACCTGCTGACCCATCCTCAATGTCGGGACCCCCTCTTATTAAAGAGGTGCAGTACACGGCTCATATCCATGCAAAGAAGCCAGAGAAACGCCTACCTTCTAACAAGAAGGGCATGTAGACTGGCAACACGACACAGACGACGTCAGCCACCCAGGGGAACGATGATGCTATTGTGGACGAGCCGCCACAACACACATTAGACGCCCAGGAATAATCTGAGGAGGATTGGCAGACTGTCCAATCTAGGACACAAAATAAGAAGGCTAAAGCAATGGCTCAGACATAGGCCAGTGCAGGACGAGCTGCACTGCCCAAGGCCTCTTCAGCGAGTGGTTTCGTCAACAACTCAAACAACACAAGCATCACGCTAGAGCATGATGACACATGTGTGGGTAGAACGAAGGAGATGGGGAATGATGCCCCATTCCAATTTGCAGCCACAAACACTATCCATGTTGAATCCCAACGCCTTTTCCAATGGGGCGACAAGGGAGGAGGCAGTGGAGTCCTTCTCATAAATAGGAGGGTAGTTTACCAGACTGTCAACCCTGCGAGAGAAAGGAAGAAAGGAAAGCTTGCCCAATTAGTCGGCAATCTAGAACAAGGCTCAGATGCTAGGTGTGTCATTGACTTAAATAATGAGTCAGTGCCACCTCCAGATGATGCTATGGTCGGTGATGATCAATCTGTCGACCTCTCTGCGGCAATTGCCTAAATTTCTCACATCTCTTTCTCTCTTGTTTTAATGTTGAACATCCTTTGCTGGAACATTCAAGGTGCATGTTTTAAGAAGAAGATTCGCCTCCTTAAGGATCTCAAAAGAAGACATTGACTCCATATTATGGTCATTGTTGAACCACGTATCAGTGGGTCCAAGGCCGACAACGTCATAAAGCAACTGGGCTTCCCTTCTTCTCACCGAGTTGAGGCCATTGGCTTTTCTGGTGGTATTGGGGTACTGTGGGATGATGTTCGATGCTCCATCAATATCATCCTTAACCATAGACAATTCATCCATTGCTGCATTAATGATACTTGGCATCTGACGTTTGTCTATGGTGCCCCCAATCCTTGTAAGAGGGACCTTCTTTGGAATCATTTACAAAACATCTCTCACACCATCTCTGGTGCATGGGCAGTCCTTGGTGACTTCAACAGCTTGCTCGACGTTTCTGAAAAACAAAATGGACGCTCCTTTGACCGTCTCTCTAGCATGAAGTTCAATTCTTTTCTCATGCACACTGGCTTGGCGAACATCAAGGCAAATGTCCCCTTCTTCACCTTTAAACGACTCCAGTTGTTGGAAAGACTTCACAGAGTCATTGCCAACGATAATTGGCTTTCCATGGCCAACAATACTTCTGTCACTGTTCTTCTGAGACTCTACAACGACCATAGCCCGATCCTCATCCATGACGCTGTGCACCGTCATACCCACCCCAGGTCCTTCCATACCAAAGACAGCTGGTCGCTGACTCCCAGTTTCAAAGACATAGTTCTTAAATCTTGGGACTCGACAAAAATATTCCTGGATGCTCTCCCTGCCTTCCACACTGCAGCATCTGCTTGGGACACCAAACTGCAAGCCTCCAACAACAAAAGCAAGAACAAAGTCATGCGACATATCAATAACATCCAAGTATCTACTAGAACTCTATCCCATGCTACTTCTGACTTTACTATGGAGCGTTTGCAAGATGAGTACAACAACATTCTCCTTCAAGAAGAGGCTGATTGGTGTCAGTGGGCTAACATAAATTGGCTTAGCCTTGGCGATGCAAATATTAAATTCTTCCATACTTACGTTAAAGCCTGTCGCCTCTTCAATAATATTACACGCCTCAAAGATGACGCTAGTAATTGGGTGGAGGACCCATCCCTGCTGCGGTTGCATGTACACGGCTTCTTCCTCGACTTGATGACTGCCCCGTGCCCCAACCATCGCACCAGCACTGCTGTCGCTGGCTTCGTCGACAACTTCAACCATCCATCTGATACCACAATTTGTGCCCTCAGTTCCCTCCCTTCGGCTGATGAGATTAGGCGCACCATGTTCATGATGGCACCCAACAAAGCTCCTGGACCAGACGACATCTGTAACTCCTTTGTTCAAAAGCATTGAGCCACTATTGGACCATCCTTCATTCGTACAATCCAAGACACTTTCTCTATTGGAATCATAGAAGACCGCATTGCTGATTCTTACATGTGTCTGATTCTGAAGATCAGGCAGCCCCAAACCTGTAGTGATCTCCGTCCTATCTCTCTCAACAACACATGCTTCAAGCTAATATCCAAAATCATTGTGGAGCGTATCAAGCCCCTCCTGCATGGCTGGATTTCTAAAACCCAGTCTAGTTTCCTCCCCAGAAGGCGTATTACAGATAACATCATTCTTGTATAGGAGGTTATTCACACCATGCGCATGAAGCACAACGACAAGGCTCTAGCTTGCATCAAGTTAGATCTTGCTAAAACATTTGACAAAATGAATTGGGCTTTTATCCATGACACCCTCAGGAGGACCGGAATCCCGACATTGATAGTCAAACTGATCATGCAAATCATTACTAAGGGGAGTACATCGATTATTTGGGAAGGATGCCCCTTGGAGCCTTTTAAAACATCTTAGGGCATTCGCCAGGGTGATCCCATCAGCCCATATATTTTTGTTCTATGCATGGAGAGACTTAGCCAAGCCATCTCGCTCTCCATCGATCAAGGTGAATGGAAGCCTATTCACCTCTCAAGGCATGGTCCGCTGCTTTCGCATGTTTTCTTTGCTGATGACATTCTCTTGCTGGCTGAGGCTTATGTTGGGCAAGCTAAAGCTATTAACAAAGTTCTGCAAGCCTTTGCACGTGCATCTGGGCAAAGGGTATCCACATCCAAATCTCGTTGCTATTTCTCGCCTAATACTTCACGTCAGGTCCGGGATAGCTTCTGTGGGCGCCTCGGCATTCAGCATACTAGTGACTTGGGCCACTACTTGGGAGTTCCCATCCTTCATCATCGTGTTAACAAGTCTACTCATTCTGCGATTGTTGGCACCATTAAGGATCGCATGACCATCTGGTCAGCACGTCAGTTGTCCCTTGTGGGAAGGATCACCCTTGTAAAATCTACTCTTCAAGCCATTCCCAGCTATACTATGTAGTCGGTGCAGCTCTCCCCTGCCCTGTGTGACGACATAAAAAAGCATATTAAGAACTTTCTTTGGTCTGGTAGCAGGTCACACCACAGCCTCTCCCCGGTCTTGTGGAAAAAGGTGACCATGGAAAAATCTGATGGCGGCTTAGGCATCAAGCATGCACGGTCACAAAATATAGCACTTATTCTTGGTAATGTCTAGCGATTCATGAACAATAGACAAGTCTTATGGGTTCGAGTGATGCGCGACAAGTACATGCACAACGACACCCCTATAAAGAAACCTTATTCTTCTGTATGGGCCTTTATCAAGAAGCACATGCCTTCCATTCAACATGCCTCGATGGTGACTATCAATAATGGTGAGTCTACAAACATTTGGACTGATAGATGGCTTCATGGCCTATCCATTAAAGAGCTTGAACCCTCCTTTGCATCACCGTCGGACCTCACTGACCTTAAAGTCTCAGCCATGGGCATGGATGGCAATGGCTGGAATCGGGACTTCATCCACACCTATCTCCCGAGAAGGTCGTGGTCGCATATTCAACACACATACTCGCCTGACCCGACGTCGGGCCAGGATACAAGCCAATGGCCCGGATCTCCCTCTGGTCTTCTTACTGCCAAGTCTGCCTACCAATGGTTGCACAAGGATTTTACCTTGCCCTTGCCTGGAAAATGGACTACTATATGGAAGCTGCCCATTCCTCCTCGCATTCGTACTTTTTTATGGTTGCTAAACCATAAAGCACTGCTCACCAACGTGGAGAAATCCCGACGGCACATTCCCGTTGATGACACCTGCTCAGTGTGCTCAAACGCCTGCGATACGCTGTTGCATTTGCTTTGTGATTGCAACTCTAGTAAGGAAGTTTGGGTCACATGCCAAGTCGATCCTTACTTCTTTCTTCTTTCTGAGGATGACTAGATCGCTGACATTCTCTCCTCTAAGTGCACTGATATTCATTCTACTCTGCTTTTCGTCACTTGCTGGGCAATCTGGTCACAAAGAAATGAATTTATACACAACAGGAAGGTGCAACCTCTCTACAAATGGGTCTCCTTCATTAAAGATAAGGCTCGTGCCAACACGACAATTCCGACGCTTCTCTCGACGGCCACCATAGTGTGCAACCATGTCTGAAATCCTCCTACTCTTAGGAGCATTGTCATGTTTGTTGATGCTTCTTATAATGTTGATTCATCTCATGCCGGGATCGACATTCATGGTATTGACAGCCATGGAAGATTTCTTCTGGGCCATGGGTCACCCAGCCATGCCAGCTTGGCATTGGACGCAGAGGTGTAAGGTATTATCTGTGCCTTGGAACTTTGCAAAATCACAGGATGGCATACTCCCACCATTCTGTCTGATGCTACCACAGCGGTATCCATTACCACCGAGGAAGAATCTGAAACAACCATGTTTCCCCCCTACATGCGTCGACTCCAGAGGCTCCAGGAGGATGTCGGTCAGCCTATCATTTCTCATATTCCTAGATTGTATAACACTGTAGCTGATTGTATCACCCATTTTTCTGCTCATGCTAGTTCTCCTTTTACTTTTCACACTGATGTGCCCCAGTGGCTCACCAGCAACCTAGATGTTAATTTTGCAAACATTTGGCCTACAGTAGAGAGTGGGATGAATACAATCTGATCTCTACGTTGCCCCCCAAAAAAACCAAGTTTCATACAATTAGTCAATGATCTAGGAATTTATCCTTTACCCAATGGAAGATTACAGTAATATTAGTATTATGCTATATTTTGGGATAAAATGGGGCAGTGAGATGTTCTATATAATTAATAGCAAAAAATGGAGTTCCATCTAAAGAAAAAGAAAGAAAAGAAAAGAAAAGGAAATCTAGTCCATCCAAACCCGATAAGTGGATATGAGTAGAGTCATAAATGGGGAGATCTCCACCCTCCCTCAAACTTTGATCTTTCCTCACGAGAGTAGATGTATTGAATAAAACTGAATCCTATCTCCCTCTGGATCCCTTCTTACTGAGAAAACAAAGCACCAACCACTTCGGTAGATCACAACAAACCCTGGAATTGCTATTATCATGAAGTATAATGATAATACTCAAATACCAAAATCTAAAAAATCTAGGGCTGATCAGTTATTGGTTCCCCCCCTAATCGACATGCCTATATAAGACATTAGGAGACTTGTTCTTGACCATGAGAGCGCACTTCTACTACTAATTCTTGTCGAGACTCCATGAGACTCCTCACAAGACTTTGTCTTCATCTCATGTGACAAAAACCTTGGAACAAAGGCATGGGGCATCTCCAATAAATTCACTTGGCCTGGAGATCTGTTGGGAGTCCTCGAAGACACTCCAACCTTCACAGAAGTGTGAGGAAGCCCATGAGTATATCCTCGATCTCAGTTGTGATTTCTTGGACCTGCTGATTGTGAATCCTGATTTGACCACCTTGGATCACTGCATAGTGGTAGGGATTCATCCTCACATGTACAAAAACTTCCTCCAACCTTCATAATTTTGTGGTCGTTGGTGATTCCCTCTCCTCTAATCCTTCCCTTCTTAGTAGGTATCGTATGGGTTTATTCTAACTAATCGCCTTTGACAACCCTAAAGGGTTTGACGAGTTTGATGGAGCCCATCAAACTCAACCATGACTTCGGCCATCATTTCCAAGCCTTGGAATTTAAAGTAAACCATGTGGTTTGACCTTGTCATGGTTGAATGAGCATCAAACTAAGCTGCAGAAAGGGAGAAAAAGAACCCCCTTTGGGGATTTACCTCTCTGCCTTAAGATGAATCAAATTCAAGTCACATGAATGGGAATTTAAGTCTTTTTGCTCTTGATCAAAGACCGACCAAGCTAGAAGCTCTGAGATGATGTGGCACGGGTCCATTGGCTAGACCTTGCCCCACACAAATTTTAGATAATGTTATCATTGCTGACGTGGTATAATATAACTGGTCAAAATATAATTAACTTGCATTAAATTCTAGAAAATATTTGTAGCTCTTATGATATTCATATTATATATATAATTGATTAAAAAATGCATAGAATCTAAACAAAATAGATTCCACACCATATTTGTATGGGGTTTACGCTGTCTAGTCACCCTTGACAACCCCAAAGGGTTTGACGAGTTTGTTGGAGCCCGACAAACTCAACCATGACTTTATCTACTATTTTTAGGCCTTGGAATCGTAAGTAAACCTTCTGGTTGACCTCGTCATGGCTGAATGAACAACATATTAAGCCGTAGAAAGGGAGAAAAAAAACCCCGTTGGGGATTTACCTCTATGCCATCATATTGCATGAAATTCACGTCACAATGCATGGGAGTTAGAGTCTATTTGCTCTTGATCGAAGGCCTTACTTATTTTCTTTTCCAGACTCTAAACCAAAAAAAATTGAATACTTTCATGAAAATGGAGATTAATTTCATAAGTTGTGCTAGTTCTTTTAGATGATTTGGGAATGCCTAACACCTACTTGGTTGTAACAAGAATGATTTACAAGCTCTCATGACCACATTTTTCTCATCTTATCTTCCCTCAAATAAAGTCATTTTATTATTTTTATGTATATTCAATTTGATTTGAAGGCTCATCTAAAATTTTCCTTAATTTCTTATAAAAATAAGATGATAGCTTAGGATTCTTCATCTTTCTATTATTTTAATTTAATATCAATCACACAAGATTAGCTCTTTTGAAGATATTTCATGATTGAAAAAATAGGTAGCAAAACCATTTTAGAGATATGTTACTTACATTTCTTTAAAGATATTTTTTGACATTATGTAGTCACCAAACTGATCTTGGCATCATTTACCAAATCAAATTAGGAAGTTTAATAAGCTAATGAGACACTAATGATGTGGCAAACTTTGAACTTTCCACATTTATCCAATGCTTGTGGATTACCATTTATGGCACAACACATCTAATCAATCACAATTGTTCTACTACTATTAAAGAAAAAAGAGCTATAAAAAGAATAATGGTGGGTTATCAATTTTCACAATTACCATTTGACTCCCTAATCAGTTATCTAGATTATAAATAAAACCAAATACAAAATTCCTTTTTTATATCAAAAATTCAAATTATTGGGGCCCCCTTGTCTTTAAAGAGATCCACCTCTACATGTATATACCTGCAACAATTTGCCATCGTGTCAATTGTCAACCTACAAAAGGGCCATCAACTTGTCATCCCCTTTAGTCTGGCATGGGCACTATGAGACTACGACGATATACACATCATTGTATGTTCCCATTGATCACATGGCACCTCTAATCTTGATTTTTCATTAAAACAAGTTCCTTAAACATGTCCCTCTATGTAAGTACACATGAAATTTATTGCAACTCATAATGAAGGGAATTGATCAATCTAGTATTATAGGCCACACTTATCTATCTATATCGGAAAAAATAAAAGGAGAACTAGGCAAGGGGGATATTCTTATGTGATACATTGCATCTATCTACCTAGTAACATACCTATCAAATCTCCTTTCTTGGCACTCGACTTGCCTTGAGTTCTGTAATCCAACCTATTTACGTTACACACAAGACTACTTGATGATGATATGACACTACTGTATGAATTTGTATTTTCCCTTTAAGATGTGTGCTCCTACCCTACATCTTCCTAAATGGTACAATACTTAGTAAAATGCCCAAAAATCTACAATATCCCCACTTATCTATCACTTGTCACACAACTCCCCTCCAATTCTTGAGTTTCAACCAATACTATATCCATCATAATAAAGGAGTTGCAACTGAATAACATGCTCTTGCATATTAGATTATAGTAATGGCTGGTAGAATATGTAAGCAAGCTCATTAGTAGTGGACAATCATGTACCTGATCCACCTAAATACATGAGTGATATGTACACGAAGTAAATCATGTATGACTTGAAAATGGTTTAATTACATATATTTTTGTTCAAGATACTTCTTGCCAAGAATGAAACGCTCATACAAAAATACAAATTAATTGATCAATTAGTGATAAAGCAAACTTTTAAATATGAATGATAAGGCGAAGTCATCCAATATAGTCTCTCTATTATGATCTTGCATTTCGAAACTCTTCTTTTAAAAGACGATAGATTTTACCTTAGAGATTTGACACATTTGTCATAAGTGGCATGGATAACCCGCAAAGTCAAGTTCCTTTTTACAATCTTAATTATTGATTTCATATATGTTTGGGATTGGAGGTAAATTTTGTGGAGTTCCATGCATAGATAAAAACTGGGGTTTCCCCAATTACCTTTTATTTTCTGGAAATTCTAGATTAGCACTCAAGTTTTATAAATCCCAAAAATTCCCCTCCACAAATCTCCTTTATCACACTGCTATTAACACAACCATATCAATCTAACTAGATGACTAATGTCATTTTTTTCTATATTTCTGTGACAACCGCTATCAAACTGACTGCCAAATCACACATTAATTACGTGGAATAACCATTAGCAGCGGATTACTAAAAATCCCTAAAAAATTAAAACCATTTTGCAAAGAGATCCACTACTAGGAAACTCTTTATAGAAAGAACCAAAGTAATATATACATCATGGTTCACATTGTACATACCTTGTACCATCTCATCTCGAGGATAACATATACCAGTTACTTTGCCAAAACACATACTGAAGCAACATAAAACCTCGAGGCATACAAGCCAAAATCTCAGATCATTTATAAAATCATTATGTACTAACTCCCAAGGACCTGAGAGTACAAAGACGACGCATATGACTTCTATCTACAAGACACAACAGATAGCACACTCAACCTGAGCTATCACTGCTGTCTCGGTTGTTGATGTCCTCCCTCTATATTACAGTCTCTACCTCCTCGTCCGCATCCACCTAAAAATTGTGGGGCCAACAGGGTGAGACAAAAGTCCCTGCAAGAGATATAACCCTCCACCAATAATATTATTATCATAGGTAGACTGTATAAAACATGGCAGAGGATCTATTATAACAATAAGCAAGATTAATCACTATTTATAAGAAGGACAGAGCAATATCATCTTTTAGAACATTACAACTATCTAAGATAGAGAAATAAATCATCTATTCACTTTATAAGGAATACGAAGAACACATATAACATCTATCCATTTAAGATGTATACAAGTAATGTAACA
Source organism: Alisma plantago-aquatica (assembly GCA_963693085.1). Classification (NCBI taxonomy): domain Eukaryota; kingdom Viridiplantae; phylum Streptophyta; class Magnoliopsida; order Alismatales; family Alismataceae; genus Alisma; species Alisma plantago-aquatica. Next base: position 1,052,473,822 of record OY856413.1, on the reverse strand, counting down.
TCAACCAATGTTTCAATATTCAATCCTGAATCAAATATGCTACATGACTGATTACATATTTACAATCACACTTGTGCCCTAAGGAGATGAGGTACACCGCTCATGCTCCAACCGACTACTGCTTAGTCGAAATTGGTACCATACAAGGTCAAAGGAAGAGCTGACTTCCAAGACCTCACCTATCTCGGTCACTACGAGACCACTGGTAATGAAATCATGTGTCAAATTGCAATTAGCTTGCCATGGTATAGTGGCATCTTTGCTATAGAGTTACAGCCGCATCATGCACTCTCTTCAAGGATACCACACATCATCCCTAGTATATTTTCTTCAGGGAGTACACCCCCACAACATTCCCTGGTATTGAGTCATGGAAGATGGCCATACTCTTAACAGGGAAAGCACACACCACATTCCCTATTTGGGTGTAAGGATATGTTCGCCCATCACCCCCACATGATAAAAAATATGCACGACGAGTTAAACTCGTTTCATCAATTCAGCAAATTCTGACACTGATTGGATCTATGGCCAGGGTAACTACATGATAAGGTTCCACTTGATTAATTAGGTGCATTACAATATCTTTTAGCATCAACTAAGTTACAAGTATGAATTATACAGATGTTACAAAGAAAGGTGTAATACATTTATCATATTCTTTCATAATCTTTCGAACTAGTTTGAATGTATACAACTCGAGATCTCAATCCCTTCATCATATCACTGGGAATTCTCATCCCTTAATCATGATCATCATCATGATTACATGATCTGGGTATTCAAACCCTTAGTTCGTCACTGAACATTGTTACCTCTTATCAGGTAACCATTACCCCTAGGTTCTCCAACCCATGTATTCATTATACTTGGTGCACAAGTATTTCACATGGCTCACAAGGCCCATTTAAATATCTTGTCACCTCTCACTAGGCAGCAACTATCTTTTAGGTCATCATACTTATTGTACAAGTATTTAACTTGGCTCACAAGGCCCATTTAAATCTGTATCATATGAAACATCATAGCTCATACCTGGATATGATCATCATCTCTTGATACTTGCAAGGTTAGCACTTTATGATAAAAACAATAGCAAGTACATATCATCACACTACTACAGAAATAGCATTCAGTGACACTTTTCTGGGCGTCGGTTATTAAGGAAAACCGACGCCTTCTATGTTAGGCGTCGGTTGTTTAAGAAAACCGACGTCTATATTCGAAGACCAGCCAGACACGAGTACTGCTTTGTCTTCAGCGCCGGTTGTTTATAACAAACCGACGCTTAAAGTCGCCCGCGAAATCCATTTTTTGATCAAAAAAATAGTGTCCTTTTCAGCGTCGGTTATTTAGGTCGAAACCGACGCCTATGTCTGATGAAAAATTTGCGCGAAAAGTGTCACCTTCAGCGTCAGTTATTAAAGGATAACCGACGCTGAAGGTGGTTCCCGCCAAACAATTTCATGAAAATATCGTCCACTTGGACGTCGGTTATTTCAAACAACCGACGCTAAAGATGTTTAGGCGTCGGTTGTTGTAAAAAACCGACGCTATGTGGGACTTTATAACCCGCGATGCCCGACTCTTCCCCTTTCTTCTGTTTCATTGCGAGCCCTTTTTTCTGCTTCTCCGTCGATTTCCCACGCTGTCGCCGTCGATTTCTCTGCTCCTTGTTCTCCACGACAGCGCCGTCGTGCCGCCACTGCTACTCCGGCGCCCCCTTCTCCGCCGCCACTGGAGCTCGCCTGACGCCTGGAGCTCGCCGCCGACGCCTGGAGCTCGCCTGGAGCTCGCCTGGAGCTCGTCACTGCTACTCCTGACGACGCCTGATGCCTGGAGCTCGCCGCCGACGCCTGCCTGACGCCTGGAGCTCGCCACCGCGGCCTGCTGCTCCAGCCACCTGTTGCCCGCCCTGCTGCTCCATCCGCTGCGCCGCCGCCACGCCGTCAAGTTCAACCTGCAGCTTCCACCTGGCTCCCACTGCCTCCTTATCGGCGCCAACAGAACTGGTGTGCGCCAGTGTCTTTTCCTTTCCTCTACCTATTTCTCATTTACTGCGCGGATTATTTTGTGAGGTGAAGCATTTTATACAATGTAAGCTTCCGATCCTTCATGGAGCTGGTCACTTACTGATGAGGTTTACTTTGCTATAGATAATAATTTCTGGAGTCAGTCCACAGACAAATTGATAACTGTTCTTAGACAATTATAAAAAAAGAACTATGTCATCTTTATCTCTGACTATGTGCTCATTTGTGCTAGAAATTTTGATGTGCTGTAAATTGTATCTTTACAATAACTGATCTGCTTGCCGATTTTAATGATTAGAGATACTGATTAATAGTAAGTATTGATGAATACTTACTTAATTACTAATGTGTTGATTAGATATGTATAGAAGTTCCTTATAAATATATTTTTTATATACACATACATGTAATTTTGTATAAAATACATGATGTAGTGTGATCTTAAATCCTAGAGTGTACCCCTTTTGTTCTATGATGGTACCTATGACCCTAAATCCTAGAGTGTTTGTTGGCCTAGAAACCCGTCCAAGATTGACTCATTAGGAGTACATCTTGGATAGTCCCCGGTTTGGGACTGTTCTTGAACACCTAATCTCACTTAGGATGTAAGTGTATAATGTGTATTGAGTTTTTGAGAAAATTTTGGCAGCATTTCTCCATTTGTTCTCTAAGTACATATGTACTTAGAGAACAGCGGGGAAATGCTGCCGAAATTTTCTTGAAAACCCAATACACATTATACACTTACTAGTGAGATTAGGTGTTCAAGGATGGGATAGGTGGTACACATTTATTATATATAAGAATGACATCACATGTGTTTGTTGGCCTAGAATGTGAACAATCATTGTTTTTTATATTACTTGTACATTGGTATAAATTAGAATGAACAATCACCAAATTATATACTGTTTGTATGGAGTCCGGCTTCATTGTAGATATCTATTATTGTGTTTGTTGGCCTAGAAACCCGTCCAAGATTGACTCATTAGGAGTAAATCTTGGATAGTCCCCGGTTTGGGACTGTTCGTGAACACCTAATCTCACTTAGGATGTAAGTGTATAATGTGTATTGAGTTTTCGAGAAAATTTTGGTAGCATTTCCCCGTTTGTTCTCTAAGTACATATGTACTTAGAGAACAGCGGGGAAATGCTGTCGAAATTTTCTTGAAAACCCAATACACATTATACACTTACTAGTGAGATTAGGTGTTCAAGGATGGGATAGGTGGTACACATTTATTATATATAAGAATGACATCACATGTGTTTGTTGGCATTTCCCCGTTTCTTCTCTAAGTATATATGTACTTAGAGAACAGCGGGGAAATGTTGCCTAATCTTTTCCTAATATATACTTGTTTCCTAATATATACTTGTTTTCTCTGATCATAGAATGGATAGATCATGGATGTCCATTCGTAATCGTTGCACCCCAGAGTTTATATCTGGTCTTGATCAGTTTATTAGATTTGCCGAGGAACATAGGAAAAAACCTACAGATAGGTTCTACTGTCCATGTAGGCATTGCGGTAACAACTTGAAAGTCAACACTGGTGAGGAAATCAAAAGTCATGTCATGTGCAACGGGATTGTACAAGGCTATACAGAATGGCACTGGCATGGAGAGATTTCAAAATTGAAACCAGTAGATGTCGATAGCAGTGCTTGGGTGGAAGAAGAAATTGCCTCTGATGACGTAAATGTGAACGAACCAGTTCCAGCAGACATCGTTGATGCGATGCTGGATAGTTGTAGGGTAGAGCACACCGATCCACCTCCTATCTTTACAAACATTGTGCATGATGCTGAGATACCGTTATACACAGGTTAAGCTAAGTTTACGAAGCTTAGCGCTGTCTTGAGATTGTATAAGTTGAAAGCTAACAATAGATGGAGCGACAAAAGCTTCACTTCATTGTTGACTTTGTTGAAAGAAATGCTTCCTGAAGGAAATGAGCTTCCAATCTCAACATACCAGGTAAAGAAAATGTTGTGCCCAATGGGAATGGAGGCCAAGAAGATACACGCATGCCCGAATGATTGTGTATTATTTCAAAAGGACTATGTAGATTTGAAAGATTGTCCAAAATGTGGTGCGTCACGGTATAAATTGACGACTTCGGGGGAGTCCAAAACTGGTTCTCCTGCCAAGGTGTTGTGGTATCTACCTATAATATCACGGTTTCAACGCTTGTTTGCAAATCCGAAAGATGCGAAGAATTTGAGGTGGCATGCAGATGTTAAGAAAAATAATGATGGGATCCTACGACATGCGTCTGATTCCCCACAGTGGAAGAAGATTGATCTATTGTACCCTAAATTTGGTGAAGAAGATAGGAATCTAAGACTTGGGCTTTGTACATATGGGATGAATCCGTACGGGACATTGAGCAGCCAACATAGCACTTGGCCAGTCATGCTTGTTATATACAATCTTCCTCCCTGGATGTGTATGAAAAATAAGTACGTTATGTTGTCATTGTTGATATCGGGTCCTAAACAACCCGGAAATGATATCGATGTTTATCTTGAGCCTTTGATTGATGACTTAAAGAAACTTTGGGCTGAAGGTGTGATGACCTATGATGCTTCAGCAAGAGAGACATTTCGTTTGCACGCTATGTTGTTTTGCACTATTAATGACTTTCCAGCATATGGGAATTTGTCTGGATATAGTGTCAAAGGAGCTAAAGCGTGTCCTATATGTGAAGAAAACACTGATTCAATAAGACTAAAACATGGCGGCAAGACTGTATATCTTGGTCATCGAAGGTTTCTTTCAAAATTCCATCCGTATCGTAGGAAGCGCAAAGCATTCAATGGATGGAATGATGAACGAAGTGCACCTAAACCTATACCAGGGGATGTTGTTTATGAAAGAGTAAAAGACATTGTCAATGAATTTGGTAAGAAATCACAATGTAGTATGGCCACACGGAGTGACAATTCTTCATTCAAGAAGAAGTCAATATTTTGGGATCTTCCTTATTGGAGTTCTTTGACAGTCAGGCATTGTATCGATGTAATGCACGTTGAGAAAAATGTATGTGATAGCATCATTGGTACTCTATTAAATATACCAGGTAAGACTAAAGATGGGATAAAATCCAGACTGGACCTACATGAAATGGGAATAAGGTCAGAATTAACAGAATTACGTGAAATGGGTAATAAAAGAACATACTTACCTCTCGCTTGTTACACGCTGTCTAGAAAGGAGAAGAAAACTTTTTGTGAATGCTTGGTAAATGTTAAGGTGCCACATGGTTACTCATCCAACATCCGTAGATTGGTATCAATGAAAGATCTGAAGTTGATAGGTCTTAAATCTCATGATTGTCACACTCTAATGCAACAAATATTGCCCGTGGCAATTCGATCTATATTGCCGAAGCATGTAAGGTTTGCAATTACCAGACTTTGTTTCTTTTTCAACAGTCTATGCAGAAAAGTTATTGACCCTGATACTCTCGATAATTTGCAAAGAGAAGTGGTTGTTACCCTATGTCAGCTTGAGATGTATTTCCCTCCTTCGTTCTTTGATATCATGGTACATCTTGTTGTCCACTTGACTAGGGAAGTGAAAATGTTGGGACCAGTTTTCTTGCATTGGATGTATCCCTTTGAACGATACATGAGCGTTTTTAAAGGTGATGTTCGAAACCGTTATCGGCCTGAAGGGAGTATTATTGAAGGTTATGTGGCGAGAGAGGTTATGGATTTTTGCAATGACTTTCTCAGTGGTAATGACACTCCTGATAATGACAAGAATATTGAGGAGGGCAAAGGAATTTTGGGATCACGGGTGAAAGTAATCAGCCGTGAGCAGTTGGAACAAGCTCACTTGTATATTTTACACAATATGGATGAAGTGAGTGTTTATATCGAGGAACATACCAATTTCATAAAGAGACAACATCCTCGAGCAAGTTCAATGTGGCTTGCTAGAGAGCATAATAAGACTTTTACTAAGTGGTTTGAAGATAAAGTCTTACATCAACTATCTCAAACACCAAATGATATTACAGAAACTATCAAATGCCTCGCCTTTAAACCAAAACCGAATGTTATGTCTTATGAAGGGTTTGACATTAATGGATTCACATATTACACAAAGCGCCAAGATGATAAGAGTGTCGTCCAAAATAGTGGGGTCACTCTTCAAGCGTCGACTATGTACTTTGCAAGTGCAAAGGATAAGAGTCCACGTGAAGCTAAAATGTCATATTACGGTGTCATTGAGGACATTTGGGAGTTTGACTACATAGATTTCAAAATTCCGCTCTTTAAATGTAATTGGGTTGATAACACCAAAGGAGTTATAGTGGATGAATTGGGTTTCACTTTGGTGAACTTTGAAAAGATTGGCGAGAAGGGTGAACCATTCATATTGGCATCACAGGCGAAACAAATATTCTATATCGATGATCCTGCAAATGATAAATGGTCGGTTGTTCTTCATGGTAAAAGACAGTTCATTGAAGATCCTATAGATGAAGAAGAGTACTATGATAAGTATGATGACTCCAGTCCATTCTCAGTTGGGTTGCCAACTCCACAAAATATTGAAGCTAATGATGACTTATATGTGCGCGGAGATCACAATGAAGGATTGTTAATTGATAAAAGATCACAATTTTAGAGACATGTATGTTTATACAAATGCTAAATGTTTGCCTTTTTCTAGTTAATACAAATGCTAAATGTTTGCCTTTTTCTAGTTAATACAAATGCTAAATGTTTGCCTTTTTCTAGTTAATAGAAATGCTAAATGTTTGCCTTTTTAATGACATTTTCAGATGGCTGACCATGATGAGCATGATGTCCATGATGAGCATGAAGTCCATGATGAGCATGCTGTCCATGACGAGCATGGCGAGGATACTAATGTAAGTTCTAAAAACATATCCTGTATTTCTATAAAATTCATTATCTTCTAGTTATGTCATATATCCTATATTTCTATATTGGGCTAAGTTAGTGTGTTTTATTTTTGTCAAATTTTAGGTTGATGCACCTGTACCCACTGAAGCACTGGAGCAACTTGATGCGCAACACCAGACACTTAACAAGAAAAGGGGCATCACTCTGTTGAAGAAGTTATTAGCGCTAAGTGGTAGTGGATCTAAATTGGTGGTGGAGTTTGATAATGGAGGAAATCCAATTGGAGTGAACCGCAATAATTTTGTGAACTATCTTGGGTGTACCACTCGGAGCCATTGTGGTGTTAAGTATGACAATTGGCATAAAGTTCCTCAAGGGAAAAAAGACTTGATATGGAAGGATTTATGCGTGAGTTATTATTATTTGCAATTCTATTTTGTAGATTACAAATTCTATTATTTGCAATTCTATTTTGGATACTAGTTAATAACATTTCTATTTTACAGAATCTGTTTGCATTGGATGAGAAGTTGCATCGTAAAAATGTGATGCAACGCGCTGGAAAGATGCTTAGGAATTATAGGACAAATCTGAACAGAGAATACATAAAAGAGGGTGATAAGAAGAAGAAGTCAGCCCTTGAACAATGGAACTTCTTGGACAAAGAAGATTGGGACAATTTTGTTGCTTCAAGAAAATCTGAAGAATTCAAGGTATTAGGCGTCACTCCTAATTTAATTAATATACATTGTATTCACCTATTCAAGATTAGCATTTAGTGCTACTAACCAAATCATTAATGTGCATACTAACTAGGCCCTCAGTGACGCACAAAAAGCAAGGCGTGCACTGAATGTGCATGACCACACTATGGGTCCAAAAGGCTATGCAAGCGTTCGCCAAAGACTACAGGCGGAGTCTGCGGCTACTCAGGAGTCTGCTCCTACTCAGGAGTCTGCCACACCCATGCCTCGCCATGATATCTGGATAGCTGGCAGGCAAAACAAGAAGGGTGAAATAAAGAAGCCTGTAACTGCTGAGGCGGCTGCAAAAATGGTAAAATACAACTCTTAGAGAAATCGTTTGAATATTGATTATTTGTGGTGTTAACTTACCAATTTCTGTTTATGGTGATTAGCGGGAGCTGCACGAGCAGAGGAAACAAGGCACGTTCATCCCTTAGGGCACAAGGGATGAATTGACAGTTGCTCTGGGTAACCCAGAGCATCCTGGACGTGTTAGAGGTGTCGGCGCTGGTGTTGGCATCAAAGCATTCTTTGGGCCATCCCAGCGCAAACCCAGAGCGGGATTTTCTCAAGAAGAGGTAACCTATTCTTTTTTTAGAATGTTACTGCAAAAGGAAATTCATTAATAAGAAGCTAATGTTTCTTTTATCCATGTATAGGAGAATAAGAGAGTTGAGGATTTAGTTGCTAAGAAGATCAACGATGTAGTTGCTGAGAAGGTCAAGGAAGAATTGCTGCGGTGGCAGGCATCTCAGGCTTCCAATACGCCTATGGCGACCCACTCTTCTCCTGATGCACAGACTGCGAGTAATCCTGGAGACCCATCGCCTAGCACGTCTGCTGTAAGTATTGTTTATGACATTGTAGTTAGTCTTTTCAAGTTGTTATGTTTTCAAGATGATATGTATATATGTATAATATTCTTTACGTAAATTTGTAGGCATTGAAGCCATGCCGCTTAAGAATGCAAGACTACGTTGTTGCAGAGGCGCAGGCTTACCCGTCCCTTCCTGGGGCAATGTTTCACGGGACTCCAATGCCACAGGGCTACGTTCGTGTGAGCCCGATACGTGTGTTACCTGATTGGAGAGAAGCTACATTGCCATATCCCCACCCGGATATTGATAGACTTGCTGATGCAGAAGGCGGGGTGATATTGTGGCCCAAAGCAGATGTCGTCTACACGACTGAAATTGTAAGATAAATTTACATTGATTTAGACTGTTAATGTGTATATATGATGTCAACTGATCTGAAATTATATGTACAGGTTAAAAAGAAGACACCAGGAGCACCTAGGCCTCCACTTCCACTTCCCGCATTACCCGATTGGGTTCCAACTGACCTAACATACCCGTTAGGTCCTGCTTGTAGGGGAATGGCATGTTGGCTACGGGCACATAATGTACATTGCCCTATAATTATTTCTTTAGATGCAGATTATGCAGGTCAATCATACGATAGCTCTTTATTTATACAAGATATTATTGTGCTGTTTATGTATGATTGGCTGAATACATCAATGATAGAGACATGGATAAGGTGAGATCTTGTTTATACATCCATATACCTTGTGTAAGATTCGGTGATCTGGTTTCTTATATATTAATGCATACGCCTATATGTTTTGCAGCTACCTAGTCGACGATCATTGCAAACAATTTGCATTTGATCATGTGGGATTTTTGATTCCATCATTGATTAGTTTGGTAGCTAAAGACCCTGATAATGTTCAACAATACTGTATAGATGCTTTTACAATTTTTGGTCAGCAAAAGAAGACGATAATAATAGCTCCATTCAATGTCAAGTAAGTTTACTTTATTTATAATTTGGACTTAAGAAAATTCCATTTTTATTTTGCATTTTGAGTTATTAATTGTTAACTTCTTACTTCTAGCGGTAGACATTGGGAGTTACTAGTTATTGTCCCCGGGACATTCACTGTTTATTATCTAGATCCTGCGGGGAGTACATTGAATACTAAAATTGGACACGTAATGAGAATGCCATTATTCTGGTGAGAAATATTTCATTTTTATATCCGTTAACATCTTTTATTACATTACTATTTACTTATGCAATTTATTGTGTTATATTAACATGTAGGGGTTTAGATGCATTCAAAAAGGCTGGAGGAACGGTCCCAAGGAAAAAGAACCAGCCAATAAATTGGCAGAACGTACAAGTAAGTTCCCGACTCGAATATATATATTATTGATGTGAATTGTGCTTAGTTGTATTATTTTGTATGTTTCAATTTATAGTGTGCTACACAAGACAATGGCTGGGCATGCGCATACTATGTGATGCGATTTATGCAGATGATTATCAAATATGCCGCATTGGACATCGATACCATACATGAGGTATTATATATAGTCTCATTAGTTAGTATGCAATATATCAATCTTATATTATTTTTATATTATTACTTATATATATACATCATTCTCTTTGCAGGTGTTTAAAACTGACAACACTACAGGTAAACGTTTAAAAAATATACATGCTCCATATACGATGGAAGCATTAAATGAAGTAAGAGAAGAATGGGCAAAAGCCATACAAGCAGTGGCAACTGTAAGATATAATTGGGATGTTGATAGCGATAATGAATGATACTATGTAAATGAATATTTCTGAATGTTAATACATGTATTTGAATGTTTCTATATGTGTGAATGTGAGAATTGAATTGATGTCTGAATGTATGTACTTGTGTAGAATTTTGCTTGTGACTTTTGCAGGTTTGCGGCCTGTTTGTAGGCTGATATCAATGGATGTCGTAAACCTGCAGTTCAGAAAACTGAACTGCAGGTTCTCATCCTGCTGACCAGCCACAGCAGGCCTGCAAACTGATATGAAAAAAAAAATATAAATAGGCGTCGGTTATTTATCGAAAACCGTCAGCAAAGACATACAGCGTCGGTTATTTGATAAAACCGCCGCCTAATAGTACAAACAACCCAACCGTGCAGGATAGCACGGCCGTGGTGTAAATGGCGTCGGTTATTCATATAAAACCGATGCCTATAGTACTAACACGGCCGTGCAGGGAAGCACGGCCGTGCAGGGAAGCACGGCCGTGCAGGGAAGCACGGCCGTGTCGTCTTGAAGTACAGGCGTCAGTGGTTTAGTATATAACCGACGCCAAAAGTGTTCGCGCCACAGAAAATGTGTCGGTTATCTACTAAAACACCGACGTTATATTCCATATAGGCGTCGGTTGTGTAGTAAATAACCGACGCACAAAGTGCCCTAGATGACGCCATTTTCTGTGGCGCGAATACTTTTGGCGGCGGTTATTTACTAAACAACCGACGCCAATAGGACAAATAGGCGTCGGTTAAAAAACCGACGCCGAAGTGTTCAACCTTTAGCGGCGCCCACATAGGCGTCGGTCGGAAACCGACGCCAAATGGGGTTAAACGACCGACGCCAAAGGCCGTTTCTGTAGTAGTGTCACCATGCAATACAAGAGAAATACAACCTTCCCATTATTAGGGTTAGGGTTTCCATTTATAGGCGATTAGGGTTTCAAGTTCATATTATTAATCCACACCTTAATTCATTACTCCACACATCTAGGAGCATAAATTGATATCATAAGTATTCAATCATACTTATATATTCTCATCATTTATCATTAACTGATTATCAACACAAAGTATGAGTTTTTCTCTCATCCCTACTAGGATATTGATTACATCATACTATATTAAATTGGCTTAACCCTTTCTCAAGGTACATAAGCCTACACTTGTCAAAGTGTATTAAGCTCATTACTTCTTATTGTGTCAATTGCCATAACACACTTTATGTGTTACTCATCCAAGTGTATCAGATTTGAGGTGCATCAAGGTATATCGACCTCGAAGTGCTAGATGTGATATTGACCAAGCATTATTCCTTGGTGTAGCACTTCCCTCATCATTTTCAACTTACTTGAGTTTATCAACTTATCTTGTATTAAGGTATCGACCATCCTAATACTTTATGTACTAACTCACCACATTTGTCCTGTAGTGTATTGGCCATAAGTCACCACACTTGTCTAGTAGTGTATCGACCATAGGTCACCACACTTGTCTTGTAGTGTATTGGCCATATGTCACCACACTTGTCTTGTAGTGTATCGGCCTAACATCAATTCTTGTGTTACCCAACTATCACCAAGTGATATGGACTCAACTCGGATTAGGGCATTGTTGATATAGGGTTGACCATCATCAATCACTTTAGGTGTTTCACCTATCAAGGTATTAGCCACATCATTACTTGGTGTTTTAGCCATCGCTTCTAAGAGTGTGTTGCCCTCACCTTTATAAGGTGTGTCGGGTTGAGTCATGTATGTCAAGTTGAACACATGTATTGTGTTAGGGTATATCGGGCTAGGCATCATCATATCCCTCATACCCTCACCCATCAAGGTATCGGCCTTACCTATATTATGGTGTATCACCTTTACCATACTTGGGTGTAACAAATTCATCTCACTTGGGTGTTTCATCCTTACCTCACTTGAGGATATTAGCCACACCATACTTTAGTGTATTGGCCATTACATCTTCTAGGGTATCAACCACCTTACCACTTTTGTCCTCTAATGTATTGGGTTACAATCACCATATCGTTCTAGAGGTGTGTGCTTACCTCCATATCATTCAAGAGGTGTGTGCTTATCTCCATATCGTTCATGAGGTGTGTGCTTGCCTCCATATCGTTCATGAGGTGTGTGCTTACCTCCATATCATTCATGAGGTGTGTTATTACCTCCATATCGTTCATGAAGTGTGTGCTTACCTCCATATCATTCATGAGGTGTGTGTCAAGTTGACCACATACATATCGGGTTATACAAGTGTAGGGTTTTGCATATCGGGTTAGGGATGCTCCAACCCGATATTGGTTTGTGCCATGATGATGTCATCATTATCAAGCTCTAGAATTTCGTCCCTTACTGTTCTAGTTCATGAACATTAGTCCTATCACCTATGACACTATTAGAACTCATAGATCCATCAATCATTCAAGGAAAATTGAAATTGAAAGCAGATCAACAAGTATAGTAAGATTGAAGGTGAATAATAACATAATTGGGTTCAAGTTATATAACCTCCCTCGAGAACAACTTCAAAGCTCCAAGCTCCAAAGCTTCACATTCCCAAGGTTGAAAATGACTTATCAGGAGTCCAAGACTCGTTCAAAACTCCTCCATATGCAAAGAATCACCATAGTTATGAACTTGGTGAAGAAGAAAAGAAAGGAATAACTATAACTCGAGAATCATGCTTCAACAAAGGTTGAAGATTACCATGGCTTCACCTTAAGCTTGAAGCTCAAGCTCCTCCTTGCTCCTCAACTTCTATGGGCGATATCCAAGAGAAAGAGAGTTGTAGGATTCAAATAGTTTCACTAGTACGTGAAAGAAGAGGTATATATAGTTGAGGCTCATGAGAGAGAGTATATAAGAGGTGTCATCACCTTATACTACTAGGTGACACATGTACATGCATGGGTTGACACATGTCCATGCATGCACCCATAATTATCTAAACATGCAAAACTCTTTGTTGGATAATTCAAGAGCAGATATCGACCATTGGGTTCCTTGTTGAACAAGATATCACAACCCAATATCACTTTATTCACAAACCGATACAACTTTTCCAAGGAACATGTAACTCGTCATGGATCACCTCCTTGAGGTGCTAATCTGATATGAATACTTCCAAGAAGTTAACAAAATGATATGGGATCTCCACTATGGCTTCTTGGCCAATAGCACTCCCATATAGGCTCTACAACTCTTTACAACCCATTATAGGGTTTCAACTACACCACTTCTTGGTCTTTTCATCACCAAGAATACTACCACTAAAAAAAACGATTCAAACATGGTGCCTCCTTCTTTCTCTCTCCTCTAGATGATACTAAGAGAGAGTAGGGACACTCTAGAGGTGGTAATTAGTAGATCAACCCTATATTTTGGGTAAATTGCAATTTGCACCAAAGCTGGTACACAAGGCACAAGCATTATTCAAATAAGCTCAAACTTGGAACTTAGGCTTTCCACAAGCCACCACTTAACATCATTCTCTCTCTTATGATGCTAAAGCACTTAAGACATGTTCAACATGTGACATATTGTAATATAACCCCTCATCTTGGGTAAATTGTACTTTGGTCCAAAATAAGGAAACATTGCTCAAACATCATTCAAACAGGACCAAACTTGAAACATAAGTGTGTCACATGATAACAAAATGCCTTAGATGATTATATTAAAGTTCTAAGTAACTTACTTTAGCCAAAACAAACAGGGTTAACCCTAAACCCAGGTCAGAGTCCTTACAATTTCATTGATTTTGTTTACTCTTACTTAACGACTAGTTAATTTACTGTTTGATTAACCTTATATATGTGCTCTCTTACAAAATGATAATGGATAGAAAATGAGATATGATTAGGTCAGGGTTAGACAAGTATTTGGCTTTTTACAAAGCAGTCGTACTCGGGCCGACCTAGATCTGATTTTTTCTTACAAGCTATTAAACTATAATCATCTATTTTGTAAAGTGTAATCCAAACGTTAATATGGTTCACATCATTTTAAATACTTCTTTCAATTATTAGATAAATATTTATTTTTACATAAATTTTGATTTTTTTTCTTGTATATAATATATTGAAAACTTTTCATATCTTTAAAACAATGCTTAAAGTATTATTTTGAACTATATATATTTATCCACATCCTTACCAGACCAAAATCACATGGGTGCTTACTCCCAATTTTATTATGGACATCAATCATCAAATTAATCTGTGTTGACAAAATTTCATCTTGAACACAATAGTTTGCAAGTCGGACAATGTTGCATACATTAGTCTAATGTAATTTTGACCTGTCAAATATCCATGATGGGATCATATACACTGCCTTGGTGTAAATTTGACATGTGTAATATCCATACATGGCAACGGTACTTGAACATGACTGAATTTCTCAATTATTTGACCTATAAGTGTTCCAAACTACTACAAGTTTTAAGGAAAAAACCACTCCTCTATGAACCCAGTCGAGTATGGTTTTGTAGGAACAATATTGAATATTTATTAACACTTAAATAGTTATTTAATGAAAATTAAACAACTTATAGGAAATGACATAACTTATAACTAAATCTAGACCGCACCTTAGAATCATGCATGGCTACAAAGAAAATATTTTGAGAAAAATACTAAAATTTAGATCTGTTCCAAACTAAACTATTTTATATAAAGCCCTTCATTTAACCGACTCATTTAGCTCGCATGTGAACTATGCCAATGATCACGTAGTAAAACGAGCGTATTATAATAAATAAATAAAAAATATAAACAAACTAGCTATATAAAAGTTAATAAGACTAAAGAAACATTCAAGAAAGGAAAAAAGACATCTAGTGAGGGGGAGGGGGTTTGTTAGGATTTGTGAAAATTAATGAATTTTGTAATTTTAGAAAATGCATGGCGCTTTTGGGAAGGCAAAAACAAAGAACATTCCTGTGCTGGCGGAGAGTACGGTTTCTCCACGTCTAACCCCTCCCCCTCACCGTCGGCCGTCGGAACCCACCTCGACTGCTTCCCGGACGCAACGCTAACCATGCAACGACTCAAGCCGGTCGCCATCCTCTCAAGGTATATACACCGATTCTCCATCCCCCTCTCAGTCTCTTCCTCCATCCTCACACACCAGCCGCCGTCGCATGCGCCCCAGAGCCACTGGCAGTTCACCAGAAATTTGATCCAGGTCCAATCCGCTCCGTCAGAGCTCGTGAGGCTCGAGAAGCTGCTGGATACAGATGCTGGTGCGCTGTCTGTAACTGGTCTACTTTTCCACTCCAACCACCCCCCTTTTATTTGGTAGCCACCAGTATCATCAGCCCTTCTCCCTGGGTGTCCCTTCCAGGAATAGTTGAGGTGAAGCTGGAAAGGGAGGAGGCGAAGAATGCCATCAGCAAGGAGTTTCTGCGCGGCCTACGGGATGCGCTTGATGCAGTAAACAGTGACTCCTCCGCTAATGTGTTGCTGATCTCGAGCTCCGTGTCGCGGGTGTTTTGCGCTGGCGCTGATCTCAAGGTAGGTCATCGTCTGCATTTTCTTTTTATATAGTGGTATTCCGCACTTGGAAAGTTAAATGTATTGGAATGACTAAGAACTCGATCGAATTTTGATTGTGAATGCCATTTGCTGTACAACATACGACATTGAGGACCAGAAATGATGAGTGGGTAATTCTAGCCACATAAATGTTTTGTGCTACATATTTTCTTATTTATATAAAATTTCTGTCACTTAGTATTTAGACTAACTTGATGAGGTATATATTAAGTTTTGCGCTACATATTAACTTATGCAATTTTGCAAATATGAGCTATATATGCATGTACCTATTTGTGTTATAATATCAAATATTAGATATGTAGGGCATCCTCACACATTTTACTTGGGTTGATAGTTTGTTGTTGATATTGACTCAATAGTCACTCATTTCATTGGTCCCAAGAACACTAGTGCAATATTTCCAAGCTAAATCATTATTTGTCGATGTGGTTAGCTTCTTAGCACCCTCATTGTCTAATAAACCACCACTAGGATACATGTCGTCCACATTGCAGAAACTAAAAAATCATGCATTGCATAAGTATTTAATAATTTGAATAACAAATATTAGAGAAATGCAATAATATACTATAAGTATATACTATGTATGAGTACTAAATGGTGAAATAACCTCAATCCCCCTTTGCTCCTCTTCAAAAAACAACAATAACAACAAGGATTGCAATTATCAAAATTTTCATTGAAATTTGGCGAAATACTCCGAAATCATCGAAATTTGGCGAAATTCATCGAAATTGACACAATCGCACATTTCGATACCAGATCCCATCAAAATTGAATTTTTTTTTTGGCAAAATTTTGCCAATTTCTCCGAAACCTCATTGCTTGGTTCTAAGTTCCCTCCTTGATGAGTTTATCATGAAAAGTTACTTTTTTTTCTCCTTTAAGATTCCACCACTTGATCCTGCTATCTTGGTTTCTGTTATGCTTGCCTTTATTGATCTTCATGTCAATATCCAAAACCACCAACCTATGCTGGGTCGTGAGTTCTTTGCCAGGAATCACTTTACAATCCTTGCATAGTTTACGATCCATTCGCCTCGTAAGAAGATAATCAATTTGGCTTCTATAGCGATATGCTGTTTTCTATTATGTCTTGTTGAGTGTAATGTGTATAGCATGTGCCTCGCTTATGCTGTTTACTTCTGTAGTTTAGTCCTATATTGCTCATCTCTGCTTTAGTCTCTACTCTCTTCTGTTATATAAGAGACTGCATTGTACACTGTTTTACTCACTCAATAAACAAGCCTTCATTTATCTATATGGTATCAAGAGCAGGCCCGGTCCTAGTTTTTCTGTCCCACCCTACCCCCATGCCCTGAAGTGCCCCCCCCCGCCGCCAACCACCGCCCCTCCCCCCCTCTGCCACCTGTCGCCCACCACCACCCCTCCCTGTTGCCGCCGTAGCAGCTCCACCCCCCTCACCCATCGGCTGCCGCTATCCCTCCCTCTCCACCCCCACATCCATCTTTTTCCTTCTTCACCAATCCCATCCTTCCTCTTCTTCTACCGGGTAATCGACTCTTTCAGACAGCCATAGACCTCTCACGTTGAGAGTCCCCTACGTCTCCGGTTCCTTTTCTGCTTGTGCCTCATGAATGATTATTGATTTCATTATGACGGCGTATGTTTTCTTCATCTATCTCTGCCCGAATACGGGTTCTTCTGATCTGATGCGTCAGATCCCTGCTGCTGCTACTGCCCCATAGCGGGTTTATTATTTCTGTCTGCTGCTGTCCGTCGTGGGTTATTTACTTGCTGCCTGCTGCTGCTACGTTACCTTTCTACTAGTGTCTGCCTCTGCCCAGTATGGCATCTGTGGAGCCTCCTAGATCTCTCTGTGTTACCACGGTCAAGCTCGATGGATCCAACTACCATCTGTGGTCGGCATCCTTTGTTCTATATGTGAAGGCTCAAGGCAGATACTCTCATCTTACTACTGATCCACCTCCTGCTCCTGATGCTACTGCTGACGACAAGACCAAACAGGCTTATGCCCAATGGTCTAAAGACGACTCGGGCGTTATGCCCTGGCTTCTCAACAACACCGAGCCGCGCATTAGTCAGTCTCTCCTGTGCCTTCATGATGCCAAAGCAATGTGGGACCAACTGTCTCATGTCTACTCACACCAGCAAAATCCAAGGAGGGTTTTTGAAATTTTCAAAAACCTAGCCAAAAAGGAGTACTCCTCAGATGTGTCCATTGAAGATTTTTACAACCAGTGCTCCGCTCTCTGGAACTAGTATGAGATCTACCACCCATTGACTGCTGACATCAAAGAAGCTCAGAAGCAGCGCAATGAACTCCAACTGGTTCAGTTCTTGGCTGCACTTCCCGCTTCTTTTTCCGGTGTGGTTGACCAAATATTGTCTAGTGATCCGCTACCGACTCTTCGCGATGTTCTAAAAAGAGTCCAACGACTACCTTCTGTTTCCTCTACACCAACAATTGAGCATCTTGCCTTGGTTGCTCGTACTATTGATTCTGGACGTGGCCGCAGTCGTGGACGGGGCCGTGGAGGACGTCCACCACCTTCTGGAGGAAGAGGCACTTCCACAACTCTTGGGCGAGGTCAAGCCACTGGACCTCGTTACTGCAACTGGTGTGGTCGTGATAATCACACTGAAGATAGGTGCTGGATCAAGCACGACAAGCCAACCTGGGCAAACCAGGCCTCCACTGAAGCTACTACAGAAGCCGCATCAGATCCACCAACTGCAACTCCATCCACTGACTGGCTTCACTCTGAGTTCGAGAAATTTTTCCAAGAGCGAATGACTCAACTACCCTTGACATCCACGGGAGGCTCTTCTGCTATGCTGGCGTCTCCCTCTGCTGGTAACCAAAAGTGGTGTATTGATTCTGGGGCGTCTGTTCACATGGCAGGCGACCTCCACCTATTTTCTGCCCTATCTAAAACTTCACATATTCCATCGGTCACCGTTGCTAATGGCTCGAAAGCACCTATACATGGCATTGGCACGATTCCGTTATCTCGCAAGATGAATCTTCACTCTGTTTTATATATACCTCAGTTTCCTGTTAATTTACTATATGTCAGTAAAACTGTCAAACAACTTCAGTGCTCTATTAAATTCGATCCCTTTTGTTGTATTTTGAAGGATCTCCGCACGAAGACGAGGATTGGTTCGGGCCATGAAGGACCAGATGGACTTTACTACTTAGATGGACCACCTGCAGCGTCAGCTCTCTTATCTACATTTGTCTCAGGACTGCAGTGGCACGTTCGGCTGGGTCATCCGTCTGCTGCAAAGATGAAGTTTTTATTTTCTGCTTTAGCTGAACATAAATTCTCTTGTGAAACCTGCATTTTGAGTAAACAAACGAGGTATGTTTTTCCTGCAAAGAATGATATTGGGTTTAAAGATATGTTTGACATTGTTCACTCTGACATCTGGGGTCCATGTAGTGTCCCGAGTCAATCTGGTGTTAAGTATTTCTTGACATTTATTGATTATTATTGCCGTGCTACCTGGCTTTTTCTGCTTAAAGACCGTAGTACTGTTTTGGACAATATCCGTGTTTTCTTCTCAGAAATAAAAGCCCAATTCAATAAAACCATCAAAATTCTTCGTACTGACAAATGCTCTAGAGTTTATGCAAAGGTCTGTCACCTCATTTTGTTCTAATCATGGCACCATACACCAAACCACTTGTCCCTATACTACTCAGCAAAACGGTGTTGCTGAACGCAAAAACTGCCATCTCTTAGAGGTTGCTCGTATTCTTCTTATCCATTACAAAGTCCCTCACCGTTTCTGGCCTGAGGTTGTCACTACTGCATGTTTTCTTATAAACCGCATGCCCTCCTCTGTTTTACAAATTCGCATCCCATATTCTATCTTGTTTCCTGATGCACCTCTGTTTCCTGTACCACCTCGCATTTTTGGGTATACCTGTTTTGTTAAAAACCTGCGCCCAGGAATGTTGAAACTTGACCCTCGGTCTATTAAGTGCATTTTCTTGGGTTATTCACGAACTCAGAAAGGTTATCGCTACTTTGATCCGATACTTAGACAATGGTTTGTTAGTGTGGATGTTGTCTTCTTTGAGCATATGCCCTTCTTTTCTGAGGATGGAGCTAGCCTAACTCCTGATGTGTTGGCACAAACACCTCTACCGGACATTGTTGAAAATCTGTCTATATCTGACCAGCCTGAAGAACGTCCACTGCAAGTGTACAAATGCGGACCGAAGACAAGCACTCCTTCCACGACCCCTCCTCAACCAATTCCTGCGTCTGCGGATGATCAAATAAACACTGAGGTAAACTCTGATCTGCACCTTCCTATCAGCTTAAGGAAAGGTGTACGCTCCTGTACTAAGCATGCTATCAGTCATTTCTACACTTCTGATAATCTGCATAACAACTTTGCCTGCTTTACTACTGCACTATCTGCTGTCAGTATTCCGAAAAATGCTACATAGGCTCTTACTATTCCAGCATGGAAGAAGGCAATGGACCAGGAAATGCAGGCACTATGTGATCGTAAGACATGAGAGCTTGTGGATCGTCCGACTTCTTGCCCTACAGTGGGCTGTCGTTGGATCTTTACTATTAAATATCAACCGGATGGTACTATTGAACGTCTCAAAGCCTGTCTTGTTGCTAAGGGCTACACACAGACCTACGATGTTGATTATTTTGAGACTTTCTCTCCTGTTGCACAGTTAAACTCTGTTCGCATTCTGATTTTTGTAGCTGTGAATAAAGATTGGTCACTCTATCTGCTTGATGTGAAAAATGCATTTCTTTATGGAGATTTATAGGAAGAAGTATACATGGAGCAACCACCTGGATTCGTTGCTCAGGGGGAGTCTGCCTCCAAAGTATGTAAGCTGCATAAGGCTATCTATGGTCTCAAGCAAAGTCTACAAGCCTGGTTTGACAAGCTTAGTCAAATTTTAGTCACCTTTGGCTTTCGTCGTTCTCATTCTGACCATTCCGTCTTCATTCGAAAGACAGTAGCCGGACTTCTGATTTTGATTGTTTATGTGGATGACATAATATTATCTGGCAGTGACACAGTGGGCATACATGAAACTAAAACTTACTTAGAGAAGCATTTTGTCACTAAAGATCTGGGAAAATTTTGATATTTTCTAGGCATTGAAGTCTCCAGATCATCTGCAAGACTGTGTCTTTCTTAGAGGAAATATGTACTTGATCTGTTGCAGGAAACTGGCATGCTTGGTTGCAAACCGGTTAAAACTCCACTTGATCCAAACATGGACTGGGATGATGCAAACTCTCCTCCCTATGCTGATCATCACCAGTTCAGGAGGTTGGTAGGCAAGCTTATTTACTTGACTGTCACACGAGCTGATCTTATTGCTGCTGTCGGATTCATCAACCAGTATCTTGACAAACCCCGACAATGTCATTGGGATGCTGTATGCCATATTTTGAGATATCTTAAAAGCTCTCCAGGAAAAGACTTGATGTATAAAAAGCATGGCCACTGCAACCTATCCGGGTTCTCTGATTCAGACTATGTGGGAAGTCGTTCTGATCGGAAGTCAACTTCAGGCTACTGTACTTTTGTAGGTGGAAACCTTGTCACATGGCGAAGCAAAAAGCAGATTGTTGTCACCAGATCCAGTGCATAGGCGGAATACTTAGCAATGGCTCATACTGCTTGCGAACTGTTATGGGTTCAGAGTCTCCTTCAAGAGTTTGACATATCTTATTCTAGCCCTATTCCTATGTTTTGTGACAATAAGGCCTCCATTTTTATTACGAGCAACCCCACATTTCACGAAAGGACGAAACATATCGAGGTCGACTGTCACTTTATTTGAGAAGCAGTTCTCACTGGCAAAATTTGCACGCCATATCTCAGTACCGACAAGCAAGTTGCAGACATCTTCACAAAGATACTTCCCAAAGCTCGCTTTCTAACTTTGATTGACAAGCTGGGCATGTTCGACATCTACGCTCCAGCTTGAGGGGGAGTATAGAGATATGCTGTTTTCTGTTATGTCTTGTTGAGTGTCATGTGCATAGCATGTGCCTCGCTTATGTTGTTTACTTCTGTAGTTTAGTCCCATATTGCTCATCTCTGCTTTAGTCTCTACTCTCTTCTGTTATATAAGAGACTGCATTGTACACTATTTTACTCACTCAATAAACAAGCCTTCATTTATCTATAGCTACAATTGTGCCCACTCTTGAAAGTAATCTTATGAGATTCTCTTTTCTTGAAATGAGTGTTTGACAAAATCATATCATATGCAACTGTAAAGTCTAATATCCTCTCTCATTTGCCGCTTCTACTGCAATATCCAAAACCACCACAAACTCTCTCATATCCAGCATTGCTACTCCCCATATGGCCATTTAAATCACTCCCAATAATGGTCTTCTCATCTGTCGGTATTCCCTGCATCAATTCATCCATGTCATTCCAAAAATCCTTCTTAGCATCCTTGCTAAGGCCAACTTGGGGGGCATAAGCGCTAATAATGTTAAAAATCTTTCCCCCAAGCATAGTCACAAATTCGGTATTCGGGATACGTTCGGTTGAGTTGAAAAGTTTGGGATTTGACAATTATGCGGGAAAATTGGGTAAAAAGCAGTCAACGTATGGTAAAAATACGATCAACTATTCAGGAAAAGTCAGAAAAAAATCGGAGGATATATACATATATTACATATAGATGTATGTATATATATATTTTGCACATAGAAATTATAGAGATATGTTGTGTTTTATTGAGTGTCATGTGCATAGCATGTGCCTCACTTATGTTTTTACTTTTGTAGTTTAGTCCCATATTACTCATCTCTGCTTTAGTCTCTCCTCTCTTCTGTTATATAAGTGACTGTATTGTACACATGTTTAATCATCGAATACACAATTCCTATTCTCTCTATATGGTATCAGAGCAGGTCCGGTTCCCCTCTTTACAAATCCCCACCCTGCCCCTATGCCCTAGTTCCTTCCCCCTCCGCTGCCCCCCCGCCCACTGCCTCTGCCCCCCTCCCTCGCCGCCGCTGCCCCCCCTTTGGTCTAAAGACGACTCTGGTGTTATGTCCTGGCTTCTTAATAGCATCGAGCTGCAAATCAGTCAGTCGTTGTTATGCCTTCATGATGCTAAGGCGATGTGGGACTAGCTCTCCCATATCTATTCCCATCAGCAAAATCCTAAACGTGTTTTTGAAATTTTCAAAAACTTGGCTAAGAAGGAGTTTTCTTCTGACACTTTTACTGAGAAATTCTACAACCAGTGCTCTGCTCTCTGGAATGAGTACAAAATCTACCATCCCTTGACGGCCGACTTCAAAGAAGCCCAAAAGCAGTGCAATGAACTTCAACTTGTCCAATTTCTGGCTACCCTTCCTGCTTCCTTCTCCGGCGTGGTCGATCAGATTCTGTCTACTGACCCTCTGCCTACTCTTCGCGACGCCCTTAAGCGAGTTCAAAGACTACCATCGGTGACCTCCAATCCTGTTATTGAGCATCCTTCTCTAGCTGTTCGCACTGTTGACTCTAGACGTGGCCGCGGTCGGCGAACGACTACCTCTCGCTGGTGGACGCGACTCCTCTACTGCTCCTAGTCGAGGCCAAGCTACTGGCCCTCACTTCTGCAACTGGTGTGGTCTGTTGACTCAAGGTCAATTAGGTCAATGTTGACTCACGTCTAAATTGACTAAACCCTTGTTTTGATGATGACTAACCATTCCACATATTGGTGTCTAATGCTTCTACATTGAGTGATTTCAGATTAGGTTTAGACACACTCCAAATGCCCTAACTTGCGCATATCAAATTGGAGAAAAGACAAGTCAGAATAGCTACAAGTGTGCAATTTGGGATCTCTATGTAAATGACCTTAGAATTGCTTTGTAATCACTTGTAATGATCGTATGACTTGTAATTAAGCTTAGAAAAATTATTGGGACACAAAAATCCATCATTTGTATAGTCAAACGAAAATTCCAAAATACCCATAACAGGGATTTTGTCGGCCGAATTCCAAACTCGGCCGATCCATATATTCTGGAATTTTCGTTGCAATCGGCCGAGTTACAAACTCAGCCGATTCCCATTCGGTCGAGTTTCTAGCTAGGAAACTCGGCCAATCCACTGATCGGTCCAAGATGAAAGTCGACCGATCGGCCGAGTTTCTCCAAAGGAACTCGGCCGACAGTCTAGCTTTCAGCCTTGTCTTTTAGTGGTTCGGCCGAGTTACCTTTATATAAACTCGGCCGATCAGACTGTACGAAAAAGTGCAGAAAAGTGATTCTAGCCGTTGTGGAGTTGCAACAAGTGAAAATAGATCCGTTGCAAGCCACAAAACGGCTAGTTTTCGTTCTCATGTGTTCCCAAAGGCTAAGAGGCATCCCCAGCTATAAATAGGACCCCTTGGGCTTCATTCCAAGGTTGAGCATTCATTGCAAACTCTTTGTGAGGTTCCTATTCTATAGTTGAGTGCTTCCTACAGCCTCCTCTCTCTCTCTAAGCTTAATCACTTGCTACATCCATTAGAGTGAGTAGGAGATTTGTAAGAGAGCTAGTATTATTTGTATATCTTGTGAGGCTCTCACTTCCACCACCTCCCCATCTCTCATTTCCTATATTGAAGATGAAGGTTCTCTCTCTTGTCCAAGAGAGGTGAAGAAGAACAAGGGAAGGAGTCCCTTGGTGAAGATCAAGGCCGAAGACTTGGAGCTAGAGTGGGTAAGTCCTTGAGAAGGCAGAAGACTCAAGCTCAAGTGGGTAAGTCCTTGGTGGAAGCTTCTCCGAGTGAAGGTGAAGTCAAAGGCGGAAGATCCAAGAAGAGTGGGTAATTCCTACAAGGCCGAAGACTTGTGCAAGAGTGGGTAAGTCCTTGGAGAAGGCCGAAGACTCTTGCAAAGTGGGTAAGTCCTTGGTAAGGTTGAAGACTCTTTGTATTGGATAGGTAAGTCCTTTGTTGGTCATGTATTGTATGTCTTATTAATATAAGAGTGCAATTGGTTGAAGTCCTAGAGGTTGACCTCTCTAGGCAAGTGGACTGACACACTTCTAGTTTGAAGTGTGGAACCACTCTAAATAGCTTGTCTAATTGGTGCATGTTCAATCTCTCTTATCCTTGCTATGCATGATTTAGTTGCACTCAAATTGCCTATTTAGCAACCTAATCTTGTCATATATTTTGAAGGTTTAATGAGTTTTGTTTAAGTGCTTTCAGCTCTATTCACCCCCCCTCTAGAGCATCTAATCACCCATCTAGGATCCAACATGGTCGTGATAATCACAATGAAGATAGGTGCTGGATCAAGCACGGTAAACCAGCCTGGGTTAACCAGGCCTCTACAAAAACCTCCATTGATACTGCATCCGACCAACCATCTGCTCCGCCGTCTACTGAATGGCTTCGCTCGGAGTTCGAGAAGTTTTTTCAGGAACGCATGACTTGGCTACCTTTGACATCTACTGCTGGTTCCTCCACCATGCTTGCCTCTCCTTCTGCTGGTAACAATAAATGGTGTATTGATTCTGGTGCGTCTGTCCATATGGCTGACAACATCCAATTATTTTTTGCTCTGACTAAAACCACCAATATTCCGTCTGTCACTGTTGCAAATGGCTCTAAGACTCCTGTTCATGGCATCGACACTATTCCTCTGTCTTGAAAGTTGCACCTTTAATCTGTTTTGTACATACCACAATTTCCTGTTAATTTACTATCTATCAGTAAAACTGTAAAACAACTTCAGTGCTCCATTAAATTTGATCCTTCTGGTTGTGTTTTGAAGGATCTACGCACGAAGACGAGGATTGGTTCGGGCCATGAAGGACCAGACCGACTCTGCTATATGGATGGACCGTCTGCAACATCTGCTCTTTTGTCTACATCAGTCACAGGACTCCAGTGGCACTATCGGCTTGGTCATCCGTCTGCAACAAAGATGAAACATTTATTTCCAGCATTATTTGAAAAAACTTTCTTGTGCATATTGTCTTTTGGAAAAGCAAACACGGTCTGTATTTTCCGCTAAAAAGAAATTGGTTCTTAAGCTCTTTTTGATATTGTTCATGCGGACATCTGGGGACCATGTTCTGTTCCTAATCACTCTGGTGTTAAATACTTTCTGACTTTTATTGATGATTATTCCTGTGCTACTAGGCTTTTTTTACTCAAAGATCGCCACACTGTTTTGGACAATATCAACATCTTCTTTTCTGAAATACAGACACAATTCAAGAAATCCATTAAATTTTTTCGTACCGATAATGCCCTAGAGTTTATGCAAAAGTTTGTCACAACCTTTTGTTTTGTTCGTGGCACCATCCATCAAACTACTTGTCCCTATACTCCGCAACAGAATGGCGTTGCTGAACGGAAAAATCGCCACTTGTTAGAGGTTGCTCGCACTCTTCTTCTCCATTATAAAGTACCTCACTGGTTCTGGCCTTAAGCAGTTTCTACGGCATGCTGTCTTATTAACCGTATGCCATCCTCTGTTTTACACAATCACATACCTTACACCATTCTGTTTCCTGATGCACAATTGTTCTTGGTTCCCCCTCGTATTTTTGGGTGTACCTGTTTTGTCAAAGATCTACACCCAGGGATGACAAAGCTTGATCCTCGCTCCACTAAATGTATCTTTTTGGGATGTTCT
Organism: Alisma plantago-aquatica; assembly: GCA_963693085.1. NCBI lineage: Eukaryota > Viridiplantae > Streptophyta > Magnoliopsida > Alismatales > Alismataceae > Alisma > Alisma plantago-aquatica. The sequence continues at coordinate 1,052,447,347 of OY856413.1, read as the reverse complement.
AGAACTCAAAAAGGTTATCGCTGCTTTGATCCTGTTCTAAAGCAATGGTTTGTCAGTGCGGATGTGATCTTTTTTGAGCATATGCCCTATTTCTCTGATGATGGAGCAACACTCTCCTGTGATATGTTGGCACCAACACCTCTACCAGATGTTGTTGAGGCTTTGCCTCCTCCAGACCAACCTGAAGATCGCCCTTTGCAAGTGTACAGAAAACGGAGCACTCCTTCCATGCCTCCTCCACAACCAATTCCTCCGTCTGCGGATGATCATACAACCACAGATATAACTTATGACTTGCACCTCCCTATTAGTCAGCGCAAAGGTGTTCGTTCCTGCACCAAACATCCTATTAGTCATTTATGCTCTTCTGCTAACCTGCATACCAGTTTTGCATGCTTCACTTCTACAATTTCTGCCGTCACTATTCCAAAGACTGCTGTAGAAGCTCTCCTTGTTCCTACATGGAAACTGACGATGAATCATGAAATGTAGGCACTATGTGATCGCAAGACGTGGGAACTTGTGGATCGCCCTCCTTCTTGCCCTACTGTTGGATGCCGATGGGTCTTCACCATTAAGTATCAACCTGATGGAACAATTGAGCGCCTGGAAGCTCGACTTGTGGCAAAAGGGTACACACAAACATATGGTGTCGACTATTTTGAAACTTTTTCTCCCATAGCACGGTTAAATTATGTTTGCATTCTGATTTCTGTTGCTGTCAACAAAGACTGGCCCCTCTTTCAGTTGGATGTTAAAAATGCATTTCTTTATGGAGATCTACAAGAGGAGGTTTACATGGAGCAACCACCGGGGTTCGTTGCTCAGGGGGAGTCTGCCTCAAAAGTCTGTAAGCTCAAAAAGGCCATCTATGGTCTCAAACAGAGCCCGCGTGCTTGGTTTGACAAACTCAGTCAGATCTTAGTCACTTTTGGCTTCCGTCGTTCGCACTCAGATCATTCAGTCTTTATCCGCAAAACAGTGGCTGGGCTCGTCATTCTTATTGTTTATGTTGACGATTTTATTTTATCTGACAGTGATACCTTGGGCATATAGGCAACAAAAACCTACTTGGAAAAGCACTTTGTCACTAAAGATCTCGGAAAACTGAGATATTTCTTAGGCATTGAGGTATTCAGATCATCTGCATGGCTGTGTCTCTCTCAACGAAAATATGTACTTGATCTATTGCAGGAAACTGGTATGCTTGGCTGTAAACTAGCCAACACTCCCCTTGACCCAAATATGAATTGGGACCATGAAAACTCTCCTCCTTATGCTGATCACCACCAGTTCAGAAGATTGGCATGCAAGCTTATTTATCTGACGGTCACACGAGCTGACCTCACTGCCGCTATAGAATTCATCAACAGGTACCTTGATAAACCTCGACAGTGTCATTGAGATACCATATGTCACATTCTGCGCTATCTCAAAAGCTCTCCAGGCAAAGGCTTGTTATATAAGAAGCATGGCCACTGTAATCTCTCTGGGTTTTCAGACTCTGACTATGCAGGTGGTCGCTTTGATCGTAAGTCAACATTGGGCTATTATACATTTGTGGGCGGAAATCTTGTTACCTGGCGAAGCAAAAAGAAGACTGTCGTAGCCAGATCCAGTGCAGAGGCAGAATACTGAGCCATGGCTCATACTGCATGTGAACTTTTGTGGGTCCAGAGTCTCCTCCAAGAGTTCGACATATCCTATTCCAGCCCTATACTGATGTTTTGTGACAACAAGGCCTCCATTTTTACTGCGAGCAACCCCACTTTTCATGAGAGGACAAAACATATTGAGGTTGACTGTCACTTTGTTCGAGAGACAGTCCTTTCTGGCCGGATTTACACTCCATATCTCAGCACTAAAAAGCAAGTATCGGACATCTTCACCAAGATTCTTCCAAAAGCTCGTTTTCAGACTCTAGTTGGACAAGCTGGGCATGTTCAACATCTACGCTCTAGCTTGAGGGAGAGTATAGAGATATGTTGTGTTTTATTGAGTGTCATGTGCATAGCATGTGCCTCACTTATGTTTTTACTTCTGTAGTTTAGTCCCATATTGCTCATCTCTGCTTTAGTCTCTCCTCTATATAAGAGACTGTATTGTACACCTGTTTAATCATCGAATACACAATTCCTATTCTCTCTATAAAAATGTACATAATATATTGAATACATATATCTATAACTATTACTTACATATACATATGCATATATTACATACATACACACACATCATGTACGTACATACACACAAACACATACACACACAAACGAAGTTAGAGTCTTAATCTATATACTACGTGAAAAGAACGTATAAAACGGGAAAAAATATAAAACATGATTAATTTGCAAAAAATACCGGAATAAACGTAATATTTGGAAATTGGGATTTATTCGAGAGTTTCATATGTCTAGGGAAAAATTCGCGTTTTAAACGCGACTTTTTCAAAAAGTCAGAGTATGTTGTGACTGTGCCCCCAAGTACAACCTTGATAGGTATGATTCTATCACCCATCCTTGTGATCTTGACAACATCATCCTTTAACATCTTATCAACAATAATACCTATACCATTTCTATGTTTATCAATACCTGTATACTAGATTTCGTATCTTGTGTCTCCAATCTCTCTACAACGTTCCCCTGTCCACTTGGTTTCCTGCAAGCAAGCTATATGGACCTTTCTTCTCATCATGGTATCCACTATCTTCAAAGATTTCTCTGTCAAAGAGCCAATATTTCAAGAACCAACTCTAATCCTTTTTTGTTGAACTTGCTTCTTTACCTGCCTTCATCGTAAATGTTGCCCTTGTACATTTTCACTACATCTGGGTAATGATGTGGCGGGACTGGCTTCTTTACCCACACCCGTCCAAGATGTGGTAACCCTTGCACATTTTTCACTACATTTGGGCAAAGAAAGGAGGAGAAATTGGACAGGGTGAATGGAAATTAAGGAGAGGGGCATGAAGGGGAAATGGAGGAGAAAATGGATAGAGAAATAAACATGACATGAAGAGGAAACAGAGAAAATGGGATAGGAAGGGGAAATGGAGAAGATGGGGTATCACTGTATCAGGAAGAAGAATGGGAGGAGGAAGGGGAAATAGAGAAGAAATTGGGCAAGAAATGGTAAATGAGGAAGAAGAATGGGAGGGGAAGGGAAAACAAAGGGGAAGAAATTGACCAGGGTAATGGTACATGCGACAAAGGAAATAGGATCTACGCGAAGTTGCAATGTGAAGAAATAAAAAAGAAGAAAGCAGACGCGACAGAGGAAGAAGAAAACTAGGAAGGTGTGAAAGTGGAAGGAGATAAAGAGGAGGAGAAAGTAGCGATGAAAGAGGAGGAAGAGAAAGGAGAGGAAGGTTGAAGGACATGGTATCTGCGGCAGCTGCTGCTCCAAGCACATGTGGCGGTCGCAATTGCTTGACATTTTGGCGGCGGGAACCCCTCCCCGCTGCTTGCGGCCTTGCTGCTGGCGTATGTTGATCTAAGGTGCTGACACGACGGCTCCTCCATGTACAAGCAGTGACAACGACTTCACATAGAGGCTGCACGACGTCCTACTCCAAGGTGCTCACTTCTTGAGGAGAGGAGAGGACAAAGAGGAGGTCATGGTAGGAGCATGAGTCGTTGGGGGGGGGCATGGAATGTGTTGGGAGGGAAAACGGGAGGGTATCGAGAGCCAATATTTAGATTGGGAGTTTTTTTTTGTTAACTTACGGTCATACAATCATGTCCAGCCTGTGTCTGGGTAGCATCCGGCCAGTGTTTGGGAAGTGTCCACCTCCTAAAAAAAACCGGATATGCTGCGGCTGTGTCCACCACGTATCTACGTCCGACACATGTTGGAGACTACCACGACACCTCTCGGCAAGTGTCTGTGCTTCCTAGGTTGCCGCATGCTACTGCACTTTTTCTTTTCTTTGTTTTTTCTTGATTACTTGTCTCCCGCAACCTTCTTTCTCTTAATTTGAAGTTTGTTCATCCTCAACCGATCTTCTTTTTCAATTTTTCCTCCTCTTCCCAATTCCTACTATTCAGATATTAATCATAGCATAGGTTAAGATATAACTAGATATATATATATAGAGTTGTATATATAAATATATATGTGAAAGTGTGCCTTCTTTCTTGTTTCTCCTATAAATAGGAGGAGGCTGTACAGGAAGGCAAACAAGAAGCCCTAATGGGCCTTTTTATACAAAGGCCCATGTTATAGGATTAAGTAAGAAGACTTAAATAGTAAATAAAAGATAATATATCTCAATACTCCCCCTCAAGTTGGAGCATAGATGTCAATCATGCCCAACTTGCACCACAGTTTCTCAACTCTCTTGCCAAAGAGAGGCTTAGTAAATATATCTACAGTTTGCTCATGTGATGGCAGAAAAGGAGTAGCAATCTTCTTATCCATTATATCATCTCGAAGAAAATGGCACTCGACTTCAATATGCTTGGTCCTCTCACTGGAAGACAGGGTCACTAGCAATGAAGGTAGCAACACGATTTTTACAATACATCAGAACAACATAAGTGATAGGAAATCCAAAGTCTGCAAGAATAGATTTAATCCATAACAATCACAAGTAGTATGTGCCATTGCACGATACTTAGATTTTGCACTATAGATCTGGAAACAACATTTTGTTTCTTGCTACGCCAAGTAACTTGATTACCTCCTATGAAGGTATAGTAACCAGAAGCGGATATCCTGTCAGAGTCACACCCTGCATGATCAACATCTGAATATCTAGTTACATCAAGATGTCCGTTTCTTTTATAAAACAGTCCCTATCTAGGTGCGATCTTCAAATATTTCATGACATGACGTGCAGCCTCCCAGTGACACTGCCTAGGGAAATCCATAAATTGACTAAGAACACCCACAATGAAGCATTTATCTTGCCTACTAACAGTGAGATACAAAAGTTTGCCAACCAGTTGCTCTGTGATAGATACACTTGAGTTTGTTGTGTGCTATCTCAATGCCAAGAAAATACCAAAGACATCTAAGTTCTTTGGTTACAAAGTGTTTCATAAGATGTTCTTTGTATCAGCAATCCCTGTGTCATCACTACCAGTCTACCAGACAAAATGATATCATCCACATAAACAATGAGAGCAATGATTCCTGAAGTAATGATCTTGATAAAAACATAATGATCACCTTGAGATCGTGTGAAACCAAATTTGTGCAATATAAGGGAGAATTTGTCAAACCATGCTCGAGGGCTCGGCTTGAGACCATAAATAGCCTTCTTACGAAGACAAACTTTCCCAGAATGCTCCCCCTTAACAACATAACTTGGAGGTTGGGACATATAGACAGTCTCCTACAAATGACCATATATAAAGACATTCTTGACATCTAGCTGATGCAAATGCCATCCTTGATTGATGGCAATAGAAATAAGAATGCGTACAAAATTAAGACGAGCAACAGGAGAAAAGGTTTCAAAGTAATCAACCCCAGATTCTGGTGTGTATCCCTTAGCAACCTGTCCAGCCTTCAGACGTTCAACCGTCCCATCTAGTAGATATTTAACTGTATACACCCAACAACAGCCAACATGACTATTACCCGTAGGAAGATCAACAAGTTTCCATGTCCCACGGGATCGAAGAGCATGCATCTCCTCATCCATAGCCTGTGTCCATCTAAGGTGTAGGAGTGCCTCTTAAACATTCTTTGGGATAGAAATAACAGATAAAGCAGTAGAAAGTTGAGCCATGGAAGCATCAAGATGGTCTGTAGAAACATGTTGAGAAATACAATATTTGGCACCAGACTGCTGTTCTTTCCATAATGCAATAGGAATGTCCTAATCAGAAACTGGAATAGACGCAAAAGAATTACCATTATCTTGTGGTGAATCATCAATTGCAAAAGGGGTCATAACAGGGGATACTGTAGGTAGAGGTCTTTTGTTTTGTTGCTCATACACTTCCAGAACAGGGGTAGAGGATTCGTCCAAGGAAGGCACACTAGGAAGTGGCACATTAGGAAGAGACACATGTTTACTGGGTTTAGAAAAGAACAATGCATCTTAAAAAAAAAGGTGACGTCCGCACTGAGATACAATCGATGTGCAACATGATCAAAACATTTATACTGCTTTTGTGTTCGAGAGTAGCCAAGGAAACAACAGTGGAAAGCTCTTGGGGACAATTTATCTTGCCTAGGTTGGTGATTGTGAACAAAACATAGGCAACCAAAAAACTTTTGGTGGTAGGGCAAAGATTGGTGCATGAGGGTAGAGGAGTTGGTAGGGACGCTTATTTTGTAAGACAGAGGAAGGCATCCGGTTGATGAGGTAGTTTGCTAAAAGAATGGCATCAACCCAAATAAAACTTAGGAACATTCATTTTAATTAAAAGCGTACGAACTACATCAAGAAGATGTCGGTTTTTTCCTTTCAGCTACACCATTTTGCAGTGGACTGTAGGGACAAGAGGCTTGATGAACAATTCCTTTGAAGATGCAAATCTTTTGAAAACCATATGGCACATATTCAGAAGCATTATCAGTGCGAACAAATTTAGGAGCAATAGAAAATTGAGTCTTTATTTCATTCAAGAATTTGGAGAAAACATCTAAAATTTTAGAACGATCTTTTAAAAGATAAAGCCAAATGGCACGAGACCAGTTATCAATAAATGTTACAAAATATTGCACACCAGTACAATTACTAATACGACATGGTCACCAAACATCAGAGTGAATAAAATAAAATAAGCTTGGACTCCTGTTGTCACGACGAGGAGAAAACACTAAACGACGGTGTTTTTCAAGTTGACAAGACTGCATTTAAAATTTTCAGAATACAAATTGGGAAAAAGAGACTTCAACTTAACAGTAGAAGGATGACCAAACCTCAGGTGCGATTGATAAAGGGAGGTAGGCTGGGCCACAAGAGCATTAGCAGGCAAAGTTGACGAAGGCTGTAGATAGTACAAAACATCTCCACCTTCATATCCCCAACCAATTGTCTTCTTTGTCCTGAGATCTTGCATGGAGACTGTATAAGGAAAGAAGGTTACACTGCAATTTAAAAACTTTGTAATTTTACAGACATACATCAAGTTCAAGGGAAATCTGGGCACAAACAAAACAAATTTAAGAAGGACATTGTTAAATCCCCTATTCCAGTGACCGGAGAAGTAGATCCATCAGCCAGACGCACAAGAGGATGATATGTGAATTTCTTTAGGTAAGTGAAGAGATTTTTATTACTGGTCATATGGGCCGTAGCACCTGAATTAGCAATGCAATCTTCTTTTGTTAAAGAAGAAGATGCTTGAAGACAAGAAGGATCACCCGAGTGTTGAGCAATATTTGCCTGAGGCGTGGTGTTAGTAACAGTAGAAGCGGCTTTGATTAGCTTGTCAAGGTTAGACGAACTTAGCGTTACCATATGAGAAGTGGTTCCACTAGAGGCATATGCAGATTCTCCATCAACATCAATAGTGGATACTTGGTTTTCCCATTCTGGCTTTCTATGCTTCTTCCAGCATTTGTCTTAAGTATGATTAGTCTGTTTGTAGAAGGCGCAATACCGAGACTGAAGAGGAGAGGCCCTCTTCTGAAAGATTGAAGAGTAGAGGACCCTCTTCTACCATCGTTGAGACCTCCGTGTCATCCACGAGTAGAATTACCACGACCTCGTCCATCAACAACTAGAGCATCATGCTCTTCTTTAGTAGTAGAGGACACTGAGTGAGAAAGCCGGAGATAAACAATGTCTAGAATGGGCAATGGTTCAGATGTCAGGATTTGTTGACGAACAACTTCAAAGCTAGAGGGCAGGGATGCCAAAAACTGACATAGCTGGACTTCATCTTGTTGTTTTTGTAGTTTAGCGAGATCAATAGACAACGGATGGTGGAGTTTGAGCTCTCCGCAAATATCTTTGAAGGTATCAAAGTGTGAAGCAAACGATGTAGTGTCTTCAAGTCTTAGAGAATGCAAACGTTTATGAAGTTCAAAAACTCAGGAGGCATTTTACTTGCTAGAATAGACCTGAGCAATATGATCCCAAGCTTCCTTGGCAGTATCAATAAAAAGAAGATTGGTGGATACATGGGATTCACAACTATTTAGTATTATGGAGATGACTTGAGAGTCATACTCTGCCCATTTCTTATACTCGGCTTTCTTTGTGTCAGTCGTTTCATCTTTATGAGGGGGTTCGGTAAAATGCTCAAGCTTGCTCGAGGAGTGTGCTTAAATTTGAAAGGAACGTGCCCATAAAATATAGTTGGGTCCGTGGAACTTGACAAAAGTTACACATCTAGCATGCGTCTCAAGGGTCTCAGACGAGGATGAAGCCATGATTCCAAAAGAATAGAACAACAGTAATTGACATAAGTCTTTATAAGTAGGGACACTGCGTGTGAAGAATATGACACGACGTGTGCACAATTGACAGAAGTCTTTAGAGACAGAGACATGACGTGTCAAGAAAATGACACAACGCGTGCAGAGTTGACAGAAGTGTCCAGAAGTAGTGACACGTCGTGTCTATAAGGCGACACGACGTGTGAAATAAGTAGCAACAACAACAAATGGTTCACTGAGGAGACACGATGTGTCTAGAAAATGACACAGCGTGTGTAGAGTTGACAGAATTGTCTAGTGGCAGTGACACGTCGTGTCTATAAGGCGACACAACATGTGGAATAAGTAGCAACAATAACAGATAGTTCGCTAAGGAGACATGGCGTGTCAAGAAGGAGACACAGGGTGTCTGGTGTCGGGAAGTCGTCGATTCAGGAGCAGATAGCGGCGTCAACACGCCGTGTTGAGTCACATGCACGTTGTGCAGGACGACGACGAATCAGCAGAAAAAGGTCTCAAAAGGACCCAAAATCAATGGCAAACACTATGGTTCACCAAGGAGGAGCGATATGTTGGATAGACCCAATAATATCAGTAATAAGATGGGTAGAGCCCTATAATAGGTGGTCATGGATGATCACAAAGATTTGCCGAACGATTTTCCAAATAGCAGTCTTCAGGGCATAAGACTATTGGAAAGACAGTCAACCATGTCCCTAGACCCTCTTGTTTGGAGAAGAGGATAGGGTTAGAGAGGGGAGTAGGTCCCCTTGGGCATAATCAACATCGTCAATGAAGAGGGAAGAAACTAGAGGAAGGATGAGGGAAGGAGAGAGAGCGGCGACGGTGGGTGGTGGAGTACTCGGATTAGGAACCACGCTTTGATACCCTGTGAAAGTGTGCCGTATTTCTTATTTAGAAAAGAGAAAACTCACTCCTATAAATAGGAGGCGACCGTACATGGAAGCAAACAGGAAACCCTAATGGGCCTCTTTATGCACACGCCCATGTTGCGGGATAATTAAGAAAGACTTGAACAATAAATAAAAGACAATATATCTCAATAATATAAATGACAAAATAAAGCAATATAAAAACACATCGAAATGCTAGGCCCATTGGGCGCGCCTGGGGAACTCCTAGGTGCCTAGATAACCTAGGTTCTACTATTGCTTTCAAGAATGCTGAAGAAGCTCTAGCTCATCCAACATGGTTCCAAGCAACACAAGAAAAGATGACTGCTTTTTAGGATAGACATACTTGGGATATGGTTGATCCTCTGATTGACTACAATCCAGTGGGCGGCCGCTAGGTTTCTCAATGAAATATCAACTTCCCTGGTACTAAGGATTATTTGAAAGCCCCCTAGTTGCCAAGGCTGTTTTTATACATATGGCATTGACTGCTTTGAGACTTTTTTGCGGTGTCTTGATGGAATTCTATACATGTCTTGCTTTTAGTCATTGTGAACATAGATTGGCCTCTCTTTTTACTTGATTTGGAAAACACATTCCTCTATGACGATATGAAGGAACACGTGTATATGGAGCAGGCGTGCCATCATTGGAAGGCTATCTATGGTCTGTATTAGAGAGTCTAATTAATTTAGTTAGTATAGTTATTTGAGTCTATTTTTATATGGACCCAAGTGTTTCTTGGCCCATTAGGGTCTAGTCTAAAGTCTGTACACTCCCCCTTCTCCTGTATAAAGGAGGGGGGTTCCTCTCATCAAAGAAATCGCATAGTCTTCTTTTACTTTACAACATGGTATTAGTGCGTGATCCAATCCTAGCCTAGAGGACAAAAGTATTTGTCTTTCTCTTGGGGGCGACAATCACCCTTCTTGGCTTGGTCGCCCGCCGGGCATCCATACAACAACCATCTGCCACTGGTCATGACCCCAACCCCCATCTTATTAGAATCCCACCATCATTAAATCCTAAAGAAACTCTAATATTGCAAAAAGCCCTGCTACTGATTGCAATCTTGTTAATCATCTACTGCACCTCGGCCTATTGCAAACAACCCTGCCGCTGATGCAATTTCTCTAATCACCTGCTGCACCTCAGCCTATTACAAACAACCCTACTGTTGATTGCAATCTCGCTAATCATCTCTGATCAATCCTCTCCTTGCGCCACTTTACGACTGCCTACCGCTATCTCCTAACCCCAATGCGGCTACAAAAAAATCCTACATGTTGCTACCCGTCTCTCCTGCAACGAACATCACACTCACCCCCTTCCTATCTGCAGAAACATCTACCAAAACACCAAGCATCCCCCTTCCAACACCCATCAACCACTTGTTAGACAATCCCTTAATCCCAAATGTCATCGACCATGCCCCAATCCACTTTATGCAAAATGACGTTGTCCGCATGATCCTTGTCCAACCTTGCCTCATCACCCCCTACCTTGGTTCCGATTCTGACTCCTTGTCCAACATGACTTAACCATCCCCTACCGACACCACACTTCCCCGACTGTCGCTCTCCTCTACGATCAATGAATCATGATGCAAAGTGGATTTTTGGGTCCTTGAGCCGCTATTAGCTTCTGCTTGCTCGAATGTCTCCTGTTATCACCTATTGAGATCTTTTCTAGCCTACTCGATGCATGGAAGTAGACAGACAAAAGAGACATCATGTCTTTGACATCTGCTATCGTTCTGTCCTAGAGTTGTTGCATTCATTGGCTTCACGCTTGATTAGATGCTTCCCGAAGAAATAGAAGGAAGAAGACAAACGTCAGTTTCTCAATAGTATTGTACTGGAATACAACTATATAGCAGCCCCAGACTCAGGCGAGTTCCCGCCTGACTGGCTCCTTGGAACTTCAAAAAGAAACTACAAATTTCTTGCGACTCACAAGTGCATATTTGGATGGATTCTATCTGTCATGATATTATCCCTATGAAGATTTGTGTTTGATTTCTCTTTGAAAATCATTCTAGACCCTTTTTTCGGGGGCTCTGCCCCCAAGCCTCTGTGAGGGGCGACCTCACCTCGACTCTCGCCCGCTGAGGGGCAACGGGACCCCCTGATTGGGGAGCCGCACCCTCAAACCCCCAAACAGTGCTGCGACACATTTTTCTCTCTAAAGTGTTTCTTTATCATTGTCCACCCCAACCACTCTTGGTTCTTTCCATGGTTGGTGTGGGGAGAAATAGAGGAGAGATTAGATGGAGGCGAGGAAAATGACATTCCGATGCACTATATATTTGTGGATCTTTATGCACTTGTGGACTTCTACTATTGATATTTGAATATGAAAATCTCTTACCTGCTATGCGCTTCTTGGAGAGCTTACTATCTGGAGTTTCATGTCTACAACTTGCTTATTTTAGATGATGGTCTTTAATCTAGATATGTCAACTCTACTTTCTACTTTTTGTCCGTGCTTTATTTGAAAGCTGACATTGTCTGTGCCTTTCGCACGTCAGCTTTCTGAACTGTGAACCAACCAACACTCTCTAGATTTTTCGATTGTGAACCAACACTCTCTGGACTTTTCTATCGGTGAACCAACGCTCTCTGGACTTTGTAAACCAACACTCTTTGGACTTTTCTACAGTGAACTTAACCATGGTGCAGGACTTCGACTTAGTGTCGACTGCGCTAGGTGTGGAAGTGGAAGTTTGTGGAAACGTCGAGGAATTTTCGGGGAAGTTTAGACGCAAACTTCGATACCCTTTTTTGAAAAATGATGTAAATTTGAAGAAAACTTCGATTAATTTTTTTAATTATGCTATTCTCTATCTTACATATGTTAATTTAACACAAAAGACATGATTCATGACTCTATAACCCTATGTAGGTCGATAATGCAATGTGCACTTATAGTTGCGAGGTTTAAATGAGTAATACAAATGTAGAAATACATCCCACCATATGTCCTTCATACAATATTGTGTCAAGTAGTAGTTACAACATCTTTTCCAGCAAATAGTGGCAGCCAAAAATATAGGAATTGATATTAGAAGTTGTAAAGATGGTTGGAGGCACCACTTATGCCTTATATGGCCTTTAGGGCACTAGTTAAGACAAATGTTGTGGGCCGTATCAACTTCGCCCCAACATCGCCAACTTCGGGGAAACATTGACAACTTCGAGGATGTTGGGACGAAAATACACTATAAAAATCCAGCTTCGTTGACAAGGGAGAAACTTCAGTCCGAAGTTGAGACCAAGTCGAGATAGTGGGTTTCGACATTGCCTGGGGTGGAAGTTGTAAACTTCGGGGATGTCTCGCCCAACTTCGGGGAAGTTTAGTTCCTTGGAACTAACACTCTCTGGACTAGTCTACAGTGAACAAACACTCTCTGGACTTTTCTACAATGAACTGACACTCTGGACTTTCCTACAATGAACCAACACTAGACTTTTCTACGGTGAACCAACACTCTTTGAACTTTTCTACAGTGAACCAATAGTTTTTGGACTTTTCTATAGTGAACGAACACTCTCTGGACTACGACGATAGCGACTGTGATGAAGACTTTGACGCCTTCTTGCTGCTGTTTACTACTACTCCAGATGCCACATCCTTTTGATCAAGAAGCTTCTGCCACCTGGTTGCAACCTGCACCTACGACTTGCAACATGCTTCAGATTCAGATTCGGCATGCCTGCATACATTCTTTGGACTATCTACTTGAGGGGGGGTATTTGAGCGGATGAGTGCTTTATTGTAATCTTGAGGGGGAGAAATATTCTTGTGGTGCTTTGTTTATCTTCTTATTCTGCTTCTTTATATGTCTGTCTATTTGCAAGCTGACTTGGGATTCTCCCAAGCTTCGACTTGAGGAAGAGTATTAGAGAGTGATTAATTTAGTTAAGTTATTTTAGTCAATTTGTATATGGGCCCCATTTGTTTCTTGGCCCATTAGGGTTTAGTCTAAAGTATGTACGCTTCCCTCTTCTATATAAAGGAGGGGGAATAACTCTTACCAAAGAAATTGCACATCCTTCTTTTACTTTACAACAGTATGAAGTAGAGCCCGCAAGCTTGGTTTGACAAACTAAGTCAGATCCTAACCCAATTTAACTTTTGTAGACAACATGCTAACCATGCTTTGTTTGTCAAGAAAACTACGATGAGAAAGATTGTTCTTATAGTTTATTTTGATGTTATCATTTTGTCTGGTAGTGACCTTGATGACAACAAGCTACAAAGGCTCATCTATCTAAATACTTCATCAGCAAGGACCTTGGCAAGCTACAATATTTCCTTGGGAATGAAGTAACATCTTTTAATGTTTGTTTCTCATAGAGGAAGTATGTTCTATATCTGTTGCAAAGACATGAATGCTTGGGTAAAGTCTGCTGAGACTCCTCTTGATCCCAATGCAATGTAGATGATGACCGTTCTTTATCTTTTTCTAATATGCATAGATATTAAAAATTGTGGGCTAGTTGATTTATCTTACGATGACTTGTGCTGATCTCTCTTTTGCTCTGGGATTTTTGAGCTGTATTTGGATAAACCCATGCCACTGGGTGCCATGTGCCACATCCTGCTCAACTATAGCGGTCCCTTGAGAAAGGACTATTATATCGACATCATGGCCACTGTATGGATATTCTAACTCTGATTATGCAGCACTGTGATAGGAAATCTACATCTGATTTTTTAACCTTTTTTTGGTGGAAATCATGTTTATGGAGCAGCAAGAAATAGATGATTGCAGCAAGATCTAGTCTTAAGGCCGAATATAGGGCTATGTCACACTATCTGTGAGATGAAGCAGTTGTGTTATCTTTTATAATTGATATAGAGTCTAAGTATTTAGTTAAATAAGTTATTGAGTCTATTGGTAATATGGACCCAATTGTGTCTTGGCTGATTATTGTTATGTCCGCTTCCCTGTTACTCCTATATATAGGATGGCATGTTCTTCTATCAATAAGAAACACAAGGAAATTTTCCCCATTATATTGTTTCTCCACCTGGTGTTAGATTAGCCAGTCCTACGCCGCCCTACGCAAAAGAGAAAAAAGGAGGAACACCCCTTTGCAGGCTGCCGCCGCCCTTGGCGGTGCTTGGCTTCCCCACAACGGTTCCCTGCGACTATTATCGACTATCTCCCCTGCCTTCATTGGTTGCTGCAAGGAGTCATCGCACCATCTCGCCCACCTACACCTGCTTCTCTACGCCATAATACCCCTTCCTTCCTCTCCAAGCCAGCCACCACCCCTCTTCCTTTCCCTCTCCAGCCCTTCACCACCACCAACCAACCGTTGTCTTCCTTTCTAAGCCAACTAGCCACCTTCCTCTCAAAGCCAGCCACCGCCTTCCTCTGCAAGCTAGCTGCACGTCTTCCACTCCAAGCCAACCACTGATCTTCCACTCCAAGTCTTCTGCCGGTCTTTCTCTTCAAGCTAGCTCCTCGCCTTCCTCTCGCCACCTTCTTCTCCAAGCCAACCGCCCACCTTCCTCTGTCTTCCAGTCCAAGGCCCAAGCTAGCCGCTTGCCTTCCTCTCTAAGCTAGTTGCCACCTTCTTCAAGCCATCCGTACGCCTTCCTCTCCAAGTCATCCACCGCCTTACTCTCCGCCTTCCTCTCTTATCCACCGTCCCTCTACACCTCTCCCAGAAACCCCATCCCAAATATCAATCATTCGGGACTAATACTCCAAGTTGCTACGTAAACACATAGTACCCAACTTCTATTACCTCTACCATTGTTTATGATTCTTCACCCCAACCACTCTGTTGATTCTTTTCATGGTTGGCATGAGGGGGGAGAATAGGGGAAGATTAGTAGAGGGAAGAGATGAGGTGGAGGAGAGAAAATAAATCTTCCTGCTGCTACATATTGCTATTGTTGTGGATCTGCTTGCTTCTATATATATGTTGCTATCTATGTGGATCATTATTCTACTGCTTGTTCATCATATGAAGAGTTTGTAGAGCCTTTTCATCATCGTCTTCTACTACATTTGGATGATATTGATTCTGCATATTTTTGTTTATGGTCTTCTATCTGGCAACATCAAGCTTACTGTTTGTGCATCTTAGCACATTCTTTCTGCTGCTTTGTGCTATCACACTATTTGCTGTTCATGCTTTATTTGCATGTTGACTTATCCATGCTTTATATGTACGTCGACTAATGTTGCTACGATCCTACCATGGTGCAAGACTTTGACTTTGTGTTGATTTCGCCAGGTGTGGAAGTGGAAGTTTGTGGAAACTTCGAGGAAGTTTTGAGGAAGTTTAGACGAACTTCGATCCGATGCCATTTTTTGAAGAAAATGACGTGAATTTGAAGGAAACTTTGATTAAAAACTTCAAATTATGTTATACCTTATCTTATATATGTTAATTTAACACAAACACAATTCACGACTTTCTAGCCCTAGGTAGGTTGATAATACAATGTGTTGCTTGCAAGGGTCAATTGTGTAATACACATATACAAATACAATTCACCATATGTATATTATATGATATACAATTAAATAGTACTTACAACACCCTCTCTAGGAAAGAGTGGCAACAAGAAACATAGGAGTTGATATTAGAAGTTGTAAAGAGGGTTGGAGGAGACACTTATGTCTTACATGGCCTTTAGGGGCACTAGTTAGGGATTAGTGTTCTGGGCCGTCTCAACTTCGCCCCAACTTCGCCCAACATCGCTAACTTCGACAACTTCAGAGATGTTGGGACGAAAATATACACAAAAAAGTCAACTTCGTCAACATCAGTGAAACTCCGCCCTGAAGAATTTGGTGTTCGACTTTGCCCATGGTCGAAATTTGAAATTTTGGCAAAACTTTGCCAAACTTCGTCGAAGTTATGTTCCATGGATCGAACACTCTTTGGACTTCGACCCAACGCCCTATGGATTGGGACATCTGCTACTGTGATGGAAAATATATGAAGGGCTAGATTTGTGCTAATGCTCCTTCCATTATTTGCTGGTTTATATGGAACTACCAGTGCAAAGCTAGATTTGAAGGAGTCAGGACTCCTCTTCATAGTCTTTAGAGAGAGATAATCGACATCATGAACACAGAGACGGTGAAGAGAAGAAGTGCTTCAAGCAGATGGACGACCCATCCTTCTACAAATCCATGGAGGCTCATGGCCTCTCGGTCCCGCGGTTCAAGATAAAAAAGATCAAGGTTCTGCGATGGTGTCCTCCTGACTTGCATAACCTAAAGCTGAACATAACCTGTGGAATACATCCTGATGCTGCGGGATCTAGGAGGAGATGGTCTGTTGGGATCCTCAGAGATCGGCGGGGACACTTTGTCTTAGCTTATAGATATTAGTTGACGGCGGAACAACACCTGGATGCGATGATTAAAGCCATCATTGTTGCTTTAAAAATGTTGGAGGACATGAACTTTAATTGCAATGTCTTTGAGATAGATGATGAAGAGTGTTATCATTTGCTATGGGGCAATAGGCCCTGCCCATGGCACCTGCACGCTAACATGAAAGAGATCAAAGAGAGGATAGATGAACAAGGTATTCTTGGTAGTTTAGTGCAAAGACGGTTAACTCGGTGGCCCAGCCTATTGGCTTGGAGAGAGCCTTCCATGATGAGGGAAGCTTCACAGCTATGCCTCAGGATATGTCTATGAGAACGAGGGGGGTGATGATTCTTGATAGGAAAGGTGTCCCGTTTATTAACACCTACTGGATAGATCAAGGAATGAGGCTTTCGGCGAAATTGGCAAAAATTTCGCCAAAAAATTTCGATTTCGATGGGATCTGGTACCAAAACGCGCGACTGTGTCGATTTCGATGAATTTTGCCAAATTTCGATGAAAATTTCTATAATTGCAATCCTTGTTGTTATTGTTGTTTTTTGTAGAGGAGCTAAGGGAGATTGGGGTTATTTCACCATTTAGTACTCATACATAGTATATACTTATAGTATATCATAATTGCATTGCATTTCCCTAATATTTGCTATTTAAATTATTAAATACTTATGCAATGCATGTTTTTTTAGTTTCTGCAATGTGGACGACATGTATCCTAGTGGTGGTTTATTAGACAATGAGGTTGCTAGGAAGCCAACCACACCAACAAATCATGATTTAGCTTGGAAACATTGCACTAGTGTTCGTGGGACCAATGAACTGATTGACTATTGAGTCAATATCGAAAACAAACTATCAACCCAAGTAAAATGTGTGGGGATGCCCTACATATCCAATATTTGATATTATAACACAAATAAGTACATGCATGTATGTAGCTCATACTTGCAAAATTGCATAACTTAATTCCTACGTTTTCTCATCAAAACCCTTCGTCGAAATCCTCAAGAAACAAGACAATTCCCTTACCTCCCACATGAAGGACCACCCCCCAACCTACCCCCACATAAAATTTTATTACATAAAACGATGCATTTAGGTTTAGAGATCACGCCTGTAAAATTTCATAAATTAATTCGTTCATTTTGGCGTCCAAACAGGCACGGTTGCATCTATCGAAATTTTCGTCGAAATTAAAAAAAATCCGTACCATGCTGTCAAAACGACATCGAAATCGGATACCTCGTTCCTTGGGATAGATACATAGCAGTGTATAGGTGGGTCCGGTTGATGGGTCCAATACTTTTCCGGTTTTTGGCGGGGATGAGAGTGGTAGAGCTCTTTTTTTTAGTGAGGCTCCAGTTTGACCCGTTTTGGGGTTTCTGTAATAGCTGTGATGTTTTTGCCTACACGAGGAGGGTAGGATGAATAAAATTACCTCATGACTTAATTAAAAAAAAATGAAGAAAATTCTTGTGGTGACTTGCTTTTGCAATTGATTCACATGTGATGGAGCTTCATATTTTCTGCTACCACTTTGCGTCATGGAGTCTTGTATATGTTGCTTCTTCGTGCCAAGTTATTCATCCCGGCTACGCCACCTTTGTTGCTACTATTAGTTCGTGCTACTGTTTTGCACGTTGACTATTAGTACCTCCTGTGTGCCAACACTTTCTGGTCTACCTATTTTCCAACACTCTCTGGTCTACTTCCGGGTCTACTTCATAACAATAACGACGGAGATGAAGACTCTAATGCCTACCTGCTGCTGTTTACACCTGCTTCAGGTGCCAATTCTTTTGAACCGAGAAACTCCTGCTACCTGCTTGCATACCTGCTTTTAAATATCTACTTAAGGGGGAGCTTTGGAGTGTTTGAGTGCTTGATTGTAGTGTCGAGGGGGAGAAATATTCTTCTATGAGCTTGATTTATCTTTTTATTCTGCTAATATTTTTTTGTTTGTCTATGTGCAAGCTAACTTATGATTCTCCCAAGGTCCAGCTTGAGGGGGAGTGCTAGAGTCTAAGCATTAAAATAATTAAGTTATTGAGTCTATTTATAATATGGGCCCAATTGTGTCTTGAACCATTAGGATCATGTCCGCTTCCGTGTATGTCCTATTTACAGGAGAGGGTATGCTCTTCTATCGTTTCTCCACAACAATATATCTCTGTTTAGTATATAGTTCTTCTGCCTATCTAATGCGATAATAAAACTTCCATATTCATTGCTACCAATTCTGTGTTCCATGAGTGACCAAGCATGTTGAGGTTGATCTTCACTTTGTGAGGGAAGGATCAAGGCTGGCAGGTGTCAGTTTTGTTGGTGCAGGATGATGACAATAGGGAGTTTATAACCACATCCTATTGATCAAGAAGCTTCTACTACATGTTTGTGATCTGCACCTACGACATGCTTCAGATTCAAATTCAACCTGCTTGCATACTTGCTTTGGCTTATCTACTTGAGGGGGAGTATTCAAGTGATGAGTGCTTTATTGTAATCTTGAGGGGGAGGTATATTCTTGTATGGACTTGACTTATCTTTCTTTCTACTTTGTTTTTTAGTCTGTCTGTCTGTTTGCAAGCTGACTTGGGATTCTCCCAAGCTTCAACTTGAGGGGGAGTAATAGAGAGTCTGGTTAATTTAGTTAATTAAGTTATATGAGTCTATTTGTGTATGGACCCAAGTGTGCTTTGGCCCATTAGGGTTTAGTCTAAAGCCTGCATGCTTCTCCCCTTTTCTATATATAGGAGTGGGATTCCTCTTATCAAATATATCACATAGTCCTCTTTTACTTTACGACAATCACCTTCTCACCATATACCGTCCCTTGTCAGGGCTTTATATGGTCATGAGTCTCATGACCATATCACTGTGTAGGGTCACTTCCGGACTGTATACAAGACTTTCTGCCATAACACATGCAATTCTTTTGTTGTCTTTTTTTGCTAAATAAAAGTGGGATATGCCTATTAGGGAATGCCAACATATTCTAACCTCTCACGGTTTACGCGTGCTTGTGTTGTGTATGTAAACATGTGTGTGGGATTGAAACAGCCAGTGTAGTCAGATGAACCAGGAAATAGTGGGAGAATTGGTTGGGTTATTTCGCTCTAAACTGGCAGGAACCGATAAACCACCCGGTTAAACCAGGAACTGTTCCTCAAACTAGTTGGTTTGTCTTTCTTAGCTAAAAGATGAATTTTAGAGGGAGGTTATGATTTGGTCTACATAGTGTATTTTGATCGTCAACCATAGCCCTGAAACTGTAATATGTGATAGCGAAATCTTGCTATATCAACAACCTCTACATATATTATTCAGTGAATATATAAAATTATTAGTAGCTTTATGAGTGCTAAAATAGATATTCAATGCCATAGTAAAGTTGGTTTAATTAGTTTGATATGGAGGATTGTCCATATTTTGATCTTATTTTTAATATCATATATATATCCTGGTACAAAAAACATATATAATGCCATCTGGTCACTGGATGGACTAGTAAATAGGGAACCAGTAGCCTAACCGGTTCTGCTCATGCGTTCATCCTAACAACCTTGTTATGTGTATGTGTAAATGTATATGTTCACACAATTTAATTTAAACTGGTAAGCAGATATAGCCCCTACAGGTATGCTTCGAGCGAGTTTATAATTGGCCAAGGTGGGTTTTGGCAGATATGCATTAGCAGCAGTTTATTGGTATTACCCATATCCATTTACAGCCCTACCGCAAGCCCATGAGTACCGCAAGCATGCGAGTTGATTTTAACCTCTTCTGGGCAATATTTGTGCTAGATAGGGAGTACTTTGGGTACTCATAGGATTCTGGGATGGGATCTCATCAGTTATGATGTTTTGAGTTGGAATGAATAGCTAGACACAAAAAAGAAAAAAGATCTTCTACCGCGTCTTTTGACTTTTCTAGGTTCAAGAGATGCCAAGTTGTTTCTCAGCTCAGGATAGATTTACAATCATACAAACTTCAAATCTCAAACTTTTTTCTTCCAAAGAAATAAAATTACATGAGATCAGAACTAACATGCTTCGAGAATATTGGTATTTCAATGCTTATTGCAGATTCAGCCATATGATGTGTACAGTTCATAAGTTTGACTGGAATAATATCTAAAACATCAAATTTTGTTTGGCAGGAACGTCGATTGATGAGTGCCTCTGAAGTTCATCAATTTGTGAACTCTTTGAGGTCCACATTCACATTCTTAGAGGTGCTTCCACTGACATTACTACCTATATTATTACTGTACTAGTCATAGTTTGTTTTTTTAACCTGTTTATTTCTGTGCGTAAAAACTTCTATGTAGAAGATAATAGATGCTTGTAACAGAATCTGTCCTGAAAGTTTGTATTTTCCTGATGTTTCTTCTGTTCCAAACAGTCACTCCCTATCCCTACCATAGCCGCAGTTGAAGGAGCCGCATTAGGTGGCGGCATGGAATTGGCCCTTTCTTGTGATCTGCGAATATGTGGTAATTCAACAATATAGTAGCTAAATAGCACCATGTTATGATCAATTTGGGGATTTGAAAGTTAACAAATATTTCATTTTCCTAAAACTCAGGGGAGGCTGCTACATTTGGCTTGCCTGAGACTGGATTGGCTATTATTCCTGGGTATGCTCTTACATATTTTCAGTGTGTACACTTTGCATATACCAGTGCTGAACTTGTGCTTTTACGCCTAGCTCTGACTTTTTCTTCAATCTATTTTTGTTTGTGAATCAACACAACTGGAATTTGAGCAATTTGCTTAATTTAACACACCTAGAGCTGTCTTCCAAGATTAGATTGAGATCTCATTATTCCAAGATGTTATGTATATATACAGGGGTGAATGCTTTTCTCAAAAGGAAACTGCTCCATTTTTTTATACAATATGTCTTTCCTGTGATGGTGGTTCTCTCCTTTTCGTGCATTATTCTAGTAGTGTGTCTCTGCTATTTCTACCTTGTTTTCATTCTAGTAGGCATTTCGGTTAATTCTCTAATGTGTTTCATTCAGGCAACGGTTGTTCTCTACTACCGTTCTTTCTTCCTATAGCTTTGTAATCGTCTTTACGTGCATTATACCAATAACTTACATGCTTCTACGATGGGATAGAATCTAGGAAGCATGGAAACTTCCAGGAGGCTGCTGTGTCTGCGACACGTGGCCAACATGGACACGCCATGGACACACATGGACACCTGGTGGATAGGTAAAAACTTGTCCAAGTCCCCCGTTCATTCTATCATGAGTTGGACCTTCCTGGACACAACGTGGACACAATAGGACACAAATAATCACTAATTAAGAAGGGGAAACACCCTATTGTACATAAACTTCCCCCTCACCACTACTAATATCCACGTCTCCCCCTCCTTATCACATCGCCACCTAGGCCACCACCCTTCCTCCACCTATAGACTATGGCTTCTCCTCTCGCTCCACTTGTTGTTTCCGGCCTCTCCTCTTCCTCGGTCTCTTCTTCCTCGTCCAATGCATATGTTCTATTTGTCCAACACCACCAACAATTACAACCTCCTCTTTTCCCTTCTCTCTTCCTGATTCTGAATGTACATCAATGTTTTTACTCTCTTCTACAAATAACAACATATATCCTTGTTTTTCTTTGTTGTCGACCACCATCACTATCTTTTTTAAATGTTCAAATTTAGATGTGCAAATATTTGATTGTAAGTTCATACTTGTAGCACTTAACTCATTATTTATGAACAAAGTTTCCATAACTTTGACTATTATTGTGTTTACAAAGCCGGCTTGCTTGATAGTATGTTTTGATTTGTCTTAATTTCGTCCCGTATGCAATGTGTGTTTGAATAAACATATAAAATTAAATATAGCTTGGATGACATGATCTTTGTGTTTGAATGGGCTTGTGCATTTTGTGTTTATACATAAAAATGATATACATGTATATATATATTTTTCAACTGTGTCCGACGTCGTGTCCATGTCCTATATTTTGAAAATTGCCGTGTCCTATGCCTGTGTCTGTGTCCGTATCCATTTCCGTGTTTGCATCCGTGTCCATGTCCATGTCCACACTTCCTAGCATAGGGCAAGACTCCTACCTCTTTTACATAATAATCGTCCTAATATTTTTGTGATCAAGTTTAACGTGAGTAAATATCTATTATGGATGAATGTCATATACACCCTTTTCAAGTCCCGAAACAAGCTTAATTTCATCTCTAAAGCTGCACAAACAATGATATCCGACGTTGAGATAATATTCTAGTTGTCTGCTGGTTGTGTAATAGCGCAGATCATGCTACGACACCAAATATATGCTCTATTACAATGCTAAAGATATTTGGGGGATACTAAAATGAACTTCTATACCCATGAGTCCATACCCTTCACATCTATGTGTGGTAAAATTTCTCTACAACTCAAGCTGATAAGACATCAGAGGCCTATTTTAACTGTGCAATTGCTATCACAACTGAACTTCTTCTCACCCATTTTTGTGGAAACTCAAACCAAGGAGTTTGATGACCTCATTCATGTTAAGTTCCTTACACCCAAAGTTTCCCCAAACTAGAGTATCAGCCTAAATGCTAATGAACGTTCCTCCAACAACGAATGTGGCCACATCTCTTAGTCTGATGTACTAATAGTTTTCACTGAGCTGGCTATCCTACTAAGTGATAACACCCAATAATTAACTATAATTTCGTGCCTATAATAGGCTTGATATGCCCAAATAACTCTAGATAGCTTTTAGTAATTCATCCCCTCTTTGATGATATAGTAGCTCAACTAGCCATTTTAGGACTTGCGTGCACTGGATTGAGAAGACATCGACTTCCTCGATACTCTAGTCAGACTGGAAAAACTCACACTAAACCACTAGTTTGACCCGGTGAAACAGGCTAAGTTTCACATGAAACTGACCCTAGTTCGCCCAACACATGATTGCCATTGACCATCTTCATCGACCTATGCATCCATCGACAACCGATGGAGCAAACTCGACCCTCATTCATCCAAACTGGCTTGAGTTTGATCAAACTCATCATTGATTTTTCTTTGTCGGATGTCGGCCTGGGTTATTGGTGGACACGTAAGTGATGAAAATGGTTGATGGCGATCCTGTGTTGGGTGAACCATGACCAACTTTATGTGAAACCCATCGTTGTATATGTGGCTAAGCGATTGCCTTAGGGGGGGGGGCAAACAACCTAGGAGGCACATTTCTAGACATTTTTTTACAATTTCAGTTTTTATATATTGTATTTTTATGTATATTATGGTTTTATGAACAAAACAAAAAAAGCATATAGAACTTCAAAAATGAACATTTATCACAAAATGTAATTCAATCTAGTGGACAAAGTTTGAATTTGTAGCAAAAAACAATTGTGCATGGGCAATTGAGGATCAAACATTAGGAACAAAAAACACAATGAAACGTAGCCCACATATGCTAATCAATCATGGCAAATAAGATTTAGACTCGATCATCACTGAGATCTGCCAAATCATCATCATCGTCATCATTGTCATCCTCTATGTCTACCTCTTCCTCTTCTTGTTCCTAATCAGCGTCATCTTCAAACTCATGAAGATTCATCTAGTAGGCCTTCGATCTGAACTTTTTTTCTTGTTAATATGTCTTTACTTATTGTCCTGTTATTTTACATTTCTATAAGGACCTACCTGTAATTGTTCCACAATTATATATATCAGGGTACACATTGTGTAACCCTGCACTTTCACAATTTATTGTTTCTCATGGTACTAGAGCAGGGCTAGATTCGGAGGGGCGCCGTCTCCCTCCCTCCCTCCCTCTCCTTCTCTCTCTTTCTTCCGGTGCTGCCCCCCCTCGTCACGTCGCACCACACACCCCGCCCCCCCGCCGCGCTGGCCGCCCGCGCATGGCCTGCCGCCGCCGCTGCCGTTGCTGCTTTGTGCAGGCGGCTGCTGCCGCCGCCACCGGGAGGGCTTCTCCGCTCCTCTGGCTTGATCCACGATCTGCTGTCCTCCCGCCTCGCTCCGTAGATCTGATTAGATTTTCTTCGGCTCCGACTCCTGCCTGCATGTGTAGGCCCTTGAGCCGCCGGGTCTTTTGCTGCGCATAGGCGTAGCCCTTATGTAACTGGTCCGTCCAGTATTTCTATTGTGCCTACTGCCACCTAGCTGAGGAACTAGGCAGTCATCTTCTGCCTGTGCTTGCCTGTGCATACTCACCTTCGGTGTCGGTGCTCTACCTGTCATGGCGTCTTCACATGATGATCTGCGTCGTCAGGTTACTACTGTAAAGCTGGATGGGCATAACTACTAGCATTGGGTCTGTTCTATGCAGATTTATGTAAAGTCTTAAGGGAAACATTCTCATCTGACGCGTGATCCGCCTCCTATGCCTGCTGCCAATGCCGACTCCAAGGATGTCAAAGCTTATGATGACTGGGTCAAAGATGATTCTACTGTGATGACCTGGATTCTCAACAGCAGTGAGACGAAAATCAGTGCCACCTTACTATACCTGCATACAGCAAAGCAGATGTGGGATCAGCTTGCTAGCACTTACTCTCACAGCCAGAATCCCAAGAAGGTGTTTGATATCACCAAGCAGCTGACCCGTCTACACTTCTCGGGATCTGACATTACTGATTACTTCTTTGCCTTTAAGGGACTCTGGGAGAATTGGAGGCCTACCATCCGTTGTCTACTGACTTGGCTGCCATGCAACGTCAACGCCAGGAGTTGTAGGTGGTTCAGTTCCTGTGTGGTTTACCGGAATCCTATGCTGGGGTTGTGGATCAGATTCTTGCCAGTGATCCATTACCTACATTACAAAGTGTGTTTCAGCGTCTTCAACGGCTGCCGACCTCCTCGTCTGAGTCTCCTTCTGACACTGGAGATACTACTACCCTTGTTGCTATGTCCGGCCGAGGTCGTGGCCGCGGCCGTGGTCGTTTTCAGGAGAACCGTCCTCCTCTTGGCACTGGCAGGGGGCAAAGTTAGTCTGATCGTGGAGCACCCTCTGGTCCTCCCAACGCTGCTCGTCCTCAGACTGGTCAGCGTTTCTGCAGTTTCTGTGGTCGGTCTAATCATATTGAAGAAAAATGTTGGGAGAAATATGGGAAGCCGACCTGGGCCAATGCGGCCTCTGATGCCCATGCTACCTCTGAGGTAGCATCACAACCTACTGCCACTGATGCATCCAGTTCCACTACTGCTGACTTTATCTGTTCGAAGGTGGAGTGTCTACTGCTCGAGCGTACTGGATCATCCTCTGGAGCTGCCACTGCAGCTCATGCTGCTACATATTCTGGTTGTGATACTGCTTTCATCAGTGCACCC
This sequence comes from Alisma plantago-aquatica, assembly GCA_963693085.1. Classification (NCBI taxonomy): domain Eukaryota; kingdom Viridiplantae; phylum Streptophyta; class Magnoliopsida; order Alismatales; family Alismataceae; genus Alisma; species Alisma plantago-aquatica. The sequence continues at coordinate 1,052,421,384 of OY856413.1, read as the reverse complement.
TCGCCTAGTACTGGTAATAAAAAATGGGCGATTGATTCGGGTGCCACATCTTATATCTCTGGAAATCAGTCCCTTTTCAAAACCTTATCTAGACCGGTCTCTAATTCCTTTGTTATGCTTGCTGATGGATCCAAGACTGCTGTATCTGGAATTGGAGACCGTTTCTCATTTTTTGTTAAAATCCGCTCTATATGTGCCTCGCTTTCCACTGAACTTATTATCTGTTAGCAAAATTGTACGTAGCCTGAACTGCAGTCTCACATTCATTCCTGGTACTTGTACTTTTCAGGACCTTCGCACGAGGATGAAGATTGGTGGGGGGCATGAAGGACCTGATGGCCTATATTATCTAGATGAATTGAAAAGGACTAACATGCACTAGCTTCAACTCTATCTTCATCAATTCTAGCATTACAGTGGCACTACAGACTTGGACACCCATCTTCTGAGAAGCTGAAACATGTCATCTCTGGTGTAGGAACGCACGGTTTTCAGTGCGAGTCGTGTCAGTTAGGGAAACAGTCTAGGACTGTCTATCCTAAACGATCCCAGATTAGTAGTAAAAACATTTTTGATCTTGTTCATGCCGATGTATGGGGTCCATGTCATGTTCTAAGTCTATCTGGCAATAAATACTTTATTCTGTTTATTGATGATTTTTCTCGTGCCACTTGGTTGTTTCTGTTAAAAAATCGGTCTCAAGTGCTATCTACAATAAAATTCTTTTTTGCTGAAATATAAACTCAATATTCTATGCCTGTTAAAATTATGAGAACCGACACTGCTTTGGAGTTTGTTTAGAAAGAAGTTGGACTGTTTTGTCGATCTGTTGGTACTATTCATCAGACATCGTGTGCCTATACGCCTCAACAAAATGGAGTTGCGGAGTGGAAAAATAGACATTTACTTGAGGTCGCTAGAACTATAATGCTACATTGTAATGTACCTAGACTTTTCTGGCCAGAAGCTATCCTAACTGCCTGCTTTCTGATTAATAGAATGCCATCTTCTGTTATTGGCAACAAGATTCCTGTACAGGTTCTACAGCCTAATGTACCTCTGTTTTCTGTACCTCCACGGATATTTGGTTCTACCTGTTTTGTGCGGTTACTTGGACCGAACTATGATAAATTATCTCATAGAGCAGAAAAATGTATTTTCTTGGGGTATTCTCGTACTCAAAAAGGGTATCAGTGCTATAGTCCTACTACAAAACAATGGTTCACGAGTAGTGATGTGGTATTTTTTGAGGATACACCGTTTTATTCTGCTAAAGGAGATATCCTGAATTCTGACATAATCACAACACCATTGTCTGTCACGAGTGATTGCATATCTGATACTTCATCTGCTGAAACTACTACTCCACTTATTGTGTATAAACGTAGGAACATGTCACAATCTGCTCAAGACCCCCCCCCCCCATGCAGCACCAATCTCCTCCTCTAGAAGGTCCTACTCCTGCTGAGGTACACTCTGACTTAAATCTTCCTATTGCTCTCAGAAAAGACACTCGTTCTTGTACTTCTCATAATATTGCTAATCATGTTTCTACTGCACATCTGAGTATTTATACTAGTAACTTTGTGGCTGCCCTATCTGCTATTGCTGTTCCCAAGACTATACATGATGCCTTACAAAGTTCAGCCTGGACGACTGCCATGAAAGAGGAGATGACTGCTCTTGCTGATAGAGGAACTTGGGAGCGGTAGATCCACCTCCTGAGTGCAAACCTATTGGCTGCAGATGGGTTTATGCTGTGAAGTATCAACCTGATGGTACAGTGAAACGTCCGAAGGCACGCCTGGTAGCAAAAGGGTACACTCGAACTTATGGCATTGACTATTTTGAGACGTTCTCGCCTGTTGCCAGACTTAACTCTGTCAGTGTTCTACTTTCTGTTGCTATTAATTTAGATTGACCCCTTATTCAACTGGATTTTAAAAATGCCTTTTTGTATGGGGATCTTCAAGAAGAGGTTTATATGGAGCAACTTCTTGGGTTTGTTGCTCAGGGGGAGTCACATAAAGTTTGCAGGTTGAAAAAATCTATCTATGGACTCAAACAGAGTCCTCGGGCATGGTTTGACAAGTGGAGTAAAATCCTGACTACATTTGGTTTTTTGAGATCACAGGTTGATCACTCGGTCTTTACAAAAAAGACCTCTTCTGGTATTGTGATTCTGATTGTTTATGTTGATGATATGGTTCTATCTGGCAGTAATCTTTCTGAGATTCAGGCTACTAAAGCACACTTGTGCAAACATTTTGCTACTAAAGACCTGGGAAAGCTACGATATTTTCTGGGCATTGAGGTGTCTAGGACCTCTAGTGCTCTTGTATTATCTCAGAGGAAGTATGTTCTCGACCTGTTACAGGAGACTGGGATGCTTGGTGCACGTCCGGCTGATACTCCTCTGGATCCCAATGTTAATTGGGATGATGATTCTTCTCCTATGTCTCTAGACAATAAAAAATATAGGAGACTGATTGGTAAGATGATCTATCTGACTGTTACTAGAGCTGATATATCTACTGCTATTGGTCTTCTTAGTAGGTACTTGGATAAGCCTAGACAGTGTCATTGGAATGCTCTTTGTAATATTCTGAGATATTTTAAGAAATCACCTGGCAAAGGCCTCCACTATAAAAAGCATGGACACTGTTCTCTGGAAGGCTACTCTGACTCTGATTATGCTGGAAGTAAGATTGATAGAAAATCTACTTCAGGCTACTGTACTTATATTGGAGGTAATCTTGTCACCTGGAGGAGTAAGAAACAAAATGTTGTTGCTAGATCCAGTGCTGAAGCTGAATACAGGGCGATGGCCCACACTGCTTGTGAACTCCTATGGGTACAATCTCTTTTGAAAGACTTCGGGGTTGACTCTTCTGCTGTTATTCCGATGCATTGTGACAATAAAGCTGCTATCTTCATTGCTAATAATCCTGTATATCATGAGCGGACAAAATATATTGAAGTTGATTGTCACTTCATTCGAGAGACTATCTTATCTGGCAAGATCTGCACTCCTTTCACCCGCTCAGAAGATCAGGTTGCTGATATTTTTACAAAGCTACTGGCCAAGAAACATTTCAGCTCGCTTGTGGACAAGTTGGGCATGATTGACATCTATGCTCCAACTTGAGGGGGAGTGTTAATATATGTCTTTACTTATTGTCTTGTTATTTTACATTTCTATAAGGACCTACCTGTAATTGTTCCACTATTATATATATCAAGGTACACACATTGTGTAACCCTACGCTTTCACAATTTACTGTTTCTCATTTCTCTTTGATGAAAACACCCCTTGTTGTCTTTTCCTATGATAGTTTGGTTTTAGAGGATTGTACAACTTTTCTCTTAAGACTGTAGGTGGCAACTTTTGCTTTTCCCTTGTCAACGGCCTTAGAAGTACTTTTACACCTCTTAGGATTAGCCACCTCTTCAGATGCTCTAATGGCCTGATCTACAAGTCTCCAAGTAAGGCCATCATGATTTGGAATTGTTGCATCATCAGGAATCCCCGTCATCCACTCACTGCTCCACTGCATATCATGAACTGCAATGGCATCAAAGTCACTTTCATCATTCTTCTCTCTCATGTTTTGACACCGTTCCTCCAATTTGCAATTTTATTGGATGAACACAAGTTTGTCTAGCCACTTAACAAGTGATTCCTTCTCTTTGTGTGTTTTTACATGACAAAAGATTATGAATTATAATCTATTACAAAAGTCATCATATTTGCTCAATCGTAATCATGTTGATAAGGAGACACAAACTCAAATGTGCTATTTTGCTCACAACTCAAGGAGGTGCAACTAAGACTCAAGAATAACAGAGCCAACTTCTTTAGGGCAAAATTCCCTACACCATATAACTCCCACCAAGACATATAATAGGAAGATACTATAATCAAATATAAAACTTGCTAAATCAGTTATATTTAGTCTATTGTATTACATTAAAAAATATAGTTGCTTACATGGTGACATATTGCTCCTATGGAAAAGAGATGCTGGATTCCCAAACAAACCATGGGAATTCTTGTAAGCATCTACATCCATAGATACTTTGTCAATCACAAACCCACCTTCTACTCTTGTCAAGAAGCATTCCATGAAAGGTGCTGGAACTGTGTCTATGTCAAACCTAATTGACATGAGCCCTGATTTTACAACAGTAAACCACCCATCAGGGTTGAGGAAGAAAGCTGCATCATGCAATATAGTACCCATCTGATCTTTGTAGCGATCCTGAAGATGTACCAAATGGGTCCACATTGGCTCTCATCACGGGCCTAATTTGACTCAATTTTGTGAACTGCTTTTGTGAGTGCCATGGTTATGATTCCCATACATGGCTTAACATCAGAATCAACCATTCTCAAAAGTTGTGCAAGTGGCATTGTGGCCCTCAAAAAGCTATCCACTGCTTCATAAAACTTATGAGACAACGCTGTCCTGGCAACCTTATCCCCAACATTAGTCTAGCCCATTTGCTTGTTGTCCACAAGTCAGACAGAAATAATGTGCCAAATGCATTCCTAGCATTATGCAAGCTCTGAAAAGTAAGAAAAGATGTGGCAAAGCGAGTGATTGAACATCTCGCTAACTCCTCATCTGAAAGCTGCAGAAAAGCATTGTGCAGAAGTGTGTGAAGATGAATGTACTGCATACTTAGGCAACCTTGCAATGTCCTCCAACATGAGGTCAAAGCAATGTGCAATGCACGGTGTCCAGAATATATGCGACCACTTCCCCTACAACAACTTGCCAGCCAGAACAAAAATTGTGACGTTATCTTTGACAACCTCAGTAACATATTCTGGTCTAATATTCTCTATAGCGACAACCAGAAGTTTGTAAAGAAATGAACTTGTATGGCTATGTGCAGATACATCAACATAGTACATGTAAAAAGTTCCATGAGGTGAGGTGAATTGACTAGGAAATAAATTAGACTTCTTCCTTGCCTGTCTGATCATCCACTTGACATCAATGTGCAACCATACTTCTTCTATGTCTCTAAATGTCCATCCTGCAAGTTCCCGATGTTAGAGAGTATATATTAGCCTATTTAGCTAATAGGTTAATTAGTTAGTGGGCCTTTAGTATCTCGGTCCGTTTAGATTACTCGTATCCCAAGTCTCAGGGTTTCTCCCTTGCTCCTATATATAGGACAGGGCTGTACGTCTTTTATTTATTGAATCAATATAACACTATTTTCTCATATGGTATCAGAGCCCGTTTGCTCCTAGGGAACCCTAGCCGCTGCCGCTTCCCTCTTCTCTCCTAGCCGCCGCAAACAGAAGCCATAACCGCCTCTCCTTTCTCCGAGAGAGAGCAATAGGGGCTCCGCCTCCGCCTGCGGGTGGCCGCTGCCATAGCCATGGTTTAGGCCGGTAGCCCGCAGACAAATCTCGGCCTCCATGGCTTCTCTTTCTCTTTCTTAAGATCATATTTTCTCTCCGTACGCTGACACTGTCCTTCCCGGCTATCTCCTATCTATCCATCCATCCGCCGCCGCATCATGCGACCCCTATATCTAGCAGTAAGCAGCCACCGACCACAAGCAACAACGCCATCGGTCCCCAACAGTGCTGTCGGCCAGAACAGCAGCCGCCACTGCCTACCCATGCACCGCTCATGCCCACCGGCCCTACGCCCGGCGCTGTCAGCGCACAGTAGCAGTGCCATCATAGTCAATTAGCAGCGAAAACTGTAGCCAGTGACAACCATCATGTTGTTGCCGCATCACGTCGCCACCAACCGCTGTAATCATCGTCATCTTCCGTGTTCGTCCCCTATTGAGTTGCTGCCTCATTATCCAACAACTGTATCCCCAGCCGACGATCACGCCCTTCAGCCGTCATCATCACCATCCATCCCCCCGACCGCGCCGCTTCACTGTTGCTCTCCATCTCATGACTGCTGCCCCAACGCCTTCGCCTATCCCCAATGTATTAGAAAGCGGGAAGCGGGAGGCGTGCGGACGGCACCCTGTAACCGATTAAGCGGTAGGCGGGTGATTAAGCGGGCGATTTTTAAAAAAGCGGGTGTCTAAATTTTATATATTTTTATACAAAATTACATGTATGTGTATATAAAAAATATATTTATAAGAAACTTATATACATATCTAATCAGCAAATCAGTAATTAACTAAGTATTCATCAATACTTACTATTAATCAGCATCTCTAATCACTAAAATCAGCAAGCTGATCAGTAATTGTATATAACAAACTATGAATTATTGAATTAAAGTAATCACTAAAATAATACTAACCAGCAGTACCAATCATTAATCACTGAAAGCAGCAAGGAAATCAGTAAAACTAATCATGCATTACTAGTATAATAGAGCAATAGGATATTTACTTAGATGCATTACAGCAGTACCCAATTATTACAGCTTACACACAAAGTATGCATTCTAAATTAGGACTAGCTATATCATAGAACATTTAATGTATACAAGTTTCGTATATTATAGTCAATACTACTTGGCTATGTAATTAATTAATGTTAGATGCTTACATTAGGATTTTTAAACAAAAGCGGGAAAAAGCGGGCAAAAAAGCGGGAAAAAAGCGGGAAAAAAGTGGGAAAAAGCGGGTGAGGCGGGCAAAAAGCGGGCGATTTTGTTCAAAATGATTAAGCGGGCGATTAATGGCAAAATTAAGCGGCTGGGGGTCATGGGCGCTTAAGCGGCCCGCCTGGCCGTTTTTTATTTCACTGCCTATCCCTGGCTAAAGTGCGGTCACCCATCACTCTCCACTGCTACCAAACAACCCCAATATTTTTCTACTGCCCCCATATACAATATGCCTGTTGATATACAGATCCTTAATCAGATTTGTCTTTAGCTAGCGAATCCATTTTTAGCCTAATCAGATATTTTTTTGGGGGCTCTGCCCCTGCACCCCCGATTTTGTCGGCCTAAGGGCCGAGCAAATGCCGTTTCGGGTCGGGATTAGATCCATTTAATTTTCTACCCGGATCTTACATTGACCCATTTAGCATATTCTCTCCGATTATCGGTTTCATTCTCCACATATTACACATCTCCATATAAAAAATTCTTCTCAAATCCACCAATTCCTTTCCCACCCACCCATCATGTGTGCATCCCTTTTTCTACGTGGGGGGGTCATATATCCATTTCTCCACACCAAACACTCACTCTCGTCGTATTTGGTGTGCGGGGGGGATAGAGAGGAGAGGAAGAGATGAGAAGAGAGAGAGAGAGCATGCGGGAGTATGTATGAGAGAGAGCGTATGAGAAGAGATGATATATGTATTCAGGCTACATATTCCAGGTTATCTTTGTCAAATAATAAAAGAAAGCAAATCGTTGTATTAGATAGGAGAAACCCTGCTCCTATAAATAGGAGAACAGGGAAGCATACAGACTTAACTAAACACTAACGGGCCAAGACACAGTGAGGCCCATATTACAAGGACAATATAAATAACTAATAAACGGACTCTCTAACACTCCCCCTCAAGCTGAAGTTGGGAGAATCCCAAATCAGCTTGCAGATAGAGAGTCAAACTAGAAAACAGATAGACAGAAATAAAAGGATAAACCAAGCCCATACAAGAAATTGCTCCCCCTCAAGTAGATACTCCAAGCAAGCAGACAAACAGGTCACAGAAGCTTCTTGATCATCTGGAGCAGAAATAAGCAACAACACAATCATCTGGAGCAAAAGATATAATCGTTGATAGGCACCAAGGTCTTCATCAACGTCGTCGTCGTAGTAGCCAGAGAGTGCTGGGTCACAGGCAGCAAAGTCCAGAGAGTGCTGGATCACAGGCAGTAGAGGTCAACGTACAAATAAAGTACGGGCGGGTCAACGTGCGAAATAAAGCACGGACGAGCCAGATAGTGCTGGTACACAGTATAGAGAGTCGACATGCAAACAAGGCACAGACATGCCAGAGAGTGCTGGCGCACAACAGTAGAGAGTCGACGACGTAGGCAGATAGAAGGCCAGTATCGCAGAGTAGCAAGCAAATACATAACTCCAGTAGACGAAGCTCCATGTAAAGTCAGCAACAAATGTCTTCATCATCTCCCCTCTTCATAAAGCATCCATCACAGTAGCAGACGTCATAAATCCAGAGAGTGCTGGTCCACAGAGTAGAAAGTCAACGTGCAAATAAAGCACAAACAGTAGAAAGTGCAAAAGCACAAAGCAGCAAGTAAAGTGTGCTAATCATAGCACAAGTAGCAAAGATGACGTCCAAGTATGCAACTTCATAGCAACAATCGAGGTAGATGATGATTGAACAATAATAGCAACAGAAACCACTAAATAGCAGCAGAAAAATTCATATATCAGCAGTTAATGTGGCATGAAGCAGCATAACATAATTTTTCTCTTTTTTTTCTTCAACTCTCCTCCATCTCATCTCTTCCCTCTACTCTTTCTCCTCTATTCTCCCCCTCACGCCAAGCACGGAAAGAGTAAAGGAGTGGTTGGCGTGGACAGTAAAAAATAATAGTAGAGGCAAAAAATTTCTATAGGCAAATAGGTGGAGGAAGCAACCGATAACATAAATCAAGGTAGAAAATGATCCGGACAAATACATTGCCTTTGGACAACAACTGTAGACCAGAAAAGGGTCGTGCTACAGTACTCCGCCGGTGACAACGGCTGGGAAGAATTACCAATGCTCCCTCTTTGGAGTACCTTTGCCCTTGACCTTCTTGGGCAACGTAGCAGGGTCTGGGGTGCCCCCTTTTGATCAGATTTAAGAGGGGAAACAATCCTCTACACCTTATTTGTTGAAGCCGTAATCTGCTGCAATAAGAAGCTGTTGACAACAACCCATACTCTTGCTGATTTGAAGAAGAAAGAGGGACATAGCTGCTAATCACAAGCACCATATGGCAGCTACAACCAAGGGAAAGGTCATCCCAGAAGGGCATGACCTAATATAAACCGGTGTGGGAGCAGCAACCACTACAATGGCCGTCGTGCTACAGTACGACACTGTAGCGGCGAATGATAAACTCCAAGCTGCTGCTGTTCCACATGATTGTAGACCTCAAGAAAACTTCCTTGGAGAGATTGATGGCTCTCCCCGGGTTTCCCCTATGACTTTGATGTGGAAGACAATTGCGGAAGCTCGAAGAGGACCAAACTGATTTGGAATGATGGGAATTCCCTGCGGGCAGCAAGCACCGCCAAGGGCGGCGACCGCCCGCAAGGGGGGCACTTCTACTTTTCTTACTCTCTCTCACGTAGGGTTTTGGTCCCTAGGACGGCTGCTCTGATACCATGTCAAATAATAAAAGAAAGCAAATCGTTGTATTAGATAGGAGAAACCCTGCTCCTATAAATAGGAGAACAAGGAAGCATACAGACTTAACTAAACCCTAACGGGCCAAGACACAGTGAGGCCCATATTACAAGGACAATATAAATAACTAATAAACAGACTCTCTAACAATCTTCATAGAGCTTCGTTCTGCACGCCTGTTCTCCACTTTTAGACAACATTATCACTTTTGCTGCATTTTTGAGAGACAAATGGGTGCTTCTTTAGACATCTCAGAAGCTCAACAATTTCTAGCCTGCCAAGTCTACATCTGCAAGGTTGATTTATCCAGATTTATCTTCACCGAGTTGCTTCATCACGTCTTCTCCGAGCTGCATCTGTTCTTATGGCATCGCCTTCCGCTGATCTACTTGGGACTTTCCTTGATGGATGATCTCCTTTCCCGTCAAGCCCCTAAGGTTCATGCGCCAGAGTTATGGTACCTGCATCGTATCATTAGCAAATCGTCCGGTCGTGTTCGTGCCACGTTATGCATGTCTTCTCAGACGCTTTGAAGACACCAATACTGCTACATCGTCATTGGAGATCCGCGTTCGTGCCGCGTTAAGTACATATTCTAGTGAAGATGACGTAGTCATGGTATTGAGGATCGTCTGCTCCAAGTGGCAAATTACTGCTGGAGTATTCAAGTCTCATTCACCAGATGTTTTCCTTCCACATGCACTCCACAAGACCATCTCCAAAGCTCGAGGATCTCCAGCTTGCAGAATATAATTCCAATGAAGAGAGGCGTCATCATTCAGGGGGAGTATCAATCTTTTGTATGGGGAGTGATATTTATCTTTTATCATTTCTATCTTTTCTATTATCGAGTCCTGTAACTCCAAGTTTGGACATGTGTTTCACCCATGATCCAGCTTGAGGGGGAGTGTTAGAGAGTATAAATTAGCCTATTTAGTTAATAGGTTAATTAGTTAGTGGGCCTTTAGTATCTTGGCCCATTTAGATTACTTCTGTCTCAAGTCTCAGGGTTTCTCCGTTGCTTCTATATATAGGACAAGGCTGTACATCTTTTATTTATTGAATCAATATAACATTATTTCTCACACTCGATATTCTCATATTGGGTCTCTAGCAAACGGGTCCTTAGAGCTTGGTACTTGGGAGGTCTGAAACCTCTCTAAACCTGAACTGCAGCCTCAAATGCAACTTCATATTGACAGTAGTTGGCAACATTGAATGGAAGACGTAGAACCACAAGGCTATCTCCTCTTCAACTCTAGCTTGTGTTTTTTTCTTGTAGACAATTTCAATGTTCTTTGGCTCTTAACCTGCCTTAGAGCTATCACCTCACGAGGAAGAGGCGACATGTGTGCATCCATAAGGCCTCGATCAGTAACCCCTGGCAGCTTACCGAATAATGGAGGCCTAGAACTAGTTTGAGTGTAGAAGTACCCGTATGTTGAGAAGCAATGCCAACATCTTCATGTTCACCATTATGGTCACCTCTAGGAGGAAACAAGTGCAAATCGACAACTAGGGTTTGAGACTTCTTCCTAGTAGTCTCCATGTAGTCAAGGATCTCTTTTCTGATAGGTGCTGTAGTGTTGTCGCACTTGACTACATTTGAACCCTTGCTCGCAAGATGGTCCTTCACCTTGATCCCTCTAATTGCGCATATGGCCACACAAACCACATTGCACCTTGTTCTTATCACCCGAATCAGGTCAAAAAGAATGCTCCACTCAAGATCATATGATTTTCCCTTTCATTTTGGATCCTTCACCAAAATAGAATAGTGATTGTCCCCTATGCCGCTACTCCCAGACGGTATGCTACTACCACCCCCACTTCTCGTCAATGGCTCATTAAACATCCTCAAACAATCAATAAACAAAAAGCAACCAAAACAAGAAGATTCAATATACACAACATACAAAAAAACAATTATTACATAAGTAAACACAAATTGGGTCACTTAATAATTGAACATGTACATTGTGGGGTAATTTTAAAAAATGGGTAGCAACCACTAAAATGCAATCACCAAGCCAAGAAGCACCAATTCTGTATGTTGCTTGATGGTGACAATACAAAAATAAGACAATAAGAATAATAGAATTGAAAACATAAATAAGCCAAGAAGCATGGAATTAAAGGAAGGGAATTGGAAGAAGGGAAAGAAGAAGACAATAGGAAGAGAAGACGACATGGGAGTTGGAGGTATGAAATTGGAGGAAGGGAATTGGAAGAAGGGAAAGAAGACAGTAAGAAGAAAAGATGACCAGTGAGTTGGAGGAAGTAGGGAGGAAGAAGAGTAGGAGGCGGGAGTGGATGAATTAGAAAGTACAAAGTAGTGGAACTGAAAGAAGGGAAAGAAGTAGGGGAAGGCGGCAATAGAAAAAGAAAAAGAGAAAGATGTTCAAGAAGGAAGTAGAGAGGAAGAAGAGGTGGGAGAGGAGGAATCATGAAGAAGGGAGGAGAAAAAGGAAGACTAAGGAAGAAGACACAGGAAGAGGAAGAAGAGATAGGACGTAGGGGGGGTGGAAAGGTGAGGAAGAAGAGAGGGGAAGGAGTAGTGATTGGGAGGAAGAAGAGAGGAGGGGAAGGAGGAAAAGGAGGTGCAGAATAAGAGGAGAATATAAGATGACAGTAGGAAGAGGAAGTGCAAATAGGGGAGGTGCCAAGGTGAATGGAAAAAAAGTGGTAGAAGAGGAAATAGAAGACGACGAACTAGGAAGAAGGGGAAGTGTGAAGAAGAGGATAGAGGTGGGGGAGGAAGTTGAGGAAGGGAGAAAGTAAGAAAAAAATACACAAACTACCTGGGCAACTTCCTTCGTCGTAATTGTCGTCGCGTGCGTCTGTCACCTACATCTTGTGGGGAGGAGACGAGAGCAACTTTTTTTTTGAAGTCAAGAGATTCTTTTATTCATCTTGCCCTCCTCTTGCAAGCAAACTCAATCTATTTGTAAATAATTAGAGATTTAGTTGCTGCAATACACAACGTGTGTGAGAGGAGCAATGCGCTACCTCTCTTTTTATTAATAATAGAATTGGAAAAATTACATAAGAGTCTAACAATAGAGATAAATAACATTAATGAAATACTAGGAATAAAAACTATATCAACACTCCCCCTCAAACTGGAGCGTACACATCTTGTATGCCTAGCTTGTTACTAAGACTCTAAAACATTGCTGGACCCAATGATTTTGTAAGAACATCAACGAGTTGATCTTTAGATTTGACATGAGGAGTTACCACCTTCCCATTCTTGATTTGATCTCTGATAAAGTGACAAGCAACTTCTATGTGTTTAGTGCGTTCATGGAAGACTGGATTTTTGGCAATAGAGATAGCAGCATGATTATCACATCTGAGCTCTACATGAGACATCACATGAATTTTCAATTAAGAAAGCACGGGTTGAACCCATTGTAACTCATAACAAGCATGAGCCATTGCTCTATACTCGGCTTCCGTGCTAGAACGAGCCACAACTAACTGCTTCTTGCTTTTCCAGGTGATAAGATAATTTCTTAGAAAATGCAATAACCAGATGTGGATCTTCTATCATTCTGGTTACCCACCCAATCTACATCTGCATCGCCAGTAAGAACAAGAGTAGACTTAGGAGTCTCAGGTCTATAGTATGTGATTCCTTTTCTAGGAGTTGCTTTTAGATACCTAAGAATGCAACAGACCGCTGTCCAATGTGAGTGCATTGGTGAGCTCATATGCAGACTCATCACTCCAACAAAGGAAATGTTAGGATGAGTCACTATCAAATATATCAGCTTACCAACAATCTTCCTATAATACCCTGGATCAGAATAATCAACATCATCAATATTTTCCTTCACATGATAGTCCATAGGAGTAGACACATGCTCTGTTTGATGAAGTAGATCCAGCACATATTCTCTCTAAGACAAATTAGTACATGTATGAGATCAAAGTACTTCAATGCCCTGAAAATACCTCAATTTTCCCAGATCCTTCGTATGAAAGTGCCTCTACAATCTGTCTTTCAGATTGGATATGCCTACAGAATCACTGCCAGTGATAACAATATCATCAACATATACTGCAATAATAATAGATCCGACAAAAGAACTATAATAGAACAAGGAATGATCAGTCACAGAACGTGAGAAGCCCATTATTAATACAATAGCACGGAATTTGTCAAACCAAGCTTGAGGAGATCGTTTCAACCCATAAATGACTTTCTTCAACCTACACACCTTTAGACACTCCCCCTGAGCAACAAATCCAAGTTCCATGTACACTTCTTCATGTAGATCTCCTTGTAGGAAGACATGTTTGACATCGAGCTGAAATAATGGCCAGTCGAAGGTGGTAGCCAGAGAAACAAGAATCCTCACAGAATTAAGACGAGCCATAGGTGAGAAGGTCTCAAAGAAATCAACCCATATGTCTGAGTATATCCTTTCGCACCAGTCTAGCTTTCAACCTCTCTACTGATCCATCTGGATTATGTTTGACAGTGAAGACCCATCTGCAACCCACAACATTCTTATCTAGCAGGCAAATCAGTAAGCTCCCGTGTTTTATTCTGTATAAGTGCAGACATTTTAGAATTCTTACCAATATCCTTCATGGCATCGACATGGTTCTTTGGAATTATAACAGAATCAAATCCCAAGAGCAAAGGAGCGAGCATGCTTAGACAAATTGGACAAACAACAAACACCCACAATAGGATGATGAATAGTACAAGTGTGAATACCTTTGCGGACATCGATGGGAACATTGAGATCAGACAGATCTTCAAGGTTCCCTTGAGCAGAGGAAGATGGGGAAGGCTCATGGACTGGAGTCACTACCTCATCATGATCTTGTCTGCTCCGTCTGTGATACACCTGTGAGTAATCCTGAATTAAAGGAACATCTCCAGATGGCTCTTCTTGAATTACAGTATCTTCATGAATGATAGGTGGCACTCTCTCATTATGTTGTGTTGGTGGCACTCCCTCACTGATTTGTGGTGGTGGCACTCCCTCACTCTCACACAATTGCTCCCCCTTACTGGGAACACTAGAGAAATACGAAGTTGACTCATGGAAAGTGACACCCCTAGACACAAACATGCGATGAAAACTAGGACAGTAACACTTGTAACCCTTATTGGTGTTGGAATTCCCAAGAAAGAGAGTCTTAATAGACCTGGGAGATAATTTGTCAGCTTTAGGATCAAAATTGTGAACAAAAGAGGTACAACCAAACACCCTAAGAGGAATAAGAAATGGCAGATCATTAGGACGTAAAATAGAGAAGGGAGTGCTTCCTTGAAGAACAAAAGAAGGCTGCCTATTGATAAGAAAACAAGCAATCAGTAAAGCATCCGACCAAAATCTCTTAGGAACATTGGTTTGGAACATAATCATCTTGGCAATATCAAGAAGATGACAATTTTTCCTCTCAACCACTCCATTTTGTTGAGGGGTGTGAGGACATGACGTATGATGTACCATTCCAACAGAACTACAAAAATCAGCCGTAGCATGTTGAACATATTCCAAGGCATTATCAGACTGAAGAATTTTAACATTGCAATCAAATTGGACTTTTATTTCTTGATGAAAATGTTTGACAATGGACAACACAGACTCTCGACTCTTCAACAGATAGATCCATGTCATACGAGAAAAATCATCTATAAAGGAAATTAAAATATCGAAAACCATTATAATTGCTTTCTTTTATAGGACCTTGGACATCACTGTGAACTAAATCAAAGGGACAAAGAGCCCTTTTATTAACAGGATTAGGGTAAGACATACTGTGATGTTTCCCCAACT
Source organism: Alisma plantago-aquatica (assembly GCA_963693085.1). Taxonomy (NCBI): domain Eukaryota; kingdom Viridiplantae; phylum Streptophyta; class Magnoliopsida; order Alismatales; family Alismataceae; genus Alisma; species Alisma plantago-aquatica. Next base: position 1,052,406,258 of record OY856413.1, on the reverse strand, counting down.
GATAGAACTAACATTCTGAAGAGGACACCTGTGACAACTTCGATTCTAACTTCCTCAAACTCTCCAGAGAAGGGTGGTCATATCTGTAGTGTCACAGTAAGGGAGAACCACTCAAAAGAATAGCAGGGGCCGGAGCAGTAGGTACTTGACGAGGCAGACTTGCACCATGAAAGAGGTACAGATCACCTTTCCTAGATCCTCACCAATCCTCTTCATGCTCTTGAGATCTTGTAATACAAAACAAGGAGGACCGAATGTCACTATACATTTCACATATCAATTAATTTTGCAACAGAAAGAAGGTTGAATGGAAATTCAGGCACATAATGTACAGACCTAAGGTCAATCTGCTGAGTCAGAGAAATAGATCCATTAGCTAATACTTTCTGCACTGATCCATCAGGTAATGCCACAGACTGATGTGGGATATATGAGTCAATGGAGTGAAGCAGTTTCCTCATACCAGTCATGTACTGTGAAGCTCTAAAATCAACCACCCACGAAGGAGAAGAACTGGGAGCCATGAAAGAAGAAGCTGGATTACCAGTCGTAGAAGCCAAGTGAGCTGAAGAAGAGGCTCCCATGTTCAGATGTTGAGTGGCCAGAATAAATCTATCATATTCTTCCTTGGTGAGAGTAATACTAGGAGCTCTAGAAGTAGAAGCAGGAGTAGAAGCAGTAGGCTTAGACGACTCATTGGTTCCAGTAAAGTTGGCTGTCCCAACAGGTGTTGCAGAAGGTCTTCCATGTTTCTTCCAACACTTTTCAACAGTATGTCCTGGACGACCACAGAAGGTACACTTAGGCTTGGTAGACCCTCCCCGTCCAACACATGTACATCCTCCTCTAACTGCAGCAGCAATAGATGCCTGAGATTCACCAAAGGATAGAGCCACAGTAGAATGCACATGTTCAAAATTGGATTGTTGAATCCTAGAGTAGGCTTCCTCCAAGTTGGGAAGTTTATTAGCAGCCAAAATAATGCTGCTTCCAGAACTGAAAGGACTCAGTCCAGATAAGAACGTGGCTGTAACCAAGTCATCTCTATCCTTGATCTTCTCTTGAATAGTAACAGGATGATGAAAACTCAACTCTTGGGCAATAGACTGAATTGTCCCAAAGTATTCCTCCAATGATCTGTCTCCCTGTCACTCTGCAAAAAGACGATCGTATATCATAACCTGTCGTATGGCATTCTTCTCTTGAGCATCCGATATTTCCTTCGCAGTGGAGTAGAACAAGCAATACCATGCTCCATACTCCCCCGCAACCATGTCTTCACTAGACTGTTATTACACTTTCATTCTGCATATCCTCTATCAGTGGCGGTTGGCGGATCAGAATCAACGTGCTTCGCCTTGTCTCTGGACTCCAGCATTGTATGGACAACATTCATCTATAACAGATAACTCTTCCCATTCAACTTGATGGAGAGAATCGGTGACACCTTGTTGTAGACAACAAAAGTTTTATTGTTTTCCATAACTTAGCTATGATATAGGGTTCTTCAAACTGTGATGATACGACAGTGACAGAGAGATACACGTCCCGATGACGAAAATGTGGTGGAGAGATACACGTCTTGATGAAGAGAGGAGTGACGAAGAGATACACGTCACTTCATAAAAGACGAGATGCATTTCTAACACATCCACAACCTCCAAGCGAATATTTCCCAATCACACATGGAGATGTGATTAGGAAATCTCTACGTAGATGTGGACTCCTCGATTAGGAGTTTTAGAACTCCATCTTGAAAAATCTGAAGACGCCCACGCTATTAGCGAAGAACCGACCGCTGCTATAGGGCCGTTGGCCGGCGGTGGCTGTCCCGCTGGATGCTGCTAGCACCAGCGGAGGCTCTGCTGCCCTTGGTTGGCGGCGGCGCTGCTGCTGGTTAGTGGCGGTGGCTAGCTAGGAGGAGACGCGTCCCTAGGAACGAATCGCTCTGATACCATGTGTGTAATCAGAGATTTAGGTTGTTGTGATACGCTACGTGTGTGAGAGGAGCAATGCGCTACCTCTCCTTTTATTAATAATAGAATTGGGAAAATTACTTAAGAGTCCAACAATAAAAATAAATAACATAATGAAATTCTAGGAATATGAAACTACTATATTAACACTATTGTTTTGACTTACATCATGAACACTTGAATTAAACATGACTACTACCATTACAAAAATTGGGCTTTAAGGCCTCTCCAATGTCATGAGGTGGGAGTTTTGTAAACTCCCAACCCTAGTTTTTGGTGGTGCTTAACAAGCAAATCGGCTTCTTGGTTGCCTTCTCGAAGGATATGAGATATCATCCAGCCATCCTTCATCAACCTTTTGATCTTCAGAATCCATCTAGCCATTTTTGGGCATCCCTCGGCATTTTCTTCAACTGCCTTCTTTGCCAACAGACAATCTGTTTCAATTATCACCCTGTTGTATTCTTTAGTAGTGGCATCTTCATCAACCATAGAGATGGCCTTATTTCTGCTTCTAAAACGCTTTGTGCCTTGATCTTGTCAGCCATGCCCAGATCCGGTTACCATTCTCATCCTTGGTGTGGTGACTGCTATGGCAAAATTATTCTTCTTGAATGCTGCATCTACATTAATCTTCATGTACCAGACCAACCAAGCATCTTCCCATACTAATCAGTTGTGTTTTCTTTCTTCCTTACAGTCTAGGAACAGGTGGCTTCTTTGATAATATAACTTGAATGATAAGTTACTAACGTTTCCCTTCTTTTTTTCTGTTACTGCGTAGCAAACCCATTAATTCACAGGCCCATCATCACCCAGTTGGGCCGCCCAAGCGCCCAGGCCGTCCAAACACTCAGTTGGGCGGGGCGCCTCAATTTTGGATGCTGGATGACTGCCCAGGGCATAGGCGATGCCTAGGCGGCCACACGTACAACTCAGGTGAAACCTAGTCGGTTTTGCTTAGCCAAACTGGTGGTTCAGTCTGAGTCTTTCCAATCTTTGACTCGAGTATTGAGGAAGTCAATTCTTCTCAATTCGGTGCCTGCATATCCAAAATTGGCTACTTGAGCAACTATATCTTCAAGAGGAGATAAAGTAAGCTAAGTATCTACAGTTATTTGGGCATATCAAGGCTATTATAGGCACATAACTATAGTTAATTATTCAGCATTAGTGCCTAAATTTTTGTTATCACCAAGGCACACACGGCTGCTGCTGCTGTTATTGTTTGAGGTTGGGGCCGTGGTTGCACACCTCACCGTATATAATATGTATGGGAAGGTAGGTCACATCGTACTCCAAACATGATAGAAGACGTTTTAATGGAGCAACTCACTTGACATATAACTCCAGCTATAGAAGGGTCATCTTAGGTTTCACTAACAATTGAATGCTACAAACAATTGGTCTAGGTGTTCCAACACGTCTCTTTTGGTGACTCTTGCTTTATAGATAACATATTTGTTTGCCAACTTTGTGGCTTCCAACCCAGGTAACATCTGCTCCTCATGCTTGCTACCCACTCTGACTGGATTGTGGACTCCGGAGCCGCCCATTAGAAGACTGATACACAACAAATCATCCCTCACTCATCTATTACTGTCACATGGGTCCATCAGAACTGTTGAACAATGCGGTACCATTCTCTTAACACCCAATATTCAACTTAAGTCGATTCACTATGCACCCATTTCCATTCAACTTGATGTTTGTATCTAAACTTGTTGATTCCATATGTTTCTATGAATGTTGGCTCAACAAGTTTTGTTTTGCAAGAGCCTCGAACTTTGACGTCTATTGGGTAGGGTATGCAGAACAATGTCCTCAACTAGTACTTAGTTGATACACCATGGTGTTTTTCTTTCTTGACAAAGTTGCTTTTTCAACTCCATTCATGCGGCCATCCATCCCTTGGCAAGCTAAAGCTTCTGGAACCTTCCCTTTCTACTCTTCCTCGTGTAGCGTGATTCTTGCCAAATAAGCAAGCCAAACAGTCTTTTGCTTTATTTGACCTAATACATAATGACGTTTCAGGTCCCTTTTGTACCACCAACCGTAATCCGTAACAGTAACAAAATATTTGTTATCTCTTGTTATTGATTATTCTAGAATATCACGTCTTTATTTACTAAAGTCCGATGATGAAGTTTTCCCGCTCATCCTTCCATGGAATGGTTTTTGTTCAGTTTCAAACCAATGTCATGTCTTACGACTGACAATGCTTTAGAATATGTATGGTTCATTATCTTTTGAATATGCCAAGATGTCTGAATGGTTCATCAACGTTCCCGTGGATGTACTACTCTACACAATGGAGTGGCAGAGCGTAAGAACTGTCATCCGTAGACAACACTCACACCCTTGCTATTTATGTTTGCCTACCATTTTTTTGGGTCTGAAGTAATCGTAACCGCTTGTTTTCTTATCAATCAAACATCCTTTAGCAGTTCTTCAAGCAAGACCTGTTTCCCCTCTTGTATCCTAGGAAAGAATTGTTTCATCTTCCGCTTCGAGTGTTCGAATGCACAACTTTTATGTACAACTTTGATCCAAAGACCGACAAACTTATCCAAAAGCTTTTGAAATAGTCTTTTCGGGTACTCATTACATTATTAGATATAAGTGTTATGATCCTTCACACAATTGGATGTTTGTCTCTGCCGAGGTCACCTTGTATACTGTGGCGATTCTTCCCTCAACACTTGTCTTCCTATCACCTCCACAACACCTAAAGCTCCTTTCTCGTTGGACATTGAGGAACCCTATTAGTTTCCTCATCTATACCATAATTTCCTTTGATGTATTAACAACAAAAGTTATTGGATTTTTAGCTCTCTGACCCACCATCTTTGATAAGTCCAGTAGAATCCTCAAAGCTGGTGGCACTAAGGAAAGGTACTCGGTCTTGCTCCATTTGTCAAATTGATTGATAGTACATGTTGCATTGCCAAACTTTCCTGCTTGAGCTTTTGCCTTAGCCTTATTTACCACCATCACCCCCAACATTTTGATGACGCCTTTGGACACCCGAGATGGAAAGCTTGTATGGCTAACGAGATGGCTGCTCACCTGAACAAATAGACATGGGACCTAGTGGTTCCATCGTCAGATAAGACTGTTGTCAGTTGTTGATGGGTATTTTCCATGAATCATCTCAGATAAGACTGTTGTCAGTTGTTAATGGGTATTCTCCATTAATCATCTCGCTTGATGACTATGTTGAATGACTTACAGCCAGACTTATGGCTAAAGCATAAACACAAGCATTTGGGGTTGATTTGTTCGAGCCATTTTCTCCTGTGACTCACTTATCTCCCTTGCTGCTCATTTAGACTAGCAATTATATCAACTAAATATCAAGAGTGCCTTCTTAAACAATGTATTAAAAAGCGCGAAGCGGGAGGCGTGCGGACAACACCTTGTAGCCGATTAATCGCCAGGCGGGCAATGAAGCGAAAGTTTTTTGAAAAAGCAGGTTCCTATATTCTTATATATTTTTATACAAAATTACACATATTTGTATATAACAATATATTTCTATGGAACTTTTATACATATCTAATCAGTAAATCAGTAATTAAAACCAAGTATTAATCAATATTTTACTACTAATCAATATTTCTAATCACCAAAATCAGCAAACAAAACAACAATTGTAAATAACCAACTATGAAATTTATTATTAAACTATAAACGACTAATCAGTAATACTAATAGGTAAAATAAGCAAGCATATCAATAAATCAGTATTTAATTAAGCATTGATCAATATTTACCACCAAACAATATTCCTAATCATCCCCAAGCAAATCAGTAATTGTAAATAACCAACTATGAATTAATTATTAAGAACTTTACTACTAATCTGTAATAGTAATCAAATAATCACTATTGTGCCAAAAAAGTAATACTAATCAGTAATACCAACCAGTAATCAGTAGCAGCAAAGAAATCAATAAATTAATCATTCACTAGAAGTATAATAGAGTAACATCCATTCAAGTATACTGTATACAACATACTTGTCAAGGCGGCAAGGCGACACGACGTTCAGGCAGAGTGCCTTGTGACTAGTCGTGACTAGTCGCGACTAAGCGTCGCTTAGGCGGCTTTAAAAGAGCTAAAATATTAGTACATTTAACCTGTAGGTATACATATATATGATTTTAAGAAACTTTTCTCCCTCCATATACATTTATTTCACATTTATATGTGCAAGTACTTAAACTTATGGTTAACTCAATGACATGTATTTTCGTAATAGGCATGAAAAAATTACATTTTCTAAAAAAGTTTACTTAGCGTTGCCAAAACGAGAAGATAATTCCAAATAATGTAAGAGATTGAGATTTAGTACATAAATAAAGATTATTCAATTACTAAGTATTGATTATCTTTAATAATATGGTAACTAAACAGAAACTAAATTTAAGGCACCAAGGCAAAGTATGAAAATCTAGGAAATGATTATCATTAGAAATCATTATAATAAAAAGTGATAGTTGTCACATAATGGCAAGAATGTACGTCTCTAACACTAGCACACAAAATTAGACCATAAAAATCTCTAATATGCAAAACAATGCACGAATATAACATAAGGTGAAAAATTAGGCAAAGCGCAAGGCAAAGCACACCCCCCTAGAAAGCCTTGCTGCCTAGGCGGCCGCTTAGGCGCGCCTAGGCGATAGCCTTAACAAGTATGGTATACAATCAGCAAAGAAATTCCAGTATCATGGCTCTAGGAGCCGATTTTTACTTAAGCGGGTCAAAGCGGCCGCCTAAAACAGGTGTTGAAGCGGCCAATTAGGCGGGCTGAGCGGCCCAAAAGCAGGTGCTTAATGGCCCAAGCGCCAGGCGGACGCCTAAGGTAGGATTACAATGGCCAAGACCTGTAAACGCTTAAGCGGCCGCCTGGGCCGTTTTTAATACACTGTTCCTAAACGAGGATCTCGTGATGGTCTATATGCTCAACTTCTTGTCTTTGTTGTTGAGGGAGAATTTTCCATGAAAGTTTCCCGTCTACGATGCTCTCTCCACGACCTCAAACAATATCCTAGGACTTGGTGTAACAAACCAAACATGGTTCTTGAGAATCTTGGCTCCAAGAGATCAACGAGCAACCACTACTTTCACTCTAGAACCCAAGAGGTCATGTGATTCTTTTTGTGTATGCTGATCATATTTTCATCACCGGCAACAGCATTTAGGGCATCACCAATCTAAAGAACGCACTCCAATCTCACTTCCATACAAAGGATTTGAGGGCACTTTTGTAATTATATAGGTGATGAAGTTCTCTGATCTAAGGTGTGGATCAATCTATCTCGAAGGAAGCATGTCTTGGACATGTTCAATGAAATGGGCATGACTAATGCAAAACCCGTCTCAACTCCCATTGAGTGCCACACAAAACTCCGAAATGTGGGGGGAGTCTTTCCTAAATCCGAGAAGTGCCACAAAGTTGTGATTAAAGTTATCAACCTAATGATTACATGCCTTAAATATTTTGTATGGAGTGGGATCATTGGTCAACACATGAGCGCACCTCTAGTTTATAGACACCGAATCAAAATATGATGGTTGCTCAGATTTCTGAAGCATGCCTTGGATAAAGGACCTTTTTATTAGGGATCCATTTCTAAATGCTAAAGAAATCACCATCATATGGTATGCTGATGCAGATTGGACAGGATATACCATTGACCTATGCTCAACCTCAGGATTATACATTCTTCTGGGAAATCACCCTAGTGGCATGGAGGAGCAAGAGACTAACTGTTGTTGCACACTCTAGCACTAAAGTTGAATACCAAGCTCTGAGCCTCTGACACATGCCTATTGTGATATACAATTGGTTCATTCAGTCCTTGAAGAAATTGGCATTCCTATATAGTATATAGTCTGTAGCCATCTTGCATTGTGATAGTCATGCTACCATCCATATTGCCAACACCTTACCTTGTATGAATAAATGAAGCGCATCAAAGTTGACTGCCACTTGTTTGTGATCTTGTAGAGGCTAAGAAGACAATCACTCCACATGTGAAGACGGGAGAATAAATTGCTGACATCCTCACCAAACCTCTACTTCCTACATGATTTTCTTATATGAGTAACAAGTTGGGTCTACGAGATGTGTATAATCTAGCTTGTGGGGGCGTTAGAGTAATAAGCTAAATGAGCGTAATGGACCTATCTCTCATTTCTTATCCTGTCTGGTATTTGTGGTACACCATATCTCTTACTCTGCTATATAAGGAGACCCACTATTTTAAGTTATACTTAAGCAATAAGATCTGATTACCAACAATAATCTGTATTTTTAGTGTTCTTCCGCATAGGGAACAGCAATAAATGACAACGTTCCTCTTTTTTTTTGCAATTCATTATAAGTAGCTTGTGCAGACAGATTTTTCTCGCAAGCAATTGCATAAGTTGTGCAGTATATCGTATACCTTCTCGCTCCTTGAAAGATCGAGCCATGAACCGCTTGTAGTAATTTCTGAAGGCATACGGAATTTTCCTTCGCTGAAGCAGAGAAGATAGTGGCTTTTGGCCCACTGCTACACACTTGTTGGCAGCCATGGATTTGACTGAAGTTTGAAATGAACTCCATCACCTATAGTGAAGGACGCTTTATCTTGGTATCGAAGCAGCTTGTGGAACTTCCACGACTGATGTTTCTGTTTGAATACTATAATTCTCTGAGATATAAATACTTTTATAAGTTTTAATTTATAAAAATATTATCTGTCGCTTAAAAATTTAGTTTGTATTCATGCAAGAAAGGATCTTAGTTTCATCTATGTTTCTAAGAACAAGAAACAAAATATGAAATTCTTCTTGACTAAAAGTTACTATACTTGATTAATAACTACAACACCTTCGTGAGTTGTGTGGAGCATATCAAGGTTATGGCTTTGGGCCAAACCTATAAACTCAAAATTCAAAATCTTAATTTCAAATGAAAACTATAGTTTCCGTAAACCTAGAAAGAAATAACGTGTCTGTCTTACCAACCAATTTAAATTTAAATAAGTTCAATTGTAATATGTAAAACATGTAATATTTTATTATACTTTTATACAAGAAAATTCACCACCTATGCCTACAACAAATTTAGTAAAATGAATATATGAAAAAGAAGGCAGACAAACAACTTAGTTGTGCCGCCAACCCTTTTTGGATGGCAAAACCAATCCTCGGGAACGCTACATCCATAGATCTGGACTCTGGAGGTCATGACATTACTGTGCATAACTTTTTGCACCCTCTTGAGAAGCTCCACGTCTGCCTTCTTTTTCATTGTAATTGTTTATAGATTTTCCTATTATAATAACACAAGTAGTTTGTTTAGTTTTTTTTTAAAAATGAAAAGGCATATTTGTGTAACAACTAAAATGAATCTAAAAGTCATACAATTTTAAGTACCTTTTAATTCAAATAAACATGTCAGATTTATGAATATATTAGAAAATCAATGTCATTGGCTGGTTTACATTTTGATATTTTCTATTTTATTAACTAGGTAATTATGGGCATTGGATCAAATTGGGTCTAGATGCATGTTTGAATCTCAAACCCAGACCCAGATCTAAATTAATTCTGCGTTACTATTGATGTCAATTTTGAGTTAAGTTTTAAACCAAAAGACCTGAATCCTGTATAGGTGGGGTCGGGTTGGGTTTGATTTTTCTACCCTTGCTTTGAACCGCTCTTCCAATTTGGCTGCACAACCTGCATATGTGGTCGATGAAGCACCTTGGTTGGGGGGGGGTGGTGGTGGTGGTAATGGACCGCTTATGCGTTTCTATTAGCTTTAGCTACATGTTCTTGCTTTTCATCTCCTCTTCCTCAATTTCTTTCTAGCATTATCGCTTACTCTACTTCCTTTCTCCTCTTCCTCCTATTAATGACAAGTTCTTTTGCTTCCTCCTTTTTGTCCTCTCTCACCCTCTTCTATTTCTTCCTAACAGTAAAGAAACAAGCAACTGTACTTTCTCTCTCTACTCAATTTCTACGATCAATGTAATAACAAAAATAACACCAGAAATGTTATGCATATATTCTATATAGTCCCCTCCGTCATTGTATATTATACTGCTTTTTAGAACATGGTTCAAACTGATGGCTACTGAAGAGCCGTAGGGAAATGGAATGCTTAGAGTCATGCCGTCGAAGGGTTCTTCAATCGACTTATCCCTGTAAACTTAAGTCACACCTTTGAAAGGTATCATCAACTTCTTAAATCTTCAACTGTTTTGTTCACTGTTTTAAAAAGTTTCCCGACCGACCACTTAAGCGTCCAACCCTCCTGGGCACCTAATTTGGGCCTAAGGCGCTTGGTTAGGTAGTTGCCATTAAGCCCTTGTTTGGCAACGGCCTGGTGTTGGTCGATCTCTTTGATGGGACATTCATAGTCTGGGTTGGGCTTAATCTCTGTTTGGTAGCGAAATTGCTCCCAAGTTGGATTCAGTTATGATATTATGTCACATCAGTGTCATAATAGAGAGGGTAATCATGACTGAGTTTTCAATCCCAGAATTAGCTGGACTGGAAAAAGTGAGGTTAATTCCTAAATGGGGGACTGAAACTGAACTGATGGACCCAGCCAGTTCAGTTTCAACTCCTGTGACACCAAACACATACAAGACTGAAATGCAGTCCTATGGCAACATTTATTGACAAAAGACGTACTCTTATCCAGTTTGAGTTTAAGTTCAGCGCTATGCCAATTAGGCCTCAGTGCCTACTTTTTACTGCCTAGGCCACTCAATATCTCTGCCCTTTTTTGCTGGCGACTTGTTGATATGTGCCTTGCTTTCATATCTAAGAGATAAAGACCGTATATTATATAAATTCATTTGCATATGAACTTGCATGTTTAGCAGAAAACCAAGAAGCATATTTTACTACTACTGTATGTAATTACGTTAACCACTAAATTACTATTCTTTAACTTAATGTACTGCAGATCATATGATTTACCGTGACAAGATTAATTGGTAATTAAGTAATTACATATTCAGTGATATATTATACAGGTTAATGATTATATAACTATAGTTCACTAGTTACTAACTATATAGCATATTGGTTACTAATTATATACTGTATAATAGATGATAAGATTTACTGTGGCAAGATTAATTGGTAATTAGGTAATTATATATCCAATGATATATTATATTGTTTATTGATTATATAACTATAGTTCACTAGTTACTAACTATATAGCATATTTGGTTACTAATCATATCCCGTACTGTCTACATAAGTGTATTATGCTTATTGTAAGTAAATTACTAAGTATGTAAATAATAGATATGCTAATTGACTAGTACTTACATATCGTAATACAAATCTAGCATGCTACATGTTATAGTGCCAGTTTAATTTCATTTCTACCAAGTAGAGTAAATTTGAAATTCAAGGATCAAATATGTCTAAACATTTAAAATATAAAATTATTCATGTGTATGCCTATGTAGAAACTTTTTTGTCCACTTTTCAAGCAAACACACACATAGCACTTAAGAGGCTACATGGTATGTAGAAATTTAGTTGTCCACTTTTCAAGCAATCACACGCCTAGCACTTAAGAGGCTACATGGTATGTAGAAATTTAGTTGTCCACTTTTCAAGCAATCACACACCTAGCACTTAAGCGGCTACAAGGTCTTGTTTCTGCTCCCTTTCCGCTTCACTCTTTACCAAACATTTGTTTTGTTAAACTAATCTGAAACACTTTTTACATGTGATTATTAAATTTTAATTAGTTATGCATGCATCCAGTTTCTATACTGTATAAGAAAGTTCAGTTTCTATACTATATAATAAAGTCCACGGAGGGGGTTTGAATGCCTTTGTTTCATATTTTTTAGAATTAGAAACTGATCCCCGCGTATGCAAATTATACTTTTGTCTTTACCTTTTAATTTTATATACTATATAAGAAGACTCGTTTGTACTATATAAGAAAGCCCGTTGAGAGGGCTAAATACATATTTTTTTTTCAATTTTTTTGGAATTACAAAGGGATCCCCATGTGTGCAACTTACATTTTTGTCTTTAAAAAAAAATTATATACCATATAAGAAGGGCAAAAAATCACACATTTTCATAAAATCCGGAGACTTGTTATTATGGTGAAGGCAAGGAATAAGGTATCCGATTTCGATACCGTTTCGACAGCATGGAAACCGAAATTTATGGAAATTTCGACAAAAAATTCGATAAATGCAACTATGCCCGTTTCGACGCCAAAATGAACGAATTAATTTATGAAATTTTACAGGCGTGATCTCTACACCTAAATGCATCGTTTTATGCAATAAAATTTTATGTGGGGGTAGGTTGGGGGGGGTCCTTCATGTGGGATGTAAGGGAACTGTCTTGTTTCTTGAGGATTTCGATGAAGGATTTCGATGACAAAATATAGGAATTAAGTTATGCAATTTTACTAGCACAATCCATAAACATAAGTGCACACACTTCTCCAATAATATCAAACTTACAACATATCAATAATATAATAACTTACCAACTCAAATCAGTTGTATGTTGAGTGTCGTGCTGGTTGAGTTGGTTGTTCAGCATACTGTATTGTGTTGATATGGTTGACATATTGCTCCCAGGTCATGTACATTTTGTAAAGTGTGTTGTATGAAATCACATGTTCCTCGTGCACATCACCAGAAACGAACTACATCATCCCAAACCTTGGAAAGTGATCTTCCAGATCTCTAAGATATCGACTCCTGCTTTCAGATGGAGGTTGACGAGCTTGAGGAAAAGTAGCATGCATTGGGGCTTGAACAACAGGAATAACTGAGCTACCACCGCTCCATGATTGCCCCCCATCATCAGAAAATACACTACTGTTGTACTGATATGTTCCTTGCGGGCCCGAGACATTTGCACTATATGTATATCCAATATGATGCTCTAATTCTGCTTCTGGTTGTGGTGGTAGCTGAGTTTGATATCCAGAATACCCATAGTACGCTTGTGGGTGCCCAAACAACGTATCACCAAATGATTGTTGAGGATATAGAGAATCAGAAAGGCTCATGTTTCCCATGGATTCAGCAATATCAGAAGTGGAATCAGTATAGTATTGTGAAGTAGGATAGGATTGGAATCCTATAGGTGTAGCTGTAGTTGTAGGAGGCCTATAGCATGTATCCTCATGTGGCCGTGGTAGTGCACCACTGTAGTCTTTTCCACCTCGAGTTTTCTTCCTCGGAAAGGTTTTTTCAGCCATTGTGATATTTCTTTCCTGTGTAATATCCCTAGTGATATATGGACGATCATCATTCTGAGGATCAACTGGTGGAGGATACTCTGGAGAACGTTGACCACCACCTGCATTACCACCATCATCATCGTCGTCATCACTCTTAGACTTGGACCCAGATGATGTAGTAGTTATAGATTTTGAAGCACTAGATGCTCCACCCAATTCATCTTGCATTGCTCTGTCAATTTCCATATCAAGATCTACATGCTCAGGCTCTGGCTCAAGTCTTTCAGGTGGGCTTCTGTTTCTTCGTTCTTCCTCAAGTACAACACCCGAAGCATCTTCAAATTGCTCCTCCACATATGGATCTGGACGGCCAGAAGAAATATTGTCTAGAACTGGACGGCCTATTTCATTCATCCATTCTTCCAAGGGATCTTCTATTGTACCGGTACCCTCATCATCACTATCATAAAGGCCCCGAAATCTATCTTCATGGAACGTGTATGCTGTGTCAATGGGATCATGCATTTCAGCAAATTGGACTTCTTTGTAGTTGGCCTCTCTTATGGCTCTAGCTCTCAAACACATGTTGTAGTGGACATACACGAGATCCCTTAACCTGAGAGCCCCCAATCTGTTCCTTCTTTTTGAATGAATCAAATTAAAAGTGCTCCAATTCCTTTCACACCCCCCTGCAGAAGTTGTCTGTGAAAGAATGCGTATGGCTATTTTTCTAAGTTGAGGGGCACCGTTCCCATTCCACACCCACCATTCACAAGGATCACCCTCTGCACGGTCGGCTACTGCATTGGGGTGGCCAAAGCATCCAAGGCCTTCACGGAATTGTCGTAGCTATAAAAAAGCCAACAAACATGAAAGACCACATTAATAGTTGTTAGGTTATAGATATTAGATAAACATGAAATACAATTATACAACTATTTGTATACCTGATCCAAAACCTGCATCCGTTTTTCTGTGGATGTAAGCAACTTATTGAGCACATCCCTAACCGCATTAATCAAGTCTGGTTTCATACCCAATTGTCGCGAGTAATGGTATCTTGGGTTCAAATAGTATGCTGTAAATAAATAATACAGAACCTGTTAATTTCTTAACATAGACCAGTTAAATAATTATATACATGATACAATTACAATGATGCTCACCGACTTTGTGTAGTGGATGCAAAAGCATATCAGTCCATCTCTTTTTTATGATGCTCATGTATTGTGCATTGGATGTTGGAGCGGCTTTTTTCACATTCTCCACCATTGTTTCCATTGCGTCATATAACCAAGGCATGGTTGCAGCCTTGTCACCATCTACTAACCTCAACACTTTTACTATAGGAGCCATTACCTTAAGTACCTTGGTAACTTTGTCCCAGAAAGCCCTATTAGCAATTAGTTCTTCAATTCGTCGACCAAGTGGGGTATTGTGCTCCTTCATGGAGGTCCACTCTACTCCATTAAATAACCTCCTCAGTCCATCTCTTTTGTTCTTCAGTGAATCTAGAGCCAAGTAGTTGGTAGCAAATCTTGTTACCCCCACTCTAACTAGATCGCCTCCACAATATTCTGGGCGTCTCATTGCATTCAACAGAAAAGAATGATTATATATGAAACCTGTAATCAATTTTGCATCAATGGTCACAAATTTGATGTACTCAAGTTTTCCCATATCTTTTAATATGAGATCTATATAATGGGCAGCACATGGCGTCCAGTACACGGGAGATTTCTTCATTATCTTTCCCCCAGCCTTCTTAAAATTTGATCCATTATCAGTAACAATTTGCACAATATTCTCAGGCCCAACAACTTTCATGTATTTCTTCATCAGCTTGTATAAATATGAGTACTCTTTAACCTCACCAGAAGCATCAACGGAATCAAGGAAGATAGTAGATCCACGACAATGAGCAAGGAAGTTTATAATTTGTTTCCTATTGCCACTGGTCCACCCATCACACATGAGTGTGACCCCATACTCAGCCCACAATATCTTTTGCTCCTTAACCCACTGTTCTAGCTCTTTTTTCTGCTCGGGAAGATATTTATGCATAAGTTCATAAGCTGTGGGGGCCTTAGTTCCCCTACCAGACTCCCCTATCACATCAACCATATGTTGTAGATAGGGTTCAGTTGCAACATGTGCCGGGATTCCGTGAGCAAAAAAGAATTTACCTACAGCCTTTCCCACTTTCTCCTTTGCCCCACTGAACATGCCTTTAAGGGTTTTTTGCCTAGGTTCAGCCTTCCTAACCCCTGGTTCATCAATATTTTTCAATCTAGCACTAGCAGAACGTAACAGAACATCAACTGTGCCTTTCTTCCTTTTTGTTTGAGCAAACACATCATCTTCATCATCCAGATTAACAACAGGAACATGTTGATTGTGAGGTAGTCCAGTCCCACTGCCTCCTCCGGTTCCTGATGGCCCATACCTCCGTAGTATTCTTGCAGCTTCCTCCCTTTCCCACTCACTTCTTCTTGATTCTCTATATGCCCGCCTATACATATGCCGATCGTAAGCAGTATCACCACAACCTGGAGGATACACCATGTCATCATCAGACTCGGCAGATGAACCTGTGGCTTGTACATTGAAGAGAGTATCAGTGTAAGATTTGTTGGCCTCAATACATTTATCTTTCTTCTCCCTTTTGGATGCTATGATCTTTCTGAAATCATCCCTAACAGATTGCAGACACTTCTGGCATAAGGCAACATTCTTGTCTCCCCCAGTAATATGACGCTTAAACCTGGTGATGCCCCCTCCACCAATTGTCTTTTTGCAGAAGTTACAAACCACCTTTCCCTTGACCCCGGGAACAGGAGTACAATAATTCCAAGAAAAATCTACTTCCTTGGGTTTGGGTACATTCTGCCTAGCACCCTCATTCTCAGACGAATTTCCATCAGAAGACATTGTCAACACTGAAATAAATCAAAAAACAACATAGAATATGCAATGCATTAGCAATCAAAACAATATACGGCATAAGCAAAAATTTATACAGATATGTAACTGATTAGGTACACACTACTGAAATAGGATATTAACAAGGAAGAAAAAAGGTTTAGAATTATTTTTTTGTATTTTTAGGTCTGAATTATTTTGTATTTGTATTTTTAGGTCTGAAAATATTTTTAATTGATAAATGCACATACTTATCAATAATTTATACATATATGTAAGTGATTAGGTACACTATTGTAATACAATATTAATCAATACGATAAAAGGTTTAGAATTATTTTTTATTTGTATTTTTAGGTCTGAAATTATATTTTTAAATTGATAAATGCATATTTAACAAATAATTTATACATATATGTAAGTGATTAGGAGTACTACTGTAATAGGATATTAATCAATACAAAATATCTTATTTCTAAAAAAAAAGAATATTTTATGATTTTTTTTAATTTTCGGATTTTTAAATAGTGTATATATAAAAAATATCTTATTTTTTACAAAAATTATTTTCCTTGTGTTCATATTGGTGTTTGTAACAACTTCTTCTACTAAACCTAAGTGAAATAACTAGTTATGATGAATATATATATTATATATACTATTATTAGTATTTATAATCTAAAAAAGATATAAAGATTAGTTATTTGTGTAAATTTATTGAAGAAATATATAGATCCATGGCTTAGATGTATGGATCTATGTTTAGAACACAAAAATTTGATGAATAGTGGAGTAGATCTAAGATTTTAATGTAAATTACGAAATTAGATGAAATGGAGAAATAGGTGTTCAAAATAGATGATAATAGGAGAAATAGAGGTTGGAAATGAATGAAAATGAAAGAAAATATATTTATTTACCTTGTTCTAGCAGATCTTCAGCTCCAAATGACAAATCCCCCTCAAAATCACCCTTTTCTCACCAAACAACAACAGCAGCAAACGAGCAACAGCAAATGACGCTCGGTTTCGCCGGTTTCGCCCGAGTACCGCTAGTTAAAATGGGAAAATAGCACTGGAGACCCTCAAAATCTGACGAATTCGGCGAAACCATCGAAACTTGGCGAAATTTCGATTTTATTTCGCGAAATGCGACGGTTTCGATACAGTCGCATGGTTTCGTATCAGATCCCAACGAAATCGGTATTCTGGGGCGAAATTTCGCCGGTTTCGCCGAAACCTTATTCCTTGGGTGAAGGCTAGAAGCAAATTTTTTGTAGAATTACAATCTGGTCCCAATGTGTGCAAATTATGTTTTTGTCTTTACTTTTAGAAACTGTATACTATATAACAAGACTGGTCTATATTGTATAAGAAAGTCCGTGGATGGGGCTAAATACGATTTTTCCACTATTTTTGGAATTAGAAACTGGTTCCCGCGTGTGCAAATTAAACTTGTCTTTACTATTTAAAATTATAAACTATATAAAAAGATTCATCTATACTATATAAAAAAGCTCAAGGGGGCTCAATGTATTTTTATTTTATTTTTTGGAATTACAAACTGGTTGCCGTATGTGTAAACTACAATTTTGACTTCAATAAGAAAACTTGTATATTAACAAATTAGTCCCTAGTATGTAAAGTAAAATTTTGTTTTTTCTTTTTAGAATTATGGATTTTATCTTTCTATATTCTAATAAAGCTGCATGTACTATATAAGAACACCCTCAGAGGTAGCTGAATGCATTTTCCCCATGTTTTTGAAATTACGAATTGTACATGTGTCTGTAAACTAATTTTTTGTCTTTATTTTTCTGAATTACATACTATATAAATAAGAAAACCCATGGAAGGATCTAAAATAACTTTTTACGAATTTTAAATTACAAACTAGTTCTTTTGTGTTTAAAATATAATGCTGTTCTTATTTTCGAGAGTTTTAAAATTGATCTTTTTGTGTTCTAATAAAGGTGCATGTTGAATTATATTGTCTTAAGCCCGTGCAACACATGTACTCACGAGAGATGTTGTGTATAAATTTTTTTTTAAAATTACAAAATAGTCTTGGTATTCTAACAGAGCGGTCTTGCGACGTACATGACTTTTGTTAAAAAGTTTGTGGAGAAAGTTTAATGCGATATTTATCTCTTCTTAGATTACAGTTAGCCCTTTATTTTTATGCATAATTATATTTATATATGAAAACGGCCTTCATACGATTTTCATACTCAGCTTTGACATGTATGTGTCCATATCCTTAGTAACAAGTTCGGGATTCGGCAACTTTTCGGCTGGCTGGAAAAAATCGGAATTCGGAAAAAATGGAGAAAAGTCGTGAAATGATCGATAAATTTCGGTCAAAGTTCGGTCAACTATTCGGAAATAACCGAGAATAAGTCGGAAATATAAGTATATACATATATATATGTATGCATATATATGCATGCATGCATATATATGCATGTATGCATGTGTATATATATAGATAAATGTATGCATGTACATACATATATGATGCATGTAACTGTTACGGCCACAAGACATACAATCTTAGTGAGTAAAAATGTAGGAAAAGAAGTAAAAAATAGTTGAGAAATAACATGAACTGTCCAGAGGAGTGGGGGCTTTGAGGTTTAGTGTGTATTAGAAATTTTATGTACATGGTTTGGTAAAAAAAGAGCAAGCGACTTAAAAGAGAAAAATCGTGAAAAGTCACGAAGAATCGTAAAAAATCGTATAAATCGTGAAAAAGCGGGATTAATCGTGAAAAGTCGTGAAAAATCGGCGATTGGCGTATTAATCGTGATGAATATTCGGGAGCCTATAAATTCGTGAAAAATCGCCGATTTTTCGTAAAATTCGGAGACTTTTGTTACTATGTCCATATCTACGTTGTTAAATGGATTTCGAGTATTGCTTGGGCCTGCCTAGATAATGTTTGAAATCTTGTTAAGGCATGTGTAATAGATTTCAATTTCTGATGGGTCAGATCGGCCCAATCAACATACCAAAATAAAATATTCTGAAACATTTATGTAGATATATATTTATCAATACAGTTTAGAAAAAGAGTACTGTATGGAACATGTAACTTATATATACCATTTGTAAAAATATTAAATTTATAACTTATTAATTTATTCCAACTATATATTTATAATGATAATTGTCTTGATTTTTTTTAAAATCACGATAATAGCTTAGGTTTTTTTAAGTTACAATAAAGAATCATCCTGTAATTTTTTGAAATTTACTAACTGTCATTGATTATAAAAGACATTATATATTTTAGTAATTATCCACAATTTGATGGAGATGATTTTTGAAATACATCTATAAAGTAGTATATATCCAACATATATGGTTAGATCCTTATAAAAAAAAAACATATATGGTTAGATTATGTTGTATATTATTACAAATATGTTCAATATCAAACCGGTTCATATAACTTATATATGTATTTTGGTCTTTTGTTCTTATAATCTTATTAACATGATTTGTCAAACATCTTTCTGATAAAATGTTATTCGAAAAGTTATAGTTAATGTATCCTACAAAGATACATGTTATATATACATAATGTTACCTTTACATGTATGAATAGTGAATCAAGATATTTCGGTTTTTGGGTCTGGGTTTACATTAGCTAGCCCGTACAAAAACTTGGTTAACATTTTCGTATGTGAGCTAGACTGAAAAGGTTATGTGAATGCATTAGATAAAGATTGGGTCGGATAGGACCGATGCTCATCTCTGTATGAAATGATAGGATGGGAGTTGGATACAATTTTTTTTAGAATTTGCAATGAGTTAGATGAAATATTTGCATTTATTTGAAAATTACAAATTGATCCTTTGTAATTTTTATGCTCTTTTACCTGATATATGAAAAATGTGGATGTAATTGGATAATTTTTGTTTCTTTCTAAATTACATGTTAATCTTTCTTTATTTTATTAAAACAAACATGCCTAACACAGATTTATGTCTAATGAATGAAGATTAAGCCAAATAAAAAAAGTTGCATAAAATAATTGGAATCATAATTATCAATTATTTTCATTATTTTATAACTGATTAGTTGTTTCATATTTGTCTTTGTAACAAGATGTGTCTATGAGCTTCTAAAAAACCCATTTTACGGGATGTGTTTCAGATGGAATGAAACAAAGGATCTATACTACATAAGAAAGTGAGGGGGGCCTATTTTTTTTTATTATTTTTGGAATTATAAGTCCCCGTTTGTGCAAATTATACTTTGTTTTTATTTTTAAAAATTATATACTATATAAGAAAGCACGTAGAGGGCGATGCATTGTTTTTTTCCATCCATTTTGGTATTACAGGTCGCGCGTGAAAACTACACTTTTATCTTTACTTTTTAAAATTATATATTATATAAGAAGACTCAACTATACTTTATAAGAAAGTCTGCGGAAGGGCAATGCAACTTTTTCTATTTTTTTTTTTGAAATTACAAACTGGTCCCCATGTGTGCAAGCTACAGTTTTGTCTTTACTTTGTAAAATTGTATATCATATAAGAAGACTCATCTATAATATATAAGAAAGTCCATGGAGGGGGCTAAATGCAACTTTTCTCATTATTTATTAAAACTAAAAATTGATCCCCGCGTGTGCAAACTACACTTCTATCTTTACTGTTTTAAAATCATTACTATATAAGAAGACCCATCTATACGATATAAGAAAACCCGTAGATGGCTAAATGTAAACTTTTCCATTATTTTTGTTATATTTTTATTAATATATTTATTTATTTATAGTTACTCTTTTATGTTGTGAACTCTTTATTGTCTTATCTTTTATCCCATATTGGTGAACTTTGTAGTGAGGGACTCCTATTCTATATAAGGAGGGTGCCTGTGCTTGTAATAGTTACACAATTACTGGAATCCTATTGTGATTTACATGGTGTCAAAGCGGTACGACCCTCCCTAAGCCCCTTCCTTCTTTCCACCCCATCCACGCCGCAATTCCCATCCCTTCACGCCGCTGCCCTTCACACCGCCCGTCTCCCGTCTCCACCCCACCCTTCATCCACTGTCGATCCCTACCTCTCCGCCAACAATCGATCCGCCAACAATCCCCACCACTCGATCCTCCTTGCATCGCTGTCCCCATCATCTAGCAACTGTTACACTCGCCAACTGCCCATCCAACAACCCAACCAATCCAACAACGTCTCTTCCAACAACAGATCTGCCATCAACCCCATCACTCGATCCACCTCCCACCGTTGCTCCACCTCATCGACCTCCATGCCGCCCCTGCTCTACGACACTCGCCAGAATTCGCCCGCCGCCAAGCCCATGAACCTCCCCATCAATCGCCCTAGCCCATCGACCACCCGACCCATCAACCCTCCATCGACCTAGCCCATCGGCCACCCCACCCTTTGACCTAGCCCATCCATCGACCTCCAAACCATCGACCCCCCATCCATTGACCTAGCCCATCGACCAACCTACCCATAAGCCATCGCCCCAACGAGTCACCACCGCCCCAGCCATCGACCACCAACATCGACCAGACCCCATCGACCACCCACATACTTCCTTGATTCCTCATTGTTTCACTAAATCCAAACTGCTTCTGGTATAAAAACACCTTGTTTCAACTTACTTTTTTGGGAGGGACTTGCTCCCTCCATCAACCTTCATCACATGTCAGCCTAATACGACAATGTGGCGTTGGGTTCTTGATTAAAAAACAGTAAGAAATGCTCAGGTTCTGGGCCTCTGATTCTTGCGTGATGCTTCAGACCTGGTTGCACTTAGAACGTGTGTGGACTAATCCAGAACTGTCTCTCATCATGGCCTCTACTCATAACTTTAGAACTCTTATGTGTGACCACAATCAAATTGGATAGTTCTAATTGCCATACATGGTCAACCTCTTTTAAGTTGTACATCAAGGCTCAAGGCCGGTGCACTCATCTGATCACAAAAGGACCTGTTCTTCTGTCTGAGAATGCCGACAAGAAAACTAAACATGTCTATGACTTGTGGGTCAAAGATGACTCTGGAGTAATGTGTAATGACCTGGATGGTCCACAGTGTAGAATCGAAAATCAGTCAATTTCTTTTATGCCTTAGAACGGCCAAGGCCATGTGGGATTAGTTAGTACATGTGTTCTCACACCAACAAAACCTTAAGAAAGTTTTTGAAATCTTTAAAAATCGGACTAAAAAGGAATTCACTACTAATAATCGTGTGGAAGATTATTATAATCAATGCTGTGCTATGTGGGATGAATTTGAAGTTTACCAATCTTTAACTTCTGATATCACTGAAGTTCAAAGATAGCGGAATGAACTTCAGTTGGTACAGTTCCTTGCTGGACTACCTGCTTCTTTTCCAGGAGTTGTGGATCAAATCCTATCTAGTGGTCCACTTCCGAAGCTTCCGGATGTTCTCAAATGAGTCCAACGGCTGCCTTTGATATCGTCTTCTCTTGCTAGATCCACAGAGGCATCCACTCTTACAATCCGTTCTAGTGACACTGGCTATGGCAGAGGCCATGACTGTGGTAGAGGACATAGCCGGTTTGGTCCGTCAGGACTTGGGCGTGGTCAACCCTCTACCGGACCAGGACGTGGTCAGCCCTCCGTTGGACCAAGTAGCACCCCTCCTTGTGGACCACGTCATTGCAACTACAACGGTCGTGACAGTCACAATGAGGATCTATGATATGTGAAGCATGACTACCCCAACACATGGGCCAATCAAGCTTCAATTGACTACACCAAGGATGCCCTGACCAACCTCCACTGCTTCTACAGATTGGATCCGAGCGGAATTCGAAAAGCTTTTCCAAGAATGACTCCAGACTCAGACATCGACTCCACTGTCGGATGGTGATTCTGCCTTCCCTACGTCCTCGGCTCCTTACGGTAAAAACAAATGGGTCATTGACTCCGATACTTCTACCCGTATTTCTGACAATTCAAAATTATTCTCAAATTTGACTGCTTCGTCTTCTATTCCGGCTGTAAATGTTGCTGATAGCAATCGAGCCCCACTTCGTGGGGTTGGTCATATTCGAACTCCAAATAACTTCTTGCTCAAATAAGCATTATATGTCCTCGCTTTCCCCTAAATCTTCTTTCAGTTAGCACAACGGTCAAGCAACTTCAGTGTTCTATTACTTTGACCCTGATGGATGTGTTTTTCAGGATGTTCGCACGAAGATGAATATTGGTTCGGCCCATGAGGGACCCAATGACTTATACTACCTTGATGCTTCGAAGCATACGACTCTTCTCTCCTCGGCGGTTTCAGGACATCAGTGACACTACAAAATGAGATATTCATCAAATTGGTCGTGCGTTTTTCATGACACAATATTTGAATAACTATATAGTATTTTCAACTATATAATATTTCATTGATTATAAATGTTTAGAAATCATGATCATGTTGTATTTTTTTAAAGACAAAATAAAGAATCATCCAATCTATTTTGGAGTTTTACTAACTTAAGACATTATATATTTGAATAACGGTCCATAATTCAGTTAAGATGATCTCTGAAACACATTGAATAAGGTAGTATAAATCCAACATATATGGTTATATTACACTATAGATATTACAAATATGTTCAATATCAAATGGTTTCATATTAATCAATGGAGTTTGTTCTGTTGTTATTGTATCCCTGTTAACATGATTGGTTAGACATATTTTAGATAAAATATAAATCAAAAGTTATAGTTAATGTATCCTACAAAGATACGTGTTATATATGCATAATGTTACATATTCATGTATAAATAATGAATTTGGATATCTGCGTTATTATGGTATGTGTCTATCTTGACAAGCCCGTACAAAAATCTGGTTAAAATTTTCTTATGTGAGCCTGACCTGAGAAGGTTATGCAAACACATTGGATAAGACCGGGTTGGATGGGATCATGGGTTCAATACTCATCCCTATATGAAATGATATAAAGGAAGTGGATGCAATTTTCCAGTGTGAAAGGAATTGGATGAAATGTTTGCATTTATTTTTTGAAATTACAAACTGGTTCTTCAAAATTTTGATACCTAATTTTACTATTTATGAACAAATACAATCGTCTTTATGTTTCTAAATTACAAGTCAATTTTTTTTTTAAATTTAATAAAGCAAACCTGCATAGCAGGGGTTTATGCGTAGTTCTACTTAAAGAGTAAGTCATTTTAGTTGTCTCTGAATTTCGTCGTTAATTAAGCCAGTGAATCTTTTGTTAACAGAGCTGGTGGGACCCAACGCCTTCCGCGATTAGTGGGTAAATCTGTTGCTAAGGAACTTGTATACACTGGTCGTAGGGTTAAAGCAAACGAAGCATTATCACTGGGTATCTCTTTGCTATCAATCTGCATCTTGCTTACCAATAGGCATCCTAGTACTTGTAATATCTGAAAAAAAGAGCTAATGAATCTGCAGGGCTTGTCAATCATTGCGTCCCTGCAGGAGAGGCGCATCAGAAGGCTCTGGAGGTTGCTCGTGAGATAAATATCAAGGTACATTTTTATTCCCCTGCGAGGAGTGAGGTTTGTCCTTCTGCGTCATTCTTGGTACGAAAACAGATAGTAAGAATGACACACCTTTATACTAATATTGGGAAAGTGTAGTATTTTCAATATATGGAACTTGCAATCTAAGACTTGCTGTAGATGAATGTTGGATTTATTGCTGTTCCCCACGTTGCTAAAAGTGTGGCATATTTACGTTCTGCAGGGTCCTTTGGCTTTGAGAATGGCCAAACGTGCAATCAATGAAGGGATGGAGACAAAATTGAGCTCCGCTTGGGAGGTAGAAGAAGAGTGCTACATCAAGCTGTTGAATACAAAGGATAGGCTAGAAGGTTTGGCGGCCTTTGCAGAGAAGAGGTTGCCAAGATACAAGGGTAAGTAGGGGCATCATTGAGCAGTCTCCCTGCTTTTATTTTATCATGTTCTTCATGTACAATAAATGTGAATGTGTAAGTAATGTGAATAGTTGATGTAGTGTATGATGACAAACAAAAGGATTTGTGATTAACCTTCAAACGATTCAACCAATGGTTCTAATTATTTCAACAATAACATGACATTGATCAGTCAACAACCTAGGGATTTTGTAAAGAAGCTGCTCGGGACAGTCATGCAAAAGGCGTTTGTGAACATGCTGCAAGGAAGAATAATCAAGCACTATAACTGAAACATAGTTACTCACACCAATCCAATACGTATCTAACTATTATTTAGGCATATGAAATTACAAATGTTCAGGATTAGCTTTTGGGTTAAACATTACACAAGCGGGTTAGTTCTAGGTTGACCTATTTATCAGAAATTTGGGTTCATGTTGGTTTTGAGTAGAGCAGTTTCCATTGATTCAGATTCTTGTATGACGTGCAACTGGAAATCAATTGTTTGACACTCCTAAACAATGCACATTCTTAACATTCTTTTCAAAAATTCCATTAATGGCCGCATAATTTTCTCAAACGGATGGGCATATACATTTGTTATATAAAAGTTCTAGGGAAGGTGGCTAGAATCCTCACTCGGACTTGATATATTAAAATAAAGCAAAATTGTCCGTTAGCAACTTGTTTGATGGAAAGTAAAGTATTAAATGAGACGGAAAATGGATTTAGAAACTACAAGAACACAAGATGTTTGTAGTTTAGGCATAAAGTGCTCTACATCCACGGCTAGTTGCTTTCAACCAGTAGGCTTTACACTAACTTTCTATTGAGTAAACAAAGAATATAAACACAAAGTGTTTACTTCTCTCTTTTTGGCCGGCCACAGGAGGGTACCAATCGTCTATCTCCTTTCTCACGGACACCATTGATCACTGCCGTCTCCTTTGGTTGTTGTGGCCAACGGGAAGATACAACCTTCTCTTTGCATGGATGCTAGAGAACACCAACGAATACGTCTTCCTTGGAACAACATGAGATAACCACTTTCTTATCACGAAGCCATTTCGATTGTAGAACCCAAAGAAAAGAGGGATTGATAGACGTATTACAAAGCTTGAAAGAATAAAGAACACCAAATATCATCGAGCTTCCATCAAAAGTGAATAAGTAATTTCGAGTCAAGGGAGAAGTTCTAGTAGAAGCACTTTCATGATTACCATAATAAAATATAGACAAAGGACATTTTTGAATTTGTTTCAAGTCTTGAAGTGTGTCAATAGGGTTTCTATAGGGTCTGTTTTTATACAAATATAACAGTAGTAATCAAACAGAAATCAATATTTAAACTATAAAAAACCCAAAATAGACATCATAGAGTATGTAGCTGAATTCTAGTCACTATAGGGTCATATTTGTTTTGCAACAACTAGTTGCAAAAAGAGACACTGTTGGCCAAAATCTGAGTTCGAACGACCATGCCTTGGTCGATTTGTAGTTCGACCAAATGTGCGTAGGTAAACAATCACTACGCTCATTCACTCTCATCCTCGGTTGAATAATTTTGACCCGACAATCAATTCAATGAATATCCACCTAGCGCTGCTCATCCGAACTTAGATTTTGACTAAGAAAGACCTACAATCTAAACAATTCAACTGATCCCTCTTGGACAAACTAAAAGTCAATTGATCAACCTAAAAATCTTATCTTTTTGCAAAACAAAAGTTGTTTTGGGTTATTTAACCAAATTTCAAAATTGATATTTAACTCTTTTTATAATTAAAGAATTTGGTACAAATTGGTTGCCTATGAGTTTAGCTAAGTTTATTCTAGGATTTTTATCAATCATAGTTTCTTTCATAAGAATAAAATAAAGAAATTTTACATAACGTACATGCCACAATGTATAAAAACAAAAAATTTGGCACTACAATTTCAATTGAGGCTGCTTTTAATTATGATAAGTGCAAATCACTTACAAACATGTTAGGAAAAAAATAAAAATCCACCCATCAAAATAGGTTGTATGAATTTCCCTTAGGCCAACAATCTTCCCCTTTCTTGTAGTGATAATTATTTCTAAAAGTTCTTTTTAACATCGTGTACTGGAGATGATTTCACTAGTCATACCATATACTTGTGAACGAAGTGCAAAATATGGTGTAAACTTAATGAATTGTTATATACTCCAACCTAAGAGAGGAGGAAATAAAGTTCCATTCCTTGGGTCGATGCACTTGAAGTCATTGCCTTAAAATATTCTAAATCAAGAATCAAGATCAACTCCATGACTGGATTAAAGAACTAAATATTAGGGGAATAAAATAAATGGTTAATAAATCTTAAACTTATGAAAGTCAAATTGCATCAATCTAACTATCATCTCCCTCATTATCAAAATAAAGAAGTAGGGTATAGGATATGCAATGTAGTTAAGATCGCTCTTGATATGATACTTCCCCTTCACACATATGTATATGGAGTTACAACAAGAGAGAACCTATAAATGAAGAGTATTCAATGTTGAGTATTTAAAAAAAAACTATAACAATCACCCATATAATGGAAGAACAAATCAAATTGGGCGATAAGTTATTCCCATATAATGCAGTAAAAGAATAAATGCATGACTAACAATACATGATTTTACATTATAATTTCTTAAGCCATTAATGTAATAGATGAATAGAATGAAAATACATGTAAATCATAATCCATCATTCTGAGGTCACTTAGTAATCACCAGTTATTAGTTTTAAATCATGTTTACTAGTATGTACACATTTAAATGATCTAGTGTGAGATAAAATTTTTTAGTTACGATGATGAAATGATTAGGATGCACAGAGAAACCCCAATTCTAGATATTTACTTGATAATAGCACATGAACACTAATTTTTCCCTATGTCAACTAAAATGAGATTAAAACCTTATATTCTCTAAATATCACATATTTTCCAATTAGTGAGACATTAATGTAATTCAAACATGTATTATTTACTACTACTATTGTTGTATATTGATATATGTTTAGAGGTAGTTTAGGTTAAAAATGCTATAATTCTTAGGGGTTCAATGTTTTGGGGACCGTTAAGGGCGTTTTATTATGTTTTATGTATGATATATGATAGAAACACAAAATAACATAATATATAGTTTGGAAACACATCTATGCTATTGTATGTTTGAAATCAAAACCTAATTTGGATTTAGTCCTATGCTTTTTTGGCTTAGTCAAATTATCCCAAAACATGCCAAACTAACTAAAATTGAACTAAGAAAAGATTATGTGTAGTCAATGTTGTTTTGCAAAAATCTGACTAAATCAAATGAAGTTTGGACTGACCTTGTTAACTGCTATATTTATTAGAACAAAGTCACCTGACTCTATTGGTCTGAATGAGAAAATGAGAAAATAAGAAAAACTAAACTTTAGAATTGTTTGCAAGTATACCATGCACATTAAACAAACTAGATCAACATCGTAACATGCTTAAACTCTCATAATGCATAATGCGTCCTAGATACTGAAGATGAGAGGAGAAAGAGGGAATTAGGGTTTTGATGTTCCTTTGTCTTCTTGGAGATAGAACACGATTTCATCTTGCTTGGATGATATTTTTAAGTAAGTTATTATGTTATTTAATTTAGTTTTTATCCTTTTATTCTTTTATCTTGCATGGATGACCTTCACTAGGTCTTAACCATGAACCCTAATTTTGTATTCTTTCTTGTTTTCTTCTTCTCTTGCTAGTTTGGACTTGATTGGCTAAAGGAGGTGTTGTTGGTGGTTCTCTTGTCATTTTGATCTTCGTGGATTAATAATTAGATCAATGGGTTTCTTATTGTTATAGTGAGTGTTTACTTAGCACATTTTCAATTCTACACAATTTGTACATAATCATGTCCAAATTCCTAACTAAGGGCTAAAGATTCTAAAATGAGATGAAATTGATGTAGTTTGCTACTTAGCTGGACACAACCTTTCTTGTTTTGTAAAAACAATATGACCAACCACTTATGCTTTATTGTATATTTAAAGTGAATGGATTATAATCACATCTAGTTAACCTAAATATCTCTCAAGTACCCTAGATACCTAATTTGCCTTCTTATTGAGCTTTGGTGCATGCATGGATGAGTTAATTCATATACCTTTCTTTAATGGATGGTATTATGTTTTCCTATTAGATTATAAACATATGAACTATTCATGATAATATTCATTCTTGAAATATCTTGTTAGCACATTATTATGTATTATATTATAATATGTACCAAAAACCTATCCAATTATCTTGAGAGAGAATTGTGCACATATTTTCACATAGGCTGACATAATTGTTTTGAGTTGAAGTAAAACAATTCCAAAAAGTCGATAATATTTAACTATGATAGTATTATCTAATGTGATAATTGTTGAGATGTATACATGATAAAATGATGATATGGGATGAGATATGTGTTGTACGGGCCTAGTGACAAATATGAGATGATATGTGATAAGAAACATGGAGAAAAGATAATTGAAATCTATTGAGGCAATATGTATCATTTCTGACTAAAACCCTAATCAAACCCTAGAACATGTTACATTTTTTTATCTATGAGTCTTTTCTTTTAGTGTTGGTTGAGTGAGAGCAGTGGGGTTTGTCCAAACATACCATAAAAGGATTTATTAGCCTAATGAGAGAAGATGAGACATAGACACACTCTTAATGTAGGGCATGTGAGTACCTATCTTATTAAATATATATTATTCACAATATATGAGATAATGAGTCTTAAGTGCAATTTTATTTAGGAGGGAGGCAACTACTTTGGCCATACTTACTAGAAATGTTAGGAAGGGGTGAAGGGCCTTATCCTTGGACACAAATTTTGTTGATTTATGAAATTAGCGAATAGGAGTTGTGACCTATCCCCAATTATTGTTCTAGCTCTCAGATGTTAATATGATATATAAACTTTTATTGACAATATAAATATAGGAGGAACAAGACAATTGTGTGAGTGTGATGTGCTCTTTGTTTGCATTACTTATATTGTCATATGATTTTGACTAAGAAATGCTAATTATCTACTTATCTTGCCCAACCTAGTCCTATTTTCCATTTTGTATTAACAAATGACTAGAACTATATATTTAGGGTTTCATAGTTAAATGATTGAATTTTACTGAGTAATGCATACTAAATATGCATCCGGCCTCTTGTATCTTGTTTAATTGTCAAATGGGAAGGGCCCACATTGTAAGATCCTTAATTTTTGTAAATTTGGATTCTAAGATAATTCACTTTAATACAATTAGAGTAATGTTAAGGATATAACTCTAATTGCATTATAATGATGGATCTAAGCCCTAGACTTAGAGTGAGTATGCAATTTACATAAATAATGTAATTTTGAGCATATGTGCTGATATAAGGGTAATATGAGGTGATATGACGATCAAAGCCTTAAATTTGTAACTAAGCATGCAATAAACCTTATGGACACTATGGAAAGACTTTGGTATGGACCTTGAGCCCTTGAACCTAATACAAGCCCTT
The DNA here is from genome assembly GCA_963693085.1 of Alisma plantago-aquatica. NCBI lineage: Eukaryota > Viridiplantae > Streptophyta > Magnoliopsida > Alismatales > Alismataceae > Alisma > Alisma plantago-aquatica. Next base: position 1,052,375,626 of record OY856413.1, on the reverse strand, counting down.
GAACATAAACCCTTGGTGTATAAAACAAGGATTTGAGTACTTTGTGTCCATATTTAATGACCAAGATAATTTTTGTTGTTTAATTATCAAGATATTAGATCATGGAAGGATTTTTAGAAGATTCTAAGTTAATTGGTGACCTAGATAATTAATTGGGTAATTATCTAGTTATTACCTGAAGGCTAAGTTTTAGGAATCGGAAAAACTTACCTTGACCTAAAATATTGCCTATGCCTAGAAAATATCTAAATAGACTTTATCCTAAAGTTTGTGATAAATTAGAGATAGATTGTATCCTTGATGAATATTTGAAGAAAATGGAGTTTAAAGTAAAAATGAGCTTATTTCTTGAAAAATAGAAGCCGAGCAGAGTAGGACTCTGGATCTAGGTGCATTCACAAATGGAGAACAACTATCCTTTTCCCGAACTCTACTCAAGTGCCATGCACATAGGGAGTCTTGAGATCCCTAATCTCCCTGACCCTATCTAGAGCTTGTTAGTTCCCAATAACCCAACCGTTGGATTCGAGAGGCTCAGTCAAGCTCAAAAAGCTATAACATATGCATTATCATAAAGCCTAACAACAATGCCCAAATACATGTTATCCTGAAATGTAGGGCATGTCACTACATATGTTCCTCTACTCCCCATCATTATATAAGGAGTCAAGAAGCACTTACGAGGCTCCCTCAGTTCACCCAAACCCTCCATTGCAACACAACCCCCTGCAATCCGGTCTTGATCTCCACCATTCACGGGAGTGACCATGACCTTAAACTCTTGACTTTGAATTTTTTGACCAATTCATCTAGCGCAAAGCTTCACTGGGTAGTGGCAAAGAGGTCCCAACATTCACTAGGGTTGTATAATCCTTGTGATAGTTCCCCAAACTCCGTCTACTGTTGAAGTAAGCTTCTCACATGATTAGGGGAGTCTGGCCATCACAATCCACACACCATGGCTTGCTTAGTTTGGCACAGACTAACAAGGGTGTCATGTCTTCACCTTAGAGCCTCAGATCCAGGAAAGAAGAGTCAATAACTGAATTGAACTTTCCACGATAAGCTAAGCTAAAGTCAATAGTTAGAGTAAACCCCGTGAGCAAATGTCCAAACTACCCCAATTCGCATGATCAAAAGGATCACCACATGAGGGGCAGTTAAGTCATTTTCTTTGAGGTAACATTTGGAGGCCACACAAGAGCTCTCTGCTAAGATGCCATGCACTCAATGGAGGGATCCCACCATGTGGATAATAGTCATATAGCTATAATTGTTAACAAAACCTTTTCTGATTAGTTAGTTAATATTTAGCTTGTAATTAATGTATTAAGTAATCCATAGATTGTATTGTAGTAAAACTATGGGTTAATCATATCTAGATTCCTTGCATGTTGATGTGATAAAGGAGTTTTCTTAATGTTAATATAACCCTGCTATGATTGTTTATGAATATCTCTTAGCTCATTAATGTAATATTGTGCTGATCTAATGTATTAATATATAAGTGATGTTGTTGAGCCTTGTTATAAGGCATGCAAAGATAATGATGATCTTGTGGGGAATAGTATGATGGTCTTAATGACCTTTGGGCATGGTTAAGCCCTAAATGAGGTGTAATCTTCTTCTATTGATAAGTGTTGATACCCTATGATATTGTGAAAATGATTTATATCCTGTGATAGTATGATGGTCTTAATGATCTTTGGGCATGGTTGAGCCCTTAATGACGCATAATCCTCTTGTGTTGATACCCTATGATATTGGGAAAAGAATTTATGTCTTGTGATAGTATGATGACTAGTGTAGCCTCATGAATGGCAAGTGAATAGTACCATGTGATGATGAGATGAGAAATTATGTTTCACACATTTTATATCTCTTAAAAGTTGTGATATTTATATGCTTGCTAAAAGTGAATTAGGATTTGTATGTCCACTTATTTGATGCAACCTTAATTCACCCAATTGGAATAACTAATCAAGTGGAACTCTAATCATGTAGTTCCCTGTACCATAGATCCATCTGAGTGTCAGAACTTGCCACATGGTGAAATGAGTATTCCTAAGGGAAACTCAGAGCACATACTAATGAGTATGTGGGGGGCTTGTCAAGTGTTTAGGGAGGATGACTGCGGTATACCTAGCCCTCAATTTGAGAATGACCGCGGTCGTATCTCAGTGATTATTTATGTGATGAGATTGGAGAACAACTGTGGTTGTACCTCAGATGGTAGGGTATGCGTACTCACCTCCTTTCACTAGTGTCGTGACCTGTACCAAGGACGGACTAGGATGTTAGAAGCTTGACCCTATGTGTCACTGTGGCAGACCCGTACTGACTGGGGGCAGAGAAGATCTTAGGAGTCCATCTCTTCCTAGATCTTATATGGCACTGATTGTGACCAAGCGGTGGTCAGTTGGAACTTGAGTGGTATCCTCAAATTCCTCACAGCTTAATAAAAGATGTAATATAGCCATACAATATATTTGTTTAGGGTTATACACGACGTTTCACATTGGATGATAACCCTTGTTTGTATCTTTATATAAAGATGATGCTTAGTGCAATTAAGAGATAGTAGATATACTTAGGTTGTAGATATGCTTAAGATTGTAGATGCATACATATAGTAGCTATGCTTGTGTTGATAACTATACTGCTACTGTTGATTATAATCATGATGCTAGCTATCTCATGTTGTTAGTTATATTTAGTATGCTAGCCATGCCTTTGTAACTGGAGATGCATATACTGCTAATCATGCTTATCCAGATAGTTGTGCTTATGTTGTTAGCTCTTCGTATGATGTTGATATGTTCAACCAATTAGACATGCTCGTGTTGTTAGCTATGCTATGTTACTAGACTTGCTCATGATGCTAGATATGCATATGCTACTGAATTGCTTATATTGTCAACAAGATAAAGGATGATAGTCTGGCTAATGATGATAGTTATTATCTACTCCTTTATGTATTTTGTTAATCATCAATACTATTGATCTTATTTGTTATATCTGATTAAACTACTTAACTATTTAATTACTTAAAAATATTGTAATCAATAAACATTGTTGGAGGTTATATCTCTTGCTGGGACATGGGTCTCACCCTTGTAGTTCGCCACATTTTTATAGGTAATCGAAAGTGACAAAAACAAACATGTGGCAGCAAGGAGGAGCTATAGTAATGAATCTTTAAGAAAATTAATTAGATGTCTAGTGTGTCCCAGAGTTGTCCCTGTACTCTCAGGTCCGGGCAGGAAGATTTTGTATATGGTGTTTCAAACGAATCTGACTTTTGTTAGCATATTAATACTTGTTTGTGTGGCATATATGAATATTGTTCTCCTGTGTATATATGTTGTGGCTACGGTAATAGAATAATTGATATCAAATTCTTGGCATAGTATGGATATAAGAAAGATGTTGAGCTCTTATGCAAATGTTTGTGAGCGGGTGCTGATGTTGAAATCAGTTTTAATTTACCCATATTTTTGGGTATGTGGTTAATTGGTGATTGATTGCATTTTATGTTTTGAGTAATCTCGTTTAGTGTAACGAGTTCTCACAAGTTGGTATCATAGCTTTAGGTTCACTGAGTCTACATGGACACTAGGACTTAAGACTAGGATGATGTCAAAGTTAGGAACGTGACACAAAAACATGGTGCATACTGCCTAATCTCAGTACTTGGATGCCCTGGCCATGTATTCAATTATTGAAGAAAAGGTAAGTATGGAACTCTTAGATTGTTATCTTTCTGATTACTATGATCAAGTAGTCATTTTGAGATTGTCTAAAGAGCATAATAAATAAGAAATCATGGTGTGAATATCTCAATCCTACCTTAAAGAAGATGAGAATTGCACCATAATCTATCAAAACTTGAATGTTTGGTAACTATAAGAGAAAGATACAACACCATGACATCTAAATCTGAATACAAATAAGAAAAAGAGGAGTTCTTGAAGATGTGATTCAAGAAGATAATAAAGTAAAAGACAGATAAGTCTATGCTTATAAAGTGATTCAACGTATGAAATCCACACAAGATGGAGAGAACTCCAATGATAAGTATAAAATGAGAAGATAAATGAGAACAATGACAAAGGAATAAGGTGGAACCTGAGTTAATCTCAGACCAACCTATGTGTGTAAGAAAGTGTTAATGTAAAATAAGAATGGCGTTTGAAAGAAATTAAGGCAGATGATCCATGTTTAATGAAGAAAATGTGGAATATGATGATTTACCTATTGATAAGTGGTTGAAAAACATATTAAAATAAGAGAACATGCCCAAGTGTGATAAATAGTCATCAAGGAAAGAGTAATGAGATATGTTAATCATCATGATTCCTATGCAAATGGAAAGGAACCCGAAATGAAAAAGGTAAAATGATACATAAGAAGTTGTAACCTGCATAATGAAATAGAATTGGTTACCTTTTTGCTAGTGACCCTTGAAAAATGCTTCTATGATGTGGGAAGTGTGTTTCTCTTTGTGTCTTTCCTTTATAGGGCACAACTTTCAAGTGGATCATTGCCACTTGGTACGTGTGGATTCACTGCAAACATGAGGGTGGATAGCTTATTATAGCATAAGGTTGCTTGTACTATGGTTCCAAGATCATAAAGTTTGTGATGAGTTTGCTTTTGAGCCTTCCAATAATTTGGGAGACTCCTCTTATATGTTTTGAAATTTATTATGTTAGTAAAAGTAGATGAGATAAGGATGTGAGTTCCTTATAGTACATGAGGTGGATACCAAGGTAATGAATCCTAGTATCCAAGATGTATCAATAGTATGGGAAGTATGTGAAGGTTGGAGATGTTTACTAAATGAACATATCAAGTATTCCTCCCCCTTAAAGAGGGAGAGAGAGTTGATGATGACCCTCTAAATGTTGTTTGGAAGGAAAAAACAAAAGTGATTATATAATATTTTGTATGGTTCAGTGATGGCTGGGCAAGACCACTATCAAGGATAGATGGTTTGTTGGTTAATAAATATGTGATACCGTGCTCCTTTAAGATAAACCTATGATCAAATATCAATGCATAAGAGTTAGATTGTATGACATAATTCACATGACCATGATGAGTTTAGAGTTATGTTCTTTAGACTAACCAATGTACAAATATAATTTATGAATAGGAGGAACAAAGTGTTCCATTCATGTCAAGATTTAAACGATGACATGTCAAAGTATTTCAAATATGGTCAAAAATATGATCAATATTTATTTAAAAACATTAGGGTTGCTGAAGCAGTAATAGCTATGAGACAAGTTAAACAAGAGTGAGATGGGGGTTGATTAAGTGTCTTTATTGGATCATGATATGCCTTCTAAGTAGGTTGTGTAAATCCTAGTAAGGTGAAGATAGTTTTGTTGTTTCACCCCTAACAAGGTTGACTAGTAATGATGTTTCCTTATATGGAATGAAAGGTTCCAGCATCAACATTTCTTTTGATGCTAAAAAAGAACTGACAAATATTCCAATGTTAGTGTATCTAAAAAAAAGGATGGATACATCATTTTTTTTAATGCTTCAAGGAATGGTATGGGACACATGCCATGATTGGTAAAAAGCTAGAAAGTATGACTTTTGAGTAATGTGTTGATACAATAGATATAATTTTAGGATGATAGCTAGAGTTTAAAGTTGAACATTACTACTATAGTTGTACATATGACACAACAAGTTTCTACATTCCGTATTGAGAATGTCTTCTTAGGTGGCAGTTTTTGTGCTGCCCAAGATGAGATATGTATGAATCATGTGACATCACCATGATATAAAAGTAAACATGTGAAGGTAATAGGATGAGGTGCAAAGGAAATACCCATTTTGTTTACATTGGATTTCAGGGGCAAAATCTCTGTTAGGGGTTTATAGTTGTAAGACCCCTAAACTTGATTAATGAGTTGAATAAGCTTATTTATCATAATTGAATTATTATGACCCTAATATAACATTCTTATATTCTTTTAAATCATAAGACAAGCTTAAGTTTCAAATTTGGTCCAATTTGGACACTGTTTGAGCAAGTTATACAATTTTATACACATTTTGGATTTTTCTATAATTTAACCAATTGAGAGGTTTTATTTGTAATTTATCACTTTAATTATGTTCCTTGGATAATCGCTCATCATTCTTGAGCTTTTTGAGCCATGGGGAACCTATTTAATTCTTGGTTTGAACGTGTTTTCTCCAATGGTATTTTAGGGTTTACCCCTTCATGAATGAGCTACCTTTAGTAGCTATCAACTAATGAATTATTTGTTTTGCTTGAAAATTCAAGAAACGAGGGATAAGCATGTCTCTATGGATGGTGGGAGATCTTCTTGTTTGTGTGATTGTATATTCTTAATAGTTTAAGGCCATGGACACTTGGAAAGATACTAGAACTTCAACTTTTTCTTTTTCTTTATCTTGAAGTTTCATATACTTATCCCTAAGCAGCAAAATGAGCCATTTTCTCTTCACCACTTCCCTCCTTATACAAACCTCATCCTCCCTTTGTGCTTCTATGAATTTCCTATCCAAGGAAGAAGAAAGAGGGGATCTTCTTGGAAAAAGAATCTAGGGTTGCAATTGACTTCCTTTTAGGGTTTAAAAATCTTCCTACTAGTGATCTTGACCTAAAAGAGTAAGAATCATCTTCTTTCCTCCATTTTTTTCTTTTTTATCCTTACTCCTACCTTTCCACAGGTCGGAACCTTGTTGTTCCATGGTAGAAATTTCTCTAAAGCTCTAAAACCCTATCTTTCTTGCTCCTATCTTTCTTGCTCCTTATGCTTAGGGTTTGCTCATTTGATGAAGAAAGGTGCTAGATGGATGAGTTCATAGCTTATTCTTGGATTTTATACCCTAACTACTCGAGTTTTCTTCTGTGTGGGGTTTCATATTCTCATTAGAGGCAATTTTTATAACTTGCTCCACGTTTATTGCTTATCATAAGCTTTCTAGATCATGTTCTTGCTTGAAAATGATGATCCATGCACTAAAAAGCTATACTCGACTTGGATTTCAATTTTTATAATGTTCTCTATTCTGATTTCATTTCTAGATGAACTTGTGATCATGTGTACATTATTCCTAAGGTATAATATGACTTGTATTAGGTTGGTTTGACAACCTATGGTGCTAAGAACCTATCAACCAATGGTCAAATTTAGAAAATTAAGCTAATTTCTTCTATAAACACATGACCCATTGGTGGTACCATTGCAACAAATTATGGTGTTGTCTTCATGACAAATGATTATGGTGACCAAGGGTGTCAATTGATGTTAACCCCTTAGGTCAGGTTTTGGATCAATTAGAAGTTTAATGATCAACCATTAAGTACCCTACTGATGTTATCAATCATGATGACATTAGCTTAATATTTGATGTTGATTAATGAATATAGTGTTGATCTAACAACCTATGGTGATTTAATGGTCACTAATTATGGTGGGTCAGGTCTCTACAACCTATATTGAGTTAATCATTGTAGTTGTAGCACCGATTAAGCCTTATACCAATGAATTCTTTGGTCACTTGATGCAATGGTCGGACCTATACTGTAATTGATGGTTTTAACATATGAACTTGACCCAATGGTCAAGATCTACTATTTATTCCTCCAATAAATTGGAATGATGGCTAATTTAATATATTGGTCCTAATAATGTGATTTAGATGGTGTCCTTTATATGATCAACTTAAGGAGCTTACTTGTTGACAATGGATGGCTTATTTTAAATGAACAGTCGATTGTGGGTTTTACCCTACTCTCAATGGAACTTTTTGTGTTGTTAATCAAGGGATGTCTAGGGTTATATGGTGACTCTTTCTAGAGCACAAATCAAGGACTTCATAGGTGGTTTATCCAAGGTGTTTACTTATGTAAACAACCAATGGTCTTACCTTTTAAACATCCATTGGTTCTGGGTGACATTGTGGTAAAGGTGATATGGGTTGATGATGGAACAAATGGAGGGTTATCCTTAATAAGGTAGTCTTACCTATTCACTCATATGAATAGAAGGGATGATAATCATATTGTGTTGATATGTAACCCTAAAGAGGTATATCTTGTTATACCTAGCTTTAATATAACTAAATGATGGTAATTGGGTATGAATAGTCCTTGAATGACTAATGCAATCATGGAGTACTCTGTTACTGTTGTTGAAACCCTAGTATGCTATAACCCGATGGTTACACCTTGATTTATGTGTGGGTTCATACTTGAGAATAGTATGGAATGTGATGGTGATGCTTCACCTTATGCATCTATGATCCAATGGGGATGCCGTGAGTTGGGGTTTGGGTATGAGTGTTGATTAGTAACATTAATATAATTTATCTTGTGAAATTAACTCTAATGAAAATAGATAAAGATGAGTATTCATGTTTAACATTCTTATATGATGGAATGATGGTGGAATAACCTCCTTAACATGATCATAACCTTAATGTGTTAATTGGTGCTTATCATAGCCACATGGTTGATACTTTCTTATGCTAAACATGTGCATTATGAATATGATGATGGTTAATCATATCTAGATTCCTTTCATATTGATGTGATAAAGGAATGTTCTTAATGTTAATATAACCGTGCTATGATTGTTTATGAATATCTCTTAGCTCATTAATGCAATATTGTGCTGATCCAGTGTATTATATATAAGAGATGTTTTGAGCGTTGTTATAAGGCATGAAAAGATAATGATGATCTTGCGGGGAATACTATGATGGTCTTAATGACCTTTGGGCATGGTTGAGCCCTGAATGAGGTATAATCCTCTTCTATTGATAAGGGTTGATACCCTGTGATATTGTGAAAATGATTTATATCCTGTAATAGTATGATGGTCTTAATGACCTTTGGGCATGGTTGAGCCCTGAATGAGGCGTAATCCTCTTGTGCTGATAAGGGTTGATACCCTGTGATATTGTGAAAAGAATTTATGTCTTGTGATAGTATGATGACTAGTGTAGCCTCATGAATGGAAAGTGAATAGTACCATGTGATGATGAGATGAGAAATTATGTTTCACACATTTTATACTTTTAAAAGTTGTGATATTTATATGCTTGCTAGAAGTGAATTAGAGTTTATATGTCCACTTGTTTGATGCAGCCTTAATTTACCCAATTGGCATAACTAATCAAGTCAAACTCTAATCATGTAGTGCCATGTGCCATAGATCCATCTAAGTGTTAGAACTTGCTAGGTGGTGAAATGAGTAGTCCTAAGGGAAACTCGAAGCGCATACTGATGAGTATGTGGGGTGCTTGTCATCTTGAATTCAAGTGTTTAGGGAGGATGACTGCGGTCATACTTAGCCCTCAATTTGAGAACGCCTGCGGTCGTGTCTCAGTGATTATTTATGTGATGAGATTGGAGGACAACTGTGGTTGTACCTTGGATGGTAGGGTATGCGTACCCACCTCCTTTCACTAGTGTCATGACCTGTACTAAGGACAGACTAGGCTGTAGCATCTTGACCTTATGTGTCACTGTGGCGGACCCGTACCGACCGAGGGCGGAGACGATCTTAGGAGTCCAACTCTTCCTAGATCTTGTATGGCACTGGTTGCCACCAAGCGGTGGCCAGTTGGAACTTGAGTGGTATCGTCAAATTCCTCAGGGCTTAATAAAAGATGTAATATAGCTGTGTAGCATATTTGTTTAGGGTTATACACGAAGTTTCACATTGGATGATAACCCTTGTTTGTTATCTTTACGTAAAGATGATGCTTAGTGCAATTAAGAGATAATAGATATACTTAGGTTGTAGATATGCTTAAGATTGTTGATGCGTACATATAGTAGCTATGCTTGTGTTGATAACTATACTGCTACTATTGATTATAATCATGATGCTAGCTATCTCATGTTGTTAGTTATGTTTAGCATGCTAGCCATGCCTTTGTAACTAGAGATGCATATACTGCTAATCATGCTTATCCAGGTAGTTGTGTTATGTTGTTAGCTCTTCTTATGATGTTGATATGTTCAACCAATTAGACATGCTCATGTTGTTAGCTATGCTAGGTCACTAGACTTGCTCATGATGCTAGATATGCATATGCTACCAAATTGCTTATATTGTCAACAAGATAAAGGACGATAGTTTGGCTAATGATGATAGTTATTATCTACTCCTTTATGTATTTTGTTAATCATCAATACTGCTGATCTTATTTGTTATATCTGATTAAACTTCTTAACTATTTAATTACTTAAAAATGTTATAATCAATAAACGTTGTTGGAGGTTATATCTCTTGTTGGGACATGGGTCTCACCCTTGTGGTTTGCCACATTTTTTTAGGTTATCGAAAGTGACGGAAACAAACATGTGGCGTCAAGGAGGAGCTATAGTAATGAATCTTTGAGAAAGTTGATTAGATGCCTAGTGTGTCCTAGAGTCGTCCCTGTACTCTCAGGTCCAGACAGGAAAAGTTTGTATACGATGTTTCAAACGAATTAGACTTTTGTTAGCATATTAATACTTGTTTGTGTGGCATATATGAATACTGTTCTCCTATGTATATATGTTGTGGATAAGGCAATAGAACAATTTGTATCAAATTCTTGGCATAGTATGGATATAAGAAAGATGTTGGGCTCTTATGCAAATATTTCTGAGTGGGTGCTGACGTTGAAATTAGTTTTAATTTACCCATATTTTTGGGTATGTGGTTAATTGGTGATTGATTGTGTTTTATGTTTTGAGTAATCTTGTTTAGTGTAATAGGTTCTCATAGAATCTAGCTAATCCTCCTTGGAATAGATTTAATATCTTCAATAACTTTCATCATTATCTTCATGTCCCACGTACCATGTGTATCAACTACCTAAAATGTCGAGAAACAAAATGCGATCGACATATTTATATACCGGTACATGGGTGCACCCAAAACATCACATGTGCATATATATTCAACAACCATTTAATGGAACATATGAAACTTGTGTATTGGTTGTATATTCTAATCCATGTTGGGTATGCCCTCTCGGGTGTAATCATTGTCCATCATTGGAATTATGTATATTACCCCATGTTGGGTGTAACCCAGCGTTCAAAATATTCTATACTTTATGTGATACTCATAGTGGCATTATAATTGAATAGAATTAAATAAGCATCCAACAAGTTATTGATCAATCATCATGAAACCATCAGAAATCTCCACGATTTTATACATGCAGGTATTCATAATCGTAACCACGTACCTTATTGTGGAACAATGCAGTACAATCTTCAAATGCCTATGCAATCATATCATCAAATGTATTTAAGAAAGAAAAGATACGTTCCATCAATCAACAAGACATGTAGTTGCATACAATCCTAAATTGTCACAAATTGATCTAATCAATTCCAGTTAAACCTATATTAGGTCCAAACTAAGGTTTAGGGTTATTTTAAGGTTGCACATTAGGCTCGTAAACCCAATATTACCATATCATGAGTCATAAGGGTTACACAATCTATCTTGACATTAGGGGTAATGCTAGGTGATCAGATTAATTGTTTCAACTCTTTATAAGTAGTTAGATTAGATTGTACCAATTAATATCACAATAACAAAGTACATTAGCTTATAAACCCTAATTTCCTTGTTTTATGGCTTAGCACCCTAAAACATCATTATCATCACCCTAATTCTTACTAATCTTATGTCATCATTATCATTGAAAAATAGTAGGTATTATCACAAAATAAATGTATTCCACAGATTCAACATGTTAATCTTCCAATCTAATGTTTATACATGTCAATCATCTTATAATCAACAATTAACTTTCATAATGCACATGTTTAGCATAAGAAAGTATCAACCATGTGGCTATGATAAGCACCAATTAACACATTAAGGTTATGATCATGTTAAGGAGGTTATTCCACCATCATTCCATCATATAAGAATGTTAAACATGAATACTCATCTTTATCTATTTTCATTAGAGTTAATTTCACAAGATAAATTATATTAATGTTACTAATCAACACTCATACCCAAACCCTAACTCACGACATCCCCATTGGATCATGGATGCATAAGGTGAAGCATCACCATCACATTACATACTATTCTCAAGTATGAACCCACACATAAATCAAGGTGTAAACATCAGGTTATAGCATACTAGGGTTTCAACAACAGTAACAAAGTACTCCATGATTGCATTAGTCATTCAAGGACTATTCATACCCAATTACCATCATTTGGTTATATTAAAGCTAGGTATAAAAAGATATACCTCTTTAGGGTTACATATCAACACAATATGATTATCATCCTTTCTATTCATATGAGTGAATATGTAAGACTACCTTATTAAGGGTAACCCTCCATTTGTTCCATCATCAACCCATATCACCTTTACCACAATGTCACCCAGAACCAATGGATGTTTAAAAGGTAAGACCATAGGTTGTTTACATAAGTAAACACCTTGGATAAACCACCTATGAAGTCCTTGATTTGTGCTCTAGAAAGATTCATCATCTAACCCTAGACATCCCTTGATTAATGACACAAAAAGTTCAATTGAGAGTAGGGTAAAACCCACAATCGATTGTTCATTTAAAATAAGCCATCCATTGTCAACAAGTAAGCTCCTTAAGTTGATCATATAAAGGACACCATATAAATCACATTATTATGACCAACATATTAAATTAGCCATCATTCCACTTTATTGGAGGAATAAATAGTAGATCTTGACCATTGGGTTAAGTTCATATGTTAAAACCATCAATTACAGTATATGTCCGACCATTGCATCAAGTGACCAAAGAATTCATTGGTATAAGGCTTAATTGGTGCTAAAACTACAATGATTAACTCAACATAGGTTGTAGAGACCTGATCCACCATAATTAGTGACCATTAAATCACCATAGGTTGTTAGATCAACACTATATTCATTAATCAACATCAAATATTAAGCTAATGTCATCATTGATTGATAACATCAGTAGGGTACTTAATGGTTGATCATTAAACTTCTAATTGATCCAAAACCTGACCTAAGGGGTAAACGTTAGTTTACACCCTTGGTCACCATAATCAGTTGTCATGAAGACAACACCATTGTTTGTTACAATGGTACCACCAATGGGTCATGTGTTTATAGAAGAAATCAGCTTAAAACCCTAAAATTGACCATTGGTTGATAGGTGCTTAGCACCATAGGTTGTCAAACCAACCTGATCCAAATCATATTATACCTTAGGAATATTGTAAGCATGATCATAGGTTCATCTAGAACTGAAATCAGAATAGATAACATTATAAAAATCGAAATCCAAGTCAAGCATAACTTTTTGGTGCATGGATCATCATTTTCAAGCAAGAACATGATATAGAAAGCTTATGATAAGAAATAGACGCGGAGCAAGTTATAAAACTTGCCTCTAATGAGAAGATGAAACCACAAACAAAAGAAAACTTGAGCAGGTAGGGTATAAAATCCAAGAATAAGCTATGAACTCATCCATCAAGTACCTTTCTTCATCAAATGAACAAACCCTAAGCATAAGGAGCAAGAAAGGTAGGGTTTTAGAGCTTTAGAGCAATTTATACCATGGAACAACAAGGTTCCGACCTTTGGAAAGGTAGGAGGAAGGATAAAAAAAAATGGAGGAAAGAAGAGGATTCTTACTCTTTTAGGTCAAGATCACTAGTAGGAAGACTTTTAAACCCTAAAAGGAAGTCAATTGCAACCCTAGATTCTTTTTCCAAGAAGATCCCCTCTTTCTTCTTCCCTGGATAGGAAATTCATAGAAGCACAAAGGGAGGACGAGGTTTGTAGAAGGAGGGAAGTGGTGAAGAGTAAATGGCTCATTTTACTGCTTAGGGATAAGTATATGAAACTTCAAGATAAAGAAAAAGAAAAAGTTGAAGTTCTAGTATATTTCCAAGTGTCCATGGCCTTAAACCATTAAGAATATACAAGAACACAAACAAGAAGATCTCACACCATCCATAGAGACATGCTTATCCCTTGTTTCTTGAATTTTCAAGTAAAACAAATAATTCATTAGTTGATAGCTACTAAAGGTAACTCATCCATGAAGGGGTAAACCCTAAAATACCCTTGGAGAAAACACGTTCAAACCAAGAATTAAATAGGTACCCCATGGCTCAAAAAGCTCAAGAATGATGAGAGATAATATCCAAGGAACATAATACAAGTGATAAATTGCAAAGAAAACCTCTCAATTGGTTTAATTGTAGAAAAATTCAAAATGTGTATAAAATTGCATAACTTGCTCAAACAGTGTCCAAATTGGACCAAATTTGAAACTGAAGCTTTTATTATGATTTCAAAGAATATCACAAGGTTATATTAGGGTTATAAGAATTCAATTATAATAATTAAGCTTATTCAACTCATTAAGCAAGTTTAGGGGCCCTACAGATTCGTTGGTATTTATTCTCATATGTATAAGTTACATTTTCTAATAAATTCATGTAATCCTTAGAGGAGTATAATTATATGTTATGTAAAAATTCAATTTCATTAATGGAAATTATTGATTGTTATTTTTTATTTTCTAAATCTAGATCCTGGACTTTTAGGCAATGAATCTCAACTTTAAGGTCCTCTATTGACTGTGGGACACTCAAAAGTGGGGATCATTACATTTGGTATCATATCCTAGATTTATTAAATAATATTTAATAGTTGACAATTTCAAATAATTTGTAGAATTTTAAGGAATATTATAATGGATTAACCTAAGGGTAATTGTGTCTAGAAAGGATAATGACTTTGGGAGTTGGAAATATTCCCCCCCCCACATCATTTAGTTGGTATACATGGACTCCCTTAGCCAATGTAAAAACTGCCTGCCTAGAACCTAAAGTTTGCCTAAAATTATGTTTCCTATATGTTCCTCATCTCTGAATTTCATCCACTTCTCGTCTATTTTCTTAATAATCCCTAAGATACACTTCCCTCCTCATCTCAAGTTAGTTTTTGAGAAGTAGGATTAAGGAATCCTCTACCAATTAATGCATACATAATGTTAATGACATGGTTATAAAAATGGTTTTGTGTTATTTGGGTTTTCTCTAATAAAGGAAAACCCTAGAACTACCTAGGCATTGGTAGGAAAACCTGATTCCCCATAAGAGACTTGATTAGGGTAACCTAGTCGGGGTATGAAAATCCTAATGGGTTAAGGGAATCATAAAACCCTAAAATATAGTGTATAATCCGTAACCCTAATCCAATACCCTAATCCCAGGAAATGAGAGTAATACGAGTGAAATAGTAACCCTACTTAACCAAACCCTAAGTAGGAGTGAAGGAAGGAAAAAACCCAAAAGGGTCTAGGTGATTCAGTTTTGGTTCCCTAGTTAAGATACCCACAATTTTCTATGCATGTAAGTACATGGAGTATAACAGCCATTCATGCATGGTGAAAATGACACATTTATCATATGCAAATGAAACATATGAAATCTGTAACTACATAAGGGAAAATATTATACCCTCAATTCACCTTTTAGGGGTGGTGTCCCGACCTAGGGTGGCTCAACCAAAGATTGGGGAAAAGACATATGGGGGAGGCATGACCCTGAACCTGTGGAGTCAGGTTGTGGCTAGTAAGCCTAACCTCCTCCTGACCCTAGGTTAGGACCTTCCCAGGAAGGGTGTGTTGACATATATCATTTTAAGAATTAGGGAAACTTTGGACATCCTCTAAGGACCTAACCCTAAAAGGATGAAATGTTATGGGATGGTATGGGCACATGGAATGGAAGCCTCTACCCTTACATAATCAAAATAAGTTGTCAAATAGGAAATATGATTTTAATGTATGTAAATATGATTTACACCAGAGATGGCTCGAGGGCGTGGAAGGGGTGGAAGGGGGAGAGGATGCGGGCAAAGCCCTAGCAGGATCAGAGGCAGGGGCAAGTTGCTGCTGTAGAGTCAGCGTCGTCGACTCCTCATGTTGGCCAATCAATGGCTAATAGAGATGGAAGCAGGAAGAATACTTCTTATGCTCCCCCAAACTCAGCTATGACATCGTCGTGAAAGGAGAAGGAGGTGGCAACATCTTCATCCAACTACCCCCAGACCCCCCTCCAAATAGCTCCTCTGAAGCAGCGCCGCCATCTCTCCTGGCTGATTGGATCCTATCTAGTCGGCTATATAGAGCGGCGGTGGAGGTAGCCTTGTTAGAGTTTATTGAGCCCACCATCAAGGACGATGTTCGGTGTGCTTCAATCTCCAGTGAGGAGTGCCCAACTCCAAACTGGGACGACTACCTATCTATACGATTCGTTAGGAGGAAACCCTTCAAGGGCCAGCTAGTGGGCTGGATTCATAGGAAGTGGTGGCCAAGCAGACCTATTGAGATCGTCTCTGAAGAAAGGGACAAATTCGTCGTTCGATTGCCTTCACACAACGAGAGAGAAAGGGTTTTGGATGAGGCACCCTGGTTCATGGATGACACCCTCATCATCGCCAATGCCTGGCGTCCTGGTTCCCCTCTCCAACCCCTTTCCTTTCAACACATTCCAGTTTGGTTCAAGATTGAAAACACGGGCCTCCCATGGACGCGATCCCACATTGCGAATGTATCTAGTACCATAGGCAAGCCGCTAGACTTTGTGGATATTTCTATGTCAGTAGAATGCCTTGGTGCAACATCCATATGCATTGAAGTCAGCTCCGACCAAAGTCTACCTAAGTGCACGACGGTGGAGCTGGATGCCAAGATGATACAACTCAACCTTGAGATTGTAACTAAGCCTGCGTTCTGCTCAAGTTGCAAACTCTTTGGTCACAGGGCTGGTGCCTGCCCACAGGTGACAAAGAAAACAGCCTCCTGTGTGGATCTGCAACTAAGGAACAGATCAACTGAAGGTGATCGAAGGAATTCCAAAGCCAAGGTGGGTTCCAAAGGGATACCTAAGGTTCCATCTAGTTCCAGTGTAGATTAGGAGAAGGCTTGCGAAGACCAAGCTTCTACTGCTGGTGATGAAATTCTCCTGGATTCCATTACACGACAAGTGAAGGACATTTTTCTCATCTCTGCATCTAAACAACAGAACCAACTGTCCTCTTCTAACATTTCTCTGGTCGAGCCTGACTTGTTTAGGCCCCCACCAGTTGACAACATTGGGAGAGTGAACTTTGATTGGGAACTAGAGAATAGAAGCAGGGAGGGATCGAGCTCCGAGTCCTGGCGAGTCAACAAAGTTTGGGAAAGCTTCAGATTCAGAGGTGATTACCAATTGCAAAAAGGGAACCATCTTGAAGATGATGAAGGGTCTAATGCCTATTTGTGTTCAGACCCTGATTTGGAGCACTGAGAACCTGAATCAGTGGAATTTGGTCAATAAAGGGCCAAAAAGAATAAGAAACCGGCAAGGAAAAAAAGGGATGGATCTTAGGTCTGACCTTCTCCTTCTGGATTCTCGCTGCTTAGCCTTATGAGGTTTGTCCCTATAGAATGTCGAGTCTCTAAGGTTCTTGAGAACAATGATGGCTTTAGTCTTTCTCCTTTCCCACAATTTTAGTGATGAGGATAAATCCAGTGGAAGGGAGGGTTTGATTTAAAGGTCATAGTTATGTTTCGAGTGCTTAGTGGAATCTCGTCCCTCTTCATGGTCACTTCAGAAGCAAAACAATTTTGAGTTTTATGAGGATGATCTGATCCAAAGTATGATGCTTCTTGTTTGGATTGGTGATGATTGATTCTTGGCTCGATACTGGCTAAGTCATCACAATTTCAGAGTGATGGGCATATAGTTAGTGTTTCCTTAATCAGTAGGAAGCTTGTGTCAATTGTTATGTAGTCTGTACGAGACCTTGTGCTTATGGATGTCTTTTCTCCTGCTTATGTTGTCTTCCTGCGTGAAGGCTTTGATATATACAATTTTCTTAGTTGCTCCTTTAGTGCGCCAGGGGGTGCTTATTTTTCTGTACCCAAAGTTTTGGGATTTTTTCATATAGTAACACATTTTTTCTCGACCAAAAAAAAGAATATGAAAACCTTGGTTAAAGAAATCTCAGATTAAACATGTAATGGCTAGTAATTTGAAGGAAATCATGCATCTAAGGTATATAATGTCATGGATTCATAAATATATAAGAGTGAAAACTTTGTTTTGAGAAATATCATGTCAAATGTGAAAATTGAACACATTGAAACATAATGATGTTTAAGACCCTTGTACTAAACCAAGGTGTAAGTAATGAAGAAACAAAATACAATGATAACATATTAATAAACCCTTGACAGAGTAGAGACCTAAGTCAACCCTAGGGTCAAGTAGGGATGAGTAAAGGTACATAGACGTAAGAGGTCATAGGTGATGATGTGTAAGTGCATAAGGCTCATGGGGTCAGGAGAAAGACATCCATGAGTGCTTAAGGCACATGGGGTTAGGAGAATGGCCATCTCCATGAGAAGATAAGACCCAAGGGGTCAATGTGAAAGGCACTTCACAAGCACATAAGACCCATGGAATCAACATGAGTCACTCCAGATGTACCTATACCCCTGGAGACATTAAGGAATGGATAATGCTAATGATGCATGAGATTTGAATATAAGGAATACAAGAACCAATGTAATAATTGTTGAATTAGAATCTTAAGCAAAGTTTTTCACAACCTTAAGAGTTATGACAAATATCACTATCCCTTGAGTTCATAAAAGCTAAGAAAAATTAGTGGAATTAAAATGTATTCATAGTTTGGAGTCATTACCAAGGGTGATTCAAGCAAAACTTTTATATCAAAAGATAATGTGTGGGTACACTATCTATGCATATATAATAGGATGAAATTTATATTTGGGCTCCAACAAAATGTCTATTTCATCTTGCTATGAGTGTGACACACTGGGTAGCCACATGTGATACATGAAATAATGAATACCCTAAGTTGAAACTTACTGACATAATTTAGGGTTTAGAGGTGCTACCTCACCCTTACATGATTATTTTTTGAGTAATGATTTGTAAGTGTGAAACCTAGGTGAAAACAAAATCATCTAGTGAAAATGAAATCACCAGGTGAAAATGTAATAAAAAATTTGATAATATCAGGCAATCAACGGGGATGTGCAGATACCCTTGGATTAAATTAGAGTTCCAAAATCATAACATAGATAATTTTCACCTTGTTGACAATGTAGCACAAACATATCCAGGAAAGGTTGCTAGACCTAATGTTTGAGGCTAATAGGAGTCATCAGTCACCTTCACCATTCTAATCCAATTAGAGTCATATCCTTCTAACATTACTTTAATTGTAACAAAGTGAATTATTTTAGAATCCAAATTTAGAAAGTTTGAGGATTGTACGTACACCCCTCATTATAAGGAATTTTGCCCCCAAAATTCAAACCCAATATTAGAAGCCTCGGGTATGAGACTTAGGCCCTAGAACCCAATACAATCCCAAAATGGTTAATTAGGGTTTCATATGTGTCCCTGGTATGCAAAATTAGGAGTTTAGTACTTCTTGTCCATATTTAATGACCAAAACAATTTTAATTAGTTAATTATCAAGATATTAGATCATGGAAGGATTTTTAGAAGATTCCAAGATTATTGGCGACTTAGATAATTAATTGGCAATTATCTAGTTATTACTTAAAGACTAAGTTTTGGGATTCAAACATACTTCCCCTAACCTAATAAGTTGCCTAAGCCTAGATAATATCTAAATATATTTTATAGCAAAATATGGGATAAATCAGAGCTACCATGTGGCCTAGGAAATTATTCAAAGAAAAGGGCAATAAAAATGAGTTTTTTTTGAAAGACAGAAGCCGACCAAAGTAGTAATTAGGATCAGAGTGCACCCGCAAATGGAGAATGCTTCTCCTTCTCATGGATTCTGCTCATGCACACAACGAGTGCCAAGATCCCTGAAATCCATCACCTTATCAAGACCCTGTTCATTCCCAATAATCCTACTATTGGACTCGAGAGGTTAACTTGATATCAACAAGCTATAACTATGCATTATCACAAAGCCTAGTTATAATGCCCAAATACCATGTTATCCTAAAATGTAGGACATGTCATTACATATTTTCCTATGCTAACTCTTGTATAAAGTGTCAAGAAGCACCGATATGGGCTCCCTCTGTACACCTAAACTCTCAATTACAATTCCACCCTCTATTATCCAGCCTTGATCTCTGCCATTCTCAATGGCGGGCACAACCTTGAACTCTTGACGCCAGAAGTTCTCGTATAACTAATTGGGCTTAAATATTCACTGGGTAGTGGCAAAGAGGTCCCCACATTCAATAGGTATTGTAAAACCCTTGCGATAGGTCCCCAAACTCCAACCACTACTGAAGAAAGCTTCAATCTGGATTTGGGGAGTCTGGCCATTGCAACCCACACACAGTGGCTTGCCTAGTTTGGCACAGACTAATGAAGGTGCCCAAGTCTTCATATTGGTGCCTTAGATCCAAGAAAGAAGAGTCAATGACTGATCTGACCTATCCACAACAAGCTCATGTGCAAAAATAAAGTCAACAGGAATAAGAAACCCCATGAGCAAATTTCCAGAATACCCCAATCCACATAATCAAATCATCACATGATGGAAAATTAAGTCATTTCTTTTAGGGTAACACTTGGCGGCCATGCTGGAGCTCTGCATTAAGATGCCTAGCACCCATTGGAGGATTGCATTTAATGCAATAAATAAACCATAGATCAAATCATACTGACACTACATTTGAAATTCAATAAAAAATATGTAGATCTTGAATAAAATAGTTACAATGTAATTATGCTTCATGTTCTAAAGTATAGGTAATACTTTATTATAAGGTGATTAACATGTATAAAGCCTAGAATGTATGATTAACATGCTAAATATATGGGATATGTTAGTTTTGTGATAATACCGGCTACTATTGAATAATTATGATACCATAAGATCATAGTAAGAACTAGGATGATGATACTGATCTCTTAGGGTGCTACACAATGAATAAGGAAAATAATGTTTTGAATCTAACACTTTGTCATTGTGATTTTAATTAACACAATCGAGTCTAAGTACTAATAAAGAGTTAACACAATTAATCTCATGACTTAGGTCTACCCCTAATGTCAAGATAGGGTATGTAATTGTAACGACCTTACTTTTTGGCAACCCCCAATTAAGGAAGGCCTTAGATTTGTGAGCCATTACCGAAAATTTTTGCAAGGATCTAGATTTTACCAAACAATATAAAATATTAAATAATTTCCACTAATTCAAATAATGTTTACAAAGTTATGTTCTAAAGAGTTACATGAATTTTAGTCATTAAACTATGCATAGAGAAGACATTGTCTAGCTAATCCTCCTTACATTGATTAATACTTTCACGCCATTTCATCTGGTTTATTATGTCTCTGAGCATCTTTAAGTTTTGCATGTACCTAAAATGCTGTGAATAAAAAACACGACCATTATAAAAAGTTGTACTTGTATGTGGTGGAAAACAAAATATTCACATATAGTTGTTACAACATATTCACATCAATTATTGTTATAGAATCAAAATTAATATTTTCATCATAACTACTCAACCTTGATCTATCCAAAGTATTGTACCTATAGTGGGCATAGGCCACCTTCTTCCCTCGGGTGCTAAGGTGCCATAACAATTTTCCCCACCCGGGGGTTGAACTTCGGTGATCCTCTATCCCATGCACTTAATCATCATTTTTCTTATATTTTCATACATCCAGAGGTGGCATAGGATTCGAGTTAGTCATGTCCATATAATATGTGATATCCATAGTGAATTTATAGATTGTAGGAAATAAATAAACAAGTAAGCATTTATTTGCAATCCATATCAGAAAACCTCAGAAAACCATGAGAAACTAATCTGTGCAGTCATAGGCGTAACCACATACCTTGTTCAGAAGTAACTTGATATCCATAAAAAGGCAATCAATGCAATCAACTAAGAAATTATCTTGAAAATATTGCATAACAACCAAGTCTTACTATTTTGTTCACAATCTCACATTATTACTAACTTGGGGGTCCAAGTTAGTGTTTCATTAAGGCATTGACTTCCTTATCCTTAATTATCACTTTTAATACCTTATATTTCATGAAACCCTAATTTTATCATCATATACATTTAACTCAAGAAAACTCTAGTTCATCAACTTATGAATTATTCTTCCCAATTAGGTACAAGATATCCTTTTTATCCACAAAGATCAATCTTTGAACATTAAGACCAATTAAATATATTATGATCACCAAAACTTTGAAATTAGGGTTTTTATACCTTTAACACACTAAAGTCATCAACTTTTAGGCACTTTTAGAATTAGAAGGAAATATAGGTCTTGAAACCATTTATATTGGAATCCTTGTGTTTTTCTAATCAATTTGGTATATGTATTTTCCATGATTCCAATTTCCAACAATTAGTTATGTTTTTTTTCAATATAATTATAAGCTGGCCAAACAATGGATGCCATGTTGATATGGATTTACTATATGCCCTAAAATGAAAGTGCACGCTATCAGAGTAATATAGGATTCCTGGATATTGAACACATGGAAATGTAAATCTAGAAACTATCACTAACTGTAATGCAATCGGCTAGACCAATGAAAGCTTGGTTGAATGGTTCAATTATCTAAAGCAAAAAATAAATCTAAATTATTGGTTGTTGATATCAATAGGAGTGAATTCCTTAGGGTTACAATTTCACCTTGGTTAACATTGCAATTAATAGTATAACATTAGTAAATATCTCCATTAATCTTGGACTAAGGGCCTGTAGCATGAATTACCCTCTCCCATGACATAATTCACTACCTAATCTAATACTGATCCCACTCTTGTATCAATTGTGTTATTATTTAGGTGCTATATCAAAAACTTTGGGTAATCTCTTCACACTCATAAGCCACATTTATCAAATGATGATATAAAACATGTATTTCTATGAATTTTCCAAGCATTAATTCCTTTTTTCAAAGCAACTAAAGGTCTAATTAACTACCTGTGGTGATCAAGCATGGATAGTTCATGACAATATCATAGAAATCAGTCCAGATTTTAAGAGAATTGATATATTAATGCATAAAATTTAATTACAATGCATCACCTGGCTACTCCCAGGTCCTAAGGAATAAGGGATTTAGCCCCACATGGTTTCCATTGTGAAGTACATGGGAGAGAAGAAGAAAAACATGGAAAACATTAGTAAAACTAAAAAACCCCTAAAGAAGACAGTCCAAATGATCCCCTTTGGCACACATGTCGATTTGCTCCCTTCCGACTGCAAATCCGTCTGCTAGAAGTGCCTGGATCATCCAGAACATAGTCTTCTTCTCCGCTTTCTCCTCTCCTTACTCTCGAATGCCGTCTAATGGAATAGAATGAGATAGACAGGGTTGGCCGAAATCCCTCTAAGTCATATAAGTGACTTAGGGCATAATTAATTGCCAACTGTTGGATTAGACTCAATTTTTAGATCTTCCTGATCTCGCTGTGTTGGTACTACCGATGCCTTTGATAATTGTGGTCACCTGGGTAGTTGTTAGTACTACCGAGCTTGAAGTCGATAGTATTGAGTTTCCTCGATTAATTTTTGAATTCATTGCTCTGTTGTTGTCAGTAGTATCGACTTATTGGTCATTACTATCGAGTCTTCTCTATTTTATCTATTCAAAACTGAGCAAGTGTGGGTACCATCGACTCCAAATTTGGTAGTATCAATCTGTGTAGATACTTATAAATTACCTAAAATACAAAAAAACCAAACATAAGCTCTTGAAATATATTAAATCATCCATAAAATTAAAATTACATCTGTTTGATGTAATTAAGTATGACTAGATAATGATAGTAAATAATGCACAAATTAATACAAAAATGACTAGTAAGTGCACAAAAATCAATAATAAATAGCCTGTCAAAAAGAAAATTATCCAATGCATCAAACTCCCCTAAACTTAAATGTTGCTCGTTTCGAGCAACACACCCTCAGATTTGTTTGAGATAAGTCAGTAAAAGGAAATAAAATATAAATTTGTTTTTCGACCATCCCCACTTGGCAGTCCCAAACTGGCCTTTACTGACCACTGAGACTAAAAAATACTTAAATCCTAATGCCTAATATTATTGGATGAAATGATGCATGCATTAAAAATCTCATCAAATGAATGAGAATGAAGTAAAGAAAAGAATGCATCATGTGAAAGTTTTGATCTCTTTTGTGAAGAGTTTAGGGCATCCTTTTTCCCTCTTTATTTCAAAACATCAATAATTCTTTTTTTTTTTCATTGGCCCATTATTTTAGCATGATGGAAAATCATGCTTGGGCTTCCTTACACTCTTATTTTAGAGGAGAACAATGTGACCACATGATATGAAAATGAGTGATGAAAAATGCATGCTATCTACATGTAATTGCTATGCAACTAAATGATATGCACACATATTGGTTATGCATTTTTTTCTTCATTTTGTAGCTAATGCACTAAAAGAGAAACTAATTATCATATAGCCTATCATGCAGTGCAATGAAAACAAGCAGAAATAATTCAGACCACATGATCATATTAAGGCGGTGAGTCAAAACAATGGAAAATGGATGGAATAACATAATTAAGAGACAATGCCTTTCATGAACTATGATATGTCCCTCTCTAATGACTTGTGAACAGGGTAACCTTTAGGATTTCTTTCTTAAACTTCAATTTAAGATCTTGTTGATTATTTGATCTATTTAGGCTCAAACCCCATCTTCATCTACATTACATGAACAATTATGATGTCCATTCATATCAAATTTCTTAAGATGACTAGCCCATATACTTCCTCTAGGTGGTGCAACTCCAAAAATTTGCAACTAAGCCAAAGATTTTTGTTTTTTTTTTCATTTTAATTTCCCATTGCAAACACCCGAGAGCACATGACATTGATAGGAATTAAGAATTAAGCTTCAATTTTACACTAGATAGATCATGGGTCCTATAAATTGAAAAAATAAAAGCTAAAAAAAGTCTAAAAGAAAAAAAATTAAGGATAGAGACTGTTCCAACTACTCCAAGATTGAACTTGACAATGTCTGCACAGTCATGATTCTAACTTAAGAGGTGGAATAGTGGTACCAATCACATGGGTGGTGGCAGAGTATGTGAAATGGCAGGATCAAAGGGGTAGAACGTCCCCTCAAAACTCGGCGGCTGCTGTCACATTGGTGGAGGTTGTGGATAACCACCAAAGTAGTAGTAGCTCTAGTAATTGTCGAAGAATGAATGCTGGTATCCCTCCATCCACTACAGGTGTGTCTGCATGTTTACTTGGTTGGCCAAGAGAAGTCACTCTTTCTCAAAGATCACCTGTTGGTTGTGGTAGAGCCATCCTTAGACACCATGTATGCCTCCAATGTTGTTATTTTCTGCTGCTTCCCTTACTATATCTCCTGCAACATTCCATACATTCCCACCATGGAATATGGATCATCTTCTTGTGAAGGTGGTAGAGAAGAAGAACTGGAGGCTCCATATGGGTGAGGGTGCTTGCGTGGAACCTACCTCCTCATGATGGGGAATGGTGGGTTCCTTCTCCTCCTCCTCTTCCTCTGAAGAGCTATCCACAGGCCACCTTATGAGGTGAAGTCCTTGCAAGTCGAAGACCGCATCCAGGATCACCCTCTCCTTATACTCAGCATCTGGTATACAACATGCGTACACTGTACCCTGGCATATGTTGAGGAGGCTTGCTCTTCTGAAGTGCTTCAGGTCTAGCTTGGGAACAAACTTCAAAGATTTGGAGGTGGAGAGATCAAGATTTAGGTGCATCACTATCAGTGTGATTAATCCTCTAAAATGGATAAGAGGATCCCTTTGCACCGGTCTCTTCATGCCCATCATATGATTACTGAAGAAAGAACCAAAGTTCAAATTCCTTCCTCCTAATTCTAGGAATTTGTAGAGGAAGTAGAGGTCAACCCACTGAGTCTTCCCCTGACCCTGACCGGACCTGGCAAAGATGGTGTTGGTGAGGAGGCGATGAAGGATACGAGCAAAATGATGCTCGATGTCGGTGATGGAGTTTGTGTGCCAGCTAATATGGAAGACTTCTGGCACCTCCGCTAATAGCTACCAAGTAGCCTTGAAATCAAATTTGTTGGGAACGAATCACTCTCCTTCCATTGGTAGGGTCTATCTATTCACAGTTCGAACATGGTGAAGCATCTGTAGATGGCATTGAACTATCACATCGTCAACTAAAAATCAGTGTTGAAAAGGAAAAAGTTGATGCGGCCCTACCTCCATCCATCCTCATGATCATGGATGATCCAGATCTCCAGTGAGGTAAGGAACTCGTAGATGAGATCTAGGAAGGTAAGCCACTCATTGAAGAATAGATGGTCGCCCACCAACCCTTGATGCTCATATACTTGGCACATACTGTAGGTGAAGCCTAAGGAGGTGAGGAAGGCACGATCGCCATATTGTGTCGCCACCATTTCCCTCTTATGTAGATCTTCATATATCTTCTTCAAGTTGGCATTAAAGTGGGTGATGAGGCTTGGTTTTGGAATCAATGTAGGATTCCCCACCGATGAATAATCATTCCTCCTAGATGCCATGGTAGTGGTATAAGAAGGAGATGGAGTGAAAAGATGCTCAAAGTATACTCTGGACACCCAGGGATGCTTTTGCTCGGAGGAGACGTGAAGAAGGTGTGAAGTGAAAATGAAAACAACCCCTCCTTATATAGCACCCAGCCAGCCTGCTGTCCGCGTGTCAGTAGTACCGAATGAAAGTTGGTAGTACCAAATTTTCCTCCATGATCTATGTGACTCAATACCATCCATTAGAATTGAAGGTCCTCATGCATTGAAGTCGGTTCATGCAGATCACCATGTGTCAGTAGTATCGATGTGGTTTCAATAGTACTGACTTGTGCCATGGATCAGTGGCACCAACTATATGATTTGAACATTCTCGATTGTCGATGGCACTCTTGTGGATTTTGTTTCCTCTGGTGTCAGCACTACTGATTTTTCTGTTGGTAGTAATGATTCATTGAAATGTGTTGGTGCTTTCAAGCGAGAACTTAGTGTTTTGAAACTGGAGCTTTCATTTTTGTCGGTACCAGTGACTTTTGGTCGGTAGTACCGAGTCCTTATCAGCCAACTCAACTTCTTCTGTGCAAAAAGTTGGTGCTACCAAACCTTGGGTCGGTAGTACGGGTTTGTTGGAATTTTGTCTCAGCCTCCATGTGATGTCATCGGTATCATTGACATGATGGTCAGTAGTACCGTGTTGTTTTGTGAAACTCAATACTTTTCCCTGTAACATCGTCGATAGTACCACCATTTTAGGGTTGGTAGTACCGACGGATACTCAACCTACACACCACACAAAATTGATCAAGGTACCTTTTTTACATAAAAGAGAATCAAATGCAAACTAAAGTAATGAAACAACAAACTTGAATATAAAGAATAAAAATGATGGTTGGGTTGCCTCCCAACAAGGGCCCTTGTTTTACGTCATAGGCTCAACGATCCTAATCAGACCATTAGTGAAGCTCAATGAGCTTTAAATCCTCCTCTTTCCTCACCACATCTCCCCCAAAGTAGTGTTTAAGCCGCTTGCCATTGACAAGGAATGGCTTAGCCCCATTGCTTATTTCTACCGCCCCATGAGGAAAAACCTTAATTACATCAAAAGGTCCACTCCATCTAGACCTCAACTTACTGGGATGTAATTTCAACCTAGAATTGAATAGAAGAACCTTTTGTCCTGGAGTGAAAACTCTATGTAGGATGTGGCTATCATGGACATTTTTGGTTCTCTCCTTATAGATCCTTGAGATTTCATAGGAATCAAACCTAAGCTCATCTATCTCATTCAATTCTAACATCCTTTTTCTCCCTGCATTATCCAAATTGTAGTTCAATTTTCTCAAGGCCCATTTAGCCTTGTGCTCTAACTCCACGGGTAAGTGACAATCTCTCCCATAGATAAACCTAAAAGGGGTGATTCCTATAGGTGTCTTATAGGCTGTCCTATATCCCCATAGGGCATCATTAAGCAACATTCTCCAATATTAGTTGAGACTATATTTTCTAATATTTTCTTGATCTCTCTATTAGACACATCGACTTGTTCTTGGGTTTGGGGGTAATATGGAGTACCTAACCCGTGTTTGAGTCCATATTTGTTCAAAACTGCACCAAATTTCTTATTGGTGAAATATGATATCCACCCTCACTAATTATCAACCTGGGCACCCCAAAACTGCAAAAGGTGTGTTCTTTCACAAACCTACATACAACTTGGGCATCATTGGTGTGGGTTGGAATTGCTTCCACCCACTTAGACACATAGTCAACAACAAGTAATATGTCCCATTAAATCAATTCCCTACTAATCAAGAGCCTCAATTTCCTGAAAAACATTCAAAGGCATTTCATGTCTTTTCAAAATATTACCTGCATGTTGACAATCATCGCAATGAAGTACAAAGTTATATGCATCTTTAAAATGCATAGGCCAATAAAAACCACATTATAAGACCTTAGCCACAGTCCTAGAACTAGCATGATGACCTGATTAGGTAAGGAATGACAATGTGCCAAAATACTCTCAAACTCACAATCTGGCACACACATCCTTAAAATACCATCCCTACATTGCTTGAGAAAAATGGGATCATCTCAAATGTAATACCTCAAAGAGTGGAATAATTTCTTATTCTCCTGATATCCTCAATCCTATAGAATCTCTCCACATGCCATATAGTTTACAATATATACAAACCAAGGGTCTTTGCTCTTCATAGCAAAGAGCTGCTCATATGAGAATTCTTCCACTATATGTATATCTATGTCCTTTTCATCCACCCTTTCAAGCCTAGACGGGTGATCAACCTCCACATTTGTAGTACCTGCTTTGTCTTTGATTTCAATATCAAATTCCTACATCAACAAGATCCATCTTATCAACTTAGGCTTTGCATCCTTTTTCTACAACAAATATTTAATGGCTGCATGATTTGTCCAAACAATAACCTTAGCCCTTTAAAATATTGATGAATTTTTTCAAAAGCAAAAACAACCGCTGATAGTTTGTTTTATTTGGTTGTGTAATTCAATTGGGCATCATTAAGAGTTTTAGACGCATAATAGATGACTGTGGGAACCTTATCTTGATGTTGTCCTAGAACAACCCCCACTACGTAATTTGATGCGTCACACATCAGCTCAAAGGGTTGGCTCCAATCTGGAGCTTGGACAACAAGTGTGGAGACTAGATTCTCCTTTAACACCTCAAACACCTTCAAACATCGCTCTTTAAAATTTAATTCAACATCCTTTTCTAATAACTCAGAGAGAGGTTTGGTGATATTTGAAAAATCTTTTATAAATTGTCGGTAAAATCTGACATGTCCTAAAAAGCACCTCACTCCCTTCATCGACAATGGTGGAGGTATCTTGGAGATGACTTTTACTTTTACCAGGTCAACCTCCATTCCCTTACTAGGCACCTTGTGTCCCAAAACAATCCCCTCACTCACCATCATGTGACATTTTTCCCAATTAAAAACTAGGTGAGTGTCCTCACATCTTTGCAAAACCTTATCAACATTATCAAGACAATCATCAAACAATTCACCATACACCAAAAAATCATCCATTAATACCTCAAGACATCGTTCCACCATATATAAGAAAATGGCAAGCATGCATCGCTGAAAGGTAGCCGGTGCATTGCAAAGACCGAATGACATCTGATGATACATGAATGTGCAATAAGGATAAGTGAAGGTTGACTTCTCTTGATCTTATGGCTCAATAGAAATCTGATTGTACATAGAATAACCGTCGAGAAGACAAAAGTGAGAGAGGCCGGTGAGCCGCTCAAGAATTTGATTGATAAAGGGGAATGGGAAATGATCCTTTAAAGTGGTGATGTTCAAAAGTCAGTAATCGATACATACTCACCACCCAATCACCAACCTTGTAGAAATCAATTCATCATTTGCATTTGTTGTGATTGTTATACCCCCTTTCTAAGGAACTACTTGGGTTGTACTAACCCAACTAGAGTTAGAGATAGCAGATATTATACCTACAGATAAAAGTTTTACTGCCTCCTTCTTTACTACCTCAGTCATGATGGGTTGAGTCACTGCTTAGGTTGCACGATCAACTTGGCTCCTGCTTCCAGTCTGATCTTGTGCTGATAAAAACTAGGGGAGATCCCCTTTATGTCTGCAACAAACCAACTGAATGCTTTCACAATGGTTTTTCAAAACCACAAGGAGCTGCTTCTCTTCTTGAATGTTTAGTGAAGCCAAGATGATGACTGAAAGCTTCTCCTCTACTTCCAAGAAAGTGTACTTCAAGTGCAGTGGCAATGGCTTTAGCTCTAGATCCAGGGGACTCAGCAAAGATGGGACCAAAGGTGGAGGAGGTGCTCCTAGATACTTAAATTTTTTGGTGTAGTAACACAGTAGTGCCTTGAGAAATAAGACACACTCCTCCAAAGAATGAGATGGAATGCAGTCATCCACAAAATTTTGAGACATGCCTCTAGAGGCAACTGTGGATATGCTTGCTCAAGTGCGGAAGAAGATGCCACTTCAATTGTTGCTGGGCAATCTTCCTCGTCTTCATCATTTGGAAATTGAACTGCCTTTGTCAATGACACTTCCTCAGTGTTCTCTAAGATATCCACTACCAGTGTGCCCTTGTAAACCTATGTCATCACATGATACATATCTAGGAATGACCTCCCAAGGAATAAAGACATATTTCCTTGGACCTGATGCAACATATGGCACTATGCCTTCTCTTCAGTTGTTTGTGCAGATTTAGGCATCTTAATTTCAAAGCAGTTTCTTTGAACCAAGTGTCAACCTTCCTTTGGAAATCTCTAAAATCATATCAACAATGGCTTGAAATGGTCTTCCAAGTAGTAACTCATTTCCATGATCATATTGCATCTCCATGATCACAAAGTCTGCCAGAATTACAAATCTGTCCACTTCCACAAGAACATCCTCACATATACCATATGGCCTGACTACTGAGTTGTCTGCAAGCTATATGGTCATATTGCTTTTTCTGGACTTCAGAAGACCCAACTTCTTGAAGGAGGTCAAGGTCATGAGATTAATGCTTGCCCCTGAATCACACAAAACCTCTCTAAATTTTGTCTTCCCAATGTAACATGATATGTTGAAGCAGCCTGGATATTTCCTTTTTGGTGGAAATATTTCCAATATAAAAGCACTAACCTACTCCTATAATACCACTATATCTACGTCAACTATTCTTGTCTTCTTATTAATGATGTCCTTCAAGAGTTTTCTATAGGAAGGAATATGTTCAATTGCATCTATGAGAGGAATGTATACATGCAATTTTCTGAATCTGTCTAGAAATTTCTAAAATTGTTGGTCCATTTTATTTGCCTTCAAGCTATTTGGGAAGGGCACTGGCTTCACCTACTTCCTTTGGTGATGTGGAATATATGCCTCCTTCCTTGTCTCCTTTTATTTCTCAATTTCTTCATAAGATTTTTTGTCCTATACAATAGTATCAGGCTCAATTGGATGAACTATAGCAGTTATCACCCGTGATCCTGTGTCATCCTCTTTGTCCTTTGCCTATGGAACTATTTTCTACTCATTCAAAAACTTCTTCCCACTATGTAACAACACAACCTTCACTTATTGGTTGTCAGCTATTATATTAGTGTTTCATAGGAATCCTTGCTGACCTGGCTTCTTCAAGGAAGCAACCTCTTATCTAATCTAAGAAATCTGATGTTCTATACTGTGAATCTGTGCTCCTTGATTCTGTAGTTCCCTCTGGGTCTGACCAATGAGCACTTCATTCTAGCTAGCTAGCTTACCAAGAATGTCCTCTATGCGGTCTATCTTGCTAGGAGCCCTCTCATGCTGCTGTGGATTTGCTTGATGTTGTGCTTGTGATGGATCACACTGAAATTTGTTGGGGTCTTTCCAAGAGAGCTTAGGGTCTTTCCTCCAGGAATAGTCATTTCCCCCATAATTTTTCTGATGTGCAAACATGCACTTTTCTTCTTCTCCTCCTCCAGAAGATCTTCCATCCTTGGCACACAATTTCTTAGCAATCAAGTCCAATTTCTCATTCAATGTAGAAATCACCTTGGACTCTCCAACACTTTTAACAAATGCTAGACGTTCCTCCCCAAGACTGGTTTTTAGTCATATTCTTCAAGATTTCATGAAACCTGGATGGCTTGTTGTTGAGGAAGAAGCCTGTCCCTACACTGTCCAAAGTGGTCTTTTCCCCTTGATGCAACCCATAATAAAATATCTTTGCTTGGCCATACATATTAATCCCATGACTAGTGACCTTCCTCAGCATATTCTGATACCTCTCCCAAGCTTCAAAGTAATATTCCTCTACATGTTGCTTAAAGTTATATATATTCCTAACTAGCTTGTTCATCTGTTGAGGTGGGAAGTAACACTCAAAGAAAGCATCTATCATCTGATCCCATGTCTCAATTAACTCTAGCAGAAGGTTGTAGAACTAAGATTTGGCATTGTCTACCAATGATGATGGAAACAACTTCAAGTATATCATAGTAGCCGATACCCTATCTATCTTGACCATATCACAACTCTCCACAAAATTGCTTACGTGCGTCATTGGATCTTCAATACTATGGCTATGAAAAGCTGTAACTTAACTAATGCCACCAACCCTAGATAAATCTTGTAGCTTCCCACATTTATTGCTTGTCTTTTTATTGGTCCTAACAAAGATGTAGAGGAAGACGCCTTGATCTTCTCCCAATAGTATGCTCTTCTTCTGGTTCAACCATCCCACCTAGTTCTTCTGGTTCCTCTGCTGGAGGTGTAGGCATATTCGGTGGTGGAGTTTGAATCAACCTTCCCCTTGAGTTACCATACTCTCTCCTTGGCATAAGAGCTATTCCTGACTAAAGCCCTTTAGATATGGCTCTCCGTAGTCCTGAGATCTAGTGTGCACCATGCACTAGTACCTAAAATTGTTGAAGAGAATGTAAGAATGAATACAAATGATTGACTAAATGATATTTAAATTCAACTTTAAAGAGAATGAAAAGAAAAATAAAAGGTGTGGCTTGGAGTGTCTGATTACAACACTCATAGTGCAGGATTTATCATTTCCTTGACAACGGTGCCAAAAACTTGATAGAGATTTACTATACACCCTAAAACATAAGTGCACGCTATCAGAGTAATATAGGCCAATGAGGCCCGAATATCAAATATGGGGAAACATAAATCTAGAAGCTATTACTAACTGTAATGTGATCAACTAGACCGATAAAAACTTGATTGAATGGTTTAATTATCTAAAGTAGAAAATAAATCTAAATTATTGATTGTTAATCTCAATTGGGGTGAATTCCTTAGGGTTATTGTTTCACCTCAGTTAACATTGCAAAACATTAATAAATATCTCTCCTAACCTTAGACTAAGAGCCCGTAGCAAGAATCACCCGCTCTCATGGCGTAATTCACTACCGAATGTAATACCAATCCCACTCTTGTATCGATTGTGTTATTGGTTAGGTACTTTATCAAAAACTCTAGGTAATATATTCACATTCATAAGCCACCTTTCTCAAAGGGAGATATAAAATATGCATTTCTATGAATTGTTCAACCATTAATTGCCTTTTTCAAAGCAATTAAAGGTCTAATTAACTACCTATGGTGATCAAGCATGAATAGTTCATGAAAATATCATAGAAATAAGTCTAGAAATTAAGAGAAATTGATATATTAATGCATAAAAGTCAATTACAATGCATAACCGGGCTACTCCTAGGTCCTAACGAATAAGGGGCTTAGCCCCACATGGTTTCATTGTCAAGTACATGGGAGAGAAGAAGAAAAATGTGGGAAACATTAGTAAAACTAAAGAACCAATGAGAAGACAATCCAAATGATCCCCTCTCACGCACATGCCAATTTGCTACCTTATGGCTGCAAATCTTCCCACTAGAAGTACCCAGATCATCCAAAATGTGGTATTTCTTCTCCGCTTTCTTCTCGCATTGCTCTCGGCTACTGTCAAACGGAATAGAACAAGACATACAAGGTTGGCCAAAATCCCTCTAAGTCATATAAGTGACTTAGGACGTAATTAATTTCCAACCATTGGATTAGCTTAATTTTCAAATCCTCCTGATCCCGCCATGTCGGTACTACCGACTAGTGTCAGTACTACTGACATCAATAATTGCAGCCACCTGGGTAGCTGTTGATACTACTAAGCTTGAAGTCGATAGTACCGAGTTTCTTAGATTAATTTTTGAATTCATTGCTATGATGTTGTCGGTAGTATCGAATTATGGGTCAGTACTATTGAGTCTTCTCAATTTTTCTCTGATTCAAACTGAGCAAGTGTCGGTACCATTGACTCCAAAGTCGGTAGTACCAAGTTGTGTAAGATACTTGTAAATTACCTGAAATACACAAAAACCAAACATAATCTCTTGAAATATAATAAATCATTCGAAAACATTAAAATTATATTTATTTGATGCTATTAAGTATCTTAGGCTAATGATAGTAAATACTGCAAAAATTAATATGAAACTGACTAATAAGTGCGCAAAAATCAACACTAAATATTTTGTGAAAATGACAACTATCCAATGCCTCACATGTCAGCATTAATACCTTATTTATTAGTAGCTACATGGACCATCTTGTCCAATGGCCTAATGCCATGATGTCTCAAGCTCCACATAGGATAAGGCACAAAAGAGAGTAAAATGACCAATTTCCCCTCTCTTGGGTGTGTTGAAATTGGGGGAAAAATTGTCTTTTCTATGACTGTTATCTTCTTTCTTCATTCCTCCCCTCTTCATGTGACGCATCACCATGGACAAGTCAACAACGGAGTTGACTTCTACTTATAGTCCTCAGAATCTGTAGGTGACGGCTCCACGAGCCTCGTTCACCTCAACCGAACTCATCCATCTACTTTCCACCATTCTTGGTGGTCAAATTTAGCAACCCCATGAAGCGCATGTAGACCACAGGTTAAGCCGATGTAGGTGAAGAAAGGAGAGTATTCTTTCTCCCTTCTAAGACCTTCACCTCCTTTGTGGGATTGCCGTCATTCTCCCAGACAAAGTGGTTGGGTCACATTTCCCTGGGCCAGAGGACAAAATAAAGGCCGTCAGGACAAGAAGTAGCAAGGCAAGGGGGTTATAGAGACACTCTTTGTGAAATTGAAGACTGCATCTTGTTATATGTGACTTAGAGGCCCTAGGATTCCTTTTACAGGTACAAGATTGCTACAATCCTTTCTCCCCAATGTAGCGCCATCTTCCTTAATGGTTACGTTTTGGGCACTCTTCCAAACTAACATGGCTTCCTTTGTGTTATGGTTCTCTAGATTCATTTTTCTATCACAGATTCAACGAACAAAGGATCAGGGGAAACAATGGTGTGTGGAGGGAGAAAAGGGCAAAGGAATCTCTCCATTACTACTTCCCAAGTTTCCTCTTATGTCGTGAGGTAGAAGAGAAAGGGAAAGCTGTTGATTTTGGATCCAATGGTCATAGAGACGTGCTTGACATATCAACAAGGCCATAGATAGCCAGAACTATAGTTGGAACGACATTTACTCAATTTCCACTTATGGAATATAACTATTAATTGCAAAAACAACCCTTTTTCTTATTGGATTTCTATAGGCTTCTAGGAACCTCATTTTGCAACCTAAATTGGAGGATGTCATTATTAACTTGCCCAACATACATCTAATTTTTGGGAACCATTGGAATAACTTAATTAGTCAAATCTTGCTCTTTTATCAAAACCTTTTAGTTTTTACCCCCACCACACGGAAATTCCTTTTTCTCTTAAATTTTAAAGAGAAGTCTCTAACATTTATATCTATATTTGGGCGATATTTGAGACCAAAATGCTTAGTTAAAAGTGTTTTTTATTAGTCTGCAAGTCTCCCTCTTATTTCATTTAACACATAAAATTAATTATTTTCTCTTTTTTACTTGGGCATACTTCCTATTTTGATTACCTTTCTCATTAACCACAACATAGGTATGAAACCAACCCATGAGCTTCCTTTAATACCACTTTTTCTACAAAACTCCACATAATTCCATATTAATCACCCATTACCTTTAGTAATTCATTTATCTTGGGATTTTCTTTCTTTCTTTTCCTCATATCTATTATTGGATTATTGAAATTAGTGAATTTCATAAAAACCATTGCAAAGGAAGATTTTTCACTTTAAATCCATAATTTTAAAATAAGGCATAGCAATTTTTTTAATACATCCTTAACAAACCAATATTTGCATTTTATAAATACATGTGAAAAACTAAGTTATACATCCTTTCCCTCTTATAAGATTTTTGTCCTCAAAATTCAGACTAGTCATCCAAAGAGATGGATATGAGTCAATTTTCTCATCTATCAATTATTCAACATTTCATAAGATTGTTTTCTTTTGTTTATGCACAAATTCCTTATATTTCTTTAATTTGTATCATAAGGACCAATTTGCAAAGTAATTAGTCTCATGGGCTTCACTTGACCCATGAGTTGCACCCATGCAACAAAGTGGATTATATTAATATTATTTCACTAAATGCATGGCTTATATTTTTATAATTCAATTTTCACCAAAGTTGAGGATATAACAGTAACCCTTATGACTCATGGTATGGTAATATTAGGATTTCAAGCCTAATGTGCAACCCTAAGATAACCCTAAACCTTAGTCAGGACCGAATATAAGTCTAATTAGAATTGATATGATGAACTTGTGACATGTTAGGGTTGTATGCTATCACAAATCATGTTAATTTATTGGATGTACCTTTTCTTGCTTAAATACATTTGATGATGGGATTGCATACAATATTTGAATATTTAATGCATGATTCTTCAATAAGGTATGTGGTTATGATTAAGAATACTCACATGTATTAAGTCCCAGATATTTCTACTGGTTTCTCAGTGATTGATAAATAAATTATTAGATGTTTATTTAATTTTGTTCAATTACAATACCATATGAGTATCACATAAAGTATAGAATATTCTAATCCCTGGGTTACACCCATGATGGGTGATACACATAAGTGCAAAGATTGACAAGAATTACACCTGAGAGGACACACCAAGCATTGGTTAGAATATATAATAAAAATACAAGTTTCATACATGCCATTAAATAGTTATTAGTACATATGTACATGTGATGTTTTGGGTGCACCAACATACCAATATAGAAATGTGCTATCCTCATTTTATTTCTCTGTGTTTTTGGTAGTTGATACACATGATACAAGGACATGAGGATAAAGATGGAAGTTATTGAAGATATTAAATCTATGCCAAGGAGGATTAACTAGATAGTATGGTATTTCTTATCATATGTATAAGTTGATTTCTTCTAAGAAATTTGTGTAACTCTTTATAGGAGTATCATTATACATTATGTAAACAATTCAAGTTCATTAATGGAGATTATTGATTGTTGTTTATTATTTTCTAAATATATATCCTAGAGCTTTAAGTAATGACTCTCAAATTTAAGGTACTCTCTTA
The DNA here is from genome assembly GCA_963693085.1 of Alisma plantago-aquatica. Classification (NCBI taxonomy): domain Eukaryota; kingdom Viridiplantae; phylum Streptophyta; class Magnoliopsida; order Alismatales; family Alismataceae; genus Alisma; species Alisma plantago-aquatica. The sequence goes on along the minus strand of OY856413.1, from coordinate 1,052,337,969 downwards.
ATTGAGGGACACTCCAAAGTGGGATCGTTACACACTCACTGAGAGAACAAATCATATAGTGATTGACAATTCTTTCAAGTACATGGTGTTAGCAGTATGAGGTCTTTGTAGCATTAGAGTTTCTCACTCCATGGAAAATGTTTTGAGATCACCATGCTTTGGTAATTTATTTTCTACTTATGATGTGATATCTACATGTATTATTTCTTTAGTATTAGTTTATGAAATGCTATGTAATATGTAATTAGGACATGATGTACAACAATAACATATCTTTTTCTATTGTAGATATTTTATGTATCTGAACTTTTCTCACACTATCTTTCAAAGATCACAACACCACCACCATCACTACATGTGTTTGGTGCTCCCATGGTGCTCACATTGGAATCTAACATGATCTTCTCTCCCTTCCTTCATTGTGGCCCATCATGTAATAACTTGAACTTTTCGAGAATTTCATTTAGTATAATGTGATTTGGATAATTACAAAAGGTGTCTTGAAAATCCATGAATCTCATGTAATTATTTTTGCAATTAAATCCCTAAGTGAAAATTTGCTAATTTCAAGAAATTTCATGCTCTTATTAATATCAATAATTCTTTAAGAGTTTTTTTTGAGTTAATAATAAAGGGAAAATTAAGATTCTACAATTTCCCAAGATTGCTTAATTATTTGGTAAGTAATTAATGAATTATCCCTTATTTACTTGACCAATTTTATTGCGTCCAACAAACTTAGTTAGACCCAATTCGTAACATTCCAATTTTCACATCTCGTGAGCAGAAGCTAGAACTTTTTTTTCTTCGAAATGGGAGTGTCACAAACTTGATATGCATCACAATAATGATAGATAAGAATCATTACAGTTTGTTTATGAAATAAACTCACATAAATTATTAGGAAAATAAACATGATTGCATCAAACTATATAGATAGCCTATATACATGATGCTAAAACCTATAGTTTGTCTTAATATCTCAGACCATTTAGATGGCACCCCACCAAACAAGCCTCCTAAAGTTGTCACTACATCATATTGTCATGAATACCTCCTAAAGTTCTGTACCTACATGCATCTCATCCTCATCCATGCACAAAGGGAAACCTACATTAGAGTAAGTGGGATTGCATTTCTAACAAGATAAATGTGAATATACTATAATGGAAAGCTGAGCTAAGATCACAAAGTTGTAAAATTGTACTGAAGTGATGTTCAGTTATTTGTATCTTTTATCTGATTTTTGGACACCATTATACCATAAGTCCTTGTGACATCCCCCAAGTAAAATCCATATATCACTACACAGAAGCATGGATCATCAAGATAACACTTAGGAAATGTCACAAAAAACATATATCCTTCATAGCAATAAAATAATAACTTTACACATGATATAGATTGCATACATTCACATGCATATTCTTATACAAAACTTGAAACACAAAGAACTTAATACATGATTACATTGAAATCTAAATCAACCTTCTAAGATCGTATAGATGGAACCCCACCAGATTTTGAACTCATAAGGACATCAACCTCCAGAGAGCTATACTATGTTGCAGACAACCTATGTACATCCACACATAGGCATGCATTTGAAAAACCATTGTAAGTGGTTGGATTTTCATAATAGTAAGAACATGAACTGTAATATATACTTAAAGAGTGAAATACTAAACGTGACCACTATTGATGTCTTGAGGGATGCATTTTTAACTTAATTAGCTTACACTAATGGCACCTTCTCTGCGAACCTGATCTGGTCTCACTAAACACACAAGAGGTGTGCAGGTTCACTGAACACACATGAAGTGTGTAGGTAAATTACTGAACACACATGAGGTGTGTAGGCATAGGGCTAAAGAACCCAAAACTGAAGAAGAGGACTATGATGCCCCAACCTCCATTAATTGTTCATGAGATAGGTCCTTATTTGTGCATGTTCTTATTCTGATTCTCATTCTGACCTTAACTTAGGGTTTGCACCCTTAATTCTTATCTTATTTTAAAACATGAAGAGGTATTTACAAATGATTTGATATTTAAGAATTAACTAGTTTGCAAAAATTCTTTAACAAGATCACAAAATAATAGTACCTCTTACAACATGTATGTAATACATGATAATTTGTACATTAAATACTTGAGCATTATATGCAATAAAACATGTATTGCAATATGAATAAACTCAAGGCATGGGCCACTTACCTAGATTAGTATGAAAAAATCTCCTAAGCCTCTGTGATCTTATCGCTTAATCAACCTGTGATAATAGTTCAAAACCCTAGGTTACAAGATTATAATCCCTAAATAACCATAAGTATGAAATTTCATGAAAACCCATCACTAAGAGCTATTGAAATCATGTCCATTAGGTAGATCTAAAAAAATTGATCAACTTTCATATATGGGTCATCATCATCTGAGCTATGTAGCAAACACTATGAATTTTCTAAGATTGGGTAAATCTGACAATTAGGAAAGATATAAATCCATTTATAGATTTACTGAAAAATCCTAATCCATCCTGCGTTAATACCACTCCAACCATACATTTTCATGCTCAACCTTAGGTGTGAGACAAGGCAATCTTGACCATAACATTGATTTAAGTCAGTTCATGTTTGATAACACAATGAATCATTATTTCCCTCAACTACCCTAATCATCTTGAAAAATGAAGAAAAGGGATCATGGGAAGAGGGGCAATACCCACGACGATCATCTTCTCCATTTCCATGGCATTGAGGTTCTCCCTGGAGCAAAACCTCCAATGATAATTGTGAGAAGAACAAATGATCTCATTAAAATAATTGTCACATTATTCTCTCTAGGATGATACGAACTCAAAGACCCATTCTAGGTGTTCTTTGAAGTCTGGGATCTCCATCTCTGGGCCGCCACTATTGTCGGAGCATAGGAGTTCATTGGAAATTGGATTTCGACTAAATAATGACAAAAAGCATTTTTTGAGGTCTGAGATGGCTTCAAGATCATCTATGGAGAGTTTTGAAAATCAAAAATGAAAAGGAAGCACTAACATGGTGAGTTGATGAAGCTCACCATCACCGACCAGGAAGCTGGGTTCAAGCACCAACCAAGGTAGTAACTCACCACTTAAAAACACTAGGAAAAGAAAGAACAAAACATAAAGATTCTTACTGGACATTCAATTGAATAGAATTGTCCTATTGCTCTGGGTTGAACTCACTGTCACCAGATGAGGAGATCATTGTCGTGGTGATGCCTTGTCCAGTCTTGACATAAATTGAACACAGAGAAGGATCGCCTGGGGTCTATGGATTCTTTCTAGGTTTGAAGATCTATCGTGGTGGTTGCGTCAGCTGAAGGTGGAGGATATTTTGGGCATTTTATGTAAGGAGTGAACTAGGGTCTGAATGATGGCTTTTTCAACTCCAGACTGCCTCGTGAGTCTAGTGGTGGTGAAAAAAGTAGGAAACATTGAGTGGATGCAGTAAGAATCAGGTCCAAATATCGAGGGAGGAAATGGGTTACTGTTACTCCGTTAGTGCACGTTTAGCACAAGGTAGGAGATGCAATCTTCTGCCTCCGATCATAATCTGACAGTTCTAAAAGAACCTGACCAAGTCACTTGACTCTACATCACATGTTGTGCTAACTACGAATGAATACTAAGGAAAAATCATGATAATGGGTCAAATATATGTGATCCTTAGGTCATCATATATGTATTTATTCCCTCTTCATCCCTAACATTAACTAACATAGCTAGAACCACTCAATTCTATTGAAATTTTCCATGTTGGTTAAAAAGACTGTGAGGAATCTAAAAATAATCTCAAATCTTATATTTGACATAGTGAAGTACATATTATTGATGAATGTAGGGTCATTTGTATTTAAACCCTCATTTCTCATCATTGCATAATTAGGTCTAAGTAGTGTACATTACAAATTGAGATGTGATGTAATGTTGGGTTATCTTGTGCAAGACTTATTCTAGGTATCTATATAATCAAAAGAAGTTTAATTTGTAACTTGGCATTGTTGATCATGTGTATTCTTAGACTAAAATTCTAGGGATCTCTTAATTCCACCCACCTTACATAAATTTCATCCTTGAAACTTACATGCACTAACATGGTACTACCCACCTTAGGGTTTCACATACATGTACACTAGAACCTTAACCTTGTCACAAAGACTTATTATTTGGTACTAACATGTTCATTATATGGCATTAAATGTATAACTCTATCCTGTCTAACGTTATTAACCATTACTAAAACCTATATTCATTACTAATGAAACTAAACTAGACATTCACTATCTATCATGAAAAGATGTTACATACCTTTATATATAAATAATCTTATTACTCACTAATTTAGTTAAGGTGAGTTTCTACGTAACCTTACACCATCCTAGTTATTGCTCCAAAGAGCTCATTGCACCCAAGTGCTCATTATGAGGGAAAAACTCCAAATTAACATGACTTTCTTAAATTATTCTTAGTGATTTCCTTCATCTTATCATGATGCTCTAGGCCAGGGAAACTTGTGGCACTTGTAGTCATCAACCTACCATAAAAATCATTCTTATCCCTAGGAATGCTAAATGAAACCCTAATAAGTATTTTTTGGGCTCTATCTCATATCAATATCATCTAGAACCTAATATTATTGATAATGTGAGACCATTAATCCATACTACCACATATATTATACACCACAATCTTAAAGAATCATCATGTATAACCTTAAAGACATATAATTACCCCTAGGAGTCACGATACTACTACCTTCGTGTCTCAAACTCAGATCATAACATGATTGCTGTTATCTCTCAATATTTACCTAAAAAACATCATGATTCAATGTGTCAAAAAAGTCCTCCCTAGGATCAAGATTTAAGTTCATCAAGAGCTTCTGAATCTTCATCATATATAGTACGAAAAGATCTCATTTACATACAATCATTATCCACTAAACCCAGTAAGTGTCAGATTTTCCAATTAAAATTTAACGACTAAAAGATCAAATTGCTACATGTCCTCATTTACCTTTCTTAATGTAAAATTCCACTACAAACACTGAAATCATGGCCGTTAACAAACCATGACTCATTTACTAGATTTAAAGATGTTTTTTCTTATTACTAAATCATTACATGAATTATATGCATAAAAATCTACACATGGAACTGATCTGATCTGATACACAACACGTGTACATAATATAGGTTGATCTTCATCCTCTGATGTGAGTCACCTTAAACATGAGTTTCCATAACCCCACTACATGATGTCGATGGCTACAAAGATTGAGTCCCACCATATAGTTCAATAGCTGAAAACCAGGGTAGAGTCCTACATACAATTTTCTTCATTTACACAAGCCTTAAAATTATCACTTGTATAATCATTTATGATCATGAAACATGATGTAACTAAATACTACATTGCACTAATGTCAAACTTTAAAAATGTATAAGAGAATCCTCTTTAATCAAATGTACTTGTTATTTATTTACCATAAAGGTTCATTATCTTAACGTGTTCCATGATACAATTACAATATATTGCATAAGCAAGAAACATGATCTCATTAAACTCAACTTAACCACTTCCTTTGAAAGTTTGTAATACTCTACACCATATATACCCATACATGAATAAATTAAATATTCCTCCATAAGGAAACGTCATATCATTCCTCTCTAGGTTTTGCTTTTTGTAAAAGGTGCTCGATATACTTATGGGTATCAAAAATAAACATTCATTTATTAAGAAACCTTATATACTCTATCCGAACATATTGATCCATAACCAAGGGAAAACTTTCATATATATATATATATATATATATATAGTTACTATGTTTTGGTTGGAATCCAAGATATAATATCAAAATGAAACATTCATTTATTAAGAAACTAAATATACTCTATGTGAACATATTGATCCATAACCAAGGGATATATATATATATATATATATAATTACTGTGTTTTGGTTGAAATTTGAGATAAATATCCCAAAAGCTATGTCTCATGGCAATTAAACATATATATAATGTAATACCTCAATAATATCCATAAATCACATCATATCATATCTTCTTAGGTCTAAAAACCAAATAATAATTCAAAATGTATGAACCTCACCAAGACTTCATAAACAATTATGATACCATGCACTCATGTCTAGGTAAAAAATATCAGGTCATTTCATAGTCAAATCACATATGAAATACCCAAAATACCCTTATTAGGGTTTACATTAAAACCTTAGTAAAACTTTGAATCATAAAGATCAGGCTTTAGAATCATGTTAATAATATCAAAATATACATAGTACTATATTTTCATAAATTTCTAAAGTTGTTTGCTATTAGAAATGTCCAAAACATTAAATTATTGTAGGTTTTGGTAATCAAATTATAGTAAATAGGAAGCATCACAACAACCCTTCTAATAAATTTTCACATGATAGTAGAAATCATATGCTTTCCATACCTACCTTATTTTCTAAAATATGAGTTTTGTACCTCAAGATATGAATTCTACAAAAGATACCTATTTTAAAGAGGTCTACATCACTGATTTCCCTTTTAACCATCACGATCTGGCCACAATGCACGCCAGGCCAACCTGGGCCAGTGCAGTCGGCTTAGATCCAATAGAGATCCGACTCCTACTCACCCATGGACCCAAAGAGGGGAGGTCTACTGCTTCTCTGAGAGTGAACCGTCGCCGCCTGAGCATTGTTTGGTGAGCCCAACCTCAAGTTCTAGGCCATCTTCAGGTGAAGTTAAGCCACCACAAGCTTTAGTTGGGTCTTTTGAACTAGGGTGGCACCACCTGTGCCCAAAAAAGGGTACAAATCAGAGATCCCAACTTATAATCCCCATGTCTTCTGCTAGTGTCCCTCTCTCCTTTTCTCCTTTAAACTCCTTTGCTATTCCTCATATTAGGGAAAACTATAGATTTGAATTCGTCTCACCATCAACTTATTATAATTGAGACTTTTATAGCTGCTACTTCCCAGATCTCATAAATAACATCTTCTTCCATCAGACTCTATTTGAGTCCTGAGGGGTGGCGGCTCTCCAGTCCACGTTGGGCAGGAGTCGCCCCCTTTTTATTTTTATTTTCTTTTTCTATTTGGTAAAGGTTGAAATTAGAGAAATATTTATATAGCCCACTTCATAGCTCCTTTTGATCCCAAATTTTGGGATAAACATTATATTTATATGATCTTTACATGAGAAAGATATTAGGTCAAATCTAACTAGATAGATACTTCAAACTTGTCTTTATTTAATTACCAAGGCTACTAGATATATCAAAATGATATGAAATTTCTCCCACCATATTATATTCTAATTATGCTTCTAAGATAAGTATCTCACGTATTTATTATTACACCAAAATATTCCATACTTCAATTTGGATTCCAAGGGCCCATATGTGAATCTTAATTGTCCTAATTAGGCTTGAATTGGTTTCTAGGACACATTGCTTTTTACTTGTTCTTAGAATGGGTCCATAAGTTTAATGTTATTGTTGATTACAAAAATTTAATGTTTAAACTGATCAAATTCCTCAATTGAAGATTCCTCATGATACATGTGATCAAAATTACATTCTTTCTTAATGTGAAGACCTAAACTAGGTCTAGTGCTCAAATCCATTAATTAGATTCATCATATTTTCTTTGTTATTATACTTTGGTCGTCACCTCATATCATCAAATTATATTTGAAATTCCCTAGCATTGAGGTATTACAAAAACAAACCAGATTTAAAAAATGGTCCTTCTATACATGATTCTCCCCTTCTATCCAAATAACATGAAAATTGGATGGAACCTTATTGTAATCATAAAGCAATCCTACATCTGCTTCCTCAATATGTAATAATGTATTTTCTAGGTCCAAAAAAAAAATTAGGGTGTAACAATACTACCCACCTTTTTGGAAGTTTCATCATCAAAATTAAGATAACACATAGGTGGATACCCACCTTAGTATTCACATACCTTACCAACTATTAAATTTTTTCATAAAGTCTCATAGACACCTTTAAACTATGACCTTCTTGTGGATCATTAACTATGTCTAAAAACCTTATCAAACTAGCCTACATGTACAACCAATATGGAAATTTGTATGAAAATATTAAGCATAAATGACTCCTCTTTTGTTACTCGTGATTATTCCATTTTACATATTTTTTCTCTGGAAACCTATACTCTGGGATATGGGTCTCAGGACCTGTACTAAGGTGCCTCAGTATGTATTTGAATTGGCATGCACTAAGGGACTAAGCCTCATGTATCTTGAGTTGAACTACACTTGGGTTTGGGTCTAACTCCATAATCTCATTTCATCTCATTAAATCTTATCTTATATGAATATTAGTGCATTTTGACCTCATGGTTTTACCATGATCTTCAATCTTAAATCTTAAAACATGAATAATAATAAAATCTTATCTTGCAAACTTAATCATGACTGAATACATTCAAATCTTATTATCTGATCATGTATTTAATTCTTAGATCTAAATCATTCTAAGAATTCTTATTAACATGTCTCTACTTGAGATCTTAGGCATAGTAAGGATATATCCATGAAGGTACACAAATCTTACTTGCATGTCCTAACTTAATATCTTAGAACATTGGATCACACGAATCATGAAAGTCTTATTTAATAAACATGTAGATACATTGATATTAATAAATATGAAAACACATGGACATGAACCACTTACTTTGGTTTGTGGCTACACTAAATTCATTCAAACTCACTTTTCTTCTAATCATTTACTACACTGTTAGGTCAAAGTGACCGTTCCAAGGGGTAAAAATCTAAGAGTCCATGTTATTTTCTTGGATGATAAGATCCATTTATCATCTGGATAAGGGTTTCCAACTTTCTTGGATGATAATATCCATTTATGATATGGATATGGGTTTCCAACCCTCAAAACTCTATGATCACGACTGTAGTTTATCCTTCGTCTTAAGGAACCAAGATAGGATTTTAATACTGTAGCAGATGAAGCATCAAATGTTGTTTCATGGTTCTTTATTATGATATTATAATTGCTATTAGTGAGTCATCTATAGTTATTTCTTCACAAAACCTTATATGGTAGTGCTTATTACATCCATGTTCCCATTTTATAATAGTGTCCACTAAGCTTGGGAACCAAAAACTTACATCACTTTCTTAATATTATTCTTTCTTCCTTTATTCATCTAATCATGGTGCTCTAGACTAGGTGAACCAATAGTCACTACTCTCTGTTGAAACTATTATTATCCCAAGGAATATTGAATCAAACCTTAGTCAAGCAACCTCTTTAGGCTCTTTCTTGTGTGAAAATCATCTAAAACCCAATAATTAGTGATCCTAGATCATTGATCCATACTATCACATACCTTGTATTACCATATACCTAAAACATCCTGATATATACCCTTAAAGACTTTTAATCACCTCACATCAATTATATTATCCTCAGGTACTCTCCATAACAACCATCAAGATTCTACTTGCAACTGCAATTCTTCCTAGGAATGAAGGTCCCATGGGAATAAAGAGTTCTTGAATTCTCAACAAGTATAACATAGAAAAAAATCTCATCTCCCTCTAATAATTATTTCATTTTGGACAAGTCACTCATCTATTCCAAGATATCTATGTTTAACATACATTCTGGGATTTTCATAAGTATGCAATTCGGTTTTATGACCATATACCTCGAACTTTTTATGTCAAGCAATTCTTTTTGTCACCTCCCGATGGAAGCTGGACAGTCATACATCTGATGGTGCCATGTCTTATCATATTTATCTCATCTGGGAGTACACATGTCCCATACCATATGCACTATAAAGAATGAGACAAGCAAAATAAGTATATAATTATGGATATAACATCCCCTCTACAAAACCCCATAAGTTTGTGTCCCATTCCGCAAAAATGTGAGAAGAAGAGAGGGCATGATATACACAAATTTAAAGTTCACATACAAAATCCAAAGTAGATAGATACTAAAACTAATACATATCTCAACTTCTATTGCTTGTCCAAACCTCTAACCCAAATTCTACTATCTTTCACTCACTTATTCTATAACTAAGACTACTAAATGTCTTTCTAAATCTATACTCTAGTTTCACTTGGCTCCTACAGGGCAATCCAAACTAAGAATATGATAATTTTCCTACTGGCCATCTACATTATTGATCTAATACCATATTGTAACATCCCAATTTTCATATCTCATGAGCAGAATATATAACATTTTTTTCAACCTGGGAGTGTTACAAATTGATATACATGACAATAAAGATAGATAATAACCATTAAAATCTGTTTATGAAATAAATTCTCTTAAATTCTCAGGAAAAGAAACACGATTACATCAAAAAGTTAAAAAGCCTATATACATGATGCGAAAACCTATACTCCATCTTAATATCTTGAATCATGTAGATGGCGCCACAACAAGCAAATTTCCTAAAGTTATCACTGCATCATTTTGTCATGACTATCTCCCGAAGTTCCATACATGTGAACATATCATCACCAACCATGCACAAACGGAGACCTAGGTTAGAGTAAGTGGCATTGAATTTCTAACAAGATAAATATGCACATACTATAATTGTAGGCCGAGTTGAGATATGAAAGTTTTAAAATTGTACTGAATCAATGTGTCTTTTATTTATATCTTTTATCTGATTTATGGCCACCATTATATGATAAATCCTCCTTTGTGACACCGAATTGTCATCTATTGTGTAGAATACCCTCTGTTGGCATAACATGCCCTCTATTGACATCAAAGTGTCCTCTATGGTGCAACACACCCTCTACTGGCACAATGTGCCCTTTGTGACTCTTGTAGTGTCTGGTACAATGTTCCATCTAAATCATCCCATGACTCTCTAGTGAGGACTTTGTTGAGAAATATGACATCAGGTAGGCAATAGAAACACAAATTTTTACTGACATATTTCCCATAAACTAGCGGATCACGCCAATAATTATGCAATGGGAAGGATGGTTTCATGAAGATATACCTAGTCCTAGAGCAAGTCCAGTGACAATCCTCTTCGATGTATATGTGTACTCTATCTTGGATGGTGTCTGTGTAGATCCTAGTCACATTGGGATTCGTCTGACTGCTCCTCCTAGGACAACAAACTCAAACAACTGCTACATCGACAACTCTAATCTTGCCATGGATTGCGAGTTGATGTTGCCCTCCTAGCAGTAGCCAAAGGACTCCTGCCTCTAGAGTAGTCCACACTGACCAATTAAAACTCCTGTCATCTTGCTAGAACGGACATGCAGGAGTTGTCCCTCCCGTTGGTACACTAGTCACCAACCTGCTCTCCCACAATAATGATCTCAGTTGTTTCTCTCCTTTGGCTATCCCTCCCTAGTCGGGTAGGACTTGCTTGGGATCTCTTGGTTACCACAACTAGAGAGGACACCATTTGTCAGAGAAACTGATTCTCAATTGATCTATGTTGTATCTTGGGAAGCCCTAGTACCCCCTCTATTTATAGGAGGGGTTTGGGCTAGGGTTCCCAGTCTGTGCAGGAGTTAAAGGGACCAGAAGTTCTCAAAATTTTAAAACATTTATGGAAATATCGCAACCTAAAATAGCCTAGACATTCATATGGCATGCTATATAGTCATTTGGCACAACCTAGACGGTTGTTTGGATATTTCCCAATTGTATAAAAAATTGGAAACTCAATTCCCATCAATGTTGGAGATTGATTTCCTTGCACAACAAGTAATGTACAAGCAAAACAAATAAGGAAATGTCTAGAACCTTCCCTCGACTGAACTGGACCATCTCGCCCAGGAGAGACAACCATCTCGGTCACCCAAAGGGTCACTTGGTGACCTAAGTAAAGCCAACCCGTTAGGTTGGTCCTCTTCTTAGACAATTTCTACTCAAATCAACCCTCACTCTCGAGACGCCTGTCTCAACACTTGAGACGGCCATTTGGCACTCTCTAGATGCCCATCTTAACACTTGAGATGGGCGTTTGGCAGTGCTATTAGGGTGATTGATGCGTGAATCAATTACCTAATCATTTTAGTAATTAGTTCTATTGTCATTTAAGATTCAACTCCTCTTCTAGATGAGTTCTTATATGTGTGATCCTATAGGTCCCATATTACGTTGGCAGTGATTGTCCATAATACTTTATGATATCACAAGCAATGAGTGATCATTGCTACCTAAGTAAATGGAAAGTTGGAGAACAACTTCAACCTACAATATGTGTATGGTGTTATAGTGTTTGTATAATTCCTTTATCATGGATATCCAGATACAACTAGAGGCATGGAACAATCATCCTCATTATTATTCAATCTTGTTCCTTGAACCAAAGTAGAATGTCTGAGATATATTTAAGCTCAACATATTGACTCACATGTGCATGCATGCATTTCTCAGTCTCACTAATCAAGAGGCCTATGATATAATACTCCCTTAGGAGAGACAAATCCCATTTCTATCACTCACAGTCAATCCCCATCTGTCAAAGTCACCCAATCATCACCTTTATTATAACCCATGTTTCAGAACTACATTTGATGATGGAAAACCATAATGAACAACATGTGATGAGTGCAGTGACTCCAGGTCTAAGAACCACAAACACCACCATCACTGTGAGAGATGACTATGAATTCCATTATGATGGCTTCCATGTGTCAGTCTCACAGTGGGTTTATCCAATACACTGTTCCCTAACATGTATCTGTGTGCTTGCTTTGATGTCACCATATCATGACTAATGAGACTCTCTCATCAAGCAACTCACACTTTGATCTTATGTGTTATTGTTGTCTATCTACCTTCCATAATAACAATCGACCAGGGACATAATGAGAATGTATATACTCTTAACATACATATGATAATGAAATAACATAATAAATTGGAAGCTTACCTTTTATTAATAATCAAATCATTTACATTTATGACATTACAATTGTTAGATGATTGTCTCTCTAGGCATATACACAACCAAACTTATCCTATAATGTATATATTAATGTTCTAATATCATTTTCTATCTATGTTCTTAATTTCTTATTCTAAATCTTAATCTCTTATCTCTAAATCTTAATCTATTATCTTTTAATCTATGCTTAATTTCTTATTTATGAATTTTAATATATTATCTCTGACTATGTATCCCTATTCTTTAATTTGAAACTCAACCTAACTCTAAACTCTGAATCTAAATCTATATCTAAATTTCTAAATAACTGAGATTGGATCTAAGACTCTTACTAGGTATGTGGATCTAATTTATGAATACTTACAAATCATAATCTAAATATAAAATGTGAAATATAGATTCTTGTAGTCTGAATAAATCTTAATCTAAAACTCTTATTCAATAGATGACTTTTTGATACTCAGAATTTCTATGTTTAGTTCAGTTTAGTCGTGATTCCTTGTTCCATAACTTAATCACCTGAGCATCATTAAAGATTTATAACTCCACGTGTATTTCCTCTTTCCATTTCTAAATCTCAAAACCCATCACTTCAAACACCTATATTAAATTAGGGTTCTTATTTAGGCTAAACAAAACTTTTGTCTAAACCACCATAAAATCTTAGCATTGAAAGTATATCAAAAATCACATTATATAGTTACTTTATACTATCATACTCAAATAAGTCACATTAAATACATAATATACTCTATGCGAATATATTGATCCATAACCAAGGGAAAACTTTCAAATATATATATGTCTCTCATTACTATGTTTTGGTTGAAATTAGAGATAAATATCCCAAAAGCTACATTTCATGGCGATTAAACATATATTTAATGTAGTACCACAATAATATCCATAAATCATATCATATCATATCCTCTTAGGTCTAAAACCCAAATAATAATTGAAAATGTATGAAACCTCTCCAAGACTTCACAAAAATTTAGATAGCATATACTCATGCGTAGATAAAAAATCTGATCATTTCATATTCAAATCATGGGTGAAATACCAAAAATACCCTTATTAGGGTTTACATTAAAACCTTAGTAAAACTTCAAATCATAAAGATCAAGCTTTTGAATCATGTTAAAAATATCAAAATATACTTAGTACTAAAGTTTCACAAACTTCTAAACTCATTTGTTATTATTAATGTCTAAAACATTGAATTAACATAGGTTTTGGTAATCAAATTATAATAAATAGCATACATCACAACCAGCCTTCTTACCAATTTTTACATGATATTAGAGATCATAGGATTTTTGTAGCTAGCTTGTGTTATGAAATACGAGTTTTATACCTCAAGATATGAATTTTGGAAGGTTAGAGAAGTCTAGATCATTGATTTCCATTTTGATCATCATGATCTGGCCACATCGCAACCTAGCTAACGTGGGCTAGTGCACTCAGCTCAGATCCAGTGGGGATCTAGAATCCACTCCACGCACAGACCCAAAGAGGAGAAGGTCTCATGCTTCTCCCAGTGTGAACCACCACCATCACCTAGGATTTGTCTAGTGAGCCCAATCTCAAGGTCTAGGCCATCTTCACGTGAAGTTTGGCCACCAGAAGCTTCGATTGGGTCTTATCTACTAGGGAGGCACCTCTTGTGCCAAGAAAGGGTAGGGATTAGAGATCCCAACATGTAATACCAATGGCCTCAACTAGCAGTTCCCTCTCTCCTTGTCTCCTTTAAACTCCTTCTCTATTCCTCATATTAGGGCAAAACCATAGATCTGAATTTGTCTCACCGTCAACTTGTTATAATTGAGTCTTTTATAGCCTTTACTTCCTAGATCTCACGAACATGATCATCTTCACTTTGACACTACTCAAGTCCTATAAAATGTTGGTGGCAACTCTCCAGTCCCCGCTGGGCTGGAGTCACCCCTTTTTTATTTTTATTTTTATTTTTTATTTGGTAAAAATATGAATTAAAGAAATATTTATATAGCCCACCCCATAGCTCTGTTTGATCCCAAAGTTTGTGATAAACACTACATTGTTATAATCTTACCATGAGAAATATATTAGTCAAAACTAACTAGAAAGACACTCCAAACATGTCTTTAAAATAAATATAGGATTATTACTAACTTATTCACCTAGGCCACTAGATATAGCAAAATAATTTGAAATTTCTCCCACAATATTATATTCTAATTATGTTTCTAAGAAAAATATATCGACTATTTATTATGACATCAAAATATTGCATACTTAATTTGTACTCCAAGGATCCATATATGAATTTTAATTGGCCTAATTAGGCTTGAATTGGTTTCTAGGTCACATGACCCTTTCCTTGATCTTTCAAAGGGTCCATAAGTTTAATGATATTCTTGATTACAATAAGTTAATGTTTTAATTGACCTAATTCCTCAATTGAAGATTCCTCATGATACATTTGATTAAAATTTCATTCTTTCTTAATATGAAGACCTGAACTAGGTCTAGTGCTCAAATCCATTAAATAGAGTCATCATATTTCCTTCATTATTCTACTTTGGTTGTCACCTCATATCATCAAATTATATGTAAAATTACTAAGCATTGAGGATATTGCAAAAAAAAAATCGATTTCACAAACAATCTTTTCTACATGATTCTTCCCTTCTATCAAAATGTGATGTAAATTGGATGGAACCTTATTGTATTTGCAAAAAAATCCTATATTTGTTTCCTCAATATGTAATAATGTATTTTCTAGGTCCCAAAAAAATAGGGTTTGACACAATCTCTGGTCCAATGTGAAATAAATTAAGAAAGACCAATCCAATATTTGAAAGGATAATATGGTTATTTTTGACCTAGGTGATATAACTAAGTAATTTCTTGAAGTGAAAGAAATATATATTTGTCATGTCCATTTTGATACCAAACACTAGTGCATTTTTGACCTAACAGTATCAATTTATTAATGTCTTTTTCTAAAGAAAACCAAAACTAAATGCCTATATCTTTGGTTGGTAATGCACAAACGTCACTATAGTTCAAGTCTTCATGATTGAGAAAAAACACATGTACCACTTTTATTATAATGTCAGTTTCTTGGGGTAGAATCCATGTCACAGATAGCTCATTAAATTAAAATCTTCAAGGGTAAAATTTGATATAGATGTTTATTGTCGGTGGTAAACCAATGACGCAACCCTTCTCATGAAATAACTTTTGCCTTCAAAAAAGCCTATGTTGGTGGTTTTTCTCTATAAACATTAACATCGTAGGTCACATCCACCATAAAATTCTTTTACCTCTAATAAACATGTGGTGCTATTTCCTTCTTACAGATCTGACGATATCCCGCCACGTGCCCCACAAAAACATTTCCCCCCAAACTTGGTCATGTTGTTGTTTTTTTCTAGAAACCAACAACACATGTTTTAGTGAGGTTGATATTTTTTTGTAGGAATAAGGACATATGTTGTCGATTTCTAAGTTTCTGACCAATGATGGAGTTTAACCTCTATGTTTGGCTTTGCTGACCAAACTGACGGATAAGTCCTTAGTGAGGTTGACATTTTTTATTAGGTATAAAGACATCTATAGTCAATTTCTAAGTATCCAACTGAAGATAGATTTAAACCACTGTCACAGATTTTGCTAACCACACTGATGAATAAGTCCTTAGTGAGGTTGGCATATTTTGTAAAGTATAAGGACATATGTTGTCAATTTCTAAGTGTCCAACTGATGATAGAGCATAGATTCTATCATTAGTTTTTATGACCAAGCCAATGACTAAGGTTATAGTGTTGATTTTTTTGGATTAGTCGATGATTAAGTTCTACTTAACAATACCCATGAAACTTTCTTTCCCCCATTCTAAGTTTTATCACGCAATCAAGTCTTCCCCCATAGCTCTAGCGATCATGCTCTACTTCTCAGTTATTGTCACCTCTCTCTGTCGTCACTGCTACTGCATTATTTCCACCCCTGCTGCCACTACTATCTCAGCCTCTTCCTCCTCCTCTACTACTACTGTTGTCACCTTCATTGCCACCTCTTGTATGACCGCCATGCTGCCACACTCTCGTCTATCCACCACCACCACCACCACCACTACTTCTGCTTGAGCTTCCGCCAACACTGCCACTACTATTGCTGCTTGAGCTACTTGCATCCACCCTCTCCTCCGTGTTCTACAACAAAGTTTTTTAGCTATAATTGTTGTTTTTCTAAGTCAGGGATAAACTTTTATTATTTATATTTTTTTGACTATATCGATATATATATATATATATATATATATATATATATATATATATATATATATATATATGTAGGTATAGCTATTAATTACATGTATACTTATTTGTTTGGTTTGTTTAGAATTCTTCATACAAGCTTTGAATATCATTTTTGGTATCATTATGCATATTTGGTATGAATATGATGTTTAGCATTGTTTATGAGACCAACCTCCAATTTAATGATGATAACTCTGATAAATGACCAATACATCTATGGAATAGAGACCAACCCTAATCTCTAAACCTTAATATCTAAATCATGATGTTGACCTAGAAACCCCTCCAAAATATACTTATTAGGAATCTAGAATAGTCCTCAATTTGTGACTGTTCTTGAACACTTAATCTCACTTAGCATGTAAGTGTATAATATGTGTCAATTTTCAAGATGTTTTGTCAACACTTTCCTGTTTGTTCTCTAAGTACATATGCAGGACAATATTTTCCCATATACATCAATGTACATGGAGAAATGAGGGGAATTTTTACTAAAATATTCTTGAAAAATAAATAAATGTTATAGATTTAATAGTGAGATTAAGTGTTCAAGAATGGGATAAGTGGTACACATTCATAGCAAACCCTAAATGATAAAACCTAATATCTAAACTTTAATATCTAAACCCTAATCTCTAAACACATGATTCAATACTCATTTTATATTTGATCATTGAATGGATCTATCATGGATTTCCATTCCAATTCACTGCACTTTAGAGTTTATTACTGGTATTGATCATTGTAAGATTTGTAGAGGAACATAGGGATGACACTGAGATAGATTCTATTATCCATGTAGGAATTGATATAAAAACTTGAAAGGAAACACTATTGACAAAATAAAAGTTCATGTCATGTGCAATGAGATTGCACAAGACTATACATGGTGGCTCTAGCATGTTGAGATTCCTACTATGCAATTAGTAGATAACAATGATGTTGATGTGAGCCAACCAATTTCGATAGACATGGTTGATGTGATGCTAGATAGTTGTAGGGTAAATATCACTAAACCACCTTCTTTATTTAGAAACATTATGCATGATACTGAGAGACCATTATACTTAGGTTATGCTAAGGTTACAAAGATGAACGCTATGTTGAGATTGCATAGTTTAAAGGCTAACAATAGATGGAACAATAAAAGATTCACATCTATGTTGTCTTTTCAAAAGAAATTCTTCCTAAAGGAAACAAGTTCCAATATTAGCATACAAAAAAATGTTGCACCCAACGAGAATGGAGGCTAAGAAGATACATGCCTGCCCTAATGAATGTGTCTTATTTTAGAAGGACTATATCGATTTGAAAGATTTTCCAAAATGTGGGGCATCAAGGTACAAATGACGACTTTAGGTAAGACCAAAACTAGATATCCTTCGATGTGATATCTAGCTATAATACCATTATTTCAATGCTTGTTTTACAATACCATGGATGCACATAATTTATCTTGGCATGCATACGTAGATTAAAATAATGATGGGATCCTACAACATACATCTGATTCCCCAAAATGGAAGAAAATTGATTTATTGTACTTTGAACTTGGTGAAGAAGGTATGAATATAAGACTTGGTCTTTGTACAAATGGGATGAATCCACATGGAATATTAAGCATCCAATATAGCACTTGACCTGTTATGATTGTTATATACAATCTTCCTCCCTTGTTCTGTATGAAAAATAAGTACATCATGTTGTCCTTGTTGATATCAGGCCAAAGGATATTGATATTTTTCTTGACGACTTAAAGAACTATGGGGAGAAGGTGTTTTGACCTATGATGCTTCACATAGAGACACATTTTGTTTGCATATTATGTTGTTTGGTACTATTAATGACTTTCTAACATATGGAAAACTATCTAGATATAGAGTAAAAGGATCCAAAGAATGCTCTATATGTGAGGAGAACACTGATTCAATATGACTAAAAATGGCAGAAAGATTGTACATCTTGGTCATAAAAGTTTTATTCCAAAAGTGCATCCTTAACAAAGGTTGCATAAAGCATTGAATTGCTTAACCAAGGAACATAGTGCCCCTAAACCTATATTAGGGGGGATGTTTGTGAAAGATTAAATGACTATGTTAATTCATTTGGTAAGATATCACAATGACTATTCCCACATAGAGTGGAAAATCTTAATTAAAGAAGAAGTCATTATTTTGGGATTCTCTTATTGGAGTTATTTGGCATTTAGGCACTGTATCGATGTCATGCATGCTGAGAAAAATGTCTATGATAGCATCATTGGTGCTCTTTTGAATATACTCAGCTAAGACTAAAGATGAGATCATATCTAGAATGGAATTATGTGAAATGAGTATAAAGAAAGAACTGACAACAAAAGTTAGCAGTGATAAAAAACATATTTACCTCATGCTTGTTACACATTGTCTAGACAGGAGAAGAGAACTTTTCATAAGCAATCGATTAATGTTAAAGTATCACATGGAAACTCTTCCAACATCCATATATTAGTATCAATGAAGGATATGAAGCTAATTGGTCTTAAATGTCTGATTGTTACACTTTAATGTAGCAAATATTACCTGTAGCTATTTGATCTATACTGCCAAAGCATGTATGTTTGCAAGCACCAAGCTCTAGTTATTCTTCAACACTCTATGTAGCAAAGTTATTGATCCTAAGAATCTTGATAAGTTGCAAAGAGAAGTGGTCATTTCCCTGTTCCATCTTAATATGTATTTTCCTCCTTCATTCTTTGATATAATGGAAGATCTTATTGTCCATTTGACTAGGGAAGTGAAATATTTGGTCTAGTTTTCTTGCATTGGATATAACCTTTTGAAAGGTCAATGAGTGTTTTAAGGGTGATGTTTGAAACCTTTATCAACTTATAGGGAATATTATTGAGGTTTTTGTGTCTAGGGAGGTTATGGACTTCTACAATGAGTTTCTGTGTTGTAATGAAGCTCTTGCCAATGCAAAGAATATTGATGCTTATTCTTCCAAAGAGACTTTAGGAGCAAACGTGGAAATAGTTAATCGGGAGCCATCAGAACAACAAAACTTGTATGTTTTACACAACATCAGAGAAGTGGGTATTTATATATGTTCCATATTCTACATGTGGATTTTACACTCTTTATCACTTATATTTCATTCTGTGACTATCTTTAATGTGACACCTTTTAGATGAAGTAAGACCGTTAGGATGAGCACTGCTAGGATGAGCATCGTGATGATGTGAACCATGAGGATGAGTCCAGTGTAAGTTGTATTTTCATTACATAGATTTGCATTTTACATTCTCCATCACCATTATATAAGTTACATTTTTTATATCTTATATTTGTTTCTTGACAACCTATGAACGTGCACCCTAAGGATCTTGTTGGGTCTGTTGAGGAGTAGCATGATCATGCACGTAAAAGAGGCATCACTTTGATGAACAAGTTAGTAGCACAAATGGGTAAATGTCTGAAGATAGCCATTGACTTTGATGTACAAAAATTCCCATTGGGAAGAATCACAGTTCCTTCAGGAAATATATAGAGATTATTACTCATAAAAAGTCGATAAAATAATACAATTTTGCTAAATTTGATCCTACTATTAAAGACTTCATATGGAAGGACATAATTGTGAGATATTTTATTTTTTTAAAGATGTTCACAATTCTATTTTTATAAATATGCCATTAATTATATTGAACTTTTGTAGATCATCTTTGACCTTGATCAAACACTGCATCGTAAAAATGTGCTGCAACACTATGGAATGATATTGAGGTTATAAGAAAAATTTGACAAATGAATACATAATGAGAGATAAGAAGAATCCCTCCACTGAGAAATGAACTTATCTTGATAAGAATGTGTGGGAAGCATTTGTTGCTTCAAGAAAAACCAATGAATTCAAGGTATTAACCTTTAAAATACATTCTTATGATTGATAAGATGAATTCAATGTATTAGATAATTAAAATATGTTTTAGATTAATCATGCTCTACACGATGATAAAAAAGAAAGGCCTGCACAAAATATGCATGAAAACATGTTGGGTCTAGGTGTACACATGGTGTCTCCAAAAGAGAGAGAAATCATCTTCAACAAACTTCTTCTAGGTCTACTAAGTCTTCTACTACTCCTGCACCTCTGTCTCACCATGAGGTGTGGATAGATGGGAGTACAAGACACTCTGGAGAAATACCCAACCCTACAACTTCTAAGGTAGTTGTAAAAATGGTAAAATTCAACTCTCATAGTGCATGCTCGTTTTTGTCCTTGATTGTTATGTTTTACTGACTAATTACTGTTGATGATGATTAGATGGAGCTCTATTGGAAAAGAAAAGATGACAAGTTCATCCCTGAGGGCTAAAGGGATGATTTATGGTTGCTCTAGGTACTCTAAAGCATCCTGTCCGTGTTAGGGATACTGGGGCTGGTGTAGGTATAAGATCCTTTTTTGTAACATCAGAGCAAAAATGTTGTAAAGAGTGGGACCCGATAGTGGGCCCACTAAATGGTACAAACGTGAGCCATGAAATATTTAAGCAGCGGAAAATATAACTATTTACAAAGCTACACAATGTTCCATGTACAAAACTCTCACCCAAAAGGTGGTACATAAAAAGGAAAGATACTATAACTATATTTCCTAAGAACCCCAGATGCAGAGGGCAACTCAGCTATTCCAAGATATCCTTAAGCCAAACTTCAGGTGTACGACCAGCATGTGTCCACGTCCTTCAAAACACCTATACCTGGGTAGTTTTGGGAACACCCAGAAAAATAGGAAAATAAGATATGAATCAGCAAAAGCTGAGTATGTACATTAAAAGATTAACTAGGGCATTTAAAAAGTAAAATAAGATGTTCCCATCAAAAGGGGCTATTACAAATTTAGGTAAGCTTCAAGGAGAAGTAACAAGAGAAAGAATTTCCAAAAGAATGAGGCATATAAATAAACAAATGAAATAACACATCTTGCCATTAATCATTCACAATATCACAACAATCATAATAATTTCGCATGTAGATATATTTGACTAAAGTAACTATAATAGGGCCAAGACTCCACTGAGTCGTTGACCTAAGTAAAAATGGGTGGAAGTAGCGCACCCTAGGCGGAAGTAGCACGCCTCTGTATATAAAAAGGTGGAAGTAGCACACCCCGGGCGGAAGTAGCGCGCCCTAATGGTTACACATAAGCGTCTACGATAGTTAAACTAGTCAAATTATCTAACATGCATAAATAGAGTGGCAAGATATGCCTTTCACAAGCATGTGGCCTGATTTAAGCACAATCGCAGATGGGGTCATTAACCCAATTCAATATGATAATAATTTCAAAAGAATAATAAATCTAACTGAAAGTATATGAAATGTCCAACAAATGGAATAAGAGCAAGTATTTCAAAAGATGCCTCATTATGGGAAAATTTAGTCATATAATTGCCCAGTTATAAATGGGGAGGAGTACATACCTCAATAATTAGCCCTACCAACTCAACAATTTTCTTTGAACCAAATTCAAAGTCTTTCACCACCTAATCACAATATGTGTGTATTGGGTTAATAACTAATTATTCCATCAATACTGTTAACTCTAAATGACTCACAAAATCCGTCTGGAAACCACACGGCTAACTCACTCATGATATACTGATTCCAAAAAGATATACATAATTTATCGTGACTATTTAATATATAATGGTGACCTTTTACAAATCGATTCCATACGGATATTGTTATTAAAATACAACCGAGAAGGTCTGATTTGCTTTTGTACCAACTCGTTCCGTAGCCAAGCGTGGCTAGGACATTTCATAAACTTGTGAGTTAGGTAGTCATCTCACGGTTATAAAGATCATAATTATCGTTTATGCACCGATTAAAAGTGAAAGATGATCAGCTAGATCGCCGAGTCAATATGAGTTCACAATTCATGGCAGAACTGCCAATCTCATAGGAAAACTCAACTGAGCACTCAACACAGAGTTGCTGCTTACCCCAGCCTGGACCAGACTACGATTTGCGAGCAGAGTCGAATTCGCAAATCCTCCGGTGTCCATAGAAACCTCGGTACCCTTTGGTTTGAAAATAGTTAAACTAGCATCATTCGAAACCATTGGAATAACCGAACGGTAAATCAGAACAGACGGAGGCGTATTTCATTAATCTCAAACCAAAGCCTTGAACTGAATAAGCTTCCGCATAAGAAGGCCAGCGTTTTGGTATCCCAGTACGATCGTTTCGCAAGACAAAACTCCCCGGACAACCCAATTCAACTGAAACTCAGTCTCGGTGAAAGTCTGCCCACCGGCCGGATATTGCAGAATCGAATAAGTCGCAGATCGTCTTGGCTTTGGAAGCTCTCGAACCCGACCTCAGTGGTGGTGGAAGGCGGAACTACCAAACCGTGGCGGAGAGGAGACTTAGACAAGAAACCAGGCGTTCAATGCAGATCCGTAAATCAGCTTTAGGACTGATGTTCATATGCGGAATCAAAAAGCACACAGCTTCCCTTCGACATGAATACACATAATTGAGACAGGGGTTTTAGTCGACCCATTGATTTGGTTAAAACCATTGCAAATCGATAATGGGGATCGAAGGCTGATTGTGTCAGGATGGTACAGTTACCTGTAATTGCTCCGTTAGCAAGCATAGAGGCGTCCTTTCTTGCTTCCTCACCGGAGGCAGCTACAGTGCCGGCGTGAGGGTGCAGCGGCGTTCAAGGAAATTGGGCGGTGACAATGCTAGAGGAAGGATGGCTACACAGTAGTGGTTGAACTCGTGGTAGATCAGTGTTGCAGCAAGTCGGGCGGCCAGACAACGATGGTGACGGCGGAAGTCGGAAACCAACTCATTTATAATAGGGCGTTTGGCGTTCAAGGCACCACATAGGTCGCGCTCGGGTTCTGAAGGGTCAGCTCGCTCTCTCGAAACGGATGATGGTGAATACGCGAGCAATTAAGGCTCAACGTTAGCTCAATCGGAGGAGGGTCCTCCTGGTTCAAAACGGCAGCGCGTTCACTACTAATCGGGACGAAGATGAAGGTCCGGTCTCGCTAAAGTTGCATTATCAAAGGCTAATAACTGGCTAGCAGAAAATTCCAGTCAGCGTGACACTCAAGAGCAAAATATCAAGTTTAAATATCCCTTTTTAATGCAATTTAATTATTCCTTGATCCTCCCTGGCAAGACCACGAGCAATTATGGCTCGGTGTGAGAGTAATTGGCAAAGGAACCGTAACACTGGATAACGTCCGCGTTCGGACCGTTGACGACGACGCTTAGCGTCTCCGTCGTTTTGGACCGTCGGACAGAATATCTCAGTCATCCCTCAGCGCTAGCGTTACTTAAAATGACCAATATGCGACATCCTAAGAGCAGTGTGACATAACTTAATTTGCAATAATAAAAGCCAACTAATTATATTGTCTCTCCAAAATAAACCAGTGTGCATTAAACATCCTTTAGCCCCCAAATATCATAGATTGGCCATTGAACTCGCAAAGGGCATATTTTTATATTCAAACCTCATTTTAAATACAATAGATGTTAGTACTAATCAATGGGTGTTAAATAGCCTAATAAAAGAATAATTTATTTTCTGTATAATTAAAAGGAATACTGGATATTTTCTCCACATTAAAACTCCACCCAAGGAAAAGAAAAAAAGGACATTACATTAGAACTGGCCCCACACCCAGTGCTATGTATGATTATCCCACAATATGCATATTAATTTCCCTAATATTCCTGAATGTCAATACCATGTATGTCTATATGAAAGGATAATGACATAAGTCCAACAATACACAATAGCTTATATTAAAGGTCGAAGACACTACTTGAAATATTTATAAAAGAAAGTAAAATTCAAGTTTTAAGAAAAGGAATTAGAACGTGATACCTAGATTTGAGGTCGTTACAGAACACCACCCCTTAAAGAGGATTTCATCCCCGAAATCCACCAATCTACAACTCAAAACACTATGCTGAAATTTTCTAGCCAATTATAAATTTCTAATTCACTAGACAAAGCTAATATATGGGTCCTAGCATAACATAGTCACATAACAATTGTATGCTGAACCCGACATGAATTTACATTACTTTATCCATCACGTCTTATTGTCTTCTCAAATCGTGAATTGGTCTAGGAAATTTATACTATGGTTGAGGATGATATCATCAAAATTTCCTTTTTCCTACATAATAGCCATTGATTACAACTATTCATCCAATAATATTACAGACCGAAGTGTACAAGGATCCACCCCTGAAAGGACATATCTCATTATACAAAGAATCAAGAGGGCAGCCGACTAGATCATAACTATTATATTTTTTTTCTACATCACACTTATGCCTAGGCTCGGAGGGTTGAACATGCAAATCAAAGGTTTCTCGTGCTACTACAACTTCCTTCTTGTGGTGACTTGGTTCAAAAATCATCGATGAAATCTGAAAAAGTTTTTTTTTTGTAAATATAATATAATAATAAAAATATGTTTGACAATGAAAACCTAGCGACTAGAATCCAAAATGGCGCCAAAATCAATCCGAGAACCAAGTCAACCACTTTTACCATGCACCACATATGCTATCACCCAAACATCACTTGATATTCACAAAATATTCTTCTCTACACACCTCATCAAAAATTACAACATGCATAGGCCAATTCTAAATGAGGGGATACATGTTACTTCTAGCATGTAATGAACCTCTAGTAGGTCCAACTAGACACGACCTTCATTATTTCACCATTCTCTTAATCGTGGTTTATGCCATCACATCCCAAAACATCATTTATTTATAACACCATGGATAACCATAATAAAAGAGATTAGGGACTCTACTGCCTTAGTTGGCTATCCTCCATGGTGTCAAGACAAGCGCAGGTGCACTAGATAGTCAAACTACTCTATATGTCATACATCAGGTAAACTAATTATATGACGTCGATGAGAGAGTGGTCAACTCTTTAAGGATCAAACCTAGATGTACCTACCTCACATAATCTAAGTGTCGATGTACATACAATGTTTCAAGAAAAAGAGTATCCACTATAGTTTCCAAATATGACTGTACCTATATATCCTCGAGAAAATATAATATACAACAAAGTTTTATTATATGATCCAACTATGTGATCATTCCTTTATAGGAAAACGGAGATAAGCATCATTCCTACCTTATGAGTATGTGAGGAAAGAAATCCCAAGTATCATTGTTGGAAACCTATATTTTTCTTCAATAAACCCTCGTTTACGATATATCATAAGTTTATCTAGGATAGTATCCAACCCTTGGATGGTGAGTTTCAAGCAAAACTATGTTGAGATAACTCCACGTTGCAGGAAAGACTATACTAACCTTAAAGGATCTAGTTCATATCATCATGTACCATCATATAATACCTCAAAATCTAAAAGTCATGTCAACATCCAAAGTTTGTATCCATGCATGCATAGTTCACATAATGCATGTATCATAAGCTAGGAAACAACAAAAGTAAAAGGTTTAATGACTTTTACCAGGGTTACGCAAAATTATGTGAAGTCAACCAACTCTTTCTATAGTAGATGAATTGTCCTCCCCTAAGGCGGGAGGTAGAGACTACTTCCTAGGAGATGCAACCTTTATGTATAGAAAGTTATGCATATAAAGAGATGGAAGGATTGATAAGAGTTTACCCAATACTAGGTCATCCACGAATTTATTGGGGATACTTATAAACCATCAAATTTGATAGGCGGTGAAACCCTAATTGGTAAACACAAATCAAGTTTAGGTATGTCAAAAACCTCTAAAGGGTCACCTACCTACTAAGGACAATCTAGGATAACTTGAAATAGTCTAGTTACCGACTGCTCAGGCTCTGATACCATTCTGTAAAGAGTGGGACCCGATAGTGGGCCCACTAAATGGTACAAACGTGAGCCATGAAATATTTAAGCAGCGGAAAACATAACTATTTACAAAGCTACACAATGTTCCATGTACAAAACTCTCACCCAAAAGGTGGTACATAAAAAGGAAAGATACTATAACTATATTTCCTAAGAACCCCAGATGCAGAGGGCAACTCAGCTATTCCAAGATATCCTTAAGCCAAACTTCAGGTGTACAACCAGCATGTGTCCACGTCCTTCAAAACACCTATACCTGGGTAGTTTTGGGAACACCCAGAAAAATAGGAAAACAAGATATTAATCAGCAAAAGCTGAGTATGTACATTAAAAGATTAACTAGGGCATTTAAAAAGTAAAGTAAGATGCTCCCATCAAAAGGGTCTATTACAAATTTAGGTAAGCTTCAAGGAGAAGTAACAAGAGAAAGAATTTCCAAAAGAATGAGGCATATAAATAAACAAATGAAATAACACATCTTGCCATTAATCATTCACAATATCACAACAATCATAATAATTTCGCATGTAGATATATTTGACTAAAGTAACTATAATAGGGTCAAGACACCACTGAGTCGTTGACCTAAGTAAAAATGGGTGGAAGTAACGCACCCTAGGCGGAAGTAGCACGCCTCTGTATATAAAAAGGTGGAAGTAGCACACCCCGGGCGGAAGTAGCGCACCCTAATGGTTACGCATAAGCGTCTACGATAGTTAAAATAGTCGAATTATCTAACATGCATAAATAGGGTGGCGAGATATACCTTTCACAAGCATGTGGCCTGATTTAAGCACAATCGCAGATGGGGTCATTAACCCAATTCAATATGATAATAATTTCAAAAGAATAATAAATCCAACTGAAAGTATATGAAATGTCCAACAAATGGAATAAGAGCAAGTATTTCAAAAGATGCCTCATTATGGGAAAATTTAGTCATATAATTGCCCAGTTATAAATGGGGAGGAGTACATACCTCAATAATTAGCCCTACCAACTCAACAATTTTCTTTGAACCAAATTCAAAGTCTTTCACCACCTAATCACAATATGTGTGTATTGGGTTAATAACTAATTATTCCATCAATACTGTTAACTCTAAATGACTCACAAAATCCGTCTGGAAACCACACGGCTAACTCACTCACGATATACTGATTCCAAAAGATATACATAATTTATCGTGACTATTTAATATATAATGGTGACCTTTTACAAATCGATTCCATACGGATATTGTTATTAAAATACAACCGAGAAGGTCTGATTTGCTTTTGTACCAACTCGTTCCGTAGCCAAGCGTGGCTAGGACATTTCATAAACTTGTGAGTTAGGTAGTCATCTCACGGTTATAAAGATCATAATTATCATTTATGCACCGATTAAAAGTGAAAGATGATCAGCTAGATCGCCGAGTCAATATGAGTTCACAATTCATGGCAGAACTGCCAATCTCATAGGAAAACCCAACTGAGCACTCAACACAGAGTTGCTGCTTACCCTAGCCTGGACCGGACTACGATTCGCGAGCAGAGTCGAATTCGCAAATCCTCCGGTGTCCATAGAAACCTCTGTACCCTTTGGTTTGAAAATAGTTAAACTAGCATCATTCGAAACCATTGGAATAATCGGACGGTAAATCAGAACAGAAGGAGGCGTATTTCATTAATCTCAAACCAAAGCCTTGAACTGAATCAGCCTCCGCATAAGAAGGCCAGCGTTTTGGTATCCCAGTACGATCGTTTCGCAAGACAAAACTCCCCGGACAACCCAATTCAACTGAAACTCAGTCTCGGTGAAAGTCTGCCCACCGGCCGGATATTGCAGAATCGAATAAGTCGCAGATCGTCTTGGCTTTGGAAGCTCTCGAACCCAACCTCAGTGCTGGTGGAAGGCAGAACTACCAAACCGTGGCGGAGAGGAGACTTAGACAAGAAACCAGGCGTTCAATGCAGATCCGTAAATCAGCTTTAGGACTGATGTTCATATGCGGAATAAAAAAGCACACAGCTTCCCTTCGACATGAATACACGTAATTGAGACAGGGGTTTTAGTCGACCCATTGATTTGGTTAAAACCATGGCAAATCGATAATGGGGATCGAAGGCTGATTGTGTCAGGATGGTACAGTTACCTGTAATTGCTCCGTTAGCAAGCATAGAGGCGTCCTTTCTTGCTTCCTCACCGGAGGCAGCTACAGCGCCGGCGTGAGGGTGCAGCGGCGTTCAAGGAAATTGGGCGGTGACAATGTTAGAGGAAGGATGGCTACACAGTAGTGATTGAACTCGTGGTAGATCAGCGTTGCAGCAAGTCGGGCGGCCAGACAACGATGGTGACGGCGGAAGTCGGAAACCAACTCATTTATAATAGGGCGTTTGGCGTTCAAGGCACCACATAGGTCGCGCTCGGGTTCTAAAGGGTCAGCTCGCTCTCTCGAAACGGATGATGGTGAATACGCGAGCAATTAAGGCTCGACGTTAGCTCAATCGGAGGAGGGTCCTCCTGGTTCAAAACGGCAGCGCGTTCACTGCTAATCGGGACGAAGATGAAGGTCCGGTCTGGCTAAAGTTGCATTATCAAAAGCTAATAACTGGCTAGCAGCAAATTCCAGTCAGCGTGACACTCAAGAGAAAAATATCAAGTTTAAATATCCCTTTTTAATGCAATTTAATTTTTCCTTGATCCTCCCTGGCAAGACCACGAGCAATTATGGCTCGGTGTGAGAGTAATTGGCGAAGGAACCGTAACACTGGGTAACGTCCGCGTTCGGACCGTTGACGACGACGCTTAGCGTCTCCGTCGTTTTGGACCGTCGGACAGAATATCTCAGTCGTCCCTCAACGCTAGCGTTACTTAAAATGACCAATATGCGACATCCTAAGAGCAGTGTGACATAACTTAATTTGCAATAATAAAAGCCAACTAATTATATTGTCTCTCCAAAATAAACCAGTGTGCATTAAACATCCTTTAGCCCCCAAATATCATAGATTGGCCATTGAACTCGCAAAGGGCATATTTTTATCTTCAAACCTCATTTTAAATACAAAAGAAGTTAATACTAATCAATGAGTGTTAAATAGCCTAATAAAAGAATAATTTATTTTCTGTATAAATAAAAAGGAATACTGGATATTTTCTCCACATTAAAACTCCACCCAAGGAAAAAAAAGGACATTACATTAGAACTGGCCCCACACCCTGTGCTATGTATGATTATCCCACAATATGCATATTAATTTCCCTAATATTCCTGAATGTCACTACCATGTATGTCTATATGAAAGGAAAATGACATAAGTCCAACACTACACTATAGCTTATATTAAAGGTCGAAGACACTACTTGAAATAATTATAAAAGAAAGTAAAATTCAAGTTTTAAGAAAAGGAATTAGAACGTGATACCTAGATTTGAGGTCGTTACAAATGTATATCTATCTAGAAAGATGGATTGTCACACAAGGAGGTAGATAACATGATTTCAAAGAGAATAGAAGAAGCAATGAGATAGTTTTAGGCTTCTCAATATCAACCTTCTCAAATAGTACCTCAATCGCATCACTCTTCTTTTGAGGTGGACCCTCCTCACACATAGGTGGTTCAGAGTAATCCCATGGACCTATCAGGAACGCTCGATGTAAGTTTGTTTTTAATGTAATAGTCTTTTAAATGAATTTATAATATGATATGTTTGGATATATATAACACTATATAAAAATTTTTAGGTGTCGAGGTCATGCATTCTTGCATTACTAGAACCTATCTTCTATGTCGTTGCACTAGGCGAAACTTTTCCACCACTTCCAGGTGCCACAATTCATGGTGATCCAATACCTGACAATGCAATTTGTGTAACTATCAGGTTTTCTACCCAAATTGAAGATAGACACCACTATCATATGGTCACACCAACCATGAAAAAATAGGAGATGCAGAAGGTGGCATGGTTGTGGGGCCTAGAGTCAGAGTTATCTATGAGAATGTATGGTATATATACATTGTATTTGTATTTCTGATTCTTTCCTATTTGAGTATATAATTGATAGCTGATATGAGAATAAATACATATCATAGTACCTAAGAAGCCCCCCTACGACTCCTCCTCAATTACCTTCTTATATTGCAAAAGACCTATTCGAATCACTAGGTCCTAAGTGTATAGGGTTG
Organism: Alisma plantago-aquatica; assembly: GCA_963693085.1. NCBI lineage: Eukaryota > Viridiplantae > Streptophyta > Magnoliopsida > Alismatales > Alismataceae > Alisma > Alisma plantago-aquatica. Next base: position 1,052,306,580 of record OY856413.1, on the reverse strand, counting down.
GTACTATGGTTGTACAATTTAAAAGAAGTGTCCACTATAATGGTCCATATACAAGAGGACACTGCAGGTCAAGATCACAATACTATTGTGTTATATATAGTTATTGTGGATCTATTTAGTTGTGATTGGTTGAACTTTGGATATGGTGAGATCCTATGGATAAATACCTTATTATGTGAAAATATATGTTGATTTCCTTTCTTATATATTGATCCACACATATATGTTTTGCATCTACTTATATACAATGTGTGGACGATTCACATTAACCAATGTGGCATTTCTAGTTACATCATTGATTGGCTACATAGATAGAGACCCATCATCTATTAGTGATTACTGCTCTACTACATTAGGTATTGTGGGAAAGAAAACGATTATAACCCCTTTCAATGCTCAGTAAATTTTGGACACTTTGCTTACAATTTTGACTTATGAATTACATTTCATTGTGAAATATGAGTTTTCTTTTGTTTGCCTTCTTTTCATTCAGTAATAAGCATTGTGAGTTGTTGGAATTGTCCCTCAGATGCTCTCTACATATTATCTAGATTCTTCAGGTAACAAAATAGGGAGCGGGGGACACACAATGAATGTGGCATTAGTAGCAGAAGTAAACTTGTTTATCCTCAATATATATATATTAATGTGACTATTTACAAATTAAATTAAATGTATTACTTCAATTTATAGAGGTATACAAAATTCAAACAAGCCAGAGGAAAGGTAGTTAAAAAAGAAATTATTAACTTGGAAGAACGTTAAGGTAGTTTTCTGACTCTAATGCATATGTATGACAACTATGTATATTTTTATTTATTAACATTTCACATAACTATAAATTTGTATTGCCTTATACAAGATAATAATTGGTCATGCATGATTTTGGTGTATGGTTTTGATTGTCAAATAGGAATCCCAAGACACCCATTTTATAAAAAAGGTAATTTATATAGTATTGATCATTATAAGTAAATAATCTCATTTGATAATATAAAAAAAATCAAACTTTTGAATTGTGTCATTCTCTTTGCAGCTAAAACCCTATACAAAAGAAGATCTGATGAGATACGATAAGAGTGGGCACAATCCTTCATTAAGTTTTAGTGGATGAAAACAAAGAGGGGACATAGTTTTCTTGGCCTCCTAGTGTATCTTTACACAGTTGGATCAAGAGACAAAGGGATTGAGTGGTCTATGAGGTGTTTGGTAGGTGATACTATTAAAATAAGGAAAGATGTGGTTGCAAGTTTTTGGATCTTTAGACTCTCTACTATCAATAAATAAGTATATTATACATTGTTGGAATTCAGTGCGGGTTGTCTAATGGCTTTGGAAGGGTGTAAAAGGCTTGGCAATGAGTTTAGAACATCGATACACATTGGGAAAGCTCAATAGTGATAATGATTTTTGTATACATGTGATTGTATGATGAGGGTATATTCTCCTATACCTAAAGATGATAATATGTGATTTGTTTGGAGGAGTTTCATAAGAGAATTGGTTAAATCTTAGACTCTTAAGGATGTAGGGAAAGTCATGTTATGAAGGGGTTATAACTAATATGCATTGTGGTGTTAACATCCAATGGCTTTCGATATAAGGTTAGTGAAGATGATGGCGGTGACAACTCTCTTATAGGGTTTAAGGTACTTTCAAATGCACCTATTGGGGGTGGGGGTCTTTATTTGAGCCAACCAAGTATCTCTCATGACTATGCATCAAATGGAGAGGGAGGTGACTCAGTCTTCATTTGTAACTACTAGTTTCATTAACTTACATATAAGGGAGATGTGCATATCTCTCCTTAATAACTAAATACATTAAATCAAATATCAAATGTTACAATCACTATCTGTAAAATATTTAAAATTATTAAAAAATCATAACTGCTTAAATATAAAGACAATTGCGTTGAAAATTTTAGTACTTGAATAATGTTTAGTAAACCGATTTCTAAAAAAAGTAGCACCTCTAGTTATAGCTTTAACTTTGGCTAATACCATTATCATCACAATATTTTCAACAACTATAACTTTGTCACATGAGTAATATATTTTGGATACCATAAATATTAATTTTTAATTCAAGAGTACTCCGTGAATGCGATGTTTAATTAAGACATTTCAACACATTTGATTGAAATTGTGCTTATGATATCAAATTTGTTCATGAGACAAATAAGAGCGAATGATTTGGAAATATTTCTCAAGTGAGGAGAAGAAATTTTTTTAGATACGATAAACTCAAATGGAGAATAACAAGTGTTCAAAAATATAATAATTGGTCAAAATAACTAAACGAGATTGGGAGAAAAGGACCATCTTATAAATGAGCTTAAGTTAGGAAAAAATATGAGCTATAGCTCAAGATAGGTAGATGACCCAAAATTCAGTATCATGGTTGTTCTAAGGGGATCCCATCCCCTATGTTAAACCTAGTTGGACCACTTCCCTCTAAACTTATTCGTGGCTAGGTCCACAAGTGACTGACCTAAATTGCACGTCCAAAAAGAAGTGGATCTAGAGTAGCCAGACTCTTAAATTTTTAACCCGACACTCATGCCCCCACAACTATTATACATGGTCCGATGTAGTAGATTGGGGTCGAACCACATGGAAAAAGAATTGTAAGTGCTAAGAATGTAAAGTTTTGGATCAGTTACACCAAAAGGAGGGTATATTAAACTTTGTTTTCCTTACGGAATGATGTTAGTTCAATCAACTAGTAACACAAAAGAAGAAAATCACAGTAAAAAAATAAAACAAGAGAGGGAGAACAAACAAAGAGCATTGTAATAAATATGGAGGGAAACTTGGATTGGGTTTCACCATCTAAGGTTTCTCACCAACATGCAATACTCGCACCCATATTATGCCCTTATCAAGATTACAAGCAATCATTATATATATTTATTCCCTCCTCTCTTGAGTTTAGGATAGATCTAGATTATAGGATTGTCTCTCTCTCGATATGGCATGCAAACAATCACAAAATAACCGTATAAAATTAACTTAAGAATTCCAACATTCTCATGCATTCATGCAACTTCATAACACTTAGATAAGATTTAATACTACTCTTTGAAGGCAATAACAATCAAACATCACAAAATGGTAGCTAATTATACAAGTGAAGCATTAAGAACAAGAGTATGGATATATTCTTTGCTAAGAGCATATATATTCACATGGATGCAAGTATATACATGTTGGGAGAGAATTAGTGGCTACTCCCAACCCAAGTGATAAGTTTAGCCACTCATGGTAATGAGCAACATCAAAGATTTACAAGTATAATTATACATGAGAGATAATGATGATGAGAAATGAAATGATGAGACGAATGAATAGATCTAGAGGAGAATAAGGGGGATTCACAAACTATGACCACAAACAACCACGACTAGTGTACAATTTCATCATATCTAGATCTAGAGTGGGTGCATTGGAGTGGCTAATCCTTCTATAGAAGGATAGTTCGATGGCATGGATGATGGCACATATATTCTCTCTCCTCTAACTCTTATCTTCAGGGATCAAAGGTCAATGAAATGACTGATGGATGGCTTTGGGGTCCAACCACACTTTTTCGTCTCCTTGATGTCATGACCCCCTTCATGGACGAAGTGGATCTCTATTTATAGGCACATGTAACTGACTAAAATCTCATCAGTTGCTGACACTTTAATCTTCAATGATCATCAATGTTGTGAGCTTCATCGGTCACTAAGGCAACTTGTCCCTTTCTCATAGGGATATCAAGACCAGCAATCATGGAGATGACTCAAGATCCATTGGTCTCTAGGTACTAAACTTTCATTGGTCGTTGTAAGTTTGAGCTAAAATGATCGTATGGGATATTCAAATCGTAGAGACTGCAGAGATGGCGTAGAGTTCATTAGTCGCTACGTGTGAGGAAGTACATCAGTTGTCAATAATGCTCAATGACTGTAGACTTGTGGTGATATTCATCGGTCATCAAAGTGTTAGGACTTTGTTTACTACTTGGATTTTATCTTTAGTGACTGCCAAGAGGTGTTCTCTGTGCAAAATAGAAAGCAAGGTTGAGTTTAGGTAGCTACATCAGAATTTGTTAAAAGCAATTAAAACTATCTAGACAAATCATAGTAGAAATGATAAAATAAAGATAAAATAAGCACTGAAATATCCACAAAATTGGATGTTATCAACTCCCCAAAACTTATAGTCTAGCCTATCTTCAGGCTAACAAATAGAATTAAATCATAGAGTAACTTCAAAAGGCTTTCAAAGTGTAGTTGGTGGCAATCTAGGTAATTGCATATATCAGCAAACCATGACATCTTGGGTTCCATAAGTTTGGCCATCATAAGTGTCTCATCAGGATAATTGTCATTGACTGGAAGATGATCATCATTGTCTACCACAACCATCGATAGATTATCTTCCACATCATTTTTAGTCCCTTTCTTATCTATTATTTTGTATCGAACTCTTGAAGTAATAGGGCCCACTACAAGAGCCTAGGCTTCATGTCTTTCTTCTGCATCAGATACTTTATTTCCCCATGATCTGTGTATACCTTAACTTTTGACCCCACCAGGTAGGATCTGAACTTTTCAAAGGCCAATACAATAGTTAGAATTTCCTTTTCTCTCTTGGTGTAGTTCACTTGTAGATCGTCAACAATTTTTTTGGAATAGTAGATTATATGATGTTTCTTGTCTTTCTTTTGTCCCAGCACAACCCCGATGGAGAAATCAATGGCGTCACACATTATTTTGAATGAAAATCCCCATTCTAGATCTTGGAGTATAGGTGGCATTGTGAGGGCCTCCCTTACAGTGTCAAAAGCTTATGACAATCATTTGATAACTCAAAAACTGCATCCTTCACGAGTAGACTAGACAGAGGCTTTTCTATCTTGGAAAAATATTTTATGAACTTCAAGGAAGCTTGTCAATCCTGTCACAAACTTAGGAGGTGGAAGCTTTGATATGGCCTCCACTTTGCTCATGTCTGCTTCAACCCCCTTCTCAGAAACCTTATGTCCCAAAACTATCCTTTCTTGGACCATAAAATGGCATTTCTCCCAGTTTAGGACTAGTTGCTTCTCTTCACATCTCTCCAACACTCTAGATAAGTTCTTCAGGAAGCTATCAAAACCATCCCCATATATGGAGAAATCATCCACGAAGACTTCCATGATGTCTTCCAGGAAGTCTGAAAAGATGGAGATCAGGCACCTTGGAAATGTTGCTGGTGCATTGCAGAGTCCAAAAGGAATTCTTCTAAAAGTGTAAGTGCCATAAATGCAAGTGAAAGTCATCTTCTCTTGATCATCTGTGTGAATGGGTACTTTATGGAATCCTGAGTATCTTTCCAAAAAATAGAAGTAGGCACTATGATCCAAGAATTCCAACACTTGTTCAATGAAAGGTATGGGAAATGATCTTTCTTGGTGGCAATATTTCATTTTCCATAGTCGATACACAACACCAACATGTGACGGTTTGTGTTGCCACCTCATCCCCATTTTCTCCCCTAACCACCATCATAACTCCTTTCTTAGGCACAACATGTATAGGTCTAACCCAATTACTATCGCTAATGGGTTATATGATTACCGCTCTATGAAACTTTATTACTTTGTTCTTGACAACCTCCTTGAGCATTTGATTTAGCTTCCATTGTGGTTGGGCTAGGGGATTGGCTTTTTCTTCCAAGTTTATCCTGTGCATGAAGATAGCTAGACTCAAACCCTTAATTTCTTCCACTGAGTATCCTATTGCTTTCCCGTGTTGCTTAAGCGCATTTATCAACTTCTCTTCTTATTCTTCCATCAAAGTGGAGTTTATGATCACAAGATTTCTTTCTTCATCATAAAAAAATCATACTTTAAACATTCTAGGAGTTTCTTCAGCTCAGGATTAGGCTTAGGTGCTTCCTTCTCTTCAGATGTCTACTCTAGGGATGCATATTTTACAATTTCAACTGTCTCTTCTTCATCGTCACTGCACTCCTCTTTTGGCTGGTTCAGATAATCAAGAATCTCAACAACTACCAGGTCTTCCACACTAGGGTTTGGGTTGTTTAGGGATCTCATTAGTGGGTCAACTATAGCTTGTTCCTCTTGCACTTCTTCATAGAACTGGTTGTAACTATCCGTAAAGTACACTGACTCATATAGGTAGGGTCCTCTCACAACATCATGAGCGTAAGAGTCAATGTGATCATTTCCCACTCAAAGAGTGATCATTCCTACTTCTACGTCAATTAATGGTCTCTGAGTGGAGAGGAAAAGTGTCCCAAAGATTATGGGGCACTTTGGGTCTTCTAATGTGTCTATCACCACAATATTACACAGAATGAAGAATCATTACACACGAATCAGGACATCTTCCATAACTCCCACTGCCTTTTTAAAAGTATGATCAGCTAACCGGATCCTCATTCCAGTTTTCACCATGTCATTGAGTCCAAGCCTTTGAGCTAGAGTAAGAGGCACGAGACCGATGCTTACACCCATATATGTGAGTCCTTATCTTACTTCATTGTCACCTATATTGAAAGGAATAGTGAACGTCCCAGGATCCTTCTTCTTTGTGGGCATTTTTTCTTATTGGAAAGCACTAGACATATTATCTTGTTGTACTATCTCCCCATGATCTCTTCTTCTTTTCATAATTATATCCCTGAATAACTTGGCAAACGTGGACATTTCTTCAATAACATCCAAAAATGGAACATCTAGGTGCAACTTCTTCACAACTTCCATAAACTTCTCATACCTTTTCTTTAGATGGCCCTTTATTAGCTTGTAAGGAAAAGTAACCCTTGGGGAGTGTGGATCCCTTTTTTCTAATGCTTCCTCAATAGGGTCAGACTTCTTTGCTTTTGCAGTTTTCTTTCCTTTCTCTTTTTCTTTAGCCTTATCCTTCTTAGAAGACCCTTCATCACTAGGCACTTCCTAATAATGATTGGTTTAGTATGACTCACTAATGGTGTTACCTTCTTTGTGAACCTCGCCTTGATGGTTTTCCATAATCTTCCCCGAATGAAGAGTATCCATCTTTGCAGTTTCATTATTAGATGGAATCTTTCCTTCAAGATTCTTGATTAGTTCAGATAGTTGTGCTACTTATTGATCAATCTACGTTAGATGTGTCTGCATATCAACCATTTAGTCTGCATTGTGCTTAGAACACTTGTATTGGTGATATCACTCTGAGTTAGTTGCCTGTTCACTATATCCTACCTTTTTGTGAACTCAAAGAGCTCAGTCATCATGTTAGGTTTATTGCTGCTTTTATTCTGACCTTGATCTTGGCTTTATCTGCTTGAATTTCTATTTTGATTATGACCTTGTCCTTGGCCTTGATAGTTGTTTTTATTATGCTGGTAATTTGTGGTTCGAGTGAACAAAGTCTGTCCTCCGCCTCTTCCAAATCCTGGTGGTGTTTTAGACAAACAACTTAGCTGGTGGGAATTTTCAATAACAACTTTGTTACCATAATTGAAACCAAGGTGGTCTGGTCTCTTAAAGTTAACATAAGAAACATTCTCAGTTTCTTCCTCATCCCTTTCTTCCTCTGGATGTTTCTAGATGCAGTTCTCAACTCCATGGCCTCCTTCACCACATGTAACACATTTCATGACTCTCTCTATAGGTTTCTTACCTTTGCTTCCAGATTCCATTAGTTGCTTGATATATGTGGCTATCTTCTAGATCTAGGTGGTAATGGTTTCTAAAGCTTTTGGTTCTATAGATGTATCTCCAAGTGTTGCTTTTTGGCCATGTCCTCTCTCATACTCTAGTCCTAACTGAAGTGAATCCATATTGTCTATTATTACCGTCGTCTTCTTCAGATTCTTGCCCAAGAAATCACTTCTTGCTGCTCCATTTAGTGAAGTTCTCTCAGTAGGGGTAAGACCGTTGTAGAAAGACCTGACCAAAAATCCTTTTTCATAATTATTGTGAGGATAATATCTTAGATATTCTGGAAAATGTTCCCATGCCTCATATAGATTCTCTACAGGCTTCTGCATGAATCCATTTATCTTGTATCTGTTTCTAAGGGTCTTCTCCACCGGGTAGAACTTGGTGAAAAAGTGTCAGCCAATGCCACCCATCCATTAATGTTCTTATCAGATAAAGGAAGGTACCGAGATAGGTCTTTGTCTCTCAAAGAGAAGTTAAACCCCTTATAGTGTATTACTTATTGTGGTACTCCCCTCATCTTAACAATGCACATATGTTTTTGTAAGCATCAAGATGATGGTAAGGTTCTCATCTCTGGAATTGTCTCTAAAAGACTTGTTTTGAATATTGCTAATGACTGCGAGTTTCAACTCAAAAATTGGTGCATCAAACCTTGGGATGATGATGGGGAACCTCGACTCATTCGCCTTGGTAGCAGCTAGCTCGTGGAGAGATGGGCCCCCATCATCATCATCATCTTCATTGTTGTTGTTATTATCTTTGTTCTCATGGTTGTTCCTCCTATTCCTTCTTGATCCACGACGACGACCTTTGTCGCAACGTCGTCCCTCACATTCCTCATCATGACGTTCTTCCTCACACTCCTCATCATGGGGTGGTATTGGTATGTTCTCTTGCTCTGCTTCATTAGAGTTGCACTCCTCATGTTCAAACTCAGTCTCTGGTGGGGGTTGATCTTGCTCAACCCTTGCATTTTGATCACTTCCAACATGTCCTCCCCTACGAGGTGGCATGATGATGCGAGAAGAATTTGATGTTCATTATCCACTTTTCTCTAAGTTACCTAAACAATTTACACAATCGAGTTATAAAATTAGACGTGGGAACTGAAATATTCAAGGGGATTAGATGTAATGGATAAAAAATAGTGCACTCAAGTCTATTGCTAAACTTGAGGCACTTGTGCTCGTCAGTAGTTGTGGATTCTTAATAGTTTTGTTTACCTTGTTGCTGACGACAATGCCAAAAAGTTGATTGACCTAAATCACACATCCAAAAAGGAGCTAATTTAAAGTAGTCAAACTCTTAAATTTATAATTTGACACTTAGGCCCCTACAACTAATATATGAGGCCCGATGGTGTAGATCGGGGTCGAACCACATGGACAAGGAATGGTAAATGCTAAGAACGTAAAACCTTGGCCCAGTTACACCAACAAAGAGGGTAGATTATGGTGTTCCTTCCGGAATGATGTTACTTCAATCAACAAGTAAAGCAAAAGAAGTAAAATGCAGTAAGAAAATAAAATAAGAAAGGGAGAACAAACAAACAACGTTGTAACAAATACGGATGATAACTTGGTTCAAGTTTCACCATCTAACATCTCTCTCTAACATGCAATTCTTGCACCCTTAGTATACCCTTAGCAAAATTACAAGCGATCATCATATATGTCTATCCCTTCTCTCCTGAGCTTAGGATATATCTAGATTACAAGGTTGTCTCTCTCTTGAGATGGCAAGTGAATCACAAAATAATCATATGACCATTAGCTTAAGTATTCCAACATTCTCATGCATTCATACAACTCCATAACACTTAGATAAGATTTAGTATTACTCTTTCGAGGCACTAACAATCAAACATCACAAGATGCTAGCTAATCATACAAGTGAAGCATTAAGTATAGAGTATGGAGATAATCTTTGCTAAGAGCATACATATTCACATGGTTGCAAGTATATACATGTTAGGAGAGCCTTAGTGGCTAGTCCCAACCCAAGCAATAAGTTTAGCCACTCATGGTGATGAGAAGCATTACGGATTTACAAGTATAGTTAAACATGAGAGAGAACGACAAAGAGAAATGAAATGGATGAGGTGAATGAAAAAATCTAGAGGGGAAGAAGGGGGATACAGAAACTGTGACCACAAACGACCACGACTAGTGCACGTCTTCCTTAGATCTGGATCTGGAGTGGGCACAGGGGAGTGGCTACTCCTTCTATAGAAGGATAGGCCGATGGCGTGGATGATGGCATAGATCTTTTCTCTCCTCCTACTCTCATGTTCAAGGATTAAGGATCAATGGAATCACTGATTTATGGCTCTAGGGGTGCAAGAACGCTTCGTCGTCTCCTCGATGTCACGACCTCCTTCATGGACAAAGTAGATCTCTATTTATAGGCACATGTAACCGACTTAAATATCATTTACACTTTAATCTTTAGCTATCATTAATGTTGTGAGCTTCATCGATCGTTAAGACGACATGTCCTTCGCTCATAGGAACATTGAGACCAGTGACCACAGAGATGACTCAAGGTCCATCGGTCGCTAGGTAGCAAGCTTTCATCGGTCACTATAAGTGTGAGCTACAACGGTCACCGTATAACGACCATAGAGATGGCATAGAGTCCATCATTCGCTACATGTGATGAAGTACATTGGTTGTCAAGAATGCTCAGTGACCGTTGACTTGTGGTGATATTCATCGGTCGCTAAAGTGTCAGGACTTTGGCGACCGCTTAGCTTTTATCTTTAGCCACCGCCTCACTTTTATCTTTAGCGACCGCCAAGAGGTGTACTCTGTGCAAAATAGAAAGTGGGGATGAGCTTAGGTAGCTACATCATATTTTGTTAAAAGCAATTAAAACTGTCTAGACAAAGTATAGTAGAGATGATAAAATAAGAATGAAAATTGGATGTTATTAACAAACTTCTGGTAGTAGTAGATATGTTGGCACTTCTTTTACCAAATATCCACTACCACCACAACTCTCAGCAATTCTCACGTTTGTGATTATTTTAATAAGATGAATGCTTATCGGAGAAAACAATTCACTCTTCTACACTCCACTTATTCATTACAATTAGATTCATGTAATTTAAAAGTCTACATACTACGACACTGATTTTTATTCTACATCTTTTTCAAAGTTGTTTGGTTGTTTATTTCTTTTAAACTAGGGATTCTATTCATGGCTTAGTCTAGACAAGTATCAATTATGTGACCTCATGATTGCAAATTACTGAATAAAACAAATTGGGTGTCACTGATTTCCGTGCCAAAGCTGTTTGTTTATTCTTTGCAGACATTGGAAACTCCAAATGATTCGAGGGTGGCATCAAAATCGGTTTTTGTACTTTTCTTTTCATACAGTATTTGGCACATTTTCTCTCTGCAAAATGTGGCCATCATCATGGAAAAAGAGAGATGCGAACATGGTTTACTATTTGAATCATTTTTATGCACATGAGTCACATATAGTTCGTTTAACAAGTGTAAATTGAGGACTCGTGGTATTACTAATCTCACACAGGACAGGGGCAAACCTTCATAATCAAATCCAGGGGAGCGGCCCATTTCGAGAAATAGGAGGTGGAGAGAAGTACGCAGAAGAGGCACAATTTGTGAACGTGGGATATAGAGACTGTCATTTCTCCAAAGTAGCTGGCAGAAGGGTTAGGGCGAGCAGTTTACCAACGTGAGGTATACAAGCTGGTGGGGTTTGTCTGGCTGTTATACGGTTCGACACGGCGCGCAAACATCCTTGTCAACCGCCCGGTGTGTTGCATACCTAGTGAATGGTGGGAACATGCATGACCTGCCGTATTGTTCGCGTTAGTTCAAAACATAAACTCAGCAAGCCTCTAATGTTAAACGAGTTCACGTGAGAGGAACGTATGATCTCGATTACCGTACCGTATTTATTGTATTTGGGATGCATTCTGTGATTCTAACCCACAAATCTGATCAATATCGATACATCATGATTTTGCATGTGTATTTTTGATGTAATCTTGTATGACCAATTTACTTTCTTAAACACATGCATATATTTTAATCAAACGTAAGTGTTGTCGTAAGAGTCGCAGTATTTTTGGAACAAACCAGCTCTTTAGTTTTTTTTTTTTGATAAATTTTTAGTTTAAATCATGCTTTTTTTTCATTTGAGTTTGTTCCGTGTAGATTTGCATTTTCTACGGTCGATCTAAACTTATAGAAGATAGCATTGAGAGTAAACTTCAACGATTGTTGCATGCTTCTTCTCATGTTCATATTTGTCTGGGTCTCAACTGCCACGGTGCTTTATATGATTGACCCAAGAGATAGAAAAAATAGCCCCTCTTTATAGACATGGTGGTTGGGATATTCCTAATCTCACGTTACATTCTCATTTTACCCCCTACGTGAATACATGAGACAATGCATAAATCATGATACAAAATTACGTATAAACATACTTTTACTTTTGGAATACCTCATTAATGCCCTTTACATAATCAATAACACTATTCATACTCAACCTGATTCTTCTTGAAAATAATTTGACTTTTAAGCAGTCATTTTTAGCAAACTTTCACAAGTAAAGATAGCAAATTATCTATAAAAAATAAAGAACATAGATTTGGAATTAGAACAACATGAGGGTGAAGTTGCATCACACATAATATGTTGTGAAAAAAAGTTACATCACTCCTATTCACAAGCTTCCCAACAATTTGCCTCTCCAATTCAATCACCTACATCTCATAGTAGGAGGACAATGTTGAACTGACTGTTGACCCTCGAACATTGCTAGAGAAAATAAGTCACAAAAATCATGTACATTACACAACAGTAAATAGAAAGTAGGTGGAAGACAAGGAAGGGGTAATATTGGGTTTCAATGCAAGGTGGAAAAGGCCGCACATGAGCAGAAAACAATACGTTGTAGGCATATAGCAATTCTCACACACAAAAACACTCAATGATTTTCAGTGTTTGGAAATGTCCAAGACGAGTTTAATGAGTCCAACCTTCAATGTTCTCAAGTCGCCATTTTCCTCTTACCAATATGGTATGCCAGTTCCAAATTGCATGGTTGGCTGGGTGAGCAGAACCAAGGGGACTCGAACCATTCAGCCAAAGATTAATGAATGTGAATGGAGAAATTGGTAGAAGTTTATTCAAAAGGATCACAATTTGGAAAGCTCAAGATTTACTTCTATGAGACAATTAAGACATGTAATTTTTGTGTCTCATTAGGACTACACACAACAAATATATAAAATGTCATTCAAAATTAGACAAAGGTTTTTTTTTTCATTGGGAAAAATATAATCACATGCATGCAATGCACTAGATTGGACTAAGCCAAACAAGACAAACAAGATTTGGTGTTGGGAGGCAAGGCATGTGCGGAGGGATGTGTGTGTGTGTGCTTCTTTTCTTCAAAGCTCAATACACAAATAAGCCCAATTAGTCATAAGTTTCCATGTCATTGAGAGGCCCACATGTCTTTTATTCTCCATTCCCACTTAGATGGATCCATATCCCTTTAGATGAAAGAAATATGGGACTATAATTGAGAGGTTTTGAAATGCATAGAAATAGTTCATGAAAATACAAGATTCCCTGATATATTTCATAAATCTCAAAAATATTAAAAGGTAAAAATGACAATTATACTTTGTCTTTTCAGGAAGCTTGTGACTTTGAACCTTATCTAGCAATAGTTCTTCTACATGCAAAGAAACTTAGTGAACTATGCATTAAGTTAGACTCTCATATTCATATTTAAATAAACAATGCAAACATAGTGAGGCCTCAAGGACAAGTTCATAACGATCTACACGTTACGACCTTCACAAGAATTTGTTCCATGAGTGATCTAGTTGTTGGATTAAAGGGATCTAGAGGGGGTGAGTAGAGCTAAAAAGCACTTTAAAAAATCAATTATACCTTCAAATTACTTTAATAAGTATGATTTCAAATATAGAATTTGATGTGCAACTAAGCATACATATCAAGGATGAGAGAGATTGAACAAGCACACAAACAAGGTATGTATGGTGATTCCTATCTTCAAACAAGGAGAAAGTCAGTCCACTACCTAGAGAGGTGAAGCCCTAGGATTTTACAAACATTGCATACTTATATTCCATTATAAGACATACAATAATACCTTCCTTTTGTAGGGAAAGGATACCCAACCTTCCTTTTTAAAGACCAAAAGGATCCAATAAACCATACCAGGTCTTACCTATCCTTCGAGTAAGAGTCTTGAATCTCTACAAGGGCTTAACCACTTTTGCAAGGAGCTGGGCACCTTCACCAAGGAGTTCCCCTCCTTGCAACAAGTCTTCCTCCTTGAAGGAATTACCCACTCTTCTCAAAGATCTTCAGCCTTCACATTCTCCTTCAACTTGGAGAAGCTTTCACCTTCTCCTTCACCTTGGAGAAGATTTTCACCAACTTTTCTCTTGAGAAAGGGGTTGGGAAAGGGAAGCTTTGAGAGATTTACAAGAGTACAATGGAGTACCTCTCTCACACACAACCTATCTCACTCATATGGACATTTGGATTTGTAAGCAAGAGAGAGAAAGGGGATCTAGCAGATAAAATGTACTCCTAGGATCTTGAATATCATGAAGGAGAAAACTTGGTATGAAGTCCAAGGGGTCCTATTTATAGTTGGGGATGTCCATTAGCCACTAGAAGCACTTAGGAATGATTTATAGTTATTTGGGGTGTTGCAATAGATCTAGTTTTATGTCTACAACTGTAACATCCCTGACCTGGGTTATACTCTAACCCTAGGTGTTTTGATTAAGAAAGATGATTATATGCTTAATACTATCTTGTGAAAAGTAATTAGGGCTCATGAGGAGCTTATGTTTCAATTTTGGTCCTATTTGGACAATGTTGAAGCAATGTTTGCTTATTTTGGACTAAAGTGCAAATTACCCAAGTTGAGGGGTTAAATTGCAAATGTTTCATGATAAGATGTTCCTTTGATGTTTAGACATCATAAGAATGAATATGATGTAGTGGTATGGTTTTCACAAGCTTGGGCACTAAGATTAAGCTTGTAAAGCAATCCTTGTGCATTAAAACCTAGTTTTGGTGTAATGTGCAATTTACCCAAAACCTAGGGTTCAATATGCAAATTACCACTTCAATAAGGTCCCTAATGTTTCTTGGCATCAATTAGATCAAATAAAATGAGAGGGTTGCCTCATTTGAATTAAGTTGGAGGAGAGAGAATCTTGATATTAAAATAATCAAGATTCAATCTTAAGTGAAACCCTAATTCAATTTAGGGCAAAAGTGAATGTATTAATTAAAGGGCCTTCAACCAAAATGTTATTGGTTGATTTTGAATAAGGATGGAAGTTCCTTTTCCAAGATAAGGAACGAAAATATCTTAAGTAGGTGAAATTCCACTCACCTTATTATAAGGAAAAGAATTCCCACTCAAAAAGATATATTAGTATTATAATGGATTAATGTGCTTATTTTCTTTTCCCTTAATCCATGGATAATGGAAGAGAGTTCGGTGGCTTTGAGTTTCCTTTGCATACAAGAAAACCAAGGAGGAAGAGGTGGTACTATTTTTGGGATGAAATGTATTTTAATAAGACATTTTCTCTCTCATCAATTTCCTTATAAAAGTGCCATTTCCAAGCCCAAACCAAGGCCTTTTCGTATTTCTTTCTTCCCCTTGCTTACAAAACCGACCAAGGAGCTAGGGAGGATCAGGGCGCACGTCCCAATCTGTTGGTAAGCCCTTGACCTTCGTTCTCCTTGATTTCATGGTGGAAATAAAAAATAAATTATGGATTCCTTCTTATTTTGATCTCCTCTTCAACCCTAGCCAACTTTTACAATCAAAAGCTTGAGGACGAGCCTAGGGGGAGTTGCAAGAGCTTCATCCACCATTAATGGCGTGATCTTGGAGCTTTGGAGCTCAATTGGAGGCGGGTTTTATAACTTAAACCCTTAAACATTGCTATTGCATCAATTCTCTATGCTTTGTTGATTGATTTCTTCAATTCGATGCACTCTTGTTTCTTGCTGCACTTTCCATCAAGAACGGTTGTTGTTCTTGGTTGTTCGAAGGAAGGGGATGATGAAATCATCCTAGATGCTTATCCAAAGAAAATTACCAATACAAATGGTTTTGATAGCTATTCCAAATCGTTTTAATTTGATTGGCTATGCGGTTTCAGCAAACCGTTTAAGGGCAAACTGTTTGAAACCGTTTGGGAGCAAACGGTTTCAAGACCGTTTGAGATGGTTGACCAAGCATTTAAAGTTTGTGAATCTTGTTCTTAATTATGTAGAATAATGACCCTACAAATTTGAGGGGTTAACTCCAAAGGAATCGTGAGTTGAAGGCCAATCAATTAGGCAAATCAAATTGAATTAAATACTGATTTTCAACCTGATTAACTGGACCTGTTTGGGAAAACGGTTTCAAAACCGTTTGAGATGGTTGACCAAGCATTGAACGTTTGGTATTCCTGTTCCTAATCATGTTGTTTAATAACCCTCCATATTTTAGGGGTTAACTGCAAAGGAATCGTGAGTTGAAGCCTAATCAATTAGGGAAACCTAATTGGATTAAGTGCTAATTTTCAACCTGATTAACTTGACCTTTTTGGGCAAACGGTTTCAAGACCGTTTGGTGGAGTTTACCAAGCGTTGACCGTTTGTGATTCCTGTTCCTAATGATGTTGGTTAATGACCCTCCAAATTTTAGGGATTAACTCCCAAGGAATCGTGATTGGAAGGCTAATCAATTAGGGAAGCCTAATTGGATTAAGTGCTGATTATCAATCTGATTTAATTCAACTTTTTGGGCAAACGGTCTCAAGACCGTTTGGGTGCGTTGACCAAGGGTTGACCGTTTGGGATTACTGTTCCTAATGATGTGGTATAATGACTCACCAAATTTTAGGGATTAACGCCCAAGGAATCGTGAGTTGAAGGCTATTCAATTGGGAAAACCCTAATTGAAAACAGTGCTGAAATTCCAATGAGTTAATTGGAGATTTTGGGTTGATTAGCCCAAACGGTTTCAAGACCGTTTGGGAATCATCCAAACGGTCTCAAGACCGTTTGGGGATCACCCCAAGACCGTTTGGAGGTCTGGGGTCAAGTATAGTTGACCAATTGAAGGTCCAAAGGTACTAATCATATTGCAATGTAGTGCTGATTTGTTGATCAACTCGATAGACCAATCCATGATGATTTTTCACTAGAATCCAAGGTTTGGATGAGTCAAACGGTCTCAAGACCGTTTGGGACTCATCCAAACGGTCTCAAGACCGTTTGGGGGTCACCCAAGACCGTTTGGAGGTCTAGGGTTGAGTATGGTTAAGCAATTGAAGATCCAATGTCACTAAGTTGAAGTGTAATCAATTGCTGATTTGGTGATCAATCCAATGATCCAAACCTTAATTGGTTGACTTGGATATTGATGATATGATGGACAAATGGTCTCAAGACCGTTTGGTGGTCATACAAACGACCTTAAGACCGTTTGGGGTCAGGTCATGTTCAATTTGAATGATGGTTCAATAGTTTCAATGTAACCAATCTTGTATTGATTAGTGTTGATGAATCATCGATTCCAAACCCTAATTCAATTGAACCAAACCCTAATTGATGACCAATTGAGGGTCAATGAGGGTCAAATAATTTGAAGGTTGACCTATTAAACTCAATTGAAGTATGAGGATAGGTCCAATTGATGATTGATTCCATGAATTCAATGATTGAAGGAATCAACATTGGAAACCCTAATTCAATTGGATACTTATGTAATGGAGGTCCAATGTGATTGAATCTCTTGAGAATCAAGATGGTGAATGATCCATTGATCCAATGCTGATTAGTAATGATAGTCAATGAAGGTACAAAGGTTGAAACCCTATTAGTACCTAAGTGGTTAGTGCCAATTAAGGGATGAACCCTACTTGCTTATAGGATCAATGACTTGATATACTATGTTAATCATAGTTGTATGAACTCGATTGAAGGGTTGATATGACCTAATCAAGTTGAGAGGATGATAGCATGAATTCCTATAAGAATATGATTCATGTGATGTTTAAGGGTATGATCCTTAAGTAGAGAGATCATGAAACCCTAATCATGAACATAAACCCTAATTATGGGCAATGTGATATGAAACCCTAATGAAGGGTGATGCTATATGCAATCCCTATTCTAAAGAAGGGAGATGGTATGTGAAACCCTAATCCCTAATGAGAGAATAGAATTCATACTTGAATATGATTCATGAGGTGAACTCCCTTTGCACGACCATGCAAGGTAGCACGGCCGTGGTAGCTTCCCCTCGCACGGCCGTTCTTGGTTGCACGGCCGTGGTGCTCTATGCTTGATTTAGAGGTGATTTGAAAGTGACCTCATATGATCGTATACCTTGATATGATTATAAGTCCAATATAATTTGATGAAGGATACATAAGATATGTGATGAGAAACCCTAGTTGAGGGTGTATCATTGTGATTGTTTATAAGCAACTTTATAATAAAGTCATGCCTTAAACTAAGATAAGTCCATATCATGTGAGATAGCTGTACAATTCTAATGTGTGGACTTTGCATTATATGCTAAAGGTAAGAGATTAGTGATGGAATGTATTAAGAGGGAAATACCTTAATACAAGATAAGATGGATAACTCAACAGAGTTTGAAATGATGAGAAAGTGATACATCAAGATAAGATAGTTATCACATTCAACATTTTAGGGTTTATATGCCTTGATGTACTTCAAATACAATATAATTGGGTAAGAAACATATGAAGTGTGTTATGCAACTATTACAATGAAATGTAATGAGTTGTTACACCTTGATAAGTGTTAATTAATGTACCTTGAGAATGGGGTTAAGCCCAAATGATGTGTATGATATAATCATACCCTGATAAGGATGAGAAATGAACTCATACCTTGAATTGATGATCATTAATGCTATATGATGAAAGTAATGTTCTAGAATAATCAAATATGATATCCTTGAATGCCCCAGAGGTATGGAATAATGTATTAAGGGTTGGACAGATAATGAGATCATGAACTCATTATTAATGAGAAATGGGGAACCCTAACCCTAATTTGGGTAAAGGGAATGAAAAGCCCTATTTGATAGTAAACCCTAATTCCTGGTAGAGGAATAATGGTGTTACTATCACATCACATGATGTGATGAATATCTTGTATGACTGTTATCATGCCTAATAACCATACAGATATTATGAGATGATGTATATAGCTAGTGTGAGTTGTGACATTTATATAATAAATGTTGATTGGCATTATGTGCCTTAATGTTGTTGTTGCTTAGTAAAAGAAGCAATATGCATGGACTTTTATGAGTCACATGAGTAAGTTGTTACCTAGTGAGAGGTGACAAGATATTTCATGGCCTTGTGAGTCAGGTGTGATGCTTGTGTAACAAGTATCATGAATGCCTTGGTCAGATGACCTAAAGGTGATAGTTACCTGAAAAAGGTATAATAATGCTCAATGATGAGTTAAGGGTTTGAATACCCAGAACCATATGATTATGGTGATGAGAAAGTGAAGGGATGATAATTCCCAGTATTGAAATGAGGGACTGAGTTCCCAGGGTCTTTGAAAGACGGATAAATATCTGATAAAAGTAGTACATGTCTCTTTATAGCATTGTTGTAATAAGTTATGTTTGAGAACTTGGCTGATGCTAAAAGAATATGAGAATGTACTTAATAAATCAAGTGAAATCTATTCATGTAGTGCTTTGACCATAGATCCATCATCGTCAGGAATAGGTGATGGTGAAATGGGTGCCCGCGGCAAAACCCGGAGCACATATTTTGAATATGTGGGGGTAAATGGGCGAAAATATCCTTACGTCCTCTTGAAGAGATTGTTGGAAGGTAAACAAGAAACCTCTCAATCCTTCATGAATATGTCGGGATGGATGTATCATGAATCTCCCAATGATACTTAATGTCGGATCGAGGAGATAAACAAGAAATCTCTCGATTGGCGATGAGAGTGCAGTTGACGCTGTAACTCTGTAGCGAAGGTGCCAGAATACCCTGGCTAGCTAGTTAGCAGAGACACAAGATGTCCTGCATGTGGTCTCGTACTGACCGAGACAGATGAGGTCATAAGAATCCGACTCTTTTGATGACCTATGTATGGTACCGAGGTGATTTCATAATGGTCGGTTGGAGTATGAGCGGTATATCTCATCTCCTCAGAGCATAAGTGTGATTGTAAAATGTAATCAGCCGTATAGCATGTTTGCTTAAGGATTTAATATATAGATTCATTGGCTGATGTTGCATTTCTTTGTGCATTCCTTAGTAGATAAATGTTAATTATATTTCTTTATATTCTCTGCAAAGTAGACAAATGAATTAATTATCTACCATGGGTAGATGCAATGACCTCCTTGAGAATGGAGATTATCTTATTCTGTTCTATGATGAATAATTCTGCCTGATAATGTAAAAGTAACCCCTACTCAGTTTTAATTTGATAAACTGCAATAACAATATTTTTGGCGGAGAGTTATATCTCTCGCTGGGGCAATTTTCAATTGTCTCACCCCCGTGGGAAACATTTTTAGGTATGCATGGAAGGTAGAGCAGAAACCCTAGAATAGGGAAAGAGCAGCAGTAACAGCAGGGACAACAATAAGATCTCAGGTGGAAATATTGTCTGTCTAGTCATATAGATAGTAGTCTTATGTGTCGTCTCTGTACTCTCAGGTCCTCGGAGTTTTAAATGTATCAATCTGATTTTTACTTAGTGCCTCAAAGTTTTTATACTGCCTGTGTATATTTTTTAACAGGGCAGTCAATGTTGTAATCCTTGAAAAGGAATGGTACAGGTTGTGTACTTGTGAACCAGGATGAATTTAGAATACTTTGGTTCATGGTTAAAGAGTTTTCCTGTGAATGGATCTCTTTGCAAAAAGTTTTAAATTTTCAGTGATTTTCAGTAATCCGCTGCAAATAATTCGCTTCCGCATTAGTTAATCCTGTTTTTGTGAGATGGTCGTTTCAACAACACTCAAACGTCTAGAATCACTTTTTTTGCAAATGCCATACAGTTCTGTCGACCGAGTTTCCAAAAAGGTAACTCGACATATAACACTATGTGACAAGCTTATTTTGAGTTGTCGGCCGGGTATAACTTGGATGAAATTTGACCGATCACTTAAAATTAGTTTTCCAGTGCAAGGTGTCAAGTGAGTTTATCTTGAGGTAAACTGAGTCAAACTGGACATTTTCCAAGACCCATCCTAGGCGTCGATCGAGTTTTTGGTAAGAAAACTCGTACGAACCAACAACCTATGGTGCATTTTGGAAAATATCATTAAAGTGATTAAATGTTTGAATTAAGTGGTACTATGTTTTTATCATCTTAGTTACAAGTCATAGCATCAATACAAATGATTCAAAAATTTTCCTAAGTCATATAAGGCTATTTCCAAAAAAGTGCATTATCATTGCTTTTGACTTGAGTTTGATCAAGCTAGGGCTTGATTAAATTGATCCTTTCCATGTACTTAATACCTAAAATCAATCTCAAATAGATATATTAGATACATATAAATGGAATGGTTAAGTCACCATCAAAATATGGATAATGTATAACACTTAAGTTAAAATTCTCCCCCTTTTTGAAGATGACAAATTATTCCTCAACATATTGAGAAGGATTTAAAATTTAAACTTTTACCTTGTGAATTGTAAGGGATACATGAATGAGATATAGCAATTGCTCCCCCTCAATTTATGCTTACCTTCATTTCTCTATTCCTTCACCTGCATGGTTAGTGTTTTCCAAAGAGAAAAATAACCATAACACATATATACTATTGATTCCTCTTACAAGTCACATGATATTTTAGAAAATAGACTAGAAAAGGATCACAATACAATATGATTGAATTCACTTCTCCCCCTTTGTCATATTAAAAAGTTAGAGGGTAGAAGAGCTAAAAACACAAGTCTTATCAATAGGCACCAACTACACAAGCAACTACCAAGCAAGCATCAAGAAAAGTAAATAGAGAGAACAAGCATACTAGTGTTATAATCAAAATATGGAAACACATACCAAAAACTCATAAGATAAAGCCAAGCATAGAGTTAAGGTACATAAGATAAGATTACAAGACCATCTATGTCCCATCAAGATGAAAACTACAAAATAGTGAGAAATGATAAGATATGAAAATAGTACACTTCAGATACTTTGCCTAAATATTCAATACATAATAGTCTACAAAAAGAGATAAAAATGAGCACCCATAGATTAAGAACTAAACATATAGGGTATCTATATCAACTGGGTTGTCGTCATCTTCATCCTCTAGCTGATAGTCCTCATCCCCATCAGAAGGTGCATCAGGCATAGCAGGAGTGTCATCACCTCCATCTCCATCATCAGATCCATCATCATTATCTTCATCAGGATCCTCATCACCATCACCATCACCATCACCATCACCATCACCATCACCATCACCATCACCATCACCATCACCATCACCATCACCATCACCATCACCATCACCATCACCATCACCATCACCATCACCATCACCATCACCATCACCATCACCATCACCATCACCATCACCATCACCATCACCATCACCATCACCATCACCATCACCATCACCATCACCATCACCATCACCATCACTATAACATCCTAAAATTTTGAACCTTATAAAATGACCCAATTTGAAACCCTAATTTGTTTTATTTTGAAAATTATGATAAAAAAATATAATAATGTTATGATGGTTCCCAAATATGTTACATAAAGAAAATGCGATAATTTTGAACTTAATTGAAAATCAATATCATCAAGTTAGCCCTAATTATTAAATAAGTGACATTTAGGGATTGACATGAAATTTACCCAGTAAAAGTTCTTGTTTTGGCCTAATAATTTTACCATAAGTTGATGTTTATAATTTAATGATTTACCCAAATTTTTATCCTCAAATTCATTTTAAGTCATCCTATATGATTAATTAAACACTAATGCTAAAAAGAGAAATATAATAATCTAAAGTGATCAAATCAGGAAAATAACTATATTTTTGGATTCCTTGTGTCTCATTTAGGTAACACACAAAATTTGAGAATATTTGGACTTTCCTAGATACCCTAATGTGAACTAGAAAATAGTTAATCCAATTTAATATATAACCCTAATGTACCTCATCCTAATTAACATGGACTTTGGTCCAGCACCTAAATGAACGTCACGCTCACCCAGCAGGGTCAGACCCTCGCGGATCCAGCCGCGTGTGGGGAGTCCTTCTCCTCCACACGAGTCCCGTGCAGAGTGGACTCTTCAGTAGCGGCTCTCCTCCGCGACCCCGATCTCCCACGCCACTCCACCTCAGCACGAAAGAGTTGGATTTTCGAAATCTTCGCACCGAACCGGACTTCCCCATACTGATTTTGTTCGGACTTCATCCAGTAGATCTCCCGATCGACTAGACTCTCCCATCCTCCCCTGTTTCCCATCTCGGCGGGGATTCCAGCCCTCCTTAGGGAATCGCCTATATAAAGAACCTTGCTAAAACGATCGGGGACCATCAGGAAACCGTTTTCCGCCGCCCCTTTGCTCTCTCGCACCTCCGCGTTGCCTTTGCCTACTCAACTTGGCACCTGTCCCCTCCGACGAGTAGCAGCATCAACTCAGATGCCGCCGACGATCCCAGGAGCTTGGTTCTGATCTCAGAGACCACCCCCAAGGCTTTGAGAAGCCTCGTCGTTGTCCCTGGAAGGCCTCCCTAGCTCCAATTCGGCCGATTTTCAGGTAATTCGAGGTATTTCAATTATCCCCTTTTCTGCTTTCCTTCCGATGTTTCTCAAATCCACTAATTGTTTGGCGTTGCTGGCGATTCTTCTTCACGGTTTTCTTATCTTCAACCTCTGTCGAGGTGCACCGAGTCAACCGAGTTTGCTTCCTTTGGCCCATGAGTTGTATGGCTGGATGTCCTCCACCCCGACGCCTCGGGTTGCCATGGCGCTGGATGGTTTTGGAGCTCCAGTCCATGGAATAGCCCATGTTGGGGCTTGCCATCCTCGGAAGGAGACGAGGAACTTGCTGGTAATCTATAGTTTTGCTAAAGAGGATCCTGAATCATGTTTTGATGCCATGCTTTTCTCCTGGGTTGGAGTTCTGCTGCTATTCTCGGGGCTGAGCGATCGCCCTGGTGTACTTCCGTTTTTGTCCATGAAGTTTCAATCGCTGGATTCAACTCTGAGGGGCTTTTCAGGGTTTTCGCCACTCGGTCACTGGTCTCAAGCGCGTGCTTCCCCTGGATTGACCCCCAGCCACGCGGCTGTTGACGAGTGGCCACATCAGTGGGTTCCACCGCCCCGTGGATAATTGTTTTACACGCATGGATTTTTTTTTTCTCGAGTTCTGATTGGCTGGTAAACAAAAATTCATATCTTTATATCGGTACATCCAATGGGGTTAAGTTATACATGTATTTTGCTCAGTTTTTAGAGATCTAGACGATGGACTAATTTTCAGAACCTGATTCAATGCCCTTTTTTCCCTGTTTTAATCGAGAACCCTAAAACCCTAAAAATTAGGTTTAATATTTATTATTAATGAATGATAATTGTTATAACAGGTTAATTAGGGTTTCTTAACCCCATGAACGTGTTTAGGATTTCATAAACCTAAGAAGAGCATCTAGGTCTTCTCTAAGTGAGAGGTAAGTGGTCCATGCACTTTGAACATAAATATTTGATTGCTTGTATATAAGTATGCATGATGAGTTGTATGAATGTATTATTGTTACAATTGTTAAAAGTCATTGAATTTATACTAAACTGAATGCCATGTTTAATGTCAATATTATTGTATCATTTTCATGCCCATCAAGAGTAAATTTGAAGTTAATTTATAAGAGCAAAGTAAGAGTTTTCAAGAGAAAGATAATGATTAAAAGATAACTTATATAAGGTCCTCACCAAGAGGCTCCTCGGAGCAAAACTAAGAGGCACTTCGGTGCATAAGAGAAGAGGCACTCCGGTGCAACCCAAGAGGCACTTCAGTGCATAAGAGAAGAGGTACTTCGGTACAAAACCTGAGGATTCTTATATAGGTCCAGATAAAAGACATAATCTAAAAGTAATTGTCTCTTTTTCAATGTCTAAAGTTTGTTTTCTTTAAGAAATAATATGTTCAATTCCACTTACTATTTTGTTTGATGCATGGCTGGGGGCGTGATGCCCGCAGGAAAAGAGCAACGTCAAGGACAAAGCTAGCTCAGGAACAGTTGAAGAAGGAGCTCTAGGACATCTGAGATCAGACCTGGTGGGGTGCCAACTATCCATAGATTAGATTTCCTTTATGTTTATGAATCATGTGAGTTTTATGAGAAAGTGTAGAATGGTTAAGAGTAAACATGTTAGTTTTTTTTAATGTATGGTTTATGTTGAGGACTTGAGACATGAGAATTGCAAATTATGTATTCTGTGTTGGTTTAATTAAACTTTATTTTTATGCAATGATAGTCATGTTTGTGACATCCCAATGAGATATATGCTTCCTCTTAGTGTTGTGCATGTTTTATAAATTGGGGTGTTACAATATGGTATCAGAGCGAAAAATATAGTTGGCCACCAGACTTTTTCTCAAAATATCATATAGTTTATGTTCCCTCTTGTAGATGGCTCCCAAGAAGAGATCTGATAAGGGTAAGGAGCACGTAGATGGAGAAGGAAGCTCTTCCAATGGAGAAAGTGATCATAGTGCTTCTGGAGGGGCTAACCCTAATGGTAACCCTAATGCACCTCTAGAAGTGCTTATCAAGGCTCTAACTGATGCTATCACTGAACAACAAGGAAGACCACATCAACCGAGGAACCAAGAGTTGACCTTAGTTGACTTCTTGAAGATCAAGCCCGATGCTTTTGTTGGAGAAGAAGAACTAGACGTGGTGGGCAAAGCCGAAAGCTGGTTGCAGAACATGGAGCATTGTTTCCGTGACCTAGGTTGCCCTAACCCATCTAGGGTTCGTTTTGGGACTCACATGCTCAAAGGTGCTGCTAGGACTTGGTGGGAGAACTTGCTAGGTTCTCGTGAAGCTGACGCTCCTCCATTCACATGGGAGGAATTCACAGAAGCCTTTAAAGACCATTAAATATCTGAGGCAATGATCGAGAAGAAAGAAGAGGAGTTTCGCAACCTTCGTCAACGTGGTGATATGACAGTCACCCAATACGCCATGAAGTTTAGAATCTTGCAGAAGTATGGATATGATTATGATGAACAATGCAAGGTGAAGAAGTTCATTAGATGTCTCAAGGAGGATCTTAGCTTTGCCTTGTCTGGATGAGGACACCGCACCGTGCAAGGTGCCCTAGATGCTGCCCTTGAACTAGAAGACCACCCAGGAAGAGCATGGAAGAAGGACAACCACTCCAACAACAACCACCATAATGACAAGAAGAGGAAGGCTCCAGCTGAGGTTGTTTCAAATCAACCTGCCAATACCCAATGTTCCAAGTGCTCCAAGTATCATCTAGGAGAATGCATGTTTGGGACCAGAGTGCGCTATGCATGTGGTGAAGCAGGCCACATTAGAACCAATTGGCCCAAGTTTCAAAAGAAAGAGCCCAAGGTCAATGAAGCACCTCGAGAGAAGCGACATGCTAGAATCTTCACCATGGTGGATGACGATGAAGATGATAAGAATGAACAAGGTATGGTTTAAGTTTCTTTGAGGTTATAGTTGTAGTTAGACTTATCTTATGTATGAACATGTGTAGGATTAAGAGTTAAACCTTTTCATGTTAAGGATAAGGAAAACCCTAAGGTGGGTAGAACTCTGAAAATTTCGAGGACGAAATTTTTGTAAGGTGGGTAGAATTGTAACATCCTAAAATTTTGAACCTTATAAAATGGCCCAATTTGAAACCCTAATTTGTTTTATTTTGAAAATTATGATCAAAACATATAATAATGTTATGATGGTTCCCAAATATGTTACATAAAGAAAATGTGATAATTTTGAACTTAATTTAAAATCAATATCATCAAGTTAGCCCTAATTATTAAATAAGTGACATTTAGGGATTGACATGAAATTTACCCAGTAAAAGTTCTTGTTTTGGCCTAATAATTTTACCATAAGTTGATGTTTATAATTTAATGATTTACCCAAATTTTTATCCTCAAATTCATTTTAAGTCATCCTATATGATTAATTAAACACTAATGCTAAAAAGAGAAATATAATAAGCTAAAGTGATCAAATCAGGAAAATAACTATATTTTTTGATTCCTTGTGTATCATTTAGGTAACACACGAAATTTGAGAATATTTGGACTTTCCTAGCTACCCTAATGTGAACTAGAAAATAGTTAATCCAATTTAATATATAAACCTAATGTACCTCATCCTAATTAACATGGACTTTGGTCCAACACCTAAATGAACGTCACGCTCACCCAGCCGGGTCAGACCCTCGCAGATCCAGCTGCGCGTGGGGAGTCCTCCTCCACCCGAGTCCCGCGCAGAGTGGACTCTTCAGTAGCGGCTCTACTCCGCGACCCAGATCTCCCACGCCACTCCACCTCAGCACGAAAGAGTTGGATTTTCGCAATCTTCGCACCGAACCGGACTTCCCCATACCGATTTTGTTCGAACTTCATCCAGTAGATCTCCCGATCGACTAGACTCTCCCATCCTCCCCTGTTTCCCATCTCGGCGGGGACTCCAGCCCTCCTTAGGGGATCACATATATAAAGAACCTTGCTAAAACGATCGGGGACCATCAAGAAACCGTTTTCCGCCGCCCCTTTGCTCTCTCGCACCTCCGCGTTGCCTTTGCCTACTCGACTTGGCACCTGTCCCCTCCGACGAGTAGCAACATCAACTCAGATGCCGCCGCCGATCCCAGGAGCTTGGTTCTGATCTCGGCGACGACCCCCGAGGCTTTGAGAAGCCTCGTCGTTGTCCCTGGAAGGCCTCCCTAGCTCCAATTCGGACGATTTTCAGGTAATTCGAGGTATTTCAATTATCCCCTTTTCTGCTTTCCTTCCGATGTTTCTCAAATCCGCTAATTGTTTGGCGTTGCTGGCAATTCTTCTTCGCGGTTTTCTTATCTTCAACCTCTGTCGAGGTGCACCGAGTCAACCGAGTTTGCTTCCTTTGGCCCTTGAGTTGTATGGCTGGATGTCCTCCACCCCGACGCCTCGGGTTGCCATGGCGCTGGATGGTTTTGGAGCTCCAGTCCATGGTATAGCCCATGTTGGGGCTTGCCATCCTCGGAAGGAGATGAGGAACTTGCTGGTAATCTATAGTTTTGCTAAAGAGGATCCTGAATCATGTTTTGATACCATGATTTTCTCCTGGGTTGGAGTTCTACTGCTATTCTCGGGGCTGAGCGATCGCCCTGGTGTACTTCCGTTTTTGTCCATGAAGTTTCAATCGCTTGATTCAACTCTGAGGGGCTTTTCAGGGTTTTCGCCACTCGGTCACTGGTCTCAAGCGCGTGCTTCCCCTGGATTGACCCCAGCCACGCGGCTGTTGGCGAGTGGCCACATCAGTGGGTTCCACCGCCCCGTGGATAATTGTTTTACACGCATGGATTTTTTTTTTCTCGAGTTCTAATTGGCTGGTAAATAGAAATTCATATCTTTATATCGGTACATCCAATGGGGTTAAGTTATACATGTATTTTGGTCAGTTTTTCGAGATCTAGACAATGGACTAATTTTCAGAACCTGATTCAATGACATTTTTTCCCTGTTTTAATCGAGAACCCTAAAACCCTAAAAATTAGGTTTAATATTTATTATTAATGAATGATAATTGTTATAACAGGTTAATTAGGGTTTCTTAACCCCAGGAACGTGTTTAGGGTTTCATAAACCTAAGAATAGCATCTAGGTCTTCTCTAAGTGAGAGGTAAGTGGTCCATGAACTTTGAACATAAATATTTGATTGCTTGTATATAAGTATGCATGATGAGTTGTATGAATGTATTATTGTTACAATTGTTAAAAGTCATTGAATTTATACTAAACTGAATGCCATGTTTAAATTTCAATATTATTGTATCATCTTCATGCCCATCAAGAGTAAATTTAAAGTTAATTTATAAGAGCAAAGTAAGAGTTTTCAAGAGAAAGATAATGATTAAAAGATAACTTATATAAGGTCCTCACCAAGAGGCTCCTCGGAGCAAAACTAAGAGGCACTTCGGTGCATAAGAGAAGAGGCACTCTGGTGCAACCCAAGAGGCACTTCGGTGCATAAGAGAAGAGGTACTTCGGTACAAAACCTGAGGATTCTTATATAGGTCCAGATAAAAGACATAATCTAAAAGTAATTGTCTCTTTTTCAATGTCTAAAGTTTAAAGTTTATTTTCTGTTTACATGTTTTCTTTAAGAAATAATATGTTCTATTCCACTTAACATTTTGTTTGATGCATGGCTGGGGGTGTGATGCCCGCAGGAAAGGAGCAACGTCAAGGACAAAGCTAGCTCAGGAACAGTTGAAGAAGGAGCTCTAGGAAATCTGAGACCAGACCTGGTGGGGTGCCAACTATCCATAGATTAGATTTCCTTTATGTTTATGAATCGTGTGAGTTTTATGAGAAAGTGTAGAATGGTTAAGAGTAAACATGTTAGTTTTTTTTTAATGTATGGTTTATGTTGAGGACTTGAGACATGAGAATTGCAAATTATGTATCCTGTGTTGGTTTAATTAAACTTTATTTTTATGCAATGATAATCATGTTTGTGACATCCCAATGAGATATATGCTTCCGCTTAGTGTTGTGCATGTTTTAGAAATTGGGGTGTTACAATCACCATCACCATCACCATCACCATCACCATCACCATCACCATCACCATCACCATCACCATCACCATCACCATCACCATCACCATCACCATCACCATCACCATCACCATCACCATCACCATCACCATCACCATCACCATCACCATCACCATCACCATCACCATCACCATCACCATCACCATCACCATCACCATCACCATCACCATCACCATCACCATCACCATCACCATCACCATCACCATCACCATCACCATCACCATCACCATCACCATCACCATCACCATCACCATCACCATCACCATCACCATCACCATCACCATCACCATCACCATCACCATCACCATCACCATCACCATCACCATCACCATCACCATCACCATCACCATCACCATCACCATCACCATCACCATCACCATCACCATCACCATCACCATCACCATCATCACCACTGTTATAATCATCCTCCACGTCATCCGTCTCATTGTCCTCATCAAGCACAAAGGACCTAGGATCAGGCCATCTGTGCTTCTGCTCTGCCTAGGAGACTCCACACTCAAGCAGAGCCTTTGCTTGTTCATAATTGGGTGTAGACACCCAATGGCAACCAACAAGGAAAGTGGTTGTAGGACCAACAAGAAGAGCTAGAGGCTGAGGGGTAGCTGAAGCAGGTCCACCATTAGAGGTAGGGGGTACAATAGAAGTAGGATGGTGGTGGTCATGGTAGAATTAACTATATGCATAGGAATCATAGTCAACACCTAGGTATGGATGGTGGGTGGGGTAATTATGGGAGCAGGTTAAGTTCATGTTAGACATGATCTTAACTAAATCCCGATGTATGTGCTCTTGAAAGTAGATGTTATACACCTCTTGGTGCATCATGTAGCCCATTTGGGCTTCATTTGACACAAAAAATGAGGCCCGATCAGGTCTAGGAGGAGGTGGATGAGCATGGGTGGATGTGGAAGAACCAAGTGTGGTAGAAGAAGTAGGATGGAAATACTTCTTGATAATGGTTTCACTAATATAAACACCTTTTCTACTCACTTTGTTAGCAAGCACGTGGAAAAGGGATTTCTCAGAATGATGAGCGAACACACCACATATCAAGTTATGATAAGGTAGGTGGTTTCCACTGGTGTTCTTCCCAGAGTCAAAGAAGGTCATGTTATGAAGAATGTAACAAGCCCATTTGACTCCGACATCATTAAGGAGACAATATATTATCACAACAATATTCTCTTCAATATTCGTTTGATTTCTATATGGATGGAGATTGTGAGTCACTACTAATGAAATAAGATGTGTCTTGATGTCTAGGAAGAGGTAGGAAGGATGGATTTATTCCTATATGGAAGATCATGTTTTTTAAAAAACTTGTGGATATCAGGAAGTGTGAGAGTAGGGTCAAAGCTTTTATAGAAAGCCTCAAGGTCCAGCTGGTAAAGTTACTTGTGATAGGAAGCCATCCATGTATTTGTGAAGTTAGCACCATTAAAGTAGGTATTCAAAGAATCCTCAAAGATGGTAATCTTGATACCCGCAATCATGGAGGTCAAGATAACTTGGGTGTTAGGTGGTGGTACAAGGGCAATGTAGTTCCACATGAGGTTTGCATGAAATTCGTGGACCACTTTTGTGCTAGACATAGAATTAGTGCAACACAATTTCTCTATACACAAGGCACTACGATAGTGAGATTTCAAAACCTCAGCAACCTCTTGAATCACTCCACTGGTCCCACTATGTTGTTTAAGCAAGGCATAAAATGGTAAAGGAGTTCTAGAAAGAAGTTCATTATAGCTATTCATGACTTGGGAGGAGATGAAAAAGGTTCCATTAAAGGAGACGTGCCAAGCAGTAGTGGAGGATGATGGAACTCCAGCTGGTCCAATGTGTTTCCTTCGGTTGGATGCCATGGAGGTCGGATGGAGTAGGAATGACCACAAAAAAAGGAGATAACACAAATTGCAGGCCGCCTAACCACCTAGGTTGAGGCTGGGAGAGGCAAGGATGGGTGATCTGGGGCTAGAGAGGGTAGGAAAAAGGTTTCTCTAGGGTTGGAGGACAAACATAGGAGAGGGGCTATCGTTCAAATTTATATAGTTGAGAGGGAGAAATGTCAGCTGAAAATATATATATTTTCGACTCCACAGTGTTTTCGGTCTAGTTTAGGTTTTAGAAAACTCAGATAACATTGCGGTTTAGTTCAGTCCTCAGCCTGTGATCAGTCGAGTTTCTCCCAGGTCAACCTCGACCAATCAGTCAGTCTGTCTAAAAGATAAGAAGTTCAATTGTAAGCCACTAGAGTGCTATATATATTTTTTCTAGACTATCATGTATTTTGAACATATTGAGGCACATTCTACTCATCATTGGCTATTATTTTGCGGTAAAACATGCATTTGTGAAAAATAGCCACAAATAAGCAAAATAAGGAAAGTATAGCACTTTCAAGTAAGAGATGAGAAATATATGAGAAAGAACATATTAGTATGATAACATCTAGCTAGAAGGCATGTTAATATCATCATCAATAGTTATAATTTTTTTTGATCTAACAAAGGTAAATTGCTCTCTAGCTAGAGGTTTTGTGAAAATGTCCGCAAGTTGATTCTCCATGTCCACATGCGTGATATAAATATCCTTTTGGGTAATGCGGTCACAAAGGAAGTGATGACAAACCTCTATATATTTGGCTCTACTATGCCATATAAGATTATAAGAAAGATTGATTGCACTAATATTATCACAATAGATAGGAAAATCATCAAGATGAATGGTAAAGTTTTGGAGCATTTTCTTCATCCATAGGACTTGGGCACAAAAACTCCTAGATGTAATGTATTTAGTCTCATTAGTTGAAAGAAACACTGTGCTTTGTTTCTTAGAGAACCATAAACCAAGCATGGTCCTAGTAAGAAGCAAGTGCAACTTGTGCACTTACTATCAATTAAGTACCTTGCATAATCCACATCACTATAAGCAATAAGAGTAAAGTCCCTTGACTTGGGATACAATAGTCTCAAATTTTGGGTTTTGGCTAGATACCTCAAAATCCTCTTAACTACTATAAGATGGGATTTTCTAGATCTTAATTGAAATATAGAACACGAGCCAACATTAAAACTAATGTCAGGTCTAGAGGAAGTTCAATAAAGTAAGCTACCAATCATACCTCTATAGAGCTTATCATCCACTTTCTCACCTTCCTCATCTCTGTCAAGTTTGACAGTGTTTGACATGGGGGTGTCCATCAGATTGGTGTTCTCCATCCCAAAGTGCTTCAAGAGTTCACTTGTATACTTGCCGTGGTTGATGAAGTTTCCCTTCCTTTGTTTGCTAGATTTGGAATCCAAGGAAGAAAGTAAGCTCCCCCATCATACTCATCTCGAACACATTTTGCATAAGAAAGCTAAACTCCTTACAGAGATCAAGATCAGTTCCACCAAAAATGATGTAATCAACATAAATTTGAATAATAAAAAATTTGCTAAAAGTGTGTTTAAGAAAAAGGCTAGAAGCAACTTTTCCCATAATATAGCCATTCTCTAGCAAAAAGTTCTTTAATTTCTCATACCAAGCTCTAGGGGCTTGTTTGAGTCCATAGAGAGCTTTTTGAAACAAAATAAACATGGTTACAAAGCTTATCATGTTCAAAGTCGAAAGGTTAAGACACATAGACTTCCTCATCTATTGTACCATTCAAAAACTCACTTTTAACATCCATTTGGTAAAGCAAGAAATTATTATAGCTAGAAAAGGCAAGTAACATTCTAATAGATTCAAGTATAGAGACAAGTGCATACATTTCATCAAAATCAATAACTTCATGTTGATTTTAGCATTGAGAAACTAACCTTGCTTTGTTTCTTACCACTTTGTCACTTTCATCTAGCTTGTTTCGACAGTCCCAATCGGTGCCAATGATCTTCCTATCATTTGGTCTTGTCACTAAGGTCCACACTTTGTTGTTTTCAAACTTCTCTAACTCCTCTTGCATATCTAGGATCCCTTCATCATCCTTGAGAGCTTCTTTGACATTCTTTGGATCAAGTTGTGAGATGAAGGAAATGTCGGCTTGTTCTTTGTTGAATGCAGCCCACGTATTCACCCTTCCAAAAGGATTTCCTAATATGTGCTATTTTGGATGCTGTTTTGCAAAGTAGGGTGTTGGATCCTTCTTTTCTTCTTCTTTCTCTTCTTCATCTACTATCACCTCTTTTCCTTTGTCAACAATGTTGAGCTCTTTCAAGTGAGAAATCACCTCATCTACAACATCATCATTTACAATATTCTTGGAATTAGAGGGGTTCGTCTCAAAAAATTTAATATTGTTAGAGTCTTCTAATGTAGACAATTCAATATTAAACACTTTATAAGCCTTACTGGTAGTGCTATAGCCAAAAAAGAAAGCCTTGTATGATTTCACATCAAACTTGTTGAGAGAATCCTTGGTGTTAAAAAAAAAGGTTAACCGGAAGCATGACAAAAATCAATAGAGGGCTTTCTACCATGTCATAACTCATAGGGGGTTTTCTTTAAAGACGGATAAGTGAAAACCAGGTTTTGCACAAAGCATGAGGTGCTAACAACTTCAGCCTAAAACTTCTGTGTAGTATCATACTCTAGAAGCATGGTCCTAGACATTTCCTGTAGAGATATAATCTTTATCTCTACAAACCCATTTTTTTGAGGTGTACAAGGGGAAGACAAGTTGTGCATGTAACCAGATTCTTCACAAAACTTTTCAAACATATCATTTTCAAATTCTCCCCCATGGGCACTACAGATAGAAATGATTCAGCAAGATACTTCATTTTCAATTCATTTGCAAAAATTAGAGAAAACACCAAGAGTATCACTTTTCGTAACTAAGAATAAAGTTCTAGTATAGTGAGAAAAATCATCGACATCCAAGGCAGTACTTGCTACCATGAAGCAATTGAGTTCTCATTGGTCCAAATAGATCTATATGAAGAAGTTCAAGATCTCTTTTGGTACTAAGGACTCCTGTGGATTTAAAGGAGGATTTGGTTTACTTTCCTTGGGTAAACGGTTGGCATTCCTCATCCTTCTCAAAATCTAATTTAGGAAGTCCCTTTACCAATTCATTTTTGCTCAACTTCTTCAATTGATGCATATTTACATGACCAAGCCTACGGTGCTACAAAGATATATCATTGAAATTAAAAACAATGCATCTACCAAGAATAGGCTTAAGAGAATCCAGAACAATAATATAAATACTTTCACTTCTAGTACCCCTTATATATTATATTGTAGGAGAGGGAATCTAGAAGCAAGCATTCAAGTGAGGTAAAAAGAACAAGATAATCATTTTCACATAATTGTCAAACACAAATTAAATTGTGATATAGGCCATCCATAAGAAGAGATTCTTGATGCATAATGAATCACCTACACCACCCTCACCTATCACTTTACCTTTGATGTTATCACCAAAAGTCATCGATCCTCCTTTCTTTTTAGTGAACTTGTTGAAGTGGCTGATTTCACTTGTCATATACTTTGAGCAACCACTATCAATAGTAAATTTTCCTTTTACCTACAAGAAAGGAAGATTTTGGTACCCAACTCAAACCTTGGGTTCTGGAGTTATCATGGGGACCCATTTCATCTTTGGGTTGGTACCCTTCTCTGTAAGGACAATAAGTAGAGAAATGGCCATCACTCTTGTAATGCACACAAACCATAGGGTTCCTAGAGCTAGATGACTCTCCATGGAAGATAGGAAGTTCCTTGCTCTTTTTCTTACCCTTGCCCTTGATCTTGCTCTTTGGAGCTTCCCTTACATGTCACAAACCACTAGTACCAACTTGTTTGGTAGAGTGATCTAGAACTTCATTGAGGAATTTCTTTCCTATAAGAAACTTTTGCAAGGAAGCTCTAGGTTTGTAATTATGATCAACAAGAGTAATAACGGTAGAAGAAAGACTAGCTAAACTATCTTGAGCATGAAGCAAGTCAGCCTCCAAACAGAGGGCTTTAGTATGATAAGAATCTCTCTCAAGAGTAATGCTATCTACCTTATTACTAGGAAATAAAAGTATAGAAGAAAGATAATTAATTTGATCAAGCAATCTAGAATTTTCAGTTCTAAGCAATATAATCTCATCAAGATAGATCCTCTTTTCATATTTAATAGGCATTTCTAAGATCATCATTTTTAGTTCTAAGTAACACAATCTCATCAAGGAGGGTTTGATTTTTCTTTGTAAGACTATTGGTGTTTTTAAGGTAGGTACCATTCTCTAGTTCAAATCCATTGTATTGGAGATCAAGATCCAAGAAACTACCCTTGCAGAGAATCAATACTATCAAGATACACTTTCTCATTTTGCTTAAGGAAATCAATCATAGCATACAAGCCATGTATTATCTTTCCTAACCTCTTTTTCTTTGATTTGCATTGAGAATAAGAAGAGGGGGAGGCATTGAGCATATAATGAGGGATTCTTTAGATAATTCATTTAAACTTACCTCACTTGACTCACCAATATCTTCACTAGTTGAGGCCATGATAGTAAGGTGGCATTCTCCCTCATTGGATTTGGAATCACTTGAAGAAGACTCTTCCCATGTAGAATGGGTTGTATCTTTGTTATTCTTTCTTTCTTGTCCTTCCTCGTGTACTTTCCATCCTTCTTGTAGTCCTCCTTATTCTTGGAGCTTCTCTTGTGGTAGGACTTCTTTGCCTTAGGGAAATCATTCTTGCAAGGTCCTTTTTAGCCACATTCATAGAACCTTGGAGTGGAGGAGGAGGATGAATTTCCCTTGAAGTGCTTACCCTTGGAGTAGCAAGATTCATGGTCACTAGGGGCTTCATCTTCACTTAAGGAAGAAGGTGTAGGATGGAAAGAGAGTTGTTGTTGGAGAACAATGGACTCCACTTGAGCTTTGAATGCATTGTCTTTGATCTTCTTTGACTCCTTTGATTTTGCTTCTCCTCTTCCTATTACTCATCAAGTCTTGGCTCATAGGCTTGGAGATTCCCAATGAGCTCTTCGGTAGTAATGTCACCAAGGCTTCTTATTTCTTCAATGGAAGTCACCTTAGATTTCCACCTCTTGGGGAGAGACCTTAGGACCTTGAATATGATGGTGCCTCTATCCATAGGGTGACCCAAAGAATCAAGACCATCAATGATGGTGTTGAGTCTTGTGTACATCTCAGCCACTCTCTCCTTCTTGCCCATCTTGAAGTCTTCAAGGAGACCTTTGAGCATGTGCACCTTGGAATCCTTGACTTTCTTGGTCTCTTCAAAGGTAATGCAAAGCTTGCACCAAATCTCATGGGATGTGTCCCTGAAGAGATCCGGTTGAACTCAGAGGCGGTGAGGGGTGCATGAATGATGCTTAGAATCTTTGCATTCAGTTGTTCCTTCTCGAGTGTAGCTTCATCCCAAGGGGCAGCATCTCTGACTGGATCCTTGTATGGAAGGATGACTACTTTCCACGTGTAGTAGCTCATTCCTTGCATGTAGAACTGCATCCTTCTCTTCCAATAGAGAAAGTTGGTGCCGTCGAAGATTGGGGTCTCATGGAGAACCCTCCCTTTAAGTTGAGAGAACCTAGAAGGTTGTCACCCATCTTATCATCTCATGGGAGATCTTTTCAGAGAAGACTGTGGCTCTGATACCACATGTTGGATCAAAGGGATCTAGAGGGGGGTGAATAGAGTTAAAAATCACTTAAATATCAATTAAACTTTCAAATTACTTTAACAAGTAGGATTGCAAATATGGAATTTGATGAGAAACTAATCATACATAGCAAGGATGAGAGAGATTGAACAAGAACAAGAACAATCTGTGTAGAGTGATTCCAACCTCCAAACTTGGAGAAAGTCAGTCCATACCTAGAGAGGTCAAGCCCTAGATTTTGCATTCATTGCATACTTATATTCTATTATAAGTTATACAGTATATGGTAACTTAATGGTCACTAATGATGGTGGATCAGGTCTCCACAACCTATGGTGAGTTAATCATATAGTTGTAGCATCAATTAAGCCTTAGACCAATGGTTTCTTGGGTCACTTGATGCAATGGTCAGATCGATACTGTAATTAATGGTTTTAACATATGAACTTGACCCAATGGTTAAGATCTAATGTTTATTCCTCTAATAAAGTGGAATGGTGGCTAATGTAATCTGTTGGTCCTAATAATGTGATTTTGATGGTTTCCTTTATATAATCAACTTAAGGAGCTTGTTGACAATGGATGGCTTGTTTTAAATGAACAATCGATTGCGGGTTTTACCCTACTCTCAACAAGACCCTTATGTTGTTAATCAAATAATATATAGGGTTAAATGGTGACTTTTATAGATCACAACTCAATAACATCATAGATGATTCATTCAAGGTGTTTACTTATGTAAATGACCAATGGCTTTACCTTTACAACATTTCATGGTTAGAAGTTGATGCCTCAACTTTCCCATTGTTTTGGGTGAAGTGTGTAGTATAATGTCATGATTCTAATTATGAGAATTTGATGGTTCAATGAATTAAACTTGTAGTATTACCCTTTCCCTCGTATGATTATGATTTATAATCACCATAATGAATTAATGGGTAACCCTAATGGGGTATAGCTTATTATACCTAGCTTCAATATAACTAAATGATGGTAATTGGGTATGAATAGTCCTTGAATGATTAATACAATCATGGAGTACTCTCTTATTGTTGTTGAAACCTTAGTATGCTATAACCTGATGGTTACACCTTAATTTATGTGTGGATTCATACTTGGGAATAATATGGAATGTGATGGTGATGCTTCACCTTATGCATCCATGATCCAATGGGGATGCTGTAAGTTAGGGTTTGGGTATAAGTGCTGATTAGTAACATTTATATAATTTATCTTGTTGAACCTAACTCTAATGCAAATAGATAAAGATGATTATTCATGTTTAACATTCTTATATGATGGAATGATGGTGAAATAACCTCCTTAATATGATCATAACCTTAATATGTTAATTGGTGGTTATCATAGATACATGGTTGATACTTTGTTATGCTAAACCTGTGCATTATGAATATGATGTGGGTTAATCATATCTAGATTCCTTACATGTTGATGTAATGTCTGAATGTTCTTAATGTTAATATAACCCTACTATGATTGTTTATGAATATCTCCTAGCACATTAATGCAATATTGTGCTGTCCGGTGTATTATATGTAAGTGATGGTGTTGAGCCTTATCATAAGGCATGGAAAGATAATGATGATTTTGTAGGGAATAGTATGATTGTCTTAATGACCTTTGGGCATGGTTGATCCCTGAATGAGGTGTAATCCTCTTGTGTTGATACCCTGTGATATTGTGAAAAGGATTTATATCTTGTGATAGTATGATGACTAGTGTAGTCTCATGAATGGAAAGTGAATAGAATGATGTGATGATGAGATGATGAACAATATGTATCATACATTTTATATCTTCTAAAATTGTTATATAGAAATGTTTGCTAGAGATGAATTAGGGTTTGTATGTCCACTTGTTTAATGCAACATTAATTCAACCACTTAGAAATAATTAATCAAGTGAAATTTTAATCATGCAGTGCCCTGTGCCATAGATCCATTTGAGTGTCAGAACTTTTCATATGGTGAAATGAGTATTCCTAAGGGAAATTCAGAGCGCATACTATTGAGTATGTGAGGTGTTTGTCATCCTGAATCCAACTATTTAGGGAGGATGACTACTGTTGGTATGTATGCCCTAAGAGCCAATCATGGGATGATTGATGGGATACATTAAGATTGATTTGATAAACATAAAAGGCAAGCTTCCAATTCTTTCTGGTTCAGTCATATGAGACAGTGATAGAACAGATTGAATGTCTAGAGAATGACAATACTCAATGACGTATGGTTTCAGGTTGAGGACCTGAACGATTGATCATACAGATGCTAAGAGTTTGTACATTCTTGTTATGTCCCTAGTCGGATGTCATTGTGGAAGGTAGATAGACAACAATGACACACAAGGCTAGATTGTGGTGTTGGTTGATGATAGAATCTCATTAGTCATGATATAGAGATATCAAACCAAACACATAGGTACTTGTTAGAGAACAAGGTACCGGACAGACCCACCGTGAGAGTGACACATGGAACCATGACTTGGTAGTTACAGTCAGCTCTCACAGTGATGGTGGTGAGTGTGATTCTTAGACCTGAAAGCACTACACTCAACACATGTCGTTGGGCACACTTTGACATCATCAAACGTAGTCCTGAAACATGGGTTGTTATAAAGGTGATGATTGGGTGGATTTGACACATGGGGCTTTTGAGGGGTGAGTGATAGATATGGGATTTGTCCCTCCTGAGGGAGTTTGATATCCAAGGCCACTTGATGTGTAGGATTGAAATAGGTGTGCACACACATGTGTGAATCAGTATGTGATATTGATGTCACACATATCTCTTCGAATCTACTCTGAGATCAAGAAAGTGAATGAACGTTGACAGGATGACTGTTCCATGCCTCGAGTTCATTCGGGATATCAGTGACAAAGGAATTATACATTCACTGTAACACCATTCACAGATTGTAGGATTGAAAGTTGTTCTCCAACTTTCTACTTTCACTTGGGTAGCACTGATGTGTGACTCGGCACCGCTCTTTGCTTGTGAAGTCATAAGTGTTATGGACTTTCACTACCAATGTGAAATGGACCTGCAGGGTCACACACATAGGATTCAACCTGGAAGAGGAGTTTTGTCCACAAACAATGTTTAGATTGATTACTAAAGGAGTTTAGTA
Source organism: Alisma plantago-aquatica (assembly GCA_963693085.1). Taxonomy (NCBI): domain Eukaryota; kingdom Viridiplantae; phylum Streptophyta; class Magnoliopsida; order Alismatales; family Alismataceae; genus Alisma; species Alisma plantago-aquatica. The sequence goes on along the minus strand of OY856413.1, from coordinate 1,052,266,171 downwards.
GTTCAATTAAACACTCAATTGATTGATAGCTCAAAATCATAGTGTTGAAGGTGTTGGACAAATTGATTAGAGTATCAGATTGATTGAAATTGCAATTGACTGATTCTGCACAATCTGCACTCCCAACCGATCGGCTCATGTGATGAACCGATCGGCTGAGCTTGGTGAACCGGTCGACTCAAGTGTTGAGTCGATCGGCTCATGGACAGGGTGAAACGATTGCTTCAAGTGTTGAAACGATCGGTTCAACTGATGCAACCGAGCAAGTTGGGAAAGTAGGATTGGTGAGAATTTCCTTTTGTTTCACTTGCCCAATTTCATTGGAACAAGGATTGGTATTTGATACCAATTAGAAACAAAAAGATGGAAAGTCAATCGCGAACTGATCAGGACCACGAACTGACCGGTTCAGAAATGAACTGACCGGTTCAGAAATGAACCGACTGGTTGAGGTGTCCCAACCGATCGGTTGAGATGTCAACCGACCGGCTCAGGTCCCCAACCGACCATTTTAGTTGTGAAAGGATCGGTTCAGGTTGTGAGTTGGTTGTTTTTGTGGAAAATATCGAACCCTTCTACTCCTTCTTTTAGTCCCGCATTGCTCGGGATGGAGAACCTTGTCCCATGACCCTCCTATATATATAGGGGTATTGGGGGCTTCTCAAAGTACAACTCAGTGCAAACTAGTTGCTCTGCAAAGTTGTCATTCTCTCTGGTTTTGGTAACTGAGAGAGCCCGAGCAAGTGCTACCCGATAAGGGAGGCACAACAAGGGAAGGACAACTATAGTTGCGACTGGTGACAGGAGAGTGTGTTGGCGACTAGTACGCTGACAGGAGGGTACGACTCCTTCTAATTCCTTGTGCGACAAGGAGATTGGAGTTCTAGGTGGTCCGTGTGGACTACTTCAGAGGCGACAGGTTTCTGCCACTAGGAGGATAGCCTTCAATCTTGTTAGTCCCGGTGCGACCAGGAGCTACACATACACCGTCCAAGATAGGAGGTGAAGACCGCACAAGACGCGAGGTATTGTCGCCAAGAAAGCCTCGGGACAAGGTATGATTCCACAAACCATCCTTTCCTATTGTATAGACGTTGACGCGTTTCCTTATTCTGGGTTTGGGGGAGAAAATTTTTGTTTCCGCTACCTTCTCTGCCTCCTCTAAAACCCAACAGTGGTATCAGAGCCACGTCAACTGCTCTATATTTTAGGAACATCGATATGATCAATTTTTGTTTGTCGCCTTTATTTATTGCATACGATGCGAATAAAATTGGCTTTATGCATGTCCAATCCAAAATCCACAAATCCCAATTACATATATGATATGTATTATTAATGCACTCGATATGCGTCGCCCTTAAATGAGTTTTGTGGTGGATGTATAGCGTGGTTATGACCAATAAACCCTATATGTGTATGGTTGTATGTGGTTTCTTGCATGTCGGTCTACACACCGATCTTCCTTCTCCTATTCCTGATGTAACTCGAAATAATTCGAGACTTCTTTCCTACTTTTGCTCCCCTCAAATATAACTCAAAGTTTCTCTTTTTACAATGTAAAATAGGATATAATTTTATTTCTTGTTATGTCAAAGAACGACAGACATCCTGACGACAGCTGAGATGATCGGTTCAAGGTGTGAACCGATCGGTTGACGTTCCAGACGATCGGTTCAAGGAGTGAGCCGATCGGTTGATGACCGGTTTGAGAAACGAGACGAGTGGGTGGCGGCAATGATGAGATGCAGGATGACCAAGTGAACCGATCGGTTGGAGGAGCCAACTGATTGGCTAGTGGCACCCAGACGACTGACCAAATCGAGAAGGCCACTCATGTGATGAGTTGATCTACTCAGAAGGCAAAGCACAAAGTTCATCTTGTATAGGTTGCATGTGATGTAGACCTAGATGACCGTGATTCCTCTTGGCTCGAGGAATCACATTAGGATGGCCATAATCATCGCTTTTATCGTTTTGCATGTTTTCTATGGGATATAGCATGTATATGATACGTATTATGTATTGTGGTGATTGGATATGTATATGTATATAAAAACCAAATCCCTCATTAAATATTAAGTTTTAGATGCCTTCCAAATGTGACACATGTGAAAAGCTTGATCGACCAAGTGTGGGAACACCCTAGCGTGGTGCACCGTCTATCTCGTGGAAGCGTGAAGGATGAATGTGTGGGTCTTCCCTAGCAGGGTGCATATTCATCGTGTTTGCTTTGGGTTGGACTTAACAAGGTGATCTAGATGGGATCTAGTACCTTGAGGCATGGAGATGATCATGGCAAGGAGTTGCATATGACATCTTATTAAGAGTTGCATATGATGCAATTGGCAAGAGTTGCCTACCTGAGAGATCTAAGTTGTGGGTGACAGCCCTAGCTGGTCCATGACTTAGAGGATTTCAAGATCTTGCCCACTAGAAGGTTGTACGCTGCAATCTTCCGAATTGATGGTGAGGGCTATCAATTTGAAGTAAAATAGTGGGAGCGATAATTAATTAAAGGCCTAATTTTATCATCAACTTTTCAAATCAATCAAACAAGTCAAAAAGAGTTTTGGACTAAAGTTGCATATATTTCCTTTTGTTAAAATAAATGGTTAATCAACAACAATCACTTTATTTGCGATCGGTCTTTGAGACCAACAAATTAAATGGGAATAATTCCACGACTGGTTAGGATGATGAGAAGTGTTCTCAATCAAAGAGCGAAAGCTCTAAGTCCTAATTATACCAGAACCAGATGAACTCAATCCCACCACATCAATGGCTGAAAGTATGCTTATGGAAGCATACCGAGGAAGACATTGATGATGAGTGCTTGATGTTGTGTTCTCTAAACTATGAGTTGCAGAGACAACATGAGACATATGATGTCTCCAAGACACTGTCCTAGTATGTCATGACAGAAGGAGATGCAGTAAGGTATTCACACACTCAATGTGATTGGGTATGTGGAAAACCTGACTAAGAAGGATTCCCTCTGAGCCAAGAGTTGGCTATTGGTATGATACTGCAAATGTTGTGAGAATCATACAATTCATGATAAGCTACAACATGAACAACTTTGACAAGCGTTGACAGAGTTGTTGGACATGTTGAGGATAGTAGAGGCAAATATGAAGAAATACAAACCATAATCTTTGATGTGATCAAAGAAAAGGTAATTCTTAAGGGCAAGGATAAGGGCAAAGCAAATAAGTGTTCTGATGCTAGCCAGCAATCCAAGCCGTCTTCAGCCTCAAGGCACATGGGGAAAGGGTGTATGAGGGAATTTCCCTCTATATCTGGAAGAACAAAAGAAGATGAAGGAGGGGATGGAGATCTCCACCTAAGGTATCATGAAATGAACGACTTCTTTATCTGAGGTATATGATACCAAGATATGGATATTTCATATATGATATGCAATATCCACAAAGAAGTGATGGCCTTTGTGAAAGGACCAAGAAAGGAGTACCCATCATTGGGAAAATGTTGCCACCATAGATAGGAGTACTTTAGTTTATTTTCAGCCTAAAAGGCATGTAATATACATTTATGAAATGCTATTTCATATTTTCCAATAGATAGAAACACTTTATTTTTGCATATTGTATGACAATGATGGAAATCAATAAAGTTGATGTTTCAATCTTTTAAAGATATGATCTTTGTGGCAATGCCTTGTTTATCTTATGTTATTTGATATGCATAAGATAAAATGATACCTAAAAGTTATAGATAACTCAAACAATCAAATTAGCATCAATCATGAGAAATTCATTTCTAGTTTCCATGTGATGGATAAATCTAGACTCTTTTGGTTAGAGAACCAGTAAGAGACATGAATATCTTGGACATGATTAATCAATCTTCACTAATGGTAGTGGGAGAATGATTATCCTATTAGGTATAATACATGTGATGTATTTACATACCTATTGGAACAAATGCTAATACTTCAAAAGGTGTTTAGAGAAATACCAATATGAATATCTTGAAGTGTTCAAGAATATCATAGATGAAGTACGAATTTGGTAAAGTGTTAATTCTTGATGAGATCAATGAATGAAATACTTGGACCAAATGTTTGAGATCCTTATGAGTGATTATGATAGTGTATCATAGTGAACTCATGATTAAGGCATGGTGATGTCTAAATCAAGAAGGAATCATACTCTAAGGAGTTAGAGAATGATTATCAAATAATTGAATTCTTCTTAATAAAAGAATACCCCACACTAATAAAAGAAATTAAGAATCACAAGGGTTGTGAATTCTTATATCCTTACACCTCAATTATCTATGGGATGAGTTGTTCATGTGATGAGTCAACTATCTAGATGAATATGAGGAACTGAATTTTGAGTTATGGTTTATGACCATTACATCCTAAATGACTTCAATGTAAACCATAAGGTATGACCTTGATGGTAGCACTCATTGGATGAAATAAATAATTGCAAATGAGTCTTAAGTGTTAAGACACATGGATAACATTTTGAGAAGGATGATGCTTGTTGATTGCAACTTAATGACTAAAACATTTGGCATATGGATACTAAAACCACATTCCTATGAGGAATAAAACAAGGATGGGTACGTGACACAAACCATAAGGTTTATGAATCCACTAATGCAAATGAAGTCTATAAGTTACAATGGACTAATCAATGTGATTGATTGAGTACAAGCAACTCAGAATTGGATCTTTACTTTGATGATATAGTCAAAGGGTTTGACTGATATGTCAAAGATAAAGAAGGGATCCGTGATTTAGTGGGAGCGTATTCACATTCCACATGTTGATGTGAAATGGAAATGTTCTAGAATGGAAATCCAAAGTGGAAAATTATCTTTAAGGATGATAGAGATGTTTCCTATGAGATAGGAATAGAGATCTATAGAGATAGTTCTCGAAAAACCTCTTGACCTGAAAAGAGAGAGCATACATTGGCAATCTATACTGAAGGGTTCAGTGTACACAGATTCAGTGGGAGAAAACTTGTCCATGTTACATGGAGTTAGTATCCCAAGGCCAAGTGTTCAATTCTTATGAAGAATGGGAACACTAAGAATAGATATGGATCTATCATGTATGTAATCATCCCATTATCTTGCATGTATGGACATGGCAAAAATAAAATGCATTCATCATCTTGTATGTAGGACATGACAATATGATGTGCTCATCCTGATAACTCGTATGCGGGACATCACGAGTGGATGTCTGTCTACTTCCAGTAAGGGTTACTGGAATACCATGAGAACTTGATAAGTACTTGAGAAGTACTAGTTATATGGTGATAAGGAAGAGTTCAATGTAAAGAGTTACATTGATGTGAACTTCTGAAAGGACAGAAAATTAATCGCAAAATATATATGGGATATATAAAAGTGAAAGTTTGTTGATAATTGGAAGCGTTCCAATAAAACCATTTAAAAGGAAATGCCGAGTATCTATGTGTTAGAGAACAACAATGGATACTATATGGATCTGGAAGTTCATGAGTTGAACTTATAGATAATCCAGTCATTGATGACAAGTATGGAATCCTTGATCATGCAATGTGGCTAAAGGTTAGCAAAGAAATACTGGATCGCATATTACGACAAATCCATCTCATACGTGTGATGTACAATGAAGAGATGAGAGACATGCAATTTATACTGACTTTGGCAAGGTGTTGCCATAACTCACTATGTTCGCACTAGAGCACGGTAACATGTGGGACATGTTTGAAGATCACTATGAATATGATTCAAGGGTGATTGGCTCGCAGTGCAAGTGGGAGTCTGTTGGTATGTATTCCCTAAGAGACAATCATGGGATGATTGATGGGATACATTAAGATTGATTTGATAAACATCAAAGGCAAGCTTCCAATTCTTTCTGGTTCAGTCATATGAGATAGTGATAGAACATATTGAATGTCTAGAGAATCATAGTACTCAATGACGTATGCTTTCAGGTTGAGGACCTGAATGATGAAATCATACAGATGCTAAGAGTTTGTACATTCTTCTTATGTCCCTAGTCGGATGTCATTGTGGAAGGTAGATAGACAACAATGACACACAAGGCTAGATTGTGGTGTTGGTTGATGATAGAATCTCATTAGTCATGATATAGAGATATCAAACCAAACACATAGATACTTGTTAGAGAACAAGGTACCAGAAAAACCCACCGTGAGAGTGACACATGGAACCATGACTTGGTAGTCACAGTCAGCTCTCACAGTGATGGTGGTGAGTGTGATTCTTAGACCTAAAATCACTACACTCAACACATGTCGTTGGGCACACTTTGACATCATCAAACGTAGTCCTGAAACATGGGTTGTTATAAAGGTGATGATTGGGTGGCTTTGACACATGGGGCTTTTGAGGGGTGAGTGATAGATATGGGATTTGTCCCTCCTGAGGGAGTTTGATATCCAAGGCCACTTGATGAGTAGGATTGAAATAGGCATGCGCACGCATGTGTGAATCAGTATGTGATATTGATGTCACACATATCTCTTCCAATCTACTCTGAGATCAAGAAAGTGAATGAACATTGACAGGATGACTGTTCCATGCCTCGAGTTCATTCGGGATATCAGTGACAAAGGAATTATACATTCAATGTAACACCATTCACTGATTGTAGGATTGAAAGTTGTTCTCCAACTTTCTACTTTCACTTGGGTAGCACTGATGTGTGACTAGGCACTACTCTTTGCTTGTGAAGTCATAAGTGTTATGGACTTTCACTACCAACGTGAAATGGACCTGCAGGGGCACACACATAGGATTTAACATGGAAGAGGAGTTTTGTCCACAAACAATGTTTAGATTGATTACTAAAGGAGTTTAGTAGTTCAATTAAACACTCAATTGATTGATAGCTCAATATCATAGTGTTCAAGGTGTTGGACAGATTGATTAGAGTATCAGATTGATTGAAATTGCAATTGACTGATTCTGCACAATCTGCACTCCCAAACGATCGGCTCATGTGATGAACCGATCGGCTAAGCTTGGTGAACTGGTCGGCTCAAGTGTTGAGTCGATCGGCTCATGGACAGGGTGAAATGATTGCTTCAAGTGTTGAAACGATCGGTTCAACTGATGCAACTGAGCAAGTTGGGAAAGTAGGATTGGTGAGAATTTCCTTTCATTTCACTTGCCCAATTTGATTGGAACAAGGATTGGTATTTGATACCAATTAGAAACAAAAAAATGGAAAGTCAATCGAGAACTGATCAGGACCACAAACCGATCGATTCAGAAATGAACCGATCGATTGAGGTGTCCCAACCGATCGATTGAGATGTCAACCGACCGGCTCAGGTCCCCAACCGACCGTTTTAGTTGTGAAAGGATCGGTTCAGGTTGCGAGTTGGTTGTTTTTGTGGAAAATCTCAAACCCTTCTACTCTTGCTTTTAGTCCCGCATTTCTCGGGATGGAGAACCCTGTCCCATGACCCTGCTATATATATAGGGGTATTGGGGGCTTCTCAAAGTACAACTCAGTGCAAACCAATTGCTCTGCAAAGTTGTCGTTCTCTCTGGTTTTGGTAACCGAGAGAGCCCAAGCAAGTGCTACCCGATAAGGGAGGCACAACAAGGGAAGGACAACTGCAGTTGCGACTGGTGGCAGGAGAGTGTGTTGGCGACTAGTATGCTGACAGGAGGGTGCGACTCCTTCCAATTCCTTGTGCGACAAGGAGATTGGAGTTCCAGGTGGTCCGTGTGGACTACTTCAGAGGCGGGAGGTTTCTGCCACTAGGAGGACAACCTTCAATCTCGTCAGTCCTGGTGCGACCAGGAGCTGCACAGACACCGTCCAAGACAGGAGATGAAGACCGTTCAAGGCATGAGGTATTGTCGCCGAGAAAGCCTCGGGACAAGGTATGATTCCACAAACCATCCTTTCCTATTGTATAGATGTTGACGTGTTTCCTTATTCTGGGTTTGGGGGAGAAAATTTTTGTTTCCGCTGCCTTCTCTGCCTCCTCTAAAACCCAACAACTACGGTCATACCTAGCTCTCAGTTTGAGAACAATTGTGGTCATGTCTCGATGATTATATATGTGATGAGATTGGAGGAAAACTACGGTTATACCTCAGATGGTAGGGTATGCGTACCCACCTCCTTTCACTAGTGTCGTGTCCTATACCAAAGACGGAATAGGCTGTTAGCAGCATGACCTTATGTGTCACTATGGCAGACCCGTACTGACCGGGGGTGGAGAAGATCTTAGGAGTCCAACTCTTCCTAGATCTTATATGGCACTGATTTTGACTTAGCAGTGGTCAGTTGGATTTCGAGTGGTATCCTCAAATTCCTCAGGACATAATAAAAGATGTAAGACAGTCATGTAGCATATCTATTTAGGGTTATACACAATGCTTCATATTGGATGATAACCCTTGTTTGCTTTCTTTTCATTGAGATCATGTATAGTACAATAAGAGATAATAGATATACTTATGTTATAGTTATGCTCATGTTGTAAACATGCTTATGTTGTCAAATATACTAACACTGATGGTTAAGATGCTGCTGCTAGCTATGTTTAATATTGCTAGCCATGCCTATGTAACTAGAAATGCTTAAACGGCTAATCATGCCTATGTAGTTCATTGTGTTATGATGTTAGTTCTACTTATGATATAGACCTGTTCCCTTTATTTGAGATGCCAATATTGATAACCATGTCATGTTACTAGACATATTCATGATGTCATGGATGCTTATGCTACTAGATTGCTTGTACAATTAGCAACGAATATGATGATAGTTAGATTAATGATAAAGATTGTTATTAGATGCAATTTGATGATATTAGAGTAGATATCTATCCAAAGAAGTGGATTTATTTGTTATCTATATATGCATTGATGATCATACTTGTTGCTAAGATGATTTACTTAATCTTTTTAGTATAATTGAATTGTTCAATCTGTTCAATTAATTATTAAATGCTCCAGCTGCTTAGTTATCTACTATTTAAAATGTTGTAAACAATAAGCGTTGTTGGAGGTTATATCTCTTGATGGGACATGGGTCTCACCCTTGTGGTTCACCACATCTTTTTAGGTAATCGGAAGTGACGAAAATAAACATGTGGCAGCAAAGAGGAGCTATAGTAATGAATCTTTGAGAAAGTTGATTAGATGTCTAGTGTGTCCTAGAGTCGTCCCTGTACTCTCAGGTCCGAGCAGGAAAAGTTTGTATATGGTGTTTCAAATGAATCAGACTTTTGTTAGCATATTAATGCTTGTTTGCGTGGCATATACTAATATTGTGCTCCTGTGTATATATGTTGTGGCTAATGTGGTAGAACAATTTGTATCAAATTCTTGGCATAGTATGGATGTAAGAAAGATGTTGGGCTCTTATGAAAATGTTTTTGAGCGGGTGCTGGCATTGAAATCAGTTTTAATTTACCCATATTTTTGGGTATGTGATTAATAAGTAATCGATTGTGCTTTATGTTTTGAGTAATCTCATTTAGTGTAATAGGTTCTCACAAGTTGATATCAGAGCTTTGGGTTCACTGAGCCTACAAGGACACTAGGACTTAGGACTAGGATGATGTAAAAATTAAGAATATGACATAAAAATATGGTGCATACTACCTAATCTCAGTATTTGGGTGCCTTGGCCAGGTATTCAATTATTGAAGAAAGGTAAATATGGAACTCTTAGATTGTTATCTTTCTGATTACTCTGATCAAGTAGTCATTTTGAGACAATCTAAAGAGCATAATGAATAAGAAATCATGGTGTGAATATCTCAATCCTACCTTAAAGAGGATGAGAATTGCATCATAATCTATCAAAACTAGAATGTTTGGTAGCTAAAGAGAAAGACACAACACCAAGAAATCTAAATTTGAATACAAATAAGCAAAAGAGGAGTTCTTGAAGATGTGATTCAAGAATATAATAAAGTAAAAGACAGATAAGTCTATGCTTATAAAGTGAATCAAGGTATGAAATCCACATAAGATGGAAAGAACTCCTATAACAAGTACAAAATGAGAAGATAAATGGGAACAATGATAAAGGAATAAGGTGGAACCTGAGTTAATCTCAGACCAACCTATGTGTGTAAGAACCTATTAATGTAAAATCATCATAGCATGTGAAAGAAATTAAGGGAGATGATCCATATTTAATGAAGAAAATGAAGAAATATGATGATTTACCTATTGATAAGTGGTTGAAAAACATAATAAAATAAGAGAACATACACTAGTGGGATAAATAGTCATCAATAAAGAAGTAATGAGATATGTTAATTATGATGATTCCTATGCTAATGACAAGGAACCCGAAATGAAAAAGGTAAAATGATACATAAGAAGCTGTAACCTGCATAATGAAAAATAGAATTGGTTACATTTTTGCTAGTGACCCTTGAAAAATACTACTATGGTATGGGAAGTGTGTTTCCCTTTGTGTATTTCCTTTCTAGGGCACAACTTTCAAGTGGATCATTTCACTTGGTACATGTGGATTCGCTGCAAACATGAGGGTGGATAGATTATTCTAGTATAAGGTTGCTTAGACTATGGTTCCAAGATCATAAAGTTTGTGATGAGTTTGCTTTTGAGCCTTCTAATAATTTGGGAGACTCCTCTTATAGGTTTTGAAATTTATTATGTTGGTAAAAGTAGTTGAGATAAGGATGTGAGTTCCTTATAGAACATGAGGTGGATACCAAGGTAATGAATCCTAGTATCCAAGATGTATGTATAGTATGGGAAGTATGTGAAGGTTGGAGATGTTTACTAAATGCACATATCAAGTATTACTCCCCCTTAAAGAGAGGGAGAGAGAGTTTATGATGACCCTCTAAATGTTTTTTGGAAGAAAAAATAAAAGTGATTCTATAATGTTGTGTATGGTTTAGTGATAGCTGGGCAAGACCACTATCAAGAATAGATGGTTTGTTGGTCAATAGTTATGTGATACCATGTTCCTTTAAGATAAACCTATGCTCAAATATCAATGCATAAGAGTTATATTGGATGACATAATTCACATGGCCATGATGAGTTTAGAGTTATGTCCTTTAGACTAGCCAATGTACAAATAAAATTTATGAATAGGAGGAACAGAGTGTTCCAGTCATGTCGTACAAGTTATATCAAGCTTTGAATGATGAGTTGTCAAAGTATTTCAAATATTGTCAAAAATATGATCAATATTTCTTCAAAAACCTTAGGGTTGCCGAAGAAACAATATCTATGAGACAAGTTGAACAAGAGTGAGATGGGATTGATTAAGTGTCTTTATGAGATCATGATATGTCTTCTAAGTAGGTTGTGTAAATCCTAGTAAGGTGAAGATAGTGTTGTTGTTTCACCCCTAGAAAGGTTGACTAGAAATGATGTTTCCTTGTATGCAATGACAGGTGCCAGCGTCAGCATTTCTTTTGATGCTGAAGAGGAATTGACAAGTGTTCCAATGTCAGTGTATCTAGAAAAAAAAGATGGATACATCGCCTTTTTTATGCTTCAAGGAATGGTATGTGACACATGCCATGATTGGTAAAAATCTAGAAAGTATGAATTTTTAGTAATGTGTTGATACAATAGATATAATTTTAGTATGAAAACTAGAATTTAAAGTTGAACATTACTACTAGAGTTGTACATATGACACAACAAGTTTCTACATTACATATTGAGAATGTCTTCTTAGGTGGGGATTTTTGTGCTGACCCAAGAGGAGATATTCATGAAAGATGTGACATAACCATGATATGCAAGTAACCATGTGAAGTTAATAGGATGAGGTGCAAAGGAAGTAGCCATCTTTGTTTACCTTGGATTTTGGGGGCGAAATCCCTGTTAGGGGTTTATAGTTGTAAGGCCCCTAAACTTGCTTAAAGTATTGAACAAGCTTAATTATCATAATTTAATTTTCATAACCCTAATATAACCTTTTTATATTCTATTAAATCATAAGACAAGCTTAAGTATTAAATTTGGTCCAATTTGGACATTGTTTGAGCAAGTTATGCAATTTTATGCGCATTTTGGACTTTTCTACAATTTACCCAATTGAGATGTTTTCTTTACAATTTATCACTTGCATTATGTTCTTTGGATATTCTCTCATCTTTCTTGAGCTTTTTGAGCCATGGGGCACCTATTTAAACCTTGGTTTGAAGGTGTTTTCCTCAAGGGTATTTTAGGGTTTACCCCTTCATGGATGAGCTACCTTTAGTAGCTATCAACTAATGAATTATTTGATTGGCTTGGAAATTCGACAAAGGAAATATAAGCAGGTCTATATGGAAAGTGGGGGAGCTTCTTATGTGTGTGCTTGTATATTCTTAATAGTTCAAGGCCATGGACACTTGGAAAGATACTAGAACTTCAACCTTTTCTTTTTCTTTATCTTAAAGTTTCATATACTTATCCCTAAGCACCCAAACAAGCCATTTTCTCTCCCCCACTTCCCTCCTTCTATGAACCTCTTTCTCCCTCTAAGATGCTGTGAATTTCCTATCCAAGGAAGAAGAAAGAGGGGATCTTCTTGGAAAAAGAATCTAGGGTTGCGATTGACTTCCTTTTAGGGTTTGAGAAGCTTCCTTCTGGTGATATTGACCTAAAAGAGTAAGAATCCCCTTCTTTCCTCCATTTATTTCTTTTTTATCCTTCGTCCTACCTTTCTCCAGGTCGAAACCTTTATGTTCCATGGTAGAAATTGCTCTAAAGCTCTAAAACCCTACCTTTCTTGCTCCTTATGCTTAGGGTTTGCTCATTTGATGAAGAAAGGTGCTAGATGGATTTGTTCATAGCTTATGCTTGGATTTCCTACCCTACTTTCTCATGTTTTCTTATTTTTGGGAGTTTATCTTCTAATTAGAGGCAAGTTTTATAACTTTCTCCACATTTATTGCTTACCATAAGCTTGCTAGCTCATGTTCTTGCTTTTAAATGATGATCCATGCACTAAAAAGCTATGCTTGACTTGGATTTCAATTTTTATAATGTGACCTATTCTGATTTCAGTTCTAGATGAACCTGTATTCATGTGTACGTTATTCCTAAGGTATAATATGACTTGGATCAGGTTGGTTTAACAATCAATGGTGCTAAACACCTATCAACCAATGGTCAAATTTAAAAGTTGATTTCTTCTATTAACACATGACTCAATGGTGGTACATTGCAACAACTGATGGTGTTGTCTTCATGAGAACTGATGATGGTTACCAAGGGTGTGAACTGACTTTCACCCTTTAGGTCATGTGTTGGCCTAATTAGAAGATTAGTGATTAACAACTAAGTACCCTAATGATGCTATCAATCGATGGTGATATTAGTTTGATATTTGAGGGTGATTAATGAATATAATGATGATCTAACAACCTATGGTGACTTAATGGTCACTAATGATGGTGGATCAGGTCTCCACAACCTATGGTGTGTTAATCATATATTTTTAGCATCAATTAACCCTTAGACTAATGGTTTCTTGGGTCACTTGATGCAATGGTCGGACCTATACTGTAATTGATGGTTTTAACTTTTAACATATGAACTTGACCCAATGGTCAAGATCTAATGTTTATTCCTTCAGTAAAGTGGAATGATGGCTAATGTAATATATTGGTCCTAATAATGTGATTTATATGATTTTATTTATATGATCAACTAAGGAGCTTACTAGTTGACAATGGATGGCTTGTTTTAAATGAACAGTCGAATGTGGGGTTTACCCTACTCTCAATAGAACCCTTATTGTTGTTACTCAAAGAATATCTAGGGTTAAATGGTGAGTTTTATAGATCACAACTCAATAACATCATAGATGATTCATTCAAGGTGTTTACTTATGTAAACGACCAATGTCTTTACCTTTTCAACATTTCATGGTTAGAAGTTGATGCCTCAATATTCCCATTATTTTGGGTGAAGTGTGTAGTGTGATGTTATGATTCTAATGATGAGAATTCGATAGTTGAATGCATTAAACTTGTAGTGTTACCCTTGACCTAGTATGATTATGATTTATAATCACTATAATGAATTAATGGGTAACCCTAATGAGGTATAGCTTGTTATACCTAGCTTTAATATAACTAAATGATGGTAATTGGGTATGAATAGTCCTTGAATGATTAATACAATCATGGAGTACTAATTAGTAACATAAATATAATTTATCTTGTTGAACCTAACTCTAATGCAAATAGATAAATATGAGTATTCATGTTTAACATTCTTATTTGATGGAATGATGGTGAAATAACCTCCTTTATATGATCATAATCTTAATATGTTAATTGGTGGTTATCATAGCCACATGGTTGATACTTTCTTAAGCTAAACCTGTGCATTATGAATATGATGTGTGTTAATCATATCTAGATTCCTTGCATGTTGATATAATAAATGAATGTTCTTAATGTTAATATAACCCTACTATGATTGTTTATGAATATCTCCCAGCTCATTAATGCAATATTGTGCTGTCTGGTGTATTATAAGTAAGTGATGGTGTTGAGTCTTGTTATAAGGCATGGAAAGATAATGATGATCTTGTAGGGAATAGTATGATGGTCTTAATGACCTTTGGGCATGGTTGAGTCCTGAATGAGGTGTAATCCTCTTGTGTTGATAAGGGTTGATACCCTGTGATATTGTGAAAAGGATTTATATCTTGTGATAGTATGATGACTAGTGTAGTCTCATGAATGGCAAGTGAATAGAATTATGTGATGATGAGATGTTGAAGAATATGTATCATACATTTTATATCTTCTGAAATTGTTATATAGCAATGTTTGCTAGAGATGAATTAGGGTTTGTATGTCAACTTGTTTGATGCAGACTAAATTCACCCAATTAGAAATAATTAATCAAGTGAAATTCTAATCATATAGTGCCCTATGCCATAGATCCATTTGAGTGTCAGAACTTTCCAGATGGTGAAACAAATATTCCTAAGGGAAACTGGGAGCACATATTATTGAGTATGTGGGGTGTTTGTCATCCTGAATCCAAGTGTTTATGGAGGATGACTACGGTCATACCTAGCCCTCAGTTTGAGAGAAACTGTGGTCGTGTCTCAGTGATTATATATGTGATGAGATTGGAGGACAACTGTGGTTGTACCTCAGATGGTAGGATATGCATACCCACCTTCTTTCACTACTACCATGACTTGTACCAAGAATGGACTAGGCTGTTAGCAACTTGACCTTATGTGTCACTGTGGCAGACCTATACTGACCGGGGGCGGAGAAGATCTTAGGAGTAGGGCTCTTCCTAGATCTTATATGGCATTGATTTTGACTTAGCAGTGGTTAGTTGGATTTTGAGTGGTATCCTCAAATTCCTCAGGACATAATAAAAGATGTAAGATAGTAGTGTAGCATATCTATTTAGAGTTATACACAACGCTTCATATTGGATGATAACCCTTGTTTGCTTTCTTTTCATTGAGATCATGTATAGTACAATAAGAGATAATATATATGCTTATGTTGTAGATATGCTCATGTTGTAAACATGCTTATGTTGTCAAATATACTGACACTGATGGTTAAGATGCTACTTCTAGATATGTTTAATATTGCTAGCCATGCCTTTGTAATTAGAAATGCTTAAACTACTAAACATGCCTATGTAGTTCATTGTGTTATGATGTTAGTTCTACTTATGATATATATATCTATTCCCTTCATTTGAGATGCCAATATTGATAGCCATGTATGTTGTTAGGCATATTCATGATGTCAGGGATGCTTATGCTACTAGATTTCTTATACTATTAGCAAGAAATATGATGATAGTCATATTAATGATAATGATTGTTATTAGATGCAATTTGATGATATTTGAGTAGATATCTATCCAGAGAAATGGATTTATTTGTTATCCATATATGCATTGATGATCATACTTGTTGCTAAGATGATTTGCTTAATCTATTTAGTATACTTGAACTGTTCAATTTGTTCAATTGATTATTAAATACTCCAACTTCCTAGTTATATACTATTTAAAATGTTGTAATCAATAGGTGTTGTTGGAGGTTATATCTCTTGCTGGGACATGGGTCTCACCCTTGTGGTTCACCACATCCTTTTAGGTAATCAGAAGTGATGAAAACAAACACGTAGCAGCAAAGAGGAGATATATTAATGAATCTTTGAGAAAGTTTATTAGATGTCTAGTGTGTCCTAGAGTCATCCATGTACTCTTAGGTCCGATCAATAAAAGTTTGTGTATGGTGTTTCAAATGAATTAGACTTTTGTTAGCATATTAAAGCTTATTTGTGTGGCATATACTAATATTGTTCTCCTGTGTGTATATGATGTGGCTAAGGCGCTAGAACAATTTGTATCAAATTATTGGCATAATATGGATATAAGAAAGATGTTGGGCTCTTATGCAAATGTTTCTGAGCGGGTGCTGGCATTGAAATCATTTTTAATTTACCCATATTTTTGAGTATGTGATTAATTAGTGATCGATTGTTCTTTATGTTTTGAGTAATATCATTTAGTGTAACGAGTTCTCACACAATAAGTCCTTCCTTTTATAGGGAAAGGATATCTAGTCTTCCTTTTTAAGGACCAAAATGAGAAAATAAAGGATTCCAAGTCTTACCTATCCTTTGAGAGAGAGTCTTCAACCTCTACAACGGCTTACACACTTTTGCAAGGAGCTAGACATCTTTACCAAAGAGCTCCCCTTCTTGCGACAAGTATTCTGCCTTGAAGGAATTGCCCACTCTTCTCAAGGATCTTCAGCCTTCACCTTCTCCTTCAACTTGGAGAAGCTTTCACCTTCCCCTTCACCTTGGAGAAGCTTTTCATCAACTTTGATCTTGAGAAAGGGGTTGGGAAAGGGAAGCTTTGAGAGATTTACAATTATATGATGGAGTAACTTTCTCATGCATAGTCTATCTCACTCATATGGATTTTTATTTTTAATTGAGAGAGCAAGAAAGGGGATCTAGTAGACAAAATTCCCTCAACTATAGCTATGAGCTTGAATAGCATGAAGGAGCAAACTTGAAATGAAGTCCAAGGGGTTCTACTTATATTTGGGGATGTCCACTAGACACTAGAAGCACTTAGGAATGATTTGTAGTCGTTTGGGGTGTTGTAACAGAGCTATTTTTGATGTTTGCAACACTCCAATAGTTGGAATCACTTTTTCTCCACATTCTGTACAATGCAGTCAATCGAGTTTCCATAAAGGTAGCTTGACTGATAACACTATGCAACAAGCTGATTTTGAGTTATCGGTTGAGTTTATCCTGGATGAAACTCGACTGATTGCTTAAAATCAATTTTCTAGTGCAAGTTGGTGGTTGAGTTTATCTTAAGATAATCTCGTTCGAACTTAAACATTTTCCAAGACCCATCCTAGGTATCATTGAGTTTCTGGGAAGGTAACTCGGCTGAACAACCAACTTGTGATGCATTTTGGTAAATGTCATTGAAGTGATTAAATGTTCGAATTAGTGCTCCTGATTTTTCATCATCTTAGTTACGAGTCATATGATAAATACAACTGATTACAAAAATAGTCCTAAGTCATTTAGGACTATTTCCACAAAAGTACATTTGTATTTCTTTTGACTTGAACTTGATCAAGCAAGGGCTTGACTGAATTGATCCTTTTCATGTACTTTATACTTGAAATAAATCTCAAATAGACATAATTTTATACATATGAATGGAATGGTTAAGTAGTCATCAAAATATGAACAATGTATCACATTTAGGTCAATGCTAGTGGGTATGCTAAACTCACATAACCCTGACCTAGGGTCACATTCACATAGTAGGTAACTCCCAAATATGTATTATCTGGTATGAAAAATTGTCAAACATTCATCCTTGACTGGATTCTAAGTGAAGCGCTTCTTCTATCAGTACAACACCAAAGCACAAAATGACATTGAGAAGGGACCAGGGTAAAACTCTAAGATTCTTATTCCACTGAGAACATGCATAGATTAGTTTTCCCTTTGAATCATTTTTCATGAGATATCTAATTTTGAAATGATAAGGTTACCACTATAGTTTTTAAGTCATGTCTAGAAGATCCACCCCCTTGATGCACTGAGTATTTTACTCCACCATTTATGAGAGAGGATCACTGATATTCTCTATGAAACAAAAAAATACAAAGATGTAATACCAAGAATAATGAAATATCAACTCTTCATATCCCAATTTCATAAAGTGCTTTCCTAAGTTATCCTTAGAGTTCTTATCTTTATTTATGGTTGAGATGCTATAAAAATTTAATGAAATGGGAGGAAATGACTTTGAATGTATCTTTAAATCAATCAATAAATTTCTAATCATCCTTTGGATAAAAAGATAAATCTAATGCTATAAACTCAACCTCAATAGTGGATCTATATTAAAGAAATTGATTGATGATTTTTTAGAAACTATTCTACCACTAAGGAAAACACCTACCACTAGTTGGCTTGGTAGCATTAGAGTCATTGATCCATTCATATGTATAACCTTATTACACACCTAGGAAACCAATGTAGTGAAGACCATAACACATGACACCCTTAAGGTACTTATGAATCTAACCAAAACATTCTAGAAACTAGTTTACCTACTTACCCCACTAAATCCAAAATAAATACACAGCCAAGAAGAATTGGCTTAGACATTAAGCTTCCAATAACTTTGGCTTATAGACTTTGATCCATATGTTACCTTTTTACGCCTTAATATGTAGAGAGGGATCATATGAAGTACTATCAAGAACACAATGTGCACATCAAATCTATGTAAAACCTTTTCTACATAGTGAGCTCGATCCCAATATTAATTAAGATTATCTCTACCTAGTGTAGTACCATGAATAACATCATCCAATCTTAAATATTAAATATCAAAATTCTTGCAAAGAAATTATTTAGCATAAACAAATCTAGCAGAAATGGATATAGAAATTAAGATATCATAAACATACAATAACATGATAAAATGTTTTACCATTAGGCTTGGAATAAATGCATCTACCCAATTCACTCATAGTGAAACCTTAAGATAATATAGTTTCATAAAAATAGGAATTTTACTTCTTAGGTGCTTATTTTAAACCATTAGGTCAATCCATATAAATATCGTCTGCTAGGTCACCATTGAGGAAAGAAGTATTTATAACTATTTATTGGATTTAAAGATTATGGCTCATGACCAAGGTATCAAGGACACAAATTGAGGTAATGTTAGTTACACAAGCATATGTGTCAAAATAGTTAAACCAAGATTTAGAAAGTATTGATTTTATGTCCTTGTCCTAGGAACACTAAACCCTTGGGTCAATCCATATAGATATCTTCATCTAGGTCCCCATTGAGGAAGGAAGTATTTATAACTATTTGATGGATTAAAGATTATGTCTTGTGATTGAGGTAGCCAGGAACCAAATTGAGGTGATGTTAGTTACACGAGAATATGTGTCAAAATAGTTAACTCGTTATTGTTGTTTGTAATTGTTGGCAAGTAGCTTAGCCTTAAAAATATCGATGATATCATTTTCCCTTAACTTCTTTCTAAAGAGACATTTGCATCCTATGGTTTTGCAAACTAGAGGAAGATCAATTAGAATCCAAGTATGATTTTTCATGTTGGACTCTATTTTACCATCAATAACTTCCTTCTAGTAAACAACATATATGAATTTCATGGCATTGGGCTTTCTTCTACTACAAATGTTTAGATGTTGAGACCATACTTTGTTGTTACTTCAGCCAATTCACTTTGATCAAAGTCACATTGAGGCTCATCCACTTCAAGATTTAATAGTTTAGCTTTAGGAAGATATTTTTGTGATATTAGTTGAATTTTAAGAAAATTTCTAAAGGTTCAACATATGAAGGAATTTTACCAACTTGTTTGGGAAGACTAATCTTGAAGGAAAGATGGATACATAGTATACAACATCTAAGGTTCAAATTTCTAGTGGAGTTATCCCAAATGTAAGGTAAATCTAATTTTTGATAGAAAACCTTTGCATTGGTATTTTCAACATAGCTTATGGAAACAATATCAACAGTTCTGATGCAGATCTTTCTCTTCTAATTTTCTAGGAGTTTATCATTATCCAAACACCCCTAAACTTTAAGGTAATCTATAACATGTTTTCTTAAAACATTAGTCTCAAGATATCTTATTTGTGTGTTAAGAAGGAACATGGTTTCATACATAGTTACAATCAAGAGAGCCTCCCACACATTCCTTGATGTAGACCAAATTCACTAAAACATTGCAATAACCACATCAATCAATGTTCTTTTCTTTTTGTTGACTACAATATTAGATTGTGGATTTTATGGGGTGTTGGTTTTATCAATAAGTCCATGATCGTGGAACTATATAAGTTAGTTTGAGTTATAGTCACCTCCTCTATCAGATGTAATCCTCTTAAGGTACTTTTCAATTTTGTTCTCTACTTATATTATTTAAGTTACTACTTCCATAAGATTATGCAAGCAAAGGAAGCAAAGGATCTGATAAAAATAAAGAATAAAAAATAAAGATGTGGAGTTTAGAAAATCTAGTGGGTGAAGGTGCATCAAGCTAAACATTGTATGCACGAGCTTCTCAACAATTAGTCTCTGACATTCAAGCACCCTCATCTCAGATATTGCCTCCCAATGCTAGCAAGAGTATAGTGTTGAACCTTTTTTGGCCCTTACAAGTTGCTGGAAAGAAAAAATCACAAAATTTTGATACATTTCACAATAATAGATACTAAAAGGTAGAAGAGAATTGATATCTAGATAAAGGAAGGGGGTCAAATTGGTGGTAAAGAAAAGGTGGAGAAGGCTATACATGTTATCAAGCAGATAGCAATTCCTGTATGCAAAAGCTCTCAATAGTTTTTAATGTTTTTGAAAAATGTCCAAGATAAGTCTATTTTATAGATGAATGAGGTCAGTAGCCAAAGATTTCAATTGGTCATTGTTTACTCTAATCAATAATATTATGCATCTTTCATAGCACATGATTTATTGGGCGCACCCAGATAGAATGGAGGGGACTTGAACATTCAACCAATGACTATAGAATGTGGATGGACAAATGGGTAGACGTTTATTCACATGGTTAAATTTTTATGTGGTTCAAGGATTCTTGTACTAAGACAATTAAAGTATGTACTTTTATTCATTTATGAGACTCCATTTGACAAAAAATTAAATAACATTTTAAAACAAAAAACAAAAAGAAGATATAGTTCTCATTTTATAAAAAACCAAAGTAGACACATGAAAGACATTGAACAACATTGATCAGTCCTTGATAGGCTAGGCTAGGATTTGCATGGAATGATGATGTGAGGCAAACATATGTTGTTTTATCATTTCAATCACCAATATAAAACAAGCCCGATCATTCAAATGTACCCAAGAGGCCATCTTTTTGGACATTGTTTTAGATGGAGAGTGGGGAGAGGGACTAAAGTCAATGACATCTTCACAGATAGGTGGATTCCAAGTTTGGGCATCACAATAGAGGCCATGATCAGAAGATAGGAGGATGATCCCATGAGAGTGGTGGAATTGATCAATCAGATCACTAGAGTATGGGATGCAACCGTAGTTGAACATTTTCTTCCTCGACATTTATCCAATAGGGTCACTTCTATTCCACTGGATGAGGGAAGAGGACAAGACTCACTATACAGGGCACCAGACCAAAAGGGTTTGTTCCCGGTTAAATCAACCTATAGATGATACAAGTAGATGACACTAATACAATAGTGATAAAGGAGAGTGACTAGAGGAGGTTGTGGAGGCAACAATGGTCACCCAAATTGGCACACTTTGCATGGTTTGTGATGAAAGGCATGCTACCGACTAGGGACAAGCTACAAGCCTGAACCGTCATTGAGGATGACACCTTCTAGCAATGTGGATTGAAAATTGAGGACACCTTGCACGCCATTGCTACCTGCGCTCATGTTAAGTGTGACTAGGCATGCACAGAGGTGGACTTTGCCAGGAAGCTGAGAAACACCATAGTGTTACCGACATGATTTGCAACATCCTCATATACATAAACCTATATGCTATCGACTAGGTGATGACTCTTCTATGGGTTGCTTGGATGGCTAGAAAGAAGGCAATCTCCGATCAAAAACATGCCCATATCCCTAGTTTGGTGGCTAGATTTAAACATATGGATCATGACTACAATCAACACTTCAAAGTTACAACACAACGTGGACCACGAGCAAACCACATCCCCTCTACATGGAGACCACCACCTTCTGAAATCGTGAAGATCAATAGTGATTCTAGTTGGAAGATAATGGCCCAATAGACCTAGGCATTTTTTAGTGGGATGATAAAGGCAAGATCCTTCACATGTTACATAAAAGGGTTTTAGCTTGCCCATCTGCCCTATGGGTTGAAGGATAAAAAATGATCAATACTATGAAATAAGAAAAAAAGAGGAACTTCATGAAAATCAACATTGAATTGGGTTTCTAGATAATGGTAGGGGAAGTTAAGGTGGGTGGATATGAGAGAGGTTATGAGGACTCTATGGTCAATATGGTTTTCTGCATGCCTAGTTTTTTTTCTAGCCTGTAACTTATAACTTATTCCCAGGGTGTGTAATAGATTAGCCCACATTCTTGCTACTATGACATATGCTTTGGAAAGTGTTTTGGTTTTTTCTAACACGTTCTATGATCACACACTTCTACTAGCTTTGATGGATTTGAATGAATAAATATTAGAGTTGAACTTGAAAAAAAAAGGCCCACATATCCTTTTGCTTTTACTCTGAGTTCATTGTTTCACACTCACTTTATAGGTGAGAAATATGGGCTAAAGGAGGGTATGAGGTCTTGAAATACATAGAAATAATATCTAGAAATACAATAGTTCATTCCATTATCTAACTTTCCAAATGAAGCTTTCGTCATATTTAGGTTTCATTTTGAATATGTAAATTGTTCAACTATGTATAGTAATACTACCAATACTTTGAGTTTGCTAAACTTCACATGAAACTCAATCATACTCTTGCAACATTCAACATCTCAATATGGATGGTCTACATATACACACAAACCACTATAACAGTTTTACGACTGGGGTGATTATTTTTGGGTTGCTAAGGCCAATAATCATTTTTCATTTCTCAAATTATTATACATTTAAAAAAAAGTGGCTTCTTGATTGCCTCCCACTTGTGACATTGCATATAAGGCTCACGTCACTTAATAGATTACTTATTGATACCATCTAAGATACTAAAGGACAGGTTGGTCCTTAAATATGTATCATTTTCTCCTAGATGCTGAAGATAGTTTTCATGTTTTTCCACATAAGATATCAATATATCACTTTGAAACCTATTTATTTACTTCAACGATATTTTCTTGTCTGCTCATAACAAGACTTATCACTTACTTTTTGAAGAAAAACATTGTCATAATCTTGGTTGGCTTACAAATTGATATGCCATTACTTCTAGTATTTTATGGGCCATTTTATTGTAACATAATTAGTGATCTAATGGAAAAAGTATTACAAAATTTAGACACCTTATTTACCTATATCATCCTTCATCGTACTTTATTGCTTAATTAACCTCATAGGTGATGTAGCTTAGTAATTTTAATCCTACCTGGATGCTTCCAATAAAGATGAAGCTTTAACTCAATTTGATTCATTTTGAGTGTTTTTATATTAGAAGACTTTTGGAATGGATTGAGATCGTGGTGATATTATCATTGATAATTATTGTTACAGATAATTCAATGCGCTTATATCTTATTTTTATGTATTTTATGGATAACCCATCCTTCATTGATAATTATTGTTGCAGATAATTCAATGCACTTATATCTTTTTTTATGTAATTTATGGATAACTCATCATCCCTCATGACAAAAACTGTATAGTATTTTTCTACTTTAGTGGTTGTTTGTTGTTTACTAATTATTTTGGTTGTATTGAATCACATCAACCACTTTTAGATATTTTTTTTTGTAAAAATTGGAGATCATTTTTGGTACCCATTCAGATACAACCATATTGCATTTATAGCATTTGTGACAACTACTTTCTCATATTTTATTTCAATGAACATATCCTTTATAAAAAATATTGGTGACATTCCATAAATTTGGGAGTCTTTTGTAATCTATGTCACATCTTAGGAAGAAATTGACAACTATGATATCAAATTTACCTAGGGTTGAACATTGGCTCTACCTGATCCATCTGACTATCCAATCAAAAAGTAATAGTTGTATTTTTAGTGAGTGAGATGGTGACTTGTTTGCAAGCACAAACATTTACATGGGATGGGATAGGATTGAAATCCAAACCTAGGGACCCGTATATGAACTTGTAGGATTAACAATGTATTTTGGATTTGTAATAAAAATTACTTACCTACTATTCTCTATATGTACCTACTTTATGATATGATCATTGATGATGATTGTTGAAGATGTTTCACACATTTATCTTCTTGTTTTTGGTATTTCAAGGAGAACCTATCCTCCTTGTCAAATATTTTCTTTTCCTTTTCTATCTTAGTGGATGTTTGTGTTCACCTATGATTTTGATTATAGTGGATGAGATCATCTACTTTTGAATATTTGTGTACTCTATAAATGTGAGCTCATTTTTTTTCCCAATCAGATACAACATTGTTTCATTTATCATAGTTGCTATAACTGATTTCCCACATTTTATTTAACTAAATAAGATGTAATATAAAAAAATGGTGAATTCCATTAAATTGGGAGTATTTCTTATTTTGTGGCACATCTGAGGCAACAATTGAAAACTATGATATAGATTTTACCCAGGGTTGAGCATTGGCTCTTCTTGATCCAACTAACAATCTGACCACAAAATTTGTATCTACATTTTAATGAGTGAGATGGTGCCTTGATTGAAAGAAAAAAAATTGCATGGCTTGGGGCATGGTTGAAACCCTAAAACAAGGATCCATAGGATGAAAATTTCAAATTATTAATGTGTTTATGGGTTTGTAAGAAAAATTACTTACATTTTGTTATATATACTTACATAATTTTTGTATACACACATACACACACATACAAATGTAGACACACACACATATATATATACATATATATACATACATATACATTATATACATGAATTATATATACATATAAATAGTATCTTATTATTTTTTGTTGTTGAGGGTTTAAATTATGAGTACAAGTCCACCTTATAATCTAGTTGTTATGATGATTTTAAATGTAGTTTGTACCCTAGATTAGGTGTATCTTTCTATTACTTTACTACACCATATATTTAAATCCAATTATCACATTCGTACTGTGTTTATCTTATCTTTATAGCCAAGCAATAAAATAGGTTGGATTTGAACCCATCCCTAGATCGAATTTCTGACTAGAATAAATTTTGGACCTTACCTATACTACTATAGAAATAGTGAGTATGTTGACCCAATCAAGTAATCTTCCCAACTCTCCCTCTCTTTGGTGCTCTGCTCCATCTCTAGATGGGGGCGCTCGACGCCCATGGTCGGGGACAACCTAGCTGCCAGGGGAACTGAGATAGCCACCCCATCCTTCAACCCACCCTCCTCTTGAACCTTCCAATTCCACCACTCCTGTCACCTCTTCAACTCCCCCTCCCCATCCTTCTTCTACCTATCCCTTGGCTCCGAGCCACCGGCTTCCTAGTCAAATCCAAATGTAGACGCCACAATGGGTAAGACTTGGATAGAGATGATGCAGAGTCCCATGGAGGTCTCAAGGTCTTACATACATGTGGATCTCCCTAGACATTCCAAATGCCTACTTTTAGAGAGATGCTAGACCATGGATGAAGTTCTCCCAATCAATTTTAGACACAATGAATGACTTCTATAGGTTCACCATTATCATGTAGGTGATGGAGAAAACATGCCACATTGCCAAGCTTTATGGGTGGATTATGAGGATGTGTAGATCCAAAGGTGAGGTCTAGATCTCACTACTCAAGGAGGAGCTCTTCCTTGCCAGGTTCACATCAGATGAAGACATCAAGCCTCTATTTGAAGAGGAACCTTGGTTTGTCAACAACCAATTAGTCTCACCTCCATTCTTACATGGGTGACCCTTCCGGATGTTGGACTGTACTGGACTAGAAGTGTGATTATCATCATTGGATAAGGTATCTACACACCTAATGTCATGGACTTCCACTCCAAAGGTAAATTTGTTGGTGCTACCCATCTCAGTGTGGAGGATGATGTAGGCAAACCTCCCCCCTATCATCATGGTGGATATGCATGATGGCAACGAGCTTGAGCTACGAGTCATTTATGATGCCCTCCATGGAATATGAAATGCATGCAATGTGTTTGGGCATATTATTAGGAGGTGCACAAGGCCCCATACCGATTCCCAAGATTTCTCTCTGGTCTGTGGCTATAGAAGAAGGCCAAGGAGGAGACTCAAAAAGTAAGCTTTCCACTTCCAATTATTGGTTCCAAAGATGCAAGTGGTTTTAGATGCTTGCCTCCACCACAGTGCCACAAGGGAGGGTGATCAGGCTTAAGTGGCACCTGGATGATATCTCTAGAGTGGTAGTGGATGATATTAGGGCTCCCTTGGGGACACAAGCCTAAGGAAACAAGGAGATCATGGTTACACATGGCCTTCTAGCCCCTTTCTCACCCGGTGCTAACCTATTCTCTGTTCTTGAGAACTTGGACCCAAATATGGTGCTGGAGGATTTGGCCAACTGCTCCATTGGAGGTGATGTAGTGCACAATTGAAGTGCTTATATAGGAAGAGGGAGAAGGACATCTTCCAAGATTTCCATCTCATGAAGGGGTGGATCTTCGCTAGTCAAATGATCATCCTCACATGGAATGAGATGGAAAGAAGGATGTGTGGTATGATCAAAGAAACTCAAGAATCGTTCATGATTTGTTTAGAAACTAGAATTAAAAAGGTCTTTGCTCAGAGGGTCTGTAACCTATTTCCTCCTTGGTGGGGATTTTATACCAACCTTTTTTTGGTTTAGGGAGGCAAAATTTCTACAGATTGGGATAATGGTGTATCAGACGTCCAAGTAATCCACTGAACATATTAGTCTAGTTGTGGCAAGCTACATCAACATTTGTGGGTTTCATTGTGTTATCAACATTTTTATGGTATCAATAGTGAAAATTGCAGACAGAGGATCTTGGATTTGATTACAAGAATGACTCAATAGAAACTTCCACACCTCATCATTGGTGATTTTAATCACCTTATAAGTTCTTCTGAGAAGCATGGGAGGGAAGCCATTCATAACTCCATCCTCAGTAGGTTTAATGTTGTGGTGGAGTTGTCTATCATGGTGGAGATCAACATGACTGGAGGTATTACTAACTGGTAGAATGAGAGAGGACATGGATTCATGATTACAAGAAACCTTGGTTGGGCCCTTGTTAATATTGTGTGGCTGAATATGTTCCCAAAGCCATCCATTAGCTTGGGTGGACATCCCAATAGAGACCACGTGCGGTTGTTGATTAAGCTCACCAACACGAGTGCAACAAATAGACCTTTTATGTTTGTAAACTATTGTTTGGATTGGACAAGATTTATTATAGTTGTGGAACATGCTTGTGTGACTAATTTTATTGGCAATCTTATCTTGGTGATGGCTGAAAAGCTAAGAAGGAAGAAGGAACCTATCACACTATGGTCTAAGGATCTCTCTAACTTGCCGAGCTTGCCAAGGAAAAACTCCATGGAGTATAAAGTTGCTACTGCTGATTTGAGATCTAATTCTTTTCAATATGAGCTGATGCCAAGGAAGAAGCTATAGAAAAAAGATTAATACAACTGGAGAAACTAGAAGAGATCTTGTTATGGAAAAGGAGTAGGATTAGATGGATCAAGGATGGGGATACTTATACAAAGGTCTACCACTCGGTCACAAAGAATAATCACATGAGGGATCACATGCACTGTCTGATTAAGGAGGATGAGACTTCTAGAGGTGGCCTTAAAGAGGTTCCTAATGAAGATTTCATCTTCTTCAAGGATCTCTGTAACCATGTCAGCCATATTAGCTCTGTAATCTCCCATCTTGTAGGATTTTTAGGCCTACCTTCCAAGAGGATATCAGATAGGCTATTTTCTTCAATTGAAGCATCCAAGGCCCCTAGGCCGAATGGCTTCAATAGAAATTTTTTCCAAGAAAATTGGCACATCATTAAGGACAAAATTTTCCATTCTATAAGGTGGTTCTTTGTGGGTGGATCGATGTTCATGAACATTGACCATGCATTCCTTCAACTTATCCCCAAAAAGGATCATCTACTTTCTCTAGAGGGCTATAGACCCAGTTCTTTTTTCTCGATTTTTTCAATATCATTTCTGAACTTCTTGGGAAGAGACTTAGTCTGATTCTCCTAGATGTGATTTACCCTAATCAATATGCTTTTATCTAAGGCAGATTCATTTTGACAGTGCTCTTCTTATGAGTGGATTCCTTTTTGATTTCAACATCAAACATAAAACTAAAAAGGTTTGCCTCAAGATTGACATCTCAAAGGCATATGATCATGCTGATTGGAGTTCCTTGTGGGCTACTATTATGTCACTTGGCTTCTCTCCTCAGTGGATAATGTTGATGAAGTAATGTGTGTAGTCTACATCCTTTTCTAATCTGGTGAATTATTACCACATAAGCTATTCAGAGCATCCAATGATGCTAGGAAAGGTGACATGTTGTCACCCTTTCTCTTCACTCTATTTATGGACGTCTTGGGTTTCTTGATCCAAAAATCTAAAGTAGATGGGTAGGTGAAGACGTTCCAAGTTTGTGGGGCACCAGTTCTATCCCACCTGATCTTTGCTGACATTGTTCTCTTATACATGGTATGGCATGACAAATACCTGAAGATGATGAGGATGATGCTGGAGAGTTATATGAAGCTGACTAGACTCTACATTAGAGAAATCATGTCTAAGATATATCTATCTAGATTTTGTAATGCTTGGAGAGGGAGGCTAAATATGTTGCAGGTGTCGAGGAAGGTGTCTTCCCCACTAAAAACCTAGCTATACCTATCATGGGAGGAAGAGGATCGGGCATAGATTATGCATCTATCATTGACAACCTCCAAGCTATGGTGGAAAGCGGACTGATCTTCATATCTCTATGGCAAGGAGGATTGTGATCCTCATGTTAGTCCTAATGATCAAGGTTGCTATCTAGTGTAGACAAGATGCACTTCCCCTCTTCATCCTACAGAAGGCAAAGGGGATCATTAGCTCCATCTTCTGGGTGGGGAAAGGACATGTTATGGCTTGGTATACTATGGTGAGGTCATTTGAACTTGGTGAGATGAAAAACCTAGTTGTACTAACATCACCCAAACAACAACCTTCAAGATAGGTCCATGTGTTATACCCTAATAAGCTCTGGCGATGAACTCTGGAGATACCCGGCGGCACGATGTGGAGGTCGATGGAGGCACTCTGCCTGAAGCTGGACATCCCCCTCCTCCCTCCTCTCTCGTATGCTCATCTGGTGTGAGTCAAGATCTGAATGCTCAATTTGAAAATACAAAATCATGGGCGGAACTGATGAAACCAAGGATTTATGACACCTCACTGGAGAAAGTGGACATAGAGATGCGAGACCAGAAGCTCATCTACCCAAGAGAGGAAGCTGAGAAGAATGCAGAGAGATGGAAGTGATGTGTTGCAGGTTACATAGTTGGTTTCAACCCTCATCTTCCTACTCTGGATAGGTATTTATCTCAGTTATGGATTTTGAATGGATTGATTGAGATAATGAACCATGGTCGAGGGTTCTTTCTGATTAAATTTTCAGATGATGTGGATCTATAGAATGTTTTAAACAACAATATATATTTTGTTAGAGGCAAGCCTATGGTGTTGATGAAGGGGAAGCCTGGGGATCCTCTAAAGAGATTCAGGATGACAGACATGCCCATATGGGTCAGAATTCATAATCTTCCATTGGAACTTTGGGATATGAATATGTTTTCAAGAATTGGGTCTTATATTGGTATTCCTTTACGTGCAGACAGTTTAACTTTCGGTTTGAGGAATCTTGAATTTTCCAGGATTCAAGTTCATCTACTTTTCCTCATGAGCTGGAAGTTTCAAGTGATGAAGGAGTTTCTCATACTGTTAATTTCGAGTACGAATGGAATCCAAAAGTATGCTCATCGTGTAACTTGTTTGGACACTCAGATTGCAGAGATCCCGCTTAAGGTTCAATCCATCAGGTTAAGCAAATGTGGGTTAAGAAATTTGTTGTTCCTGTTTCTTATGCTATTTCTAGAGAGATATTTGCACCTAAAGTTAATGATGCAATTCCTCAGAGCAAAAATCTGAATCAGAAAGGTCAAGTAGATCAGTTGAGACAAGGCCATGAAGTTTCTATTGATTTGTCTGAAGAGATAGCTGCACTCAAAGTTAATGACACAATCCCTCATAGCATAAATCTGAATCAGGAAGGGCAAGCTGTTCTGTTGGGGCAAGGCAATGATGATGATGAAGTGTTCCATGTACCTAATGATTCTTTTGAGGAAAATAGTTTGTCTATGTCTGAAGGAGAAAGTGTTAACAACCAGGAAGTAGCTGAAGGGGTCGTAGACCTTTCTACTCCTCCTTATACGGCTGTTACCAATCAAGGTGAGGATGATGAAGGATTTGAAGTTGTGAAGAAAGGGAAAAAAAGAAGGAAGCCAAAGGGTAAGGCTAGAAATAATACAAGAGATCAGGATAATTTCATTCAAACTTCTCTTTCAAACAAATTTGTTAACCTGAAAGTAGTGACTGAAGAACATAGGAAGGGGGAGATCCAAACCAGTGAAGTACTGGTCACAACTGGTTCTAATGGATAGTCTCAATCTTAATATTATGTCCTGGAATGTTAGAGGTCTTAATCTCAAGGTCTCAACAGTCCAGGAGAAAATAAGAGAGTTCAATCCTCACATCATCCTTCTCAATGAAACTAAAGTGAGATAGAAGAAGATTTCTAAATTTCTTAGTAATTTTTTTCTTGAGTTTAGTTGGACTTCCAATCATTTCTCTCATGTGCTCAGTAGAGTAGTTGTTCTATGGAAGGATGAGGTTTGCAATGTTATCAAGATTCAGGAGTCAGATCAGTTAATCCATATGAATGTTGCTTGTGACAACACAAGTTTTCTCTTGACGACTATCTATGGGCATAATCCTGATGGTGATAGGGAGAAGTTATGGAATGATATTGAGATTATTAATTCTAATGTGTATTCTCCTTGGGTCATCTTAGTTGACTTTAATGCTATTAGAAAAGATGAATAAAATACGGGTAGAGATCCTCCTACTAAGAAGTCCATGGATGACTTCAATAATTGCATTCTCAATTGTGGTTTATTTGAACTGAGCCTGAATGGTCCTTCCTTTTCTTGGGATAACCATCAATCTGGGGAACATTTTGTTACGTCTCTCATTGATAGGACTCATTATAATTATGATTTCATGAGGGAGTTTTCTGATTTCAAAGGTGTTCTTCATTCCAATATCATCAGTGATCACAAGATCCTTACTCTTGACATTGGTGAGAAGGGTAAAGGTGTTTCCCCCTTTTGATTCATTAATGCCTGGACTGAAAAAGATGGTTTTGGGGATATTGTTAGAAAAAGCTAGTCTGGTGTTGATAATGGCTTTCCTTCTTTCATTGTCTATAATAAGTTTAAAAAGCTTAGATATGAGCTTTCAAAATGGAATAGGAATTCTGTTGGGAATTTTACTGATGTTGCTAAGAGGATAAATTTCCTAGCATGTGAAGCACAAAGTAATCTTGATAAGGATCCTTCTAATATTTTGCTGCAAATTGAAGCTAGTGCTAGAAGAAAATATGCCTTTATTAATAATAAGCACGACGAATCTATCTTAAGATAGAAATCTAGATTCAAGTGGCTTAAAGAAGGGAATTCCAATTCCAAGTTTTTCTATTCTTCAATCATAAATCACATTCGAGCTCTTGATATTGATGGGATCATTAACACTAATTTCTCTGAGATAAAGCAACATATTTTGGGGTACTATGTTTCCTTGTTCAACAATGGTCATAGAATTGATGTTGATATTATGAAAACGTTATCTTTTCCTAATTTGAATGAAGTTCATAAAATGGCTCTTGATAGGTGCTTTTCGGTGAAGGAAATTGTTGATGTGGTAAAGAATCTTAACTCTGAGAAATGCCCAGGACCTGATGGCTTTAACGATCACTTCTTCAAAACATGCTGGAGTGTTATTTGTTCAGATGTTACTAAATCTGTTCTTGGTTTCTTTAACTCTGGAAGAATGCTTAGAGAAGCTAATCACACTTTTATAACTCTTATTCCTAAAGTGAAGAATTCTAGTGAACTCAAAAATTTCAGACCCATTGCTCTTTGCAATGTGTTCTACAAAGTTATTTCTAAGCTTCTCACTAATAGATTGCAACTTGTTCTGCCTTCTGTAGTGAGCAGCAACCAGTGTGCTTTTGTGAAGGGTAGATCTATCAAGGATGCTGTTATTTTATCTAATGAGCTCATACATGATTTTAACAAAAAAGACGGAAGGCCTAAAATGTGTCTCAAGATAGACATATCAAAAGCCTATGATTCAGTTGCTTGGGAGGGCATCTTTCTTATTCTTGAGCTTATGAATTTTCCTCACTGTTGGGTTGTGTGGCTTAAGGATATTTTTAATACTATTTCTTATGAGATCCTTATTAATGGTGAAGCTTCTGATTCGTTTAAACCTAGCAATGGGGTTTGATAGGGATATCCCCTGGCCCCCTACATTTTTGTCTTAGTTATGCAGGTCATCACTCTTCTTCTTGATAAAGAAGTTAATGAGGGGAACTTAAAACCTTTGAAGGCCTCATCCAATTTCTCTATATCCCATTTGATTTTCACAGATGACCTGATGATCTTCTCTGAGGCAGATGAATGGAGTACTTATGCTATCAAAAGAGTGCTTGACCAACTGTATGTTGCTGCTGGGTTGAAGATTAATAATGATAAAAGTGTAGTTTTCTATAGCCAAAATGCTAACAAAGAGTTGCTGGGTAGTATTTTGGGCATTGCTGAAGGTTGTCTACCGCAGAGATATCTTGGTATACCTTTAGTTATAGGCAAGCTGACTAAGGATCATTGTAGTCCTCTTCTTGACAGAATTAAAAGTCGACTTGATGGTTGGAAAGCAAGTCAACTCTCGATGGCAGGTAGAGTTGAGCTTGTTCAGTCTACTCTTAAATCTATGTCTCATTATTGGATTGCTAATTTTCCTATCCCTTGTGTTGTTTGTGATGAAATTGAACAACTCTATCATAATTTCATCTGGGGAAATGCTGTTAGCAGAAGCCCTATCCATTTGGTAAAGTGGAGTGATGTTGTTAAGCCAAAGCTGGAAGGTAGTTTAGGGATCAGATGCATTAGAGACATTATTCAATCGTCTATTCTCTTGAATGGGTGGGATATTTCCAAGAAGAAAGACAACATTTGGATAAAATGGATTCATGAGAAGTATTTAACTAAGCATTCCTTTTGGTCCCTTCCTATAAATGAGTCTTTCTCTTGGCTGTTCAGAAGAATTCTTGTTGAAAGAGTTTGTCTAAGAAGACATATTACTTTTGTCATTGGTGATGGTAAAAGTGTTAGTATATGGAATGATCCCTGGTTCAAGGACTCGAAATTTCTTATTGAGGTGTTGGGCCAATAGAGTATTATACAACTTGGTTTTCCTTCTGATGCTAAAGTAAGCTATCTCATTAGAAATGGCTCCTGGTCTGTTGAGAATACAAGACTACACAGTAAATTGCTTGATGCACTCCATTCTCTTCCTAGCCCAATTGCTAGAAGTGACAATATTCTTTTTGATGGAAAAATGGACGTGAATTTTAAATACATCTGGGGCTGTCTCCATCCTGAGAAAGTTTTGAATATGTTCTTTCAGTGGCTGTGGAGTTTCAGATGTCCAAGCAACTGGAGAATGTTAGGCTGGAAAATTGGTCATAACAGACTTCCTACCTCTTGTTTTGTGAAACACATGGGGATTAGTCTTTCTTCTATGTGTTTTCTTTGCAGGAGTGAGGAAGAAGAAATTGAACATATTTTGTTCAGATGTACGTATTCTTCTGATATTTGGAACAGAGCCAGTGTTCTTCTCAGTCTTCAGTGTCCCAGATCGATTAATGATATTCATCTTCTCAAGGATAGAAAGCCCCATTTGCTTTGTCTTGGTATTTTCAGTTGCTTTGGAGGGAGAGAAATGATCGAGTGCATCATGGGATTTCTAAGGATGTGGTTCTTATTTGGAATCTCATCCTTCACGATTTTGATCTTATGCTGAGTAGTTTATAGGAGGTTTTGTGTGTATAGGTTTTTCTCCTTGTTCTGTCTGATAGGTATTTTCAGGTGAATATGTTCCCTAAGATGATACTTTTTCTTTTGTATATTCCCAAAACTACAAAAAAAGCAATAGAAGGAGTTGGGTTCACCAAAAAAAAAAACAACCTTCAAGATGATAGATACCTTCCTACTCAACCCTTCTTCAATGTGGATTGGTAGAACGATAGTGTGGTAGATCCCTAGTATGATGCCATCATGAACTAAACCTGGACATGGAAAGCCATGTCACATAGATGGTTCCAGGTTAAGCACAATTACCACCAGGAAAATGACGTGTGGTGCATGTTGGTTAAGGTTCCTTGGTTTCTACCAGCTTTGGGACCTCATGTTCCTTAAATTAAACTAATTTGGAGTAGGGATCATACTCCTAAATGGGGTTTTTGCTTCTACATTGGTCTCATGAGGGAGCTTCCCACCTTTGCAAGCTAAACAAATGGGGTCTAGATATAGTCACCACATGTCTCTTGTGAAAGGAAAAAGATGAGTCCCATGACCATCTTTGGTGGAAATGTGACTACAATAAATATTTATGGTGTAGAGTTTTTCAAAGTGTGGATGGGGATGGAACCCTCCTTGTGATCAGGATCTCTGTGTGACTTGGGTCCTTGAGAGTACTATGAAGAACCACCTATCTAGGTGCTTAAGGGGTCTATGCCTCATGGCCACCATGTTCCATGTGTGGAAGGAAAGCAATAGTTGGTTGCATGGTGGCGTGGAAAGGGATATCCTAGCCATTTTTTAGGATATCATTGATAGTTTGATAGCTTTTGGTAAATCCAGACCTCGGCTTATCTATGGGTTGGACCGATGAGTCCTTAGACATTGGGGGTTTTTTAGCTAGCTCCTGCTATATATAGTGCATGGTTTTTTTCCCCCTATACTCTTCTTTTTCAAAAATAGTAATATTTACCTTATCCAAAAAAAAGAGTGAGTATGTCTCAATATTCACAGTCTTGCCACTTTTTTTTGTAAAATCTTTCAGCTTATAGAATTGAAGATTTTTTTTTTAAAATTATGGCTTCTCCTGGACACCATCCTCTTCTATTTTTTGATCATCACCAATTAGTCATACACCTAATAGTATCCACATTTTAAATTTGTTTCTTATGAATATTTTGTCAAGATATTGAGGGTTCATGGAATGCGTGTGACATATTTCTAAATGGATTTCCATTTGGAAAGGAAAAATTGTGAAACTAATGCCCACATTACATAGTATGTTTTTATATCCACATTATCTAGTTTTCTCTCTTATTCTTTCTATCATGCCCAAAATTATTTTGAATTCATTGCTTATGAAGGTTGTGGTAAAAATGTTAGGGGACTATGGAGAGTACACGAAAATTCTATTTTGGAGGAAATGTTATGAAATCTCCATTAATAATCTATTGAGGATATATAGTTTTCATCCCATTCTCTTCATTAGTGCATTCATTTCCTTCTACTGTTCAAGGAACCCAATACCATCCAATGTGTGACTACAACCTGAATTGAAGGCACACTAGTAAGGAAAATAATGGGATTTGCAATGGCTAATGTTAGCCACCACTAAATCATGTAATGAGCCCTTGATCATTATGGTAATTTTATTTACACACCATTACTAACTAAACTCCTTGATCCAAGATGAATATGAAACTTGTTCAATGCATTGGAGTCTGTCAATGTATTATGTTAGCCTCATCTCTACTAGAGATGAGGTGGGTATTACCATTATCTATTTGTGTCAAGCCATTATTGGTATATATGACCAAAGATCCAATCATACTATGATTGTAATGAGGTTTCAATAATCAATTTTATTGCCAAAGGCAATTTTTCATCTCTATGTTTGTTCAATTGTGAGATGATGGTATAACATGATAGATGTCTAAAAGAACGATATTACTCGATGACATATGTCTTCAGGTTGAGCACCTCAACAATGAGATCATATGTATGATAAGAGTATATACATTCTTATAATCTCTCTAGTCAGATATTATTGTGGAGAGAATATAGATAGAAATATTACATAAGACTAGAATGTGTCTTGACTGATGACCAAATCTCATTTTTCATGATGTGTGATATCAAACCAAACACATTGGTCTTTCTTATAGAACAATGTATCAGACAGACCCACCTTGATAGTGACACATGGGAACCATTGAATGGTAGTCAAAATCATCTCTCATAGTGACAATGGTGATTTTGGTTAGTAGACCTGAAATCACTACACTCATTGTATGTTGTTCTATGCACTTTGACACCATCCAATGTGACTTGAATAAGGATCACTATACATGTGATGTTCATGTATGTTGTGACACATGTGGATTGACTGTGAGTGATGTCTATGGGAATTGTACCTCCTTCCAGAGTTGATATTTCGGGCACTTGATAAGCGAGACTGGGAAACATATGTCCATACTCATGTGAATCAATATATGATATGTGAGCTCATATGCATCTTAGATAGTCTGCTCTGGTTCAAGGAACATGGATTAAATATTAAGAGGATGATGATTTCATGCCTCAAGTTCAATCTAGATATTAGAGTCAAATGAACTATATGATCACTATAACACTTACCAAAGATTTTAGGTTGAAGTTGTTCTCCAAATTTCCAATTACTTAGGTAGAAAAGATGTGTTTCTACATACCACTTATTGTTTGTGATGTCATAATTTGGTTACAGTCATTCACTACCAGTATAATTTGGGAACTATAAGATCACACATAGGATGCACCTGGAATAGGAGTTTACTCATGAACAAGGTTTGACCTGATTACTAAAGAGTTTTGGTAATCACCTTATACAAAATTGGATGATAGTTGGCTAATTGGAGTGTCTAGTTGATTAACTGGGATTGCCATTTAACCAACTAGAGTGTCCAATCAACTGATTGAAAAGTCCAGTTGACTGAATAGACGATTAGTAAGACTAGATCAAGGAATGATGCTGATGTCATGTTGTGCATTGATCATCACATTGAAAGTCAATATGTTCTCAAATAGAAAAATTCCAACCGATCAGTTGGATATTCTAGTCTACCACCTAGAGTTCCAATCAACTATTTGGGAGCCTAGTCAACCGAATCATGATTCAAAATAGTAAAAAATTCATGAAATTCATCTCCTTGTATCCTTGGATTTATGGGAATCCTGACCCATCCACTCTTATATAAAGGGGTCATGGCCAATACTCTTAGTTCAAGTCTCATAATCTCAACATTGTGGTAAAGTGAGAGTTAGAGGCATCTTACTTGTAAAAGAGAGAGATAACCAAAGGGGAGAAAGTTGACGCTAGCACATTGACAACATGAGGGACAACTCCTTCTTATTAATTATAGAAGAATGATAAGAGTTCCCGGTGGTCTGTGCGGACTATGTAGAGGTGTGAAGACTGTTGCCACCATGTTAGGAGGACGTCATCAACTAGAGTTCATGGTCCTACACTAGGATGTTGCATCTGACAACCATCCAGTGTTGCTTGAGAAAGAAGCATGTCGCTCCAAGTATTGTTGTTGGACTACTATAGGACCATGTGTATACCTTTAAAAACATTCTTTCATGTTCATAGTTATTGAGACAATCCACACATTCATGGGGAATATGAAAAGCAATTTTGTTTCTGTTGGTATTAGATTCACATAAATTTACTACATTTTGGGATTTAATCGATATGATTGATTTTTGGTTTTATCTTTCATTTTATACATGTCATGCGAATATTTAAATGATTAATGTGCATACCCAATTAAATACCACAAACATTAAGGAATGTCTCATAAATTCTATATATAGTTTATGCTATAAATACAATTTATACATGTCACCCTAAAATTGGTTTTGAAGGTGGATGCATGTTTATGGCCATTACCTCCTATATATGTGCATGGTTGAACGGTTTATTTTCTGCCATTTGAAATTTAGTTTGCATATTGAGCCTCTCTCTCTTTGTCCATAGGTAAGTTAATGATATACTCCATATACACCTCTTCAATGTAACTTGAGGTTTCACTTGTACAATGTAATACTTTTAAAAAAAATTGGCCATTCTATTCATCCCGTGGCCTGGGCTCGATCCTG
Source organism: Alisma plantago-aquatica (assembly GCA_963693085.1). Lineage (NCBI taxonomy): Eukaryota > Viridiplantae > Streptophyta > Magnoliopsida > Alismatales > Alismataceae > Alisma > Alisma plantago-aquatica. Next base: position 1,052,227,651 of record OY856413.1, on the reverse strand, counting down.
GGACCTCGTACTAACAAACCGAGTGTCTAACCATCTTGGTGTCTTCTATTAGACACAATGTAATACTTTATTAGGATAGTTTTAATTTATATTTTAGCAAAAGATAAGGCACTCTACACTAGGAGATTCAATGGAAAGGAGCACCGAAGACGCTACAGATCAAAGGAGAGAATCGATTGATTGGAGGCCCAATCGACTGACTGGAGGAGTCCAAATAGCCACTTGAGGTGGGAGCCAATCGATCGATTGACAGAGGCCAATCAACGATAGATGGATGAGTCGATCGACTAGAAGAGTCCAATTGACCGACCACTTTGTTTCCAACAAATATTTTTTGTTGCAACATGTGATGTTTGACCTTAGGTGGATATCAATTTTTTGTGACTCCAAAGAATTGCATTAGTGTGGCCATAACCATTGCCCGTATTTTTCTTATTTCATGTTTTGTTTGTGGATATCATATGCATATGTATTATAAGTACGTGGTGATTACATTCATGTATGTGTTTATATATAAGTTAAATCCTTCAATCAAATATTAATTCCTAGATGCCTTACATTATCAACACACATGAAAAGCTTGATTGACTAAGTGTGTACACGCCAAGCTTGGTGCGTCATCTATCTCTTGGAAGTTTGATGGTAGTTATGTGTGCTTTCTAAGTAGGGTATGTTGTTATCGTGTTGGATTTTGGGTTGGGTTTTACTAGGTGACTTTAATGGATTAAGTGACTAGAAGCATATAGATGTAATATGACAAAGAGTTGTACATATCATATATCCAATAATTGCATGAGATGTGATTGGCAAATGTTTCCTACCTTAATAATTGGTTATGGAAGCCAACATTGTCTAGATAATAACGTAATTATTTTGTATCTTGGCTCACTAGAAGGTTGTACACCACACTCTTATGAATTCGTAAGTGAGGGCTATCAATTTGAACATAATAGTGGGAGCGATAGTTAATTAAAGGCCTAATTAATATCGTCAAAATTTTCTTTTAATCGAAACAAAAGGGTTTTAACAAAAATGCAAGTTTCTTTTATATAAACAAATGTCAAACGAAAACACATTTTTTGTGACCATTACTTGAGAAGGATAAGTTGAATGGGAATAACTTCTATAATTGGTTCAAGACATTGAGAATCGTTCTCACACAAGAGCACAAGTTCTATGTCCTAGAGACACCAGAACTAGATGAACCTACACCTACCACACCTAAGGCTAACAGAGATGCTTACGAGAGGCACTTTGAAGATGTCGTAGATGTCAAATGTCTGATGCTATCTCAATGAACTATGAGTTGTAGAGAAAACATGAGAACATGGATGTTCTTGAGATGATTTCACATCTTAAGAATATGTTCCAAGATCAAGAAAGACAAGAGAGGTATGATGTCTCAAAGGCATTGTTTGAGTACAATATGACTGAAAGAGATCCATTGGGGCTCCATGTGCTCAAGTTGATTGGGTATGTGGAGAACCTAGCAAGACTATGATTTCCCTTGGGCCAAAAGTTGGTCATAGATGTGGTTCTGCAATCACTACCAAAATCATACACTCAATTTGTCATGAACTACAACATGAACAATTTTGATAAGCCATTATCAAAATTGCTTGTCATGTTGAGAACTTCTAAAGCGCAAATGACGAAGAACAAGCCCAGTATTCTGATGATGATCAATAGAGGAAAAGGGAAGTCCAAGGGTAAAGGCAAGTCTAAAAAGAGTTCTAAAGTTGTCCAGAAACCCAAGTCTTCTACAATCAAAGAAAATGGAGGGATGAATAAGGAAGGTAATTGTCACCACTATCACCAAGTTGGACATTGAAAAAGGAATTGCCCTCTTTACCTAGAGGAACCGAGGAAGAAGAAGTAGGGGATATGGATCCCCAATTAAGGTATATACATTATTGACATAAATATGCCTACTTCTTGATCTTGGGTACTACATACTGAATGTGGATCTCACATATGTTCAAATATGCATGATCTGAAAAGAAGTAAACCATTAAGAAAGGGTTAGGTCAAACTACATGTTGTGAGTGGAGAAAGAGTTCTTGACACTACATTTGGAACCTATCATTTATCTCTACCCAATGGGCTTGTAATAGAGTTAGAGAACTGCTATTTTATACATGCCATCAATATAAACATCATTTATGTATCTTGTATGGACTAGAATGGATTCAAATTTCTTGTAAAGAATGGTCGATGTTCCATCTCTATAGATGATATCTTTTATGGAAGTGATCCAATGTCCTATGGTCTTTAGTTATTAGATCTAGAGATAGAGGTTTATAACATTAATATGAAATGGTTAAAAATCTATAACTCAAACTAAACATACCTTTGCCATTGTCGTCTAGGGCACATCAATGAGAAACACATTTCTAGACTCCATAAAAATGGTTATCTAGATCTTTTGATCTTGAATCAATAGAACAATGCGAGTCTCATTTATTGGTAAAGATGACAAAAATCCTTTCACTGGTAACAATGAGATAACAAGTGATCTATTAGGAATCATACATACTAACATATTCATGACTTCAGTAGGTATGGATATGTATACTTGATGAAACATAATTAAAATTCCCTTGAAAAGTTAAAGGATTCCATGAATGAAGTACATAAGAAACTTGGTAAAATTATTAAAACACTTTGTTCTAATCAAGGTGGAGAGCACTTAAGCTAAGAGTTTGAGGAACTTCTGTGAGACCGTCGTATCGTATCACAATGGAATACACCTAGAAAACCACATCATAATGGTGTTTAAGAAAGAAGGAATCACACATTATTGGATATGGTACAATCAATGATGGGTTCTTCTAGTCTTCCTACGTCCTTCTAGGGATATGGTCCAAAAACTACAACATTTACACTTAAGCACGTACCATCTAATTGGTTCAAAAGACACCATATGAGGTATGGGACGAGAAGCATCCTAATATGTCTTTTACGAAGATTTAGATGTGAAGCTTATGTGATAAAGTAGCTTCCCAAAAAGCTTGGAACCAAATGAGATAAATGTTATCTTTTGGATATTTCTAAGGAAACCAAAGGATGCTACTTTTATACTCCATTTGTCAACAAAGTGTTTGTTGCTAGGGATGTTGTACTCCTAGAAAAGTAATTTATTTCCAAAGGAACCAATGGGAGGAAAGTAGAACTCGAAGAGGTTTGAGACCAATAAGATAACATTGAACCTATAGAGGTACAAAAGGAACATGAAGGGTTAATAATTGTTGTGGAGTCTCAAGTTCCTCATGTATCACATGAACCTCGTAGATATAGTAGCACACACCTTGATTATGTAAGATTTGGTTATCTTGTGACTCAAGAGGATAGTTAGTTGGTCATTGATGATGACAACCTATATAGATGTTGTTAAGGAACCAAAGTCTAAGATGTGGCCTGAGGCCATGAGATCTAAGATGGAATACATGTACACCAACAACGTATGGACCTTGGTGGATCCACCTGAAGGGGTAAAACTCATAGGGTGCAAATGGGCCTTCAAAAAGAAGACTGACATGGATGATAATGTACAAACCTATAAAGGCCGATTGGTTGGAAAAGGTTTGAGACAAGTTCAAGGTGTTGATTATGACAAAACCTTTTCTCCAGTTGCCATGGTTAATCCATCAGGATCATGCTTTGCATTGTAAATTATTATGACTATTAGATTTGGAAGATGGATGCTAAAATCATGTTCCTTTATGGGAATATGCTTGAGGATGTGTACATGACACACTCCTAGGGTTTTATAAATCCAAAGGATGAAAATTAAGTCCATAAGCTACAAAGGCTAATCTATGGATTGATACAAGCATTTTGAAACTAGAATTTTTGATTTGACAAAATAGTCAAAGAGTTTGACTTTAGTCAAAATGAAGATGAACCATGTGTTTCAAAGAATGTTAGCGGGAGCATGATTGCATACCTCATATTATATGTATACGACATACTATTGATGGGGAATGACATCCCTACCTTACAAATGGTAAAAACCTGACTGGAAAATACATTCTCTATGAAGGAATTAGGTGAATCATCCTATATCTTAGGAATTAAGATATATATACTTATATCTAGAGGATTCTTGGCCTAAGTCAGAGCATATACATTTAAAAAGTGCTAAAAAGGTTCATAATGAAGAACTTGAAGATATGAAACTTACCCATGTACCATGATGTTAGTATCTCTAGAGCTCAATGTCCTAGTTCTTGTTAAGAATGAGAGCGCATGAGTAAGATTCCATATGCATCTACAATTAGATCTATCATGTACACAATGTTATGTACTCATCCTAATGTCTCGTATTCCTTGAGTATGACAAGAAGATATCAGCTAGATCTCAGTGAAGGTCAATGGACTTCCATGAAGAACATCCTTAAGAACATGAGAAGAACTAACGATCAGTTCATTATCTACACTGGTTAGGAAGAGTTGGTGGTAAAGGGTTACATCGATGCAAGCTTCCAACCTGACAAAGATAACTTTATATCACAATCTAGATTTGTGTTTTTCCTAGACAATAGAGTTGTAAGCTGGAATAGTTCCAAACAAGAAACAACGACTGATTCTACAACATAGGTGGAGTACATTGCTACCTCCAATGTAGCAAAGGAAGCTATTTGGATTAAGAAGTTCATCATTAAACTTGGAGTGATTCCAAGCATTAGAATGCAGTAGAGTTGTATTGTGAGATAGATGGATATATTGCACAAGATGAGGAACTGAGATCGCATCATCATTCCAAGCACACACAATGGCAATTCCATCTCATATGCGAGATCGTACAATGAGGAGATGTGAAGATTTGTAGAGTACCAATTGAAAGCAATGTTGCTGACCCCTTGACAAAAACACATTTGTAGAAGAAGCATAAAGATCATGTTAGATCACTTGGGATTAAATTCATGGGTGATTGGCTATAAATACAAATGGGAGTCTATTGGTATGTATGCCTAGAGATCCAGTCATACGATGATTGTAATGAGGCATCATGTAATGGATTCGATTAATAAAGGAAATCCTTCATCTAAATGTTTGTTCAATTATGAGATGATGGTATAACATGACATATTTCTAAAAGAATAATATTACTTGATGACATATGTTGTCAGGTTGAGGACCTAAATAATGAGATTGTATGTATGATAAGACTATACATATTTTTATTATGTCCCTAGTCAGATATTATTGTGGAAACAATATAGACATCAATAATACATAAGACGAAAATGTGTGTTGACTAATTATAGAATCTCATTTGTCATGATATGTGATATCAAGCCAAACACATAGGTACTTGTTAGAGAACAATGTATCAGATAGACCTATCCTGAGAGTGATACATGGAAACCATTGAATGGTAGTAAAAATCAACTCTCGTAGTGATAGTGGTGATTGTGGTTCTTAGTCCTGAAGTCATTACAATCATGGCATGTTGTTCTCTGCACTTTGACACAATCCAAAGTGACCTTGAATAAGGGTCACTATATATGTGATGTTCATGTATGTTATGACATATGGGGATTGATTGTGAGTGATGTAGATGGAATTTGTCCCTCCTTCCAAAGTTGATATCCTGGCCACTTGACAAGATAGATTGAGAAATGTATGCCCATACTCATGTGAATTAATATATAGTATGTGAGCTCACATGCATCATAGACAGTCTTCTCTAGTTCAAGGAACATAGATTTAATACAAAGAGGATCACAATTCCATGCCTTGAGTTTAATTTGGATATCAGAGACAAAGGAACCATATGATCACTATAACACTAATCACATACTTAATGTTGAAGTTTTTCTCCAACTTTCCAATCAATTGGGTATCATTTATGTGTTGCTAGATACTACTCATTGTTTGTGATGTCATACCTGGTTATGAACATTCACTGGAAGCATAATTTGGGACCTATAGGATCACACACATAGGATGCACCTGGAATAGGATTTTACTTATGGATAAGGTTTGACCTAATTACTAAAGTGTTTAGATAATTAAATTGAACAACATTAGATTACAGTTGGTTGAATGGAGTGTCTAGTCGACCGATTGGGAATGCTAGTCGACTAACTGGGAATGCTGGTTGATCAACTGGGAATGTTGATCGACTGAGTATAGTGACCAATTGACTGACTAAAAAGTCCAATCGACTAACTGGATGCCTAGTAAGATGAGATCACAGATTTATGTTGAAGTATTGTCGTGGATTGATCGTCACATTGAAATTCAATATGTTTGCAAATAGGAAAATATTCCAATTGACCGACTAGAGTCTAGTCAACTGACACATTATTCACAACAACAAAAAATTCATTAAATTCATCTTCTTGTGTCTCTGTGTTTAAGGAAACCCTTACCCACCTGTCCTATATGGGGGGGGATGGCCAAGGCTCTGAGTACAAGTCTCCTAATCGCAATGTTGTGGTAACGTGAGAGACATAGGCATATTACCCATAAAAAGGAGAGATAGCCAAAGCGGAGAAAGTCGACTCTAGCACGTTGACAACATGAGGAAGAACTCCTTCCCATTAGTACTAGAAGAACGACATGAGCTTCCGGTGGTCCGTGTGGATTACATAAAGGTGGGAAGGTCATTTACACCACTCCAGGAGGATGTCGTCAACTATCGTTTGTGGTGCTATACCAAAATATTTACATCAAAAATCATTCCGGTTCTACTTGAGAAAGAAGCATGTTGCTACAAGGATTGCCATTGGACTTTCTCTAGAATTAGGTATATGCCTTTAAAAACCTTCCTTCCAGTTCATAGTTATTGATACGATCCACTGATTCATGGGGAAAATAGCAAGAAATTTTGTTTTCTCTACCACCTTTGTCACCATATTTCCCTATAGCCATCACTTATAAGAAGAATTAAGGAGCCTCTAAACATCCACAATATTACTCACTACCATCACCATGTCAAAAATGCAGAATTCTTACTATGCTGAAAATAATTTGTAAAAAATGATATTATAATATCACACCTTGCTTCTCTTTGAGATTTGTAGGAAGAAAATAACATTCAATAATAATATTATAGGGGGCCTATTTGAAGGAGAAAAGAAATGAGTCAATTGAAACTTGCTTTCATAGATTCTTTTTGACAATATCGCAGAAGTAAATAAAGATAATTTGTGATCCTTATATGGGTAGGGCCATCATGGAACCCAAATACAAATATTGGTATGTCTATCATGGAACCCCTCAGACCCTACGCAAGTAGTAATTAGATAGTTGCTTTTGTTTAAAAGATTCGCCAATTAACTCTTTGAGTATATGGCCCCACTTAACCTTCGGTTTCATTGACAAGCTTTTAATTTTTTTGCTAAATCCATATCAAATCAAAACAATGCTATGCTTGGATGTATCATTTTAGAGGATTAATATTGTACTTGAAACTTAAAAGGCAAGTATATTTCATTATATATGCAAGGAGTATGCCCCTTTGTATAGGGGAGGAGCCATCTTTACAATATGATATGAGAGGGAATGAAAAAGTCAAAGAGACGTGAGATAAATAATAAATATATTGGATGTGTGATAGAAGTTGATAGTCTATAAATAAAAAAAGTCAATGTTTTTATTAATTGGCAATCAAGTAATATATAAATTGATAATAAATTAATATTGACATTCTAAAAATATTGTGTCTAACACAGCCCCACAAACTCAAGATGGATCAAACACCTTGAGTTTGGAAATTTGAATTGTATGTCTAGACGATGAAAGTGACTTTGTAAAGACATTAACAATTTATTTTTTCAAAGATTTATGAGGTAAAGAGATGACCCCAACATGGAAATTTTCTCATATGATGTGATAATCCATTCCAATGTGCTTTTTGCTGTCATGAAACATTGTATTTGTCACAATGTAAATGGAATTTTTATTATAATAAAAGAGTGGAGTACTATTATGCATAACAACACCCATGATGGGAAGAATCCATCTCAAATGGAAGATCTATGTTGAAATAGATCCATATTCTATCTCACGACTAGATCATGCAGTAACTTCTTACTTTGTACTATGGTTGAAAATTAAGTTTGGTCCAAAAAATAAATAAAATCATGTCCTAGAGTGTCTGGTGGTTGGGTATCCAACCCAATATACATCTAGATATGATCTAAGAGTGAGAGATAAAGTCTTGCACATCATAAGTGGTCTTTGTATAATTTGCTTGACATAATGAAGAATTTGCAAAATAGGAGAATAGTGAAATTGATAAGGAGAATTGATGAACTGACTCACAATATTCACATCATAATAAATATCAAGTCTATTGATTATCATGTAGATGAGTTGAATAAACAATTATCTATATCAGGTACCATCTACTGTGACGGCTGCTATCAAACTGATAGCTTAAATGCACAAAATTGTGTGGAATTAATCATTAACAATGGATTACTAAAAATCACTAAAATTAAAATCTTTTTGCCAAGAGATCCATTACCAGGAAACTATTTTTAGAAAGAACCAAACCATAGATATACATCATGATTTACTTGTACATACAATGTTTCATCAACTTGTAAGTATTTGAGATAACAATTGCTTTATCAAAAATATACAAAAGCAACATCATGCAATGAGGCGTACTATCCAAAATCTCAGATTGACTATAAAATTCTTTACACACTATCTCCCAAAGGACCTGAGAGTAAATGGATGACACATAGGACATTATATCTACAAGACACATAACAGTGCACTCAATCTGAGCTGAAACTTTTGTTCTGGCTGCTGCTGCCCGCTCTCTGCTGCATGATCTTTACCCTTTCATGCACGTCCACCTAAAAAGTTGTGGAACCCACGAGGTGAGACAACTTGTCCCAATGAGAGATATAACTCTCCACCAATAGTATTATTGTCATAGTTAAACTTTTATGAATGAGAGCAGAAGAAACCTAAATTGAATTAAATAAGTATATCTACTAAATATATATAGAGTGAAGCAGTCTCATCATCTTATTAGTTTAGGTATCTACAACTGAGCAATAGATCATTTAATAACTCTTAAAAGTAATATGAAGAACATGTACAATTGTTATAAACTAAACAATATAAAACCATAGCAAGGCATCGACCAATGTTTCCATATTTGGTCCTTAAACAAATATGCGACACAGGTGATTACATCTTTAAACATTCCATCTTATTATGCCCTACGGAGATGGGAATATACCCTACATCTCGAATTGATCACTGTGAAGCTAGCATCAATACCATATAGGTCTATTGAAGAGCCGAAATCCACAACCTCTCCTTTCTCAATCAGTATGAGAGTGGCAATGACATTATGAGTCATTCTACATTTTAGCTAGCCTGGCGTATATATGATCTTTGCTATAGAGATACATAACGTAGCACATTCTCTGTCTAGGGTATGACCTACAGTCAATCCTGCTTGTATATCTTGAGTCATGGAATGTATCCACACTCTTATGGGGGTATGGCTTTACCGCCAATCCTGAAGTTACATTAGAGCTACAACCTACAATGACACTCTTTTTTGGAAGATGGCTCAAGGACAAATCTTGGGGTTTGAAGGAAGCAAGGTAATACTTGTATTGCACCCTAAGATATTCAAAAATATGTTCTCTGAGTAAAACTCATTTCATCAGTTCGCAAATCCTAAATCTGAATGATTCTATGGTCAGGACAACTACATTTTTAATTCACTTGATAGATTAAGTGCATTATAGAATCTTTTAGCATCAATCAAGTTACAATCATGAATTATAGATAAATGCTATACAGAAAGGTGTAACATATTTTCAAGAGATCTTGTATCAATTAGTACATATCTGGTTACACTTATCCTGGGATCTCAGTCCACTGAACAATTTTGTAATGCCCATGCCCATTACCCAAGGCTCTAGTAGAGTTTCAGGAATGACGACTGTCCCCACATACCACCACTAGCCTTAACTGTGTGCTTTTTCCTCAATCACGCGCATGCCAGGATCAACTTCCCGACTGGTCACCCATCCTAGTACTACTCCAAGCTGAGCACACTTAACTATGGAGTTCTTTAGTGATGGGCTCCCGAAAAAGGAGGTGCACCTTGGTGATATGGGTAGTCCAACCATTCCTTTTAATATCATGTTATCCAAGGCCTCAAATCCTAGGATGTTACAATCTCCCCCACTTAGACTCTTGACGTCCTCGTCAAGGCTCAACTATATGGCCTCATAATCTGACCCCATTTCAGTGCAGACCCACAATGGCCCATGGACACCCAACTCCCGATCACGGAATACCAGTGCAAGGGTGGCTACGTCAACCATGGACATCCCTTTCCTACATGCCTGGACCGTAGAATTTCAGGAATGACGACTGGCCCCACAAACCACCACTAGCATTAACTGCACACTTTGTCCTCACTCACGCACAAGCCATGATCAACTTCCCGACTGGTCACCCATCCTAGTACTACTCCAAGCCAAGCACACTTAACTATGGAGTTTTTAGTGATGGGCTCCCAGAAAAGGAGGTGCACCTTGGTGATATGGGTAGTCTAATCATTCCTTTTAAGATCATTATCTGAGGCCTCAAATCCTGGGATGTTACAACTTTATTAGGAATCTCATCCCTTCAAGATTATCATTATTATGATCATATGTTTTGGGCTTCAAACCCTCAGTTCATTATTGAATAGTATCCCATCTTTGGATCTTCCCCTTCTTCGATCTGAAATTCCCAACAAATCTTTGACCCCCCGAATACAATGGGATTTCACACCTGGAGAATCTTTCACTCTACCTCCTCTGATTAAGACTAGGGGATGTTCCTGTGAATTATGACCTTCACCTGGAATGTAAGCAAGTATCTCATTTCGATTTCTCAAGCGTACTTTAGCTATCACCTCTCATTAGGCAATAACCAACTCTAGGTCATCAGACCCATATATAAATCATGCTTATTGTATAAGTGTATCACATGGTTCACAAGGCTTTATATAATATGTGTTATACTAAATCATCATAGCTCATACCTCGATATGTTCATCATCTCGTAACACATGCATGGTTAGGATTTTATAGCAAATGCAATATCAAGTAAATATCATGACCATGCCATAAAAAGAATCATTCAAATTGTAGCCATCTCATAATTAGGGTTACAGTTTTCCCTTTTAACTAATTTAGGGTTTACAAGTACATATTTATCAATCAAACCCTTATTCACATTATAATTGCTATTTAATTGCCATAAATTTTCAAGCATACTTCATCAAATATCATCAATTGATTATCAACATGAGGTGCAAGTTTCTTTCTCATCCTTACTAGGATATTGACTTCAACATACTTATAACATTAATTTAACCTTCTTTAGGGTCATCAACCTATACTTATTAAAGTGTATTCATATCATTACTTTCATGATGTATTCACTGATTGTATTCAAGATGTATCAGACCTACAGTTGTAATGCCCGGGACCACTGCCCAAGGCTCTAGTAGAGTTTCAGGAATGAAAATTGTCCCCACAGACCACCACTAGTCTTAACTACATGCTTTGTCCTCACTCACGTGCATGTCAGGATCAACTTCCCGACAGGTCACCCATCCCAGTACTACTCCAAGCTGAGCACGCTTAACTATGGAGTTCTTTAGTGATGGGCTCCCAGAAAAGGAGGTGCACCTTGGTGATATGGTTAGTCCAATCATTCCTTTTAAGATCAACTTATCCAAGGCCTCAAATCTTGAGATTTTACAATCTCCCCCACTTAGACACTTGACGTCCTCGTCAAGGCTCAACTATATGGCCTCATAATCTGACCCCATTTCAGTGCAGACCCACAATGGCCCATGGACACCCATCTCTCGATCATGGAATACCAGCGCAGGGGTGGCTACGTCAACCATGGACAACCCTTTCCTACCTGCCTGGACCGCACGGCTCAAGACTGGCATGCCACATGCCCATGTGGGCCCCACCTACTGGAGGGGTTATGGCTCTGATACCATTTGTAATGCCCAGACCCACTGCCCATGACTCTAATAGAGTTTCAGGAATGACAACTGTCCCCACATACCACCACTAGCCTTAACTGCACGTTTTGTCCTCACTCACGCGCATGCCAGGATCAACTTCCCGATAGGTCACCCATCCCAGTACTACTCCAAGCTAAGCACACTTAACTATGGAGTTCTTTAGTGATGGGCTCCTAGAAAAGGAGGTGCACCTTGGTGATATGGGTAGTCCAATCATTCCTTTTAAGATCAACTTATCCAAGGCCTCAAATCCTGGGATGTTACAACAGTCATCAAGGTGTATCAGCCTCCACTCATCAAGGTGTATCAACCTTCACTCCAATCTTTGTATCGACCTAGACACATTACTTATGTCAACCTAAACACATATACTTGTGTTGGCCAAATCATATCAAATGCTACCATTTTAGAGATGCTTAGAGTGGTATCGTTTGTAAGGTGCTTGAGATATGTCGGCCATACTATCATCTTATGTATCAGCCTCACCATAAACTTGGGTATTGGCCACTTCAACCCCTTATATATCGGCCTCACCTTCAACTAGGGTATCAACCTCCTCATCAACTAAGATATCGACCACCATTTCAACTTAGGGTATTGGGCAAAGCAACATCGATTAAGGTATCGACCACCCCTTCAACTTAGGGTATCAACCACTCAACATCATCTAAGGTATCGACCACCCCTTCAACTTAGGGTATCGACCACTCAACATCATCTAAGGTATCAGCCACCCCTTCAACTTAGGGTATCAGCCACTCAACATCATCTAAGGTATCAACCACCCCTTCAACTTAGGGTATCGACCACCCCTTCAACTTAGGGTATCAACCAAAGCAACATCAATTAGGGTATCGTCCACCCAACATCAACTAGGGTATCAGCCACATCTTCAACAAGGATATCTACCTCACCTTCAACAAGGATATCGACCTCATCTTCAACAAGGATATCAACCTCACCTTTAATTAGGGTATCAACCTCCTTAATCGAGTAGTGTACTAGTTTTAGGGTTAGAGTAGACCATGTCAACCTCTATACTCAACCAAAGCATTACCATTACATATTCTATCTTTACTAGAAATCTCTTGACCATGACAAGCTAAGGCCTTTGAGGCATATCATTTTTAGAACAACTAACATATTGGCCTAACAACAACATATTGCTTTAAAGCATCACAAGCCATATCGGCCATCCATGTTATAGTGAAAACATATGTGTCAACTTGGATATCTTATAGATATCGGCCTACCATACTCTTAGAATTAGGTGAAAGGTTAAACACTTAAGAGAAAAGTAATCCTACTCAAGAAATTAACCCAAAAGGATAGGAGTTCATATTTATCAATTTCCATACTTATACCCATGTATCGGGTTAGGGTTTCCCACAAACCAATGTTAGTTTGTGCATATTGGTTTCATCATCTTCAAGCTCAAACTGTTTGTCCATAACTACTCTAGTTCATGGACAACAACCCTATATATTCATTAGAACTCATATAATCATCATTCAAACAAGAAAAGTCAAAGTAGAAAAGGAATCACCAAGTATTACATGATAGAAGGTGAAAAATAATAAAATTGGGTTCAAGTTATATAACCCTCCTCAAGATCAACTCAAGAGCTTCAATCTTCAAAGCTCCATGTTCCAAGGTTGAAGATGACTTATCAAAAGTCTAAGACTCGATCACGACATAGATCTATGAAAGAATATATCATAGTTAATAACTTGATGAAGAAAAAATAGAAGGAAAGAATCATGATCCAAAAAGCATAGTATTTCCAAGGTTGAAGACGATCACAGATTCACCTTAGGCAAGATGATCAGCCTTCTCTTTATTCCTTGAGATCCTAGGATTCCCCTAAGCATGAGATGGTAAAGGAATCTAAGGGTTTACAAAGAGGTGAAAACTGAGGTATATATAGTTGAGGTTCATGAAAGAGAGTGTGTATAAGGTGTCATCACTATGTGCACTTAAGTGACACGTGTCCATGCATGGTAACTTCATGCAACCATAATTATCTTGCCATGCAAAACTCTTGAGGATAATTCATAGGCATGATATTGGCCATTTGGGTATCTTTCTTGACAAGGTATCATCACCCAATCTTGCTTTATGTGCAAACCAATACCACTTTTGCAAGGAACATGCAAACTGATACGATTCACCTACTTGAGGTTCTTAGCCCATCATGAACACTTTCAAATGTATAATTTTGTTGGGATACACAAATACCAGAATAGTATTCTATTATCTCAAGATCCAACAAATAATTATGACTTCCTAAATCTTGCATTTGAGAATGATCAAATAAGAATTTCTATATCTTATTGACACTGATAGTGTCATATCTATTGATGATCATGTCATCTACATAGAGAAGGAGAATGACATACCCTCTCATCTATGTCCTAACAAACATTGAGTGGTCAATATTACTTTATATATTACCTACTTGTTTCATAGCTTTATGAAAGCACTGAAACCATGCTCTAGGAGCATGTGTAAGCCCACACATGGCTCTTTAAAGGTGACAATCATGTCCTCGAGGAATTGTTAAACCTACTGGAGGTTGCATGTATATTGTCTCTTCAAGATCACGATGTAGAAAACACTCTTTACATTTATCTAAGAAAGAGACCACGTGAGTGAAGTTGTAATAGCTAAAAGAGATCAAACTACAATCATATGAGAAATAGGGGAAACAATTTTTTCATAATCTATGTCATGCTCTTGTGAAAATTCTTGAGAAACAAGACGTGTCTTATATTTGTCAACTGCTCCATGTGGGAGCCACTTGATTTTATTTATCCATTTACAACTAATTTGTTTTGTTGAGGTGGGAAAATGAATAATCTCCCATGTACTTATAAACTGAAAATACTAAAACACCTTACCCATGGTTTGTTTCCATTTTGGCTGACTTGCTACTTGTTAGCAGGTAAATGGCTCACTTTCCACATATAAAGCCATCATAAAAGCTACAAACTCAGCACTAAAATGATCATAAGTCTCATGTTCAATGTCATATCCATACCTTTGTGTGGATCATCAAATTTGTGTAGCATGCCTATGAACCAAATTATCTGCATGAGTGGGAGTAGTAGGGAGATCTATGTGGCTGGTATCAACAACATGATTATTAGTATGATAAGGTGTCTTAGAAGAGTGGAAGTTGATATATGAAAACACCTTGTCAGGTCCTAATATAGAAATTAGAATCATGCTTTTGAGCCTTTCATGTGTGCCATGCACCGATACTCATTAAAGGACCAACTCATTTGAACTAACTAATAAGGGGATACCATTAAAAGGTGTTTGAAGAAGATCATATGTGGATAGAAATTGTAAATCACGAGACTCAAGAGAAAAATAGGGAGTCACTCCAACAAATAATATATGTCTAAATGTAAGAATACAACTAGTATTAGGGTGATAACAACAATTTCCCTTATGATCTGGAGCATAACCAACAAAGACACAACACACTGACATGTGTTATAGTTTGTCTCTCTTGTGTCCAAGAAGAAGAAAGAAAACTGTAGAACCAAAAACACCAAAAAAGGAGTAATATGGACTTAGATAAAAAAACTCTCAAAAAGATAAATTCCACTCAAAATAGGAGTAGGCATCATATTCATGATGTGGATAGCTACTACAATAGCCTTTGGACAATATGATCAAGGAGCTGAGTATCAGAAAGAAAGGATCTAGATGTCTCAAGAATGTGATAGTGCTTCCTCTTTGCCAAACCATAATGTTGATGAGTGTGTGGGAATGAGGCATGCGACTGAATGACATGATCATGTACCATGGAGCGTATGTATTAAGAAGTATATCCATGTGTATTATCATATAAACAAATCTTATTACGCTTATGATATTGGCATATACCCAATTGGTAAAAGTGGTGTATACTGAGGGAAACTTTGAGATATTATGCATTAAGTATATAAAGGTATACCTTGCACAGTCATCAATATGTAGTTACAAAAACCACTGAGAGAACAAGTTAGTGCTGCACTTCAAATATAAGAATGTACAGGACTAAAAGTGGCAGATTATTTACTTAATAATGTTTTAAAAGGTAGTTGCAACTATTTTTCTAGTTTGCAACTAATACTATGACTTTATTCAAAATTTGAAAACTAACCAACAACTTTTGACTTAAGAAGAATCCTCCGACATGACTTTGGCATCCCCTAACATCAATGCGAACAAAAATTGGAGATTAAGTAGAAGTCATGACTACAATAGTTGAAGGAGATATTAGAATGGATGATTCATCAACCTAGTATATATCTTCCCTCTAATTTGCTCAACCAATGAACTCCTTAGTACCTGAATAATGTAAAATACATAAAGAGGAATCAAGTTTTATTTTATAACTTAAATGAAATCTTGATGACACATAAACTAAATTCTTTGTGAGATTTGATATCTGCAGAACAAAAGGTACAATGAATTTTTTTCATTATTGTTAAGTGTCCAAATTTGCTTAATGGGAAAAGATGATTCATTCACAATGTGACAAGGGGCTATATGAATCATGAGTCATGATGTAAGGAATGTATCATTATGAGTCAGTTGTATATATGCCCCAGAGTCCATATACCAAACATTAGAAATTTTATGATTTTTATTTAAAAGGTTGATGATGCTACATCCACTTGACCAGAAGATTGCATACGTTGGAGTATATATAATATTTGTTGGATGTAATGTGAAGATGAGGTTGATGTAGAGGGTTTATGAACCTTTTAATAAGTGCATTTCTTTGAATACTTTTTCCTTTTTTCAGTGTGTAGAATCCAACGAGTTGTCATTTCGTAACCTATTTTCTTACAATACACACAAGTCTTTAAACTAGCTCTGTATGAAGAAGATATTGGATTAACAATTTTTGAGATAGGCTCCTTAGTGGTATGCATAAGAGAAACATAGATTAAATGGACACCACCATAAAAAAAGGATAAAATCTTCAGACGTGTCTCAGTGGCTATGATCTCCATGAATGCATCCTCATGTCATGGAATTGGATCACATGTAATAAGGGTTTTTCTAATGTTTGGAACTATGAATGAAGAGCAAGGGTAAATTCATTTAAACATCCAATCACATTGTCTGACTATGCAAAAAATATGACTTCTGCATGTGAAGTAAAGAGAAGGAGTCATGTGCTCCATATCCCTCCAAATCTCTATTATTGATATGTTAAATCGAGGTATCGTTTGTTCTCCTAGAGATGTTTCCATAATATCATGACATAGTTGAAATTCACGAGAACAATTTTTTCTCAAGATTTGAGAAATGTAGCTCCGTACTTGAGCAACAAAAGGCTTTCTATCCCAATAATTATGTAGGATGGTATGGAAAATTGAGATCACAATATAGGATCTAACACCACGATAACAAAGTTTCCATTTCATATATATTGGATTGTCTTTCTCCATTTGACGTGTCAGTTTCACTTCCTTTCCCAGCTACATCAAGAACAACCAGTACAATTTCCACAATTGTAGTGTTGGGAGGTTTTGTTTTCCTAAAAACATGGTCCTCCAAGTTGAGTCCAAATAAAGCGATCCCAATTATCAAATACCACACACTCCATGTGAAAGAATCTTCAAGTAATATGTCACATGGAGAGATAATATCCATCTCCCCTTCCATCTCAGTTTCCATAAGATTGAGTTTGAAGTTGAGACTAATAAATAAGAAAGGAAAAAATATGAATGGGTATGAAAAAAACACAGACAAAAAAGAATAGTTGTCCTTACTTTTAAGGCTTTGATATCATGAAAATTCAAAGACATGTATATTTTTGTTTATATGTCTTACAAAGTATACCACCCTTTATATAGGGCAGGATAGCCTCTTTACAATATGATATGAGAGGGGATGAAGAAGTAAAAAAGAAATGATAGAAATAATAACTACAAAGAATGTGTATTAAAAACTGAATGTCTATCACTATAAACACAATAAATGTGAACATTAGTCAATAATCAACCAATATATTAATTGATAACTAGTTAATATTGACATTCAACAAAATGGAAAGTAACAGTACTACACAACATTAGCCATATAATTACTTGTAAATTCTTCTTTTTATTAGGGAGAAGGTAATATGGTTGAGATAACCAAGTCACTACATGCTTATAAAAAAGTAACCCTACGTGATAAGATTTGCAAATTCATGAAATACATATTTCTTGATTTTTGTATTCATTTCCTATTACAATTATTTTTCTCAAATAGATTAAGTACCACCAACGTTAAAATTCTATGGCATTGAAGTAGTCAGTGTCCAAATATCCCCTCCAATGAAATATGTCATTTTCTATGGATACCTTCCCACTCAACCTTGTGTTTATCTACATTTGAGGCATGGATAGCACCAATCCATTTGTTAATGATCATGCTTGAATTTGAACCGACTGACATGACTCAACAACATGATCAATAAAAAACGTTACACCGTGAAGAATTCCTATGAATTATTTCCACTATGTCAAAACAAATGCATGATTTCACTACAAATCTAGTCATCCACCAAAAAAATAAGAGAAAGGTGTTTTGGAAAGCTTGAAAATCTCCTTTTGTGCATAGAAGACACATAAGCTAGATTCCACATGATTTATGTTTTAACTTTTGTAGAATGATTGCAAGTTTGTTTAGTCAGTAAAAAACATATGATACAGAATTTATGTATGCCCGTAAGGAAATTGTTGAATCATAATGGTTTGAAGACAACCACATATTGTCATGTTTGACAGTGTGGTATTGGCTATTACATGAAGAAGTAAGTTTTCCTAATCATTCAACCACTTTATTTTTATGCCAGTTGTGACATTATAGAATATTAAACTTCTATGAATTTATCTTTCCCTACAAGTATTTTATTCTTTAACATTTGAATCTACAGTCACATTGATAAATATTTGTGTGTAAGTATGTCAATCTACTTGTTGATATGAAGCTTGCTATCTTAATTGTAATATTTTACATTTCTTACAAGATATACACACATCCTGAACATAGTACATGATACTTATATGTTCAACATCACAAAAAACAAGAATTATGTGCATTCATAGACATGGTTAAGGTCATGAAAATGCATATGTCACATGTAAAAATATTGAGGTAAGCTAAATCAAATTATGTAATTATAGTTTTTCTTTTGAAGTTTAGTAACTTGAATATCATTTGTGTAAGGATAGAATTTAAATCTATTTTTTGAGCATATAAGTTATTAAGAAGGAAGTGCATGATTGAAATTGTACAGAACATTCTATTTTAAGCTACCATTTGAGTATTATGGAACACTTTGTATACATTCATCATTTATTTATTTACTTCTACACCCATCGAATGCTTAGTCTAGTGAGACAATATGAAACCTCCATATCGTAACATTTAAGGTATATATATGTTTAAATATTCCCTTAATGGACAACATTAAAAATATATTTGTTAAGCATAATATATTTTGGGATTTTATTTTTATTAATGCATACCCAATAAGACTTTTGAAGATTATTAGTGACATTTAACATTTGATTGCTAACAAATATCGACATCATATGAAAGTTGATATTTAAAATAATTCCAATAAAACTGGTCCACCACACAAATATTGTTTGACACCACACAAGAATAAATATTACAATTATAATTTTGGGTGCACACAAATATATGTTGGGTCTTTTATCCACTGTGATGTTTGGAGTCAGTTATATCTGCCTTGTCTCTAGAAAGTGTGTTACAAATGCATCATAATTATATTTCTCCATAGTTTAGTCTTGATTGACAAATGAACTATAGAAATGACTAAACACATTACATATCACTGATTTCTTTGAGAAATGACTTTACATCTTTATTTTCCAAGGAATTATTGAGTTATTAATAACTTTTAGAGAGTTGTTTATGGTAGTTTTGAATTAGAATAATTCAATATCATCAATCTTGGTATATAAATTTACACTATGTATATTAAGGAACTTGAATATTTGACTGCTAATTATTCACATTACAAGTGTTATGTTGTGGGGTAACACTTATACAATTAATTGTAGACATCAAGATAGAAAATTGTATTCACACATATTCATTCTTTCATTTGTGATGAATAAATAAATATGAAGTATAGCATGTGATGCTTTTTGCATGATAAACATAGTATTTTTGTGATTTTCTTAGTGTTTCCTCATCCATTAAACTCAACTTTAGTCTCATATTGATTGTACTTTTTGCAAATATTGATGCATTACTGTTATGTGAATCAATAACTGGACTTGATAGACATGTTGTTTTGTGAGATCATGTTGGGCCTCAACACCATTCATTTAGTTAAATTCTACAACTACAAATAGAAAATGACATTTTGACATCTTATCCATGTTCTCTACAAGTGACATGACAAAAATGATTAAGTTGTTGTCATTAACATTTGCACAATGTCGGTGGTCTATGGATGAGGTTATCACATATAGTACGCTAGTAATAGTGGATCCAATATCACATTGGGATTACACCTTTGTCTCATGGTGGTAAAATGTGGTTAGTTGCCATGTTATGGTACTTGAAATCCTAGATTCTTAGTTTCTCCTTCACTAAGTAGAAGAGCTGGTAGGGCATGTGGATAATGTGTAGACATTGGTAAGTCTAAGAGGTTATGTTGTGTGTGGGTGAATGATAATACATTCGTAATGGGTACTATATTCAACTAATTATATTTAGTGTCTTGATGGTCATGCTCATACCCCATGACTTAGACTAAGACAAGAGTCCATAGCCCTTGTATACATAGGGTTAGTTATTGTGACGTCCCCAGATTTTTATTTCTCCAAACCCTGTTGGGAATGAGATGTCAGAATCGGAAAACATCATCCAATCATATCAGAAAGCGATGCGGAAGCATAATACGCATACATGAACATACAACCATAACATTCTCAACATTCAACATGTAAATTTATACAATATGAATTATTACAACATGATTTACAGTTACATATTGAATGAAATTCTACAAGTCTGGACATGTATGCTAACAGGATCTTAGATAATAGGTACAACCTGGACAACTGCTCATTTCCTGTCTTTTATCCCACGCTAGCTCTAAACCTAAAACATACGTGAAACAACGAATCAACACACAAGGTGTTGTGTACGTGGGTAGAAAGATACATACTAATATGTTTGCATAATTGAAATAACTTGAGAAAGAAAGATTAAAAGAAAACATTATTTAAAGCGATAATCAGGTAAACATTCCTTTTATTGCTTTCATTTTGATGCGGTTGTACTACACCTATTGCACTTGAATTACATCTAGTGTGGGCAACAAAATATCATCATACATCTAACATGGGCCAAGGAATCATACATCCATGTTAGGCAACATACATCCAAACCAGGATATGTGCTCTAGTAGCTACAACCCATCATGGTCATTTAGGTTTCACTTAAATTTGGCAAAGTATAACTCATACTAGTTCAACCAAGCAATCATATCCAAATATGAGCATTCAAGATATTGCATATCATAGGCAACCAGAAAACTAGTCTTATACTTAATAAATCCCACGTACCTGAGTTCAGAGATTTCTAACTTATCCTTGATCATCTAGAAGTATGGACATCACCTGATTAAGACAAGACCACATACTATCATCAGTTTCTCATCATCTTAACCCTAGTCGTGTTCATTAGGCTTTATGTTATCTCATTAGGATATTCCAACGTTTACTTGCATTATTGTCTTATATTTATCTTACTGATGTCATTTTCCAGATTATGATTCCTTATCTGAATATTAGGTTTCATATTCTATTTTTGTGCACATATTAACCCTAGGTTACATCATTAACCTAGATTAGGGTTTTATAACATGCATTAAGATTCATCTTCATATAACATGGATTTTGTTCATCTTTATGATCTCATAATTAAAACTGAGGTTCAATACACTGATAAAGTTTACTCTGTGAATTTCATCATTTATTGAGCATGCATGTATTTATTACATTTTCTTTAGGGTTATTAGCCCTAATTAGCCATATGGAGAAAATTATATAATTTCGTGCATCAACATGATCATCACTGACATCAGGTGCACTATAAGCATTATTATAGACTTATTGGCATTTTTCCATGATTTTATGTCATCATTTGCTATTTATTATCCATTAAATGAGAATTTCACCACTTATATGATATAACTGAGATTAATGCATAAAATAATAGATATTATGCTTCCACTACATTCTACGCATTTTTCTGAGAATTTTGGTATATTGTTTGTATTTTTCTGACAACGGAGCTAATTACTAGGAATTATACAAGATTTCATTATTTTCTGGGATTTACCTTTTTCCAGCCACTTGGGTGTCGCCACATGTCCAGCAAAACTCCTGGATTCACATTGAGCCAGTCGGTTCGCTGGTATCTGGACCGGTCCGCGTCTCTCCCCCTTTCACGCGATCCTTCTTTCCCCACATCGCGCCTGTTGCCTGCGAGCGCTCGCCGCCGCGAGGCTTCTCCTCTCGGATGGGGACCGACGCTCCTCTGCGCGCGCCGCCGCAGCCAGGTTCTCCAGCGAGACGCTAGCAAGTGCCCGCCGCCGTCGATCTTCTCCTGGGCCTATGGTCGGCCTACAAGACCTCCTCCTCACAGAGCCGCCTCTGCGGATGTAGCCTCCAAGCTCGCCGCTGTGCCTCCATGCGGATTGGAGAGCCCGAAGACATGGAGGGTTCTCCTCCGGTGAGACTGTGTTGCAGATCCCGTTCTCTGCCTTGAACTGCTGCCGCCGTAACTCACGAGGCTGACCACGATGAGGACTCGACCTCCTTCTCTCCTTTCTCTCTGCGTCCGCTTGATATTGCCCCCGATCAACACCCGCTGCCACTGTAACATCCCTGACCTGAGTTATGAATTAACCCTAGGTGTTTTGCCTAAGAAATGTAATTAAATCCTTGTGATTATCTTTTGGCATGTAATTAAGTTCCTAAGGAACATACATTTTCATTTCTGTTCTTTTTAAACAATGATTGTAGTATTGTTTGGTAATACAGGGACCTATGTGAAAATTACCCAATTAGAGGGGTTAACTTGCAAATAACACAGGTTAAGATGTTCCTCTAATAAAGAGACATCATATGAAGGAATATGATGAGGTATGATGGATTTCCCAAGTTTGGGCACCAAGGTGCAGCTTGTGGAGCAATCCTTGTGCTTAAACCCTAATTTTGGTGTAAAGGGCAATTTACCCAAAATGTGGGGTGCAACTTGTGCTATACACTTTCTAGAATATCTTTTATGACTCTTAACATCATTTAGAGAAGAAAGGATGAGAGGGGCACTTCTATTAAATAATTGGATAAGAAGGATGACCTTTGTAGTGAAAACACCTAGTATGAGTAAGAAGACCCTTCATATATATATATATACCTTAGTGTGCATATTGGTTTTATTTACCCTTAGATCTTGACTTTTGATGGGATTTGATTAAGTTTTGATAGCTTGAACGTGCCTTAGAAATAAGGAGGGACTTGGATGAGAATTTCATTCTTTAAGAGGTCCTTATGGTGAAAATCAGCCTAAACTATATAAGCACCTTTCTTTCCAAACCAAGCAAATGTTTTCCTTCACTTCCTCACTTCTTATCTTTCTCAACCGGCCAAAGAAAATATTAGGAGCTCAAGGGGACGACCAACCTGTTCTAGGTAAGAGAACACCACCTACTAGCTTGGATTCATGGAGGAAATCGTATTACAAGGTTGAATTGCTTGTTTTCTTACTTAGGTTCCTTGTTCTAGCCGATCATCCCCATCTTTTTCTTGAAGAATTGACCTTGGCCGACCTGTGGAGCTCAAGACGCCATTAAAGGCTTGAAGCTTGGAAGCTCTAGGAACCATGTTTGAGGCGGGTTTTATAACTCTAACTCTTAACTTTGTTATGCATATCTTTGTTCTTGTTTTCTATGATTAGTTCTTCTTCTACCTCCCTTCTTCCTTGCTCTTTTGCAACAAAACGGTGGAGGAACTGACCTGAACAGAGGTTGAGGATGATGGGCGTGGATTCCTAGGTAACTTTATGAAACGACCTTGGACCCTTTTGGTCCAAACGGGTGCAACTCGTTTAAGGTCAAACAGGTTCAACCCGTTTGATCTCAAACGATCCTGCAAGATCGTTTGGATCAAAACGACCCCAAGACCGTTTCATAGAGTTGACCAAGGTACGACGGTTTGAGGGTCTGTTTATAATGTATTTAATTTCTTTCCTACAAATAATTATAATCTAATTCCTAACCAATTGAGAGTTGAAGGCACTTCAACACCCTAACCCTAATCAGGTTGAAATTGCTGATTTTAATTATAGATCTTGTTGAGTTTTGGGTTGGAAGATCCAAACGGGTTCAAACCCGTTTGGGGTTCACCCAAACGGTCTCACACTCGTTTAGTGTCACCCCAAGACCATTTGGAGGTCTAGGGTTAAGGAAAATTGATCCATTGTAGGTCCAATTTCAATAGGTTGAAGAATTGATAAAAGTGCTGATTTTAGACCTAATTAGGGTTCAATCCTAATCAAATCAACTTATATTTGGTCAAACTTTGGGCAAACGGTCTCAAGACTGATTGGAGGTCATCCAAATGATCTCAAGACCGTTTGGGCCAAGTTTGGGCCCAATTGGAGTTCAATTGATGTGTTCAATTACAATTTGTTTCACATTGTTGAGAATTGATGATTAGCCGATTGGAAACCCTAATTGAGTTAGACTTAACCCTAATTGGCTTTCAATTTAGGGTCAATTTGGAGTCCAATTGATTTAGGCTCATCCTAATTGACTCAATTTGTAAGTGGTTAACATGGCTTTGGCCAATTAAAGGCTTCAACATAGGAAACCCTATTCAAACATAACCTATGTGTCACCTTTTATGTTCATGTGGTTTGGACCCAAGTAAGTTCACACTCGTTTGAGTCCAAACGAGTTCACACTCGTTTAAGTCCAAATGAGTCTACACTCGTTTGATATCAAATGGGTTCACACTCATTTGATCTCAAACGGGTTCACACTCGTTTGATCTCAAACGGGTTCACACTCGTTTGATCTCAAACAGGTTCACACTCGTTTGATCTCAAACGGGTTCACACTCGTTTGATCTCAAGTGGGTTCACACCCATTTAAGATCAAGGGGGTCCACACTCGTTTAAAGGCCCAAATGGGTTCTAGGTCGTTTGAGGTTAAATGAGTTCAAGGTCATTTAAGAATCAAATGGGTTGAAGGTTGAAGATCAAACCCTAAACCAATTGAAGATTTTCAAGGTTGATTATACTTAATCACTAGAAGGTGTAAATGGTTCAATGATGATCTAATCTAAACCATAATGGTAACTTAAGATATTAAGGGACTAAGTGATTAATGAATTGACCCATGAGGATGATTAATGGGTAATTTACCGAAATGCCTCTGAGAGGTTTAATTGAGTTATACCTTGTTCTAATCAAACCCGAATCACTTGATAGTGGTGATTTGGTTTATGTATATCAAAGGGGACTTAACCTAACCTAATCTAAGTGGTTTAGTCACCATCTACTAGTGAGAGGTGAGAGAAAGTACCATTTATGGTGGAAACTCAAGTAAAATACCTTCAATATACATGAATGTGCATGATTAGGGTATGATCCACTTATGAGAGATCGTGGAAACCCTAATTATGGTAATTGGTGAATATTGATCTTATCTGAGGGCTTTAATGATGATGTTTCTCATGCATGGTGATGTAATGAGATTAATTCACCATGAGGTGAATAGTAAACCCTAATTCTAGGGTGATGACATATATTGTGAATAGTAAACCCTAATTGATGAAAATCAGGGAATCTAACCCTTGTAAGAATATAAGGGTACAACTCTTGATATGAACTGCTTACTATTATCAATTGAATTAACCATGCAGGTTTCTATACATGATGGTGATCATATCCAGGTAAGGATTATGATTTCATATTCATTGGAAGCATGTTATTAGCTTTATGAATAATGACATATGTTGATGCCTAGTAAGTGGCATCTTATGAGAATGATAGGCTGTAAGAGCCATGAATATCATCAAGGTCATGCTTGTCAAATGACTTGTGATTGGACGATTGAGAAATGATAATTGATGTGAGTTAGACTTGATACATTTAGTATTCTACTTTCATAGCTGCTATGCTAATAATTAATGTTTGAAAACATGTATGATGCTAAAAGAATACTAAAATGTACCTAATAACCAAGTTTAATCATATCATGTAGAGCCCTGATCATAGATCCATCATTGTCAAAGTTTAAATGATGGTGAAACAGGTTTTCCTAAGGGAACTCCTCGATCACATACTTTAGAGTATGTGGGGGAATATGGATGTGTATATCCTTACATCCTAGTGTAGGAGTTGATGTTGATGTATCCTAACCCATCAACCCTTCACTATATGTTTATACCGGAATGATGTAACCCTATTCTTCCAAGGGAATCTTTTATACCGCATCGATGAGAGATAAACAAGAAATCTTTCGATGGTGAAGAGAGTGCAAAATGCCACTGTGACTCTAATAGTGAAGTACTAGAATACCCTGGTAAGCTATATTAGCAGGGACACTAGATGTCCTGCATGTTTATCCTCATTCTGACTGAGGTAGTTGAAGGTCATGAGAATCCGGCTCTTTTGATGACCTAGTATGATACCGATGCGACTTACTAGTGATCGGTTGGAGCATGAGCGGTATACCTCATCTCCGCAGGGCATAATGATGTTTGTAAAACATAATCAACCGTGTAGCATAACTGCTTAGGTTGAACTATGAGGAACATTGATTGATATTACATTGCTTGTTTCTAATATCCTGTTCAAGCATTAGTATACGTGTTCTTCATATTCCTTAAATAAAGATGAGTATTTGTTATCAGGCCTGCTGTGAGTAACCTAAATTACCTGCTCATGATATTCCTTTGATTGCTTTTAACAAAGTTTCTGGCGGAGAGTTATAACTCTCGTTGGGACAATTATTTAAAATTGTCTCACCCCGTAGATTTCTACCTTTAGGTGGACGTCGAGGTCGAAGGAACCGATCTGCAGGTGGACATCAGCAACAGCAGCAAATTTCGGAGCAGTAGTGACTTCAGGTGGAAACATTGTGCTGTCTAGTCTTGTAGTCAGAATAGTCTTATGCGTCTCTGTACACTCAGGTCCTAGTAGTTTGTTGATCTGAGAATTTTGAAATCTTGAGATTTTGTATCATGACGTATATAATCACTCGAGAAGTGATTTATCAGAGATGTAAACAGTTCATCTTACTTTTATAAAAGGAGTTTCAGGTTTTTAAGATCTCGTTTTCGAAAAGTTTTAATTTCTCATGATTTTCGTATTCCGCTGTTAATCGAATCGCTTCCGCTATGTTTATCTTGTGTTTTGGAGACCAGAGCCCACAATTAGTGGTATCAAAGCTCTAGGTTCGCTGAGTCTACAGAGAAATAGGACTTAGAGTGTCAAGTCTATCCTTAGTACTTCTTTCTTATCTAATAGAGTCTTCTGCTCCTCAGGAGAAGAAGATAATTAAGGATGTCTGGACCACAGGAGGAGTATGAGGCCGAAAGTAGTGTTGCTGCGCCTCGAGAAGGTGCAAGGAACCTAGAAATAGAGCAACCTGTACCTGAGCCACCTGTGGAGCCACCTCGGTTTGACCCATCTGACATGGGAAACCCAGCTGTTCAAACTATGTTTGGGCAGTTTATGACTGCCATGACACATATCACCGACCGGATGCCCATGCCTGCACCTAGGGCACCTGTCCAGTCTGAGGGTCAAGGTATCGGTAAAACGTTCGAGCGACTTCGTCGGGTCGGAGCAACTGAATATTTTAGAACAACTGACCCTGTTGATGCTGATCTGTGGTTAACTGAGTTGGAGAAAGCTTTCAGAATCCTTAACATCCCCGAAAGTGAGAAGGTTAGACATGCTGTCTATCTTCTCAAAGGTAGTGCTGGTCACTGGTGGACCATGGAAGAGCAGAAGAGGCCTGGAATAGAGATCTCGTGGGAAGACTTTCGTCAGGAATTTGTCCGCAGATATTTTCCAAAGACCTTCCTAGACGAGAAGATCTCTCAGTTTGAGAGACTGAGATAGGGTATGATGAACATTAGCGAGTATGAGGCTAAGTTCATGGAGTTGTTGCAATTCTGTCCGCATATGGCTACCACAGATGAAGAAAGGATTAGGAGGTTTGAGAAGGGTTTGAATGCCGACATGACTACTCCCGTGTCTGCACTAGAAAACCGGGAGAGATTCTCTACCTTTGTTGAGTCAGTCCGAAGGATAGAGAGATCCGTAGTCGAGAAAAGACAAAACCAAAAGAGATATCCACAGTTCCAGGGATCTTCAACTAGAGACTTTATGAAGCCTAGATTCTCTGCACCTACACCTCCACCACCCAGATCGAGTTTTTAGACTCAGTGGTCCCCAAGTAGAGGTAGAGGATGAGGTTTACCGCCATGAGAGACTCACAGTTCAGCATCAATATCGGTCACAGGACCGCCAAGACCACAACAACTGGAGAGAAGTTGCTATAAATGTGGGAAGGTGGGACATCTGATGAAGGACTATAGATCTAGGCCTGTCAGTGTGACACAGCCTTTGAGGCAGGATCAACAGGGATCACAGAGAAGGCAGTCTCAAGGAGCAGCTAGAGGACGTGGGCAAGCATCTCAGGCTGGATCGTCAGCGCCAACTCAACCTCAGGCGACAACAAGGTTCTATGCTATGAACCCACCAGAAGCAGTAGTCAATCCACGGGTTGTGGCAGGTCAGATGGAATTTTTATATTCTGATATGTCTAAATCCTGTGTGGTATATGTTTTGATTGACCCGGGTGCTACGCACTCCTTTTTCACTCGAAGAGTGATTCATAACTGCAATATGACAGTTAGACATAGGGCAGATAGCTTGTTGCTTGAAACTCCGTTGAGAGGATCTGCTATTTTGCAAGAGGTATGTGTTGGCTAAATGGACATCTATAAATCCCTTTGTTTTGATTATGACAAACATTTCATTCTTATTGATCTAATGAGCTACTTGAGTGTGCAGGATTAAGGTGGATGCCAAAGCAACTAGGGAAATCCATATGCTTACATTTATGTTTTCATGCAATGTAATCGCTTTGTAAAAACTTGTACAAATATACAATGTACAAGTACTTAGATTGCATGTAAATCAAGCGTTAGATCTTCCCTAGCTAAACATCACATTTAGATAAGTCATCCCCTTCAAATAAGATCACATATGCACACTCATACATATAATTAGTGCCTAAATTGCAACATTGAAACAGGATCAATCTCGGTCGACAAACTCCTCGACCGAGACACTCTCGGTCGACAATCTTCTCGACCGAGAAAGATCCAAAGTAGCTGTTAGACACAACAGACAAGTTAGTTGGCAGTTGGAGAAAGACGTTGCAAATCACTTGTTCCAGAGTGCCTGTCGGTCGACAAAAGTTCGACCGAGTAGGTGTCTTAGTCGACCATTCCTCGACCGAGATTGTCTCTGACAGCAACTACAAAATTAATTAATTAGCCATTGTTAAATCAACAACTTTGTACCTAACGGCTAGTTAAGCACTTAGAAACCCCTAGAAGTTGTCTAGAACGTCCTTAAGCATCCTTAGGCCATTCCTATAAATAGGACAAGCCATAGGACACTCAAACTCACTTGTTTACACTTTAGAATTCTTTGAGCATACTTTGAGCAATCTGTTTGTGAGAAAATTGAGCATTGTGAACATTGGCTACTTCCTTCCTTAGCTCATAATTCATGTCCTATAGGCTAGTATCTCCTACCCACTGCAATCACAAGTTCACACACTTGGTTAGGAGATCTATACGCTTGATCTAGGCAAATCAAGCCTTGGGCTACAAAGGATAAGTTGTAATTTCCTTTTTCTTTCTTGTTCTCTATTACCGTTTGTACTCTCCTTGCTACTCCTAGGTTGGAGGATGCTGATTGGAGAGGGTGGAGTTCTTCTTGGCGAAGAAGGTGACTTTGAACTACTTCAGAAGGCTGGTGCAACGGGAGGTTACTTCTAGAGAGGAAGGGTACTTCAAGGGGGAGCTTGGAGTTACTTCAAGAAGGCTACCTCAAAGTTGGTGCACCTACTTCAAGTGAAGGCTGCTCAAAGGGTGTAAAGGAAAGTATTGTATTTTGTATAAATCCTTGAGAAGGTAATAAAATAAATACTTTCAAAATCCCGGTTGGGTAAGCAACCGGGTAGTGGACTGACAACTTTAGTATTTGCTAAAGTTGGAACCACTCTAAACACCTGTCTCCTTCTTCTAATTTTTAATTGTGGTTGTTTGAGTTCAATAAATTGTTAAAATTATTTAAAAACTCTATTCACCCCCCCTCTAGTGTTTTTCAATTGGTATCAGAGCAGGCTTCAAGGAACCCTAACAAGGTCTTGAAGAAATGTGGGATGGAGTGCTCAACAACCTTAACCTTGAAGGAACACTTGTTGCTAGGCCTCCAGCGTTCGATGGAACAAACTACAAATATTGGAAGAGAAGGATGCAGTTCTACTTCCAAGGCATCAATTGGGACTTATGGAGAATGGTGTCAACCCCATATGAGCTCCCTCAAACTCAATTTGCAGAATGGGATGCAAACACGGTAAAGCTGGCCCAAATGAATGCAAAAGCTGTAAGCATTTTATATTGTTCTATTTCGGTAGGAGAATTTAATAGAATATCTAATTGTGACACAGCCTATGATATTTGGCATAGACTGTCCATAACCTATGAAGGTACAGTCCAAGTCAAAAATTCCAAAATTAGCATGTTTAAACAAAAATTTGAACACTTTCGTATGGATTCTAATGAATCAATTAGTGAAATGTTTGCAAAATTCTCTACTATTGTTAATGGTTTAAGTGCTCTAGGAAAACCTATTCCTGAAGAAGATCAGGTATCAAAGATCCTTCGTTCACTTCCTCCAAAATATAAGCCAAAGGTGACAGCCATTGAAGAAGCAAACGACCTCACTAGACTGAAAATGGAGCAACTTATTGGCAACTTAGAAGCTCATGAAGCAACCCTAGAAGAGGAAGAAAGAAGAGCACATGAACTTCAGCAAGGAAAGAAGAAGGATGTGGCTCTAAAAGCTTCAAAGGCTGTCACACAAGAAAGTGAGGAGTCAAGTGAAGAAGAGGGAGAAGAAGCCTTGATAGTAAATGGTAAGAAATACAAAAGATTTAAATCTAACAAAATTTCCAGCTCTTCTTCTACCCCTCCTAGGTGCTTTGAATGTGGGAAGAAAGGGCATTTCAAAAATGAATGTCCTAAAGCAAAGAAAGGAAAGAAAAGCTCACACAAGAAGAAGGGAGAAAAAGCCTATAAAGCTGCATGGGACGAATCAAGTGATAGTGAAAGCGGAGAAGAAACCGTGGATTGTCTAATGGCAAGAGAAGATGATGAAAACTCTCAAGAGGTAAGCCTACTTGATCTTTCTAAAGAAGAGTTAGTCACTAGTCTACAAGAAATTCATGATAAGTATGTTGATGTCAAGAAGAAACTAAAGAAGGTTATCAAATCAAATGATGAGCAAATTGCTAAATTAGATAATCTTTCTTCTGAAAAGAATAACATTGATCTTGAGAATTTGTCTTTAAAAACATCTTTAGATGATTTCACTAGAAAGCTACTCACTTTAGAAACAAATGTTGATCTTCTTTCTAAAGAAAAGACTGACTTGTTAGCTAAACTAAAAGATTTTCAGACTCAACCTATTTTGTGTAACCATCTAGACTATGATAATGTTATAAAAGAAAGAGATTCATTGCTATCTGATTTAGATCAAGCAAGAAAAGATTTACACAAGAAAATGAATGATATTGCTCAGCTGCAAAGAGAACTTTATGAGTTAAGAAGAAAAGATATACTTGATAACATTCTAAGCATTGGTACTGTTTTCAACGGAAGAAAAGGTTTGGGATATGCTCCAAAGAAAAATCAACCCAAAAGAACTCAAACTATGTTTGTACCCAAGAACACAATGGCTAGAAAGAGAAATGAAGTTGATTCTATTACTTGCCATTTTTGTTTACGTCTTGGACACTATTCCTTTTCATGCCCTTATAAAACTAAGGATTCCAAATTAGTTTGGGTCCCAAAACCTCAAACTTAGTAGAGTCAAATAGAATTTAGTTGAGATATGACCAAAAAACTCCATCTTGCTATTTATATTGTCTTATCTCAACTAAACAAAAGATTTCATGCTTATTGTTAATGTTCTGCATTGTTGTACTGAAACAGAAACTTAGTCGGTCGAAGTATTGTTGACCGAACCATTAATCGGTCGAAGTATTGTCGACCGACCGAATGTCTGTAACATATCAAAATTTACAGCAATTATTTCGGTCAAAAATTGGTCAACCGAGCTACATTTCTGTGTTTTCTGGTTTGTAATACAGTAATCTTCTCGATCGACAATTTGTCGACCGAGACATATGTCGGTCGAACAATTGTCGACCGACTGGACTTCTGATTCAGAACTCTTATACAAATATGTACTTAAATGATTCTAACCATATCGGACCATCACATGGGTACCAAAATCTACATTTTAATGCAGGAATGGGTGGTTGACAGTGGATGTTCCAAACATATGACCGGAAACAAGGATGCATTCCAAACCTTTGAAGAAAAGAAAAATGGAACAGTCACCATTGGAGACAATGGTAAGGGCAAAATCGTTGGAATAGGTAATGTTGGTACAAACCTCGAAATAAAGAATGTTCTACTCGTTGATGGTTTGCACCATAATTTGATAAGTGTTAGTCAATTATGTGATAGTGGTTATGATGTGTTATTTAACAAAACTTGATGCAAGTTATTGATAGAAAACACTACAAATGTTGTTTATGAAGGAAATAGAGTTGGAAATCTTTATATTCTTAAACCTAACTCTATGAAATAAGTAGTGGGAAAATGCTTGCTTGCAAATGAAAATACCTTACAAGTATGGCATAAAAAGCTAGGACATGCTAGTTCACATGTTATTAAAAAGTTAGTGAAATATGATCTTGTTCGTGGATTGCTTACTTTATCTTTTGATCAAGTTGAAAACTGTGAACCATGCACAATGGGAAAGCAAACCAAAACTTCTTTTAAACCAAAACATGTACTTAGCACCAGTAGGTCCTTAGAATTAATTCATATGGATTTATTTGGACCCATGAGGACACAATCTATTGGTGGTAAAAGATACTGTTTTTTTATTGTTGATGATTATAGTAGATACACATGGGTACACTTTATTGCAACTAAAGATGATACTATTCATGTTTTTATACAATTTTGTTCCAAGATTGAAAATCTATTACAAAGCAAAATATGTACCATTAGAAGTGATCATGGTGGAGAATTTGAAAATCATACATTTGAAGAGTTTTGTACATCTCAAGGGTACACTCATAATTTTTCTGCTCCACGCACCCCACAACAAAATGGTATAGTTGAAAGGAAAAATCGATCACTACAAGAAATGGCTAGAACTATGATGCTTGAACATAACACACCCAAAACCTTTTGGGCTGAAGCTGTAAACACTGCATGCTATGTGCTAAATAGAGTAACTGTTCACTCTCATCTAAAGAAAACTCCATATGAACTAATACATTCTAAGAAACCTAGAGTTGACTATTTTCATACCTTTGGCTCCACATTCTATATCTTAAATACCAAAGATGATAGAGATAAGTTTGACTCAAAATCACACAAAGCATTCTTTTTGGGATATTCCACTTCTAGCAAAGCTTTTAGAGTATATAACACTATATCTAGAAAAGTTGAGGAATCTATTCATGTTTCTTTTCATGAAGAGTCAAAATCTGAAAATCTAGAAATCATAGATCTCACAAATCAATTCGAAAATTTAAATATACCAAATAATAGTGAGAAAAGTACTACAAATAATCACCAATTTGAACCACAACCTACACCTAGGCTTATTAAAGATCATCCTCAAGAATTAATTATTGGAGATCCTAATGATAAAGTTAAAACTAGGTCTTCTTTCAAAGATGTTGCAAACATGGCTTTTGTTTCTATCATTGAACCTAAAAAGATATCTGAAGCTCTTAAAGATGATTATTGGATAATAGCCATGCAAGAAGAATTGAATCAATTCACTAAAAATAATGTATGGGATTTAGTTCCTAAACCACAAGATAAAACCATAATAGGAACTAAATGGGTTTTTAGGAACAAGCTAAATGAGGCAGGAGAAGTAATAAGGAATAAAGCTCGGTTAGTAGCACAAGGATATAATCAACAAGAAGGAATAGATTTTGATGAAACGTATGCACCGGTAGCTAGACTTGAAGCTATTAGAATGTTACTAGCTATTGCTGCACATAAAAACATCAAACTATACCAAATGGATGTAAAACGTGCATTTCTAAATGGCATCATTCAAGAAGAAGTATATGTTGCCCAACCACCTGGTTTTGAAATACCAGAAAAAGGTGACTATGTTTATAAACTTAAGAAAGCACTTTACGGTTTAAAACAAGCACCTAGAAATTGGTATGAAAGGCTCAACACATATCTTTTTGATAATGGTTTTTCTATTGGAAATTCAGATTCTACTTTATTTTTCAAAACATATACATCTGATTTCCTAGTTGTGCAAATATATGTTGATGACATTATTTTTGGAGCTTCTAATGATTCATTGTGCACACAATTTAGTGATATTATGCAAAAAGAATTTGAAATGAGCCTCATGGGTGAACTAACTTTCTTTCTTGGTTTTCAAATTAAGCAAACACCTGCCGGAATATTCATAAGCCAAGAAAAATATACTAAAGAACTCTTAAAACGTTTTGGGATGGATCAGTGCAAACATGCTACTACTCCTATGGCTACTTCTACTAAAATTGATAAGGATGAAAATGGGGAACCTATTGATGATTCTTTATATAGAGCCATGATTGGTAGTTTGCTTTACTTAACTGCTTCTAGACCGGACATTATGTTTCCCGTTGGTCTTTGTGCTCGATTTCAATCACAACATATGCACTCTCATTTTCTAGCAGTTAAACGAATTCTTCGTTACCTAGCCGGCACTACTTGCTTTGGTTTATGGTATCCAAAAGGACAATCCTTGAATTTTAAAGCTTATACTGATGCGGATCATGCTGGTTGTCGACTTGATCGCAAGAGTACTAGTGGTGGCTGTTTCTTATTAGGGAGAGCTTTAGTATCTTGGTTTAGCAAGAAACAAAATACGGTTTCCCTATCTACAACTGAAGCTGAATATATGGCAGCCGGGTCTTGTTGTGCTCAAGTGCTTTATATGCAACAAGTATTAAACGATTATGGTTTTACTCTTTCATCTACGCCTATTTTTTGTGACAACATGAGCGCTATAAACTTAGCACACAATCCTATTTTACACAGCCGAGCTAAACATATTGAAATCCGTCATCATTTTTTAAGGGATCACATCTCCAAGAATCATGTTTCCCTTCATCATGTTGATACGGAAGATCAATTGGCTGATATTTTTACAAAACCGCTTCCACTAGATCAATTTAACAAAATTAGGAAGCAATTGCTTATCACTCCTTTGGAAGATGTTTTCTTTGATATTTGTGCTACTTAAACAAAAACTCTTATTTACATCATGATATTTTGGCTTTTAAATGGACATCTTTTTCATTAGATTTGATGGGACATCTAATTAAGGGGGAGTTTTTATTTCTAAACGGATATCTTTTTGAAATGACAAAGGGGGAGAAATAAATATAAAACTAAAACTTAGAAAAACTCAATCAATGAGTTTCATAAATAAACTCTTGGCTTTACATTGAAAGTTGCTATATTCCCTAGTGAATTGGATTTCATGTTCCATAATTCAAGGGGAATAATAAGCACACATTTTATAAACAAGAGGAAAAGCTACAAAAGGTAATCTAAAGGTATGAAACTCATATGGTTTATATTTCCTTTATTTTTATATTTAGGAAATGTTTGTCATCTTCAAAAAGGGGGAGATTGTTGGCTAAATGGACATCTATAAATCCCTTTGTTTTGATTATGACAAACATTTCATTCTTATTGATCTAACGAGCTACTTGAGTGTGCAGGATTAAGGTGGATGCCAAAGCAACTAGGGAAATCCATATGCTTACATTTATGTTTTCATGCAATGTAATCGCTTTGTAAAAACTTGTACAAATATACAATGTACAAGTACTTAGATTGCATGTAAATCAAGCGTTATATCTTCCCTAGCTAAACATCACATTTAGATAAGTCATCCCCTACAAATAAGATCACATATGCACACTCATACATATAATTAGTGCCTAAATTGCAACATTGAAACAGGATCAATCTCGGTCGACAAACTCCTCGACCGAGACACTCTCGGTCGACAATCTTCTCGACTGAGAAAGATCCAAAGTAGCCGTTAAACACAACAGACAAGTTAGTTGGCATTTGGAGAAAGACGTTGCAAATCACTTGTTCCAGAGTTCCTGTCGGTCGACAAAAGTTCGACCGAGTAGGTGTCTCGGTCGACCATTCCTCGACCGAGATTGTCTCTGACAGCAACTGTAGAATTAATTAATTAGCCGTTGTTAAAGCAACAACTTTTTACCTAACGGCTAGTTAAGCACTTAGAAACCCCTAGAAGTTGTCTAGAACATCCTTAAGCATCCTTAGGCCATTCCTATAAATAGTACAAGCCATAGGACACTCAAACTCACTTGTTTACACTTGAGAATTCTTTGAGCATACTTTGAGCAATCTGTTTGTGAGAAAATTGAGCATTGTGAACATTGGCTACTTCCTTCCTTAGCTCATAATTCATGTCCTATAGGCTAGTATCTCCTACCCACTGCAATCACAAGTTCACACACTTAGTTAGGAGATCTATACGCTTGATCTAGGCAAATCAAGCCTTGGGCTACAAAGGATAAGTTGTAATTTCCTTTTTCTTTCTTGTTCTCTATTACCGTTTGTACTCTCCTTGCTACTCCTAGGTTGGAGGTTGCTGATTGGAGAGGGTGGAGTTCTTCTTGGCGAAGAAGGTGACTTTGAGCTACTTCAGAAGGCTGGTGCAACGGGAGGTTACTTCTAGAGAGGAAGGCTACTTCAAGGGGGAGCTTGGAGTTACTTCAAGAAGGCTACCTCAAAGTTGGTGCACCTACTTCAAGTGAAGGCTGCTCAAAGGGTGTAAAGAAAAGTATTGTATTTTGTATAAATCCTTGAGAAGGTAATAAAATAAATACTTTCAAAATCCCGGTTGGGTAAGAAACCGGGTAGTGGACTGACAACTTTAGTATTTTCTAAAGTTGGAACCACTCTAAACACCTGTCTCCTTCTTCTAATTTTTAATTGTGGTTGTTTGAGTTCAATAAATTGTTAAAATTATTTAAAAACTCTATTCACCCCCCCTCTAGTGTTTTTCAGTATGCTCTACCTACATCCTCTTCTTTTCTAATCATCGCATTCAAGTGGATCTTATACCACTTGATATGCAAGGATTTGATATAATCCTGGGGATGGATACCTTGGAAAGGTATAGAGTTGTCTTGGGTTGTAAATCCAAGCAGGCTGTGTTTGCTGATGAGAGCAACACATGGATCTTTCAAGGAGAGAGAAAGATTCTACCCACCTGTCTTGTGTCTGCCATGGTTGCTGATAAGCTAATGAGGCAAGTATGTTATGCATTCTTGGCCCATGTGATAGATACCACCATGGAGAGTCCTAACCTTGCTGAAGTTCCTATAGTCAGGGAATTT
Organism: Alisma plantago-aquatica; assembly: GCA_963693085.1. Classification (NCBI taxonomy): domain Eukaryota; kingdom Viridiplantae; phylum Streptophyta; class Magnoliopsida; order Alismatales; family Alismataceae; genus Alisma; species Alisma plantago-aquatica. Next base: position 1,052,189,762 of record OY856413.1, on the reverse strand, counting down.
GAAGATGTATTTCCTAAAGAACTTCCAGGTATGCCACCGCCTCGGGAAATTGATTTTGAAATCAATTTGATCCCAGATACCCAACCTATAGCACAAACACCGTATAGAATGGCACCTGCTGAGATGGCAGAACTCAAGAAACAACTTCAAGAGTTGCTTGAGAAAGGTTTTATCCGACCGAGTACTTCACCTTGGGGTGCTCTGGTTTTGTTTGTTAAAAAGAAAGATGGATCAATGTGATTATGCATCGATTATAGACAATTAAATAAAGTAACAATAAAGAATAAGTACCCTTTGCCGAGGATTGATGATCTCTTTGACCAGTTGCGTGGTGCAACCATCTTCTCAAAGATAGACTTGAGGTATGGATATCATCAACTCCGTATTAAGGATAGTGACATATCCAAGTCTGCCTTTAGAACAAGGTATGGTCACTATGAGTTCATAGTTATGTCTTTTGGACTAACTAATGCACCGACTGCATTTATGGAACTTATGAATAGAATCTTCCGACCTTTCCTCAATCAGTGTGTTGTTGTCTTCATAGATGACATTCTGATCTATAGTAGAGATGCACAACAGCATGAACAACATCTTCGTCAAGCTCTAACTTTGCTAAGAGAACATAAGCTATACGCTAAGTTTAGCAAGTGTGAGTTTTGGTTGCCAGAAGTATCTTTCCTTGGTCATGTGGTATCTGTCTCAGGTATTCGTGTTGACCCTAAAAAGGTAGAATCTGTTCTACAGTGGAAACAACCGAAAACACCGACGGAGATTCAAAGTTTCCTAGGGTTAGCTGGCTACTAGCGAAGGTTCATTAAGAACTTCAGTTCTATAGCCTTACCCTTGACTAGGTTAACTCGGAAGGATATTTCTTTTGTCTGGAGTGATAAGTGCCAGCAATCTTTTCAGTTGCTGAAGGAGAGGTTGACAAGTGCACCTGTGCTTGTGCTACCTGAGCAAGACAAAGGATACATAATTTTCTGTGATGCCTCTAAGAATGGACTCGGGTGTGTGTTGATGCATGATAAACAAGTGATTTGTTTTGCTTCCCGACAGCTTAAGAAACACGAAGAGATTTATCCAACACACGATCTGGAGTTAGCTGCTGTGGTTCATGCCTTGAAGATCTGGAGACATTATCTCTACGGAGAGACATTCCAGATTTTCACAGATCACAAGAACCTTAAGTATATCTTTTCTCAGCATGAACTTAACATGAGGCAACGTCGCTGGATGGAGTTAATCAAGGACTACGATTGTACAATAGATTACCATCCAGGAAAGGCCAATGTAGTTGCAGATGCCTTGAGTAGGAAATCAGCAACATCATCCTCTGATAGGACACAATTAAACTCTTTAGTATGCCCTAGGAGAGATATGCTTATCTCCTTAAGGCAAGACAATGTACAGATGAAGGTGTCATGGATTTCCGGGTTGTTGGCTGAGATGCATATCAAACCCACCCTAAGAGAGCAGATTAAGGAGGCACAGCAAGTTGATGTTGCAGTTCAACAGATCAGATCTGAGTATGGTGATGAGAAGCGAGAAGGTTTTCATGAATCAGATGATCAAGTGGCATGCTATCATGGGAGGATGATAGTACCAGATGTAGATAACCTGAGGAAGTTAGTCATGGAGGAAGCTCATTCTTCAATGTATGCTATGCATCCAGGAAGCACCAAGATGTATCGAAACTTGAAGGATATGTATTGGTGGCCTGGGATGAAGAAGGATGTAGCTGAGTTTGTTCTGAGGTGTCCAGTGTGTCAACAAGTTAAAGCTGAACACCAGAAGCCTGCAGGAACAATGAAACCTTTACCCATACCACAATGGAAGTGGGATCATGTAACCATGGACTTTGTTGTTGGTCTACCTAGAACAAACAAAGGACATGATTCCATTTGGGTAATTGTTGATAGGTTGACTAAGACAACGCATTTCTTACCTATCAAAACAACCTATTCCGCTGAAAGGTTATCCCAGTTATATGTTCAAGAGATAGTGCGTTTGCACGGAGTTCCTATCACCATAGTTTCTGACAGAGGTCCTCAGTTCACAAGTCATTTTTGGGAATAGCTACATAGAGCACTAGGCACCCAGTTAAGGTTTAGTACAACCTTTCATCCACAGACGGATGGACAGTCAGAAAGGACTATACAGACCTTAGAAGATCTGTTGAGATCATGTGTTCTCCAATTCACAGGAAGTTGGGATCTGCACCTAAGCTTGATAGAGTTTGCCTATAACAATAGCTATCAACATAGTATTGATATGGCACCTTATGAAGCCTTGTATGGAAGACATTGTAGATCACCCTTATGCTGGTATGAGACTGGTGAACATCAATTGTTAGGTCCTGATCTTGTGCAGCAGACTACGGAAAAGATTAAAGTAATACAACAACAGATTAAGACTGCACAAGATAGGCAAAAATCTTATGCTGACAAGCTTCGTAGACCGTTGGAGTTCCAGGTTGGAGACAGAGTATATCTCAAGGTCTCGCCTTGGAAAGGAGTCCTTCGCTTTGGAAGAAAAGGGAAGTTAGCTCCTAGATTTATAGGGCCTTATCCAATCATTGAACGGGTTGGAAAGGTAGCCTATAGACTAGAGTTACCACCAGAATTACAAAAACTACACCCTGTGTTTCACATTTCTATGTTAAGGAAATGTCATCCTGATACCGAGTTAGTTCTACAACCTATGGAAGTAGAATTGAATGAAGATATAACTTATGAGGAAGGACCGGTGTCAATCCTTAATAATAGAATTAAAAAGCTAAAGAAGAAAGAGATAAGTCTTGTAAAAGTTCTTTGGAATCACCGTGGTGTTGAAGAAGCCACTTGGGAACTAGAGGAAGAAATGAGAAGGAAATATCCTACTCTTTTCTCTTAATATGTTGTATCGATTTCGAGGACGAAATCCTTGTAAGGGGTGGATAATTTGTAACATCCCTGACCTGGGTTATGAATTAACCCTAGGTGTTTTGCCTAAGAAATGTAATTAAATCCTTGTGATTATCTTTTGGCATGTAATTAAGTTCCTAAGGAACATACATTTTCATTTCTGTTCTTTTTAAACAATGATTGTAGTATTGTTTGGTAATACAGGGACCTATGTGCAAATTACCCAATTAGAGGGGTTAACTTGCAAATAACACAGTTTAAGATGTTCCTCTAATAAAGAGACATCATATGAAGGAATATGATGAGGTATGATGGATTTCCCAAGTTTGGGCACCAAGGTGCAGCTTATGGAGCAATCCTTGTGCTTAAACCCTAATTTTGGTGTAAAGGGCAATTTACCCAAAATGTGGGGTGCAACTTGTGCTATAAACTTTCTAGAATATCTTTTATGACTCTTGACATAATTTAGAGAAGAAAGGATGAGAGGGGCACTTCTATTAAATAATTGGATAAGAAGGATGACCTTTGTAGTGAAAACACCTAGTATGAGTAAGAAGACCCTTCATATATATATACCTTAGTGTGCATATTGGTTTTCTTTACCCTTAGATCTTGATTTTGATGGGCTTTGATTAAGTTTTGATAGCTTGAACGTGCCTTAGAAATAAGGAGGGACTTGGATGAGAATTTCATGCTTTAAGAGGTCCTTATGGTGAAAATCAGCCTAAACTATATAAGCACCTTTCTTTCCAAACCAAGCAAATGTTTTCCTTCACTTCCTCACTTCTTATCTTTCTCAACCGGCCAAAGAAAAGATTAGGAGCTCAAGGGGACGACCAACCTGTTCTAGGTAAGAGAACACCACCTTCTAGCTTGGATTCATGGAGGAAATCGTATTACAAGGTTGAATTGCTAGTTTTCTTACTTAGGTTCCTTGTTCTAGCCGATCATCCCCATCTTTTTCTTGAAGAATTGACCTTGGCCGACCTGTGGAGCTCAAGACGCCATTAAAGGCTTGAAGCTTGGAAGCTCTAGGAACCACGTTTGAGGCGGGTTTTATAACTCTAACTCTTAACTTTGTTATGCATATCTTTGTTCTTGTTTTCTATGATTAGTTCTTCTTCTACCTCCCTTCTTCCTTGCTCTTTTGCAAGCAAAATGGTGGAGGAACCGACCTGAACAGAGGTTGAGGATGATGGGTGTGGATTCCTAGGTCACTTTATGAAACGACCTTGGACCCTTTTGGTCCAAATGGGTGCAACTCGTTTAAGGTCAAACGGGTTCAACCCGTTTGATCTCAAACGATCCTGCAAGATCGTTTGGATCAAAACGACCCCAAGACCATTTAATAGGGTTGACCAAGGTATGACCGTTTGAGGGTCTGTTCATAATGTATTTAATTTCTTTCCTACAAAGAATTATAATCTAATTCCTAACCAATTGAGAGTTGAAGGCACTTCAACACCCTAACCCTATTCGGGTTGAAATTGCTGATTTTAATTATAGATCTTGTTGAGTTTTGGGTTGGAAGATCCAAACGGGTTCAAACCCATTTGGGGTTCACCCAAACGGTCTCAAACTCGTTTAGTGACACCCCAAGACCGTTTGGAGGTCTAGGGTTAAGGAAAATTGATCCATTGTAGGTCCAATTTCAATAGGTTGAAGAATTAATTAAAGTGCTGATTTTAGACCTAATTAGGGTTCAATCCTAATCAAATAAACTTAGATTTTGGTCAAACTTTGGGAAAACGGTCTCAAGACCGTTTGGAGGTCATCCAAACGATCTCAAGACCGTTTGGGCCAAGTTTGGGCCCAATTGGAGTTCAATTGATGGTTTCAATTACAATTTATTTCACATTGTTGAGAATTGATGATTAGCCGATTGGAAACCCTAATTGAGTTAGACTTAACCCTAATTGGCTTTTAATTTAGGGTCAATTTGGAGTCCAATTGATTGAGGCTCATCCTAATTGACTCAATCTGTAAGTGGTTAACATGGCTTTGGCCAATTAAAGGCTTCAACATAGGAAACCCTATTCAAACATAACCTATGTGTCACCTTTTATGTTCATGCGGTTTGGACCCAAGTAAGTTCACACTCATTTGAGTCCAAACAAGTTCACACTCGTTTAAGTCCAAAAGAGTCTACACTCGTCTGATCTCAAATGGGTTCACACTCGTTTGATCTCAAACGGGTTCACACTCGTTTGATCTCAAACGGGTTCACACTCGTTTGATCTCAAGTGGGTTCACACCCGTTTAAGATCAAGGGGGTCCACACTCGTTTAAAGGCCCAAATGGGTTCTAGGTCATTTGAGGTTAAACGAGTTCAAGGTCATTTAAGAATCAAATGGGTTGAAGGTTGAAGATCAAACCCTAAACCAATTGAAGATTTTCAAGGTTGATTATACTTAATCACTTGAAGGTGTAAATGGTTCAATGATGATCTAATCTAAACCATAATGGTAACTTAAGATATTAGGGGACTAAGTGATTAATGAATTGACCCATGAGGATGATTAATGGGTAATTTACCAAAATTCCCCTGAGAGGTTTAATTGAGTTATACCTTGTTCTAATCAAACCTGAATCACTTGATAGTGGTGATTTGGTTTATGTAGATCAAAGGGGACTTAACCTAACCTAATCTAATTGGTGTAGTCACCATCTACTAGTGAGAGGAGAGAGAAAGTACCATTTATGGTGGAAACTCAAGTAAAATACCTTCAATATACATGAATGTGCATGATTAGGGTATGATCCACTTATGAGAGATCATGGAAACCCTAATTATGGTAATTGGTGAATCTTGATCTTATCTGAGGGCTTTAATGATGATGTTTCTCATGCATGGTGATGTAATGAGATTAATTCACCATGAGGTGAATAGTAAACCCTAATTCTAGGGTGATGACATATATTGTGAATTGTAAACCCTAATTGATGAAAATCAGGGAATCTAACCCTTGTAAGAATATAAGGGTACAACTCTTGATATGAACAGCTTACTATTATCAATTGAATTAACCATGCAGGTTTCTATACATGATGGTGATCATATCCAGGTAAGGATTATGATTTCATATTCATTGGAAGCATGTTATTAGCTTTATGAATAATGACATATGTTGATGCCTAGTAAGTGGCATCTTATGAGAATGATAGGCTATAAGAGCCATGAATATCATCAAGGTCATGCTTGTCAAATGACTTGTGATTGGACGATTGAGAAATGATAATTGATGTGAGTTAGACTTGATACATTTAGTATTCTACTTTCATAGCTGCTATGCTAATAATCAATGTTTGAAAACATGTATGATGCTAAAAGAATACTGAAATGTACCTAATAACCAAGTTTAATCATATCATGTAGAGCCCTGATCATAGATCCATCATTGTCAGAGTTCAAATGATGGTGAAACAGGTTTTCCTAAGGGAACTCCTCGATCACATACTTTAGAGTATGTGGGGGAATATGGATGTGTATATCCTTACATCCTAGTGTAGGAGTTGATGTTGATGTATCTTAACCCATCAACCCTTCACTATATGTTTATACCGGGATGATGTAACCCTATTCTTCCAAGGGAATCTTTTATACCGCATCGATGAGAGATAAACATGAAATCTTTCGATGGCGAAGAGAGTGCAAAATGCCACTGTGACTCTAATAGCGAAGTACCAGAATACCCTGGTAAGCTATATTAGCAGGGACACTAGATGTCCTGCATGTTTATCCTCATTCAGACTGAGGTAGTTGAAGGTCATGAGAATCCGGCTCTTTCAATGACCTAGTATGATACCGATGCGACTTACTAGTGATCGGTTGGAGCATGAGCGGTATACCTCATCTCCGCAGGGCATAATGATGTTTGTAAAACATAATCAACCGTGTAGCATAACTGCTTAGGTTGAACTACGAGGAACATTGATTGATATTACATTGCTTGTTTCTAATATCCTGTTCAAGCATTAGTATACGTGTTCTTCATATTCCTTAAATAAAGATGAGTATTTGTTATCAGGCCTGCTGTGAGTAACCTAAATTACCTGCTCATGATATTCCTTTGATTGCTTTTAACAAAGTTTCTGGCGGAGAGTTATAACTCTCGTTGGGACAATTATTTAAAATTGTCTCACCCCGTAGATTTCTACCTTTAGGTGGACGTCGAGGTCGAAGGAACCGATCTGCAGGTGGACATCAGCAGCAGCAGCAAATTTCGGAGCAGTAGTGACTTTAGGTGGAAACATTGTGCTGTCTAGTCTTGTAGTCAGAATAGTCTTATGTCGTCTCTGTACACTCAGGTCCTAGTAGTTTGTTGATCTGAGAATTTTGAAATCTTGAGATTTTGTATCATGACGTATATAATCACTCGAGAAGTGATTTATCAGAGAGGTAAACAGTTCATCTTACTTTTATAAAAGGAGTTTCAGGTTTTTAAGATCTCGTTTTCGAAAAGTTTTAATTTCTCGTGATTTTCATATTCTGCTGTTAATCGAATCGCTTCCGCTATGTTTATCTTGTGTTTTGGAGATCAGAGCCCACAGCCACGAGCTGCTTCCTCCAACCTGGGCGCCGCCGCAGCAAGCATATCTCCGACATGAGATCATGCACCTCCGGCTCCTCAGTCTCTTCTCCTACTTCCAGACAGGGCCGCACTGCTGGTTTACCTCCTCACGCCACCTCCAGTTTGTAGGTTTATTCCTCTGCTATGTGCAAGTGTCGTTGCACACTGAAGATCTAGCGAGGAAGCCGTCTCATGCCCCACTACCAACGAGTTGCAATTGGAAGGCGGAGAGAGAATAAACTTCGATCCAGGGGAAGGCTTAAACTAGATCTCATGCCCCTTCAACCCCTTCACAGCCTTCTGGTGTTTTCCTATGAGTAGCGATGGCAAAGGGAGGAGAAGGTCTAGACTGGACTCACTCACTTGGTGTCCTTAACCTACAACAAGGGTAGCTAGAAAGATCTGCGACTAGTGGGACTTAAGGGATTCTCTCAAATCTCGTTCCCTTTACTTCGGGTGTGTGGCACCAGGGGACTCGGTCTTTCTGGTACCAACTCCTCCGTAAGAAACGGATGCAGAAGATGAAGCATGACATGATACTACTTATCCTAGAGTTTGAATGGTACCACAAGCCCAAAACTCATCATTTTAGTACACTCACAAAGACATGACAATATTGGATGTGTGACACATTTTAATTAAACTTAGGTCTGAAATCATTTAATCAATAATCATACGATCAAATTTCAAGAATCCATATCTCTCACATGGCTAGTGCAAATGCTATGACATCTTATTCGTTAGTTCCTTAGAATGAAATCTAATATTTAGCCAAGTTTGATACCAAAGATCCACTATTTGACAACAAATTAATTCCTCCAAACATCCTCATATTTAGGGGTATTATGGTAAATGTGATTACCAATTAATCACTAAAGATCTGAACAACTTGTGATAACTTTCTTTGATCGTACAACACATCATGATCCATTCCTATTACAGTGTAGTGCATGTATGTCCTAGTTTGGATATTTGACTCATAAATACTCAAGTTGACTAATAGAGACTACTCCTCATAGTTCAACTTAAATAGGTATCATAATCGTCAACAATATCTAGAATCCTACCTTATAGGTGAAAATAATTCATAATTGAATAAACTACTCTTCAATTTGAGATCAACCATATACAAGCATCTATAGTCTTAAAGTACTATATTGGATATCAAAAATCCTAAAATCGGGTTCATCACATTCACCCTACCTTATATGGAATTTCGTCCCCGAAATTCAACTAATCTCATCCTTAAGAGGCTATTTAGGAGTTCAACTTCATATACATCATCATTTCTTAGGTTCTAAGACCACCATAATTGCATGCACTCTAAGTTGTCAGCTTAGGGCCTAGAGATTCTTGGGTGTGTCCACTCCACCTTATATATATGTGGAAGCATCACCTTAATGTCTTAGCTATAACATGACATTATGATATCTTAGGATTACATCACCCCTAAGGGTACATGTTTTATTCATACTTTTAATGTTCAGGAGGAATTTGTTTATGTGCCATGATATTCAGATTGTTCAAATCTAACATCACTAATATGTTTTATGATCAACATTTTGCAATGATTTCAACATTAGAGGAGATTTATCTTCATCCTTGATATTAGGATTTTTCTACATAAGAAGGCCTTACGTATCATGCCTGACCATTAGGGTTTCACCCTATGGTGTGATATTCATACTCATATTAGAATCATACATTGAGAAGGATCAAAGTTAGGAACTATATTTCTGATCATATATCATATGATCCAAAAATATCTTTATATCAAGTTGATGAGTTCAACTTTTTATGTCTTGCATGTATTATGTGAAGGGAAAAGAGAATATACTAAGTTTATCTTATGATCTCAACATCATATCTTTCATATGAAGGGGAAGAGAATATTTAAAGTCAAACTTATCATGATTTCAATCTTGGGTGCTACATGTATGATATAAGGGGGAAATATTGAATAGGTCAAGCTTATATGAGTGACTCCTCATATATAAATCATCTATATAGCTCAAGTGAGGTTTCTATCATCATGTATTAAGAAAGAAAAGAAGAGAGAACATGTATTTTGAGTATCTTTTGCACAAAGCATCAATCTCTCGTAACTAGAGTTCATATATTACCTCACTTGCAACCAATGATGAAATCCACAAAATATGTCACTCCAGCTAGGACCTATCTCAGCCAAAGGATTGACTTTATCATTTGGGTCATCTACCCATCCTTTTATTTTACCCAATTCTCACGTATAGATTTGAATCATGCATAAGGACTCAACTCAACACTCGAGAGTAATCTAGTGTAGGATTTTTTTTAACACATATCTCATATATTGGAGGCTAGGTCCTATGACCTTCTCCTTGTGGGTCTTACTGTCTCTAGAGTTCACCACATATCTCATCCTACCACTAGACATCCTCCTTGTATAAGAGCTTGAGGCTCATGCACACTCATCTCTATCTTAACTTAGCTTATCTTAAGTAGGAAAAGGGAATGTACTTTCATCATCACAACTTAGCACAGATCCTCTAAGAGTGGATTCGGCTCATATACAACTCAATTCTTAATAAGGAAACTTATACCATCATAGATCAAAGTTAGATAAGATTCCACATGCTTATTTCAACTATCGTTCTATCATCTACTCTATGTATCATATATCTTGATAAGGCTCTAGACATCTAATCTAGACTACTCTCTCTTCTAGACTGATGTCACTCCTTTTCACTTAGATTGCATGAACACTAACTACTCTCCAGTGTGAGGGACACATTTTTATATTTACATATATATAATAAAATATTATATATTTTTCTCCGAGAAAGAAGACGTCAGAGAAAACTGTCGAGGCTCGAGCCGATTGGAAAACAAAACCAAATAAGCAAAATCGAGTGTCCCACACACAGTAGATAGTCTAGTGCTATGTCACCTAGTGAAATGGTGAGAACGAGATGTAGACTAGTGTAGCTACCCAATACATATGAGCTCTATATGGAAAGGGTTTCTCACACTTGTCTAAACCTAATTCTCGAACATCTAGGTTCTAACTTAGAGGCTAAGTCAAACCTTATTCCTATAGAACAACTTACGAAGTTTCTAGGGTTTACAGAGAGAGGTGAAATTTAGTTGCAAGTTTCATGGTGAGAAATTGCTAGGTGTAGCTATTGTTCATGCTCTGATACCAACTGTGACGTCCCCGGATTTTGATTTCTCCAAACCCTATTGGGAATGAGATGTCATAATACGAAAACATCATCCAATCATATCAGAAAGAGATGCGGAAGCATAATACACATACATGAACATACAACCATAACATTCTCAACATTCAACATGTAAATTTATACAATATGAATTATTACAACATGATTTACAGTTACATATTGAATGAAATTCTACAAGTCTGGACATGTATGCTAACAGGATCTTAGATAATAGGTACAACCTGGACAACTGCTCATTTCCTGTCTTTTATCCCACGCTAGCTCTGAACCTAAAACATACGTGAAACAACGAATCAACACACAAGGTGTTGTGTACGTGGGTAGAAAGATACATACTAATATGTTTGCATAATTGAAATAACTTGAGAAATAAAGATTAAAAGAAAACATTATTTAAAGCGATAATTAGGTAAACATTCCTTTTATTGCTTTCATTTTGATGCGGTTGTACTACACCTATTACACTTGACTTACATCTAGTGTGGGCAACAAAATATCATCATACATCTAACATGGGCCAAGGAATCATACATCCATGTTAGGCAACATACATCCACACCAGGCTATGTGCTCTAGTAGCTACAACCCATCATGATCATTTAGGTTTCACTTAAATTTGGCGAAGTATAACTCATACTAGTTCAACCAAGCAATCATATCCAAATATGAGCATTCAAGATATTGCATATCATAGGCAACCAGAAAACTAGTCTTATACTTAATAAATCCCACGTACCTGAGTTCAGAGATTTCTAACTTATCCTTGATCATCTAGAAGTATGGACATCACCTGATTAAGACATGACCACATACTATCATCAGTTTCTCATCATCTTAACCCTAGTCGTGTTCATTAGGATTTATGTTATCTCATTAGGATATTCCAACGTTTACTTGCATTATTGTCTTATATTTATCTTACTGATGTCATTTTCCAGATTATGATTCCTTATCTGAATATTAGGTTCCATATTCTATTTTTGTGCACATATTAACCCTAGGTTACATCATTAACCTAGATTAGGGTTTTATAACATTAAGATTCATCTTCATATAACATGGATTTTGTTCATCTTTATGATCTCATAATTAAAACTGAGGTTCAATACACTGATAAAGTTTACTCTGTGAATTTCATCATTTATTGAGCATGCATGTATTTATTACATTTTCTTTAGGGTTATTAGCCCTAATTATCCATATGGAGCAAATTATATAATTTCGTGCATCAACATGATCATCACTGACATCAGGTGCACTATAAGCATTATTATAGACTTATTGGCATTTTTCCATGATTTTTTGTCATCATTTGCTATTTATTATCCATTAAACGAGAATTTCACCACTTATATGATATAACTGAGATTAGTGCATAAAATAATAGATATTATGCTTCCACTACATTCTACGCATTTTTCTGAGAATTTTGGTATATTGTTTGTATTTTTCTGACAACGAAGCTAATTACTAGGAATTATACAAGATTTCATTATTTTCTGGGATTTACCTTTTTCCAGCCACTTGGGTGTCGCCACGTGTCCAGCAAAACTCCTGGGTTCACGTTGAGCCAGCCAGTTCGCTGGTATCTGGACCGGTCCGCGTCTCTCCCCCTTTCACGTGATCCTTCTTTCCCCACATCGCACCTGTTGCCTGCGAGCGCTCGCCGTCGCCAGGCTTCTCCTCTCGGGCGGGGACCGACGTTCCTCTGCGCGTGCCGCCACAGCCAGGTTCTCCAGCGAGACGCCAGCAAGTGCCCGCCGCCGTCGATCTTCTCCTGGGCCTATGGTCGGCCAACAAGACCTCCTCCTCATGGAGCCGCCTCTGCAGATGTAGCCTCCAAGCTCGCCGCTGTGCCTCCATGCGGCTCAGAGAGCCCGAAGCCGTGGAGGGTTCTCCTCCGGTGAGACTGTGTTGCAGATCTCGTTCTCTGCCTTGAACTACTGCCACCGTAATTCACGAGGCTGACCACGACGAGGACTCGACCTCCTTCTCTCCTTTCTCTCTGTGTCCGCTTGATATTGCCCCCGATCAACACCCACTGCCACGAGCTGCTTCCTCCAACCTGGGCGCCGCCACAGCAGGCATATCTCCGGCATGAGATCCTGCACCTCCGGCTCCTCGGTCTCTTCTCCTACTTCCACACAGGGCCGCACATCTGGTTTACCTCCTCACGCCACCTCCAGTTTGCAGGTTTATTCCTCTGCTATGTGCAAGTGTCGCTGCACACTGAAGATCTAGCGAGGAAGCCGTCTCATGCCCCACTACCAACGAGTTGCAATTGGAAGGCGGAGAGAGAATAAACTTCGATCCAGGGGAAGACTTAAACTAGATCCCAGGCCCCTTCAACCCCTTCGCAGCCTTCTGGTGTTTTCCTGTGAGTAGCGATGGCAAAGGGAGGAGAAGGTATAGACTAGACTCACTCACTTGGTGTCCTTAACCTACAACAAGGGTAGCTAGAAAGATCTGCGACTAGTGGGGCTTAAGGGATTCTCTCAAATCTCGTTCCCTTTACTTCGGGTGTGTGGAACTAGGGGACTCGGTCTTTTTGGTACCAACTCCTCCGTAAGAAATGGATGCAGAAGATGAAGCATGAAACGATACTACTTATCCTAGAGTTTGAATGGTACCACAAGCCCAAAACTCATCGTTTTAGTACACTCACAGAGACATGACAATATTGGATGTGTGACACATTTTAATTAAACTTAGGTCTGAAATCATTTAATCAATAATCATACGATCAAATTTCAAGAATCCATATCTCTCACATGGCTAGTGCAAATGCTATGACATCTTATTCGTTAGTTCCTTAGAATGAAATCTAATATTTAGCCAAGTTTGATACCAAAGATCCACTATTTGACAACCAATTAATTCCTCCAAACATCCTCATATTTAGGGGTATTATGGTAAATTTGATTACCAATTAATCACTAAAGATCTGAACAACTTGTGATAACTTTCTTTGATCATACAACACAACATGATCCATTCCTATTACAGTGTAGTGCATGTATGTCCTAGTTTGGATATTTGACTCATAAATACTCAAGTTGACTAATAGAGACTACTCCTCATAGTTCAACTTAAATAGGTATCATAAGCGTCAACAATATCTAGAATCCTACCTTATTGGTGAAAATAATTCATAATTGAATAAACTACTCTTCAATTTGAGATCAACCATATACAAGCATCTATAGTCTTAAAGTACTATATTGGATATCAAAAATCCTAAAATCAGGTTCATCACAGTTATCCCCATGTTATTTTGATTTGTGTGTGTATCTGTGCATTCCTAGTATAGTACAAGTGTTGGATCAGCCTAGTAACCCTAGGTCTAAGATCAAACTTATCCCACTTTCCTAGCCTATACATTGGTCGATGCGTGTTTCACACTGCATGCCCATTAGGTTTTGGTGTTGTGAGTCTTATTATCTAGGAAATTTGATTTAGGCACCAAGTCAACCTATGTGTCTGTAGACTGGGTACCAAATGGGTTATATCACACAAAAAAACACCAAGGAAAAAAAACTATGTATCGAGATCAGATCCATGTGGTTTCGTATCAAAATATTGTAGTATTATTCCAACTCACACATATGCAATGCAGAATGCATGTTTGCTGTACAAAAATAATGTGAAACAATCCCTTTCCAATACACAATTTTTTTCTCTAAGGAGAAGAAGATACACAAATACATGACTCATACACTCACACATTATATCGCTTGTAGATAAGACAATTTGTTCTAGGACATTTTCATGATAAATAGTTTCCTTGATATGTATGAGGCTAGTTTTCACATGATTAGTTTCCATGTTGTAATCTATATTTGGCAATATTTCATGATAACTACTTGTATTGTTCTACTTTCATTCTATAAGACCATGTTGTCATGTAGGGATACATGTAGTGGGTCCGATCTTTGTAAACCCGACCAGATACTTATAAGTTCACACTGAACCCAACACAAACTGGAATTACAAAAGGTATGAATGGAACTGACATGAACCAACGTTGACTTGAACCAGACCTAACTCAAGCAGACCCGACCATAATTGAAATTTTTGTTATTATAAATATCAGAAACAATTTCATTCAAAATATCGGTACACCTGAAACCTGAACTGCATAGAACCCACATGGAACTTGGCAACATTCGGTCCGACCTAGCATTGTCGTGACCTTACTAGAATGACCCGAACTGAATCTGACAAATCCTACTCAACCCGGAAGCCATGTCGACCATCCATGTTATGGTGATAACATATGTGTCAACTTAGATATATTATAGATATTGACCTACCATATACTTAGAATCAGGTGAAAGTTTAAACACTTAAGAGAATAATAATCCTACTCAAGAAATCAACCCAAAAGGATAGGAGTTCATATGTATAAGTTTCCATACTTATACCCTTGTATCGGGTTAGGGTTTCCCACAAACCAATGTCGATATTTGCATATCAATTTCATCATCTTCAAGCTCAAAATCTTCATCCATAACTACTCTAGTTCATGGACACCATCCCTATATATTCATTAGAACTCATAGAATCATCATTCAAACAAGAAAAGTTGAAGTAGAAAAGGAATCACCAAGTATTGCATGGTAGAAGGTGAATAATAATAAAATTAAGTTCAAGTAATATAACCCACCTCAAGATCAACTCAAGAGCTTCAAGATTCAAAGCTCCATGTTCCAAGGTTGAAGGTGACTTATCAAAATCCCAAGACTCGATCATGACACAACTCTATGAAAGAAGATATCATAGTTAAGAACTTGATGAAGAAAGAAGAGAAGGAAAGAATCATGGTCCAAGAAGCATAGTCTTTCCAAGGTTGAAGACGATCATGGATTCACCTTAGGAAATATGCTAAACCTTCTCTTTGTTCCTTGAGCTCCTAGGATCGTCCTCCAAGAAAGAGATGGTAATGAATCAAAAGGTTTACCAAGATGTGAAAAGAGAGGTATATATAGTTGAGGTTCATGAAAGAGAGAGTGTATAAGGTGTCATCACTATTTGCACTTAAGTGACACGTGTCCATGCATGGTAACTTCATGCAACCATAATTATCTTCCCATGAAAAACTCTTGAGGATAATCCATAGGCATGATATTGGCCATTCGGGTATCTTGCTTGACAAGATATCTTAACCCAATCTTGCTTTATGTGCAAACCGATACCACTTTTGTAAGGAACATGCAAACCGATAGGCTTCACCAACTTGAGGTGCTTAGCCTGTAATGAACACTTTTAAAGGCTAAAAAACTGATGGACGTATGAAAGGCTTATCCTGAACTGTTTGTTTGCTTGATGGAATTTTGAGGGCAAAATTCTTATAAGAGGGGAAGGATGTTACAACCCCAAATTTTGGGTTCATTTGGTGAGAAATGTAATTTCTCATAATAAAGGTAAATGAACAAATAATGATATAATTTTTTTTTGAATAAATGGATTTTGTTTACAATAGCCTTGATGATTGTGTTGTGGGCTTTATTGGCTATTGAGCCCAATAACAAGGAAATTCAATTAATAAATGAATAATTGAGTTTTTGAGAAAAGAAAGATGTGGAAACCTCTGGAAGGCAAAAGAATGCAATCCAAGGATGGATTTCGTGCCTCTTGGGTTCCTTGGGTTCCAAGGAGTCCAAAGTTGCAAAGAAAAGCAATAAGAAAAGAAAAGATTAATTAAGTATTTCTTTATTAAGAAAGAAATTGAAAACAATGGTAAAAGGTGGAAAACAAGTGAAAAGAAGTATAATTGAGTTATCCTTAGTGGAATTTCGTATTTCAAGGATTCCTAATGATAAAAGGAATACTAATGAGGAAAATAAAATAGAAATAAAGAGAAATCCTCAAAAAGAAATATTTTAATAAGAAATACACATGATAATGAAGAATAATGCATTTAGATGCATCTAAAAGGATAATGAGTATCCAATAAAAAGGATTTCGAAATAATAGAGTTTCTTGGGATCCAAGGAGTCCCAATGAAGAGGAAAGAAAGAGAAAATACCAAAATTGCAAAATAAAAGGGTAATGTGATACATTATTAATGAATTTTGTGATTGTGATGAAAGGAAGTATTTTCTATTAAAAGGAAAACTTAATTTCGTGCCTAAGGGTTAAAAGTCAAGCAATAAAGAGAGTAGGTGAGAGGAATTTCGAATTCCTAATACCTAATGGAAAAAATATACATGAAGAGAGAGAAAGATACTTCAAAAGTAAGAAAAATCCCTTTCCTATAAGGAGAAACTGTGTTTGCTTTGTGGGCAAGCGATCTGGGGCATGGATACTCCCCTATTAAAGGGGTAGACCCTTTGGGATGAGTTCCAGAGAGATTCTGCATCTCCCACTCTCTTCATCATCTTCTTCTTGCTCCCTCATGATAAAAACCCTAACGAGAGCTTAGACCTATCCCGAGGGCACCAAAGAGCAGGGAGGAAGTCTCGTCGAAGGCACGAAGCCCCCACGATGGTCCGAGATGGTCAACCATCGTCTCCATAGATGCAGCTGTCGAGCAAAGCCTATGTAAGGCCAGCACCCAGGTTGCAGGTCGTGTGCTTGGCCGGCTCAAAATGGCCGTGCTGGACGTGAGTTCGGTAGCGCCCCAAATGCATGAGGAAACAACAGAGGTAGGGTAGGGTTTCCTGGCAAGAACCATGGTCGGGGGAGGGAGAAGCATCCCACAGAGTGCTGTAGGTTGGCAGCAATGGCGGCCGCACTTGACAGGTCAAGAATGCTTGCTTTGGCTAGTTATAGCGTGACCTGGGTGATGCCCTAGGTGCGTCGGAGGTAGACGAGCTTGGGCGGCCCTCGGCGGCGGTCCCTGGGTCCTAGGGTGGAGGGGACACACCTGCAATCGAGCTACAGGTCGACGGCCTCCTGCGTTGCGCAAGGTTGAAGAAGGATTGGCACGTTTGACAATTCTTCCCCTCCGCGGGCTGAAGAGAGGATGGACTCAATGAGGGCAAAACCGTAATTCAGTTATAAACTCAAAGGCAAGTTTTATTGCATGCATAAGGCGACGTGGCGCTCTGTGATTGGCCCGAAGTAAGTCAATTTTGCTAAATTCATAACTAATTATTTGTAGCTCGGATTAACAAGCATAAAATTTGAAAATTTCTCAGAAAAATGAGAGGAATCCAATAAAAATATTTTTAAAAGCTAATTCCTCCTACAATTCGAAAAGTAATGGAAGTTGTTAACATTAATGTAATGATGATTATGAAACCCTATTTGGATATGATTAATGTTTTTAGTAGGGTTTAATTGATGGTTAAAGTTGATATTAACCTATTAATGATAAAAAGGGACATTGGGAACAAAAAGGATGAACTTTGCACGTAATTCATTTAATTTAGAGTTTATGTGCATAATTAGGCTTTAATGGGCCTTCAAACCCTAATGTTGGTAATTAGGACTACTAATGGCTTTAATTATTCGATTTCATGTATAGAACTGAGTTTTCATGGTTATAAGATATTTCAAGCATTAAAGTTCCTAATTTGTGGATAAATATCTTAAATGTAGTAATTAGGGTTTTCTCATGAACAAAAGGTGGAATTAATGGTAAATCAAGTTCATATGCGAATTAGACTATAATGAACTTTGAATTGATGATAAATGAGTATAATGATCTTGTCATGGATTTAAAGGATAAAAATAGTAGCTTTAATGTAATAGAGGCTTAATGAACTTAATTAAAGGTTAATTATGCCTTTAATCTGAAATTGAGGATTAGATGTGGAAATAATTAGGGTTGGTGATCAATTGCATTAAATTAGGGTTTAAAATAGTAAAAGATGAAGGGAAACCCTAATTGCAATAGAAACCCCAAAAGTGAATTAGAAACCCTAGGAAGCGAGCTAGGTTTAATGGATCATGATGACATGAATAATAAAAAGGGAATTATGTGGTTATTTCAGGATCTTGTTGAAAATGCTTGCTTGCTTGGATTCTTATTTGCATGGATATTTCTGTTCAAATTGACAGATCAGGTATGTGGTTAATTATGAATAACCACCTTAGTTTCCCGAGGATTTTCCGGATGGTTAATCACATTGAATGCAAATTATCAGTTTGGATGTTCATACTTGCAAACTATAAAGTCACTATGATTATCACATTAATAATAGAAGTATAGATTCTCGTACTTACATGCCACCCTGATGGATGATGCTAAAGGTCAGGCCCAGATGGGTAGACCAATGGACACCTTGAGTGGTGACCCCAGGCACCAAGCTCGGAAATGAGAAGGTGGCCTATGATATTGCATGACTAGTGGGCACCATGAGTGGTGACCCCCAGGCATCAAGCTCAGGATTGAGAAGGTGGCCTTAAGTCATTGGCAAAGGAAACCCTAAGGTGGGTATGCCAGGGTTAGGGAAAATGCGGTGGAGAATGTCATAATAAAAAGTGTAAATTGGCTTGTTAATTAATTTGATTGTGATTATTGCAAGATTTTGCAAGATTTTGGTTGTTCCCACATACCAGTATATTTTGATATAATGACCGACATTTTGTTTGTCGACGTTTTAAGAACAATAATTGAAAGAATAAACAGTAAGGTGACACATTGTGGAAATAAGAAATAAAGTGCAAGGAGGATTAGATAGAATAATTCAAGCTCTGGATAGATAGATTTCCAAAGTTTTCAAAGGTAAGTAAAGTTTTAATTTTATACCAAAGTCCAATTAGTTACTAGAATTTCATAATTATTATTGATTATTTGTCAAACCTTTGATCTTGTTAATTGAATAACGGCTCTGACCTTCGGGTCTCCCTTAATTGGGGTTTACCGGGAGGCGGGATCGTTACAATTGGTATCAGAGCATAGGTTCCTCATCTAATCTTTAATAATGATTAAATTTTACAAATTCTGTAGAACCCAAGGGAGTTATTAGAGGATTATCTGAAAGACAGAGGTGTCTAGAAAAGGATCACGACTGGGGGCTGGCAATGTTTTCCTCTGCACCACTAGTCGAAATACGAGGACTCCCAGACCCGTGTGACTGCCTGGCCAAAGTCTTAGGGCTTGAATCGAAATAAGATACCTTTAGGACTCTCTCATCTGGTTCATCCCTTATCAAATCAAATTCTGTTAAGGAGCTTAAGGATTATGGTTTTCTCTCTTCTCCTCACCCTCTTGAGGTATGGGTAAGGTTAATAAGGTCTAAGGAATCCTCCACCAAATTAATGAAAAGCATGTCAATAAGATGTCATGGACATAAGCTTAATAGCGTAAGCGTAAAGGAATAGATACATGCTTAGGTCGTATGACACGAGTTGTCATTTCCCTCAGGAGAGACTTGAGGATAGACCTCCTTGGTAGGAGCGTGAGTAGAGAGAATTAGTCTTGGAGGTAGAGACCTCCATTAAAAGTAGTGACCTTGTACATCCTTTGAGGTGATGTTAACCCTAACCCTAAGTGAAGGTTAGAGAGAGAGATGACATGATGAGTTAGATGTCATGGTTGACCGGATGTTTGGATAGACATATCTTTGGATTTCCATACGAGCCATGAGAGGTTGGATGACCTAACACATTTGGAAACCCCACCCTGGGAAGGGTCGTGCATGTTTGAGCGAAGGATAGCTCCCTCATGGATGAAGTTAGAGAAGAACCTATAGAAACCCTATGGGCTTGTGCAAGTGGGGTATAGCTTGCACCCAGGGTATGTCAGTAGTACTGACAGTAGGATGAAACCCTGGTCCACAGATCAAGATGGACAGCTTATGAAATAAGCATAAAGGGCTATGGATGGTCTTGAGCAAACATAAGTTCGAGCATATGCTTCACCTATGTAGAGGATGCTTGTGAGCTTGATCCTTCATGGACAGAGGACCTCTAGTTGTAAGGCTGGATGTGAAGTTAGCTCTGGAGAGAGAAAGCAAGACCCGAGAAAAAAGGTTGGAAACTTAGATTCCAAGACATGAGGAACAGTGGGAGTTGAGGATGATGCGACCTAAGTGGATGATAGTGGTTGCCTTATGCTTGACCCCAGAGGCTGATGATGTCTTGGTTATCTTGAGAGGAACCAAACCCTAGAGAGAGGATGATACTTCTGGTACCTATGTGCCTATGGTATAAGTGGTTACATGCTGAGATGAGACAAAGGGTGCCTTAGACCCTGAGGAGGTTTACGTAACCAGTTGTGAGGCATTATACCTAGTTGGTTGTCCTTGAGGAGGACTCCACTCTGAGGTGCTGCCTATATAAAAGATCATGGAAGTACATGACATACCTTGGACATGCTTGATTCATGGTTAAGAGATTGAGCATGCAGTTGGATACCCAAAGGTGGACCTAGGGTTCCTAGGCCTAAGAAGGGAAGTAGTGTATCCGATGCTCATGATGTGATTTGAGTCTCTATAGTTTCGAGCATGGTACTCCTCGTGTTTAGAGGAAAGGAAACCCCTTAAGTTAAGGGTATGTTTGATGAACCCCTCACAACTAAGTTGATCTAATGTTGAGGATGAGAACAAGTGTGACCTAGCATGGTTTGATAAGTATCTTCTTATGCATTAGTAGCTTGCTAGGGCTAATCATGTTCATGTGGATGCATACCCTAAACATAAGGACGTTTGTGATTGTTGTTATCAGGTGTAGTTTCCTCCCATCCTGGGAGAGGGACCCTTTTGTAGGGTGTATATCAGTTTTGTTGGTTTTGAGGTAACCCAAAGAGGTTTCAGAGGATCTTGAGAAGCTAGATGAAAAGTACATGGTATGAGAATGAACCTGTAGACCCATAAATAGCCATATCTAAGTACATGTGGATGTGTTACCATGGAGGTAACCGGTATGGGGCCTGACCAAGGTAGGCAGGTTGCCATGACCCCTATTAAGGGATGAAAGTCAGTCAAGAATGCAGAGAGAGATGAGGAAGGATAGTGTAAGGTTCTAAGTTGAACATGTACTATAATGGAATCCTAAGTCTATCCTAGGGTCAGGTAAGGATAAGACCGATAGAAGAAGGAGTTGCCTAATTCCCTAGTTGCACATGACCATAGGGTCAGGAGGTAACAGCTATCATTGTCAAAGGGCCATGGGTTAGGAGATTGATCATCTTCATGAACTCATGGGACCCAAAGGGCAGATGAGTAGGGCACTCTCTAGATGCATAAGGGAAGATGGATAACCCCAAAAGTACCGGAACCCTATAGACTTAGAGGAGATGACTAAGGATTGTGCTTGGACCAAGTAAGTTCGAGACCAATTTTCCATGGAAGTAATTTTAATATCATGATGTTTGTGATGTATAGACATAAGTTGCACGTTCTAACTCAGATTTAAAGGTGTACTGGTAATGAGGGTTGTACAATCTCTACTCTTGGAATAGGAAGAACTTTGTATTTGGACGGCCGCCAAATGCTTATTTCTTCTTGTTATGGGAGTGAGAGATAGGACAGTACGCATGCCATACACCAAGGGTAAAGATGATGTGAGTTGGAACGTTGCTATAAGGAATGAGGACAGAGATGATAACGTGCCCTTATGGAGAAAATTATACATGGATGGTTTACAAAGACTAAGAGTATTAAGGAGATCATCTTGTGGGGATTTGATACCATGAGCTATCTAGAATTTGCAAGATATGTAAGGCTGAGTTTGACCACCATGAAAAGGAGCTCAGAGTTTCTTGATGAAGACAAACTTAGAGATGAGATGATAAGTAGAATACATGGAGGTGTATGTCTTCAACTTTACCTAACACCTAAGGGTAAGAAGTGGTAATGAATGCTCGAGTTGAGGTATAGCTGCCTGGTTTAGCTGGAAGCTAGAAGAAGTTGAGGTTGCTAGGCTAACCTTAAATTGAGAAAAAGAGATATGTTTGGGCTAACACTTAGATGTAACGAGATCTGTTGAACAATTTAGTAGTTGTGGGTTAGCCAGCCTAGTCTGTGATATAATGAAAGGATGGTTGTCGAACCTCAAATGTACTTCTTTGGAAAGGAAAGTGATGAAACCTTGTTGAAAGTGGTTTAGGGTTTCCGAGGTATCGATCTTAAGGAATCATGACATATCGGAAATAATGGTTTTAAGATCACCAAACACCGTGAGACTACAAAGATAGTAAGTGATAGTAGCACTTTGGCTGCTCGATATGATGTTGCATGTAACATGCAAACCAGGAGGTGAAGGACGAACACCAGTAACCCTGTGCATGGATATAAAGAGTTCCCGAGAGGGAATGGGAATTCATCACTATGGATGTCGTGAGTCTCCCCTAGACCAAGGAAGGTCAAGATGCAATATGGGTTATGGTAGATCGCCTTACCGAGATGACATGAGAAATAAAGAGTATTGTCATGGGACGGATCTGGTTGAGCTTCTTATAAGAGAGAGATGGTTCAACTACACCATGATGCGAGTGCAATGTTTTTGAGAATAACCTAAAGGTTCACTCCCATGAGGTGGAAGAAGATACCTAAAGAACTCGAGGTTAGAACAGTTTAGCACCCCATACTAATGGTTAATATGATCCAGACTAGAGGGTCAGATGAAAGCATGTGTGCTCATTCAGAGTGATACAAAGAGACAGTTCTTGTGATGTGACATTAGCCACCATAGCCTTATCAGGATGCAAGAAGTTTTATAGAGAGGTTGTGTCGGTCACAACTTCATTGAGATGACGTTGGTGAAGGAGGCCTCACGAAGGTCAGAAAAGAACCACAGTGTGTGCAGATGAAGTCGCCTTGATCGTGCAATGGCTGAGAGAGGGCCCAGTGGTGACATGAGTCACGAGCTGATGCAAAGTAGACTGACATGCAGTTCACTGTGGGAGAATATTTGATGTGAAAATCCGACCCCTCTAAGCTACAACTGAGAAAGCTGAGTCCCCGATATTTGGGTCCATTCAGATGGATTGGTGGAGATGGTTGTGTTTAGCCTTGCCCTCAGGATAACATGATGTGTAATGTGTTCCATGGGTCCGATCTAGAGCACTATGTGAGGTACCCAAGCCATGTGTGAGCCCTGAACCTATTCAACTTTTGAGAGGCTGAAATTTCCTTAGTCACCTATGAGGGTATGATATACCAAGGTAAGAAAGAACTCAGATGAAAGAATATGAGATGATGAAGGTTCTTGGGAAGCACCATGGAAAGGGTGATGCCACATGGGAGCCCTGATGGACATATGAAAGGCTTATCCTGAACTGTTTGTTTGCTTGATGGAATTTTGAGAGCAAAATTCTTATAAGAGGAGAAGGATGTTACAACCCCAAATTTTGGGTTCATTTGGTGATAAATGTAGTTTCTCATAATAAAGGTAAATGAAAAATAATGATATAATTTTTTTTTGAATAAATGGATATTGTTTACAATATCCTTGATGATTGTGTTGTGGGCTTTATTGGCTATTGGGCCCAATAACAAGGAAATTCAATTAATAAATGAATAATTGAGTTTTTGAGAAAAGAAAGATGTGGAAACCTATGGAAGGCAAAAGAATGCAATCCAAGGATGGATTTCGTGCCTCTTGGGTTCCTTGGGTTCCAAGGAGTCCAAAGTTGCAAAGAAAAGCAATAAGAAAAGAAAAGATTAATTAAGTATTTCTTTATTAAGAAAGAAATTGAAAACAATGGTAAAAGGTGGGAAACAAGTGAAAAGAAGTATAATTGAGTTATCCTTAGTGGAATTTCGTATTTCAAGGATTCCTAATGATAAAAGGAATACTAATGATGAAAATAAAAGAGAAATAAAGAGAAATCCTCAAAAAAGAAATATTTTAATAAGAAATACACATGATAATGAAGAATAATGCATTTAGATGCATCTAGAAGGATAATGAGTGTCCAATAAAAGGATTTCGAAATAATAGAGTTTCTTGGGATCCAAGGAGTCCCAATGAAGAGGAAAGAAAGTGAAAATACCAAAATTGCAAAATAAAAGGGTAATGTGATACATTATTAATGAATTTTGTGATAGTGATGAAAGGAAGTATTTTCTATTAAAAGGAAAACTTAATTTCATGCCTAAGGGTTAAAAGTCAAGCAATAAAGAGAGTAGGTGAGAGGAATTTCGAATTCCTAATACCTAATGGAAAAAATATACATGAAGAGAGAGAAAGATACTTCAAAAGTAAGGAAAATCCCTTTCCTATAAGGAAAAACCTTGTTTGCTTTGTGGGCAAGCGATCTGGGGCATGGATACTCCCCTATAAAAGGGGTAGACCCTTTGGGATGAGTTCCAGAGAGATTCCACATCTCCCACTTTCTTCCTCATCTTCTTCTTGCTCCCTCATGATCAAAACCCTAATGAGAGCTTAGACCTATCCCGAGGGCACCAAAGAGCGGGGAGGAAGTCTCGTCGAAGGCACGAAGCCCCCACGATGGTCCGAGATGGTCCACCATCGTCTCCATAGCTGCAACTGTCGAGAAGAGCCTACGTAAGGCCGACACCCAGGTTGCATGTCGTGCACTTGGCCAGCTCAAAATGGCCGTGCTGGATGCGATTTCGGTAGCACCCCACATGCGTGAAGACACAACAGAGGTAGGGCAGGGTTTCCTGGTGAGAACCACGGCCGGGGGAGGAAGAAGCATCCCACGAAGTGTTGTAGGTTGGCAGCAATGGCGGCAACACTTGACAGGTCAAGAATGCTTGCTTTGGCCAGTTATAGCGTGACCTGGGTGATTCCCTAGGTGCGTCGGAGGTAGAGGAGCCTGGGCGGCCCTCGGTGGCGGTCCCTGGGTCCGAGGTTGGAGGGGACACACCTGCAATCGAGCTAAAGGTCGGTGGCCTCCTGCGTTGCGCAAGGTTGAAGAAGGATTGGCGCGTTTGATAGTTCTTCCCCTCCGTGGGCTGAAGAGAAGATGGACTCAACGAGGGAAAAATTGTAATTTGGTTATAAACTCAAAGGCAAGTCGTATTGCATGCATAAGGCGACGTGGCACTCTGTGATTGGCCCGAAGTAAGTCAATTTTGCTAAATTCATAACTAATTATTCGTAGGTCGGATTAACACGCATAACATAGAAAATTTCTCAGAAAAATGAGAGGAATCCAATAAAAATATTTTTAAAAGCTAATTCCTCCTGCAATTTGAAAAGGAATGGAATTTGTTAACTTTAATGTAATGATGATTAAGAAACCCTATTTGGATATGATTAATGTGATTAGTAGGGTTTAATTAATTGTTAAAGTTGATATTAACCTATTAATGATAAAAAGGGACATTGGGAACAAAAAGGATGAACTTTGCACATAATTCGTTTAATTTAGAGTTTATGTGCATACATAGGCTTTAATGGGCCTTGAAACCCTAATATTGGTAATTAGGACTACTAATGGCTTAAATTATTCGATTTCATGTATAGAACTGAGTTTTCATGGTTATAAGCTATTTCGAGCATTAAAGTTCCTAATTTGTGGATAAATACCTTAAATGTAGTAATTTGGGTTTTCTCATGAACAAAAGGTGGAATTAATGGTAAATCAAGTTCATATGCGAATTATACTATAATGAACTTTGAATTGACGATAAATGAGTATAATGATCTTGTCATGGATTTAAAGGATAAAAATAGTAGCTTTAATGTAAAAGAGGCTTAATGAACTTAATTAAAGGTTAATTATGCCTTTAATCTGAAATTGAGGATTAGATGTGGAAATAATTAGGGTTGGTGATCAATTGCATTAAATTAGGGTTTAAAATAGTAAAAGATGAAGGGAAACCCTAATCGCAATAGAAACCCTAAAAGTGAATTAGAAACACTAGGAAGCGAGCTAGGTTTAATGGATCTTGATGACATGAATAATAAAAAGGGAATTACGTGGTTATTTCAGGATCTTGTTGAAAATGCTTGCTTGCTTGGATTATTATTTGCATGGATATTTCTGTTCAAATCGTCAGATTAGGTATGTGGTTAATTATGAATAACCGCCTTAGTTTCCTGAGGATTTTTTGGATGGTTAATCACATTGAATGCAAATTATCAGTTTGGATGTTCATACTTGCAAACTATAAAGTCACTATGATTATCACATTAATAATAGAAGTATGGATTCTCGCACTTACATGCCACCGTAATGGATGATGCCAAAGGTCAGGCCCAGATGGGTAGACCAATGGACACCTTGAGTGGTGACCCCAGGCACCAAGCTCGGGAATGCGAAGGTGGCCTATGATATTGCATGAATAGTGGGAACCATGAGTGGTGACCCCCAAACATCAAGCTCAGGATTGAGAAGGTGGCCTTAAGTCATTGGAAAAGGAAACCCAAAGGTGGGTATGCCAGGGTTAGAGAAAAAGCGGTGGAGAATGTCATACTGAAAAGTGTAAATTGGCTTGTTAATTAATTTGATTGTGATTATTAAATTGTTAGACATATTTGCAAGATTTTGGTTGTTCCCACATACCAGTATATTTCGATATACTGACTGACGTTTTGTTTGTCGGCATTTTAGGAATAATAATTGAAAGAACAAACAATAAGGTGACACATTGTGGAAATAAGAAATAAAGTGCAAGGAGGATTAGATAGAATAATTCAAGCTCTGGATAGATAGATTTCCAAAGTTTTCAAAGGTAAGTAAAGTTTTAATTTTATACCAAATTCCGGTTAGTTAGTAGAATTTCATAATTATTATTGATTATTTGTTGTACCTTTGATCCTGTTAATTGAATAATGGCTCTGACCTTCGAGTCTCCCTTAATTGGGGGTTACCGGGAGGAAAGGTCATTATAATTGGTATCAGAGCATAGGTTCCTCATCTAATCTTTAATAATTATTAAATTTTAAAAATTCTATAGAACCCAAGGGAGTTATTAGAGGATTATCTGAAAGACAGAGGTGTCTAGAAAAGGATCACGACCGGGGGCTGGCAATATTTTCCTCCGCACCACTAGTCAGAATACGAGGACTCCCAGACCTGTGTGACTGCCTGGCCAAAGTCTTAGGGTATGAATCGAAATAAGATACCTTTAGGACTCTCTCATCTTTTTCATACATTCTCAACTCAAATTCTATTAAGGACCTTAAGGATTAGGGTTTTTTCTCTCTTCTCCTCACCCTCTTGATGTATGGGTAAGGTTAATAAGGTCTAAGGAATCCTCCACCAAATTAATGAAAAGAATGTAAATAAGATGTCATGGACATAAGCTTAATAGCGTAAGCATAAAGGAATAGATACATGCTTAGGTCATATGACACGAGTTGTCATTGCCCTCTGGAGAGACCTGAGGATAGACATCCTTGGCCGGAGCGTGAGTAGAGAGAATTAGTCTTGGAGGTAGAGACCTCCATTAAAAGTAGAGACCTAGTACATCCTTTGAGAATGATGTTAACCCTAACCCTAAGTGAAGTTTAGAGAGAGAGATGACATGATGAGTTAGATGTCATGGTTGACTAGATGTTTGGATAGACATGCCTTTGGATTTCCATACGAGCCATGAGAGGTTGGATGACCTAACACATTTGGAAACCCCACCCTGGGAAGGGTCGTGCATGTTTGAGCGAAGGATAGCTCCCTCATGGATGAAGTTAGAGAAGAACCTATAGAAACCCTATGGGCTTGTGCAAGTGGGGTATAGCTTGCACCTAGGGTACATCAGTAGTACTGAAAGTAGGATGAAATCCTGGTCCAGAGATCAAGATGGACGGCTTATGAAATAAGCATAAAGGGCTATGGATGGTCTTGAGCAAACATAAGTTGAAGCATATGCTTCACCTATGTAGAGGATGCTTGTGAGCTTGATCCTTCATGGAGAGAGGACCTCTAGTTGTAAGGCTGTATGTGAAGTTAGCTCTGGAGAGAGAAAGCAGGACCCGAGAAAAAAGGTTGGAAACTTAGATCCCAAGACATGAGGAACAGTGGGAGTTGAGGATGATGCGACCTAAGTGGATGATAGTGGTTGCCTTATGCTTGACTCCAGAGGCTGATGATGTCTTGGTTATCTTGAGAGGAACCAAACCCTAGAGAGAGGATTATGCTTCTGGTACCTATGTGCCTATGGTATAAGTGGTTACATGCTGAGATGAGACAAAGGGTGCCTTAGACCCTGAGGAGGTTTAAGTAACTAGTTGTGAGGCATTATACCTAGTTGGTTGTCCTTGAGGAGGACTCCACTCTGAGGTGCTGCCTATATAAAAGATCATGGAAGTACATGACATACCTTGGACATGCTTGATTCATGGTTAAGAGATTGAGCATGCAGTTGGATACCCAAAGGTGGACCTAGGGTTCCTAGGCCTAAGAGGGGAAGTAGTGTATCTGATGCTCATGATGTGATTTGAGTCTCTATAGTTTCGAGCATGGTACTCCTCGTGTTTAGAGGAAAGGATACCCCTTAAGTTAATGGTATGTTTGATGAACCCCTCACAACTAAGTTGATCTAATGTTGAGGATGAGAACAAGTGTGACCTAGCATGGTTTGATAAGTATCTTGTTATGCCTTAGTAGCTTTCTAGGGCTAAGCATGTTCATGTGGATGCATACCCTAAACATAAGGACGTTTGTGACTTCTGTTATCAGGTGTAGTTTCCTCCCATCCTGGGAGAGGGACCCTTTTGTAGGGTGTATACCAGTTTTGTTGGTTTTGAGGTAACCTAAAGAGGTTTCAGAGGATCTTGAGAAGCTAGATGAAAAGTACATGGTATGAGAATGAACCTGTAGACCCATAAATAGCCATCTCTAAGTGCATGTGGATGTGTTACCATGGAGGTAACTAGTATGGGGCCTGACCAAGGTAGGGAGGTTGCCATGACCCCTATGAAGGGATGAAAGTCAGTCAAGAATGCAGAGAGAGATGCGAAAGGATTGGGTAAGGTTCTAAGTTGAACATGTACTATAATGGAATCCTAAGTCTATCCCAGGGTCAGGTAGGGATAAGACTGATGGAAGAAGGAGTTGCCTAATTCCCTAGTTGCACATGACCATAGGGTCGGGAGGTAACAACTATCATTGTCTAAGGGCCATGGGTTAGGAGATTGATCACCTTCATGAACTCATGGGACCCAAAGGGCAGATGAGTAGGGCACTCTCTGGATGCATAAGAGAAGATGGATAACCCCAAAAGTACCAGAACCCTATAGACCTAGAGGAGATGACTAAGGATTGTACTTGGACCAAGTAAGTTCGAGACTGGTTTTCCATCGAAGTAATTTTGATATCATGATGTTTGTGATGTATAGACATAAGTTGCACGTTCTAACTCAAATTTAAAGGTGTACTGGTAATGAGGGTTGTACTCACTACTACAGAAATGGCTTATAAAGTCACTTTTCAAGGTGTCGGTTGTATACATAAACGAACACCTAAACTCTACAGTGTTAGTTTATAACATAAACTGACATACAATCTGTGAAGGTCGACCAGACACGAGTACCGCTTTTATTAAGTTTCAGTTAATTAATAAAAAACCGACAGCTAAAATCAACCGCCAAAACCAAAATTCCAGCGAAAAAATTACCTCCAAAATTTGACATATGTCGTCGGTTCATAAATAAATAACCGACGACTAAAGGGTATTCGTGAGATAGGAATAGTTGTCGGTTGTCCTTTAGTTAAAAACCGACGACTATAATCTAGTATAGGTGCCAGTTTTTGGTATAGAACAGACACAGTTGGTTTATTTGTCGGTTTTTTAGAATAATCGACGCTTATTGTCAACTTAATAGCTCACCAGCGTGAGCTTCTCTTCCCCTTTCCCTTTTTCATTCTCGATTTTAGTTAGGTCTGGCGATTTCTTGCTCGCCCCCGCCGGTCTTTGCTCCTCCACCGCCGCTGCCGTGCTCCTCCTCCTGCCCTCGCCGCTGCTCCGTGCTCATCGGCGGCCGTGCTCCTGCTCCTGCTCCTGCCGTCTGTGCTCACCGGCGGCCGTCCGTGCTCCTGCTCCGTGCCCTCGCCGCTGCTCCGTGCCCTCGCCACCACTACTCCGTGTCCTCGCCGATGCTTCTCCTCTCTTTGCCACCGCCTCCGCCGGTGGCTGCTGTGCTCCGGCCGCTGCTCTCCTCTACCCTCAAGGTATGCCCGCCTGCCCTGCCTTCTTCCTTCTTCCTCTATTCTGGCGGCTGCTTGGGCGGTGCCAAGGCACGCCCAAGTAGCTGCTGGGCATTTTTTTCAAAAGTTATTTACTTATTTGTGTTTAGGGTTTAAGTATTGATTTTGTGCTTCTACTGAGTTGAATCCTCTATTGTCTATACAATACATGTAATTTTCCTAGTATCGTGAAAGATTCTCAATTGTGTGTATCACATGGGATTCTTATCTCAACACAATGGACTGCAATATATGCATCTAATGCCTTAAATGGAAGACTCGAATGTTATAAAATCCCATCAAAGTAGGTAGAAACAACTTATATATATTCAGATCTTAATAATTCCATGAAGTGCACATTATCTTACTCAGGAAAAGTATGTGTATAATGTAGGATTAGTTCCATATAATGGTTCTATTTTAGTAAGCACCTAGAAACCCGTCCAAGATTTACTCATTAGGAGTAAATCTTGGATAGTCCCTGGTTTGGGACTGTTCTTGAACACCTAATCTCACTTAGGATGTAAGTGTATAATGTGTATTGGGTTTTCGAGAAAATTTCGATAGCATTTCCTCATTTGTTCTCTAAGTACATTTGTAGACTTCTTTTCAAGCTATCATGTCTACCACAATAAAGTTGGTTATGACAAGCAATAAAAGGTTAACTGATGTTATACAACTTTTTCTGAAAATATATAACATCGTTATATGTACTTACACTTTGTTAATACTAATATTATGCAGTCTCTGTCCACCCATAACCGTCACTATGAACTGGGCCTCTATGTCAATGTTAACGTTCCCTATTGAAGAACAATTGTACATCATCCTAGATGATCGTTCCTTAAACCAATTGGTCATACCCAAACATTGGCGTTTTCTAAAAGGAAGACACTACATGCCTGGTAAAGTGACCCTAACTTTTGGCAATTATTCACATGTTATCGAGGTTGAGTATGATTTGGAGGGAAATCTTGTATCAAAATCCAGTTGGCGTGATTGGATTGGAGAGATGCATGTGGTTCGTTGCAACATGCTTTTTCTCCGTCCAGTTGGCCATAATTCCATCAAAGTTTGGATAACCAACAGCAACTGCGAGAACCCTGATCATCTACTGCAGTATGAGCACACATCGTCACATATCAGCTCGGACGAATCTGAATCTGAGGCCCCTGTCAGTTCAGATTCGTCTAAATACAGTGAGGAGCTTCGTGACACAGCTTCATCATCAAAAAGACCACGGTAAGTCCAATTAACAAATATAATTGTCAAGCAATCAATACTCATAGCTGCTTTCTATTCTGAACTTCAGGAGAAGATCGCCACAATGATAAGTCCTCGAAGTTACTGATGCGGGACCATGTTGGTGTAGTATTTAGTTGTCTATCTATCTAGACTTGTCTGTATTAATAGTTTTTTTAATTATGCGCATGTTTAGGGGTACACCAACCCCTTTGTTTAGTTACTGTTTAGGGATACACCCCTGTGTGTGGATGTAAAAAGAGATTAATGAATGGAACTGAAAGTTGCTACATGAAACCCGTCCAACACATTATTTGTTGGCCTAGAAACCCGTCCAAGATTTACTCATTAGGAGTAAATCTTGGATAGTCCCCGGTTTGGGACTATTTTTGAACACCTAATCTTGCTTAGGATGTTAGTGTATGATGTGTATTGGGTTTTCAAGAAAATTTCGGCAGCATTTCCGCGTTTGTTCTCTAAGTACATATGTACTTAGAGAACAGCGGTGAATTGCTGCCGAAATTTTCTTGAAAACCCAATACACATTATACACTTACTAGTGAGATTAGGTGTTCAAGAATGGATAGGTGGTACACATTTGTTATATATAATAATGACATCACATGTATTTGTTAACCCTAGACCCTAATCTTGTCCTAATATATACTTGTTTTCTCTTTGATCATAGAATGGATAGATCATGGATGTCCATTCGCAATCTCTGCACCCCAGAGTTTATTTCTGGTCTTGACCAGTTCATTAGATTTTCCGAGGAACATAGGAAACAACCTGGAGATAGGTTCTACTGTCCATGTAGGCATTGCGGTAACAACTTGAAAGTCAACACTGGTGACGAAATTAAAACTCATGTCATGTGCAACGGGATTATACAAGGCTATACAGAATGGCACTGGCATGGAGAGATTTCAAACCCAAAACCAGTGGATGTCGATAGCAGTGCTTGTGTGGAAGAAGAAATTGCCTATGATGACGTAGATGTGAATGAATCAGTTCCAGTAGACATCGTTGATGCGATGCTGGATAGTTGTGGGGTAGAGCACACCGATCCACCTCCCATTTTTAGAAACATTGTGCATGATGCTGAGATTCCGTTATACACAGGTTGTACTAAGTTTACGAAGCTTAGCACTGTGTTGAGATTGTATAAGTTGAAAGCTAACAATAGATGGAGCGACAAAAGCTTCACGTCATTGTTGTCTTTGTTGAAAGAAATGCTTCCTGAAGGAAACGAGCTGCCAATCTCAACATACCAGGTAAAGAAATTGTTGTGCCCAATGGGAATGGATGCCAAGAAGATACACGCATGCCCTAATGATTGTGTATAATTTAAAAGGACTATGCGGATTTGAAAGATTGTCCAAAATGTGGTGCGTCACGGTATAAATTGACGACTTCGGGGGAGTCCAAAACTGGTTCTCCTGCCAAGGTGATGTGGTATCTACCTATAATATCACGGTTTCAATGCTTGTTTGCCAGTCCGATAGATGTGAAGAATTTGAGGTGGCATGCAGATGTTAAGAAAAATAATGATGGGATCCTACGACATGCGTCTGATTCCCCACAGTGGAAGAAGATTGATGTATTGTACCCTGAATTTGGTGAAGAAGTCAGGAATCTAAGACTTGGGATTTGTACAGACGGGATGAATCCGTACGGGACATTGAGCAGCCAACATAGCACTTGTCTAGTCATGCTTGTTATATACAATCTTCCTCCCTGGCTGTGTATGAAAAATAAGTACGTAATGCTGTCGTTGTTGATATCGGGCCCTAAACAACCTGGAAATGACATCGATGTTTATCTTGAACCTCTGATTGATGACTTAAAGAAACTCTGGGGTGAAGGTGTGATGACCTATGATGCTTCACAAAGAGAGACATTTTGTTTGCATGCTATGTTGTTTTGCACTGTTAATGACTTTCCATCATATGGGAATTTGTCTAGATATAGTGTCAAAGGAGCTAAAGTGTGTCCTATATGTGAAGAGAACACTGATTCAACAAGACTAAAACATGGCGGTAAGAATATATATCTCGGTCATCGAAGGTTTGTTCCAAAATTCCATCCGTATCGTAGGAAGCGCAAAGCATTCAATGGATTGAATGAGGAACGCAGTGCACCTAAACCTATACCAGGGGAGGTTGTTTATGAAAGAGTAAAAGACTTTGTCAATGAATTTGGTAAGAGATCACAATGTACTACACGGAGTGACAATTCTTCATTCTAGAAGAAGTCAATATTTTGGGATCTTCCTTATTGGAGTTCTTTGACAGTCAGACATTGTATCGATGTAATGCACATTGAGAAAAATGTCTGTGATAGAATCATTGGTACTCTGTTAAATATACCAGGTAAGACTAAAGATGGGATAAAATCCAGACTGGACCTACGTGAAATGGGAATAAGGTCAGAATTAACAGAATTACGTGAAATGGGTAATAAAAGAACATACTTACCTCGCGCTTGTTACACGTTGTCTAGAAAGGAGAAGAAAGCTTTTTGTGAATGCTTGGTAAATGTTAAGGTGCCACATGGTTACTCATCCAACATCCGTAGATTGGTATCAATGAAAGATCTGAAGTTGATAGGTCTTAAATC
The DNA here is from genome assembly GCA_963693085.1 of Alisma plantago-aquatica. Taxonomy (NCBI): domain Eukaryota; kingdom Viridiplantae; phylum Streptophyta; class Magnoliopsida; order Alismatales; family Alismataceae; genus Alisma; species Alisma plantago-aquatica. The sequence continues at coordinate 1,052,155,207 of OY856413.1, read as the reverse complement.
TCATGATTGTCACACTCTAATGAAACAAATATTGCCCATGGCAATTCGATCTATATTGCCGAAGCATGTAAGGTTTGCAATCACCAGACTTTGTTTCTTTTTCAACAGTCTCTGCAGCAAAGTTATTGACCCTGAGACTCTCGATAATTTGCTAAGAGAAGTGGTTGTTACCCTATGTCATCTTGAGATGTATTTCCTTCCTTCGTTCTTTGATATCATGGTACATCTTGTTGTCCACTTGACTAGGGAAGTGAAAATCTTGGGACCGGTTTTCTTGCATTGGATGTATCCCTTTGAACGATACATGAGCGTTTTTAAAGGTGATGTTCGAAACCATTATCGGCCTGAAGGGAGTATTATTGAAGGTTATGTGGCGAGAGAGGTTATGGATTTTTGCAATGACTTTCTCAGTGGTAATGACACTCCTGATAATGACAAGAATATTGACGAGCTATTTGGCAAAGGAATTTTGGGATCACGTGTGAAAGTAATCAGCCGTGAGCAGTTGGAACAAGGTCATTTGTATATTTTACACAACATGGACGAAGTGAACGTTTATATCGAGGAACATACCAATTTCATCAAAAGACAATATCCTCGAGCCAATACAATGTGGCTTGCTAGAGAGCATAACAAGACTTTTATTAAGTGGTTTGAAGATAAAGTCTTACATCAACTATCTCAAACACCAGATGATATTACTGAAACTATCAAATGCCTCGCCTTTAAACCAAAGTTGACTGTTATGTCTTATGAAGGGTATGACATTAATGGATTCACATATTACACAAAGTGCCAAGATGTTAAGAGTGTCGTCCAAAACAGGGGGGTCACCCTTCAAGCATCGACTATGTTTTTTGCAAGTGCAAAGGATAAGAGTCCACGTGAAGCTAAAATGTCATATTACGGTGTCATTGAAGAGATATGGGAATTTGACTACATAGATTTCAAAATTCCACTCTTCAAATGTAATTGGGTTGATAACACCAAAGGAGTTATAGTGGATGAATTGGGTTTCACTTTAGTGAACTTTGAAAAGATTGGAGAGAAGGCTGAACCATTCATATTGGCATCACATGCGAAACAAGTATTTTATATAGATGATCCTACAAATGATAAATGGTCGGTTGTTCTTCATGGTAAAAGACAGTTCATTGAAGATCCTATAGATGAAGAAGAGTACTATGATAAATATGATGACTCCAGTCCATTCTCAGTTGGGTTTCCAACTCCACAAAATATTGAAGCTAATGATGACTTATATGTGCGCAGAGATCACAATGAAGGATTGTTAATTGATAAAAGATCACAATTTTAGAGGCATGCATGTTTCTATTTTTTTATTGAAGCTAAATGTTTACTTTTTTAATATCAATATCATTTTATGATTTGATGTTTCATTATCTTTTAGTTAATACAAATGCTAAACATTTTGGGAGGGTGCTAAATAACTAAAGGACCAATCTCACCCGAGATTACATACGCGATGCTGAGAATAGGTTCTTGATTGATTCCAATTCTAGACATTAATCAGTATTTCACTAACTCTACACTAATAATTTTTGTTTGTATTCTCTTTGAAAAATAAATATAGGAAGAATGAAGCCACACAGCAATGGAACTACTTGGACCCCAAAGACTGGGAGGAGTTTGTTACCCAAAGAAAAACAGATTAATTCAAGGTATTAAGCGCCACTCCCAATTTAATTAATATACATTTTTATGTATTCACCTATTCAAGATTAACCTTTATTGTTACTAACCAAATCAATGTGCTAACTAACTAGGCTATCAACGATGCTCAACGACAACTACATGTTACGACCACACAATGGGTCCAAGAGGATATGCAGGCGTTCGCCAAAGGTTATATAGATATATAGGCAGCAAGCCATGAAACAGCAAAAGAAGCCCCAATGAAGAGAAGCAGGATATAGATACAATACATAAAGTGCAGCACACACAAGTGCTTCAGATTCATATAACAACATGACAGAATAACACATATATAGTGCATAACAACAGCAGCTCGGAATTTACCTACAACACTAGCTTAGTACATATATAGTGGGACTAAGGTGATGATCCCACCTGCTAAAACAGGTTACCGACAACTACATGTTACGACTGGGAGGTCATGATTCAGTAACCGTATGCATTAGCAGGTGGATCTGTTTGTCCTCCTGCTAATGAATATGGTTGCTGAATCACGACCTCCCAGTCATAACATGTAGTTGTCGGTAACGTGTTTTAGCAGGTGGGATCATCACCTTAGTCCCACTATATATGTACTAAGCTAGTGTTGTATGTAAATTCGACGCTGTTGTTGTTATGTACTATATATGTGTTAGTCTGTCATGTTGTATGAACATCGATTGTATTGCTCAGGTATTATATAGTCTCATTAGATAATATGAAATATATCAATCTTATTTATAGCTCATTAATTATATATATACATCATTCTCTTTACAGGTGTTTAAACTTGACCCCACTACAGGAACGGACTTAGCAGATGTACATGCTCCCTATACGATGGGAGAATTAAATGAAGTAAGAGAAGAATGGGCAACAGTCATACAAATAGTGGGGGTTTTAAAATATAATTGGGATGTTGATAGCAAATAATGACTAAAGAATGATATTTTGTAAATGAATTTCTGAATTATAATATATGTGTGAATGTTTCTACATGTCTAGATGTTTCTACATGTGTCTGAGTGAAAATGAATGAAAGTGTTGGTTTCTATATGAATGTTTCTACATGTGTGAATGTGAATGTGAATGAATGGAACTACAGATTGATAGCTACATGAATGTTTCTAAATGTGTGAAAATAAAATGGAACTGCAGGTTGTATTGCTAAATGCATGTGTGAATATTTTTGTTGTTAAATTTGTAGGTTTGTGGCCTGTTGTTGGCTGATATCAATGGATGTCGTAAAACCTGCAGTTAACTACAAGTTTCTCATCCTGCGACCAGCCACAGCAGGTCTGCAGACTGATAGAAAAAAAAAACAATAGGCGTCGGTTATTTGTATAACACCGACACACAAAGTTATAGTGTCGGTTTTATATAAATAACCGACGCATGTTCCCTGTGGCGTGAAGGTATATGGCGTCGATTTATTATCTAATAAACGACACTGATAGTGGCCAAGATGGCGCCCTTTCTGTGGCGTGAAGGTATATGGTGTCGGTTTCTTATCTAATAACCGACGCCTATACCTTCGCGCCACAGCAAACAGGCGCGATTTCGGTGGCGCGGGAAGAGTTTGGGCGTCAGTTTTGGAACTGATGCGTAATGGGTGAGCTTTTAGTGTCTCCCACATAGGTGTCGCTTAGAAACCGACAATAAAGGCCTTAAATAACCGACACTAAAGGTAGGTTCTGTAGTAGTGACTATCTATACTCTTGGAATAGGAAGAACTTTGTATTTGGAAGGACGCCAAATGCTTATTTCTTCTTGTTATGGGAGTGAGAGATAGGACAATATGCATGCCATATACCAAGGGTAAAGATGATGTGAGTTGGAACGTTACTATAAGGAAGGAGGACAAAGATGATAACGTTCCCTTGTGGAGAAAATGATACAGGGATGGTTTACAAACACTAAGAGTATTAAGGAGATCATCTTTTGGGGATGTGATACCATGAGCTATCTAGAATTTGCAAGATATGCAAGGTTGAGTTTGACCACCATGAAAAGGATCTCAGAGTTTCTTGATGAAGACAAACTTAGAGATGAGATGATAAGTAGAATACATGGAGGTGTATGTCTTCAACTTTACCTAACACCTAAGGGTAAGAAGTGGTAATGAATGCTAGGGTTGAGGTATAGCTGCCTGGTTTAGCTGGAAGCTAGAAGAAGTTGAGGTTGCTAGGATAACCTTAAATTGAGAAAAAGAGATATGTTTGGGCTAACACTCAGATGTAACGAGATCTGTTGAACAATTTAGTAGTTGTGGGTTAGCCAGCCTAGTCTGTGATATAATGAAATGACGGTTGTCAAACCTCAGATGTACTTCTTTGGAAAGGAAAGTGATGAAACCTTGATGAAAGTGGTTTAGGGTTTCTGGGGTATCAATCTTGAGGAATCATGACATACCGGAAATCATGGTTTTAAGATCACCAAACACCGTGATACTACAAAGATAGTAAGTGATAGTAGCACTTTGGCTGCTCGATATGATGTTGCATGTAACATGCAAACCAGGAGGTGAAGGAGGAACACTAGTAACCTTGTGCATGGATATATTGAGTTCCTGAGAGGGAATGGGAATTCATCACTATGGATTTCGTGAGTCTCCCCTAGACCAAGGAAGGTCAAGATGCAATATGGGTTATGGTAGATCTCCTTACCGAGATGACATGAGAAAGAAAGAGTACTGTCATGGGACGGATCCGGTTGAACTTCTTATAAGAGAGAGATGATTCAACTACACCATGATGAGAGTGCAAAGTTTTTGAGAATAACCTAAAGGTTCACTCCCGTGAGGTGGAAGAAGATACCTGAAGAACTTGATGGTAGAACAGTTTAGCACCCCATACTAATGGTTAGTATGATCCAGACTAGAGGGTCTGATGAGAGCATGTGTGCTCATTCAGGATGATACAAAGAGATAGTTCTTGTGATGTGATGTTAGCCACCATATCCTTATCGGGATGGAAGAAGTTTTATAGAGAGGTTGTGTCAGTCACTGCTTCATTGAGATGATGTTGGTGAAGGAGGCTTCGCGAAGGTCAGAAAAGAACCATAGTGTGTGCAGATGAAGTCACTTAGATCGTGCAATGGATGAGAGAGGGCCCAGTGGTGACATGAGTTACGAGCTGATGCAAAGCACACTGACATGCAGTTCACTGTGGCAGAATATGTGATGTGAAAATCTGACCCCTCTAAGCTACAACTGAGAAAGTTGAGTCCCCGATATATGGGTCCATTTAGATGGATTGGTGGAGATGGTTGTGTTTATCCTTACCCTCAGGATAACATGATGTGTAATGTGTTCCATGGGTCTGATCTAGAGCACTATGTTAGGTACCCGAGCCATGTGTGAGCCCTGAACCTATTCAGCATTTGAGAGGCTGAAATGTCCTTAGTCACCTATGAGGGTATGATATACCAAGGTAAGAAAGAACTCAAATGAAAGAATATGAGATGATGAAGGTTCTTAGGAAGCACCATGGAAAGGGTGATGCCACATGGGAGCCCTAATGAACGTATGAAAGGCTTATCCTGAACTGTTTGTTTGCTTGATGGAATTTTGAGGGCTAAATTCTTATAAGAGGGGAAGGATGTTACAACCCCAAATTTTGGGCTCATTTGGTGAGAAATGTATTTTCTCATAATAAAGGTAAATGAACAAATAATGATATAATTTTTTTTGAATAAATGGATTTTTTTTACAATAGCCTTGATGATTGTGTTGTGGGCTTTATTGGCTATTGGGCCCAATAACACAGAAAATCAATTAATAAATGAATAATTGAGTTTTTGAGAAAAGAAAGATGTGGAAACCTCTGGAAGGCAAAAGAATGCAATCCAAGGATGGATTTCGTGCCTCTTGGGTTCCTTGGGTTCCAAGGAGTCCAAAGTTGCAAAGAAAAGAAATAAGAAAAGAAAAGATTAATTAAGTATTTCTTTATTAAGAAAGAAATTGAAAACAATGGTAAAAGGTGGAAAACAAGTGAAAAGAAGTATAATTGAGTTATCCTTAGTGGAATTTCGTATTTCAAGGATTCCTAATGATAAAAGGAATACTAATGAGGAAAATAAAAGAGAAATAAAGAGAAATCCTCAAAAAGAAATATTTTAATAAGAAATACACATGATAATGAAGAATAATGCATTTAGATACATCTAGAAGGATAATGAGTATACAATAAAAAGCATTTCGAAATAATAGAGTTTCTTGGGATCCAAGGAGTCCCAATGAAGAGGAAAGAAAGTGAAAATACCAAAATTGCAAAATAAAAGGGTAATGTGATACATTATTAATGAATTTTGTGATAATGATTAAAGGAAGTATTTTCTATTAAAAGGAAAACTTAATTTCGTGCCTAAGGGTTAAAAGTCAAGAAATAAAGAGAGTAGCTGAGAGGAATTTCGAAATGATAATACCTAATGGAAAAAATATGCATGAAGAGAGAGAAAGATACTTCAAAAGTAAGGAAAATCCCTTTCCTATAAGGAGAAACCTTGTTTGCTTTGTGGGCAAGCGATCTGGGGCATGGATACTCCCCTATAAAAGGGGTAGACCCTTTGGGATGAGTTCCAGAGAGATTCCGCATCTCCCACTCTCTTCCTCATCTTCTTCTTGCTCCCTCATGATCAAAACCCTAACGAGAGCTTAGACCTATCCCGAGGGAACCAAAGAGCGGGGAGGAAGTCTCGTCGAAGGAATGAAGCCCCCACGATGGTCTGAGATGGTCAACCATCGTCTCCATAGCTGCAACTGTCGAGCAGAGCCTACGTAAGGCCGACACCCAGGTTGTAGGTCATGCACTTGGCCAGCTCAAAACGGCTGTGTTGGACGCGAGTTCGGTAGCGCCCCACATGCGTGATGACACAACAGAGGTAGGGCAGGGTTTCCTGGCGAGAAGCATGGTCGGGGGAGGAAGAAGCAACCCACAGAGTGCTGCAGGTTGGCAGCAATGGCGGCCGCACTTGATAGGTCAAGAATGCTTGCTTTGGCCAGTTATAGCGTGACCTGGGCGATGCCATAGGTGCGTCGGAGGTAGAGGAGCCTGGGCGGCCCTCAGTGGCGGTCCCTGGGTCCTAGGGTGGAGGGGACACACCTACAATCGAGCTACAGGTCGGTGGCCTCCTGCGTTGCGCAAGGTTGAAGAAGAATTGGCGCGTTTGATGGTTCTGCCCCTCCGCGGGCTGAAGAGAAGATGGACTCAACGAGGGCAAAACCGTAATTCGGTTATAAACTCAAAGGCAAGTCGTATTGCATGCATAAGGTGACGTGGCACTCTGTGATTGGTCTGAAGTAAGTCAATTTTGCTAAATTCATAACTAATTATTCGTAGCTCGGATTAACACGCATAAAATATGAACATTTCTCAGAAAAACAAGAGGAATCCAATAAAAATATGTTTAAAAGCTAATTCCTCCTGCAATTCGAAAAGTAATGGATGTTGTTAACTTTAATGTAATGATGATTAAGAAACCCTATTTGGATATGATTAATGTGATTAGTAGGGTGTAATTGATGGTTAAAGTTGATATTAACCTGTTAATGATAAAAAGGGACATTGGGAACAAAAAGGATGAACTTTGAATGTAATTCTTTTAATTTAGAGTTTATGTGCATAAATAGGCTTTAATGGGCCTTGAAACCCTAATGTTGGTAATTAGGACTACTAATGGCTTAAATTATTCGATTTCATGTATAGAATTGAGTTTTCATGGTTATAAGCTATTTCGAGCATTAAAGTTCCTAATTTGTGGATAAATACCTTAAATGTAGTAATTAGGGTTTTCTCATGAACAAAAGGTGGAATTAATGGTAAATCAAGTTCATATGCAAATTAGACTATAATGAACTTTGAATTGATGATAAATGAGTATAATGATCTTTTCATGGATTTAAAGGATAAAAATAGTAGCTTTAATGTAAAAGAGGCTTAATGAACTTAATTAAAGGTTAATTATGCCTTTAATCTGAAATTGAGGATTAGATGTGGAAATAATTAGGGTTGGTGATCAATTGCATTAAATTAGGGTTTAAAATAGTAAAAGATGAAGGGAAACCCTAATTGCAATAGAAACCCTAAAAGTGAATTAGAAACCCTAGGAAGCGAGCTAGGTTTAATGGATCTTGATGACATGAATAATAAAAAGGGAATTACGTGGTTATTTCAAGATCTTGTTGAAAATGCTTGTTTGCTTGGATTCTTATTTGCATGGATATTTTTGTTCAAATCTTCATATCAGGTATGTGGTTAATTATGAATAACCGCCTTAGTTTCCCAAGGATTTTCCAGATGGTTAATCACATTGAATGCAAATTATCAGTTTGGATGTTCATACTTGCAAACTATAAAGTCATTATGATTATCACATTAATAATAGAAGTATGGATTCTCGCACTTACATGCCACCCTGATGGATGATGCTAAAGGTCAGGCCCAGATGGGTAGACCAATGGACTCCTTGAGTGGTGACCCCAGGCACCAAGCTCGGGAATGAGAAGGTGGCCTATGATATTGCATGACTAGTGGGCACCATGAGTGGTGACCCCCAGGCATCAAGCTCAGGTTTGAGAAGGTGGCCTTAAGTCATTGGAAAAGGAAACCCTAAGGTGGGTATGCCAGGGTTAGGGCAGAAGCGGTGGAGAATGTCGTACTAAAAAGTATTAATTGGCTTGTTAATTAATTTGATTGTGATTATTAAATTGTTAGCCATATTTGCAAGATTTTGGTTGTTCCCACATACCCGTATATTTCGATATATTGACCGACATTTTGTTTGTCAGCATTTTAGGAACAATAATTGAAAGAACAAACAGTAAGGTGACACATTGTGGAAATAAGAAATAAAGTGCATGGAGGATTAGATAGAATAATTCAAGCTCTGGATAGATAGATTTCCAAAGTTTTCAAAGGAAGTAAAGTTTTAATTTTATGCCAAATTCCAATTAGTTTGTAGAATTTCATAATTATTATTGATTATTTGTCGAACCTTTGACCCTGTTAATTGAATAACGGCTCTGACCTTCGGGTCTCCCTTAATTGGGGGTTACCGGGAGGCGGGGTCGTTATAGATACCACTTTTTTAAGGAACATGCAAACCGATAGACTTCACCAACTTGAGGTGCTTAGCCTGTAATGAGCACTTTTAAAGGCTAAAAAACTGATATGGGACCTCATGTATGGCTTCCAAGCTGATAGGCACTCCCATATACACTTCAAAACGCAATACAACCTCATTTAGGGTTTAAGGTACTCAACACTTCTTTGGTTCTTTCACCTTAGAGAGTGTTATCATTCAACCAAGACTCAAATAAGGCACCCCCTTCTTTTGGTTTCCTCTAGTTAATACTAAGAGAGATAAGGAACATTCTAGAGGTGATAAATTGCACAAACACCCTTCATTTGGGTTAATTTGCAATTCTTACCAAAGTTATCATATAAGGCAGAAACAATTTGCAAATAAGTTCAAAATTGAGAAATAAACTCTTCTCAAGTCTTAATTACTTTTAAAAAGATTAAGATGAGGTTCTAAGTAACTTTCTTAATCAAAGATTCTAGGGTTATCCCAAAACCTAGGTCAGGGGTGTTACATCTACTAGAGGTGTCCAATCATTAGGAGTGAGCTTTCCATGAAGCTCTAATGGTGTATCAACTTCCCTATTATCTACAATGGTCACCCTTAAAATAATTTCAAATGTATAACTTTGTTGAGATACACAAATACCAAAATAGTATTCTTGAATCTCAAGATCCAAGAAACAAAGATGACTTCCTAAATCTTGCATTTGAGAATGATTAGATAAGAACTTCTATTTATTATTGACACTGATAGTGTCATATCTAGTGATGATCATATCATCTACATAGAGAAGGAGAATGACACACCCTCTCATCTATGTCCTAACCAAAACTGAGTGGTTATGATTACTTGATACATTATCTACTTGTTTCATAGCTTTATGAAAGCACTAAAACCATGCACTAGGAGCATGTGTAAGCCCACACATGGCTCTTTAAAGGTGATAATCATGTCCTCAAGGAATTGTTAAACCTACAAGAGGTTGCATGGGTATTGTCACTTCAACCTCACCATGTAGAAACCATTCTTTACATTTATCTAAAAAAGAGACCACCTGTAAGAAGTTGTAATAGCTAAAAGAAATCAAATTGCAGTCATATGAGAAATAGGGGCAACATTTTTTTCATAATATATGTCATGCTCCTGTGAAAATTCTTGAGAAATAAGACGTGTCTTATATTTGTCAACTGCTCCATGTGGATGTCGCTTGATTTTATTTATCCATTTACAACTAATTTGTTTTATTGAGGAGGGAAAATGAAAAATATCCCATGTACTTAGAAACTGAAAAGCCTAAAACACCTTATACATGGTATGTTTCCATTTTGGCTGACTTGCTACTTACTAACAGGTAAATGGCTCACTTTCCACATATAAAGCCATCATAAAAGCTGCAAACTCAGCACTAAAATGATCATAAGTCTCATGTTCAATGTAATATCCATACCTTTATGTGGCTCATCAAATTTATGTAGCATGCCTACGACCCAAATTTTCTATGAGTGGGAGTAGTAGGGAGATCTGTGTGGTTGGTATCAACAACGTGATTATTAGTATGATAAGGTGTCTTAGAAGAGTGGTGGTTGATAGATGGGAACACCTCGTCAGGTCCTAATATAGAATTTAGAATTATGCTTTTGAGCCTTTCATGTGTGACATGCATTGATACTCGTTTAAGGAATAAATCATTTGAACTAACTAATAAGGGGATACCATTAAAAGGTGTTTGAAGAAGATCATCTGTGGATAGAAACTGTAAATCATGAGACTCAAGAGAAAAATAGGGAGTCACTCCAACAAATAAGATATGTCTAAATGTAAGCATACAACTAGTATTAGGGTGATAACAACAATTTCCCTTATGATCTGGAGCATAACCAACAAAGACACAACAAATTGACATGTATTATGGTTTGTCTCTCTTGTGTCCAATAAGAAGAAAAAAATTTGTAGACCCAAAAACTCTAAAAAAGGAATAATTTGGACTTAGATAAAAAACTATCAAAGTGATAAATTCCACTCAAAATAGGGGTAGGCATCATGTTGATGATGCAGATAGCTACTAAAATACCCTTTGGACAATATGATTGAGGAGCCAAGCATAAACATGTAAGGTTCTAGATGTCTCAAGAATGTGATAGTACTTCCTCTTTGCCAAATCATAATGCTGATGAGTGTTTGGGCATGAGGCCTGTGACTGAGTGACATGATCATGTACCATGGAGCGTATGTTTTAAGAAGTATTTCCATATGTATTATCATATTATAAAATCTTATTATGCTTATGATATTGGGCATAATCCCAATTGGTAAAAGTGGAGTATATTGAGGGAAACTCTGAGATATTCTACATTAAGTATGTAAAGGTATACCTTGCATAATCATCAATACGTAGTACCAAAAACCACTGAGAGAACTAGTTAGTGTTGCACTCCAAATATCAGAATGTATAAGACTAAAAGTGGCAGATTATTTACTTAATAATGTTTTAAAAGGTAGTTGCAACTATTTTGCTAGTTTGCAACTAATACTATGACTTTATTCAAAATTTGAAAAATAACCAATGACTTTTGACTTAAGAAGAATCCTAAGACATGAGTTTGACATGCCCTAACATCAATGCCAATGGAAATTGGAGATAAAGTGGAAGTCATTACTACAATAGTTGAAGGAGATATTAGAATGGATGATTGATCAACCTGGTATAAATCTTCCATCTGATTTGCTTGACTAATGACCTTCTTAGTACCTGAATAGTGTCAAATACATAAAGAGGAATCAAGTTTTATTTTATAAATCAAATGAAATCTTGATGACACAGAAATAAAATTCTTCGTCAGATTTGATATGTGCAGAATAAAAGGTACAATGATTTTTTTCATTATTGGTAAGTGTCCCAATTTTCTTAATGGGCACAGATGATTCATTAGAAATGTGACAAGAGGATATCTGAGTATCATGAGTCATGATGTAAGGAATGTATCATTATGAGTCAGATGTATATATGCCTTAGAGTCCATATACCAAATATTAGAAATTTTATGATTTTCATTTAAAAGGTTGATGATGCTACATCCACTTGACTAGAAGATTGCATACATTGGAGTATATATAATATTTGTTGGATGTAATGTGAAGATGAGGTTGATGTAGAGGGTTTATGAACCTTTTAATAAGCAAACTTCTTTGAATACTTTTTCCTTTTTTCAGTGTGTAGAATCCAACGAGTTGTCTTTTTGTAACCTATTTTCTTACAATACACACAAGTCTTTAAACTAGCTCTGTATGAAGAAGATATTGGATTAACAATTTTTGAGATAGGATCCTTGGTGGTATGTATAAGAGAAACATAGATTAAATGGAGACCACCATAAAAAAAGGATAACATCTTCTGACGTGTCTCAGTGGCTATGATCTCCATGAATGCATCCTCAAGTCATGGAACTGGATCACATGCAATAAGGGGTTTTGCTAATGTTTGGAACTATGAATGAAGAGCAAGGGTAAATTCATGTAAACATATATGATCAGACCAATCACATTATTTGACTATGCACAAAATATGACTTCTGCATGTGAAGTAAAGGGAAGGACTCATGGGCTCCATATCCCTACAAATCTCTGTTAATTATATGTTAAATTGAGGCATCATTTGTTCTCCTTGAGTTGTTTCCATAATATCACGACATAGTTGAAATTCATGGGAATAATTTTTTCTCAAGATTTGAGAAATGTAGCTCCATACTTGAGCAATAGAAGGCTTTCTATCTGAATAATTATGTAGGATGGTATGGCAAATTGAGATCACAATATAGGATATAACACCACGATAACAAAGTTTCCAATTCATATATATTGGATTGTCTTTCTCCATTTGACGTGTTAGTTTCACTTCCTTTCCTAGCTACATCAAGAACAACCAGTACAATTTCCACAATTGTGGTGTTAGGAGGTTTTGTTTTCCTAAAAACATGGTCCTCCAAGTTGAGTCCAAGTAAAGTGATCCCATATTGAAGACCACACCATCCAAGTGGAAGAACCTTCAAGTAATATGTCACATGGAGAGATAATATCCATCCCCCCTTCCATCTCAGTTGCCATAAGATTGAGTTTGAAGTTGAGAATAATAAAGAAGAAATGAAAAAAATATGAATGGGTATGAAAAAAATACAGACAAAAAAGAATAGTAGTTCTTACTTTTAAGGCTTTGATATCATGAAACTTAAAATACATGTATATTTTTATTTATATGTGTTACAAAGAATACCACCCTTTCTATAGGGGAGGACAACCTCTTTACAATATGATATGGGAGGGGATGAAGAAGCCAAAAAGAAATGAGAGAAATAATAACTACAATGAATGTGTATTAAAAACTAACTTTCTATCATTATAAACATAATAAATGTGAACATTAGTCAATAATCAACCAATATATTAATTGATAACTAGTTAATATTGGCATTCTACAAAAATGGTACTATACAACATTAGCCATATAATTTCTTGTAAATTATTCTTTTTTATTAGGGAGAAGGTAATATGGTTGAGATAACCAAGTCACTACATGCTTATACAAAATTAACCCTACCTGATAAGATTTGCAAACCCATGAAATACATATTTCTTGATTTTTGTATTCATTTCCTCTTACAATTAATTTTCTCAAATAGAATAAGTACCGCCTGAGAAACACTAGAGGGGGGGTGAATAGGGTTTTATGATAATTTTAAAAATTATTTAAGCAAACAACCACAAAAAGATTGGAGAAGGAAGTTGTGATGAAGTGGACTTTTAGAATCCTAAATGTCCAATGACACAAGTGAAGTCATGCATGTTGAGCTGTTTTGAGAATCCTAGAAGAAGTTACTTGGGCTTGAAAATGATTAAATAATGTACACTTTGATATAATAATTACAGGTCTTTTAGAATAGGTCTTGAGTGTTGGAGATGTCACGCTGCCCTTGACAATGCGTAAATGTTGGGCAATCATTTTTTATTCCATGGATCGGCCATGAGGATGTGAATCCTAGCCCTTGATGTGATCAGACAATTTTAATATGTCTTCTTCTTCTCAACAGTTATGATGAACAACAATTCTAGTTTTAGGTCGCTTCCCACATTCTGTTCGTGGCTCAATCAAAGAAATGAACTGGGCAGTTACCTTTGCCTTAACGAGACTTACATACCGACCCTAACATATATGGTTTCAAGAGCAGATGAGAGAAAAGGATCAGTTCCTTTCATCGCTTCCCCATTACCGTGAGTAGCATGGACGTAAGAGAATAGAGATGGAAGTCCCAGTCAAAGGTTGACGCTCAGGATTAGAGTTGTTGGGTGATACAGGCTTCCTCACTATTGGTCGAGGGTGTGACCAAGTAGTGCCAAGGGCGTCGAGGTCTCAGTTGTCGGTCACGACATGAGGAGCACCAGGTTCTCACCGCCTCTCCTGTGTACAACTGAGAAGAGTCGGCTATCTCTTAGCCCCTGTTTAGTTCGGGATTGAGATTCCGTAGTTTGGACTGGACTGGGCGGGGTTAGTCAGTAGATCTGGATTGGTGTAGTCTGGATCCAGTCTGATTCTGTTTGGTAACCCAGTCTGATTCTGGTCAGCTGATCTGATTTGAGTCTGGTTTCAGTGTGATTCTGTTTGGTTATCAGTCTGACTGTAGTCTGATTCTGTTTGGCAACCTAGTCAGGATCTGTCTATTCTGTCTTCTTCTAACAGAAATGACTTAACAGGTACACAATATGTGAAGCTGTGATGGCACTAAAATACAAGTAACAATTTTAGAAAAAAATATATCCATACACAATGTGGATGATATTATTTGTTGTTTAGTGGTATGGATATAAGATGAGTATGCTCTTTTTATATGTTTATTTTAAATATATAATATACATCTATCTTGTCTTGTGTGGCATCTTGTATTTATGTATATAGTCATGCGTATTCGATCCAATAATTTGTAACGGACAAGATAATTGAAATTATCATGATAGAACATAAAATTACACACATTTAGCATAACCATTTGAATAGAAACATGTCCATACCACAGTTACGCATAATTCTTACATAATAATAAAAGAAATGACAAAGAAGTTTTCATTTGAATGATGATTTATTTTGATCCTAGGTAGAACCATCCTAGTTGGCCCAGTTCAGGGCCTCATCATATTCGTCCCAAGAAACGGGACATTCATCCTGCACAGGCTGCATGGGTTGTTTGACATCGTCTTTTGGCCAGTCAAACAACAATGGCAGATGACAAACCCTAGTTTGATTGACTCTTTCCTCCTTTCCTTGTTCCTGACTCCCAGGTTTGCCCCCATTAACTAAAGTCTCGCAACATTTTTTTTGCATACAATATTTTCTTCAACATATTTTTTATCTTTGATGGAGACATCAATATCTTTTCGTATTTGCCCGGTGACTTTGATCTCGATTGCGGCATCTATATTTAAAAAAAATTTAAAAATATGAGCACACAATGCAAGTAATACTTATAGTAATGTATTGAAATATAAGTTGTCAAGCAAACATACACAAATGCAAGTTTGAACGCGATGTAAGTCTTGTAATCAAAAGCCTAAAGTAGATGTGCATAAAGTAGATGTTTAATCAAACGATGGAAAAAAAGTGATTGTGCCCATAAGTTGTACAACATAAAGAAATAGAAATTAGAGACAGCTAAACATAAACAAATACAAACTTGAGCTACTATATTACAACTTCATGCATTATTGTTGTCTTCTTCATTCGTAAGGTACTCAGCAAGTGCTGGTGGATAGGTGCGACGAGTAGTCACAAAGTTGCGTCGAACGCCGTATTGAACGGTCAATGGCGGGGGAGGCACTAAATCTCCTAAAATGAAAAGATTATCTGTTATGAACTCTCTCATGATGTGCTGCCACCGCAGTTGCAGCTCGCTCAAAGAAATGTAAGACGCCTCTGTTATGTGCAGAAATTGACGCCACACCTCCCTCCAAGCCTGAGAAGTATATACTCCATTCACACATCTCCCCATTTCATATTGGGTTCTCATCAAACCTCTCAGAACCATATCAAGCTCTCTACACCATATAACATAAGTTGTATTTTGTTGTGCAGCCATATTACAAAATTCTGTATGTATATAATATTGCAATTACTATCCATAAGAATTGAATAGAATTAAGAAAATAACATAACTGCGGGTATAAAATGTGATACATCCATAAGAATGGAACAGAATTAAGAAAAATACAAAGTTTGCGATGTAAGTGTAACAACAACTTTATGGAGTCATCAGGGGTGAAGGAGTATCCAAAAGAAGAGTACAACTGTCTTCCAACCTCCGAACGGAGGCTTGTAAAACTTCATACTCGTACTGTTTAGAGGTGTAAACATGTTGGAAGTCGTGATGGATTTCAACAAAGTCCTTCATGTTCATCGCCTGCCCCCATACCGACTTGCACTCGTAAGTTAATAACGTAATTTCAGCCTTCAGCGAATCAGTTGTTGGGGGGAGATCGACTTCCCAATGAAAGTATTTGCATCGGTCTTTTCCCTAAAAATATTTTCCAAATCCGAGTTAAAAACAACAAATTCACCATTTACTTAGCTAGTGCAACTGATTATTTGTGGTTGTACTAGCGCACCTCTCTAGAAGGACATATATAATACATTTCTCCCAGCCTTTGACTCAGAATGCCAAAATCATATAACCCCGCATCCTCTGTGTTAACTCGCAATGCTGCAACCAGACCACAATCACACCTTGGAACTTTGGATAGATTGATTGACATCTAAAACATGATTAATGATTAGTAACATAAACTTGGCTTCAAAACATATGTCTCTGTATGAGACTTAGGTTTGAACGTAGTTCGTTAGTCGCATTTGAATGTTGAAACATGTAGTGAAGCCACACTTAATTACATATAATTATATTACATCTATGATGTATTGTATCCCTCTTCCTCCGTTGAAGAGTCATTATCACTCAGGAGGTCGAGTCGTTCGCGTAGATATAGACACCTCCCCCGCAACACTTCAATTTCTTCTCTTAGCCGGTCTGTATCTGCTCTAATGGAACTTACAAAGTCACATTGTTCTGACCATGTCTTGCGTTCATTGCGTGCATATGCAAGTTGTGTTACCAGCGCATCCCTAACTGCAGTTAACGTGGCAAGTGTATGATGTACACGGTGCGCGGGCAACATCATGTGACATCTGTTTGGAACAACTCCCCTACCACATGTAAAATATGGCCTGTGGGGGTTGTTGTCTTCAAACCGGCCATTTTCCGCATCTGTGGCATCCATGTACACTCGTACGGTGCACTGGAGCCCACATGTACACTGCGGCATTCCATTTTCCATTTCAAGACTGACAACCTAATCAAATAAAATGGGATATTTTTTATTATGGGCCATATAAAATGTTGAGGGGCTAGAATAATTAGAGAACACATGTGAAACATACATTGTTATTAAACAAAGAGGGGCACAACACATGTCAACTCTTACATGAGTTTTCATATTGTATAGAAATGAGGATAACTACGAACTCAGTTCAATGAGTATCCCAAATAAAAGTGGAAATAGTTTCACGTTGTACATCACCCTCCCTTGCATCTGTCGCATTTGTTCGGTGTAGCGAACTTAGATCGACGCCATTGGGTGGGACGACAGATGTTGTACTGTTGTCGGGTATTTCTTCCATAATAGAGTCACCATCATTTTGGCGACGTATGAAATTGTGGAGGATACAACAAGCCATTACGAGGCGACACTGGGAATGAATAGGGTATGTCACCCCCTTTTTAAGGTAGGCAAACCGCCTCTTAAGCACTCCGAATGCTCTTTCGACGACATTACGCAACTGAGCGTGGCAGTGGTTGAACATTTCCTTCTTGTTGTTGTACGAATGTCTGTTACCCCGATACTCAGATATATGGTAAGCTGTGTTGCGATACGGTGCAAGAAATTGCCGAGTGTTTGCGTATCCTGCATCCACTAGGTAATACTTTCCTGCAGGGACTTTAAAACCACCTGTAGTCATTGCTGCTTGTAGGACCCTTTGGTCAGCGGCCGAGCCCTCCCAGCCAGTGAGTACATATGTAAACTCCATTGAGAAGTCTACAGTAGCCATGACATTCAAGGAGACATTCCCTTTTCTATCTCGGTAACGATTTTGCTTGTCACGTCTTACCAAGACTGGGATGTGTGTCCCATCAATAGCACCGATGGCATTCTACAATACCATAATCGAGTTTTAACATACAAAAAAACTGTAACGGTAATAAATAGTACAGGAGATGACTGTTACTACCTTGAAGTAAGGGTAGAACCTTGGGTTCTCTGATATACGACGATGTGTGTTTGTGTTTGTGGTTTGCATCACAATATAGTCATTGCACAACGCGCACACCGCGTCCAATACTTCGTTGAACTTTCTGCTGATGGTTTCACCAGAGTGGATGTAGTCCTCCACCAAAGCACGATTGGTATGGCCATGGCCAACCATCTGAAGGAAGTAGCATACAGGCTCAACTGATGAGACTCCTCTACTATCCTCAAGTTTGTCTACAAGGGTAATTATAGTTTGTGGACGCATTCGGAATAGGTCATAAGCCCTCTGTTCATGACCAAACATTATTTCTAGCACCTTTTGGTGCCCACTCCTAATACTAACTGATCTAGGTATTGAAGGAGGTACGTCATCATCATCAGAAATATCATCCATGATGGAGTTAGATATTGACTCAGCTATTGCATCAGCAACATGATTTGCTGTACTAGTCACGATATCTATAATTTGTGGTAGGAGGTCTATTGGTTATGTATGCCCACTACCCGACATGATGCCTACAACCAAAACGATTTCAAACTTTCATGATTCGTACATTAAAAAGAGTAGAAACATGATCATAATATGATATATGTGAATGAAATTGAACAACATGAACATTAAATACGAATAAAATTGACGCGCTACAAATGTACTGATGCATCATATTTATTACAACAACGAAATTGTTTTCCTATTCGTAAACAAATAAACCATCATCACAAACTAAAATCTTAAAGTTCATTGATAAACGATACTAGTTAATTGATAAACGATACTGGAAAGCAAACCACAACCCGAACCCTCCTATAAGTTAGGAGTTAGGATGTTGAAGGACCTGTGTTATTCCCACTACTTCCACCAACATTGCTACAAGTATACCACGTAGATGGTATACTTGTCGTGGCATTGAAGTTTGATGATGGCAACTGCGAAGCATATCCCTGCTGAGATGGCACATAATCGGATGCCATTGAAGGTCGGGCTGGTGCACTGCCTATGTGGGACCTTTCCCAAAGATCATGCAACCATATAGTTAGTTTATGTGGGGTGTCAGTGAGGCTGAGGTATATCGTACGTTTTTCGAATCCTTGATGGCGTTCACAAGAGTTGTAAACACTTGTGTAGGGGCTTTGGGAAAATTGTCAATGAAATGTTGTAAAATTGTTGCAAACTCCTCTTTTTCAATGGCTCTACTGGCGACACCTGTGCCCAACTCGTGTACCTTTGTGTACACTTGTGTGAATTCAGATAACACTTCATTAGAAAGGGTGCATCATTTTTGTGGCAAGGATGTCTGCTTCCTGCGCCTATGGCTATGAGGAGTCCTTCCCCCAACACCCTGGGAATCCGTGCCACCTCCCCCAGTGTCGGCCTCACTCTGCATCCCGGGTGCGCCTAAGTTCGGTTCTGCAATGGGCGTTTCTGAGGGCATTGCTGTATTAGATGAATCTAGGTCGGCAGCAACTTCTTCCTCGGAGGCGACGTCAGATGGTATTTGCCTATCCGTAGAAGACATTGCATGATGTCCTCTAGCAATGTTCCTCCCCGCCATCAGCTCGATGTCGTAGTAGTGGGGAAAGGGCCGATTAACCAACCTAGCAAGATCTTTGTTTACCTAAATTTGAAAAATATGAGTTTATTACGATAACAATATTTATAGGTGGCAAAGACTAGTTTTCGGTCAATGTAAGGTTATTGTATGTACCGCAAGGGTCTCCTTCCACTCAGGGGTGTCGGGCAGCCTTGGCTTGTTCCTAACTTCATCCCATCCGATGCCACTCTTGTTTATTACAAGCTTAAGTTTGACATAGTCCCTCTTGAGGTTCTTCCACCTAGTTTTCACCTGGTCCATCGTTAAGTCCGGCCTCGACATCCTATTTTGCATCTCACGGACCGTCTCCCTCCATGCATCCCTTGTAAACTGTCCATCGATACACCTACCCATATCATACTGCCTCCTCAGTGTTGAAACTAAACCGTCGTCACTGTCTCTCAACCATATAAAATGCAACTTCGGGTCAGTGGCAGACATACTCCCATATCTGCTGCAATATATAAATAATGTAAGCGGTGTTTATAGCATGTATAAATATATAATAAGCAATATATTCCATACACATCCAAGCATGATTTTCTACCGTCAATGTTACCTTATACATTTACCTATTTACATTTGGTCAATTATGTCCAGACATTCTGTAAATGGAAAAAAAAATTGCTGAAATTCAGGTTTCAGACTTGTTCTATGAATGCCATATAATATGCAAGAATGGAGCCCACAGTTAACAAAATTATTGTCACAGAAAGCTGCATAACTGTAAGCAGCAAGAAAGGCATGTCAAGAAAAAGAGAGTACACATAAAGCCGAATCATCATAGTCATTATATAGAACCTTTGTATCTTAAGGTGCCTATAAGACAAAAATATAAAATGCAAAATAATATCACTCAATAGGTCGTCGCTAACAACTAAATTAGACGGTGTTACTCTGGACCTCAATTGCATTCACAGACATGATGCTCTGCAAGCTGGTTAATTATCAAGCACATACGCCTTGAGAAGCTGCAAATCCGGTTACCAAGAGCACACAAACTAACTGTGATTTTGAAGAACTTGGAATCCACACCAGTACATGCATGACTATCTTAAGGTGAGTGTGTGGTCTTTCTTTTGGGTTGTTCAGTGGTCCATGTTTGTGTGCAACTGTTTTTGAACTGTCAAACCAAATACTTACAATATTATTGGTCTGATTTGCGCATGTTTTTACACCTAAAACCTCAACTATTCACAGCTTTCTCCAAAATATCGGCATTTTCTCAAATTTGGACTTTCACTTTAAACAAACACAGGTAATTACTGATGCATTGCTTAAAATGTGAAACCCTGAAATCTTAGCACAAAAGTATGGGATGTGATGGCAGGAGACCAAATTCTTTTAATATATTGTGACTATTGATTATATATTAACAATCGACAAGCATTGAAGGGAGTCAAGTGATAATTCAATTCAGTTTTTAGCAAGTTTTATGTAAATTTTGTAGTACTTGTACTTATACATACACATCAAAAAATACATGTGTAGAATAAGAAACATAATAAGAAACATATGTAATTTGAATAATCATGTGCTATAATTATTATACAAATCATTTGCAATTTTGCCATTCCTTGATTACCCCAGTGCTATAATTATTATACAAATCATTTGCAATTTTGCCTTTGCTTGATTACCCCAAATTATTATACCAATCCCAACCGAATCAAGTACCCAAATTAAACCCTAGTTTTCTCCCACAAAAAAAATTAGTCACTCTTGTTCTTCCTTAGAACACATAGCAGACATGGATCATAAGGCCCTCTCAAGGAGGCCCTGTCAAGGAGACTTTGTCGAAAATGATGATGATGATATCATTTAAGCATATTTGTATAAAAACAAAATGCATGAATACTATTGTCAGTAAATAGTAATTATATATTCACATTCAATGAACTCATATTCAAACAGGGGAACACACATAAATTTTAACTGACTGCCCAAGCTAGGAAGATATTATTTGTACTCAAACATGGTGTTCTTTTGTATTTTCTTTTCCAATCTTGTTACATTTATTTACATTTTACACAAGGAATTCATTTCAGATATACACTATTGCACGGATCCAAAATAGTATATATGATTAAAAAGAAACTAATGGACAATCAAATTATCAACGTTGAATTGTATTTCAGTTTGAACAAAGCTCACAACAATGAAAAAAAGCACCGTTCAAAATAAGGTGGAATGGTATAGGATCAAAAACAGAAGAAGGAAGGGATGTGGTTGCCCTCAAACGGACACCACAACAGCAAAAACTGACAATGATCATGGTGTGAGAGGGTCAGAGAGCAAGAGCATACCTGAACACCGGAAGTTCCGTCGCCGTCCACGCACACACACCACAGTGTCGTCGCCGTCCACGCGCACCACAGCAGCAAAAAAATAGAAACACAAGGCAAACACATTGGTTAATAACTAGAACAACAACGGAAGAACACAACTACAAACGAATAACAGCGGAAGAACAACGGAAGAACACAATGCACTTACCGTGGAAGGACAGGTGTTGGATCCGACCAGGTTGTCGAGCAGCTACACGAATCGCCAGAACCGAAGGCGTCTGCGAGGAGGTTGACGACACTCACAAGGTGAAACGGGAGGAGTTGGAGGACCACTGCCCCCAATTTATAGAAGAAATGCCTTTTCGACTGCTGGCTTTTTGACTGGGGCTGCTCGATGTTTGTCGATGTCCTGCAAAATTGATAAGCGCCGTGACAGCAGTAGGGGGAAGAAGAGATTGGACAACACAATTCCCTTACCTGCTTTCAATTCGCCGTCTGCTACAGCCTCCTGTTCGCCCCGTAAACAGCCTCCCACCAGCACTGCCATGGCGACGCCCTACCGGCTGCATTCTTAAAACACCTGCTACCACCACACGTCGGCGCCGGGACAGAGCCGAGTGGACGGGGAACAAGTAAATCCGACCTACACCTACTCGTAGACCCAGTTATCATCTTCCTCGAGCAGCACTGCTCAGACGGAGTAAAGGAGGGTATCGGGTGGCGCGGGGTGGGGGAGTATCGGGATGGAAAGACGGGAGCGAGGTTGAAACCGGGTTGCAAATGAAATCCCGCTCAGACCGGGACTGAGTTGGTCCGGGTTTTGGGATTACGGAACCCCAAAACGGCACCATTCCGGGATGTTGAACCAAACGCTGATCTGCGCTGATCCGGATCGAAAAATGCTGAGCTGGCGCTACGCGACAGGCGCCGATCTGTTTTCAGTCCGGAACCAAACAGAGGCTTAGGAATTGCTGCTACATGTCTTTACAACCAAGATTAAGAGGACGACGACACGGAGTCGGGAGCGTCAGTGTAGGCGAGCCCTTGCGGTGGCGCCTGTACTGGGTTTTAGAGAGCCCTAGCGACAGTGGCACCCAAGACAGGAGAGGAGATCTCTGAAATGGGAGCAGAGGCATTTCCCCGTTTCGATCTGCCATGGCAGCAGGCTGCTGTGGAAACCGTCACCGAGATCGTGAGGAGGAGCATAGGGCGGAAGCGCGACCGACTGACGGCATGAAGCGAGCTTGGGCGGAGCTATTGGTGGCCAAAGGAAGAGGTGAGGAGGAGAAGAACCCCGTCTACTGCTCGCCAGAGATCCTTCCTGGCGGCGGCGCCTTGCGGCTCTGGATCACAAACCACGAGAGAGAGGGTGTGGGTTAGCATCGCGTGGACCAGGGAAAGAAGGAGAGTGGACCGGGTCCAGTCAGCAGACTGCCGGCCCAATTAGTGAACCATTGAGATTCGGCCGGTTCATTAATGCCAGACCCAGAGAGGATGCACCCCCTTGCTAGCCACGTGGCAACACGCCATTGGTCGCATAAGGTAATATTCCCAGAAATATGCAGTACTTCAATAATTCATAGAAAATAGCCTGTTTATCGGAAAAATACAAACAATATACCAAAATGTTCAAAAAAATGCGTAGAACAAGATGGAAGTATAATATCATGATTTTGAGTAACTAATATAGTTGATATCATGTAATATATGTAATTCTTAGTCTGTGGATAATAAATATGAAAGGATGATATAAAATTATGGGAAAATGTCAATAAGTCCATAATCATGTCTACAATGCATATGATATCAGATATGGTCCTGTTATGACACGAAATCTTGTAATTTGCTCTATATGCCTTCTTAGGGCTTATTACCCTAAATAAAATGCAATAAATACATTGGCGATCAATAAATGACAAAATTTACAGAGTAAGCTCATATCAGTAATTAGAAGATAATATGTAACTCTGAGATCAGTTATATATATGGAATTAATAGAAACATGATAATGACTCTTCATGTGATATAAAACCCTAATATGCTAAATGAATATGATCTAGAGTTAATATGTACACATAATCATATGTAATCAAATAATCAGATTATTGATCATAATCTGGAATACAACATCAGTAATGTCAATCCTAGATAACAAGAAGAGATAGATAAGAAATAATAATGAGAATATCCTAATGATTAAGTGAAACCCTAGAATGAATACGATTCAGGTTAAGATGAGATGCATGATGATGAGAACCTGATGATAGTGTATGATCTTGTCTTAATCAGGTTTGACCAAGTTATAGTTGACATCAGGAATATGTGATGATTAGTTTATCTCTTAATCAAGGTACGCTATTACCTCTTACTTGGCTTATTATACAATATGCTTGTGTTATATGTGTAGTAGAAAATTTGGCATATGGTATTGGATGAAATGATTGTTCTTGCATGATATGTTGCTTGATTTTCCGAACTTATGGCTAGGAACACATGAAACATAAGATATCTGATCCATCATATATATGAAAGCACACGGTGCTCAGAAAGTGATCACAAACTCCTAGGGGGTAGATCACATGTATAATGATCACAAACCACTTGGTGGTAGATCATAAGGCCTAAAAACATCAAATCCCTAGGGACAGATGTACGAGAAATATGATGGAAATAAGCTTAAAACATGTGTTCTCTTTTGTTAATAAACATTCTCATTCAAGTATATGCTTTTTGTTATATTGTTCTGTAACTACCAAGTATTAGTTTTATCTTATTGCCAAGATATGATGAGAGGTATATAAAAGACACGTAGGCGTACTCAGTACAATATTCTTGAAATATTGTGCTGACGTGTACCGCATGTAATCTTTTGTTTAGGTTTTGGTTATGCTCTTGAAGATCCAAGATAGTGAGAGTTTTATAGCGAGCTGATGTACAGGTGGACCTGTTGTCTTAAGATCCTGTTGTTTGGATGTAGTACATGTATATGTTAAAGTTTGTTGTTCAATATGTAATATCAAATGTTGTAACAACTCATGTTGTAATTATATGTTGAATGGTGAACATGTGTTGTGGTTGTTTATTGTTCATGTGCATGTCTACTGATTGTTTCCTTCTGACTCCCTTGATTTTCTTCTTCTTAGCCTACTCTGGGATGTTTAAATTGGGATTCTCGCTGAGGTGAGGGTTTCAATTTGGACGTCACACATCAGATTAAGTTTTAGGAAATCTGGGGACGTCACATGTGCTATCAGAGCATGAACAATAGCAAAGCATGGCATGTGCTCATTATGCAACTTAAAAGTAAAGAACCTTGAACCTAATAATCTTTTAGGGTTAGATTAGTCATCTTTTAGAGACTAGATCTGACCTAGCCTCTAGGTTAGCACCTAGATGTCCGAGAACTAGGTCTAGAGTAGTTCTTGTGGCATAGCAAGTTCTTAGATGTCGTTCTTTCCTTGTGGTGCAACGGTGTGGGACGTTGCACTATTTGGAAATGACGTGCATCAAGGGAAGAGAAACCCTAGACATATGGCGCTCGTTGTCTAGAGTAGCTACACTAGTCTACACCATGTTCTCACCCCTTTCCTTAGTTTTCATGACACTGTACTCTCTACTATGTGTGGGACACTCGTTTTTAGGATTTGGTTTTTGATTCCAAATGAATCGAACCTCGATAGTTTTCTCTGACGCTTATTTTATCGGAGAAAAACTATATAATATTTTATTATGTATATGTATTACAAAAATGTGTCCCCACACATGTACGAGTAGGAGGTGGCCATGTAACCTAAGTGAAAGTGAATGACATCAGTCTAGAAGAGAGAGTAGTTCTAGATTAGATGTCTAGAGCCTTGTTGGAATATGTGATAGATAGAATAGATGATATAAGTTTTGATGATATGATGTAAGTCTTACATAGATGACATAAGATGGTTATGATGATCTATGTTTATCTTCGAGGACTTAAGTTCAGTTTTGAGATAACTTTTGATGATGCAAGTAAATATGCTTTTATGAGATAAGATATGTTAAGCTAAGACAAAGTTGTGAGTCAGCATGAGCCTCAAGCTCTTTTATAAAGGAGGACCTCTAGTGTTAGGACCAGTTTTGGGGTTAGATCAAGAGAGAGTGAGGCCCACACAGAGAAGGTCAGAGAACCTAGACTCCATGATATGAGAAGTATGAGATATGTGATATGATATGTCCTAAACTAGACTACTCCTGAGTGATTGAGCTGAGTTGCTTTATGTATGATTCCTTTAGTCTTGTTGAATCCTAGGTGTCCTTGGGAGGACCAAACCCTAGAGATAGAGAGAGGTTGGTTATATATGTGCATATGTGAGCATGAATATGAGTGCCTGCCATCTGGGTGAGGGAATGAGCCCAAGACCCTGGAGGAGGTAGCTATGTTAGTTTTTGTACAACCTCATGCTCGGGTTGGTGGTTCCCAAATAGGAATATAGTGGTGTGTATATAAGAGAAAGAGAGTTGAGAAATAGTTTTCACGGGTATAGATCTGAGAAGAGAATGTCATAGCATGCTTTGTTTTGTGCTTATGTGGCTAGAGCTTGTAAGGATATCACGAGTGCCAATGAGGTAATCCGAGAACCCTAGACCTAAGAGGGAAGATAAAGTATGTGCATATGAGATACTCATAGAGTTGAGTGAGCTCAGAGAGACTGAGCATGTGAATACCCTCATGATATGGGTTAGGAGAACCTCAGTTGGACTAGATAAAGTTTTGATATATGTTTGATAAGCCACTCACATAAGTTTGTTTAGCAGAACTATGATATAATATATGTAAGGATGTGATATAATCTTGAGACGTGGTACATAAACATAATATGATGGAAACCTAGAAATGGATTAATAGATGGAAACACATATATGGTTAACCACATACATAAATAATGATGATAATGTGATGTTGTTGGTTAATCTTGTGATGAAATCACTAATAAATGTCACGATTTATTATGAACAATGAAATAAGATCATATGAATGAAACATGTTACATGAGGTGTTAATCATAGTGCTTAATAAAGATGAGAAATATAGTTTGATAGTTAGCACAACATAATGTTGATGACACCTTGATGTATGGGTTAACTTTAGTTAACTCCTTTAGAACATGGTAATATGATGATGGAACCCTAATGCATGGCTAAAGATAAGGAAGAAAATCTAACATATGAGACATGTAATGACATAACCTGAGTTTCTAAACCCTTGTTTGAGCTTCCTTGAAGTGATGTTTCACCCTAGATGTTTTAAAACATCCCTAGTAGCTTGGACATAGTTCTGGAGCTCTTGTCAATGTTGTACATAGAATGGTGCCTACATGTGGATGAGAGCAAGATAAGGTTTTCCCTGGAAGTATGAGTATGGTGTACTTTCGAGGACGAAAGTTCTTTTAAGATGTATATGATGTGAAAGACTAGATTTCTGGCTTAATTCCGAGGACGGAATTTCTTTTAAGGTGTGTAGGATGTGATGAAGTGGACTTTTAGAATCCTAAATGTCCAATGACACAAGTGAAGTCATGCATGTTGAGATTTTTTGAGAATCCTAGAAGAAGTTACTTGGGCTTGAAAATGATTAAATAATGTACACTTTGATATATTAATTACAGGTCTTTTAGAATAGGTCTTGAGTGTTGGAGATGTCACGCTGCCCTTGACAATGCGTAAATGCTGGGCAATCATTTTTTATTCCATGGATCGGCCATGAGGATGTGAATCCTAGCCCTTGATGTGATCAGACAGTTTTAATATGTCTTCTTCTTCTCAACAGTTATGATGAACAACAATTCTAATTTTAGGTCGCTTCCCACGTTCTGTTCGTGGCTCAATCAAAGACACAAACTAGGCAGTTACCTTTGCCTTAACGAGACTTCCATACTGACCCTAACATATATGGTTTCAAGAGCAGACGAGAGAAAAGGATCAGTTCCTTTCATCGCTTCCCCATTACCGTGAGTAGCATGGACGAAAGAGAATAGAGATGGAAGTCCCAGTCAGAGGTTGACGCTCAGGATCAGAGTTGTTGGGTGATACATGCTTCCTCACTACTGGTCGAGGGTGTGACCAAGTAGTGCCAAGGGCGTCGAGGTCTCAGTTTTCGGTCACGGCATGAGGAGCACCAGGTTCTCACCGCCTCTCCTATGTACAGCTGAGCAGAGTCGGCTATCTCTTAGGACTTGCTGCTACAGGTCTTTACAACCAAGATTAAGAGGACGACGGAACGGAGTCAGGAGCGTCAGTGTAGGCGAGCCCTTGCGGTGGCACTTGTACTGGGTTTTAGAGAGCCCTAGAGGCAGTGGCACCCAAGACAGGAGAGGAGATCTCTGAAATGGGAGCAGAGGCATTTTCCCCATTTCGATCCGCCATGGCAGCAGGCTGCTGCGGCAACCCTCACCGAGATCGTGAGGAGGAGCATCGGGCGGAAGTGCGACTGACCGACGGCGTGAAGCGAGCTTGGGCGGAGCTATTGGTGGCCAAAGGAAGAGGTGAGGAGGAGAAGAACCCCATCTAATGCTCGCCGGAGATCCTTCCTGGCGGTGGCGCCCTGCGGCTCTGGATCGCAAACCACAAGAGAGAGGGTGTGGGTTAGCGTCGCGTGGACCAGGGAAAGAAGGACAGTGGACCGGGTCCAGTCAGCAGACCACCGGCCCAATTAGTGAACCATTGAGATTCGGCCGGTTCATTAATGCCAGACCCAGAGAGGATGCACCCCCTTGCTAGCCACGTGGCAACACGCCATTGGTCTCATAAGGTAATATTCCCAGAAATATGCAGTACTTCAATAATTCATAGAAAATAGCTCGTTTATCGGAAAAATACAAACAATATACCAAAATGTTCAGAAAAATGCGTAGAAAAAGATGGAAGTATAATATTAGGATTTTGAGTAACTAATATAGTTGATATCATGTAAGCTATGTAATGCTTAGTCTGTGGATAATAAATATGAAAGGATGATATAAAATTATGGGAAATTGTTAGTAAGTCCATAATCATGTCTACAATGCATATGATATCAGATATGGTCCTGTTATGACACGAAATCTTGTAATTTTCTCTATATGCCTTCTTAGGGCTTATTACCCTAAATAAAATGCAATAAATACATTGGCGATCAATAAATGACAAAATTTACAGAGTAAGCTCATATCAGTAATTAGAAGATAATATGTAACTCTGAGATTAGTTATATATATGGAATTAATAGAAACATGATAATGACTCTTCATGTGAT